>OX392527.1:52866400-55366400 GCA_947623455.1 Mimachlamys varia
TAAATGAGACGTATAAATTGTGAATAGGGAGCTAGTGGTATACGGACATATTTAATTGCTTACATGTATTTTTTTTAAATATTCTCTATTTGCTGAAACGATATTAATCCTCCATCACTCAAAGTCATCTTTTCTTAAACAAACTTATTTTGGTATTCCATTCGTACTTGTTTGCTCACTAACAATATATAGAGATCGACTAAAAGAATAAAATGGCTACACTCAATTAGTTTCAGCTTTAGACATATTTACTTCCTAAGGTGTTTGATTTGGAGGAATTTCAGCTTATTTCCTCTCAATTGTCATATATAATTTCTATATTATGGCAATTTTATTGGATAAAATGGTGTCCAAACAGCCATCCTGGATTATAATTTGTTATCGCTATTTAAACAAAAATACATTTTTTAATCATCAATATGCCCGGCAGTTACACTATGTCGGTCACCAGGTGAAAACAAAAAACCAGGCAACAGTTACCTTTGGTTTATACTTCCAAGTCTGAATTACATTTCAAGGCCCAATATACGTTACATTTTAGTCAAAACTTGAAGCGAAAATCAAGCCTAATAACTTATTATATTTATATATTTAGTTAAGATTAACTGATATCAGCAATATTTAAGATAAATTCTTACGCGGTTACCGGTACAGCAGCAGTAGAAACACGGTATTTGTAAATACGCGTCCATTTCGAATGTCTTCAACCGTCGGCTTGTTGTTGAAGTGGGCCCCACCTGAATTATTTTCAATTCTTGGATTTTTTTGTCAAGAGTTTCTTGTTACAATATCGTTACTGCTCAGGTTTATTTCGTTTAAGGCTTTTTTTTGCATGGTTATCAACTGAACCCTTTTCGTAATTTTTCAGAATCCCGAAAACTATCCTGAAGTTACGTATATTGTGCCTTTAAGATGGCTGTTTACTAAACATTGTATATTGAAGGCATTTTCCTATAACTTCGTTGATGAAATTCAACACAGAGTGAACTTATTTATTATAACCCGGTACGTTTCTGTATCTTTACCAGTTTAACCCTGCTGTTCCACTGTCACCAGACGCACTTGGGTTTGTCAAGAACCCGACATTATCCAATAAAATCCACTGTGTGGCATTTGTCCTGGATGGTAGTACCGTAGATGTCATCCCCGAGAAAGTGATGGAGCGGATCAAGGCCATGCAAACACGAATGAACCAAAGATGTATGTAATAATAGGACAGATATGAAATATATCACGGCTAAAGGAACCATTGTACTTCTGAAATGGCATTTTAACTTCTCTCTCATAGATCTTTCACCAGGTTCCACGAGGCCTAAATTCATAATGTTTGGACTATAGTAACCTCACTGACAAGTTTACTTAAATACATGACCTTTTAAAGCTTTCAATATTAAATAACTTGAATGTTATGAAAATGTCAAACCAAATTAGAATGTATATATTCAGCAGAGAATACCAACTACCATTTCTATCAATGTCATATCTTTATTGTATACATATACACTCACGTTAATGACATTTATTATTTACAGCGATTCCCCAGGTTGTGCTCCTGACGAAAATCGACAGAATATGTGAGGAAATCTCCAATGACATCAGCAAAGTGTTTTTCAGTCCAAAGATGAAGGAATGTGTAGACAGGGTTGCCATGGTAATGGGTCTGCCCAGATCACACATACTTCCGGTGAAAAACTACGAATGTGAGGTGGAACTGGATCAGAATGTAAACATTCTGTCACTTCTCAGTCTCAGACGAATTCTCAATTTCGCTGATGACTATCTGTACAACACCCTAGATGACACAGAGCCTGATAATGTGCAACCCAAGAAAACCCGTGAACGAAACTGATTATAACGATGTAACAGTGAATATGTACAATTTTCACTAACTTTCACTCGATAACCGTTGTTCCGCAAACTACCGTTATTATTTCATAATTACACTTGTGCATATTTTAAATTCATAATATTATGACGACGAAAACAACACATCTGGATGGAGCTAGGCAAATTATACGGTTCCAGACATAAACTAATTACAACGATGTGACAGTGAATATGTACAATCTTCACTAACTTTCACTCGATAACCGTTGTTCCGCAGACTATTGTTATTATCTCATAATTACACTTGTGCATATTTTTAATTCATAATATTATGACCTCGAAAACAACACATGTGGATGGAGCTAGGCAAATTATCCGGTTCCAGACACAATTATTGTATGTGACGTCATCAACAACTGACGGCTTATGCAAATTTAATGCTATTACATTTGATTAATCATTCTCTCGTGAAAACAAAGATTAACCTTTTATTTTGCTTAGGCTGGCTTTTACGCAATTTCCCTTGTGCTCCATTCGATTCATGATAAAGAAAACTAAACAAAACAAAAGGTTTATCCTTAAAAAAGAATCTGTACATATCTAGTCCTTATCACAACAAAAAGCGTAAATATAAAATGTGGTATTTAATGGTATTTGATTTAATTTTGCAAATTGTGTATCCGAATGTACCAGCAATGACGATATGAAAGAAGAAGCTTTGGCAGCTTCATGGAGTTTATCTTAGGAGCTATGACATCTTTCTCACAGCTAACATGTGATTAATACACAGTGAGATTATATTATTACAGCAAACTGTCGAATGGATAAAAACTTATTTCAAATGAGACACTTTTGATGATTTGTTATATATGTACAAATTGTATATTATTAAGTCTGTTGTAATTGGTTCGTTGTTTTTGTAAAGAGGTATAGCAAAAAACAGCCAATATTTCCGTCGGCATAATTAGAATCAGACAAAAATATTAATTTATATTAGAGAAAATGAGTATGATTTTTCCAACTTCTGAGATATTAGGTATTGTTGATAAAATACAGCCAAATATAGCCATATTCTCTATATCCATGGCAGTGAAAGGGTTTCCCAGACTTTAAATGAGCTTTCAACACTTTTCTATCCGAGACCAACTTTTGAATACACATTTTGATTCCGTACTTTTATATAAAAATAATGGAAAACGTTATAGATCAAGGCTCTTATAACTGCGACTGATGCTTCGTTGGTCAAAAGTAGTTTGTACTTCATAAATGAACTATGTCCGATGTAGCCGAGTACATGTAACTTTTGACCAGAGCAAGTTTACAGTGCAAGTTCGAATACGCGTTCAGTTAAAAACAAATTCTCTTATTTTTTAGATATTAAAATACTTTTAAAATCGAGCGAACTTTTGATTGAAATTATATCTATTTTTAATTTCATTCATAAAATTAAAATAATAATAATTCACTTATTGACTTTTCTCACTTGTGTGCAACATACATTTTACATGTAACTTTCGAATACATCTATCCCAATACACTATAAAACCACGGAATCAGATTAGATTAAGTATATTTCTGATCCGATGATTACATCTTAGACACATGCACGGGATTCTCATTGTATAATTAACTTTGGACACGTCATAACATTGCACGGTTGGGCGCACACACTAGCAGCCCACCATACCTCTTTATGATTCGGGTTGGTATTCCTATCTCCTGTCATCCAATTGGCTGAAACCTTAAACCTCTTAATTGTGTCCTGAGTTGTTTTAGAAATGAAAACATTTCCTAAACAAGGTTATTACTGCTCTTAAAAATAAATAATATCGATTTTCCTAGTGAGTTTAATGGCTATCATTTATCACTTTTATTATGCTCTAAAAGAAACTTTGGAAAACTTGAATAAAAAAAAACAAAATGTCCACGACCTGGACAAGAGCCCACGCCATACCGCGGTCAACGACGGATCATGATAAGCGCATACCGGTACCGTGGAAGCCCACGCTATTCGATGATAAAAATGTATGTCACGAACCACGTGTTATCGCGGATTACTATATACAATGTACCGTGGACCACCAGATACCGTGGACTACCAGATACAGTGGACCACCAGATACAGTGGACCACCAGATGCCGTGGACCACCAGATACCGTAGACCACCAGATACAGTGGACCACCAGATACCGTGGACCACCAGATACAGTGAACCACCAGATACAGTGGACCACCAGATGCCGTGGACCACCAGATACCGTAGACCACCAGATACAGTGGACCACCAGATACCGTGGACCACCAGATACAGTGAACCACCAGATACAGTGGACCACCAGATGCCGTGGACCACCAGATACCGTGGACCACCAGATGCCATGGACCACCAGATACCGTGGACCACCAGATGCCGCGGACCACCAGATACCGTTGACCACCAGATACCGTGGACCACCAGATGCCGTGGAACACCAGATACCGTGGACCACCAGATGCCGCGGATCACCAGATGCCGTGGACCATCAGATGCCCCGGATCACCAGATGCCGTGGACCACCAGATACAGTGGACCACCAGATGCCGTGGAATATCTGTGACATCTTTTGGTATTTCCTTACCCACTCCGGAGCCTTAAAGTCCGTTATGTACATTAAATATCAGTAAAGTTGACTGAATTCACGTTAAGGACATTCTCTGTGCTGACGATAATAAATAAACATACTTTTTATTAATAGTTGGTATCTACTGCATAGTTAATGTGAATATGAAGCATCTAAATTATTTTATGTTCCTATGCATATCACGATAGAAAGAATGCAGCGTACTTCATGTGATGGACGTAAATAACGCTCTCCTCCATTCCTTTCAAACGAAAATGCATCTAATTTGGAGAAAACCATACGGTTACCTCGCATAAAGACATCTGGCATAAGTCATTGCTACATTTAGAAATTGATTTACTTCTCCGTGTACTGTGACATTTATATATCATGGGGGACGGGGCATTTATCTACATTATAAGTACAAATACATACCTGGTATAGAGACTATGGTGACGTATACATTCAAGTTTTCTTAATGTTTAGTTTAGTAAGACTTACATAATTGGATGGTGTATATCGTTGAAAATGTCGCCAAGTCCATTCCCTTGTGTGTGCATTACCGACACATGATAAAATACTGACCTAGATTTGTGTAAACATTAGATTTATACACGCCTACACCAACAAATCCACCCGCCCCTAATTCAATTGAGAAATATTCGTCAATAACTCGAGAAAAATAGTATCCGTCGTAGTAGATTTCAACTTAATGTTCTACCTTTTACCATTGTATGTAAATGTAATCCATATTGCATTTGATTCGAAAAAGTGAATTGTGTACCAATCATTTAATCTTTCAAAAGATATCTACTACATTTCTATTTGAATACAAAAGCATCTACGTACTATAATCTGATAGAGATGTTCACTCGATCAATTTGATAACTGTTACTTGATAAAGTTCTTCCATTCTTTACATTATAAATCTTTACATTCATGTCATTGTCGTTCGGAATTAACGTACTAGGAATATTACAAATTTTGTATATATGTTTTTGGTTATAAGTATCTAGGTAAAATTGAAATTGAAAGAATTAAATGTCCGTGTGTAATTTTGTATTGATCAACAAGTGACCTACATTGAAAGTATCCGGCAGTTACTCACTGGAGTATACTGTTAAGCCCCTTGCTATTACTATCGTGTGTAGGATCTGACAGCGACCAGTAGAAGGTCATGTGCAGACATGACCTGTTTTATTTCCATATCTTGGAAATGAACAGCCAATCAAAATGCACCTTCTAAACGGTGTTTGATAGACGAACAAAATGGCGGCGGAACGAAGCGAAGAAGAGAAAATCATTCCGGGTGTTATATAACAATTTGATTAGCATATTTTGTGATAAGTTTTTTACCTTCAGTTCTACCTTGGCATAGAGACCGCTGAAATTGGCGCCGCCATTTTTGTATAGGTCGTTCGGGTTTCTCGTTACTTTACTCTGGTTTAACGACAAGTGTAGAAACAAATCGAAAATAGTTTTTCACTTTAAGAATCTGGTAAGCAGCGATTTGATTGGTGAATACAAAGGTCAAAAGTGAGGAACTGTATTTTAATCTGATTGTTGTTTTACATTCCTCTTTTTTTATTAATCAGAGACCAAAAATCACAGAAAAAAATATGCAAAGACTGAGAAAATCAACATTATTGAAAATAAACATAGAAATGGGTATATCCCTAACGCCGATTTCAATGTGAACGTTTATATTGCTTTGGTAGGTAAACGCGTTTTAAATACTCCTCCATTTCAGGAAATAATTAAAAAAAACAACAAAACATTTCTCTTACAGTGTGATACATGTACTATATATAAGTATAGTACTTCTAGTAAGATTGGATTGTTTGCACCATGCAAATACTGAAATTACGTATATTGGGCCTTTAAAAAAATACATGTACATACAGTAAATGACGTCACATACAACGTATTTTATACTGGCAACCAGCCACTTATTTTCTATAGAGAATATCTCTATTTTACTACAAGCCTATCTCCCCCTTGTTTCAGACACCCAAGTGATCAAAATTATTTGACTATTTTGTTTTCTGTATACTATTCTAGAGACGGGAGCCAGTCTATCCGTATGTACACATCTGTGTATATGAACCTGTCTATGATAAATGTTAATAAACAGCATCCAGCTACATCTGTATAACAAACTAAATGCAATTAATCTGCTTCAAAAAGTATGAAACTATTTAAAAGGAAGCGCCGCCTAATTTAAATAACAATAAAAGACAAAAACAAATCTTATTTCGACTGATTTACTTGAGATGTAAAACGTTTTTGCATTATTTCAGCGCTTATTATGAGTTATTTCCCCTTACACTATAAAAGAAAATAAAAATTAATTTTGAACTTTCATTTTCTATGACAGGCGAAATTTACCACTTGGGTTATTTTAAGTACCCGGTAGATATAAATAATCGAATTATATAAATGTGACCGCGCCAAAATACCTTTGTTGTACTATCCTTTCCGTTAATAAAGAACCGGAAGTAAAATCAGATTGAACGCACCACTAAGCATAGAGATCTTCACGGATGTAAGTATGTCTGTTCGCTTTGTTTTCGTTGTTTGTAAATTTCTATGTATTGATAAGTTGTAGAACTTAATCAGAAATACACAAAGTGTATTTTATTTCAGAAATGATATTGACGATCTAGGCAGACATAGATCGGCTATCAATCAAAAAGAATTATAGGAATGTTTACATCAGTCTCCTGTTAAAACGGATATTGGGTATGCCATATTAACGTTTCCACGGGCGGGGCACGTCGATCCGAGATTAATTGATGCAGCAATGGAAGTATCTAACGAAATATTTGTTGAACTTGTGTGATTAAGGAATGTGATTTTTTGTAGTTAGATTCTAATTTTTGTTAGGCATTTTCTTCAGCATTAGTTGCACTAAATAAAGCTATACATGACTCCCAAACACATGTGAAATAAGCAGGAAGAGATACATTTATAATTCATTTTTCTTAAGATTAAACTGCTTATTAGATGTGTCGCCAAACCTGTTAAGATCGTCTGTCATACAAATTTGGATTGTAGAGGTTAGGGCATGCATATATTGTAAAAAGAAAATGATTTCATGGGAGATAATAATGTACATGAATATGCAATGATAATAATATTATAAATAGTGACTTTTTTATAAATACGTCACACAAAAATACTGTTTTATGTCTTATATACATATTATATACGTATTATATACATGTACTTTGAATGAAATAATTTAGGATGAACAATAAAAAGCTTCAGAGTGTATCTTACATCACAAGTAATTGCGTTCCTGATATTTACTATATAAAGCAAAAGCATTAGAATGAAGGCTGGTGGGACATGTATATGGCCATGTGTGCCTTTGTACATTTATACACGTACACCCATCTAGGCTAATTCAGAGGTATTTATAAAACGCAAACACAGCACATAAAACACAAAGAATATGCAGTTGACTGAAATACGAGTACCTGTCTTGTTACATGTACAATAGACCGGTAAACGGAGGTTAAGTTAAATGTCTTAGATATCAAATGTCGTTATTGAGATCATTTCACTGTGAAATGATAATAGGCCAAGTCATGGTGTCAAACAGTGTCTACTACATACACGGGTACTTGTAATACCTGTCATAGCCCGACCAACGTAACTCCAGCATACATTGTACATGTTTTTTCTAAACTTTGGGTTAAATAAGATACTGAGTGATAATTTCAGAGATAACATAAGTATATCAACTCGTTTCGTTAGACAGGATTGGTTTAATACTGTACTGGTAGGTAATTAATGAAATCTAACAGATGTAAATTTGAAAATTACATTTGCCATTTTTGCCTCAAAATTCTTTGTACTACCATGAGGATCTCTGTGTTGTACTTTTAGTTTTGTTACCAAGAAAACCAGCGGTTACAAGAAACATCGAGTCCGATTTACAGGATTGCCAGACCAATCTACACTAAAGTGAGTACCTCTCTTTAATTTACCTCCTCAGACTCCACTGTTTATTAACGTCTACTTTGATTTTGATCATGTTTCTGACTAATATCATGTAAGCATTTGATCAGTTAATTCTGTGTCTAACTGTCAGTGCCTCGCCTCGATCATGCTTATCATAAAAAGGAATGGATTTCATAGGTGACAACAAATAACATGAATATGCAATATATAATAATATCATAAATATATTGAATAGCAACTAACTGTTTTTTTTTAAATACGATTTTTTTTTCTTTCTATTTTTGAAATAATACAGGGTCATTATTAATAGCTAATGTATTATGCAATGTACGCTCATGTTCGCGCTGCAGTATTAATTCCGTTCTATTTCGGTTCATAGAACTATGACCCGAAACGAGTATGAATACGAACGTGAGATGAAGGTTAACAAATACAAAAGGAAGCGTCATCGACACAATAACATGTATAAGCTTTAGAGCATTCAGACCAGGTGAGCTAAAAACAGGCCACAGACAATTTATCCCAAGGTGAACCACATTATTCAACAGACATGCCTCCGCAGTGTGACGTTATACATACGAGGGGTGTTCTATAAATAATGTCATCTGTGCTTTATTTCGCGGAAATCGTGCAATTTATGCACAAAACCACCTCGTGTCGATTGAGTGATCACTTGCTCGTGACTCGAGACTTGGGTGATAGGGAGAGGCTAGGGTGACGGGGAGATGCTAGGGTGACGGAGATGCTAGGGTGACGGGGAGATGCTAGGGTGACGGAGATGCTTGGGTGATGGGAGGAAGGATAGTGACAGGCAGAGGTTTCAGTGACGGAGAGTATAGGAATGACGGAGAGATTCTGGGGTGACGGGGAGAGTCTGATATGACGTGTTCAGGGATTTACCCATGGTTTCCCTTTCTTACATATTTTACATCTTGTCTCTTTTGTTACGCTCTCGTTTATAGATATTATTCTAACACAAAATAAGCTAATATAGATGATTATCGCATTTTTAGGCGAGTAGTGTACTGTATTGTTCGCTAGCTAAGAATTTAGTTAGGGGAGGCCCGAACGAGGTAATAATAATTTATAGGATAGGCACATGTATATTTACCACCTTTTGAGTTAATTTCGAGATGAAAAAGAAAGTACTAGATAATGAAAATAATTTAATTTCCTCATATTGATAGCTTGTATCAAATTAATAATAAAACACCTTGATACTTTATGCCAGCTCTATAATGTAACCACAAGACCTATACATGAGAGGCTGAGATAACGAGGAGAGTCTGTGGTGACGGGGAGAGGGAGGGAAGACAAGCAGAGGCTGAGGTGACAGAAAGAGGCCTGGGATGACGAGTAGATGTTGGGGTGGCAGTAAGAGGCTAGAATGACGGGGATATGCTAGGGTGATAGGGAGAGGCTTGGGTGACCGCGAAAGGCTGGGGTGACGGGGAGAGAGAGGGGTGACAGGCAGAGGCTTGGGTGACCGGAAGAGGCTTGCGTGAGAGACAGTGGCTGGGTTGACGGGGATAATCTGGGGTGACATGGAGAGTGTCGGATGACGGGGAAAGGCTGGGTTGATGTGGGATGCTGGGTTGACAGAGAGTGGCTAGTTTGACGGGGGAAGTCTGTGGTGACATGGAGAGGGTGGGGTGACAAACAGATGTTGGGGTGATTGGGAGTCTGTGTTGAAGGGGAGAGGCTGGGTTGACGGCGAGAGGCTTGGGTGACGGGGAGAGTCTTGGATTACAGGGGTGGTCTGGGGTGACAGTCGGAGGCTGGGGTGACTGAAAGAGGGAGGATGACGGGAAATGCTGAGTTGACGGGGATAGGCTTTGTTGACGGGGAGATGTTGGAATGACATGGGGGTGCTAGGGTGACGGGGAGAGGCTTTGATGACAAAGGTTTAATCCAAACAGTTCAATTATATATTTCAAAAAATAAATCGCAAGAACATAGCTACAATTTTCAATAAGCATAGCCTACCAAACACCTGAACAATTTAGAATACAATCTTTTGTCAATCAAAAGATTGATTTCCCACAAAATTTGAGCTGAAGAAAAATAATACCGAGAAAAAGGAATCAAAGAAAAACATGGGGGTTTTCACTTTGATGAAAATTGAAGCAACACATTTTGATTGTATTTCTAGCGTATTTTAGGTACGAGTTATGCATTGTATAGAGAATATATTTGTACGTGTTATATGATAAAATCCTATCTAAACACAAACTTAGTTTTGGAGACAGCAAGATATCTATTTTTACTTGTGACGAACTCCTCACAGTGTTTATGTGTCATATCAAAATGTGTTAATATGCTGTCAATGAGCATAGCGACAAGCGTTTTCTGAGAAACACCACTGTCTGGTGAGTGCATAACGACGTTCCTCGGCCAGGATCCCCACTGACCGGTGTCCGATTGCCCCGATGCGGGTGTTAAGACCCTAACCAAGAGTTTGAGGCTGAGGGACACCTCACGTTCCCTGCCTTTTGATCCAAACGAAAGCCTGTTCCCCTGTTGAACAATTCTTATAAGGAAATTGTGGATATCGGAAACCTTGGTGAAAACTCATTTACATAAAACCTGTTTAGTTAAAAACTGCACATAATGCTGCACATCATGCTTATCCACATAGTTTGTTATTACTACACAATCGGTCATTTTAAATTAAATGGATTTCTACAATACAGTGTCGGTTAGATTTTACCTGCTGACTCATGCCGTGTCATGACATACACGGGTGGTCACGTGAACACAGTTCACATTTCGAATCTTTCTCACTCAGAATACACCTGCTTGAGCACTGTTAACCAATCAGAGGTGACCGTTAAATATCACATGAAGGTATAGCCTGCGTCACATGACCTACGTTAACATGTGCACTAGAATTATATATCGATAAGTCCGATATATAAAACAGCTTTCTTGAGAAAACCCACGTGGTCGGGCAGGAGACCTCATACCTTTTCACTTCAGATCGAGGTAATCGAACCCAAGTCGCTTTGACGAAAAGCAAATGCGTTATCCACTGCGCCATTCGGCAACCCTTTAAACATTGATTAGGGGGAACAACAATCTGCTTCTGCTTCTAACTTTACTGTACTCAACACTTAGTATAATGAGGAGTTGTATTTAAATTTAAGTTCCTTCAAACATTTAATACATTTAGTATGTCCTGTAAAACGGTCTATGTTTGCATAGGAATATTCAAAGTAAAAACATATTTGAATATATGTGTTATTGTTTCATTTCTAGCAATCAAAATGGCAACGGAACTCTCACAGGCCCACAAGGATCAACTCTCTACATGGATTGACCCGTCTAAACGACACAAGTTTACGTTACTGTACAAGATCAGCCGTGATGGATGTGCTGCCCCAACCTTCCATACTTACTGTAACAACAAGGGTCCGACAGTCACCGTCCTGTACAATACAAACAACTCAGTGTATGGGGCTTACACTGCTGTCAGCTGGCATTCAAATGGTGTTTATAGCGCCGACGCAAAAGCATTTATGTTTAAACTAGAATATAATGGTACATCGCGGCCAATGAAGTTTCCCAGCAACACAGGCGGAACAAACGCGATCTACGGGCATGCGAGTTATGGTCCAATATTTGGCGATGGACATGATCTTTATTCTTTTAGTAATACTGTGAACAAATCAGGGAATTATTTTCCTTTAAATGGTAGCGTCGACGGATTCGGAACGACCTATGATACACAAGGACAGAACTATAACACTGTAATGAATGGCCACCTACAGGTTCTGGACCTGGAGGTCTACAGTATCGAAGGTAAACTATCATACAAAAACATTTATTAAAGTGAAATGCTTTCATACCTCGTCAAGCTACATTTAAGCTATGTAGTTAACGTATCTTGATAACGGCTTCTAGAACCTCTGGAATGGCTAAGAGCAATTTACATGTAAAAGAAAACTATAATTTTTAGTGTTTATTCAGTAAACCAATCCCAAATAATTGATTTCATGAAAAAAAACAAAGTGCAGAAAAAAAAACGTCATGAATATATTACAAAATGCGTTTCAGAATGGATGAACCAGGGTTGAGTATGAATGTTGAATATGCGTACATTGTACCAGTGATTTTTGTACATATGTCTTTTTGATCTTGTAAATAGTGTCTCTCGATTTGACTACTTACAGAGCAGGAGTTGCTCCAAAAGCCGTGGATTCGCAACGTGGACTGGAGCAGTAAGGTTTGTATACTGTACATATATGTGTATCAACAGTATTTACATGATTTATTTCTCTCATTTGCAGAGCATTACTTAAAACCGATTAATAAGTCATTTATATCAATAATAAAAAACAGACGAAATATGCGGGTTTTCAGATACAACACATATCGTGAAATAGAGAAAATTATATAACACTGAATTATTGTATCACATGGGTTATACCTGTAGTAAGTAAAATGTTGGTTTTGCTCATTTTTATACTTTCACACTAGCACGCAAACATATCACATATTAAGCCCCACCCTCAAATGACTTTAGGCGATAATAGATCGTTAAATTAGATACAGATAAAAAAGCAAACTAAAACGTGTATCCAAAGTTGAAGACATAACTAAACAAAACTAAATTTTATCCGTTGATGTACATTACAAAAATGTGTGCTCCCTTGCAAGTAAAATGACTTGAATAAGAAGATACAATTGCAAGAACGTTCATTTAACATCGCATACATATAGCAAAGAACAAAAAGTTTCTGAAGGGAAGTAAGCGCAGCCCCTCTACATGTAGTATCGAGGATACCCATGCTATACTGTTTATTAAATAAAATACCATGTGATTAATTAAGAGAAGAATTTGCCTGTATACAGTTTAATGTTCGGTCAAATATAGCATTAATGATAATAGACTGTTGTGATCCATTAAACAACAAAATTCAGAAAAGATCTTCAAACATTGTCGATTATTGTCGTTCGTTACTATGTATAGTCAACTGAGTAGAAATAAAATAATATTTAAGCCTATTAAACACAAGGATCCTTATAAGCAACGATTTATCGATGACTCTTTTAATTGCACAACCAAGTCATTATCAAAATTTCTAACTACCACCCAAAGCTAAACCAGGCTTCAGTCTTTTGTGTCACTGTATATTCCAGAAGTGGCATAAACGGGATGTGGATTTTGTATTCTGATCAATCTTTAGCACTCAGTTCTCAAACATGTTTCGTCTGTCAAAAACCAAATTCACGCTGTGAACTACATTGTACCATACCACACACCAAACTTTAGGAACGTCGTCCATCTTTAAATATGAGAGATTTCTTTTCAAAGAAATGTGAACGACGATACAGCTATATAGTTGCGAGCTATATTGGAAGATGACGTAACACACACATATGCTGCACCTGTTAAATTTAGAAATAGATACAGTATGCCGAAAACATTAAACTGCATCAAACAGCTGTTTCGTCTTCCTAGGACTCTTCAGTGATGCTAGGGGCCAAAAGTTGGGAATCCAAAATGTCTTAACTATTGTAGAAGCAGAAGAGTAAGGTGCGTAAAACCCCTTTAAATTAAACATACTTTGTGAAAAACATAACAAAAGTTAGGATAACACATTATGAGGTAGTTTTGGTACGAATAAATGCATTCCTGGTTGATAATATCGTTGTTGAATTTAAAGGAGAGAAACCGTTGGCATTCCTATGGGAACAAACCTTCCACCAATACACGTGTTTTATCTTAATTGTTTTTGTTTTCATCCCAGGCTGAAAATGCCGAGGAGCTGCTAGTAAACAGGACAAATACAAATATCTTGCCAAATATTTCAACTTCTACTTCAGGGATATTGACGAGGTGTTGTTTATCAACAACAAGAGGTTTAACTTTTGCTACATGTAACTTAGTCGAACGTATATACCTTTCTGAACTTGAAATCAAGAACAAAACATACTTACAATTCTTAACTCGATCTTACCTTAAACTATGATAAACGTGATTATTTCGATTTTCCTATTATGAATTTTCCCTTTCTTGATTCACCTGGTGTTTACATGTCACATTTCCGTGATTTATGTCGGCTTATGACAAACACATTTAAACTTACGACACAAGAATTCGAGAGATGCAGACTGATTGAGTTTATAAGCAAGTTTTATGGTCATAATCGTGGTGTCATTGAAAATATACTTTATCATTGTATGATACGAAGCTGGACGTTTTATAAATGCTCATTAGTATGCGTAATTGTGATTTTTTTGTGATACCTCAGCTCTCACTTTGTGCCATGATTGTTAACTTGGATATGACGTAGACCTACATTTTTGTAGGTTTACACGGAGGCGCCGTCGATGAAGGGTTTCCATGTCAATCTTTCCTTTTGTTCATATTTTGCCCCGTTATTATTGATTTGGGGCTCTGATTATGTTTGCTTATGTAGTTTTTAGATATTATTTGAATTATTTTACATTCTTTTAAATGTTCTTTATCTTAATCAGGTTTTTTTGTTCGAGGTTGTTTGTCTTTTAAGATACAAAGGCATTATATTGCTGTTTCCAACCATTAAGACAAAAATGTCTCAAACTTTATATGCAAGTTGTCCTTGAGCATTGTTTTTGAAATTTATTTTTAGACTCAACAGGAAATTGATACAGACCCATGCATCCATTTTCGGTTATGAATTTGTTTAGGTTTGTTACTATGTTCTTAAAACGTTTGACATTTATTTTATAAATGCTTCTCTTGACTAGTAGTTTAGTATTTTTACGTTTAAGACTACTTGAAAACACAGTATAACCAAAGAGTACAACCATGTTTCATCTTAACAAAAGATATGGTTTTAAATGTTTTCATTAATATCACTGCATCGAACAGTTTAATATTTTCATATACGTATGTATTACACATAATCCAAACGGTCTATGCTGATTCGATTATCTTAATTTAAAATGCCTACTAAAACTTACTACAATACTGTTTGTCTTCCAAAATATCATCGTAAGATTATCTATCACTGTGTTATAACCGTGTGTAAATATTTCAATGTCGGCTTCATAAGGCATATCATTACCTGATGGGAGCTTATCGTACTTCTACTTTCTAAACAACTATCCCTTTCCTAATTTCTACCTCACTTTTACCTTTCGTTGAGAGTTCTTCCCTGTGAGGAAGCCCTAAACCAGCTTTAACGAGTGTCTTTTGCAACTTTTGAAAAGTAATTAACAAGAGTGAAATTAGTTCAATATCCAACAACCACGAGTCGTGTGACCTGTTTCTACCACAATAATATTAAGTCGGCAGTGGCAGTGTTTGTTCCGGAGTGAACCGCGGACTATTTACGCGAAAACACATAATTTCGTACATATTACCCCCAACCCCCTCAACAATCCGGATGGTCATTTTCCTCTAGTGGTATATAACATTTATTTATCCAACAGTCAGCATATTTATACAATGATCTGGGAGTGAAATAACAAAGGGTATTGTGGTAGAAATCAAGATTTTGGCTATGGTTCATTTTTGTTTCTCCAAAACGGACACTTAAACGAGATATAAGGAACATTAATGCTTTCTAAGACTCAAACCAATCCAGCTTATAATATCTCCAGATTAATGAAGATGCTTTGTATACAGTATGAGGAGGAGATAAAGGACAAAGTGGCCACCTATAAAACATTACCCGGACTGGACCTGCAGCAGGCGAGGATCTTATTGGTGGGCCAGGTGGGAGCTGGGAAGTCAAGCTACTTCAACACCATCAACTCCATCTTCCGGGGACACATCAGTGCCCAGGCCAACGCTGGGAGTGCCGAACATAGTCTTACAACATCTGTGAGTATCACATAAAAAACACCCTTAACTATATGTAAACGAAACAGGATTCTCGTGTGTTGCTTTTAGAACAAATGCGGTACATTTTTCGTATTTTCAAGTCATTATTTTGTCATGATACAGTTGGTGTTGCAGATCAATGTAATCGTTTTTATTTGTCAAATATATATATACTGCTCTTAATTATTCATCTTATCAAAAAATAAAGTATGACAGAGGAAATGACACAAAGAAGAATCTTTTAAAGTTGTTAATCATTTAAATATTATCAAGTCATACGTGAACGATATCAAAATATACGTGATGCTATTTTTTGGTTTTGTAAATACTGTTTTAAACCCATCATACTGTGTCATCTCTCGTTTAAAAGCTTTCTTCTGAAAAACACTGATACTGAATTTGATCTGCCTGAATACAAGGTCAGCGACCCAATCTTGTATAGACAAAGAGAAGTGCATCAGCGTTTAATGTATCAATAGAAAAAAGATATGATATTTTGCATAAATGCCATTAGGATGACCTAGTTATCCGGTAATCTTTTCGTCTTTGCTAATAAAATATAAACTTGAGGGAGACCGTTAATGTTTACTTTTCTTGTTTTGCATCATTTAGTACAGGACATATCAAGTTAGAGACGGATATGCTGGGAAATCTCTCAACTTCCGGTTATGCGACACTCGTGGCATTGAGGAGGATCAAGGTCTTGATGATCACGAAATTGGCTATCTGCTTGAGGGTCACGTGCCAGACGGATACAAGGTGAGTTTGTCTGTCATTTTACAGACAAATATCTATTTATTCTGAATATTATCCCTAATGATATAATTTAGTTTTGACATTTATCATTATTGGATAAGGACTGTGGGTCTCGGTCTAACAGAATTATACAATGTAATTAATGAATACTGTCATTACTGGTGATTTCCACATTTTTCGAAATATTTTGAAACGAGAATCTAAAACAAAATGAGTTTTTGAGTCATATAATGTTTTAGTTTTAAGAGAAAAAAACTAAATGAGACGTATAAATGGTGAATAGGGAGCTAGTGGCATACGGACATATTTTATTGCTTACATGTATTTTTTTTAAATATTCTCTATTTGCTGAAACGATATTAATCCTCCATCACTCAAAGTCATCTTTTCTTAAACAAACTTATTTTGGTATTCCATTTGTACTTGTTTGCTCACTAACAATATATAGAGATCGACTAAAAGAATAAAATGGCTACACTCAATTAGTTTCAGCTTTAGACATATTTACTTCCTAAGGTGTTTGATTTGGAGGAATTTCAGCTTATTTCCTCTCAATTGTCATATATAATATCTATATTATGGCAATTTTATTGGATAAAATGGTGTCCAAACAGCCATCGTGGATTATAATTTGTTATCGCTATTTAAACAATAATACATTTTTTAATCATCAATATGCCCGGCAGTTACACTATGTCGGTCACCAGGTGAAAACAAGAAACCAGGCATCAGAGTCTGTTACCTTTGGTTTATACTACCAAGTCTGAATTACATTTCAAGGCCCAATATACGTTTCATTTTAGTCAAAACTTGAAGCGAAAATCAAGCCTAATAACTTATTATATTTATATATTTAGTTAAGATTAACTGATATCAGCAATATTTAAGATAAATTCTTACGCGGTTACCGGTACAGCAGCAGTTGAAACACGGTATTTGTAAATACGCGTCCATTTCGAATGTCTTCAACCGTCGGCTTGTTGTTGAAGTGGGCCCCACCTGAATTATTTTCAATTCTTGGATTTTTTTGTCAAGAGTTTCTTGTTACAATATCGTTACTGCTCAGGTTTATTTCGTTTAAGGCTTTTTTTTTTTGCATGGTTATCAACTGAACCCTTTTCGTAATTTTTCAAAATCCCGAAAACTTTCCTGAAGTTACGTATATTGGGCCTTTAAGATGACTGTTTACTAAACATTGTATATAGAAGGCATTTTCCTATAACTTCGTTGATGAAATTCAACACAGAGTGAACTTATTTATTATAACCCGGTACGTTTCTGTATCTTTACCAGTTTAACCCTGCTGTTCCACTGTCACCAGACGCACTTGGGTTTGTCAAGAACCCGACATTATCCAATAAAATCCACTGTGTGGCATTTGTCCTGGATGGTAGTACCGTAGATGTCATCCCCGAGAAAGTGATGGAGCGGATCAAGGCCATGCAAACACGAATGAACCAAAGATGTATGTAATAACAGGACAGATATGAAATATATCACGGCTAAAGGAACCATTGTACTTCTGAAATGGCATTTTAACTTCTCTCTCATAGATCTTTCACAAGCTTCCACGAGGCCTAAATTCATAATGTTTGGACTATAGTAACCTCACTGACAAGTTTACTTAAATACATGACCTTTTAAAGCTTTCAATATTAAATAACTTGAATGTTATGAAAATGTCAAACCAAATTAGAATGTATATATTCAGCAGAGAATACCAACTACCATTTCTATCAATGTCATATCTTTATTGTATACATATACACTCACGTTAATGACATTTATTATTTACAGCGATTCCCCAGGTTGTGCTCCTGACGAAAATCGACAGAATCTGTGAGGAAATCTCCAATGACATCAGCAAGGTGTTTTTCAGTCCAAAGATGAAGGAATGTGTTGACAGGGTTGCCATGGTAATGGGTCTGCCCAGATCACACATACTTCCGGTGAAAAACTACGAATGTGAGGTGGAGCTGGATCAGAATGTAAACATTCTGTCACTTCTCAGTCTCAGACGAATTCTCAATTTCGCTGATGACTATCTGTACAACACCCTAGATGACACAGAGCCTGATAATGTGCAACCCAAGAAAACCCGTGAACGAAACTGATTATAACGATGTAACAGTGAATATGTACAATTTTCACTAACTTTCACTCGATAACCGTTGTTCCGCAAACTACCGTTATTATCTCATAATTACACTTGTGCATATTTTAAATTCATAATATTATGACGACGAAAACAATACATCTGGATGGAGCTAGACAAATTATACGGTTCCAGACATAAACTAATTACAACGATGTGACAGTGAATATGTACAATCTTCACTAACTTTCACCCGATAACCGTTGTTCCGCAGACTATTGTTATTATCTCATAATTACGCTTGTGCATATTTTTAATTCATAATATTATGACCTCGAAAACAACACATGTGGATGGAGCTAGACAAATTATCCGGTTCCAGACACAATTATTGTATGTGACGTCATCAACAACTGACGGCTTATGCAAATTTAATGCTATTACATTTAATTAATCATTCTCTCGTGAAAACAAAGATTAAACTTTTATTTTGCTTAGGCTGGCTTTTCCGCAATTTCCCTTGTGCTCCATTCGATTCATGATAAAGAAAACTAAACAAAACAAAGGGTTTATCCTTAAAAAAGAATCTGTACATATCTAGTCCTTATCACAACAAAAAGCGTAAATATAAAATGTGGTTTTTAATGGTATTTGACTTAATTTTGCAAATTGTGTATCCGAATGTACCAGCAATGACGATATGAAAGAAGCTTTGGCAGCTTCATGGAGTTTATCTTAGAAGCTATGACATCTTTCTCACAGCTAACATGTGATTAATACACAATGAGATTATATTATTACAGCAAACTGTCGAATGGATAAAAACTTATTTCAAATGAGACACATTTGTTGATTTGTTATATATGTACAAATTGTATATTATTAAGTCAGTTGTAATTGGTTCGTTGTTTTTGTAAAGAGGTATAGCAAAAAACAGCCAATATTTCCGTCGGCATAATTAGAATCAGACAAAAATATTAATTTATATTAGAGAAAATGAGTATGATTTTTCCAACTTCTGAGATATTAGGTATTGTTGATAAAATACAGCCAAATATAGCCATATTCTCTATATCCATGGCAGTGAAAGGGTTTCCCAGACTTTAAATGAGCTTTCAACACTTATCTATCCGAGACCAACTTTTGAATACACATTTTGATTCCGTACTTTTATATAAAAATAATGGAAAACGTTATAGATCAAGGCTCTTATAACTGAGACTGATGCTTCGTTGGTCAAAAGTAGTTTGTACTTCATAAATGAACTATGTCCGATGTAGCCGAGTACATGTAACCTTTGACCAGAGCAAGTTTACAGTGCAAGTTCGAATACGCGTTCAGTTAAAATAAAATTCTCTCATTTTTTAGATATTAAAATACTTTTAAAATCGAGCGAACTTTTGATTGAAATTATACCTATTTTTAATTTCATTCATAAGATTAAAATAATAATAATTCACTTATTGACTTTTCTCACTTGTGTGCAACATACATTTTACATGTAACTTTCGAATACTTCTATCCCAATACACTATAAAACCACGGAATCAGATTAGATTAAGTATGTTTATGATCTGATGATTACATCTTAGACACATGCACGGGATTCTCATTGTATAATTAACTTTGGACACGTCATAACATTGCACGGTTGGGCGCACACACTAGCAGCCCACCATACCTCTTTATGATTCGGGTTAGTATTCCTATCTCCTGTCATCCAATTGGCTGAAACCTCAAACACTTAATTGTGTCCTGAGTTGTTTTAGAAATGAAAACATTTCCTAAACAAGGATATTACTGCTCTTGAAAATAAATAATATCGATTTTCCTAATGAGTTTAATGGCTATCATTTATCACTTTTATTATGCTCTAAAAGAAACTTTGGAAAACTTGAATAAAAAAAACATCTGAAGAACGGAAAACCCTAGTGTCGTGTTGTTATTAGAATAATTCTAGTATCCTAGTAAAATGATAATGATATGGTTGACTTTGGTTTAATTTTGTCTTACGCCCTATCTAAATTGAAGGTCATTTAAAGACCGCATCCAGGAGTGTATAGTACAGCTCTCGCGGACTTTGCGTTTTCCATGCGTCCGTGACAGACAAAGTAGTAGTGTCCACCAAAATGTCCACGACCTGGACAAGAGCCCACGCCATACCGCGGTCAACGACGGATCATGATAAGCGCATACCGGTACCGTGGAAGCCCACGCTATTCGACGATAAAAATGTATGTCACGAACCACGTGTTATCGCGGATTACTATATACAATGTACCGTGGACCACCAGATACAGTGGACCACCAGATACAGTGGACCACCAGATACAGTGGACCACCAGATGCCGTGGACCACCAGATACAGTGGACCACCAGATACCGTGGACCACCAGATACCGTGGACCACCAGATACCGTGGACCACAAGATAGAGTGGATCACCAGAAACAGTGGACCACCAGATGCCGTGGACCACCAGATACAGTGGACCACCAGATGCCGTGAACCACCAGATACAGTGGACCACCACATAAAGTGGACCACCAGATACCGTGGACAACCAGATACAGTGGACCACCAGATACCGTGGACCACCAGATACAGTGGACCACCAGATGCCGTGGACCACCAGATACCGTGGACCACCAGATGCCGTGGACCACCAGATACAGTGGACCACCAGATACAGTGGACCACCAGATGCATCGGACCACCAGATACCGTGGACCACCAGATGCCATGGACCACCAGATACCGTGGACCACTAGATGCCGCGGACCACCAGATACCGTGGACCACCAGATACCGTGGACCACCAGATGCCGCGGATCACCAGATGCCGCGGATCACCAGATGCCGTGGACCATCAGATACGGTGGACCACCAGATACAGTGGACCAGCAGATGCCGTGGAATATCTGTGACATCTTTTGGTATTTCCTTACCCACTCCGGAGCCTTAAAGTCCGTTATGTACATTAAATATCAGTAAAGTTGACTGAATTCACGGTAAGGACATTTTCTGTGCTGACGATAATAAATAAACATACTTTTTATTAATAGTTGGTATCTACTGCATAGTTAATGTGAATATGAAGCATCTAAATTATTTTAAGTTCCGTGTACTGTGACATTTATATCTCACGGGGGACGGGGCATTTATCTACATTATAAGTACAAATACATACCTGGTATACAGATGTATGGTGACGTATACATTCAAGTTTGCTTAATGTTTTGTTTAGTAAGACTTACATAATTGGATCGTCGAAAATGTCGTCAAGTCCATTCCCTTGTGTGTACATGACCGACACATGATAAAATACTGACCTAGATTTGTGTAAACATTATATCCATACACGTCTACCCCAACAACTCCACCCGCCCCTAATCCAATTGAGAAATATTCGTCAATAACTCGGAGAAAAATAGTATCCGTCGTATTAGATTTCAATTTAATGTTCGACCTTTTGCCATTGTATGTAAATGTAATCCATATTGCATTTGATCCGAAAAAGTGAATTGTGTACCAATCATTTAAGCTTTCAAAACATATCTACTACATTTCATTAGGAATACAAAGGCATCTACGTACTATAATCTGAAAGAGATGTTCACTCGATCAATTTGATAGCTGTTACTTGATAAAGTTCGTCCATTCTTTACATTATAAATCTTTGCATTCATGTCATTGTCGTTCGGAATTAACGTACTAGGAATATTACAAATTTTGAATCCATGTCTCTGGTTATTACCAATACAAAGATGTATTGAGTAAAAATGAAATTGAAATTATTAAATGTCCGTGTTTAATTTTGTAGTGATCAACAAGTGACCTACATTGAAAGTATCCCGCAGTAGTTATCAGCCGATATATCTGTGGTGGTTGTTTATTCTTTACGTTGTTTACGAAAACAAAACCAACCGTCAGTGTAGTGTATGTGTCTCTGATCAACTATCGCCTATAACTTGCAGCAGACGTTATGTCAATCAAACGCAGAAGCTAGTATACATGTATGTGTTGAATGCATGTGTCTTTGGGATATTGCTGTATGTTCGTGTAAGCCTTCTTGTTATAATGCAGAACTGACTTTATAAATGTTACACACTGGAGTATACTGTCAAAGTCCCTAACTATTACTATCGTGTGTAGGATCTGGCAGCGACCAGTAGAAGGTCATGTGCAGATCTAGATGACCTGTATTATTTCCATATCTTGGAAATGAACAGCCAATCAAAATGCACCTTCTAAACAGTGTTTGGTAGACGAACAAAAATGGTATATTTTGTGATCATTTCTTTTCCTACAGTTGTTTTTTTTTCGGACAAACGAAAAACTACAAATCAAACAGATAATGTCTAAAAAGAACACATGCCTTGGCGTAGAGACCGCTGAAATGGGCGCCGCCATTTTTGTATAGGTCGTTCGGGTTTCTCGTTACTTTACTCTGGTTTAACGACAAGTGTAGAAAAAATCGAAAATAGCTTTTCACTTTCAGAATCTGGTAAGCAGCGATTTGATTGGTGAATACAAAGGTCAATAGCGAGGAACTGTATTTTAATCAGACGGTTGTTTTACATTCCTCTTTTTTTTATTAATCAGAGACCACAAATCACAGAAAAAAATATGCAAAGACTGAGAAAATCAACATTATCGAAAAAAAAACATAGAAATGGGTATATCTCTAATGCCGATTTCAATGTGAACGTTTATATTGCTTTGGTAGGTAATCGCGTTTTAAATACTACTCAATTTCAGGAAATAATTTGAAAAAAACAACAACAACAAAACATTTCTCTTACAGTGTGATACATGTACTATAATAAGTATAGTACTTCTACTAAGATTGAATTGTTTGCACCATGCAAATACTGAAATTACGTATATTGGGCCTTTAAAACAATACATGTACATACAGTAAATGACGTCACATACAACGTATTTTATACTGGCAACCAGCCCCTTATTTTCTATAGAGAATATCTCTATTTTACTACTAGCCTATCTCCCCCTTGTTTCAGAAACCCAAGTGATCAAAATTATTTGACTATTTTGTTTTCTGTATACTATTCTAGAGACGGGAGCCAGTCTAACCGTATGTACACATCTGCGTATATGAACCTGTCTATGATAAATGTTAATAAACAGCATCCAGCTACACCTGTATAACACACTAAATGCAATAAATCTGCTACAAAAAGTATGAAACTATTTAAAAGGAAGCGCCGCCTAATTTAAATAACAATAAAAGACAAAAACAAATCTTATTTCGACTGATTTACTTGAGATGTAAAACGTTTTTGCGTTATTTCAGTGCTTATTATGAGTTATTTCCCCTTACACTATAAAAGAAAGTAAAAATTAATTTTGAACTTTCATTTTCTAAGACTGGCGAAATTTGCAACTTGGGTAATTTTAAGTACCCGGTAGATATAAATAATCGAATTATATAAATGTGACCGCGCCAAAATACCTTTGTTGTACTATCATTTCCGTTAATAAAGAACCGGAAGTAAAATCAGATTGAACGCACCACTAAGCATAGAGATCTTCACGGATGTAAGTATGTCTGTTCGCTTTGTTTTCGTTGTTTGTAAATTTCTATGTTTTGATAAGTTGTAGAACTTAATCAGAAATACACAAAGTGTATTTTATTTCAGAAATGATATTGACGATCTAGGCAGACATAGATCGGCTATCAATCAAAAATAATTATAGGAATGTTTACATCAGTCTCCTGTTAAAACGGATATTGGGTATGCCATATTAACGTTTCAACGGGCGGGGCACGTCGATCCGAGATTAATTGATGCAGCAATGGAAGTATCTAACGAAATATTTGTTGAACTTGTGTGATTAAGGAATGTGATTTTTTGTAGTTAGATTTTAATTTTTGTTAGGCATTTTCTTCAGCATTAGTTGCACTAAATATAGCTATACATGACTCCCAAACACATGTGAAATAAGCAGGAAGAGATACATTTATAATTCATTTTTCTTAAGATTAAACTGCTTATTAGATGTGTCGC
The DNA here is from genome assembly GCA_947623455.1 of Mimachlamys varia. Classification (NCBI taxonomy): domain Eukaryota; kingdom Metazoa; phylum Mollusca; class Bivalvia; order Pectinida; family Pectinidae; genus Mimachlamys; species Mimachlamys varia. The sequence goes on from OX392527.1 coordinate 52,891,496, forward strand.
CAAACCTGTTAAGATCGTCTGTCATACAAATTTGGATTGTAGAGGTTAGGGCATGCATATATTGTAAAAAGAAAATGATATCATGGGAGATAATAATGTACATGAATATGCAATGATAATAATATTATAAATAGTGACTTTTTTATAAATACGTCACACAAAAATACTGTTTTATGTCTTATTCATTTACATGTACTTTGAATGAAATAATTTAGGATGAACAATAAAAAGCTTCAGGGTGTATCTTACATTACAAGTAATTGCGTTCCTGATAATTACTATATAAAGCAAAAGCATTAGAATGAAGGCTGGTGGGACATGTATATGGCCGTGTGCCTTTGTACATTTATACACGTACACCCATCTAGGCTAACTCAGAGGTATTTATAAAACGCAAACACAGCACATAAAACACAAAGAATATGCAGTTAACTGAAATACGAGTACCTGTCTTGTTACATGTACAACAGACCGGTAAACGGAGGTTAAGTTAAATGTCTTAGATATCAAATGTCGTTATTGAGATCATTTCACTGTGAAATGATAATAGGCCAAGTCATGGTGTCAAACAGTGTCTACTACATACACGGGTACTTGTAATACCTGTCATAGCCCGACCAACGTAACTCCAGCATACATTGTACATGTTTTTTCTAAACTTTGGGTTAAATAAGATACTGAGTGATAATTTCAGAGATAACATAAGTATATCAACTCGTTTCGTTAGACAGGATTGGTTTAATACTGTACTGGTAGGTAATTAATGAAATCTAACAGATGTAAATTTGAAAAAAACATTTGCCGTTTTTGCCTCAAAATGCTTTGTTCCACCATGAGGATCCATGTGTTGTATTTTTAGTTTTGTAACCAAGAAAACCAGCGGTTACAAGAAACACTGAGTCCGATTTACAGGATCGCCAGACCAATCTACACTAAAGTAAGTACCTCTCTTTAATTTACCTCCTCAGACTCCACTGTTTATTAACGTCTACTTTGATTTTGATCATGTTACTGACTAACATTATGTAAGCATTTGATCAGTTAATTCTGTGTCTAACTGTCAGTGCCTTGCCTCGAACTACTGATGCAGATCATGCTTATCATAAAAAGGAATGGATTTCATAGGTGACAAGAAACAACATGAATATGCAATATATAATAATATTATAAATATATTGAATAGCAACTAACTTTTTTTAAAAAATACGATTGATATTTTTTTCTATTTTTGAAATTATGCAGGGTCATTATTAATAGCTAATGTATTATGCAATGTACGCTCATGTTCGCGCTGCAGTATTAATTCCGTTCTATTTCGGTTCATAGAACTATGACCCGAAACGAGTATGAATACGAACGTGAGATGAAGGTTAACAAATACAAAAGGAAGCATCATCGACACAATAACATGTATAAGCTTTAAAGCATTCAGACCAGGTGAGCTAAAAACAGGCCACAGACAATTTATCCCATGGTGAACCACATTATTCAACAGACATGCCTCCGCAGTGTGACGTTATACATACGAGGGGTGTTCTATAAATAATGTCATCTGTGCTTTATTTCGCGGAAATCGTGCAATTTATGCACAAAACCACCTCGTGTCGATTGAGTGATCACTGGCTCGTGACTCGAGACTTGGGTGATAGGGAGAGGCTAGGGTGACGGGGAGAGGCTAGGGTGACGGGGAGATGTTAGGGTGACGGAGATGCTTGGGTGACGGGAGGAAGGATAATGACAGGCAGAGGTTTGAGTGACGGAGAGTATAGGGATGACGGAGATATTCTGGGGTGACGGGGAGAGTCTGATGTGACGTGTTCAGGGATTTACCCATGGTTTCCCTTTCTTACATATTTTACAACTTGTCTCTTTTGTTACGCTCTCGTTTATAGATATTATTCTAACACAAAATAAGCTAATAAAGATGATTATCGCATTTTAGGCGAGTAGTGTACTTTATTGTTCGCTAGCTAAGAATTGAGTTAGGGGAAGCCCGAACGAGGTAATAATGATTTATAGAATAGGCACATGTATATTTACCACCTTTTGAGTTAACTTAGAGATGAAAAAGAAAGTACTAGATAATGAAAATAATTTAATTTCCTCATATTGATAGCTTGTATCAAATTAAAAATAAAACACCTTGATACTCTATGTCAGCTATATAATGTAACCACAAGACCTATACATTTCAGTGTTACATGTACCCAACTAGCTGGTCTCGTTTATGGTCTTACGACGAAGCTCGTTTCGCATGTCTTCACAGAGCCATGCCGGTTCCATGCGATCAGCCATGTGATCATTTACACACCTCCCCACCATCATAATATAACGGGGAGATTCTAGGGTGACGGGGATAGTCTGAGATGACGGAGAGAGACTGTGGAGACTCGGGTGATCATGATTGGCTTAGAGAGGGGCTGGGGTGACGGGGAGATTCTTGGGTGACGATGAGAGGCTGAAATAACGAGGGGTGTCTGTGGTGACGGGGAGAGGGAGGGAAGACAAGCAGAGACTGAGGTGACAGAAAGAGGCCTGGGTTGACGAGTAGATGTTGGGGTGGCAGGACGGGGATATGCCAGGGTGATAGGTGATACATGTAAATATGATATCAATGAAAACGGTGAGCGTAAACCATTGTACAAATGGAATGATGATCTTAAGGATTGCTTTTTGAATTTGTTATATGAAAATCAAGCTGACTTATATAATGCTGTAACTATTCCTGGCGTGGTTACTCAGTCTGATATTGATAATAGTGTAAGTGGCTTTAATGAAATACTATTGAAATCTATGGAACCTCTACTTGTGACGTTTACTAGAAATTGTGATTCTCTGTATGATGGCAGCTCTGTATGCCCTGGTGGGACGATTAATTATGATACAAATAAACCCTGGTTTGATGTGGAACTCAAGACTTTATACAAGTCATATAAATCTGCACTGTTTATATTTAACAAGGAAAAAACTGTAACTAATCATGCTTTTCTAGTGGAGAAGAAGAGGGCTTATAAATTAAAAGAATCTATGAAAAAAAGGAAATATTTAAAGTTTGAAGGTGACATGCTTTAATACATGAGATTAAATAACCCAAAAGAATTTTACAAAAAGTTCACTACAGGTAAATCAAAGAAACCTAATATTGAGATGAATCTTCTATATGATCATTTTAGAAATCTTGCCAGGGGCGATAACTCTAATGAAGAATCTCAGCATTTCCACAACTCTTCCAATGATATACCCTTATATGAAGAGTTGGACCAATTAATTACTGTTGATGAAATATGCAAAGCTATCAGTAATTTAAAGAAGGGGAAGTCTCCTGGTATTGATTGTGTCTTAAATGAAAGTTTATTGGCAGGGAAGGATATTTTATTACCTATTTTGTGTAAAATTTTTAACAATATATTGGATTCTGGTCTCTATCCTGCCGATTGGGCTTTTGCTGTAATTACACCGGTACATAAAAAGGCTGACGTGACTGACCCTAATAATTTTAGGGGTATCAGTATATTAAGCTGTTTGGGGAAATTATTCATGTCAGTCTTGAATGATAGATTATTAGAATGGTCTGAAACATATGATGTCATAACTGATGCCCAATTTGGGTTTAGACCCGGTCTTAGTACGGTTGATGCTATATTTTGTTTGCACTCTATTATAACCAAATCATTTAATAACAAGAAAAGATTATATTGCTGCTTTGTCGATCAAAGCTTTTGATAATGTAAATAGAATCAATTTATGGTGTAAGTTATCAAAACTTGGGATAAGAGGAAAACTTTTAAAAGTTGTTAAGTCGATGTATTCTCATGTTAAATCGTGTGTTAAAGTAGATGGAAAATTGTCTGATTTCTTCCCGAACAGGGTTGGAATATTACAAGGTGAAATTTTGTCACCGATATTTTTTTCACTGTATATAAATGATTTTGAATCCTATTTTATACAACAATGTAAGGGTAGTTATGAATTTGAGGAACTCAGTTTGTACCTTATGTTATATGCTGATTACTTACTTTTATTCTCCAAGACTGTAGAAGGTCTCCAAGATATGATTGACAATTTAGAAAAGTATTGTACTGAATGGAATTTAACAGTAAATATTAAAAAAACTAAAATTATAGTTTTTAGAAAAGGTGGAAAATTACGTAATAATGAAAAATGGTATTACAAAGGAAGCAAAGTTGAATGTGTTAATCAGTTTCCTTACCTTGGTATTCTTTTAAATTACAACAATAAATTCAGTTCTATCCAAAAGCAACTAGCTGTACAAGGGCGAAAGGCTATGTTTGCACTGTTTTCTAAGTGTTCAATATTAAACCTTAATATAAAAATTATGCTCCATCTTTTCGATACATATGTAGGAAGTATCCTTTTCTACGCGAGTGAAATTTAGTCTATTCACAAAGCTTCAGATATTGAACAAGTTCATCTTGATTTTTGCAAGAAGTTAATGAAAGTTAAGAAATCGGCCAATAACAACATGGTATATCTTGAATTGGGTCGTTTACCTTTAATTTGGATGAGAAAAATTAGAATGATAAAATACTTTTTAAAGATTTTGGAATCTAAAAATTGTATTGTATCTACTACATTGTAATATTTATTGAAATGTTGTAGTAAAAATAATTTTAACTGGATTACAGCAGTAAGAGATGAATTAAACAATTTAGGTTTTGGTGAACTTTGGTTAAATCCATACAGTTCTCAGTTAAATATAAAATAATTATTGATAAAATAAAGAATTTCTTATCAAGGCATGCAATCTCTTATAGCCTCATTGGAAAACTCGCCCAAATGTATTCGGTATAAACATATATTAAACTTCAACGAATCGTCACAATTTTACCTTACAAAATATATTCCAAAGAAATACCGCATTTGTATAACTAGAATACGTAAGTCTACCCATAATTTGGCAGTAGAATATGGAAGGTATAATAACACACCTAGAGAACGTAGGTATTGTAAAGAATGTAACTCCACATCTGAAGTGGAGGACGAGTATAATTTTTTATTAGTTTGTTCTAAATTTCAAAATCTCAAAACTAAATTTATCAAAAATTATTACTGGAAAAAACCATCTGTATTCAAAGTTGTTCAGCTATTGAGTGTCCACAATAAGAACTATGTTTACTGGGTAAATTCATCTATGAGGCAAACATATTAAGATTACCATAATTGATCAACACTGTCTCCACTCTTTTCACTTTGTCCATTATTTCCTTTGATTATTATCTATGATTTTGTAAAATGCATTGTACACTGTATACTGATTGGTCAAATGGCCAAAAGTTTGAATAAAACTTGAAACTTGAAACTTGATAGGGAGAGGCTTGGGTGACCGCGAAAGGCTGGGGTGACGGGGAGAGAGAGGGGTGACAGGCAGAGGCTTTGGTAACCGGAAGAGGCTTGCGTGAGAGGCAGTGGCTGGGTTGACGTGGATAATATGGGTTGACGGGGAGAGGCTGGGGTGACCGCGAAAGGCTGGGGTGACGGGGAGAGAGAGGGGTGACCGGCAGAGGCTTTGGTGACCGGAAGAGGCTTGCGTGAGAGGCAGTGGCTGGGTTGACGTGGATAATATGGGTTGACAGGGAGAGGCTGGGGTGACGGGGATAATCTGGGGTGACAGGGAGAGTGTCGGATGTTAGGGTGATTGGGAGTCTGGGTTGAAGGGGAGAGGCTGGGTTGACGTCGAGAGGCTTGGGTGACGGGGAAAGTCTGGGATGACAGGGGTGGTCTTTGGTGACAGGCAGAGGCTGGGGTGACTGAAAGAGGGAGGATGACGGGAAATGCTGTGTTGACGGGGATAGGCTTGGTTGACGGGGAGATGTTGGGATGACAGGGGGTGCTAGGGTGACGGGGAGAGGCTTTGATGACAGAGGTTTAATCCAAACAGTTTAATTATATATTTCAAAAAATAAATCGCAAGAACATAGCTACAATTTTCAATAATCATAGCCTACCATACACCTGAACAATTTAGAATACAATCTTTTGTCAATCGAAAGATTGATTTCCCACAAAATTTGAGCTGAAGAAAAATAATACCGAGAAAAAGGAATCAAAGAAAAACATGGGGGTTTTCACTTTGATGAAAATTGAAGCTACACATTTTGATTGTATTCCTAGCGTATTTTAGGTACGAGTTGTGCATTGTATAGAGAATATATTTGTACGTGTTATATGATAAAATCCTATCTAAACACAAACTTAGTTTTGGAGACAGCACGATATCTATTTTTACTTGTGACGAACTCCTCACAGTGTTTATGTGTCGTATCAAAATGTGTTAATATGCTGTCAATGAGCATAGCGACAAGCGTTTCGCCAATGGGACATCCCAATTTCGTTAGTGGAGGAAAGCCGGAGTTTCCTGAGAAACACCACTGTCTGGTGAGTGCATAACAACGGTCCTCGGCCAGGATCCCCACTGACCGGTGTCCGATTGCCCCGATGCGGGTGTTAAGACCCTAACCAAGAGTTTGAGGCTGAGGGACACCTCACGTTCCCTGCCTTTCGATCCAAACGAAAGCCTGTTCCCCTGTTGAACACTTCTTATTAGGAAATTGTGGATATCGGAAACCTTGGTGTAAACTCATTTACATAAAACCTGTTTAGTTAAAAACTGCACATAATGCTACACATCATGCTTATCCACATAGTTTGTTATTACTACACAATCGGTCATTTTAAATTAAATGGATTTCTACAATACAGAGTCGGTGAGATTTTACCTGCTTTTCATGACATACACGAGTGGTCACGTGAACACAGTTCACATTTCGAATCTTTTCACTCAGAATACACCTGCTTGAGCACTGTTAACCAATCAGAGGTGACCGTTAAATATCACATGAAGGTATAGCCTGCGTCACATGACCTACGTTAACATGTGTACTAGAATTATATATCGATAAGTCCGATATATAAAACAGCTTTCGGTTTTTATAAGGAGTAGGAAAATGCTACAGCAGAATTACATTTTGATATATTTCGGTTACAGATAACAGCTGTACTGATGTGTAAATATTAGTTAGTTCAATCCAGCCGTTATCACGGCTGGGTTTCTATTTGGTTTACGGGAAAGCCAGCCAGCACAACCTTTTACTTTCCCTTTTACACTCTTTCAGAAAACCCAACGAGATTTTTATTAACAATACTCCTGCAAGCTGTGTTATCTATTGTGCGAAATAAGAGTAAAACATGAAATTAAAGAAAATTGGTCCCATTGTTCGATATATTGATGTTAGAGAGTGGGTAACGGATGATCGCACTCCGGTCAGTAAAACAGAGTTTCGTCAGTGCACGTACATTAATTATGACGACTCGCTAAATGACTCTAGCGTGATTATACTAAAGGTGATAACTTGAATGAAGATATGTCATATTTTTGATCAACTGACATTTAAATGATTTTGTCTAAATGAATTTTAAATGCGAATTCATGTTAACTTTCATACGATTATACTTTGTATTTTACAATCTTTAGTGGATTTGTCGGTGATCAAAGTTCACCTGTCCGATCAAGGACCGAACAGGAAGTGTTTCTATTGAGTGTTTTTACAGGCTTGTGTATAGTATATATGTATCACATCATTACACACCACTCTATTATGTACCAGTATGGGTGAAATTATTGTGTATGTGAATTCGGGTCAAGAATCTACAAACATGTAGAGACGTGTACTTGGAGACAATAAGAGGGACTTGCCATGTAATATAATATCGTGTATATAGTATCGTGTATATAATATCGTGTATATAATCAGAACACATGGGTAAAAGGTTTACTCGTATAACTACATGTAATAAAGAAAGAGGAACTTGCAAACTGCTAGCATAAACAATCAATACAATTCATTGTTGATAAATTTTTGTGTCAGAAATTCAATTTTACTTCCTAACTTGAACGTTTACATATTTTTTAATAACAATAATCACAGAGATACCGACTTTAAATTTAATTTTTCATTTTTAAGGACGTCAAAAATAAACCCAAATATTTTTTTTATATCTGCAGTCATAATATTCAGTCCATCTATAGCTTATTATGGTGAAGTGTAGTACAGAGTGTAAACAAACAAAAGTTACATATAAAAAAAATATGTCATACAATATCTCATTTACGGAACAACACAGCCTGGAGTGAAATTTTTCGTAAAATGCATGGTATCAAGCTTTGTCAAGAATTGGAAATAACACGTTCCTTGATTGATTTTCTCTAAAACATGAGTTCAAATGACCATATTCCTAGTTGTATAGAACGGTGTTACTTTGGGCAGGGCTTTCCTTGGGACTCAAATCACACATTGTATTCAGTAACACTTTATTAATTTTGGGAATCCTTTGTCAATTTAAGGAGTCAAAATAAAGGTTTTTGCGAGTCAAATAAATCACTGCTTTGTGTAAGTATATACAAATCGATTAACATTTCCACATTTGGAAAATTGGTCAACATATATTTTCAAACATTCAACAAACTTGGGCGGTACTGTACTGTTTACACTGAAGAATGATTTGCACATTGGAGTACTATGATGAAGTCAGACTCTCCCAATTAGGTCAGGTTTTCCTTTTTACTTTGTTGTATATTGAGTATATATATATACTTCATTCGTATAAAAACTGTTATAAAAAAGATGCAACTCTTGTTAGCTCGGATGGTAGTGCACAGAGGTCTTATAGGGGAGGAAACCGAACAATCTTGAGAAAACCCACGTGGTCGGGAAGGAGACCTCATACCTTTTCACTTCAGATCGAGGTAATCGAACCCAAGTCGCTTTGACGAAAATAAATGCGTTATCCACTGCGCCATTCGGCAACCCTTTAAACATTGATTAGGGTGAACAACAATCTGATTCTGCTTCTCACTTTACTGTACTCAACACTTAGTATAGTGATGAGCTGTATTTTAATCAAGTTGCTTGAAACATTTAATACATTTCGTATGTCCTTTAAAACGGTCTGCGATTTTCGTGATAGATGTCCACTGTTGACGAACAAACTTACGGCACAAGGATTCGAGAAATGCAGGTTGATGAAGACTATGGGCAAGTTTTATGGTCCCCATCTTGATATCATCGAGAAATATTCTGTATCTTTGTGTGATATGAAGATGGGCGTTTTTGAGTGTGCTTACTTGATGTGATTGACAATGATGACTCGGTTATCATTTTAAAGATTGATGCTAACTTGGATGTGACCAAGATTTACATGGAGGGTTTCGTCGATGAAGCAGAAGACGCTTACTATTCCAGAACATCTGGTCTTATTCTCTTGTACTTTTACGAGAGTCTCCAGGTAAATCTTTCCTTTGTTCCTATTTTGCCCCTAGTTTTTTAGATTTTGAGTTCGGATTATGGTTTTGTTGTCGCTTTGGTATTCTCTGATTTTTTTTTTTTTAGGAATATTTAAAGTAAAAAAAAACATATATGTATTATTGTTTCAATTCTAGCAATCAAAATGGCAACGAAACTGTCACAGGCCCACAAGGATCAACTCTCTAAATGGATCGATTCAACTAAAAACCACAAGTTTACGTTACTGTACAAGATCAGCCGTGATGGATGTGCTGCCCCAACCTTCCATACTTACTGTGACAACAAGGGGCCAACAGTCACCGTCCTGTACAATACACACAACTCAGTGTACGGAGGTTACACTGCTGTCAGCTGGCATTCAAATGGTGCTTATAGCGCCGACGCAAAAGCATTTATGTTTAAACTAGAGTTTAACGGTACATTGCAGCCAATGAAGTTTCCCAGCAACACAGGCGGAACAAACGCGATGTACGGGCATGCGAGTTATGGTCCAACATTTGGAAATGGGGATGGTTATAATTCATCCTTTGATCTGAATACTTTTTCTTCTACTGTGAACAAATCAGGGAATTGTTTCCCTTTAAATGGTGCCGTCACCGGATTCGGAACGACCTATGATACACAAGGACAGGACTTTAACACTGTAATGAATGGCCACCAACAAGTTCTGGACCTGGAGGTCTACAGTATCGGAGGTAACCTATCACACATCACACATTTATTAAAGTTAAATGCTTTCATACATCGTCAAGCTATATTAACGCTTTGTAGTTTACGTATCTTGATAACGGCTTCTAGAACCTCTGGAATGGCTAAGAGCAATTTACATGTAAAAGAAAACTATGATTTTTAGTGTTTATTCAGTAAACCAATCCCAAATAATTGATTTCATGAAAAGAAAAATACAACAGAGTTGAAAACGTCATGAATATATTAAAAAATGCGTTTCAGAATGGATGAACCAGGGTTGAGTATGAATGTTAAATATGCGTACATTGTACCAGTGATCTTTGAACATATGTCTTTTTGATCTTGTAAATAGTGTCTCTCGATTTGACTACTTACAGAGCAGGAGTTGCTCCAAAAGCCGTGGATTCGCAACGTGGACTGGAGCAGTAAGGTTTGTATACTGTACATATATGTGTATCAACAGTATTTACATGATTTATTTCTCTCATTTGCAGAGCATTACTTAAAACCGATTAATAAGTCATTTATATCAATAATAAAAAACAGATGAAATATGCGGGTTTTCAGGTACAACACATATTGTGAAATAGAGAAAATTATATAACACTGAATTATTGTATCACATGGGTTATACCTGTAGTAAGTAAAATGTTGATTTTGCTCATTTTATACTTACACACTAGCACACAAACATATCACATATTAAGCCCCACCCTCAAATGACTTTAGGCGATAATAGATCGTTAAATTAGATACAGATAAAAAAGCAAACTAAAACGTGTATCCAAAGTTGAAGACATAACTAAACAAAACTAAATTTTATCCGTTGACGTACATTACAAAAATGTGTGCCCCCTTGCAAGTAAAATGACTTGAATAAGAAGATACAATTGCAAGAACGTTCATTTAGCATCGCATACATATAGCAAAGAACAAAAAGTTTCTGAAGGGAAGTAAGCGCAGCCCCTCTACATATAGTATCGAGGATACCCATGCTATACTGTTTATTAAATAAAATACCATGTGATTAATTAAGAGAAGAATTTGCCTGCATACAGTTTAATGTTCTGTCAAATATAGCATTTATGATAATAGACTGTTGTGATCCATTAAACAACAAAATTCAGAAAAGATCTTCAAATATTGTCGATTATTGTCGTTCGTTATTATGTATAGTCAACTCAGTAGAAATAAAATAATATTTAAGCCTATTAAACACAAGGATCCTTATAAGCAACGATTTATCGATGACTCTTTTAATTGCACAACCAAGTTATTATCAATATTTCTAACTACCACCCAAAGCTAAACCAGGCTTCAGTCTTTTGTGTCACTGTATATTCCAGAAGTGGCATAAACGGGATGTGGATTTTGAATTCTGATCAATCTTTAGCACTCAGTTCTCAAACATGTTTCGTCTGTCAAAAACCAAATTCACGCTGTGAACTACATTGTACCATACCACACACCAAACTTTAGGAACGTCTTCCATCTTTAAATATGAGAGATTTCTTTTCAAAGAAATGTGAACGACGATACAGCTATATAGTTGCGAGCTATATTGGAAGATGACGTAACACACACATATGCTGCACCTGTTAAATTTAGAAATAGATACAGTATGCCGAAAACATTAAACTGCTTCAAACAGCTGTTTCGTCCTCCTAGGACTCTTCAGTGATGCTAGGGGCCAAAAGTTGGGAATCCAAAATGTCTTAACTATTGTAGAAGCAGAAGAGTAAGGTGCGTAAAACCCCTTTAAATTAAACATACTTTGTGAAAAACATAACAAAAGTTAGGATAACACATTATGAGGTAGTTTTGGTACGAATAAATGCATTCCTGGTTGATAATATCGTTGTTGAATTTAAAGGAAAGAAACCGTTGGCATTCCTATGGGAACAAACCTTCCACCAATACACGTGTTTTATCTTAATTGTTTTTGTTTTCATCCCAGGCTGAAAATGCCGAGGAGCTGCTAGTAAACAGGACAAATACAAATATCTTGCCAAATATTTCAACTTCTACTTCAGGGATATTGACGAGGTGTTGTTTATCAACAACAAGAGGTTTAACTTTTGCTACATGTAACTTAGTCGAACGTATATACCTTTCTGAACTTGAAATCAAGAACAAAACATACTTACAATTCTTAACTCGATCTTTCCTTAAACTATGATAAACGTGATTATTTCGATTTTCCTATTATGAATTTTCCCTTTCTTGATACACCTGGTGTTTACATGTCACATTTCCGCGATTTATGTCGGCTTATGACAAACACATTTAAACTTACGACACAAGAATTCGAGAGATGCAGACTGATTGAGTTTATTAGCAAGTTTTATGGTCATAATCGTGGTGTCATTGAAAATATACTTTATCATTGTATGATACGAAGCTGGACGTTTTATAAATGCTCATTAGTATGCGTAATTGTTATTTTTTGTGATACCCCAGCTCTCACTTCGTGCCATGATTATTAACTTGGATATGACGTAGACCTACATTTTTGTAGGTTTACACGGAGGCGCCGTCGATGAAGGGTTTCCATGTCAATCTTTCCTTTTGTTCATATTTTGCCCCGTTATTATTGATTTGGGGCTCTGATTATGTTTGCTTATGTTGTTTTTAGATATTATTTGAATTCTTTTACATTCTTTTAAAAGTTCTTTATCTTAATCAGGTTTTTTTGTTCGAGGTTGTTTGTCTTTTAACAAACAAAGGCATTATATTGCTGTTTCCAACCATTAAGACAAACATGTCTCAAACTTTATATGCAAGTTGTCCTTGAGCATTGTTTTTGAAATTTATTTTTAGACTCAACAGGAAATTGATACAGACCCATGCATCCATTTTCGGTTATGAATTTGTTTAGGTTTGTTACTTTGTTCTTAAAACGTTTGACATTTATTTTATAAAGGCTTCTCTTGACTAGTAGTTTAGTATTTTTACGTTTAAGACTACTTGAAAACACAGTATAACCACAGAGTACAGCTATGTTTCATCTTGACAAAAGATATGGTTTTAAATGTTTTCATTAATATCACTGCATCGAACAGTTTAATATTTTCATATACGTATGTATTACACATAATCCAAACCGGTCTATGCTGATTCGATTATCTTAATTTTAAAATGCCTACTAAAAAAAACTACAATACTGTTTGTCTTCCAAAATATCATCGTAAGATTATCTATCAATGTGTTATAACCTTGTGTAAATATTTCAATGTCGGCTTCATAAGGCATATCATTACCTGGTGGGAGCTTATCGTACTTCTACTTTCTAAACAACTATCCCTTTCCTTATTTCTACCTCACTTTTACCTTTCGTTGAGAGTTCTTCCCTGTGAGGAAGCCCTAAACCAGCTTTAACGAGTGTCTTTTGCAACTTTTGAAAAGTAATTAACAAGAGTGAAATTAGTTCAATATCCAACAACCACGAGTCGTGTGACCTGTTTCTACCACAATAATATTAAGTCGGCAGTGGCAGTGTTTGTTCCGGAGTGAACCGCGGACTATTTACGCGAAAACACATAATTTCGTACAGACTACCCCCAACTTGTGACGACGTCAACAATCCGGATGGTCATTTTCCTCTAGTGGTATATAACATTTATTTATCCAACAGTCAGCATATTTATACAATGATCTGGGAGTGAAATAACAAAGAGTATTGTGGTAGAAATCAAGATTTTGGCTATGGTTCATTTTTGTTTCTCCAAAACGGACACTTAAACGGGATATAAGGAACATTAATGCTTTCTAAGACTCAAACCAATCCAGCTTATAATATCTCCAGATTAATGAAGATGCTTTGTATACAGTATGAGGAGGAGATAAAGGACAAAGTGGCCACCTATAAAACATTACCCGGACTGGACCTGCCGCAGGCGAGGATCTTATTGGTGGGCCAGGTGGGAGCTGGGAAGTCAAGCTACTTCAACACCATCAACTCCATCTTCCGGGGACACATCAGTGCCCAGGCCAACGCTGGGAGTGCCGAACATAGTCTTACAACATCTGTGAGTATCACATAAAAACACCCTTAACTATATGAAAACGAAACCGGATTCTCGTGTGTTGCTTTTAGAACAAATGCGGTACATTTTTCGTATTTTCAAGTCATTATTTTGTCATGATACAGTTGGTGTTGCAGATCAATGTAATCGTTTTTATTTGTCAAATATATATATACTGCTCTTAATTATTCATCTCATCAAAATATAAAGTATGACAGAGGAAATGACACAAAGAAGAATCTTTTAAAGTTGTTAATCATTTAAATATTATCAAGTCATACGTGAACGATATCAAAATATACGTGATGCTATTTTTTGGTTTTGTAAATACTGTTTTAAACCTATCATACTGTGTCATCTCTCGTTTAAAAGCTTTCTTCTGAAAAACACTGATACTGAATTTGATCTGCCTGAATACAAGGTCAGCGACCATATCTTGTATAGACAAAGAGAAGTGCATCAGCGTTTAATGTATCAATAAAGGAAAGATATGATATTTTGCATAAATGCCATTAGGATGACCTAGTTATCCGGTAATCTTTTCGTCTTTGCTAATAAAATATAAACTTGAGGGAGACCGTTAATGTTTTCTTTTCCTGCTTTGCATCATTTAGTACAGGACATATCAAGTTAGAGACGGATATGCTGGGAAATCTCTCAACTTCCGGTTATGCGACACTCGTGGCATTGAGGAGGATCAAGGTCTTAATGATCACGAAACTGGCTATCTGCTTGAGGGTCACGTGCCAGACGGGTACAAGGTGAGTTTGTCTGTCATTCTAAGACAAATACCTATTTATTCTGAATACTATCCCTAATGATATAATTTAGTTTTGACATTTATCATTACTGGATAAGGACTGTGGGTCTCGGTCTAACAGAATTATACAATGTAATTAATGAATACTGTCATTACTGGTGATTTACACATTTTTCGAAATATTTTGAAACGAGAATCTAAAACAAAATGAGTTTTTGAGTCATATAATGTTTTAGTTTTAAGAGAAAAAACTAAATGAGACGTATAAATTGTGAATAGGGAGCTAGTGGTATACGGACATATTTTATTGCTTACATGTATTTTTTTTAAAATATTCTCTATTTGCTAAAACGATATTAATCCTCCATCACTCAAAGTCATCTTTTCTTAAACAAACTTATTTTGGTATTCCATTCGTACTTGTTTGCTCACTAACAATATATAGAGATCGACTAAAAGAATAAAATGGCTACACTCAATTAGTTTCAGCTTTAGACATATTTACTTCCTAAGGTGTTTGATTTGGAGGAATTTCAGCTTATTTCCTCTCAATTGTCATATATAATGTCTATATTATGGCAATTTTATTGGAAAAAATGGTGTCCAAACAGCCATCCTGGATTATAATTTGTTATCGCTATTTAAACAAAAATACATTTTTTAATCATCAATATGCCCGGCAGTTACACTATGTGAGTCACCAGGTGAAAACAAGAAACCAGGCATCAGTTACCTTTGGTTTATACTTCCAAGTCTGAATTACATTTCAAGGCCCAATATACGTTACATTTTAGTCAAAACTTGAAGCGAAAATCAAGCCTAATAACTTATTATATTTATATATTTAGTTAAGATTAACTGATATCAGCAATATTTAAGATAAATTCTTACGCGGTTACCGGTACAGCAGCAGTTGAAACACGGTATTTGTAAATACGCGTCCATTTCGAATGTCTTCAACCGTCGGCTTGTTGTTGAAGTGGGCCCCACCTGAATTATTTTCAATTCTTGGATTTTTTTGTCTAGAGTTTCTTGTTACAATATCGTTACTGCTCAGGTTTATTTCGTTTAAGGCTTTTTTTTGCATGGTTATCAACTGAACCCTTTTCGTAATTTTTCAGAATCCCGAAAACTATCCTGAAGTTACGTATATTGTGCCTTTAAGATGACTGTTTACTAAACATTGTATATTGAAGGCATTTTCCTATAACTTCGTTGATGAAATTCAACACAGAGTGAACTTATTTATTATAACCCGGTACGTTTCTGTATCTTTACCAGTTTAACCCTGCTGTTCCACTGTCACCAGACGCACTTGGGTTTGTCAAGAACCCGACATTATCCAATAAAATCCACTGTGTGGCATTTGTCCTGGATGGTAGTACCGTAGATGTCATCCCCGAGAAAGTGATGGAGCGGATCAAGGCCATGCAAACACGAATGAACCAAAGATGTATGTAATTACAGGACAGATATGAATATATCACGGCTAAAGGAACCATTGTATTTCTGAAATGGCATTTTAACTTCTCTCTCATAGATCTTTCACAAGGTTCCACGAGGCCTAAATTCATAATGTTTGGACTATAGTAACCTCACTGACAAGTTTACTTAAATACATGACCTTTTAAAGCTTTCAATATTAAATAACTTGAATGTTATGAAAATGTCAAACCAAATTAGAATGTATATATTCAGCAGAGAATACCAACTACCATTTCTATCAATGTCATATCTTTATTGTATACATATACACTCACGTTAATGACATTTATTATTTACAGCGATTCCCCAGGTTGTGCTCCTGACGAAAATCGACAGAATCTGTGAGGAAATCTCCAATGACATCAGCAAAGTGTTTTTCAGTCCAAAGATGAAGGAATGTGTTGACAGGGTTGCCATGGTAATGGGTCTGCCCAGATCACACATACTTCCGGTGAAAAACTACGAATGTGAGGTGGAACTGGATCAGAATGTAAACATTCTGTCACTTCTCAGTCTCAGACGAATTCTCAATTTCGCTGATGACTATCTGTACAACACCCTAGATGACACAGAGCCTGATAATGTGCAACCCAAGAAAACCCGTGAACGAAACTGATTATAACGATGTAACAGTGAATATGTACAATTTTCACTAACTTTCACTCGATAACCGTTGTTCCGCAAACTACCGTTATTATCTCATAATTACACTTGTGCATATTTTAAATTCATAATATTATGACGACGAAAACAACACATCTGGATGGAGCTCGGCAAATTATACGGTTCCAGACATAAACTGATTATAACGATGTGACAGTGAATATGTACAATCTTCACTAACTTTCACTCGATAACCGTTGTTCCGCAGACTATTGTTATTATCTCATAATTACACTTGTGCATATTTTTAATTCATAATATTATGACCTCGAAAACAACACATGTGGATGGAGCTAGGCAAATTATCCGGTTCCAGACACAATTATTGTATGTGACGTCATCAACAACTGACGGCTTATGCAAATTTAATGCTATTACATTTAATTAATCATTCTCTCGTGAAAACAAAGATTAAACTTTTATTTTGCTTAGGCTGGCTTTTACGCAATTTCCCTTGTGCTCCATTCGATTCATGATAAAGAAAACTAAACAAAACAAAAGGTTTATCCTTAAAAAAGAATCTGTACATATCTAGTCCTTATCACAACAAAAAACGTTAATATAAAATGTGGTATTTAATGGTATTTGACTTAATTTTGCAAATTGTGTATCCGAATGTACCAGCAATGACGATATGAAAGAAGAAGCTTTGGCAGCTTCATGGAGTTTATCTTAGGAGCTATGACATCTTTCTCACAGCTAACATGTGATTAATACACAATGAGATTATATTATTACAGCAAACTGTCGAATGGATAAAAACTTATTTCAAATGAGACACATTTGATGATTTGTTATATATGTACAAATTGTATATTATTAAGTCTGTTGTAATTGGTTCGTTGTTTTTGTAAAGAGGTATAGCAAAAAACAGCCAATATTTCCGTCGGCATAATTAGAATCAGACAAAAATATTAATTTATATTAGAGAAAATGAATATGATTTTTCCAACTTCTGAGATATTAGGTATTGTGATAAAATATTTCAAATATAGCCATATTCTACATGTATATATCTATGGCAGTGAAAGGGTTTCCCAGACTTTAAATGAGCTTTCAACACTTTTCTATCCGAGACAAACTTTTGAAAATACATTTTGATTCCGTACTTTTATATGAAAATAATGGAAAACGTGATAGATCAAGGCTCTTATAGCTGCGACTGATACTTCTTTGGTCAAAAATAGTTTGTACTGCATAACACTGTAAATGAACTATGTCCGATGTAGCCGAGTAACTACTGACCAGAGCAAGTTTACAGTGCAGTTCGAATACGCGTTCAGTTAAAATAAAATTCTCTCATTTTTTAGATATTTTTGATATGGTTGACTTTGGTTTAATTTTGTCTTACGCCCTATCTAAATTGAAGGTCATCCTGGAGTGCACAGTACAGCTCTCGTGGACTTTGCGTTTTCCACGCGTCCGTGACTGACAAAGTTGTAGTGTCCATCCAAATGTCCACGACCTGGACAAAAAGAGCCCACGCCAAACCGCGGTCCACGACGGAACAGCGCATACCGGTACCGTGGACGCCCACGCTATTCGACGATATGTCACGGACCTCGTGTTATCGCGGACCACTAGATACCGTGGACCACCAGATACCGTGGACAACCAGGTACCGTGGGCCACTAGATACAGTGGACCACCAAATACCGTGGACCACCAGATACCGTGGACCACCAGATACCGTGGACCACCAGATATTGTGGACCACCAGATACCGTGGACCACCAGATACCGTGGACCACCAGATACAGTGGACCACCAGATACCGCGGACCACCAGATACCGTGGACCACCAGATACCGCGGGCCACTAGATACCGTGGACCACCAGATACCGCGGACCACCAGATACCGTGGACCACCAGATACCGCGGGCCACTAGATACCGTGGACCACCAGATACAGTGGACCACCAGATACCGTGGGCCACTAGATACCGTGGACCACCAGATACCGTGGACCACCAGATACCGTGGACCACCAGATATTGTGGACCACCAGATACTGTGGACCACCAGATACCGTGGATCACCAGATACAGTGGACCACCAGATACCACGGACCACCAGATACCGTGGACCACCAGATACCGCGGGCCACTAGATACCGCGGGCCACTAGATACCGTGGACCACCAGATACCGTGGACCACCAGATACCGTGGACCACCAGATACCGTGGACCAACAGATACCGTGGACCACCAGACACCGTGGACCACCAGATACCGCGGGCCACTAGATACCATGGACCACCAGATACCGCGGACCACCAGATACCGTGGACCACCAGATACCATGGACCACCAGATACCGTGGACCACCAGATACCTTGGACCACCAGATACCGTGGACCACCAGATATTGTGGACCACCAGATACCACGGACCACCAGATACCGTGGACCACCAGATACCGCGGGCCACTAGATACCGCGGGCCACTAGATACCGTGGACCACCAGATACCGTGGACCACCAGATACCGTGGACCACCAGATACCGTGGACCACCAGATACCGTGGACCACCAGATACCGCGGGCCACTAGATACCATGGACCACCAAATACCGCGGACCACCAGATACCGTGGACCACCAGATACCGCGGGCCACTAGATACCGTGGACCACCAGATACCGTGGACCACCAGATACCGTGGACCACCAGATACCGTGGGCCACTAGATACCGTAGACCAACAGATACTGTGGACCACCAGATCCCGTGGGTCACTAGATACAGTGGACCACCAGATGCCGTGGACCACCAGATACCGTGGACCATCAGATACTGTTGACCACCAGATACCGTGGACCACTAGATACCGTGTACCACCAGAAACCGTAGCCCACCAGATACCGTGGACCACCAGATACCGTGGACCACCAGATGCCATGGACCATCTGTGACATCTTTTGGTATTTCCTTACCCACTCCGGAGCCTTAAAGTCCGTTATGTACATTTACAGTAAAGTTGTCTGGATATAGAGATTAGATGAATTCACGGTAAGGACATACCCTGTACTGACGATAATAAATAAACATATTTTTTATTTATAGTTAATCTACTTCACAGTTAATGTAAATATGAAGCATCTAAACTTTTTTTAATTCCTATGCATATAACGATAGAACGAATGCAGCGTATTTCATGTGAGAGGCGTAAATAACGTTCTCCTCCATTCCTTTCAAACGAACATGCATCTAATTTGGAGAAAGCCATACCGTTACTTCACATAAAGACATCTTACATAAGTCATTGCTACATTTAGAAATTGATTTACTTCTCCGTGTACTGTGATATTTATATGTATCACGGGGGACGGGGCATTTATCTACGTTATAAGTACAAATACATACCCGGTATAGAGCTTATGGTGACGTATACATTCAAGTTTTCTTAATGTTTTGTTTAGTAAGACTTACATAATTGGATCGTCGAAAATGTCGCCAAGTCCATTCCCTTGTGTGTACATGACCGACACATGATAAAATACTTACCTAGATTTGTGTAAACATTATATCCATGCACGCCTACCCCAACAAATCCACCCGCCCCTAATCCAATTGAGAAATATTCGTCAATAACTCGAGAAAAATAGTATCCGTCGTAGTAGATTTCAATTTAATGTTCGACCTTTTGCCATTGTATGTAAATGTAATCCATATTGCATTTGATCCGAAAAAGTGAATTGTGTACCAATCATTTAAGCTTTCAAAACATATCTACTACATTTCTATTGGAATACAAAAGCATCTACGTACTATAATCTGATAGAGATGTTCACTCGATCAATTTGATAACTGTTACTTGATAAAGTTCTTCCATTCTTTACATAATAAATCTTTGCATTCATGTCATTGTCGTTCGGAATTAACGTACTAGGAATATTACAAATTTTGAATCTATGTCTCTGGTTATTACCAATACGAAGATGTATTGAGTAAAAATGAAATTGAAATTATTAAATGTCCGTGTTTAATTTTGTAGTGATCAACAAGTGACCTACATTGAAAGTATCCGGCAGTAGTTATCAGCCGATATATCTGTGGTGGTTGTGTATTCTTTACGTTGTTTACGAAAACAAAACCAACCGTCAGTGTAGTGTATGTGTCTCTGATCGACTATCGCCTATAACTTGCAGCAGACGTTATGTCAATCAAACGCAGAAGCTAGTATACATGTATGTGTTGAATGCATGTGTCTTTGGGATATTGCTGTATGTTCGTGTAAGCCTTCTTGTTATAATGCAGAACCGACTTTATAAATGTTACACACTGGAGTATACTGTCAAAGTCCCTAACTATTACTATTGTGTGTAGGATCTGGCAGCGACCAGTAGAAGGTCATGTGCAGATCTAGATGACCTGTATTATTTCCATATCTTGTAAATGAACAGCCAATCAAAATGCACCTTCTAAACAGTGTTTGGTAGACGAACAAAAATGGTATATTTTGTGATCATTTCTTTTCCTACAGTTGTTTTTTTTTCGGACAAACGAAAAACTACAAATCAAACAGATAATGTCTAAAAAGAACACACGCCTTGGCGTAGAGACCGCTGAAATGGGCGCCGCCATTTTTGTATAGGTCGTTCGGGTTTCTCGTTACTTTACTCTGGTTTAACGACAAGTGTAGAAAAAATCGAAAATAGCTTTTCACTTTCAGAATCTGGTAAGCAGCGATTTGATTGGTGAATACAAAGGTCAATAGCGAGGAACTGTATTTTAATCAGACGGTTGTTTTACATTCCTCTTTTTTTATTAATCAGAGACCACAAATCACAGAAAAAAATATGCAAAGACTGAGAAAATCAACATTATCGAAAAAAAACATAGAAATGGGTATATCTCTAACGCCGATTTCAATGTGAACGTTTATATTGCTTTGGTAGGTAATCGCGTTTTAAATACTCCTCAATTTCAGGAAATAATTTAAAAAAAACAACAACAACAAAACATTTCTCTTACAGTGTGATACATGTACTATAATAAGTATAGTACTTCTACTACGATTGAATTGTTTGAACCATGCAAATACTGAAATTACGTATATTGGGCCTTTAAAACAATACATGTACATACAGTAAATGACGTCACATACAACGTATTTTATACTGGCAACCAGCCCCTTATTTTATATAGAGAATATCTCTATTTTACTACTAGCCTATCTCCCCCTTGTTTCAGAAACCCAAGTGATCAAAATTATTTGACTATTTTGTTTTCTGTATACTATTCTAGAGACGGGAGCCAGTCTAACCGTATGTACACATCTGCGTATATGAACCTATCTATGATAAATGTTAATAAACAGCATCCAGCTACACCTGTATAACACACTAAATGCAATAAATCTGCTACAAAAAGTATGAAACTATTTAAAAGGAAGCGCCTCCTAATTTAAATAACAATAAAAGACAAAAACAAATCTTATTTCGACTGATTTACTTGAGATGTAAAACGTTTTTGCGTTATTTCAGTGCTTATTATGAGTTATTTCCCCTTACACTATAAAAGAAAGTAAAAATTAATTTTGAACTTTCATTTTCTATGACAGGCGAAATTTGCAACTTGGGTAATTTTAAGTACCCGGTAGATATAAATAATCGAATTATATAAATGTGACCGCGCCAAAATACCTTTGTTGTACTATCATTTCCGTTAATAAAGAACCGGAAGTAAAATCAGATTGAACGCACCACTAAGCATAGAGATCTTCACGGATGTAAGTATGTCTGTTCGCTTTGTTTTCGTTGTTTGTAAATTTCTATGTATTGATAAGTTGTATTTTATTTCAGAAATGATATTGACGATCTAGGCAGACATAGATCGGCTATCAATCAAAAATAATTATAGGAATGTTTACATCAGTCTCCTGTTAAAACGGATATTGGGTATGCCATATTAACGTTTCAACGGGCGGGGCACGTCGATCCGAGATTAATTGATGCAGCAATGGAAGTATCTAACGAAATATTTGTTGAACTTGTGTGATTAAGGAATGTGATTTTTTTGTAGTTAGATTCTAATTTTTGTTAGGCATTTTCTTCAGCATTAGTTGCACTAAATATAGCTATACATGACTCCCAAACACATGTGAAATAAGCAGGAAGAGATACATTTATAATTCATTTTTCTTAAGATTAAACTGCTTATTAGATGTGTCGCCAAACCTGTTAAGATCGTCTGTCATACAAATTTGGATTGTAGAGGTTAGGGCATGCATATATTGTAAAAAGAAAATGATTTCATGGGAGATAATAATGTACATGAATATGCAATGATAATAATATTATAAATAGTGACTTTTTTATAAATACGTCACACAAAAATACTGTTTTATGTCTTATTCATTTACATGTACTTTGAATGAAATAATTTAGGATGAACAATAAAAAGCTTCAGGGTGTATCTTACATTACAAGTAATTGCGTTCCTGATAATTACTATATAAAGCAAAAGCATTAGAATGAAGGCTGGTGGGACATGTATATGGCCGTGTGCCTTTGTTCATTTATACACGTACACCCATCTAGGCTAACTCAGAGGTATTTATAAAACGCAAACACAGCACATAAAACACAAAGAATATGCAGTTGACTGAAATACGAGTACCTGTCTTGTTACATGTACAACAGACCGGTAAACGGAGGTTAAGTTAAATGTCTTAGATATCAAATGTCGTTATTGAGATCATTTCACTGTGAAATGATAATAGGCCAAGTCATGGTGTCAAACAGTGTCTACTACATACACGGGTACTTGTAATACCTGTCATAGCCCGACCAACGTAACTCCAGCATACATTGTACATGTTTTTTCTAAACTTTGGGTTAAATAAGATACTGAGTGATAATTTCAGAGATAACATAAGTATATCAACTCGTTTCGTTAGACAGGATTGGTTTAATACTGTACTGGTAGGTAATTAATGAAATCTAACAGATGTAAATTTGAAAAAATACATTTGCCGTTTTTGCCTCAAAATGCTTTGTTCCACCATGAGGATCCATGTGTTGTATTTTTAGTTTTGTTACCAAGAAAACCAGCGGTTACAAGAAACACTGAGTCCGATTTACAGGATCGCCAGACCAATCTACACTAAAGTAAGTACCTCTCTTTAATTTACCTCCTCAGACTCCACTGTTTATTAACGTCTACTTTGATTTTGATCATGTTACTGACTAATATTATGTAAGCATTTGATCAGTTAATTCTGTGTCTAACTGTCAGTGCCTCGCCTCGAACTACTGATGCAGATCATGCTTATCATAAAAAGGAATGGATTTCATAGGTGACAAAAAACAACATGAATATGCAATATATAATAATATTATAAATATATTGAATAGCAACTAACTTTTTTTAAAAAATACGATTGATATTTTTTTCTATTTTTGAAATTATTCAGGGTCATTATTAATAGCTAATGTATTATGCAATGTACGCTCATGTTCGCGCTGCAGTATTAATTTCGTTATATTTCGGTTCATAGAACTATGACCCGAAACGAGTATGAATACGAACGTGAGATGAAGGTTAACAAATACAAAATGAAGCATCATCGACACAATAACATGTATAAGCTTTAAAGCATTCAGACCAGGTGAGCTAAAAACAGGCCACAGACAATTTATCCCATGGTGAACCACATTATTCAACAGACATGCCTCCGCAGTGTGACGTTATACATACGAGGGGTGTTCTATAAATAATGTCATCTGTGCTTTATTTCGCGGAAATCGTGCAATTTATGCACAAAACCACCTCGTGTCGATTGAGTGATCACTGGCTCGTGACTCGAGACTTGGGTGATAGGGAGAGGCTAGGGTGACGGGGAGAGGCTAGGGTGACGGTGAGATGTTAGGGTGACGGGGAGATGCTTGGATGACGGGAGGAAGGATAATGACAGGCAGAGGTTTGAGTGACGGAGAGTATAGGGATGACGGAGATATTCTGGGGTGACGGGGAGAGTCTGATGTGACGTGTTCAGGGATTTACCTATGGTTTCCCTTTCTTACATATTTTACATCTTGTCTCTTTTGTTACGCTCTCGTTTATAGATATTATTCTAACACAAAATAAGCTAATAAAGATGATTATCGCATTTTAGGCGAGTAGTGTACTTTATTGTTCGCTAGCTAAGAATTGAGTTAGGGGAAGCCCGAACGAGGTAATAATGATTTATAGAATAGGCACATGTATATTTACCACCTTTTGAGTTAACTTAGAGATGAAAAAGAAAGTACTAGATAATGAAAAAAATTTAATTTCCTCATATTGATAGCTTGTATCAAATTAAAAATAAAACACCTTGATACTCTATGTCAGCTATATAATGTAACCACAAGACCTATACATTTCAGTGTTACATGTACCCAACTGGCTGGTCTCGTTTATGGTCTTACAACGAAGCTCGTTTCGCATGTCTTCACAGAGCCATGCCGGTTCCATGCGATCAGCCATGTGATCATTTACACACCTCCCCACCATCATAATATAACGGGGAGATTCTAGGGTGACGGGGATAGTCTGAGATGACGGAGAGAGACGGTGGAGACTCGGGTGATCATGATTGGCTTAGAGAGGGGCTGGGGTGACGGGGAGATTCTTGGGTGACGATGAGAGGCTGAGATACAGTTGTGGGATCGCACAACGTTACACGATGTGCGATGGGCGCACGATGGGCGAACGGTGTATGCACGATGTGCGAACGATGCGATCCTGGGCGATAAGTTCTAACGCACATATGGGCGCACGATAAACTAACATTGTGCGATGACAATCGTGGTTGATATAAATTTAGAAATGGTTTAGCAATATATACGGTTTCGCGCTAGATGTTTAAAACATATTTCTATAATGTAACTATTTACATGAGCTGATAGTTCTATCTATATATTTCATAAAATTAGTAATAGTCTTTCTGTAGTTTTTGAAACAAACCAAATAGACACATATAAACTTTCAACACATATTGACAAGTTCTCATTCAAGTAAATATTGCCAGTTTTTACCAAGTTATACACTGCACCTGTACATGGACAATATATGTAGATGTCTCTGGCCCGGGGCACTTACAACACTCGCCTAGGTGTGAAAACACAGGTAAATTGTTGGGGAGGGGGTTTTCAAATAACTAATTATAAGAGTCCAGTTTGTTTTCATAACGGTCGCTCGGTAATGGCTGTCCGAGCGGATCGCCGCACACGGGACAGGTAAAACTCTGGCATGTTATTTACCTATTCTGTTACCTGTTAGCTAAACCCGCACTTGGCTGTCTCATGGTCACTGTAATACTGTTTACTGTATATTGTTAAATTGACATAATCCCAATAAATATGATGCGAATTTAAATGGTTTTTGGACAAGAGGGTTCCATATGTGTTTCATTCCGTAATATATATCGACCAATTGTACCAAATGGTGCGTGTGTGCGATTCAATCGCACACATAAACGCACGATTGTTAAATCGCCCAGTTGGGCGCACCATGGGCGAACGATGTGTGCACGATGTATGCACGATGAACGCACGCAGTTTTTGGTGCGTTGTGCGATACCACAACTGTAACGAGGGGTGTCTGTGGTGACGGGGAGAGGGAGGGAAGACAAGCAGAGACTGAGGTGACAGAAAGAGGCCTGGGTTGACGAGTAGATGTTGGGGTGGCAGGACGGGGATATGCCAGGGTGATAGGTGATACATGTAAATATGATATCAATGAAAACGGTGAGCGTAAACCATTGTACAAATGGAATGATGATCTTAAGGATTGCTTTTTGAATTTGTTATATGAAAATCAAGCTGACTTATATAATGCTGTAACTATTCCTGGCGTGGTTAATCGTCTGATATTGATAATAGTGTAAGTGGCTTTAATGAAATACTATTGAAATCTATGGAACCTCTACTTGTGAAGTTTACTAGAAATTGTGATTCTCTGTATGATGGCAGCTCTGTATGCCCTGGTGGGACGATTAATTATGATACAAATAAACCCTGGTTTGATGTGGAACTCAAGACTTTATACAAGTCATATACATCTGCACTGTTTATATTTAACAAGGAAAAAACTGTAACTAATCATGCTTTTCTAGTGGAGAAGAAGAGGGCTTATAAATCAAAAGAATCTATGAAAAAAAGGAAATATTTAAAGTTTGAAGGTGACATGCTTGAATACATGAGATTAAATAACCCAAAAGAATTTTACAAAAAGTTCACTACAGGTAAATCAAAGAAACCTAATATTGAGATGAATCTTCTATATGATCATTTTAGAAATCTTGCCAGGGGCAATAACTCTAATGAAGAATCTCAGCATTTCCACAACTCTTCCAATGATATACCCTTATATGAAGAGTTGGACCAATTAATTACTGTTGATGAAATATGCAAAGCTATCAGTAATTTAAAGAAGGGGAAGTCTCCTGGTATTGATTGTGTCTTAAATGAAAGTTTATTGGCAGGGAAGGATATTTTATTACCTATTTTGTGTAAATTTTTTAACAATATATTGGATTCTGGTCTCTATCCTGCCGATTGGGCTTTTGCTGTAATTACACCGGTACATAAAAAGGCTGACGTGACTGACCCTAATAATTTTAGGGGTATCAGTATATTAAGCTGTTTGGGGAAATTATTCATGTCAGTCTTGAATGATAGATTATTAGAATGGTCTGAAACATATGATGTCATAACTAATGCCCAATTTGGGTTTAGACCCGGTCTTAGTACGGTTGATGCTATATTTTGTTTGCACTCTATTATAACCAAATCATTTAATAACAAGAAAAGATTATATTGCTGCTTTGTCGATCAAAGCTTTTGATAATGTAAATAGAATCAATTTATGGTGTAAGTTATCAAAACTTGGGATAAGAGGAAAACTTTTAAAAGTTGTTAAGTCGATGTATTCTCATGTTAAATCGTGTGTTAAAGTAGATGGAAAATTGTCTGATTTCTTCCCGAACAGGGTTGGAATATTACAAGGTGAAATTTTGTCACCGATATTTTTTTCACTGTATATAAATGATTTTGAATCCTATTTTATACAACAATGTAAGGGTAGTTATGAATTTGAGGAACTCAGTTTGTACCTTATGTTATATGCTGATGACTTACTTTTATTCTCCAAGACTGTAGAAGGTCTCCAAGATATGATTGACAATTTAGAAAAGTATTGTACTGAATGGAATTTAACAGTAAATATTAAAAAAACTAAAATTATAGTTTTTAGAAAAGGTGGAAAATTACGTAATAATGAAAAATGGTATTACAAAGGAAGCAAAGTTGAATGTGTTAATCAGTTTCCTTACCTTGGTATTCTTTTAAATTACAACAATAAATTCAGTTCTATCCAAAAGCAACTAGCTGTACAAGGGCGAAAGGCTATGTTTGCACTGTTTTCTAAGTGTTCAACATTAAACCTTAATATAAAAACTATGCTCCATCTTTTCGATACATATGTAGGAAGTATCCTTTTCTACGCGAGTGAAATTTAGTCTATTCACAAAGCTTCAAATATTGAACAAGTTCATCTTGATTTTTGCAAGAAGTTAATGAAAAGTTAAGAAACCGGCCAATAACAACATGGTATATCTTGAATTGGGTCGTTTACCTTTAATTTGGATGAGAAAAATTAGAATGATAAAATACTTTTTAAAGATTTTGGAATCTAAAAATTGTATTGTATCTACTACATTGAAATATTTATTGAAATGTTGTAGTAAAAATAATTTTAACTGGATTACAGCAGTAAGAGATGAATTAAACAATTTAGGTTTTGGTGAACTTTGGTTAAATCCATACAGTTCTCAGTTAAATATAAAATAATTATTGATAAAATAAAGAATTTCTTATCAAGGCATGCAATCTCTTATAGCCTCATTGGAAAACTCGCCCAAATGTATTCGGTATAAACATATATTAAACTTCAACGAATCGTCACAATTTTACCTTACAAAATATATTCCAAAGAAATACCGCATTTGTATAACTAGAATACGTAAGTCTACCCATAATTTGGCAGTATAATATGGAAGGTATAATAACACACCTAGAGAACGTAGGTATTGTAAAGAATGTAACTCCACATCTGAAGTGGAGGACGAGTATAATTTTTTATTAGTTTGTTCTAAATTTCAAAATCTCAAAACTAAATTTATCAAAAATTATTACTGGAAAAAACCATCTGTATTCAAAGTTGTTCAGCTATTGAGTGTCCACAATAAGAACTATGTTTACTGGGTAAATTCATCTATGAGGCAAACATATTAAGATTACCATAATTGATCAACACTGTCTCCACTCTTTTCACTTTGTCCATTATTTCCTTTGATTATTATCTATGATTTTGTAAAATGCATTGTACACTGTATACTGATTGGTCAAATGGCCAAAAGTTTGAATAAAACTTGAAACTTGAAACTTGATAGGGAGAGGCTTGGGTGACCGCGAAAGGCTGGGGTGACGGGGAGAGAGAGGGGTGACAGGCAGAGGCTTTGGTAACCGGAAGAGGCTTGCGTGAGAGGCAGTGGCTGGGTTGACGTGGATAATATGGGTTGACGGGGAGAGGCTGGGGTGACCGCGAAAGGCTGGGGTGACGGGGAGAGAGAGGGGTGACCGGCAGAGGCTTTGGTGACCGGAAGAGGCTTGCGTGAGAGGCAGTGGCTGGGTTGACGTGGATAATATGGGTTGACGGGGAGAGGCTGGGGTGACGGGGATAATCTGGGGTGACAGGGAGAGTGTCGGATGTTAGGGTGATTGGGAGTCTGGGTTGAAGGGGAGAGGCTGGGTTGACGTCGAGAGGCTTGGGTGTCGGGGAAAGTCTGGGATGACAGGGGTGGTCTTTGGTGACAGGCAGAGGCTGGGGTGACTGAAAGAGGGAGGATGACGGGAAATGCTGTGTTGACGGGGATAGGCTTGGTTGACGGGGAGATGTTGGGATGACAGGGGGTGCTAGGGTGACGGGGAGAGGCTTTGATGACAGAGGTTTAATCCAAACAGTTTAATTATATATTTCAAAAAATAAATCGCAAGAACATAGCTACAATTTTCAATAATCATAGCCTACCATACACCTGAACAATTTAGAATACAATCTTTTGTCAATCGAAAGATTGATTTCCCACAAAATTTGAGCTGAAGAAAAATAATACCGAGAAAAAGGAATCAAAGAAAAACATGGGGTTTTTCACTTTGATGAAAATTGAAGCTACACATTTTGATTGTATTCCTAGCGTATTTTAGATACGAGTTGTGCATTGTATAGAGAATATATTTGTACGTGTTATATGATAAAATCCTATCTAAACACAAACTTAGTTTTGGAGACAGCACGATATCTATTTTTACTTGTGACGAACTCCTCACAGTGTTTATGTGTCGGATCAAAATGTGTTAATATGCTGTCAATGAGCATAGCGACAAGCGTTTCGCCAATGGGACATCCCAATTTCGTTAGTGGAGGAAAGCCGGAGTTTCCTGAGAAACACCACTGTCTGGTGAGTGCATAACAACGGTCCTCGGCCAGGATCCCCACTGACCGGTGTCCGATTGCCCCGATGCGGGTGTTAAGACCCTAACCAAGAGTTTGAGGCTGAGGGACACCTCACGTTCCCTGCCTTTCGATCCAAACGAAAGCCTGTTCCCCTGTTGAACACTTCTTATTAGGAAATTGTGGATATCGGAAACCTTGGTGTAAACTCATTTACATAAAACCTGTTTAGTTAAATACTGCACATAATGCTACACATCATGCTTATCCACATAGTTTGTTATTACTACACAATCGGTCATTTTAAATTAAATGGATTTCTACAATACAGTGTCGGTGAGATTTTACCTGCTTTTCATGACATACACGAGTGGTCACGTGAACACAGTTCACATTTCGAATCTTTTCACTCAGAATACACCTGCTTGAGCACTGTTAACCAATCAGAGGTGACCGTTAAATATCACATGAAGGTATAGCCTGCGTCACATGACCTACGTTAACATGTGTACTAGAATTATATATCGATAAGTCCGATATATAAAACAGCTTTCGGTTTTTATAAGGAGTAGGAAAATGTTACAGCAGAATTACATTTTAATATATTGCGGTTACAGATTACAGCTATACTGATGTGTAAATGTAAGTTAGTTCAATCCAGCTGTTATCACGGCTGGGTTTCTATTTGGTTTACGGGAAAGCCAGCCAGCACAACCTTTTACTTTCCCTTTTACACTCTTCAGAAAACCCAACGAGATTTTTATTAACAATACTCCTGCAAGCTGTGTTATCTATTGTGCGAAATAAGAGTAAAACATGAAATTAAAGAAAATTGGTCCCATTGTTCGATATATTGATGTTAGAGAGTGGGTAACGGATGATCGCACTCCGGTCAGTAAAACAGAGTTTCGTCAGTGCACGTACATTAATTATGACGACTCGCTAAATGACTCTAGCTGGATTATACTAAAGGTGATAACTTGAATGAAGATATGTCATATTTTTGATCAACTGACATTTAAATGATTTTGTCTAAATGTATTTTTTATTACGAATTCATATAAACTTCCATACGATTATACTTTGTATTTTACAATCTTTAGTGGTTTTGTCGGTGATCAAATTTCACCTGTCTGATGAAGGACCGAACAGGAAGTGTTTCTATGGAGTGTTTGTACAGGCTTGTGTGTAGTATATATGTATCACATCATTACACACCACTCTATTATGTACCAGTATGGGTGAATTATTGTGTATGTGAAATCGGGTCAAGAATCTACTACATACATGTAGAGGCGTGTACTTGGAGACAATAAGAGGGACTTGCTTTGTAATATAATATCGTGTATATAATCAGAACACATGGGTATAACGGTTTACTCGTATTACTACATGTAATGAAGAAAGGGGAACTTGCAAACTGCTAGCATAAACAATAAATACAATCTTTGTTATCTATTCATTGTTGATAAATTTTGTGTCAGAAATTTAATTGTCTTCCTAAATTGAACGCTTACATATTTTTTAAATAACAATAATCACAGAGATACCGACTTTAAATTTCATTTTTAAGGACGTCATAAAACAAACCAAAATGTTATTTTTTTAAATCTGCAGTCATAATGTTCAGTCCATCTGTAGCTTATAATGGTGAAGTGTAGTACTGAGTGTGAACAAACAAAATTTATATAAAAGAAAATACAGTATCTCATTTACGGAACAACACAGCCTGGAGTGAAATTATTCGTAAAATGCATGGTATCAAGCTTTGTCAAGAATTGGAAAATACACGTACCTTGATTGATTTTCTCTAAAACATGAGTTCAAATGACCATATTCCTAGTTGTATAGAACGGTGTTACTTTGGGCAGGGCTTTCCTTGGGACTCAAATCACACATTGTATTCAGTAACACTTTATTAATTTTGGGAGTCCTTTGTCAATTTAAGGAGTCAAAGTGCAGGTTTTTGCGAGTCAAATAAATCACTCTTTGTGTAAGTATATACAAATCAATTAACATTTCCACATTTGGAAAATTGGTCAACATATATTTTCAAACATTCAACAAACTTGGGCGGTACTGTACTGTTTACACTGAAGAATGATTTGCACTTTGGAGTACTATGATGAAGTCAGACTCGCCCAATTAGGCCAGGTTTTCCTTTTTACTTTGTTGTATATTGAGTATATATATACTTCATTCGTATAAAAACTGTTATAAAAAAGATGCAACTCTTGTTAGCTCGGATGGTAGTGCACAGAGGTCTAATAAGGGAGGAAACCGAACAATCTTGAGAAAACCCACGTGGTCGGGAAGGAGACCTCATACCTTGTCACTTCAGATCGAGGTAATAGAACCCAAGTCGCTTTGACGAAAAGTAAATGCGTTATCCACTGCGCCATTCGGCAACCCTTTAAACATTGATTAGGGTGAACAACAATCTGATTCTGCTTCTCACTTTACTGTACTCAACACTTAGTATAGTGATGAGCTGTATTTTAATCAAGTTGCTTGAAACATTTAATACATTACGTATGTCCTTTAAAACGGTCTGCGATTTTCGTGATAGATGTCAACTGCTGACGAACAAACTTACGGCACAGGGATTCGAGAAATGCAGGTTGATGAAGACTATAGGCAAGTTTTATGGTCGCCATCTTGATATCATCAAGAACTATTCTGTATCTTTGTGTGATATGAAGATGGGCGTTTTTGAGTTTGCTTATTAGTGTGCTTACTTGATGTGATTGACAATGATGACTCGGTTATCATTTTAAAGATTGATGCTAACTTGGATGTGACCAAGATTTACATGGAGGGTTTCGTCGATGAAGCAGAAGACGCTTACTATTCCAGAACATCTGGTCTTATTCTCTTGTACTTTTACGAGAGTCTCCATGTAAATCTTTCCTTTGTCCCTATTTTGCCTCTAGTTAATCGATTTTGAGTTCGGATTATGGTTTCGTTGTCGCTTTGGTATTCTCTGATTGTTTTTTTTAGGAATATTCAAAGTAAAAATAAATTAAATATATGTATTATTGTTTCAATTCTAGCAATCAAAATGGCAACGAAACTGTCACAGGCCCACAAGGATCAACTCTCTAGATGGATCGATTCAACTAAAAACCACAAGTTTACGTTACTGTACAAGATCAGCCGTGATGGATGTGCTGCCCCAACCTTCCATACTTACTGTAACAACAAGGGACCGACAGTCACCCTTCTGTACAATACAAACAACTCCGTGTATGGGGCTTACACTGCTGTCAGCTGGCATTCAAATGGTGCTTATAGCGCCGACGCAAAAGCATTTATGTTTAAACTAGAATATAATGGTACATTACAGCCAATGAAATTTCCCAATAAAACAGGCGGAACAAACGCGATGTACGGGCATGCGAGTTATGGTCCAACATTTGGCGGTGGACATGATCTTTATTCTTTTAGTAATACTGTGAACAAATCAGGGAATTATTTTCCTTTAAATGGTAGCGTCAACGGATTCGGAACGACCTATGATACACAAGGACAGAACTATAACACTGTAATGAATGGCCACCTACAGGTTCTGGACCTGGAGGTCTACAGTATCGAAGGTAAACTATCATACAACAAACATTTATTAAAGTGAAATGCTTTCATACATCGTCAAGCTATACTAACGCTTTGTAGTTAACGTATCTTGATAACGGCTTCTAGAACCTCTGGAATGGCTTAGAGCCATTTACATGTAAAAGAAACTTTGATTTTTAGTGTCTATTCAGTAAACCAATCCCAAATAATTGATTTCATGAAAAAATACCACAGAGGTGAAAACGTTATGAACATATAAAAAATGCGTTTCAGAATGTATGAACCAGGGTTGAGTATGAATGTTGAATATGCGTACATTGTATCAGTGATCTCTGAACATATGTCTTTTTGATATTGTATATAGTGTCTCTCAATTTGACTACCAAAGAGCAGGAGTTGCTCCAAAAGCCGTGGAATCGCAACGTGGACTGGAGTAGTAAGGTTTGTATACTGTACAT
This sequence comes from Mimachlamys varia, assembly GCA_947623455.1. Taxonomy (NCBI): domain Eukaryota; kingdom Metazoa; phylum Mollusca; class Bivalvia; order Pectinida; family Pectinidae; genus Mimachlamys; species Mimachlamys varia. The sequence continues at coordinate 52,925,974 of OX392527.1, forward strand.
ATATGTGTATCAAAAGTATTTACATGATTTATTTCTCTCATTTGCAGAGGGTTACTGATAAGCGATTAATAAGTCATTTATATCAATCATAAAAACTGACGAAAAATGCGGGTTTTCAGGTACAACACAATATGTGAAATAGAGAAAATTATATAACACTGAATTATTGTATCACATGGGTTATACCTGTAGTAAGTAAAACGTTGGTTTTGCTCATTTTTATACTTACACACTAGCACACAAGCATATCACATATTAAGCCCCACCCTAAAATGACGTTAGCCGATAATAGGACATTAAATTTGTTACACATGAACAAGCAAACTAAAACGTGTATCCAAAGTTGAAGACATAACTAAACAAAACAAAATTTTATCCCTTGATGTACATTACAAAAACGTGTGCTCCCTTGCCAGTAAAATTACTTGAAGTAGAAGATACAATTACAAGAACGTTTATTGAACATCGCAAAATAAAAAGTTTCTGAAGGGAAGTGAGCGCAGCTCCTCTACATGTAGTATCGAGGATAGCCATGCTATACCGTTTATTAAATAAAATACCATGTGGTTGATTAAGAGAACTTTCCTGTATAAAATGTAATGTACGGTCAAATATAACATTTATGATAATAGACTGACGTGATCCATTAAACAACAAAATTCAGAAAAGATCAAACATTGTCGATTATTGTCGTTTGTTACTATGTATAGTCAATTCAGTAGAAATAAAATAATATTTAAGCCTATATTATACACAAGGATCTTTATAAGCAACGCTTTATCGATGACTCTTTTAATTGCACAACCAAGTCATTATCAAAATTTCTAATTACATGTACCATCCAAAAGCTAAACCAGGGCTTCAGTCTTTTGTGTCACTATATATTCCAGAAGTGGCATAAACGTGATGTGGATTTTGAATTCTGATCAATCTTTAGCACTCAGTTATCAAACATGTTTCGTCTGTCAAAAACCAAATTCACCCTGTGAACTACAGTGTACCATACCACACACCAAACTTTAGGAACGTCTTCCATCTTTAAATATGAGATATTTCTTTTCCAAGAAATGTGAACGACGATACAGCTATATGGTTGCGAGCTATCTTGGAAGATGACGTAACACACAAATATGCTGCACCTTTTAAATTTAGAAATAGATACAGTATGCCGAAAACATTAAACTGCATCAAACAGCTGTTTCGTCCTCCTAGGACTCTTCAGTGATGCTAGGGGCCAAACGTTGGGATTCCAAAATTTCGTAACTAATGTAGAAGCAGAAGGGTCAGGTGCGTAAAACCCCTTTAAATGAAACATACTTTGTGAAAAACATAACAAAAGTTAGGATAACACATTATGAGGTAGTTTTGGTACAAATAAATGCATTCCTGGTTGATAATATCTTTGTTGAATTTAAAGGAAAGAAACCGTTGGCATTCCTATGGGAACAAACCCTGCACCCTGACACGTGTTTTATCTTGATTGTTTTTGTTTTCATCCCAGGCTGAATATGCCGAGGAGCTGCTAGTAAACAGGACAAATAAAAATATCTTGCCAAATATTTCAACTTCTACTTCAGGGATATTGACGAAGTGTTGTTTATCAACAACAAGAGGTTTAATTTTTGCTACATGTAACTTAGTCGAACGTATATACCTTTCTGAACTTGAAATCAAGAACAAAACATACTTACAATTCTTAACTCGATCTTACACACATGTACCTTAAACTAAGATAAACGTGATTATTTCGATTTTCCTATTATGAATTTTTCCTTTCTTGATACACCTGGTTTTTACATGTCACATTTCCGTGATTTATGTCGACTTATGACAAACACATTTAAACTTACGACACAAGAATTCGAGAGATGCAGACTGATTGAGTTTATTAGCAAGTTTTATGGTCATAATCTTGGTGTCATTGAAAATATACTTTATCATTGTATGATACGAAGCTGGACGTTTTATAAATGCTCATTAGTATGCGTAATTGTGATTTTTTTGTGATACCTCAGCTCTCACTTTGTGCCATGATGTTAACTTTGGATATAACGTAGACCTAGGTTTACACGGAGGCGAAGAAGGGTTTCTGTGTCAATCTTTTCTTTTTGTTCATATTTTGCCCCGTTATCGATTTGGGGCTCTGATTATGTTTGCTTATGTAGTTTTTAGATATTATTTGAATTCTTTTACATTCTTTTAAAAGTTCTTTATCTTAATCAGGTTTTTTTGTTCGAGGTTGTTTGTCTTTTAACAAACAAAGGCATAATATTGCTGTTTCCAACCATTAAGACAAAAATGTCTCAAATTTTATATGAAAGTTGCACTTGAGCATTGTTTTTGAAATTTATTTTTAGACTCAACAGGAAATTGATACAGACCCATGCATCCATTTTCGGTTATGAATTTGTTTAGGTTTGTTACTTTGTTCTTGAAACGTTTGACATTTATTTTATAAATGCTTCTCTTGACTAGTAGTTTAGTATTTTTACGTTTAGGACTAATTGAAAACACAGCATAACCACAGGGTACAGCTATGTTTCATCTTGACAAGATATGGTTTAAAATGTTTTCATTAATATCACTGCATCGAACAGTTTAATATTTTCATGTACGTATGTATTACACATAATCCAAACCGGTTTATCCTGATTCGATTATCTTAATTTAAAATGCCTACTAAAACATACTACAATACTGTTTGCCTTCCAAAATATCATCGTAAGATTATCTATCACTGTGTTATAACCGTGTGTAAATATTTCAATGTCGGCTTCACAAGGCATATCATTACCTGGTAGGCGCTTATCGTGCTTCTACTTTCTAAATAACTATTCCTTTCCTAATTTCTACCTCACTTTTACCTTTCGTTGAGAGTTCTTCCCTGTGAGGAAGCCCTAAACCAGCTTTAACGAGTGTCTTTTGCAACTTTTGAAAAGTAATTAACAAGAGTGAAATTAATTCAATATCCAACAACCACGAGTCGTGTGACCTGTTTCTACCACAATAATATTAAGTCGGCAGTGGCAGTGTTTGTTCCGGAGTGAACCGCGGACTATTTACGCGAAAACACATAATTTCGTACATATTACCCCCAACTTGTGACGACGTCAACAATCCGGATGGTCATTTTCCTCTAGTGGTATATAACATTTATTTATCCAACAGTCAGCATATTTATACAATGATCTGGGAGTGAAATAACAAAGGGTATTGTGGTAGAAATCATGATTTTGGCTATGGTTCATTTTTGTTTCTCCAAAACGGACACTTAAACGGGATATAAGGAACATTAATGCTTTCTAAGACTCAAACCAATCCAGCTTATAATATCTCCAGATTAATGAAGATTCTTTGTATACAGTTTGAGGAGGAGATAAAGGACAAAGTGGCCACCTATAAACCATTACCCGGACTGGACCTGCAGCAGTCGAGGATCTTATTGGTGGGCCAGGTGGGAGCTGGGAAGTCCAGCTACTTCAACACAATCAACTCCATCTTCCGGGGACACATCAGTGCCCAGGCCAACGCTGGGAGCGCTGAACATAGTCTTACAACATCTGTAAGTATCACATAAAAAACACCCTTAACTATATGTAAACGAAACAGGATTCTCGTGTGTTGCTTTTAGAACAAATGCGGTACATTTTTCGTATTTTCAAGTCATTATTTTGTCATGATACAGTTGGTGTTGCAGATCAATGTAATCGTTTTTATTTGTCAAATATATATATACTGCTCTTAATTATTCATCTTATCAAAAAATAAAATATGACAGAGGAAATGACACAAAGAAGAATCTTTTTTTTTTTTTGTAAATACTGTTTTAAACCCATCATACTGTGTCATCTCTCGTTTAAAAGCTTTCTTCTGAAAAACACTGATACTGAATTTGATCTGCCTGAATACAAGGTCAGCGACCCAATCTTGTATAGACAAAGAGAAGTGCATCAGCGTTTAATGTATCAATAAAGGAAAGATATGATATTTTGCATAAATGCCATTAGGATGACCTAGTTATCCGGTAATCTTTTCGTCTTTGCTAATAAAATATAAACTTGAGGGAGACCGTTAATGTTTACTTTTCTTGTTTTGCATCATTTAGTACAGGACATATCAAGTTAGAGACGGATATGCTGGGAAATCTCTCAACTTCCGGTTATGCGACACTCGTGGCATTGAGGAGGATCAAGGTCTTGATGATCACGAAACTGGCTATCTGCTTGAGGGTCACGTGCCAGACGGGTACAAGGTGAGTTTGTCTGTCATTCTAAGACAAATACCTATTTATTCTGAATACTATCCCTAATGATATAATTTAGTTTTGACATTTATCATTATTGGATAAGGACTGTGGGTCTCGGTCTAACAGAATTATACAATGTAATTAATGAATACTGTCATTACTGGTGATTTACACATTTTTCGAAATATTTTGAAACGAGAATCTAAAACAAAATGAGTTTTTGAGTCATATAATGTTTTAGTTTTAAGAGAAAAAACTAAATGAGACGTATAAATTGTGAATAGGGAGCTAGTGGTATACGGACATATTTAATTGCTTACATGTATTTTTTTTTTAAATATTCTCTATTTGCTAAAACGATATTAATCCTCCATCACTCAAAGTCATCTTTTCTTAAACAAACTTATTTTGGTATTCCATTCGTACTTGTTTGCTCACTAACAATATATAGAGATCGACTAAAAGAATAAAATGGCTACACTCAATTAGTTTCAGCTTTAGACATATTTACTTCCTAAGGTGTTTGATTTGGAGGAATTTCAGCTTATTTCCTCTCAATTGTCATATATAATGTCTATATTATGGCAATTTTATTGGATAAAATGGTGTCCAAACAGCCATCCTGGATTATAATTTGTTATCGCTATTTAAACAAAAATACATTTTTTAATCATCAATATGCCCGGCAGTTACACTATGTGAGTCACCAGGTGAAAACAAGAAACCAGGCATCAGTTACCTTTGGTTTATACTTCCAAGTCTGAATTACATTTCAAGGCCCAATATACGTTACATTTTAGTCAAAACTTGAAGCGAAAATCAAGCCTAATAACTTATTATATTTATATATTTAGTTAAGATTAACTGATATCAGCAATATTTAAGATAAATTCTTACGCGGTTACCGGTACAGCAGCAGTTGAAACACGGTATTTGTAAATACGCGTCCATTTCGAATGTCTTCAACCGTCGACTTGTTGTTGAAGTGGGCCCCACCTGAATTATTTTCAATTCTTGGATTTTTTTGTCAAGAGTTTCTTGTTACAATATCGTTACTGCTCAGGTTTATTTCGTTTAAGGCTTTTTTTTGCATGGTTATCAACTGAACCCTTTTCGTAATTTTTCAGAATCCCGAAAACTATCCTGAAGTTACGTATATTGTGCCTTTAAGATGACTGTTTACTAAACATTGTATATAGAAGGCATTTTCCTATAACTTCGTTGATGAAATTCAACACAGAGTGAACTTATTTATTATAACCCGGTACGTTTCTGTATCTTTACCAGTTTAACCCTGCTGTTCCACTGTCACCAGACGCACTTGGGTTTGTCAAGAACCCGACATTATCCAATAAAATCCACTGTGTGGCATTTGTCCTGGATGGTAGTACCGTAGATGTCATCCCCGAGAAAGTGATGGAGCGGATCAAGGCCATGCAAACACGAATGAACCAAAGATGTATGTAATTACAGGACAGATATGAATATATCACGGCTAAAGGAACCATTGTATTTCTGAAATGGCATTTTAACTTCTCTCTCATAGATCTTTCACAAGGTTCCACGAGGCCTAAATTCATAATGTTTGGACTATAGTAACCTCACTGACAAGTTTACTTAAATACATGACCTTTTAAAGCTTTCAATATTAAATAACTTGAATGTTATGAAAATGTCAAACCAAATTAGAATGTATATATTCAGCAGAGAATACCAACTACCATTTCTATCAATGTCATATCTTTATTGTATACATATACACTCACGTTAATGACATTTATTATTTACAGCGATTCCCCAGGTTGTGCTCCTGACGAAAATCGACAGAATATGTGAGGAAATCTCCAATGACATCAGCAAAGTGTTTTTCAGTCCAAAGATGAAGGAATGTGTAGACAGGGTTGCCATGGTAATGGGTCTGCCCAGATCACACATACTTCCGGTGAAAAACTACGAATGTGAGGTGGAACTGGATCAGAATGTAAACATTCTGTCACTCCTCAGTCTCAGACGAATCCTCCATTTCGCTGACGACTACCTCTACAATAAACTGGATGAAGTCCTAACCGACAAGGTGCAACAGATGGAAATTCGTGAATAACACTAATATTGTGGTATACACATTACATGTATATGAGAATCAAACATTATTACTGATAAATAGGACTGAAAAAAAGACAGTTCAATCAGCATTTAACACGACTCACAGCGGTAAAATTTGGAAAGCCAGATCTGTATTCAAAAGTATTAAAATGCATTACTTCTTATTTAGCTTGGAATTTAAAGGGCGTCTGCATTAAGAGATTTGTTTTAAAAAAGTTGTTGACAAGTAACACATATGTGATGAATAAATCCTCACATTGGATTTGATGTTAACAGATAAATGATTATTTGATGGCGGTTATGATATAAGTGTCCTCTATAACAGTTGTGTGACCAACTAATAGCGCGCACACCAAAGTGCGACTCGGCGATGGTTAACACCTATTTATGCTTCTGTCTCCACAATTGTATAGCTTTGTGCAATTAGCTGATCAGTAGTTCAGAATGAAGAAAATGTACATTGTAAATATTCAATTGTAGATGAATATCATTTGTGTTATGTGTAATTATATAACAGGTGATTCACAGTATTACCGAGAATGTCAAACGGAATAGGTAAAACACATTTTAATAAGAGACTTGGTGGTTACGTGAACAAAACTGGTCCTTAGATATCTAGAAATGGCATATATATCGGTCGATGGTTTCTCTGTGTGAGGCATCTTATAATTTGGTACATTTTATTTTATCTAGGGATGTCTAACTTCACCATCTAAAGTAAATAACAGAGATAATTAACGCTTTGCAATGAAAAAATAAAGATTATAACACAAACGCTTGTTTATAGACTATTTACTGATGTTTTTCTTATTTATATGAGAAATTGTACGTTTATACAATATCGTACACTCTACTAGAGGATACTGGACTACTGTAGTATTTACTTATTCAGTTTAACAATCTGAAAGTTTTGAAAGCAATTAATTAATGTCTTATATGATATAATTTTATAACAACAAAATATGTATTGATGTTGTACAAGGGGAATAAGTGCTGCGAACACCGAGGTTGATTCGATGCTATATTCGATGCGGGGATGAAAGTTGATAGTCTCCAAATAAACAAATCCTAGTAATGAGATCTGGAGGCAATATGGCGGCGTCACTCAGTGAGACAGCCTTATTATTACGATAAATAGTTTTTTTGTTGTCAGGGATTCAACAAAGTGCAGAAAAACAATATAAAAAATGATATTGTTTACACGGTATTTACATTTTAAAATCAAATATCATTAACTTGTAATAATGAACAAATTCGTTTCCGAACAGTATTTAAAAACGTTATCCTCATCAGTTTTCCATTGGAGCGGCATGACTGAGATGATTAAAAATGATTTCAAAACAACCGTTACTAGCAGTAAGTACATCAGAAATGTGTGTTTTACTTTCAATAGAAATACCTCTATATATTTAAAGGTAACTCACTTTGATACTTACAATAAATGTAACCCTTATTACACCATATTCCCCAATCTAGACAACAATGTCACACATTGTATGTCTGAACTCTCATCCGTCTTGTTTTTATTCAAGAATATGTGAATTTGTCGTAGAGCTTATCGGGATAATAGCAAAAACCTTGCCATTTTTTTTTTAATTTCAATATTTGTTGACGCTTCGATACTAGTATTCTATATTTTATTTTGGATAATATACATAGTTCTACACATCTTACATGGTATAACCGGTATATAACCCTCTAGGTTATACCTGATCCAACTACCTCTACACCATCTTACATGGTATAACCGATATATCACCCTCTAGGTTATACCTGATCCGACCACCTCTACACCATCTTACATGGTATAACCATTATATAACCCTCTAGGTTATACCTGATCCGATCACCTCTACACCATCTTACATGGGACAGTGTATAACCGGTATATTACCCTCTAGGTTATACCTGATCCGACCACCTCGACACCATTTTACATGGTATAACCGGTATATTACCCTCTAGGTTATACCTGATCCGACCACCTCTACATCATCTTACATGATATAACCGATATATCACCCTCTAGGTTATACCTGATCCGACCACCTCTACACCATCTTACATGGTATAACCGGTATATTACCCTCTAGGTTATACCTGATCCGACCACCTCTACACCATCTTACATGATATAACCGATATATCACCATCTATGTTATACCTGATCCGACAACCTCTACACCATCTTACATGGTATAACCGATATATCACCCTCTAGGTTATACCTGATCCGACCACCTCTACACCATCTTACATGATATAACCGATATATCACCATCTAGGTTATACCTGATCCGACCACCTCTACACCATCTTACATGGTATAACCGGTATATTACCCTCTAGGTAATACCTGATCCGACCACCTCTACACCATCTTACATGATATAACCGATATATCAACATCTAGGTTATACCTGATCCGACCACCTCGACACCATCTTACATGGTATAACCGATATATCACCCTCTAGGTTATACCTGATCCGACTACTTCTACACCATCTTGCATGGTATAACCGTTATATAACCCTCTAGGTTATACCTGATCCGACTACCTCTACACCATCTTACATGATATAACCAATATATCACCATCTAGGTTATACCTGATCCGACAACCTCTACACCATCTTAAATGGTATAACCGATATATCACCCTCTAGGTTATTCCTGATCCGACTACCTCTACACCATCTTACATGATATAACCGATATATCACCATCTAGGTTATACCTGATCCGACCACCTCTACACCATCTTACATGGTATAACCGGTATATTACCCTCTAGGTAATACCTGATCCGACCACCTCTACACCATCTTACATGATATAACCGATATATCACCATCTAGGTTATACCTGATCCGACCACATCGACACCATTTTACATGGTATAACCGATATATCACCCTCTAGGTTATACCTGATCCGACTACTTCTACACCATCTTGCATGTTATAACCGTTATATAACCCTCTAGGTTATACCTGATCCGACTAACTCTACACCATCTTACATGGTACAGTGTATAACCGGTATATCACCCTCTAGGTTATACCTGATCCGACCACCTCGACACCATCTTACATGGTACAGTGTATAACCGGTATATCACCCTCTAGGTTATACCTGATCCGACTACCTCTACACCATCTTACATGGTACAGTGTATAACCGATATATCACCCTCTAGGTTATACCTGATCCGACTACTTCTACACCATCTTGCATGGTATAACCGTTATATAACCCTCTAGGTTATACCTGATCCGACTAACTCTACACCATTTACATGGTACAGTGTATAACCGGTATATCACCCTCTAGGTTATACCTGATCCGACTACCTCTACACCATCTTACATGGTACAGTGTATAACCGTTATATAACCCTCTAGGTTATACCTGATCCGACTACCTCTACACCATCTTGCATGGTATAACCGATATATTACCCTCTAGGTTATACCTGATCCGACCACCTCTACACCATCTTACAGTGTATAACCGGTATATCACCATCTAGGTTATACCTGATCCGACTACCTCTACACCATCTTACATGGTATAACCAATATATCACCATCTAGGTTATACCTGATCCGACTACCTCTACACCTTCATACTACAGTATAAGTTACATGGTTAGTGAAAGTTGAATACGGGAATATATGACATCGATGCCAAAGCCGTATTTAGCGATGCCGAAAGCCGAGGCCGAATACGGATTTTACAACGACCTCATATATTTCCGAATTGAACCTTCACTTACCATGTAACGAATTAATCTTTTCATTGCTATTTGTTGTTGTCGTGAAAATCTAAGTACACAAACAGAAAGAGAAGCTTACAAACCTGTTTTTTTATCCGGCTTAATTTTAATTCTACACAGGAGTTTGTCTGGGGGATTAATGAATGGTATTATTCCCCCATTCCTAGCCGATCACTTACTAAATAAGTATCGTAGTCAATCGTTAATTAAATCATTTTGACAAGTCCCTGTGCTTGCAAATATAAGTAGGCGATCAAATTACTCAGATTGGTGTATCAACGCACTGTTTGAAGTCTGATCCTGTCCCTTTCCCTTAAAATATCTCCTAAACGTACTCGCCTTTTCGCCATGTTGTTGCAAGCTGCAGAAGGGTCATGACGTCACATGTGTCACACGACTAATACGAAAACCAAGATGGGAGAATACGGAATTGTATGAGGCAGTCACATGATATCTTTAAACCAATCCACATACCTCTTTAACATCATACATTGTACAACCAGACTATAATTTTCTATGTTATACATAACCCACCTACCTCTATAACATCATACATTGTATTACCGGAATATCAACCTTCTAGCATAGGCTATACCTCATCCACCTACCTCTGTAATCTCATACATTGTATTACCGGACTATCAACCTTCTAGCATAGGCTATACCTCACCCGTCTACCTCTACAAGTACTCAAACAACTAAATAATTTACTATATGTTATTACTAAGCTTTACAGCTAATAACTTAAATATTTTAAATCCAACACTAGAGACAACTGCCTGGATTCACAGATACATACATGGTAAAGACTTCAAATAACATTCATTTTGATTGGAGTTTCGTGGCATTTTAGCTCGCTACGGGCGTCTGCTTCGGAAAACCGGACATTTACATGTCAAACCAGTGAAATGGGACGGGAACACCCTCTGACTTTTGATCTCATATCAATCCGCCATCACATATCAAAATCTACCAATATCTATAGATGTTATTCAATGCAGAATATGTCAATAATTACCTATCTTGATTACTTAGAAAAACTGTACTTAGCCAGAACAAATGTTCGGTTGGGACTACAAACGTATGAAACACTTCGTGATAGGCTGATTTAGTTGTGTGAGTCCTTTAAAGAGCCCTTAACTTTTAAGATGTTGAAAGAAAGTTACTATTTGAATGTATATCATTTCTAAGTAAAATGTTAAAGTTTGGTTGAAATTGAATAATAAATTATGAAGAATCAAATACGCATACTACTCAACTGTTCTGAAATTGACTTGGATTGATATGGATGAAGTGATATGAAGATTGACGTTTTTGAGTATGCTTATTAGTGTGTTTACTTATTGAATAAGGTGACTAAGTTTTCATTTTAAGGACTTGATGTTTACTTGGATGTGACAAAGATTTACATAACGGGTGTCATCGATGAAACAGAAGACGCTTACTCTTCCAGCACACCTGTCTTATTCGCTTGTAATTTTACAAGGGTCTCCGTGTAAATGTCTCTTTTGTTCATATTTTGCCCCTAGTTTAGTTGATTTTGAGTTCGTTATTCTCTAAAACATTTGCTACATCATCCGCCTATCTCTACAACACCATGCATTGTATTACCGGCCTATAACCTTCTGTCAGAGCATGATTGGTTACAAGTGTCAAACTTTATCTTTGCTTATATCATAATATAAAGTCCTTATGTTATCACAGTTCACATTTCGACAAACTTGTTACGTAAGCTATTTATACTTAGGTACATGACAATGACGTTGTTCTAGCATATATTTGTGTGCTCACAAAGCTTAGTTGATCATGGAATGGATCACTTTCTATCAAAGGCCCAATATATGTTACTTCAGGAACTTTTTCGGGATTCTGAAAAATTATGAAAAACATTCAACTTGATAACCATGCAAAAATAAGTCTAAAACGAAGAAAACCTGAGCAGTAACGAACAAGAAACCCTTGACAGAAATATCCAAAGAATTGAAAATAATTCAGGTGTGGCCAACTTTAACAACAAGCCAATTCAAAATGGACGAGTGTTTACAAATACCTAGTTTGAACTGCTGCTGTACAGGTAACCGCGCAAAAATTCATCTTGAATATTTTGCTTATATCAGTTACTCTTAACTAAATCAAAAAATGTAATAAGTTATTATTCTTGATTTTCGCTTCAAGTTTTGCCGAAAGTTACGTATATTGGGCCTTTAAATCAATGTTCGGGTGACCTATCAATGAACCGACCAAGGAAGATAGAGTTTGATAAGTATTCCATACGTATTTGATTATTTGCTGTACCTTTCTAGATAAATTTTAATAATCAGGTGAAAACAAATGTTGTATTACGGCGAATAGACATGACGAGATATAGCTGACTTTATCATTTTGACGGGGAGGGAGTTAGGATTTAATATATTTAATTGTTCTCATATTATAGTGTATATTCGTTGCATGATTCAAAAGACAAAAGAATGGTAATGCTACTTTTCCTTTATGTCAATTCATGTATCTCCATCTTCAATATGACACACAAATCAACACGCCAACGCCCACCCCGTCACATGACCTACATGTACACAATATCTGTAAGTCCGACATGTAAAACAAGTACAAGTACACTGTTAGTTAGTACAATCCAGCTGTTATCACGGCTGAGTTTCTATTTGGTTTACAGGAAAGCCAGCCAGCACAACCTGTTACTTTCCATTTAACACTCTTTCAGAAAACCCAACGAGATTTTTATAAACAATACTCCTGCAAGCTGTGTTATCTATTACGCGAAATAAGAGTAAAACATGAAATTAAAGGAAATTGGTCGCTATGTTTGACCTATTGACGTTAGAAAGTGGGTAACGGAGGAGCTCCGGTCAGTAAAACAGAGTTTCGTCTGTGCACGTACATTAATTATGACGACTCGCTAAATGACTCTAGCTGGGTTATACTAAATGTGATAAATTGAATCTTTAGTGGATTTGTCGATGATCAAATTTCACCTGTCCGATCAAGGACCGAACAGGAAGTGTTTCTATGGAGTGTTTGTACAGGCTTGCGTGTAGTATAGACGTATCACCCCATTACACACCACTCTAGATCTATTATGTACCAGTATGGGTGAAATTATTGTGTATGTGAAATCGGGTCAAGAATCTACATACATGTAGAGGCGTGTACTTGGAGACAATAAGAGGGACATGCTATGTAACATAATATACATGTATATAATGAGAACACATGGGTATAACGGTTTACTCGTATAACTACATGTAATGAAGAAAGGGGAACTTGCAAACTGCTAGCATAAACAATAAATACAATCTTTGTTATCTATTCATTGTTGATAAATTTTGTGTCAGAAATTTAATTGTCTTCCTAACTTGAACGCTTACATATTTCTTAAATAACAATAATCACAGAGATACCGACTTTAAATTTCATTTTTAAGGACGTCATAAAACAAACCAAAATGTTATTTTTTTAAATCTGCAGTCATAATGTTCAATCCATCTGTAGCTTATAATGGTGAAGTGTAGTACTGAGTGTGAACAAACAAAATTTATATATAAGAAAATACAATATCTCATTTACGGAACAACACAGCCTGGAGTGAAATTATTCGTTAAATGCATGGTATCAAGCTTTGTCAAGAATTGGAAAATACACGTACCTTGATTGATTTTCTCTAAAACATGAGTTCAAATGACCTTATTCCTAGTTGTATAGAACGGCGTTACTTTGGGCAGGGCTTTCCTTGGGGCTCAAATCACACATTATATTCAGTAACACTTTATTAATTTTGGGAGTCCTTTGTCAATTTAAGGAGTCAAAATGCAGGTTTTTGTGAGTCAAATAAATCACTCTTTGTGTAAGTATATACAAATCAATTAACATTTCCACGTTTGGAAAATTGGTCAACATATATTTTCAACATTCAACAAACTTGGGCGGTACTGTACTGTTTACACTGAAGAATGATTTGCACATTGGAGTACTATGATGAAGTCAGACTCTCCCATTTAGGTCAGGTTTTCCTTTTTACTTTGTTGTATATTGAGTATATATATATACTTCATTCGTATAAAAACTGTTATAAAAAAGATGCAACTCTTGTTAGCTCGGATGGTACTGCACAGAGGTCTAATAGGGGAGGAAACCGAACAATCTTGAGAAAACCCACGTAGTCGGGAAGGAGACCTCATACCTTTACACTTCAGATCGAGGTAATCGAACCCAAATCGCTTGGACGAAAAGTAAATGCGTTATCCACTGCGCCATTCGGCAACCCTTGAAACATTGATTAGGGTGAACAACAATCTGATTCTGCTTCTCACTTTACTGTACTCAACACTTAGTATAGTGATGAGCTGTATTTTAATCAAGTTGCTTGAAACATTTAATACATTTCGTATGTCCTTTAAAACGGTCTGCGATTTTCGTGATAGATGTCAACTGCTGACGAAAAAACTTACGGCACAGGTATTCGAGAAATGCAGGTTGATGAAGACTATAGGCAAGTTTTATGGTCGCCATCTTGATATCATCGAGAAATATTCTGTATCTTTGTGTGATATGAAGATGGGCGTTTTTGAGTTTGCTTATTAGTGTGCTTACTTGATGTGATTGACAATGATGACTCGGTTATCATTTTAAAGATTGATGCTAACTTGGATGTGACCAAGATTTACATGGCGGGTTTCGTCGATGAAGCAGAAGACGCTTACTATTCCAGAACATCTGGTCTTATTCTCTTGTACTTTTACGAGAGTCTCCATGTAAATCTTTCCTTTGTCCCTATTTTGCCTCTAGTTTAATCGATTTTGAGTTCGGATTATGGTTTTGTTGTCGCTTTGGTATTCTCTGATTTTTTTTTAGGAATATTCAAAGTAAAAAAAATTAAATATATGTATTATTGTTTCAATTCTAGCAATCAAAATGGCACCGAAACTGTCACAGGCCCAAAAGGATCAACTCTCTAAATGGATCGATCCAACTTAAAACCACAAGTTTACGTTACTGTACAAGATCAGCCGTGATGGATGTGCTGCCCCAACCTTCCATACTATATGTGACAGCAATGGGCCGACAGTCACCGTCCTGTACAATACAATATTTATCTGTCGATAATCCAGTAACATTGATCCAGTGGTGTACAATATATATCTGTCGATAATCCAGTAACATTGATCCAATGGTACAATATATATCTGTCGATAATCCAGTAACATTGATCCAGTGGTACAATATATATCTGTCGATAATCCAGTAACATTGATCCAGTGGTACAATATATATCTGTCGATAATCCAGTAACATTGATCCAGTGGTGTACAATATATATCTGTCGATAATCCGGTAACATTGATCCAGTGGCGTACATTATATATCCGTCGATAATCCAGTAACATTGATCCAGTGGCGTCCAATATATATCCGTCGATAATCCAGTAACATTGATCCAGTGGTGTACAATATATATCTGTCGATAATCCAGTAACATTGATCCAGTGGCGTAAATTATATATCCGTCGATAATCCAGTAACATTGATCCAGTGGCGTACAATATATATCCGTCGATAATCCAGTAACATTGATCCAGTGGCGTACAATATATATCCGTCGATAATCCAGTAACATTAATCCAGTGTTAAAATGTGTATCAGTAGATAATCCAGTAACATTGATCCAGTGGCGTACAATATATATCTGTCGATAATCCAGTAACATTGGTCCAGTGGTGTACAATATATATCTGTCGATAATCCAGTACATTGATCCAGTGGTGTACAATATATATATGTCGATAATCCAGTAACATTGATCCAGTGGTACAATATATATCTGTCGATAATCCAGTAACATTGATCCAGTGGTACAATATATATCTGTCGATAATCCAGTAACATTGATCCAGTGGTACAATATATATCTGTCGATAATCCAGTAACATTGATCCAGTGGTACAATATATATCTGTCGATAATCCAGTAACATTGATCCAGTGGTACAATATATATCTGTCGATAATCCAGTAACATTGATCCAGTGGTGTACAATATATATCTGTCGATAATCCAGTAACATTGATCCAGTGGTGTACAATATATATCTGTCGATAATCCAGTAACATTGATCCAGTGGTACAATATATATCCGTCGATAATCTAGTAACATTAATCCAGTGTTAAAATGTGTATCAGTAGATAATCAAGTAACATTAATCCAGTGTTACAATGTGTATCAGTAGATAATCAAGTAACATTAATCCAGTGTTACAATGTGTATCAGTAGATAATCAAGTAACATTAATCCTGTGTTACAATGTGTATCAGTAGATAATCAAGTAAAATTAATCCAGTGTTACAATGTGTATCAGTAGATAATCAAGTAACATTAATCCAGTGTTACAATGTGTATCAGTAGATAATCAAGTAACATTAATCCAGTGTTACAATGTGTATCAGTAGATAATCCAGTAGCATTGATCCAGTGGTACAATATATATTTGTCGAAAATCCAGTAATATTGATCAAATGGAACACTATAATTGATGCAGTTATACAATATGTATATGTCGATAATCCAGCTTAATTGATCTAGTTGTACAATAAATATCAGTAGATAGGTTTAGGTTTAATGGCATCACTAAAGAGTCCTAGGAGGAATAAACAGCTGTTTGATGCAGTTAAATTCATTTTTTTTCGGCATACTGTATCTATTACTATAGAGGTGCAGCACATGTGTGTGTTACGTGATCAAAAAATATTTCATTGTGCTCAAAAACGTACATGTAAATAATGCCCTATCACTCTTAATTTAATTACATGTAACTATCAATACCAATGTGTTTTATATGACATTTGCCTATGGTACTATATGTATCAACACAATTTTCTTGGCTATATATCTATAAAGATAAATTAAATTGTTGTAGGTACACATAATGACGTCCAATCTTAAACAATCCGAAAAGGATCAACTCTCTACATGGATTGACCCGTCTAAACGACACAAGTTTACGCTACTGTACAAGATCAGCCGTGATGGATGTGCAGCCCCAACCTTCCATAGTCACTGTGACAACAAGGGGCCGACAGTCACCGTCCTGTACAATACAAACAACTCAGTGTACGGAGGGTACACTGCTGTTAACTGGCAATCCAACGGATCATATAGCATCGACTCCAATGCATTCCTGTTTCAACTAAAATATAATGGTAAAGCACAACCCATGAAGTTTCCAAAAAATAATAATGGGAAGAAAGCAATCTATGGACACTCCAACTACGGGCCAACCTTTGGAAGTGGATATGATTTGCACTGCTTTAATGGAACTGTGAATAAATCCGGAAATGTTTTCCCCTTAAATGGTTATGCCTCTGTCGGAAGTGCGTACGACATGCAGGGACAAGATTACAACACTGTGATGAACGGCCATCTACAGGTCCTGGATCTGGAGGTTTACAGTGTTACAGGTGAGTCTAATATTGTGTTCGAGTTCAGTCTGGAAGCTTACAGTGTTCGGGGTGGGTGTAATATTGTTTGAGTTCAGTCTGAAAGTTTACAATGTTCGAGGTGGGTCTAATATTGTGTTTGAATTTGGTCTGGAAGTTTACAGTGTTAGAGGAAGGTCTAATATTGTGTTTGAATTTGGTCTGGAAGTTTACAGTGTTAGAGGAAGGTCTAATATTGTGTTTGAATTTGGTCTGGAAGTTTACAGTGTTAGAGGAAGGTCTAATATTGTGTTTGAATTTGGTCTGGAAGTTTACAGTGTTCGAGGTGGGTCTAATATTGTGTTAGAGTTCAGTCTGAAAGTTTACAGTGTTCCAGGTGGGTCTAATATTGTGTTTGAGTTCAGTCTGAAAGTTTACAGTGTTCCAGGTGGGTCTAATATTGTGTTTGAGTTCAGTCTGAAAGCTTACAATGTTAGAGGTAGGTCTAATATTGTGTTTGAATTTGGTCTGGAAGTTTACAGTGTTAGAGGAAGGTCTAATATTGTGTTTGAATTTGGTCTGGAAGTTTACAGTGTTAGAGGAAGGTCTAATATTGTGTTTGAATTTGGTCTGGAAGTTTACAGTGTTCGAGGTGGGTCTAATATTGTGTTAGAGTTCAGTCTGAAAGTTTACAGTGTTCCAGGTGGGTCTAATATTGTGTTTGAGTTCAGTCTGAAAGCTTACAATGTTAGAGGTAGGTCTAATATTGTGTTTGAATTTGGTCTGGAAGTTTACAGTGTTAGAGGAAGGTCTAATATTGTGTTTGAATTTGGTCTGGAAGTTTACAGTGTTAGAGGAAGGTCTAATATTGTGTTTGAATTTGGTCTGGAAGTTTACAGTGTTCGAGGTGGATCTAATATTGTGTTAGAGTTCAGTCTGAAAGTTTACAGTGTTCCAGGTGGGTCTAATATTGTGTTTGAGTTCAGTCTGAAAGTTTACAGTGTTCCAGGTGGGTCTAATATTGTTTTCGAGTTCAGTCTGAAAGCTTACAATGTTAGAGGTCGGTCTAATATTGTGTTTGAATTTGGTCTGGAAGTTTACAGTGTTCGAGGTGGGTCTAATATTGTGTTTGAGTTCTGTCTGAAAGTTAACAGTGTTAGAGGTAGGTCTTATATTGTGTTTGAATTCAGTCTGGAAATTTACAGTGTTCGAGGTAGGTCTTATATTGTGTTTGAATTTGGTCTGGAAGTTTACAGTGTTAGAGGTAGGTCTAATATTGTGTTTGAGTTCTTTCTGAAAATTTACAGTGTTCGAGGTAGGTCTTATATTGTGTTTGAATTCAGTCTGAAAATTTACAGTGTTCGAGGTAGGTCTTATATTGTGTTTGAGTTCTGTCTGGCAATTTGCAGTGTTTGGGGTAGGTCTTATATTGTGTTTGAATTCAGAATGATCCTATAAAGAAGGGGATCACAATCAGTTGTGTACTTGATTAAAGAAATATACAACAATACCTGGTGTTGTCTAATGTAAGGTGTGGGTTTCATTAAGTTCATCAGTTTCATTTGATAGATTGATAGATCACTTGTAGTCTTTATAAGGCAACAGCAAATGAAAAACGTATTGACATTGTGGATTGTGTTTCATATTGCTTTTGCATTTTTTCGTAAATTTTGGAGGTAGTGGTAGTAAAATGTAACAAGAGTTTAATCAAATACCTAAAAATGTGCTCCTATAAAAACAAAAAAATGATTAATGATTTGCATATATATATACATCTATAAACATGCAATATCTCGCTTCGTTAACACCAGTCAAAGGCTAAGATAAGTTATACTGAAGACGATATACATAAATACAGAACCAAGGATTGCTTTTCTGGTTGACACTATATTTGTTGAGCAGGGAGGACAGATCGTATTCTCATGGAAACAAACACTCTTAGGTGTTTTGATTTTTTTTGCATACGAGGCTGGATTGTCGAGGATCTTGCCTTGAAAGGTATTGCGAAATATCTTGTTTCACTTTCAGGTATGTCGACGATATGTTGTCTATCAACTACGAAAGGTTAAGTTTTTGCTGACCAAGTCGATCGTATATACTTTTCTAAACATGAAATAAAGGACACAGCAGACTCTTCCCCATCAGGTGCCTACCTCGATCTGTATTTAACTGTTGCCAACATGCATGGAAACCGTACTATAAGGATGAATGTCATGATTTTTCGATCGTGATTTTTCGACTGCTGACGAACAAAAACAATCAGAGAATACCAAAGCGTCAACAAAACCATAATCCGAACTCAAAATCGATTAAACTAAAGGCAAAATAGGAACAAAGGAAATATTTAACTGAAGACCCTTGTAAAAAATACAAGAGAATAAGACCATGTGTTCCGGAAGAGTTAGCGTAAATTCTAAAACGTCCATCTTAATATCACACAAAGATACAGAATATTTCTCGATGACATCAAGAAGGCGACCATAAAACTTGCCCCTAGTCTTCATCAACCTGCATCTCTTGAATCCTGTGCCGTAAGTTTGTTCGTCAGCAGTTGTCATCTATCACGAAAATCTCGATATTCAGAGCAAGCCGTAGAATAAGGAATCAACTGCGACATGTTAAGACCATAGAATGAAGAATCAGGGATGTTACTTTCAAGAAAGGGAAAGTTCACGATCGGTTCGGAATTGTCACGTTTATCATACAGATTAGTAGTAAGCTGGCCATTGTTGGTCATTGTGTAAGTGAGTGATCGAGTTAGTTCCCCTTGAAATGCCAACAGTCTGTTGGAAATTCATCCTCCGAATTCAACAAAGATATTGTCAACCAGTAATTCAATCATTCGAACTATCAGTTGTACTATACGTACAGCAAAGGGATTTGAGAGATGAAGTTGATGACAGCTGTAAGTAAATTATTAATATTCTATATCATTGTATGATATGAAGGAGGATGTTTTTCAATTTGCTCATAGTTACATGTATGCCTACTTGTTGTGATTGAGAATAATTCCTCTTTACTTGGATCTGGCATGGCGGATGTCGCTAATGAAGCAGAAAACGCTTACTCTTCCGGAACACCACGACTTATTTTCTTGTGTTTTCCAGTGGTTTTTGTTTACATCTTCCTGTCTTATATTTTGCCCACATTGTAACTGTTTTTTAGTTCAGATTATGGTTTTGTTGACGCGTTGGTCTTTTCTGATAACGTTTGGTTGTATAATCATCTATGACCGACAGTGCAAACTATATTTGTACATGCAGATTTTTCCTTGTTAAATTTGCTAAATGAACAACGAAATATAAGAAGCATTTTTCAACTCTGTCAAAGATGACGTAACACAAATATATGCTGCATTTTTTTAAATTAAGTAATTAGATACAGTATGCTGAAAAAATGAATTAAACTGCATCATACAGCTGTTTCGTCCTCCTTGGACTCTTCAGGGATGCTAGGCGTCAAAAGGTGGGAATCGGAATTTTCCAAACAAATGTAGAAGCAGAAGGGTCAGGTGCGTAAACCCCCTTTAATGTATGAATTTAGAATAAGAGTTTAAAAAGTACAGTATAATTACAAACAATCTTTCCTTTTGACTATTTACACATCCAGAACGTATGCTGCTTCAAAAGCCCTGGGTCCGGAATCTTGATTGGAGCCAGAAGGTAAGCCGACCTGGAAACCATTGATCCTTCCATTAGACCTATCTATTGATAGTATATTGACTCTAATAATATCATTCCATTGCTCTTCCTCTTGTATTTGATATTACATATGACATACATGTAATACTAATTGTACACAACTTGTACTGTGAAATACAATTATAATTATATAATTGTTTCTGTCTAGGTTTATTGTATGTTGTATTTATCATGATGTTGGGAAAGGGCGTTTCATAAGTTGACATAACTTTTGCCCAATCCTCTTGTCGTTTTCGTGACAATAAAATATGTTTAAACTATAAACTGTGAAATTCCACTGTGTATAGCATTGGACTGTTGCCAAATAGTAGTATACAGTCGATATGAATACCAAAATTGTACCCATACCTAATGTATACTACCATTTGGTAACAGTTCAATGCTCATAGTTTTTAAATGCACCTCATGATGCATTTAAATTTGCCGCTTACCATATCGCTGACTTTATCAAGTTCAAATGCCGCAACTAAAATTTCAGAAAGAATCGAAATTATATTCCCTCGTTTCCATACAAAAAAAATCACACATAAAATAGATTTTCCACAAATAAAATTTCAATTTAGTCACAGTTTTTGTAAATACGTCATAATAACAATGCTTCTATAATCTTTTCCTCTTTGCTATAAAATATATATATATCAAATTGATAATATCGCGCATTGATATTAGTTTGTAAAGTGACGCGGCTCCTGTATTACTACACTGACCTTATCACTGTTAATTGTAGTATACGGTTTACGCATAAAATTTTATTTACTAACGGCATATAGGCAGATACAATACATAATGTCATTTTTTTTAATAAGTAATCAATTGAGTGAAAATATTTAATTCGTTTCAGTTTGAGCAAGAGATAAAGAAAAAAGTTGCCACCCATAAACCAATACCTGCATTGGATCTCCAGCAGAGAAAGATTATGTTGGTGGGCCAGGTCGGAGCTCGGAAGTCCAGCTACTTCAACACCATCAACTCCATCCTCCGGGGACACATCAGTGCCCAGGCCAGTGTTGGAACAACAGAACGTCATAGCCTAACAACATGCGTTAGTACGAAAGCTAGAGATTTAAACCGAGGATAATCTAGAATGACAAAAATTATATAGAACTAGTTTTAAATTGATTTTACTTCTGAATTCATAAATGAAAGGGGTTTTACGCACCTGATCCTTCCGCTTCTATTTTAGTTAAGAAATTTTGCATTCCCACCTTTTGGCCCCAAGCAACACTGAAGAGTCCTAGAGGAGGACGAAACAGCTGTATGATGCAGTTTAGTTCTTTTTTTTCGGCATACTGTATATATCACTAAATTTAAAAGGTGCAGCATATGTGTGTGTTACGTCATATTTCAATGCATTCCCTCTTTATGAAAAATTTAAAAGATATTTTATCAATAGGAAAAATGAAAGATATGAATTCAAAATGTAGACAACCAAACATGCATTATCGGTATCTTACCAATTACCTACTGTGATGGTTAAATTGCAATGGTAAAGGTAAGCAATATATTATAATTTCCAGTTGCCTCTTTAATGAATGGGTATACAGTTTCTGCCTTCAATAAAAGTTCAGCGATATCTAAGTTAATAACCTGATTGCATAATTAATATAAAACATGTAGCAGAGATTATCGTTAGTTTTAACTTGTTCATTGTTATAGTACCGGATGTATGAAATACACGACGGATATGACAGCAAAACTTTCAACTTCCGGTTATGCGACACACGTGGCCTGGAGGAGAACCAAGGTCTTGATGATGAAGATGTCTGCTATTTACTTGATGGTCATGTCCCTGACAAATATCAGGTGTGTGTTAACAAGACTTCATATGCTTTGTTTAGTTTTGGAAAGAAACGATAACTATGCAGATAGGCACGTTTCTTAATACATTATGTACATGTACTTTCATCAGCATTCGCTATAAGTTAGTACCCAAGCCTTCAACTGAGAAAACCAATTAATAGGGATATGTTTTGTCAATTTGACAAGTTCGTTCACTGTTTTAAAGACCGTTTTCTGTGTTGTACATATGTTTGTGTATAATGTGGCGGCCACGATACTTGAACCGGAAATCAGGGATTCGTGGGAGTATTATTTGAATTATCGTAGTAATTGCTTGTTACTCAATACTATCAGTGTTTGTATGATACAGAGATAAAAATAAATAAGATATTTCATTGCACCGTTTAGACACTTCATACATTCAGAACTGATAAAATGCAAACAAATACACATTTTACGCAATGCAATCATAACATGTGGACCAGCTGCACACGTGGAATATATATATTTATCTTAGATCATCTTTTCCATAGTACATGTATGTTTCTCTGGGATGTCGGGTAAAACTTACCAGAACGAAGGCCAAATACATGTATGACGTTCAGCTAACAGTCAATGTGTATGTAAAATGTATACATTATTCCCTAGTTTTTCTTATCCTCAGTTCAACCCGTCAATACCAATATCGCCTGACGCCATGGGATTCGTGAAAAAACCGTTACTGTCAGACACAATCCATTGTGTCGCATTTGTCCTGGACGCTAGCGGTGTTGACGACATCCCCGAAAAAGTCCTGGAGCGTATAAAAGACATGCAGCCGCGGATAAATCGCAGAGGTATTTACTATAATAGTTCCATTATTGTCCACATTCCTTGCTGCACATTTTTCATTGTGATATTCGAATTGCGTCGTTGCTTATAACACGCTCAATTTATCGAAAACGGAACATTTTGGAAAATATCCAAAATTGGATATAGCGCCATGGTAGTACGTTTATTTAAATGATTTTAACGGTGGGCGTTACGGAGTCCAAAACTGAGTTTGTTTGTGGAATCGGAAAACATGTAAAACACACCAAAGTTTGAACGAAATTGAAAAGTATCTCAGTTTCGACTAATTAGAGCCGAATAGATTCATGACCTATTCAACAAAACAAGTTATCAGATATAATTGATGGTGCTGTAACTATATATCATGTACTCTGTAATTATTTCAAAATTACAAAAATGACTACGTGCTTCTGTAATTAACCAAACAATATATATTGTTAGTTCTTTCTCTTCAACGTTTTACCCTCATATGCTGGTACATGTAATGATAGATCCAAAAAGATCAGCCTATTGTTCAAATACATTTGTATATTTCATTAATTAAATAAATCATCAAAAGAATTGAAATAGGCTTTGTCTATATAAGGTTTATCCCTAACCCCCAGCAACCTTTAAATAACGTAATTTGAAAACGTAAATTAATTGATTTTCAACTCATCTCTTGGCACTTTGGCTATTTTTTTCACGACAATTTTAAAAAGACAGATACACAAAATATTGAATTATTAGCGTAGGACTATTTGTATATAGATCTTATATAAAATCTATACATATTTAGTATTTTAGCTACTGCTTTCTAAAGAATGGGATTTTTTTTATTTCATAGGTATACCCCAAGTGGTCTCGCTGACTAAAATCGATAAAGCATGTGAGGATACATCAGAAGATCTGAGCAATATATTTTTCAGCTCAGTGGTAAAAGAATGTGTGGACAGGGTTGCCATGGTAATGGATCTGCCCAGATCACACATACTCCCGGTGAAAAACTACGAATGTGAGGTGGAGCTGGATCAAAACATTAACATATTGGCACTTCTCAGTCTCAGACGAATCCTTAATTTTGTCGACGACTTTCTGTTCAACAAATCTGATGAGGTTGGAGCTGCAAAAACTAAACATTTGGAACATAACGACTAGACATTACACACAGGAAAATCGTTTGTATTGATTTGTTTCAAAGAACTTTGAGAAAATAGTCGTCAAGTGAAACCAAACAGCATTGTTTTTTTTTATTTGAGAAATTATCTTTAAAAAATCTCAAATTGCCGGCAATGGATAAGTAAAATTTTGTAAATGTTAAAAACAATAGGAATAAACATTTTATGATAACAAATATGCTTAACGTAGTTATGCATTTAAATGCTTGTCTATAATTATCTTTATGTATCAACACTGTACAGATATGTATGTACGGACTTACATATCAGCTATTGTTTCAAAATGCTACACTTTAAACGTAAAATAGGATTTAACCGCATACAGCAAATGTCGCTCTAGTACACTACGGTGTAAAAATCCAGTGCACGAGATTGTGACTATAGTGCACTTTGGTTAACATTTCTTGGTAACTCTCAGTGCACTAGACTTCTAACTTCTAACACAGTTAATGATGACTTTCGATCTTGATGGCTTATTTTTCTTGTAGCTTATGGTATATCATCAATTTTATTCAGGATCTTGCACGATTTTCCATTCCGTATGGGATTTATGAAACGAGTCGAAGAATTTTTAATTTAGCGCGCCTCTGGCAAGTAAAAATTGAAAAATAAAATCGTGACGAGTTTCATGAATCGCATATGAAAAGTAAACGAATGTAAAACCTTTTTATCACAATACGGTGGTATATTTTTTTGTTAGGCGTCAGTTTTCATACACCATTGAAACGTAAAATGCCACCATTTTGACGCCATACAAGTGCGAATATCAATGACTTCATGTAAGAGTACTAGTTGTAATTTCACAATAAGAACACGTGAAAATTACAGCCAATCACGGCGTCGAAAGGTCATATTTCACACGTGTAATACTAAAAACTATGACATGGGTATATGTATTACAAGACTAATCGTGTAATAAGAAATATTGAATAAACTGTAGATTGAAATTAAAGCCTTTATGTCGATCTTTATATTATGATAAGGATGCATCACCGTTGAAGAAATAATTAAACTGAATAACGTTTTTTTCTTTTTTGTTATTATTTACATATTTTCTAACAAGCTTTACCGAACATAATCTTACAGTGTACTGGAATGATGAACGTATCAGCTGAAGGTAGCTTAACTAAACACTAATGCAAGAAACGCTGTTCGGCATTACTTCAAACTGGGAGTGGAATGATGGGATAGCATGTTATCTTTATGTCCGGTTATCTCATCAGTTGAGAAAACATAACATTTAATGGAATGTTACCAATTTGAACCCTCTAGATATGTTTCATACACTTTTCGAATATTCCGTAATTTACAAATTTTCATTTCAGTTCAATCAGCTATTAGTATCGCCTTTAAATACACTTGCACAAAACAGTTTCGAAGTTTGTGTGTAGCAACATAAGTAGAAATCTGGGTGAAAAAGTTTGAAAGACAAGTTCATGAGTTGGCATTAAAATGAGGCAACAGAATCGCAGAGCCACTGGACTCTTTTTGTTCCTCACATTGCCTGCATTCTGAACCATTCCACATATAAAATAAGCCGATATATGCAATATATGTATGCCGATTTTGATTTACCTTGACCAAACAACCTTGAAACTTGAACTTGTCCAAGACATGTTAATCCTCTACATATGTGTGAAGTCGGTGAAAATCCTTGAAGAAACCAATCCACTACAGTGCTGACAATCATTGTCTAAAAAAGCAACAGTGACCTTGACCTGACAACCCTGAAACATGAACTTTCAACTTGTCAAAGATTTTTTAACTCTGTATGTATAAGATTGTGTGGTTTGATGAAAATCCATTAGCAAAGGAAACCATTCGAGTGCTGACAATTATTTTCTAGCCACAGTGAACTTGACCTTGACCTGACAACCCTTAAACTCGAACTCATCAATGATATTTTGATTTTGTATTAGTATGTGTAGTTTGATGAAATCCATGAAGATATGAAGCCACTAAAGTGCTGACAATGAATTTCTAAAAATAGTGACCTTGACCTTACAACCCTTAAGATATTTTGATTTTGTGCAAGTACTGTAAAAGTGAAATACTTCGTGATTTGGAAATTTTCGCTTATATATCGCTGCCAATAAATTTTTCCCAGATGTACATTGTATCAACACGTGAAAATATTTGATACCATTCAATTTCTACAGTGGATAGTATATGTCACATTGCTAAACAGAAGACCGACAGCACAAACATTCCCACACTGCTAACAGTTTGGAGGCTTACTAAGCAAACAAGAGCACCGCGAGCAGAGGCATGATCCTCCTGTCGTACCATATTGGAAGTATAATGGTATATAATTTAATTTTGCCGCAATGTTAAACTTTTTCAGGTTATATTGTATAACCTCAAAAATCAGACAACGCAAAAAGTGATGACGACATATACCGCCATGTTTGGCGAGGTATTTTGTAATCAAACTTCTGATTGGTTGAAGTTGTTTTGCGGTGAAATTTATGCACATGGTTGTGTTTTTTGCAAAACCATTCGATTTTTGTTATAATTAATACGAAATCATTGTATACGACTTATGTCTTATATACGTATGTTCGGAAATGAAATTATAAGTAATAACAACAATATTTTTGAGGGTTATACGGTATATACCGAAAAAACTGTGTGCACTTTTTTGCATAAACTGCGAAAGTGCACATTGTTTTTGGTATATACCCTATAACCCTAAAAAATATTGTGGTTATTCCTTAAGTAAACACAAAAGAAGTTTCTACATAATACCCCAAAATTGCATCAGATTCAAGTTCCAAAGGGCCATAACTCTAGTAAATATGTCAAATCAAACTGTCTTTCAGGAAACACAGCTTCATGTCATGATGATAAAGCCTTGCGATTTTGAAAGATATCAATTGGAAACTGTAGGAGAAGATCTCCAGACAAATAACAGTTTACGACAGAAATGCATTGTCTACGTAATGCCTATATTAAACTATGAAATGCTGTTACGCGAAAAGTTGAAATGACTCAACAAAACATGTTATAGATGTTAAATGTTATAGCTTTTCGAAGTACTATAACAAATTTTAGAGGAATTGAAAAAAAAACACAAAAACGTTCTGACGTTTTCTACATAATGGATGAAATTATGTCCCAAAGGGCCATAACTCTAGTGAATATTGTTGAATCAAATTGTAAATCAAGAAAACACTTCTAAATTTCATGGGGGTCAGGCCTAGCAAGTTTTAAAGAAATCGGTTGAAAACTGTAGGAGGAGATCTCCGGACAAATAAAAGTTTACGACGAACGGACAGACAACACCATACCATAATATGTCCCTTCATTTTTGACAGGTGTATATAAATTCCACACTCAAGTTTGATGGAAATTTATGAAAGAAAGAAAGAAGTGCTGACAGACTTCAGTGGACAGACAGATGGCTAGTAAAAGTACTTGTATTTCTACACAACCCCCCTCCAACCTGAAACATTAAGGATGAAATTTATTTTTTGATAGATGACTTCATTCCGAGATAATTTTGCTAGTTTGACACGTCAATTATTCTTTCCGGTTTATCATGACACAGTGGTACCAATGGGTTTAACTAGTCCTTGTGGTGGCCGAGTGGTTAAAGGTGTTCTGACATTCCACCACTAGCCCTCCAACCCAATCTGATTAAAATCATATCTTGATCTCCGCGCCGTTACATAAACTTCTCTCTGCTGCGTTAAGATCGATCCTTGTAAAACGGAGTGAGAACAAGGATCTGTATTTTAATCAGATTGCCCTCCAACCCTGAGAACTTGCGAGTTCAAAACCAATGCGAGGCAGTTGCCAGGTACTGACAGTAGGTCAATGGTCTTACTCAGGTTACGCAGGCTTTCCTCCACCTCCAAAACCTCCTTAAATGACCTGACTGTTAATAGGACAAAATAAACCAAGCCTCATAATTAGAAATGACTGTGAGACATAAATGCCCCGCCCCCCCCCCCCTTCCCCCATATGAAATTGGTTCTTAATGCTTAATTATTACACAATGACAATCGGATTAGTAGTTATTTAAATAAGCTGGTTACATTACCGTGGGACAGGACGGACATAGATACACTATATGCCCCCCCCCTCCCATTGCATGACAGGGGCATAAAAATCATGTAAACATTGTATTTGTCAAAAATATGTCAACATTTCCCCTGATTTATGAGTCTTAGGCAGAACATTGAAAGAAAATCCCCTTCAAAGGAGAAGCTGGGTGATTCAAGCAAAACAATTCTTATCAATGTTTTTTTTTCAAACATTTTGCACATATATATACATTTAGGTGTCCTCTGTAGCATATTATCATATTGTGACCCGTTTCTTTGTATACAAAGGAGGTAATTCAAATTAGCTATCTCCATTTTCACACAAAATGCAATATTCACAAAGAAAAAATTGAATTATTAGTCGTAAAGTATTTATTTTCAGAATCCGCAAATAATACAAGAAGACTTCCTTTCATATAACAAGAGGCCCAATGGGCCTGCATCGCTCACCTGGAATTGAACTCTTGTAACCCTTAAATCGCCAAAATGGCCCCTTAGGGGTAAGAGTCACCATTTATGCAAAATTTGTTCCCCTTCCCCAAACGATGTTTCTGACCAAATTTAAGCAAACCCATTCATAACTTTTTGACAAGAAGAGATTTAAAGGAATTACCTCTATTCTTCGTATTGGGCCCTGCCCCTCTAGCTCCTTGGGGGTCAGAGTCACCATTTATGCAAAATCTGTTCCTCTTCCCCAAAGGATGTTTCTGACCAAATTTGGACAAAATCTATTCATAACTTTATGACAAGAAGAGATTTAAAGGAATTACCACTATTTTCTCTATTGGGCCCTGCATCTCTGGCCCCTTGGGTGTCAGAGTCACCATTTATGCAAAATCTCTTCCCCTTCCCCCAACAATGTTTCTGACCAAATTTGGACAATATCTATTCATAACTTTATGACAAGAAGAGATTTAAAGGAATTACCTCTATTTTCTCTATTGGGCCCCGCCCCTCTGGCCCCTTTGGGGTCCGAGTCACCATTTATGCAAAATCTGTTCCCCTTCCCCCAACGATGATTCTGACCAAATTTGGACAATATCTATTCATAACTTTATGACAAGAAGAGATTTAAAGGAATTATCTCTATTTCACCTATTGGGCCCCGCCCCTGTGGCCCCTTTGGTGTCAGTCACCATTTATGCAAAATCTGTTCCCCTTCCCCCAACGATGATTCTGACCAAATTTGGACAAAATCTATTCATAACTTTATGACAAGAAGAGATTTAAAGGACTTACCTCTATTTTCCCTATTGGGCCCCGTGCCTCTGGGCCCTTAGGGGTCCGAGTCACCATTTATGCAAAATTTGTTCCCCTTTCCCCAACAATGTTTCTGACCAAATTTGGACAAAATCTATCCCACAGTTTATGACAAGAAGAGATTTAAAGGAATAACCTCTATTTACCCTATTGGGCCAGGCCCCTCTAGCCCCTTAGCGGTCAGAGTCACCATTTATGCAAAATTTGTTCCTCTTCCCCAAAGGATGTTTCTGACCAAATTTGGTCAAAATCCAATCAGGACTTTTTGACAAGAAGAGATTTAAAGGAATTACCTCTATTTCCTCTATTGGGCCCCGCCCCTCTGGCCCCTTTGGGGTCAGAGTCACCATTTATGCAAAATCTGTTCCCCTTCCCCCAACAATGTTTCTGACTAAATTTGGACAAAATCTATTCATAACTTTATGACAAGAAGAGATTTAAAGGAATTACCTCTATTTTCTCTATTGGGCCCCGCCCCTCTGGCCCCTTGGTTGTCAGAGTCACCATTTATGCAAAATTTGTTCCGCTTACCCAAAGGATGTTTCTGACCAAATTTGGACAAAATATATTCATAACTTTATGACAAGAAGAGATTTAAAGGACTTACCTCTATTTTCCCTATTGGGCCACGCCCCTCTGGCCCCTTGGGGGTCAGAGTCACCATTTATGCAAAATTTGTTCCCCTTCCCCCAAGGATGTTTCTGACCAAATTTGGGCCAAATCCAATCAGCCGTTTGAGTGTTGGTTATCAGTGTCCCCTGAACGCGAGTGTGAGACGGATGTCCACACATCTACGGTAAAACCAGCCAGAGAGGGGGGAGAGAGAGGGGGGATAGAGAGAGGGGGGAGAGAGAGAGAATGAGAGAGAGAGAGGGAGAGAGAGGTAGAGGGAGAGAGAGAGAGAGAGAGAGAGAGAGAGAGTATCCAATAGCATCTGTAGGCCATGTTTCCCGCATTAGCTCTGGCTATAACTAATTCCATTTGCTTCTGGTGACTTATAAATGAACCGGCCAAGGAAGTTAGAGTTGTCCCCCTTTTCCCGTCAGTTTCCTAATAAAAGATAGATCGACTTTTACAATCTGATAATGTTTTAACATATTAGCAATAAACTTGTGTCGGTATCTCCAACACTCGTTGTTCATTTCCTCCTTCGTTTACGTCATCCAATTCGTGTCGACTCGCAATCGCTCTGTTTTGGGAATGTGTTGTTTTCCACTTTCGCTTTCTGTTGTGGTTTACTAGGAACTGATACTGGAAATACCGACCGCGAGAAACGAGAGTATCGAAAGCGTCATCCACGAAGTGAGTATGCATTTAGTTCTATTTTATATTTAATTAGGCCTATATTTTCTTATATGTTTATTTGTTGCTGGTATTAAGTTGTTTTCTTGCGTGATGTTTTGCTGTGCGTTCCAAACTATATTTGATAATCAGACTACGACGAGTACGCGTTGACGAAAATAGAGCGGACCTTGTCATCTCGAAGGGGGCGGATGTTAAGATGTAAAATATTTAATTGTTCTCATATCATGGTGTATATTTGTTGCATGATGCAAAAGTCACAAGAATGGTAATACTACTTTTCCTAATATGTCACTTTAGGTACCTCTAACTTCAATATGACTCACAAACCGACACGCCCACCCTACCCCACCCGCGTCACATGACCTACGTATACGTTAACATGTGCACTAAAATTATTTATCGATAAGTCCGACATATAAAACAGCTTTCGATTTTTATAAGGAGTAGGAAAATGTTAAAGGAGAATTGCATTTTGATATATTTCGGTTACAGATTACAGCTGTACTGATGTGTAAATGATAGTTAGTACAATCCAGCTGTTATCACGGCTGGGTTTTTATTTGGTTTACGGGAAAGCCAGCCTGCACAACCTGTTACTTTCTCTTTACACTCTTTCAGAAAACCCAACGAGATTTTTGTAAACAATACTCCTGCAAGCTGTGTTATTTATTACGCGAAATAAGAGTAAAACATGAAATTAAAGGAAATTGGTCCCAATGTTCGACCTATTAACGTTAGAGAGTGGGTAACGGATGAGCTCCGGTCAGTAAAACAGAGTTTCGTCAGTGCACGTACATTAATTATGACGACTCGCTAAATGACTCTAGCTGGGTTATACTAAATGTGATAACTTGAATGAAGATATGCCATTTTTCTTATCAACTGACATTTAAATGATTTTGTCTAAATGTATTTTTATTGCGAATTCATGTTAACTTCCATACGATTATACTTTGTGTTTTACAATCTTTAGTGGATTTGTCGGTGATCAAATTTCACCTGTCCGATCAAGGACCAAACAGGAAGTGTTTCTATGGAGTGTTTTTACAGGCTTGTGTGTAGTATATATGTACAGTTGTGGGATCGCCCAACGTTACACGATGTGCGGTGGGAGCACGATGGGCGAACGGTGTATGCACGATGTGCGAACGATGCGATCCTGGGCGATTATTTCTAACGCACATGTGGGCGCACGATAGCCTAACATTGTGCGATGAAAATCGTGGTTGATGTAAATTTAGAAATGGTTTAACAATATATACGGTTTCGCGCTAGTTGTTTTAAACATATTTCTATATTTTAACTATTTGCATTAGCTGATTGTTCTATCTATATATTTCTATAAATTAATAATAGTCTTTCTGTAGTTTTAGAAACAAACCAAATAGACACATGTATGTAAACTTTCAACTCATATTGACAAGTTATCATTCAAGTAAATATTGCCAGTTTTACCAAGTTATAAACTGTACCTGTACATGGCCAATATATGTAGATGTCTCTGGCCCGGGACACTTACAACACTCGCCTAGGTGTGAAAACACAGGTAAAGTGTTGGGTAGGGAAGGGTTTTTCAAATAACTGATTATAAGAGTCCAGTTTGTTTTCATAACGGTCGCTCGGTAATGGCTATCGTAACGTATCGCCGCACACGGGACAGGTAAAACTCCGGCATGTTATTTACATATTCTGATACCTGGTAGCTTAACCCGCACTTGGTTGTCTTATGATCACTGTAATGTACTGTTTACTGTATATTGTTGAATTGACATAATCCCAATAAATATGATGCGAATTTAAATAGTTTTTGGGCAAGAGGGTTCCATATGTTTTTCATTCCGTAATATGTATCGACCAATTGTACCAAGTCGTGCGTGTGTGCGATTTAATCGCACACATAAACGCACGATCTTTAGATCGCCCGGATGTGCGCACCATGGGTGAACGATGTGTGCACGATGTATGCACGATACACGCACGCAGTTTTTGGTGCGTTGTGCGATACCACAACTGTATCACCCCATTACACACCACTCTATTATGTACCAGTATGGGTGACATACTGTGTATGTGAAATCGGGTCAAGAATCTACATACAATGTACATGTTATTGTAGAGGCGTGTACTTGGAGACAATAAGAGGGACTTGCTATGTAACATAATATACATGTATATAATGAGAACACATGGGTATAACGGTTTACTCGTATAACTACATGTAATGAAGAAAGGGGAACTTGCAAACTGCTAGCATAAACAATAAATACAATCTTTGTTATCTATTCATTGTTGATAAATTTTGTGTCAGAAATTTAATTGTCTTCCTAAATTGAACGCTTACATATTTTTTAAATAACAATAATCACAGAGATACCGACTTTAAATTTCATTTTTAAGGACGTCATAATACAAACCAAAATGTTATTTTTTTAAATCTGCAGTCATAATGTTCAGTCCATCTGTAGCTTATAATGGTGAAGTGTAGTACTGAGTGTGAACAAACAAAATGTATATAAAAGAAAATACAGTATCTCATTTACGGAACAACACAGCCTGGAGTGAAATTATTCGTAAAATGCATGGTATCAAGCTTTGTCAAGAATTGGAAAATACACGTACCTTGATTGATTTTCTCTAAAACATGAGTTCAAATGACCATATTCCTAGTTGTATAGAACGGTGTTACTTTGGGCAGGGCTTTCCTTGGGAATCAAATCACACATTGTATTCAGTAACACTTTATTAATTTTGGGAGTCCTTTGTCAATTTAAGGAGTCCAAGTGCAGGTTTTTGCGAGTCAAATAAATCACTCTTTGTGTAAGTATATACAAATCAATTAACATTTCCACATTTGGAAAATTGGTCAACATATATTTTCAAACATTCAACAAACTTGGGCGGTACTGTACTGTTTACACTGAAGAATGATTTGCACTTTGGAGTACTATGATGAAGTCAGACTCGCCCAATTAGGTCAGGTTTTCCTTTTTACTTTGTTGTATATTGAGTATATATATACTTCATTCGTATAAAAACTGTTATAAAAAAGATGCAACTCTTGTTAGCTCGGATGGTAGTGCACAGAGGTCTAATAGGGGAGGAAACCGAACAATCTTGAGAAAACCCACGTGGTCGGGAAGAAGACCTCATACCTTTTCACTTCAGATCGAGGTAATAGAACCCAAGTCGCTTTGACGAAAAGTAAATGCGTTATCCACTGCGCCATTCGGCAACCCTTTAAACATTGATTAGGGTGAACAACAATCTGATTCTGCTTCTCACTTTACTGTACTCAACACTTAGTATAGTGATGAGCTGTATTTTAATCAAGTTGCTGGAAACATTTAATACATTTCGTATGTCCTTTAAAACGGTCTGCGATTTTCGTGATAGATGTCAACTGCTGACGAACAAACTTACGGCACAGGGATTCGAGAAATGCAGGTTGATGAAGACTATAGGCAAGTTTTATGGTCGCCATCTTGATATCATCAAGAACTATTCTGTATCTTTGTGTGATATGAAGATGGGCGTTTTTGAGTTTGCTTATTAGTGTGCTTACTTGATGTGATTGACAATGATGACTCGGTTATCATTTTAAAGATTGATGCTAACTTGGATGTGACCAAGATTTACATGGCGGGTTTCGTCGATGAAGCAGAAGACGCTTACTATTCCAGAACATCTGGTCTTATTTTCTTGTACTTTTACGAGAGTCTCCATGTAAATCTTTCCTTTGTCCCTATTTTGCCTCTAGTTTAATCGATTTTGAGTTCGGATTATGGTTTCGTTTTCGCTTTGGTATTCTCTGATTGTTTTTTTTAGGAATATTCAAAGTAAAAATAAATTAAATATATGTATTATTGTTTCAATTCTAGCAATCAAAATGGCAACGAAACTGTCACAGGCCCACAAGGATCAACTCTCTAAATGGATCGATTCAACTAAAAACCACAAGTTTACGTTACTGTACAAGATCAGCCGTGATGGATGTGCTGCCCCAACCTTCCATACTTACTGTAACAACAAGGGACCGACAGTCACCCTTCTGTACAATACAAACAACTCCGTGTATGGGGCTTACACTGCTGTCAGCTGGCATTCAAATGGTGCTTATAGCGCCGACGCAAAAGCATTTATGTTTAAACTAGAATATAATGGTACATCACAGCCAATGAAATTTCCCAATAAAACAGGCGGAACAAACGCGATGTACGGGCATGCGAGTTATGGTCCAATATTTGGCGGTGGACATGATCTTTGTTCTTTTAATAATACTGTGAACAAATCAGGGAATTATTTTCCTTTAAATGGTAGCGTCAACGGATTCGGAACGACCTATGATACACAAGGACAGAACTATAACACTGTAATGAATGGCCACCTACAGGTTCTGGACCTGGAGGTCTACAGTATCGAAGGTAAACTATCATACAACAAACATTTATTAAAGTGAAATGCTTTCATACATCGTCAAGCTATACTAACGCTTTGTAGTTAACGTATCTTGATAACGGCTTCTAGAACCTCTGGAATGGCTTAGAGCCATTTACATGTAAAAGAAACTTTTATTTTTAGTGTCTATTCAGTAAACCAATCCCAAATAATTGATTTCATGAAAAAATACCACAGAGGTGAAAACGTTATGAACATATAAAAAATGCGTTTCAGAATGGATGAACCAGGGTTGAGTATGAATGTTGAATATGCGTACATTGTATCAGTGATCTCTGAACATATGTCTTTTTGATATTGTATATAGTGTCTCTCAATTTGACTACCAAAGAGCAGGAGCTGCTCCAAAAGCCGTGGAATCGCAACGTGGACTGGAGTAGTAAGGTTTGTATACTGTACATATATGTGTATCAAAAGTATTTACATGATTTATTTCTCTCATTTGCAGAGGGTTACTGATAAGCGATTAATAAGTCATTTATATAAATCATAAAAACTGACGAAAAATGCGGGTTTTCAGGTACAACACAATATGTGAAATAGAGAAAATTATATAACACTGAATTATTGTATCACATGGGTTATACCTGTAGTAAGTAAAACGTTGGTTTTGCTCATTTTTATACTTACACACTAGCACACAAGCATATCACATATTAAGCCCCACCCTAAAATGACGTTAGCCGATAATAGGACATTAAATTTGTTACACATGAACAAGCAAACTAAAACGTGTATCCAAAGTTGAAGACATAACTAAACAAAACAAAATTTTATCCCTTGATGTACATTACAAAAACGTGTGCTCCCTTGCCAGTAAAATTACTTGAAGTAGAAGATACAATTACAAGAACGTTATAGAACATCGCAAAATAAAAAGTTTCTGACGGGAAGTGAGCGCAGCCCCTCCACATGTAGTATCGAGGATAGCCATGCTATACCGT
The DNA here is from genome assembly GCA_947623455.1 of Mimachlamys varia. NCBI lineage: Eukaryota > Metazoa > Mollusca > Bivalvia > Pectinida > Pectinidae > Mimachlamys > Mimachlamys varia. The sequence continues at coordinate 52,963,010 of OX392527.1, forward strand.
TTATTAAATAAAATACCATGTGGTTGATTAAGAGAACTTTCCTGTATAAAATTTAATGTACGGTCAAATATAACATTTATGATAATAGACTGTCGTGATCCATTAAACAACAAAATTCAGAAAAGATCAAACATTGTCGATTATTGTCGTTTGTTACTATGTATAGTCAATTCAGTAGAAATAAAATAATATTTAAGCCTATATTGTACACAAGGATCCTTATAAGCAACGCTTTATCGATGACTCTTTTAATTGCACAACCAAGTCATTATCGAAATTTCTAATTACATGTACCATCCAAAAGCTAAACCAGGGCTTCAGTCTTTTGTGTCACTATATATTCCAGAAGTGGCATAAACGTGATGTGGATTTTGAATTCTGATCAATCTTTAGCACTCAGTTATCAAACATGTTTCGTCTGTCAAAAACCAAATTCACCCTGTGAACTACATTGTACCATACCACACACCAAACTTTAGGAACGTCTTCCATCTTTAAATATGAGATATTTCTTTTCCAAGAAATGTGAACGACGATACAGCTATATGGTTGCGAGCTATCTTGGAAGATGACGTAACACACAAATATGCTGCACCTTTTAAATTTAGAAATAGATACAGTATGCCGAAAACATTAAACTGCATCAAACAGCTGTTTCGTCCTCCTAGGACTCTTCAGTGATGCTAGGGGCCAAACGTTGGGATTCCAAAATTTCGTAACTAATGTAGAAGCAGAAGGGTCAGGTGCGTAAAACCCCTTTAAATTAAACATACTTTGTGAAAAACATAACAAAAGTTAGGATAACACATTATGAGGTAGTTTTGGTACAAATAAATGCATTCCTGGTTGATAATATCTTTGTTGAATTTAAAGGAAAGAAACCGTTGGCATTCCTATGGGAACAAACCCTGCACCCTGACACGTGTTTTATCTTGATTGTTTTTGTTTTCATCCCAGGCTGAATATGCCGAGGAGATGCTAGTAAACAGGACAAATAAAAATATCTTGCCAAATATTTCAACTTCTACTTCAGGGATATTGACGAAGTGTTGTTTATCAACAACAAGAGGTTTAATTTTTGCTACATGTAACTTAGTCGAACGTATATACCTTTCTGAACTTGAAATCAAGAACAAAACATACTTACAATTCTTAACTCGATCTTACACACATGTACCTTAAACTAAGATAAACGTGATTATTTCGATTTTCCTATTATGAATTTTTCCTTTCTTGATACACCTGGTTTTTACATGTCACATTTCCGTGATTTATGTCGACTTATGACAAACACATTTAAACTTACGACACAAGAATTCGAGAGATGCAGACTGATTGATTTTATTAGCAAGTTTTATGGTCATAATCTTGGTGTCATTGAAAATATACTTTATCATTGTATGATACAAAGCTGGACGTTTTATAAATGCTCATTAGTATGCGTAATTGTGATTTTTTTGTGATACCTCAGCTCTCACTTTGTGCCATGATGTTAACTTTGGATATAACGTAGACCTAGGTTTACACGGAGGCGAAGAAGGGTTTCTGTGTCAATCTTTTCTTTTTGTTCATATTTTGCCCCGTTATCGATTTGGGGCTCTGATTATGTTTGCTTATGTAGTTTTTAGATATCATTTGAATTCTTTTACATTCTTTTAAAAGTTCTTTATCTTAATCAGGTTTTTTTGTTCGAGGTTGTTTGTCTTTTAACAAACAAAGGCATAATATTGCTGTTTCCAACCATTAAGACAAAAATGTCTCAAATTTTATATGAAAGTTGCACTTGAGCATTGTTTTTGAAATTTATTTTTAGACTCAACAGGAAATTGATACAGACCCATGCATCCATTTTCGGTTATGAATTTGTTTAGGTTTGTTACTTTGTTCTTGAAACGTTTGACATTTATTTTATAAATGCTTCTCTTGACTAGTAGTTTAGTATTTTTACGTTTAGGACTAATTGAAAACACAGCATAACCACAGGGTACAGCTATGTTTCATCTTGACAAGATATGGTTTAAAATGTTTTCATTAATATCACTGCATCGAACAGTTTAATATTTTCATATACGTATGTATTACACATAATCCACACCGGTTTATCCTGATTCGATTATCTTAATTTAAAATGCCTACTAAAACATACTACAATACTGTTTGCCTTCCAAAATATCATCGTAAGATTATCTATCACTGTGTTATAACCGTGTGTAAATATTTCAATGTCGGCTTCACAAGGCATATCATTACCTGGTAGGCGCTTATCGTGCTTCTACTTTCTAAATAACTATTCCTTTCCTAATTTCTACCTCACTTTTACCTTTCGTTGAGAGTTCTTCCCTGTGAGGAAGCCCTAAACCAGCTTTAACGAGTGTCTTTTGCAACTTTTGAAAAGTAATTAACAAGAGTGAAATTAATTCCATATCCAACAACCACGAGTCGTGTGACCTATTTCTACCACAATAATATTAAGTCGGCAGTGGCAGTGTTTGTTCCGGAGTGAACCGCGGACTATTTACGCGAAAACACATAATTTCGTACATATTACCCCCAACTTGTGAGGACGTCAACAATCCGGATGGTCATTTTCCTCTAGTGGTATATAACATTTATTTATCCAACAGTCAGCATATTTATACAATGATCTGGGAGTGAAATAACAAAGGGTATTGTGGTAGAAATCATGATTTTGGCTATGGATCATTTTTGTTTCTCCAAAACGGACACTTAAACGGGATATAAGGAACATTAATGCTTTCTAAGACTCAAACCAATCCAGCTTATAATATCTCCAGATTAATGAAGATGCTTTGTATACAGTTTGAGGAGCAGATCAAGGACAAAGTGGCCACCTATAAACCATTACCCGGACTGGACCTGCAGCAGGCGAGGATCTTATTGGTGGGCCAGGTGGGAGCTGGGAAGTCCAGCTACTTCAACACAATCAACTCCATCTTCCGGGGACACATCAGTGCCCAGGCCAACGCTGGGAGCGCTGAACATAGTCTTACAACATCTGTAAGTATCACATAAAAACACCCTTAACTATATGTAAACGAAACAGGATTCTCGTGTGTTGCTTTTAGAACAAATGCGGTACATTTTTCGTATTTTCAAGTCATTATTTTGTCATGATACAGTTGGTGTTGCAGATCAATGTAATCGTTTTTATTTGTCAAATATATATATACTGCTCTTAATTATTCATCTTATCAAAAAATAAAATATGACAGAGGAAATGACACAGAGAAGAATCTTTTTTTTTTTGTAAATACTGTTTTAAACCCATCATACTGTGTCATCTCTCGTTTAAAAGCTTTCTTCTGAAAAACACTGATACTGAATTTGATCTGCCTGAATACAAGGTCAGCGACCCAATCTTGTATAGACAAAGAGAAGTGCATCAGCGTTTAATGTATCAATAAAGGAAAGATATGATATTTTGCATAAATGCCATTAGGATGACCTAGTTATCCGGTAATCTTTTCGTCTTTGCTAATACAATATAAACTTGAGGGAGACCGTTAATGTTTACTTTTCTTGTTTTGCATCATTTAGTACAGGACATATCAAGTTAGAGACGGATATGCTGGGAAATCTCTTAACTTCCGGTTATGCGACACTCGTGGCATTGAGGAGGATCAAGGTCTTGATGATCACGAAACTGGCTATCTGCTTGAGGGTCACGTGCCAGACGGATACAAGGTGAGTTTGTCTGTCATTCTAAGACAAATACCTATTTATTCTGAATATTATCCCTAATGATATAATTTAGTTTTGACATTTATCATTATTGGATAAGGACTGTGGGTCTCGGTCTAACAGAATTATACAATGTAATTAATGAATACTGTCATTACTGGTGATTTACACATTTTTCGAAATATTTTGAAACGAGAATCTAAAACAAAATGAGTTTTTGAGTCATATAATGTTTTAGTTTTAAGAGAAAAAACTAAATGAGACGTATAAATTGTGAATAGGGAGCTAGTGGTATACGGACATATTTAATTGCTTACATGTATTTTTTTTAAAATATTCTCTATTTGCTAAAACGATATTAATCCTCCATCACTCAAAGTCATCTTTTCTTAAACAAACTTATTTTGGTATTCCATTCGTACTTGTTTGCTCACTAACAATATATAGAGATCGACTAAAAGAATAAAATGGCTACACTCAATTAGTTTCAGCTTTAGACATATTTACTTCCTAAGGTGTTTGATTTGGAGGAATTTCAGCTTATTTCCTCTCAATTGTCATATATAATTTCTATATTATGGCAATTTTATTGGATAAAATGGTGTCCAAACAGCCATCCTGGATTATAATTTGTTATCGCTATTTAAACAAAAATACATTTTTTAATCATCAATATGCCCGACAGTTACACTATGTGAGTCACCAGGTGAAAACAAGAAACCAGGCATCAGTTACCTTTGGTTTATACTTCCAAGTCTGAATTACATTTCAAGGCCCAATATACGTTACATTTTAGTCAAAACTTGAAGCGAAAATCAAGCCTAATAACTTATTATATTTATATATTTAGTTAAGATTAACTGATATCAGCAATATTTAAGATAAATTCTTACGCGGTTACCGGTACAGCAGCAGTTGAAACACGGTATTTGTAAATACGCGTCCATTTCGAATGTCTTCAACCGTCGGCTTGTTGTTGAAGTGGGCCCCACCTGAATTATTTTCAATTCTTGGATTTTTTTGTCAAGAGTTTCTTGTTACAATATCGTTACTGCTCAGGTTTATTTCGTTTAAGGCTTTTTTTTTGCATGGTTATCAACTGAACCCTTTTCGTAATTTTTCAGAATCCCGAAAACTATCCTGAAGTTACGTATATTGTGCCTTTAAGATGGCTGTTTACTAAACATTGTATATAGAAGGCATTTTCCTATAACTTCGTTGATGAAATTCAACACAGAGTGAACTTATTTATTATAACCCGGTACGTTTCTGTATCTTTACCAGTTTAACCCTGCTGTTCCACTGTCACCAGACGCACTTGGGTTTGTCAAGAACCCGACATTATCCAATAAAATCCACTGTGTGGCATTTGTCCTGGATGGTAGTACCGTAGATGTCATCCCCGAGAAAGTGATGGAGCGGATCAAGGCCATGCAAACACGAATGAACCAAAGATGTATGTAATTACAGGACAGATATGAAATATATCACGGCTAAAGGAACCATTGTACTTCTGAAATGGCATTTTAACTTCTCTCTCATAGATCTTTCACCAGGTTCCACGAGGCCTAAATTCATAATGTTTGGACTATAGTAACCTCACTGACAAGTTTACTTAAATACATGACCTTTTAAAGCTTTCAATATTAAATAACTTGAATGTTATGAAAATGTCAAACCAAATTAGAATGTATATATTCAGCAGAGAATACCAACTACCATTTCTATCAATGTCATATCTTTATTGTATACATATACACTCACGTTAATGACATTTATTATTTACAGCGATTCCCCAGGTTGTGCTCCTGACGAAAATCGACAGAATCTGTGAGGAAATCTCCAATGACATCAGCAAAGTGTTTTTCAGTCCAAAGATGAAGGAATGTGTAGACAGGGTTGCCATGGTAATGGGTCTGCCCAGATCACACATACTTCCGGTGAAAAACTACGAATGTGAGGTGGAACTGGATCAGAATGTAAACATTCTGTCACTCCTCAGTCTCAGACGAATCCTCCATTTCGCTGACGACTACCTCTACAATAAACTGGATGAAGTCCTAACCGACAAGGTGCAACAGATGGAAATTCGTGAATAACACTAATATTGTGGTATACACATTACATGCATATGAGAATCAAACATTATTACTGATAAATAGGACTGAGAAAAAGACAGTTCAATCAGCATTTAACACGACTCACAGCGGTAAAATTTGGAAAGCCAGATCTGTATTCAAAAGTATTAAAATGCATTACTTCTTATTTAGCTTGGAATTTAAAGGGCGTCTGCATTAAGAGATTTGTTTTAAAAAAGTTGTTGACAAGTAACACATATGTGATGAATAAATCCTCACATTGGATTTGATGTTAACAGATAAATGATTATTTGATGGTGGTTATGATATAAGTGTCCTCTATAACAGTTGTGTGACCAACTAATAGCGCGCACACCAAAGTGCGACTCGGCGATGGTTAACACCTATTTATGCTTCTGTCTCCACAATTGTATAGCTTTGTGCAATTAGCTGATCAGTAGTTCAGAATGAAGAAAATGTACATTGTAAATATTCAATTGTAGATGAATATCATTTGTGTTATGTGTAATTATATAACAGGTGATTCACAGTATTACCGAGAATGTCAAACGGAATAGGTAAAACACATTTTAATAAGAGACTTGGTGGTTACGTGAACAAAACTGGTCCTTAGATATCTAGAAATGGCATATATATCGGTCGATGGTTTCTCTGTGTGAGGCATCTTATAATTTGATACATTTTATTTTATCTAGGGATGTCTAACTTCACCATCTAAAGTAAATAACAGAGATAATTAACGCTTTGCAATGAAAAAATAAAGATTATAGCACAAACGCTTGTTTATAGACTATTTACTGATGTTTTTCTTATTTATATGAGAAATTGTACGTTTATACAATATCGTACACTCTACTAGAGGATACTGGACTACTGTAGTATTGACTTATTCAGTTGAACAATATGAAAGCAATTAATTAATGTCTTATATGATATAATTTTATAACAACAAAATATGTATTGATGTTGTACAAGGGGAATAAGTGCTGCGAACACCGAGGTTGATTCGATGCTATATTCGATGCGGGGATGAAAGTTGATAGTCTCCAAATAAACAAATCCTAGTAATGAGATCTGAAGGCAATATGGCGGCGTCACTCAGTGAGACAGCCTTATTATTACGATAAATAGTTTTTTTGTTGTCAGGGATTCAACAAAGTGCAGAAAAACAATATAAAAAATGATATTGTTTACACGGTATTTACATTTTAAAATCAAATATCATTAACTTGTAATAATGAACAAATTCGTTTCCGAACAGTATTTAAAAACGTTATCCTCATCAGTTTTCCATTGGAGCGGCATGACTGAGATGATTAAAAATGATTTCAAAACAACCGTTACTAGCAGTAAGTACATCAGAAATGTGTGTTTTACTTTCAATAGAAATACCTCTATATATTTAAAGGTAACTCACTTTGATACTTACAATAAGTGTAACCCTTATTACACCATATTCCCCAATCTAGACAACAATGTCACACATTGTATGTCTGAACTCTCATCCGTCTTGTTTTTATTCAAGAATATGTGAATTTGTCGTACAGCTTATCGGGATAATAGCAAAAACCTTGCCATTTTTTTTTTAATTTCAATATTTGTTGACGCTTCGATACTAGTATTCTCTATTTTATTTTGGATAATATACATAGTTCTACACATCTTACATGGTATAACCGGTATATAACCCTCTAGGTTATACCTGATCCAACTACCTCTACACCATCTTACATAGTATAACCGATATATCACCCTCTAGGTTATACCTGATCCGACCACCTCTACACCATCTTACATGGTATAACCATTATATAACCCTCTAGGTTATACCTGATCCGATCACCTCTACACCATCTTACATGGGACAGTGTATAACCGGTATATTACCCTCTAGGTTATACCTGATCCGACCACCTCGACACCATTTTACATGGTATAACCGGTATATTACCCTCTAGGTTATACCTGATCCGACCACCTCTACATCATCTTACATGATATAACCGATATATCACCCTCTAGGTTATACCTGATCCGACCACCTCTACACCATCTTACATGGTATAACCGGTATATTACCCTCTAGGTTATACCTGATCCGACCACCTCTACACCATCTTACATGATATAACCGATATATCACCATCTATGTTATACCTGATCCGACAACCTCTACACCATCTTACATGGTATAACCGATATATTACCCTCTAGGTTATACCTGATCCGACCACCTCTACACCATCTTACATGATATAACCGATATATCACCATCTAGGTTATACCTGATCCGACCACCTCTACACCATCTTATATGGTATAACCGGTATATTACCCTCTAGGTAATACCTGATCCGACCACCTCTACACCATCTTACATGATATAACCGATATATCACCATCTAGGTTATACCTGATCCGACCACCTCGACACCATCTTACATGGTATAACCGATATATCACCCTCTAGGTTATACCTGATCCGACTACTTCTACACCATCTTGCATGGTATAACCGTTATATAACCCTCTAGGTAATACCTGATCCGACTAACTCTACATCATCTTACATGGTACAGTGTATAACCGGTATATCACCCTCTAAATTATACCTGATCCGACTACCTCTACACCATCTTACATGGTACAGTGTATAACCGGTATATCACCCTCTAGATTATACCTGATCCGACCACCTCGACACCATTTTACATGGTATAACCGTTATATAACCCTCTAGGTTATACCTGATCCGACTACCTCTACACCATCTTGCATGGTATAACCGGTATATTACCCTCTAGGTTATACCTGATCCGACCACCTCTACACCATCTTACATGATATAACCGATATATCACCATCTAGGTTATACCTGATCCGACAACCTCTACACCATCTTAAATGGTATAACCGATATACAGTTGAGTGTAAGCTAACCTTTACACCCTAGTGCACTAGGAGTGCACTACGTTTAAACTAGTAGTGCACTACATTTAAACTACAAGTAAACTAGTAGTGCACTACGTTCAGCCAGGTGTGGCCACAAAAACCCCTACAGGTAATGGGAGTGTCCATGACTACCTGTATCCTTACCTGTACAGATGTAATATGACTTACCTGTACTTTTATGTGATACTATTGAAGTCATTAGTTTGTTAGTACTTTCTCATATAAGTACAAGAATGAAAAATTCTGAGTTTTTGCCAGATGATATTCATCATAATAACTTATATTTTAAATTAATTCACTGCATGTCAAAATTTTAAATATAATAATAATCAAAATATACTAACTTATAATTCTTTTTAAAGAAGTAACAATGTTTCTTTTTTATATAAAAATTTTCATTCTACAATTAAATTGAAAGGTTTGTGCTGAAATAAAAAGTGGTATAATACATGTATTATGTTGAAATTATTAAGTTCATCCTACTAAAAATATACAGAAAATAAAGTGAACAACATATTGTAATAAAAAAATAGATATTAGAAGAACAGATTTTGTACTTAGTATAATAGTTTCAATCACAAATTACTTTAATATTTGACATTAAGAAGCTAGCTGTGCAATACAAGATACCTATAAGGTTTTATACGTCCATGGCAATACTACCTACATGTACTGCATTGGTATTTGGTTTCACTATACTCTCATGATCATGTACAATGCATACAAATGAAAGGTTATATAAACATCAAGTACTAAGAAAAGATTACTTTCATCAGAACATTTAAAGCCATTTCCTTCTTCATATCATAATACCAATATCCATCTACATGTAATCCAATTGACTGTAATCAATGTTATCATCATTAATTAAATAGGATCATCATTAATTAATTAACAGGGCCCTCAGGCCTTTAATCAGACTTGGCCAGTGGTGGCCGTGGGGGAGTGGGAGGTGAGAAATTCACACCTGGCTAACTACAGCCAGTTTAGGGGTGTCCCCTATCTTGACCTCTGTGAGGATATGGCCCCGGCAGGTCAGGTACGTAATTATGCCTGGAGTGTAAAGGATTCTACCTGAAGATCTATATTTGCCCTTTTTAGTTAGAGATTATATAAGTCAGTAGGTTGATTTAAAAGTACAATAAATGTGACTGGCATAGGCTTAACTTTGTTCTAATCTAGGCTTATATTACTGCATATTATTTATTTGTTGTATACTTAGTAGTTAGAATATAAAATTAATTGAAATGATTCCATTAAACTGACCTTGTTTTTTGAAAATTATTATTACATGTATGGATAAATCTTAAAAGTCATATTTAATACAACCTGTAATTGCCTTCAATATTTAGGCCTAAATATGGGAAATGCATCATTTTAAAATACTATCATACTGATAATTAGAAAAAAAATTAAGTGTAATGATTGTTAGTATTTTATTGACAAACCGTATGAAGCGACTGAGCGATTCTCTCACATATACGTCCCTGATTACACCCAATGTAAACTAGATAATTTGTCATCATTTAACAAGTATATATATGTAAATATTTAGAAATCAAAATGCATCATTCGATTGTATTCATTCATTAAGTGTTATAAGATACTTGGTAATTTAAGTTAATATTTAAGAAAACCAGAATCTGGTTAGGCCTGATATAGACTTACATTGTTGTCCAATTAATTATTATTAATTTCAATGTTATTTTATGTACTATCAATGTATTATTGTAAAATTAAATGTTTTTAATGAAACCAAAAAAATAGATTAAAGTCTTCAAAATATCCACTATTTATAGGGAAATATGTAAATATCTACATATATTCTAAATGATTTTGAATTTCATATAAACATGATAAACCCCAGTAAAAGTTAAAATATGTATTATCATAATTATGATCCTGGTCTTCTCCAGCTGAACCCTTTTTTAAATCAAATTAGTTTCAACTTTGACCAGTGATAGTCAGGTGAGGAATTCACACCTCAATTATGTCACTGACAGGCTTATGTCAGCAGGTGTTCCATGAAGAGGCTGAGACAGGTCAGGTAATTGCCTGAGGCCTGAGGGTCAAATCAAAACATCTGTCCCACATACTGAACCATCTGACTAAATTTTAATTTATTGTTGTATTATTTTTTTTTCAACTTCAAATTCTTATATTTATATCAACACTTGTATGTGGTGATATACATATAGAAAATTTAAAAATAAAGATTATCAAAACTCTTTAACGCGTACATAAATATATAGATCTGAGCAGAGACGTATATTGAGGGATGAATGTATTTAATGAAAACATATATCTAGTTTAATTGAGTAATAAAAGAATATTTACTTGCTGTTTTCATAATAAGTTCTTACAATATTTAAAAATATACTTCTAAGCAAATAATTATCAATAGGTATTCCTTCAATTTTTCAATATACTTGATTGTAAATTGGTAAATGAATATAAAAAAACCCTGTTAATAGTGTATATTAAATGAAATATAAGACATGAAAATTGATAAATAATAATTTTCTATTTTATTTATGTCCTTTATGTAAGAAAGTTTTGGGAAAAATTCTAACAGTAATTATCATGATTTCACAATTTCTAGTTTTGAAATGAAAGAAAAAAGGTTGTTTGAGAAAAATAACTACATAAAATGCATATAAATACATGTACATTAAAGTTATAAATATTAACTAATGATAAGGCCAGCTTCTAAGTACTAGCAGACGACAAAGGTGAGGTACAGGTAAAAATCACAGGTAGATGGATGGGGACTGCCCATTTACCTGTAGGGGTATTTGGCCTATGTGGGGTTCAGGGTGTAGTGCACTACTAGTTTACCTGTAGTTTAAATGTAGTGCACTACTAGTTTAAACGTAGTGCACTACTAGTGCACTAGGTGTAAAGGTTAGCTTACACTCAACTGTATCACCCTCTAGGTTATACCTGATCCGACCACCTCTACACCATCTTACATGATATAACCGATATATCACCATCTAGGTTATACCTGATCCGACCACCTCTACAGCATCTTACATGGTATAACCGGTATATTACCCTCTAGGTTATACCTGATCCGACCACCTCTACACCATCTTACATGATATAACCGATATATCACCATCTAGGTTATACCTGATCCGACCACCTCGACACCATTTTACATGGTATAACCGATATATCACCCTCTAGGTTATACCTGATCCGACTACTTCTACACCATCTTGCATGGTATAACCGTTATATAACCCTCTAGGTTATACCTGATCCGACTAACTCTACACCATCTTACATGGTACAGTGTATAACCGGTATATCACCCTCTAGGTTATACCTGATCCGACTACCTCTACACCATCTTACATGGTACAGTGTATAACCGGTATATAACCCTCTAGGTTATACCTGATCCGACTACCTCTACACCATCTTACATGGTACAGTGTATAACCGGTATATTACCCTCTAGGTTATACCTGATCCGACTACCTCTACACCATCTTACATGGTACAGTGTATAACCGGTATATCACCCTCTAGGTTATACCTGATCCGACTACCTCTACACCATCTTACATGGTACAGTGTATAACCGGTATATTACCCTCTAGGTTATACCTGATCCGACTACCTCTACACCATCTTGCATGGTATAACCGATATATCACCATCTAGGTTATACCTGATCCGACTACTTCTACACCATCTTGCATGGTATAACCGTTATATAACCCTCTAGGTTATACCTGATCCGACTACTTCTACACCATCTTGCATGGTATAACCGTTATATAACCCTCTAGGTTATACCTGATCCGATTAACTCTACACCATTTACATGGTACAGTGTATAACCGGTATATCACCCTCTAGGTTATACCTGATCCGACTACCTCTACAACATCTTACATGGTACAGTGTATAACCGTTATATAACCCTCTAGGTTATACCTGATCCGACTACCTCTACACCATCTTGCATGGTATAACCGATATATTACCCTCTAGGTTATACCTGATCCGACCACCTCTACACCATCTTACAGTGTATAACCGGTATATCACCATCTAGGTTATACCTGATCCGACTACCTCTACACCATCTTACATGGTATAACCAATATATCACCATCTAGGTTATACCTGATCCGACTACCTTTACACCTTCATACTACAGTATAAGTTACATGGTTAGTGAAAGTTGAATACGGGAATATATGACATCGATGCCAAAGCCGTATTTAGCGATGCCGAAAGCCGAGGCCGAATACGGATTTTACAACGACCTCATATATTTCCGAATTGAACCTTCACTTACCATGTAACGAATTAATCTTTTCATTGCTATTTGTTGTTGTCGTGAAAATCTAAGTACACAAACAGAAAGAGAAGCTTACAAACCTGTTTTTTTATCCGGCTTAATTTTAATTCTACACAGGAGTTTGTCTGGGGGATTAATGAATGGTATTATTCCCCCATTCCTAGCCGATCACTTACTAAATAAGTATCGTAGTCAATCGTTAATTAAATCATTTTGACAAGTCCCTGTGCTTGCAAATATAAGTAGGCGATCAAATTACTCAGATTGGTGTATCAACGCACTGTTTGAAGTCTGATCCTGTCCCTTTCCCTTAAAATATCTCCTAAACGTACTCGCCTTTTCGCCATGTTGTTGCAAGCTGCAGAAGGGTCATGACGTCACATGTGTCACACGACTAATACGAAAACCAAGATGGGAGAATACGGAATTGTATGAGGCAGTCACATGATATCTTTAAACCAATCCACATACCTCTTTAACATCATACATTGTACAACCAGACTATAATTTTCTATGTTATACATAACCCACCTACCTCTATAACATCATACATTGTATTACCGGAATATCAACCTTCTAGCATAGGCTATACCTCATCCACCTACCTCTATAATCTCATACATTGTATTACCGGACTATCAACCTTCTAGCATAGGCTATACCTCACCCGTCTACCTCTACAAGGACTCAAACAACTAAATAATTTACTATATGTTACTACTAAGCTTTACAGCTAATAACTTTAATATTTTAAATCCAACACTAGAGACAACTGCCTGGATTCACAGATACATACATGGTAAAGACTTCAAATAACATTCATTTTGATTGGAGTTTCGTGACATTTTAGCTCGCTACGGGCGTCTGCTTCGGGAAACCGGACATTTACATGTCAAACCAGTGAAATGGGACGGGAACACCTTCTGACTTTTAATCTCATATCAATCCGCCATCACATATCAAAATCTACCAATATCTATAGATGTTATTCAATGCAGAATATGTCAATAATTACCTATCTTGATTACTTAGAAAAACTGTACTTAGCCAGAACAAATGTTCGGTTGGGACTACAAACGTATGAAACACTTCGTGATAGGCTGATTTAGTTGTGTGAGTCCTTTAAAGAGCCCTTAACTTTTAAGATGTTGAAAGAAAGTTACTATTTGAATGTATATCATTTCAAAGTAAAATGTTAAAGTTTGGTTGAAATTGAATAATAAATTATGAAGAAACAAATACGCATACCACTCAACTGTTCTGGAATTGACTTGGATTGATATGGATGAATTTATATGAAGATGACGTTTTTGAGTATGCTCATTAGTGTGTTTACTTATTGAATAAGGTGACTAAGTTTTCATTTTAAGGACTTGATGTTTACTTGGATGTGACAAAGATTTACATAACGGGTGTCATCGATGAAACAGAAGACGCTTACTCTTCCAGCACACCTGTCTAATTCGCTTGTAATTTTACAAGGGTCTCCGTGTAAATATCTCTTTTGTTCATATTTTGCCCCTAGTTTAGTTGATTTTGAGTTCGTTATTCTCTAAAACATTTGCTACATCATCCGCCTATCTCTACAACACCATACATCGTATTACCGGCCTATAACCTTCTGTCAGAGCATGATTGGTTACAGGTGTCGTCAAACTTTATCTTTGCTTATATCATAATATAAAGTCCTTATGTTATCACAGTTCACATTTCTACAAACTTGGTACGCAAGCTATTTATACTTAGGTACATGACAATGACGTTGTTCTAGCATATTTTTGTGCGTTCACAAAGCTTAGTTGATCATGGAATGGATCACTTTCTATCAAAGGCCCAATATATGTTACTTCCGGAAATTTTTCGGGATTCTGAAAAATTATGAAAAACATTCAAGTTGATAACCATGCAAAAATAAGTCTAAAACGAAGAAAACCTGAGCGGTAACGAACAAGAAACTCTTGACAGAAATATCGAAAGAATTGAAAATAATTCAGGTGTGGCCAACTTTAACAACAAGCCTAAGTTAGAAGCCAATTCAAAATGGACGAGTGTTTACAAATACCTAGTTTGAACTGCTGCTGTACAGGTAACCGCGCAAGAATTCATCTTGAATATTTTGCTTATATCAGTTACTCTTAACTAAATCAAAAAATGTAATTAGTTATTATTCTTGATTTTCGCTTCAAGTTTTGCCGAAAGTTACGTATATTGGGCCTTTAAATCAATGTTCGGGTGACCTATCAATGAACCGACCAAAGAAGATAGAGTTTGATAAAGTTTCCATACTTTCGTTGTTCATTTTCACTTTCGCTTGTATCCTACCAGGAACTGATATTAGAAATACCGACCGAGAGAAACGACAGTATCGGAAAGCGTCGTCCACGAAGTGAGTATGCATTTAGTATTTTATGATTATACCTTCTAATGATTTTTTCTTTACGTTTATTTTTTGCTTGTATTAATGTGATTATTTGCTGTACCTTTCTAGATAAATTTTAATAATCAGGTGAAAACAAATGTTGTATTACGGCGAATAGACATGACGAGATATAGCGGACTTTATCATTTTGACGGGGAGGGAGTTAGGATTTAATATATTTAATTGTTCTCATATTATAGTGTATATTCGTTGCATGATTCAAAAGACAAAAGAATGGTAATGCTACTTTTCCTTTATGTCAATTCATGTATCTCCATCTTCACTATGACACACAAATCAACACGCCAACGCCCACCCCGTCACATGACCTACATGTACACAATATCTGTAAGTCCGACATGTAAAACAAGTACAAGTACACTGTTAGTTAGTACAATCCAGCTGTTATCACGGCTGAGTTTCTATTTGGTTTACGGGAAAGCCAGCCAGCACAACCTGTTACTTTCCATTTAACACTCTTTCAGAAAACCCAACGAGATTTTTATAAATAATACTCCTGCAAGCTGTGTTATCTATTACGCGAAATAAGAGTAAAACATGAAATTAAAGGAAATTGGTCGCTATGTTCGACCTATTGACGTTAAAGAGTGGGTAACGGAGGAGCTTCGGTCAGTAAAACAGAGTTTCGTCAGTGCACGTACATTAAGACGACTCGCTAAATGACTCTAGTTGGGTTATACTAAATGTGATTAATTTAATTGAGATAAGCCATTTTTCTAATCAACTGACATTTCAACAAATGTTTTCGTCTAAATGTATTTCTTAATGCGAATTCATGTTTACTTCAATACGACCATACTTTGTATTTTACAATCTTTATTCTGACTTTACATACACAGATTTGTCTTACGAGTGCTAACCGTTCGCACACATTCGTAGAAGTACACGGATCCTAACATATTGGCAATTTTTATGAGCGATTTAAGAGGTGTTACGAGTTATTGCGAGCTATTTACGATTTATTAACAGTTATTACGACGTCTTTACGACAAAATTCCACGATTTGTTACGAGTTACCAAAGGATAAACAGGAGCAAGTTACGTGCATTTTACGAGCGTTTAATGGATTGGTATATTACGGGATGTTACGATTCATAGAAGCTTTACATGTTAGTCACGACCTGTTTACGTTTTGTTGCGAATACTTACAAGTTAGTTACGAGTATTTATGAGTCCTTCCATAATTTTTGGCACAACGTATTTTCTATGAAACATCATTCAACATCTGACCTGCAACATGGAATATGAGAGAACAGATTGCATGGTATACGTGAATCCGCGAAAACACGTAAATCGTAAAGTATACCTTATATATTCGTACTGTACTCGTAACAACACGTGCAGTGCTCGTAATAATATTCGTAATAATCCGTAAACAAATCATAAATTAACCGTAAAAACCAATATTATACAAACTGTTTCGAATCATTTACGGATTCTTGCGAGGAGTTTACGGATTGTTACGTGTAATTGCGACCGCTTTACGTAACTTACGGATTGTTAAGATTCCTTTACGAGTTATGTACGGAACAATCAGTCCGTGGACAATCGTCAGAACATTTTCATATGTCTAAAGATTTGCTCCTCTTCTCCCGGATCCTTACGAATGTGTGCGAGTTATTGCGAAAGCTGTTTATTGTTACCGGCGAGTTATTTATAGATGCTTGCGATTGACTACAGGTTGCGATCCGTAAGGACTCAGTAAAATCCATGCATGTGAAGAGATATTAGTGAATTTGTCGGTGATAAGATTAATCTGTCCGACCAATGAAGTGGTTATATAGGCTTGTGTATATGTAGTATAGATGTATCACCCAATTACGCACCACTTTAATATGTACCAGTATGGGTGAAATATTGTGTCTGTGAAATCGGGTCAAGAATCTACATACATGTAGAGGCGTTTACTTGGAGACAATAAGAGGGACTTGCTATGTAATATAATATACATGTATATAATGAGAACACATGGATATAACGGTTTACTCGTATAACTACATGTAATGAAGAAAGGGGAACTTGCAAACTGCTAGCATAAACAATAAATACAATCTTTGCTTTCTATTCATTGTTATGATTGTTAATAAATTATAAGTCAGGGGGGGGGTGGCAGTGTACAGAAGATCTAGAGATTTATGGAAGGGGGGGGGGATGCCAATGCCTGAGATTTGGCAACACAGATATTTTACCGTACACTACATAGATGTAAATGTACACATTTTTGAAAATTGTAAATCATTTCCAATTCATAAAAAAGGAAAAAGAAGATAATACACTTATGTTTCCTATATATGTCACGTGTGTGAAAACCATGGTTACCATCAAATATTACCAAAACATGCAAAAGAAAACACTGTCTTTAACCAAAATGGTCCATTTTATCATGCAAATATCAATGGAGTAAAACATATTTTAATATATGTATTATTGTTTCATTTCTAGTAATCAAAATGGCAACGGAACTCTCACAGGCCCACAAGGATCAACTCTCTAAATGGATCGATTCAACTAAAAACCACAAGTTTACGTTACTGTACAAGATCAGCCGTGATGGATGTGCAGCCCCAACCTTCCATAGTCACTGTGACAACAAGGGGCCGACAGTCACCGTCCTGTACAATACAGACAACTCAGTGTACGGAGGGTACACAGCTGTTAACTGGCATTCCAATGGTGGTCATAGCACCGACGCAAAATCATTTATGTTTAAACTAGAGTATAACGGTACATCGCAGCCAGTGAAATTTCCCAATAAAACAAGCGGACAAAACGCAATCTACGGGCATGCGAGTAATGGTCCAGTATTTGGAGGTGGAATCGACTTCGTTTCTTTTTCTGGTACCGTGAACAAATCTGGAAATTATTTTCCTTTAAATGGTAATACCGAGGGATTCGGAACGACCTATGCTATGCAAGGACACAACTGCAACTCTATCATGAATGGTCATTTACAGGTTCTGGACCTGGAGGTCTACAGTATCGAAGGTAACCTATCACACAACAAACATTTACTTATACTGATTTTGGTAATGTGAATGCTTGCATACATCTACTGACTGAATCAAAGCTATGTGACTAAGATATCATTGATAATGGCTTCGCAATCCTCTGGAATGGCTTAGAACATAGTAAAAGGAATTATGGTAATCTAAAATGTATTATGTAAACCCACCTCAAATAATTGATTCCCTGAAAACAAAGAAGAGGTGAAATGCGTTTTGAAACAAAAAAAAAATCCATTTCAGAATGAAAGAACCAGGCTATGTATACATATTGGAGAAATTTAACAGTAATTTTGAAAATGATACATTCTTTTTTTAAGTTTTTAATAACATTCAACTAATTTAATACTTTTGTTATTCTTATTCCAATTGACTACTTACAGAACAAGAGCTGCTTCAAAAGCCGTGGATTAGGAATGTGGACTGGAGCAGTAAGGTCAGTAATATGTGTACCTGTATTTGTATGACAGCATTTAGCTTCATTAGGGCACCGAACGAAAGTCCGTGTCCGTCCTAAAACTAAATACATTTCTTTCTTATTGAATGTCTATGCTTGCAATTACTTTTCATTGCTATTGACAATCAGACTGATACTTCAAAAAATGCCTTTTCCTTAAAGTGATTACTTGCAATCTTTTTTTCATCTTTGAACTCAACCTTCATTCAGTCATTCATTACTAATAGTGATTGCTTACATGGTACAATTGATTTGCTTTTTTAAAGGTCAAGGTCACTGTTATTAGGGCCCCGTATCGGATATACGGGTGTCATATAGTAATCACTGTCTGTCTGTTCGTCCACAAATTCAACTCATGACTGATAACTTGAACAATTTATATAAAACTTTTTCAAGATGTTAAGTTTACAAAAATTCTTACTGAGGTCAAAAACAAGGTCAATGGTCAAGGTCATCAGGTTCAAAGTTCAAATTTTAAAGACGGATTCAACTGACCAAAATTCAAGATCAACGGGTCAAAGGTCAAATCACAAGGTCAATGTTCAATTTTGTACCTTTGACTGATGTTTTGTAATGATATCATGAAGCAAACTTGGTCAGAATTAACAAGGCGTCAACTAAACCAAATTCAAGGTCAACGGGTCAAAGGTGAAATCACTGGGTCAAGGTTTAGCAAAGTTTGTAGAAATTAAGCAAATGAAAAAAATCAATGAAAAAAAAGCATCAGGGTCACATTTTGTAACTTTTCACTGATGAACATTGCTTTATCACATTATGAAGCAAATTTTGTAAGAATTTGGCAAGGGGTTAATAGACCAAAGATCAGCCTTGCTGGGTTTGACCATTGGGTCCAAAGCTCAAGGATTGATGATGAGGGAGATCAAAGCCACAATATTTTATCTAGCGGCCTCCCAAGTTACATGCTATGATAACCAGTAAGTTATCATGTATATCAATTATAGAACAGAACAAGCGGGATTTCAGGTAGTGGTACAACAAAATTTATGAAATAGTAAAAATTATATAGTTGTGGAATTATGCTACTTTTGCTTATTACGTCACAAGTAAAGTATTATTTCAGCATCCTCAAATCTCCAAAAGTTACGCTCATTTACATAAATACATATTTGTACGTAACACATAAGTGGAGGCATGCACTTAAATTATCATAGCTTGTAATACATTTGTATGGCGTTAACTTAATAAAAACAAACCAAAACGTTCATTTGAAGACACAATTATGAAAATATTATCATGTGATGTACATCAAAGGTCTTCTGATTGCATCCCAATAAAATTGAGTTGCTTTCAAAGGTGAACCTAACAAAACATTAATAAGAGAATACCGAAGCGTTAACAAAATCATAATCCAAACTCAAAATCGATTAAACCAGGGGCAAAATATGAGCAAAGGAAAGATTTACACGGAGACTCTTGTAAAAGTACAAGAGAATAAGGCCAGGTGTTCCGGAAGAGTGAGCGTATTCTGCTTCATCGACGACACCCGCCATGTGAATCTTTGTCACATCCAAGTAAACATCTCAAAATGAGAACCGAGCATTATTGTCAATCACAACAAGTAAACACACTAACAAACATACTCAAAAAAGATACAGAATATT
This sequence comes from Mimachlamys varia, assembly GCA_947623455.1. Classification (NCBI taxonomy): domain Eukaryota; kingdom Metazoa; phylum Mollusca; class Bivalvia; order Pectinida; family Pectinidae; genus Mimachlamys; species Mimachlamys varia. Next base: position 52,983,605 of record OX392527.1, read on the forward strand.
TCTCAATGAGACAAAGATGGCGACCATAAAACTTGCCCATAGTTCTGATCAACCTGCATCTTTCGAATCCTTGTGTTGTTTGTTTGTCAGCAGTCGACATCGATCACGAAAATCCCGATATTTAGAGCAAGCTCTAGAATATCGAATCAACTACGAGATGTAAACACCATAGGTTGGAGAAGCAGGGATGTTACTATCAAGAAATGGAAAGTTCACGATCGGAAAATTGAAATCATCACGTGTAGCGTATATCTTAACATGTGCTACACCTTTTAAAGGTAGTCTAGTAATCTTCTAGGGGCAAAAAGTGGGAATCGAAATTTTCAGATGTCGTTCCTTAGCCAGACATTAACATTTTTTTGCGAGTTTAATTTTGATCGATCTGACATTTTCGGAATCGATGATATCTATGTTATATCGTTTATTATATACCAGACTCTCTGGGTAATCAAGCACGGTTAATCATAATTGACTGTTGTGATAAATTGAACAGAACAATCAGAGATGTTTTATCATTATCAATTATAGTGGTCTATTACAAAATATAGCCAATTAAGGTGAAATATAATTGTGGTTTACAAACAGTTTAGCTTGTGTTAGACTACTTTATAGTTCCTCATCTTCAGATGACTGATGATTATCATAACATACTGTTCTTCATCCGTAGTTAATTGCTGCTTCGCAATAAGTAAGATAAATACAGTTTATTTCTAAAATTCAAATGAAAGTTTTCCTTGTTTCATATTTAATGTCATTTTTATACTAAAAAGGATGTTACGATGGCTACCGTGTAATCAACTTTGATTGGGACATTTCAAGTTTGTTGCCTTTTTCTAAAAACGTTTGACATGCCTTTATGATGATTTATCTTGACTGGTAGTTGAGCATTTGAGACTGCTTAAAAACATGGTATGACCACAAAACGGCCATGTGATATCCAGACAAATAATATGGTCCAAGATATTATTACATCAATCAGTTTCATATTTTCAGATTTGTATTTTACAAAATCCCGATCTCCTTAGTCTGTGTTAATGTATTTATCTCAATTTGAAATGCCATCTAAAGCATATCACAGTACTGTATGCCTTCTAAAATATCGTAAGAGCAAGCTCACTGTGTTATAGCCATGTGTATACAATTTAATTCGGCTTCACAAGGCATATTGCCCTGCAGGTACATGTAGGGCGTAAGAATGTACCTGCTGCCCCGATTGCAGGGTCGTAATAGGCGACTACATTTGGGATCTGATTCCTTCCTAATGCATCCCTTGACACTATCTCACTTTTAACGGGGCAATTAAGCGAAGTTTGTTTCCCTTTTTATAATATCGCCAAATATTTTATAAATTTGCAGTTCGGTAATCCTTGTGAATTATTCATACCGATATGTTGACAAAACTTGATGTTGAAAAAATGTTTTCCATGCGTTTTTCGATTAAGGAAATCCTTAACTGTCCAACCCAGGCAAATGAAACAAATGTTTACAAACATCTCTAAGCGCTTTGACCCCACGGAGCATGAGTGTTCAGGTATCAAATTTTCCTTCAGAGGACCCCTGTGTGACAAGCTTTCAAAAATATCTGCTTTTGGTTAGTTTGGAGTATACCAACACAATTTTTCGAGTGATCTAGTCTTAATCATATATATGATAATTGTTGACAACGTATTTCGTTAATCTTCACACATCGCATACCACAGGAGGTTAATGTATCCTTTAAATGAACATAGCTCACAAAAACAACCAAACCAAACCAAACCAATCACAGGGCGTTTCTAAAGGGCAATTGTAATTGTTGAACTCTATTAAAAAGTCTAACGACTGTCATATCCTGATCATATATAATGGAATATGGTCATGCCTGGTATTATAATGGTTCATCGTGGTAGTGGTCATAACCAGATAAAGGCCCAATATACGTAACTTTCAGCAAAACTTGCTGCGAAAATTAATCCTGAAATATAGTTTATTATATTTACAGATTTAATTAAGATTAACTGATATCAGCAATATTCAAGATGAATTTTTACGTGGTTACCGGTACAGCAGCAGTTAAAACTAGGTATTTGTAAACACGCGTCCATTTTGAAATGGCTTCTAACTTAGGCTTGTTGTTGAAGTTGGCGACACCAGGATTATTTTCAATTCTTTGGATATTACTGTCAAGAGTTTCTTGTTCGTTACCACTCCGGAGGTTTACTTCGTTTTAGACTTATTTTGCATGGTTATCAACTGGAATGTTTTTCATAATTTTTCAGAATCCCAAAACATTTCCTGAAGTAACATATATTGGGCCTTTGATAGAAAGTGATCCATTCCATGATCAACTAAGCTTTGTGAACGCACAAAAATATGCTAGAACAACGTCATTGTCATGTACCTAAGTATAAATAACTTGCGTAACATGTTCATAGAAATGTTTACTGTGATAACATAAGGACTTTGCGATATTATGATATAAGCAAAGATAAAGTTTGACAACACTTGTAACCAATCATGCTTTGACAGAAACGGTTGAAGGGCATACAGAAAGGTCAGAAACGTCCAAGGGACTGGATTCAATGATTGTTCCCTCTCTGACCTTCAAACACGATGACGTGTTAACCTCCAACTACCTAGATGTTAGTCTATCGTGCACGTGCTGGAGTATAGCAGTGGGTGATTAAATTTGGCTATTATACATTTTAATTATATTTCCAAAACAGAAACCTGAACGGGAAAAGAGTAGCATCACTGCTTTTTAAAAACACAAATTAATCCAGATTATAAGATTTCCAGATTAATATAGATGCTTTGTAAACAGTATAACGGGGATATAAAGGACAAAGTGGCCACCTATAAACCATTACCCGGACTGGACCTGCAGCAGGCGAGGATCTTATTGGTTGGCCAGGTCGGAGCTGGGAAATCCAGCTACTTCAACACCATCAACTCCATCTTCCGGGGACACATCAGTGCCCAGGCCAACGCTGGGAGCGCTGAACATAGTCTTACAACATCTGTAAGTATTACATAAAACATTTTTAAATATGTGTACACGTAACTAGATTTTCGTGTCATGCTAGTAGTACAAATGTAGTACCCTTCCCTGTTTTAAAAGGTATTGTTTTTATTGAGGCGTTAATAAGGCCGTGCATATATCGATCAGTTAAAAACCGGAGACACCTAGCGGTTATCTCTATAATTACTCTAAATAAGGGAGACAACTTTTACAGTATCTGGTGCTTTGTTCAGAATACTGTGGGACATTTGGGTAAATACGGACAAGCCGATAACTTTTTGCAAGAATCTTACATAAACTTCACATATGACTAAATTTTACTCCGTTCATGTTAAATGATGCAGAATGCACATATAAGGAAGTGGAAACCCATGGTTGATGTATAAGCGTTCGCTTCAAACCACAGACTTTGAATATATATTAAACAGCGATCGTGATTTTTATGAAATCACACATCTGATTATAACGCTTTGGCTACTAATCGCAACAAAAGTCGTGTTGATCGATAACAATGACCCTCACTGTTGATCGATACGAAATTTATATTTTCAATCGGTTGTACGGAAGTAAATCTCCTGCTTAGGTTATATTTGCGTTAGGAAACGAAAGTAGAATACTTCTGATTGGTTCTGACGGCATGACTTTCGATCATTTCGGGAGTTAAACGAACAAGCTGGGCAACTCAAGTCGACGTGAGATGAAACTTTCCTTCCCTAACGGCAGTTCTAATAGAAATAAAGAGTTTACATGTTGCAAATTTATTAATAATTGATTAGATGTATCGTATCAGCAACACTTGAATGCGTTCTTTTTATATTGGCGAAAGCAGGAAATATCGCGCGAACATACAAGTGACAAATTTAAGGTATGCTCGTTCGTCGGTACCAAGCAATAAAACCAATATTTCAAGTTCGTTTCTCAGAAAGGATATTTCTTAACAAACGAAAAATGTTATTCAAATCCTGACTCATAATATATATCGGTATGCCGAAATTCGTGGTAAAATGAATGAAAGACTGAAAAAAAGCTTATCATGTTTTTACGTCGGTCATAAAAGCTCAAAAGAGCTTGTGCTTTGCATGTTGTATCTGACATGCCGACTTTGAATCAAACTTATTAGGGCTTTTTACCAATTGGTATTGTTTTTGTTATGTTTATTATTATAAGGATTTTTCACCAATTGGTGAAAAGACCTATTGTTTTTGTTATGTTTATTCTTCTTCTTCTTAATCTTCTGCATTTAATTTTGTTGCAACGATTGCTCTAAAATGGTAAATATATGCCAATGCAATTTTAGTATGTTGCATAAAATGTGTTGAAGGCGTCAGAATAATGTATTCAAGTAGGTCCAAAATCCAACATGGCCGCCACGACGTCATTTGACAAAAAACCTTAAAACAGCCATATCTCAAAAACTGTTGGTTGTTCAGAGTTTCTGTTTAGATATTATTGTAGGCATAAGCTATATCTAACTTTTTTGTCACACATATAGGTACTTTGGACTTCAAATAAAAAAAGTTCGCCATTGGGTCAAAAAAATTCCCCCACAAAAATTCAATTTTCATTCTTTTTGGAAATTTGTTTCAACCAAACAATGCAGAAAGTCTTTCTGATTAATTTGATATTTTCAGTTTCTCTGTGACACATATAAATTCCCATATCATTAAAGTCTACATAAAAAAAACTGTTTAATTAATGTAAGAGTTACTTTCCTTTCACCAAAGACTAAATCGGCCATATATGTGAAAAGCCCATCAAATTGTTCACTTACAATTTCTAGTCTTATCTGATGTTTGTCCCTAGTTTTATTTAGGAACAACCGGAAATATAAAATTTTAGAAAAAAGAAATACACTAATAAAAAGTATCTCTATTATGATGTAATTAATTTTTTTTTATAATTTTTATGATGTAAATGGTAAAATTCTGCGTTTAATCAAATTAATTTACAAAATATTACCTATAAGGTGAAAGTTCACCTTATCACAATCGCAAAAGCCAGTTTGCATTTTAAAAAATGTACCTTTCACATTTCATTCTTTTACAATGTCCAAACATCCGGGTAACGTCTCCTTTAGTACTTCCAGTAATTTGATTATTATGATATATTTTGTGTAGCAGATAAAAGACATCATCTTGATTCATCATCAATATTTTTGACCAGAAAATGAAACACGACTGAAGGAATTGCTAATAAAAGGACAACGTGCCAAAGATGTTTAAAACACTAAACCTTTATCATACAGTGTACCTGTCAACCCTCCCTCATTAGGAGGGAGACTCCCTCATTTTGACCAAAACATCTCCTTCGACATCTCCCTCATTTAAGTCCAAACTCAAAATCTACATCCTGTAGTCAAATGAGATCCTGGTTACTGAAGGATATGTGTAATGACCATAATAGTTGTATCTGGATCAAATGAGTACTCTGTGAAGTTATTTTGATACATTTGAGCAATGCAGTTTCAGTCGTATTTCACGCACTTTCTCCCTAATTGGAAATATGGAAAGAAGGCGATCTCCATCATTGGAGGTTTCAAAAGTTGACACCTATGCCTTTATCCAGTCATCATCATGAAAGGTATTACCAATACGTGATTTTGATATTAAAATATGCAAGAATGCCATATCTTGGGTTTAAAAATAATGTCTAAGTATTCGTCACATTTTGTCATATCTCGGTTAAGTTAACATTTGAATACCGTCTCCTGAATTACACCTCAGATTTTAACAAAGTTTGGTCTGACTGACTACAAGATAAACGCGACACAATATTGTATAGATGGCATGCGTACTTCAGAGTAAAAATACAGTAAAATTTGAGGAATGTGATCATATTTAACATAGATGTAGTTGGTACTAGAAATTCGCTTATGTTCAGTAAGTTTTCTGGTTCCTGCTTAATCTGTTTTATCTGAATCAATTTAAACTTAAGTCAATCTCTTTTTTTTCTGTTTTGCGCTAATTAGTACAGGACATATCAAGTTAGAGACGGATATGCTGGGAAATCTCTCAACTTCCGGTTATGCGACACATGTGGCATTGAAGATGATCAAGGTCTTGATGATCACGAGATTGGCTATCTACTTGAGGGTCACGTGCCAGACAGGTACAAGGTGAGTTTGTATGTCTTTTTACAGACAAATACCTATTCGTTTTATTCCTGAGGAACATAATTTGAATATTTCTCCTAAAGATATAATTCAGTTTTGACATATATAATTTTTGATGAGGGAAGCGGGTCTCATCTAACAGGATATTACTATATTGTATGTATTTGATTGATATCTGTTACGAAATATTTTGAAACGAAATGTTAAAACTAGATGAATTATGGAGTCATTTAAGGTCTTAGTTTTAAGCGAGGGGAGAATATGGGCTTGTGGGTGGTGAATAGGGAGCTGTTGGCATAAGAAATATCGACGAATTTCAGTGACGCTGATTTTTTTTTTTCAAATTGTTTTATTTACAAATACAATATTAATTCTAATCCTTCATCATCCGATGTCATCTGTTCTGATATTCCTTGTGTGCTTGATTATGCGTTAGGAATTCAGAGTTTGACTAAAACATTTTGAAATGACTACAACATATTTAATTTTAGAAATAGCAGTATTTATTTGTTTTATTATTATTTTTGCTCAAGTTCTACTTAATTCTTTCAGTTGTCATACGTTTGTCTCTTTTCTGTATTTGGACTGACCGAAGCACCAAAATGGTTGCCAAACATCCGCTATCGCTAACATTTTTTTGTTTAATTTTAAAAATGTTGATTTTGATGGATAGCAAGACCGCAACTTGTCGGCCACCAGGTGAAAGCTAGAAACCAGGGTTCAGAGTTTGTTACATGTACCTTTGGTTTTTATTATCATGTCCGAATTTCATTTAAGATGATTACTAATAATATCAATACACGATATGAAATTACTAATAAGACTTTAGATTTGATCCATAGGTTACCACGCTTTTGCAGACCTAACGGTTGAGATCCCCACCCCAAAACTATATATACAATTGCTGAGCATTAAGAGACAACCACAATAATGATATTAGATTAGATCTCGAGGTCTGTCATGTCCTTGCAGGCTTGACTCCCGAGTCATAACTTTTAAACGATTGTAATCCCCACTCCAAAATAATACATTTTTTGCTGGACATAAAGAGACGAACACAATCGTGATATTAGTATTGGTGTTGAGGTCTTGCACATCCATAGTTTCTTGATCAGTTGGACTCGAAAACAGATGAGATACCAACCAATTAACCAAACTTTTCATGTATACCAATATGCTTCAATTTTTGGTCTTTTGTTCTGACCCTGTCCATGGGATCTTTTGAGATATTTAACCATGATTACCTAGGTACCAATGTATCCAGGGGAGAGATACATGCCCTCTGGGCCTCTTGTTTTGACATTGGTTGTATGAGATTTCTTAAAACTCTCTACGTTTTTGTATCTTTACAAGTTTAACCCTGCTGTTCCACTGTCACCTGACGCACTTGAGTTTGTCAAGAACCCGACATTATCCAATAAAATCCACTGTGTGGCATTTGTCCTGGATGGTAGTACCGTGGATTTCATCCCCGAGAAAGTGCTGGGACGGATCAAGGCCATGCAATTGCGAATGAATCAAAGATGTATGCAATTACAGGACAGATATGAAATATTTCACGGCTTATTCAACACTAAAGGAACCATTGTATTTCTGAAATGGCATTTTAACTTTTCTCTCATAGATCTTTCACAAGCTTCCACGAGGCCTAAATTCATAATGCTTGGTCTATAGTAACCTCACTGACAAGTTTACTTAAATACATGACCTTTTAAAGCTTTCAATATTAAATAACTTGAATGTAATGAAAATGTCAAACCAAATTAGAATGTATAATGTTCAGCAGAGAATACCAACTACCATTTCTATCAATGTCATATCTTTATTGTATACATATACACTCACGTTAATGACATTTGTTATTTACAGCGATTCCCCAGGTTGTGCTCCTGACGAAAATCGACAGAATCTGTGAGGAAATCTCCAATGACATCAGCAAAGTTTTTTTCAGTCCAAAGATGAAGGAATGTGTTGACAGGGTTGCCATGGTAATGGGTCTGCCCAGATCACACATACTTCCGGTGAAAAACTACGAATGTGAGGTGGAGCTGGATCAGAATGTAAACATTCTGTCACTCCTCAGTCTCAGACGAATTCTGCATGTTGCTGACGACTACCTCTACAACAAACTGGATATTGTCGACAGAATCTGTGAGGAAGTCTCTTCAATAAACTGGAAAGTCCTAACCGAAAAGATGCAACAGATGGAAATTCGTGAATGACACTTATAGTATACACATTATATAAGATTCAAACATTATTACTGATAAATAGGACTGAGAAAAAGACAGTTCAATCAGCATTTAAAGGTGATACAAACCCTTTTTCACTTTCTCAAGATTTTTATATTTTTCGGTGCATTATGTATCAAATATCCCTTGTGTAAAAACAATTATTTTGAAAACACTTATATTATAAGTTGGTATACAATGTTAAACTTTTGGTTAAGTATTGTTAATATGACATATGCCTACGCTACCTCAAGTCTCCGCCTGTACGACATTGCTCCGTACTTGTTTCCTGTTTAACGCACAAGTGCTCGGTTTCGGGATTTTCAGCAATGGCGTAAATCCTTTCCAACAAGTTGATACCCTTAATTTTACAATGCTAAAGCACGTGTATAAACAGCCTCAGATTTTTAGGTTCAAAGCCTAACGAAGACATCAACAGTGTACATTTTTGTATCTCTAATGAAGCTGCATGGCTCTAAATGACGTAAAAAATGCACCATTACGGACTTTTTTTTTTTAAACGAGAATGACAATTAACTTTTGTATGTTTAATTAATATTTTGACACTAAATTTGGCGTTTTTTAGAATTTGGTGGTTTATCACCTTTAACGTGACTTCACGGCGATAAATTTTGGAAAGCCAATTTTGTATTCAAAAGTATTGAAATGCATTACATCTTATTTAGATTGGAATTAAAAAGGCGTCTTCATTAAAAGATTTGTTTAATAAAGATGTTGACATATAATACATGTGTGATTGTGTGATGAATAAATCCTCACACCGGATGTGATGATAAAAGATAAATGATTAATTGATGTGGCTGTGATATAATTGTCCTCTATTACGGTTGTGTGACCAACTAATAGTGCGCGCACCAAAGTGCGACTCATCAATGGTTAACACCTATTTATGCTTCTGTCTCCACAATTGTACAGCTTGGTGCAATTGGCTGATCAGTATTTCAAAATGAAGAAAATATAACAAATGTACATTGTAAATTCTATAACATGTGATTCACAGTATTACCGCAAATGTCAAACGGAAAAAGTAAATAAAATTTCATGAAGACACTTGTAGATTTGTTTATTATTATATTTATATTATATCTATAGCAACTACATATTTATTGAAATTGTACAAGGAGGACAACTCCTGTGAACACTGATATTACGTCGATGCTATTTGATGCAGGGATGCAACAGGTTTAATACCTTTAAATGACCATATAAGGAGATGTGGAGGCAATTTGGCAGCGTCATTCACTAAGACAGCCTTATTACTCCCATAAATAGGGGGGTTGCCAGGGATGCAACAAAGTGCAGAAAATAAATAAATATTTAGAAAATGTAATTGTTTACCCGGTATTTACATTTTTAAATTAATCATTAACTTAAAATAAGTAGCGTATTTCAAGTGGAAATAAACTAGCCAAAACGTCATTCTCGTCAGTTTTCCGTGGGAGAAGTACCATTTAGGAGATTGAAACAAACGTTTTGAGCAGTAAATACGTACAATGTGTGTTTTACTTTCAATGTAAATACATCTGAACTCTTTTTAACTCACTTTACTTTGATAGACACATTAATTGTTACCCTTATTACACCATCTGCCTACCTAAAGACATCAATGTCACAAGTTGTATAACTGAACTGTCTTTCGTCTTGGTTATACAATATTATCAGGACAAATAACAAAAAACTTTGCCAAATCTATTAATTTAACTAATCGTCGACGCTTTGATGTTCTCTATTTTCATACAACTTCAATCTTCAATTACATCGGCAACATCATACATTGTATACACGGACTATCAACCTTCTAGGTCACACATCATTCACCTTTCTCTACAACATCATGCATTGTATAACCGGACTATCAACCTTCTAGATCATACATCATTCGCCTTCCTGAGAAACATCATAGTAAATTGTATAACCGGACTATCAACCTTCTAGGTCATACATCATTCGCCTTCCTGTGAAACATCATAGTACATTGTATAACCGAACTATCAACCTTCTAGGTCATACATCATTCGCCTTCCTGTGAAACATCATAGTACATTGTATAACTGGACTATCAACCTTCTAGGTCATACATCATTCGCTTACCTCTACAACATCATACATTGTATAACCGGACTATCAACCCTCTAGTTTTCAACTCATCTGCTTCTAGCTTATACCTTATCTGCCTATCTCTTTTGTAATCATTTCACTAAAGCTGAAAGGAAAATTCTGCGTCAATATGGTGCAATATGTGTAACCTTTGTCTGTATAGATTATAATTACTCGGGACGTATCATCTGCCTTAACTTTGTTTCTTAGTAACACACGTCAATTAGATCATCGATATCAATTATACAATGTATCTGTTATGTCGAGCACTGCTACCCCATGTACATGTACCAGACTGACCGAAGTCCATGTAGGTGGAGTTGATACGTCCTCGAGTTGGTAGGTCGGGGCGGGAACAGGCATTGATACATACATTTGTATGTCCTTCCTGTATACCATAAAACTATCATATAAAACCGTAAACGGTGAAGCATAATTTGTTAAAAGTGTCGTCAAACGTTGTCTCTATGTTAACTATGTTCGTCTGTGTGCGTCTTAGGCATTTGTCTGTCTGTGTGTGACTTACGCACATGTCCGTCTGTGTGTCTTACGCACATGTCCGTCTGTGTGCGTCTTACGCACATGTCTGTCTGTTTGTGACTTACGCACATGTCCGTCTGTGTGTGTCTTACGCACATGTCCGTCTGTCTGTGTGTCTTACGCACATGTCTGTCTGTGTGTGACTTACGCACATGTCCGTCTGTGTGTGTCTTACGCACATGTCCGTCTGTGTGTCTTACGCACATGCCCGTCTGTGTGTGTCTTACGCACATGTCCGTCTGTGTGCGTCTTACGCACATGTCTGTCTGTGTTTGTCTAACGCACATGTCCGTTTGTGTGTGTCTTACGCACATGTCCGTCTGTGTGTCTTACGCATATGTCCGTCTGTGTGTGTCTTTCGCACATGTCCGTCTGTGTGTGTGTTGGAGGTCCATCTTTCCATTAGGCGTCACGGAGTCTTAGATGTGTATTCACGTTAAAAGTGTCGTTGTTGAAAAAGATACTGAGGTTTGAAATAAATTGTCCGAGCAACCGGTATATCGCATTTTATCAAAATGCCATATTCTTAGGTGGAATAAAATATGGCTGAATGAATTTCAGATACCTTGTTTAAACCACTGTAATTTGCTGTTGGTTCCACATGAGAAACGAAAAGGTCCTGGGGTTTTTTGGCTATATCTCGCGATAGTAGGAATGATGTAAACAGAAGCAATGTCATGCATGTACCTCATCAGCCTATCTCTACAATATCATATATTGTATAATTTGGCTAGCATCTGTTAAGGCTATACAAATTCACCGAGGCTAAAAGGAAACTGTAACATCAATTTGACACAACCTGATACACCTTTGTCAATACACATAATTATCAATGGGGATGTTATAACATGTATCAAAAGTACAATGTTCAACTTTGTTTCTAAGTAGATTACGTCAATCAGACCATCGATATCAATATCTGGTATATCGAACACTGCTACCCTACACACATCTACAAACCAGTAACGCATGCAGTGAGCACTCCGACAGTACCAGCAAAAGGTATGTCTAATGATTTTTGTTTATTGGTAAATCTTTTTTAATTTAACATTCAAAATTCATTTAAAACAGTGTACAAATGGACGTTGTAAATAGATACATAATGACTATGCAGTTTTATTAATATTAAATAATGTTCAAACATAATTGTAAATATTTATAGCAATACATCCTGTACCAACCCGAGACTATTTTTGTTTATAATTTTTTTATTTTTGAAAATGTTCAGCATCACAAAACAGTTTACATCAATAGTTTCCATACTCCTCACTCACTTTTTCTTACAACATAATTAAAATAATATCTGTATAGACCATGATAATTCATAATTCACATTTCAGACATATGATTCTTAAATACATAATAGATACATTAATACCTGGTCTAATAATCAAATAAAACATAATACATTTTATGAGTTACTCAATTTTGTAATGCTTTAGGAAGGAGAGAGAGGGGGGAGAGGGGGGATAGGAGAAGTTGAGAAGACAACATATGGGGTGATGAGGATGTTGCGTCCGCAAGTGTCCATTAACAAGTACATAACATATAGTGATATTTCTAATTATAAATTCTGGACGACCGCTAAAAGTGTATTTGGTGTAGAAAAGAAATAATTCTTTATTTTTTTTTTTATTGAATCCATGAGATTGAGGAATTCTCTTATTTATTTGACTAATGCTCAGTTTCAAAGCTAATTCATAGCAGATAATGGGAAATAGTTTTAAATGTATTTATGTATCTGAAGTAACTATGGAAACAAGCCAAAGTGATATAACCTTGTTATTGTCATGAGTGATGAGCACAGATATGGGCCAAGTTGTTTGTTAATGTCAACATAAATGTGTCATATTGTTATTTCGTGTATATCGTATTGCGTCAATCTATACAAAAACGCAATAAACCTTAAAGTTCAATGATGACAGAGTTTATTAGCATAATGACACCACGATAACAAGATCATGACAGTCACCATGATCCCCGATAACAAGGTAATGGTACCACGATAACAAGGTAATGACACCATGATAACAAGGTAATGACACCACGATAACAAGGTAATGACACCACGATCCAAGATAACAAGGTAATGTCACCATGATAACAAGGAAATGACACCAAGGTAACAATGTAATGACACCAAGATAACAAGGTGATGTCACCACGATAACAAGGTAATGACACCACGATAACAAGGTGATGTCACCACGATAACAAGGTAATAACACAGCGATAACAAGGTCATGACATGTTGATAACACCACGATAACAAGGTTATGACACCATGATAACAAGGTAATGTCACCACGATAACAAGGTCATGACACCACAATAACAAGGTCATGACACCACGATAACAAGGTTATAGCACCATAATAACAAAGTCATGACACGTTGATAACACCACGATAACAAGGTAATGACACCACGATAACAAGGTGATGTCACCACTATAACAAAGTAATGACACCATGATAATAAAGTAATGACACCATGATAACAAGGTCATGACACCATCATTACTCAATTTAACCAGGTGATTAGAAGATAAAGAAATACGAAAATACGGTGATAGCCAGCCGATCACAAAGCTATTACCTTGTAATAACCATGTTATTATCACGCGATAACAAAAATGACCCTATTTTAAATCACGACAACGCAATACTTAGGTAATGATTAATCAATACAAATATCATTACCACGGGACTTACAATTTGACACGTTGATGTAATTTAACCTCATTTACTATCCAATCGATATGGCTTTTAGATAAGCAAAAGGCATTTTCACTTCATTTCATTTTCTTATTTCATGAAATTGTCCATCTTTCCATTAGGCGTCACGGAGTCTTAGATGTGTATTCACGTTAAAAGTGTCGTTGTTGAAAAAGATACTGAGGTTTAAAATAAATTGTCCGAGCAACCGGGTATATCGCATTTTATCAAAATGCCATATTCTTAGGTGGAATAAAATATGGCTGAATGAATTTCAGATACCTTGTTTAAACCACTGTAATTTGCTGTTGGTTCCACATGAGAAACGAAAAGGTCCTGGGGTTTTTTGGCTATATCTCGCGATAGTAGGAATGATGTAAACAGAAGCAATGTCATGCATGTACCTCATCAGCCTATCTCTACAATATCATATATTGTATAATTTGGCTAGCATCTGTTAAGGCTATACAAATTCACCGAGGCTAAAAGGAAACTGTAACATCAATTTGACACAACCTGATACACCTTTGTCAATACACATAATTATCAATGGGGATGTTATAACATGTATCAAAAGTACAATGTTCAACTTTGTTTCTAAGTAGATTACGTCAATCAGACCATCGATATCAATATCTGGTATATCGGACACTGCTACCCTACACACATCTACAAACCAGTAACGCATGCAGTGAGCACTCCGACAGTACCAGCAAAAGGTATGTCTAATGATTTTTGTTTATTGGTAAATCTTTTTTAATTTAACATTCAAAATTCATTTAAAACAGTGTACAAATGGACGTTGTAAATAGATACATAATGACTATGCAGTTTTATTAATATTAAATAATGTTCAAACATAATTGTAAATATTTATAGCAATACATCCTGTACCAACCCGAGACTATTTTTGTTTATAATTTTTTTATTTTTGAAAATGTTCAGCATCACAAAACAGTTTACATCAATAGTTTCCATACTCCTCACTCACTTTTTCTTACAACATAATTAAAATAATATCTGTATAGACCATGATAATTCATAATTCACATTTCAGACATATGATTCTTAAATACATAATAGATACATTAATACCTGGTCTAATAATCAAATAAAACATAATACATTTTATGAGTTACTCAATTTTGTAATGCTTTAGGAAGGAGAGAGAGGGGGGAGAGGGGGGATAGGAGAAGTTGAGAAGACAACATATGGGGTGATGAGGATGTTGCGTCCGCAAGTGTCCATTAACAAGTACATAACATATAGTGATATTTCTAATTATAAATTCTGGACGACCGCTAAAAGTGTATTTGGTGTAGAAAAGAAATAATTCTTTATTTTTTTTTTATTGAATCCATGAGATTGAGGAATTCTCTTATTTATTTGACTAATGCTCAGTTTCAAAGCTAATTCATAGCAGATAATGGGAAATAGTTTTAAATGTATTTATGTATCTGAAGTAACTATGGAAACAAGCCAAAGTGATATAACCTTGTTATTGTCATGAGTGATGAGCACAGATATGGGCCAAGTTGTTTGTTAATGTCAACATAAATGTGTCATATTGTTATTTCGTATATATATCGTATTGCGTCAATCTATACAAAAACGCAATAAACCTTAAAGTTCAATGATGACAGAGTTTATTAGCATAATGACACCACGATAACAAGATCATGACAGTCACCATGATCCCCGATAACAAGGTAATGGTACCACGATAACAAGGTAATGACACCATGATAACAAGGTAATGACACCACGATAACAAGGTAATGACACCACGATCCAAGATAACAAGGTAATGTCACCATGATAACAAGGAAATGACACCAAGGTAACAATGTAATGACACCAAGATAACAAGGTGATGTCACCACGATAACAAGGTAATGACACCACGATAACAAGGTGATGTCACCACGATAACAAGGTAATAACACAGCGATAACAAGGTCATGACACGTTGATAACACCACGATAACAAGGTTATGACACCATGATAACAAGGTAATGTCACCACGATAACAAGGTCATGACACCACAATAACAAGGTCATGACACCACGATAACAAGGTTATAGCACCATAATAACAAAGTCATGACACGTTGATAACACCACGATAACAAGGTAATGACACCACGATAACAAGGTGATGTCACCACTATAACAAAGTAATGACACCATGATAATAAAGTAATGACACCATGATAACAAGGTCATGACACCATCATTACTCAATTTAACCAGGTGATTAGAAGATAAAGAAATACGAAAATACGGTGATAGCCAGCCGATCACAAAGCTATTACCTTGTAATAACCATGTTATTATCACGCGATAACAAAAATGACCCTATTTTAAATCACGACAACGCAATACTTAGGTAATGATTAATCAATACAAATATCATTACCACGGGACTTACAATTTGACACGTTGATGTAATTTAACCTCATTTACTATCCAATCGATATGGCTTTTAAATAAGCAAAAGGCATTTTCACTTCATTTCATTTTCTTATTTCATGAAATTGTATTGACAAATAAATTGAGAAAAGGATTGGACAGCAGGCATAGCCTATTGAAGTCAAGAAACAAACGGTTGTACAAACATGTAGACATTTAACTTATAATATACATAGATAGTATACTTATATAAATACACGCATGGCGCACTTGCACGCACATATACACGTGCACATATACTCATGCACGCTCACACACACATCCTCATACACCCGCACATGCATGCATACATGGATGTAAGTAAAACGCATGATAAAATAATATAGAAAGTTATTAATTAATATTTGAGAACAAAATATTAATTGTTTTCCCTATAGACATTTGATTTAACTTGAATAGTTGTAACGTTCTTGCAAGGCATGTTGTCTTATATCTCAATACACGATAGGTAATAAAACTCATCAATCAAGCTTCTTACATTCACCGACGGTACATGGTAGTCACGTTTAAAAGAGCAGCTTTAACAAAATAATTCAATATAAATGTGTTTGGTACAGGGAAAACATTCCAGGGCCAGAGAAAGGAAGAGGTTTAAATACAAAAAGAGAAAACTGGAAGAAACAGATCATGGAGAAACCATGGATGCGTAACATCGACTGGAACTCCTCGGTACGTATCCAGGACTTGTTTAGTGAATTGTGGAAACATATCGATATCGTGTACATGTCCATGTAGGAACCCTTAAAACATGTGTAAAACACAAAACGTATTGATATACGTAAAACATCTGTAAAACACAAAACATATCGATATACGTAAAACATGTGTAAAACACAAAACATATCGATAAACGTAAAACATGTGTAAAACACAAAACATATTGATATACGTAAAAAACACAAAACATATCGATATAAGTAAAACATGTGTAAAACACAAAACATATCGATATACGTAAAACATGTGTAAAACACAAAACGTATCGATATACGTAAAACATGTGTAAAACACAAAACGTATCGATATACGTAAAACATGTGTAAAACACAAAACATATCGATATACGTAAAACATGTGTAAAACACAAAACATATTGATATACGTAAAACATGTGTAAAACACAAAACATATCGATATACGTAAAACATGTGTAAAACACAAAACGTATCGATATACGTAAAACATGTGTAAAACACAAAACGTATCGATATACGTAAAACATGTGTAAAACACAAAACGTATCGATATACGTAAAACATCTGTAAAACACAAAACATATCGATAAACGTAAAACATCTGTAAAACACAAAACATATCGATAAACGTAAAACATGTGTAAAACACAAAACGTATCGATATACGTAAAACATCTGTAAAACACAAAACATATCGATAAACGTAAAACATCTGTAAAACACAAAACATATCGATAAACGTAAAACATGTGTAAAACACAAAACATATCGATATACAATGTACGTAAAACATGTTACATGTACATGTAGGAACCCTTTAAACATGTGTAAAACACAAAACATATTGATATACGTAAAACATGTGTAAAACACAAAACATATCGATATACATGTACGTAAAACATGTTACGTGTACATGTAGGAACCATTTAAACATGTGTTAAACACAAAACATATTGATATACGTAAAACATGTGTAAAACACAAAACATATTGATATACGTAAAACATGTGTAAAACACAAAACATATCGATATACGTAAAACATGTGTAAAACACAAAACATATCGATAAACGGATGTTGGCTTTGCTTGTGTTACATATTTGTCAAAAAAATGCATATAAATTATATGTATGTAAAATATTTATGATCATAAAACGGTTTGATACACAATTATTTTCACATCTCACCGGAGTTTTATCCTAAATGTAATATGACTGGTATAAGTTTTCGTGTAGATGGAGAGATATCGCTTACTTTTGTATTTTTGTATTTTTAACTAATTTAAATTGGTTTAAATGGTAAATTATGTATATAAATGTCAAATTAAGTATTACAAAAAAGACATTTTAACTTTTAGAAATAGTAAAACACTTCTCCTAAAATTAATCAATTAAGAAAATTTGTAAACACCGTTCTGATTGAACAATTATTCAAACTAATTTGATTCATATTCCCCGGCCCCGTACGTTAACGATCAGTCGGAGAAGGTCGAAACAGCTGAATCAAGAGCAATGGTGTATATTTCGTTTCAATTTCAGTCAACAAACTGATGCTTGTTTTGTTTAAACTAATTTTACACAGATTTAGTAATCAATATTTGTCATTCATCAAGTTTGAGGAGGATATAAAGGACAAAGTGGTCACCTATAAACCATTACCCGGACTGGACCTGCAGCAGGCGAGGATCTTATTGGTGGGTCAGGTGGGAGCTGGGAAGTCCAGCTACTTCAATAGCATCAACTCCATCTTCCGGGGACACATCAGTGCCCAGGCCAACGCTGGGAGCGCCGAACATAGTCTTACAACATCTGTGAGTATAATATGGATAATACACTAACATTTCTTGGGGTGCGGTAACTCAGTGTTACATTTTTACTCAATAAAAATAGGCCAATTACTTTAAGGTGTTTTTTTAAAACATCAACAATTATAAGGTCTTGGATGGTGGGATAATTAAAACTTTATGTATAGCTAGCCAGTATACAAAAACAATAAATTCCTTATATATGCTAAATGGTGCAGTTGGTTACTTCAAGTGCAAAGGTTACCAAAGGAAACTTCTTGTCTATTCAGCATACAGGTAATAATAAGGCCCATCATACAGGTAATCATCAGGCCCATCATACAGGTAATCATAAGGCCCATCATACAGGTAATCACAAGGCCCATCATACAGGTAATCATAAGGCCCAACATACAGGTAATCATAAGACCCAACATACAGGTATTCATCAGGCCCAACATACAGGTAATCATAAGGCCTATTATACAGGTAATCATAAGGCCCATTATACAGGTAATCATAAGGCCCATCATACAGGTAGTCATAAGTCCCAACATACAGGTAATCATAAGGTTGATCATACAGGTAATCATAAGGCCCAACATACAATTAATCATAAGACCAATCATACAGGTAATCATAAGGCCCATCATACAGGTAATCATCAGGCCCATCATACAGGTAATCATAAGGCCAATCATACAGGTAATTATAAGGCATATGGCCCATCATATACAGGTAATCATAAGGCCCAACATACAGGTAATTATAGGCCCATCATACAGGTAATCATAAGGCCAATCATACAGGTAATCATAAGGCCCATCATACAGGTAATCATAAGGCCCAACATACAGGTAATCATAAGGCCAATCATACAGGCAATCATAAGGCATATGGCCCATCATATACAGGTAATCATAAGGCCCAACATACAGGTAATCATAGGCCCATCATACAGGTAATCATAAGGCCCAACATACAAGTAATCATAAGGCCCAACATACAGGTAAGTATAAGGTCCCTCATACAGGTAATCATAAGGCCAATCATACAGGTAATCATAAGGCCCAACAGTAGTATTAACACTCGAATAACGTAGTTCTGATATTGCAATGATGAACGACACATGGAATATCTTAAACTAGAACTAGAACTTTGTCAGTTAGACACCAAAACAGATATTCGCTTAAGAAAAAATGTTTGAGCAATATTTGAAATATAGTCAGGCCGGGTTACATATTTGATTAATTCTTTAAACAATGAATAATTATTGTTACAGCGGTTCTACCCACTTACCTTATTACGTTTCTATTTCGCACCAATTAGTTTAGGACATACCAAATCAGGAACGGTTATGCCGGAAAACCTCTCAACTTCCGGTTATGCGACACACGTGGCATTGAGGAGGATCAAGGTCTTGATGATCATGAACTTGGCTATTTACTGGAGGGTCACGTGCCAGACAGGTACAAGGTGAGTTTGTATTTAAATCTTGTTTATATAACTAATCACGTTTGGGAGATCTACAGAGTACCAGTCTTTCAAAATATTTCTCCATCTCTTCGTCGATCTGCGGATAAAAATAATGTCAAAAGATCTGCTAGATACTATCCCTCTTTTAAACTTTGTAAATGGTAGTAAATGTGCTTGTGACAATTACATTGTTGATTTATATAAACACTATTCATTGTGTTTTTATTTGAATATTTCTACCAGTTTAACCCTGCTGTTCCACTATCACCCGAAGCAATAGGGTTCCTGAAAAACCCGACATTATCTGAAAGAATCCACTGTGTGGTATTTGTCCTGGATGGTAGTTCTGTGGATGTCGTCCCCCCGAAAGTCATGGAGCGGATCAAGGCCATGCAAACACGAATGAACCAAAGAGGTAAATTTACAGAGCAGATAATGCTGTTTTAAGTCACAAAGAACATACCTTATTGGTTGTCTGTATTTGTTTTGTATAACTGCTTATTATTTATACATGGATGCATTTATATAATTTTATTTGTTAAACTTGTTTTAGGAATTCCACAGGTTGTGCTCCTGACGAAAATCGACAGAATCTGTGAGGAAATCTCCAATGACATCAGCAAAGTGTTTTTCAGTCCAAAGATGAAGGAATGTGTTGACAGGGTTGCCATGGTAATGGGTCTGCCCAGATCACACATACTTCCGGTGAAAAACTACGAATGTGAGGTGGAACTGGATCAGAATGTAAACATTCTGTCACTTCTCAGTCTCAGACGAATTCTCAATTTCGCTGATGACTATCTGTACAACACCCTAGATGACACAGAGCCTGATAATGTGCAACCCAAGAAAACCCGTGAACGAAACTGATTATAACGATGTAACAGTGAATATGTACAATTTTCACTAACTTTCACTCGATAACCGTTGTTCCGCAAACTACCGTTATTATCTATAATTACACTTGTGCATATTTTAAATTCATAATATTATGACGACGAAAACAATACATCTGGATGGAGCTAGGCAAATTATACGGTTCCAGACATAAACTAATTACAACGATGTGACAGTGAATATGTACAATCTTCACTAACTTTCACTCGATAACCGTTGTTCCGCAGACTATTGTTATTACATTGTATCTCATAATTACACTTGTGCATATTTTTAATTCATAATATTATGACCTCGAAAACAACACATGTGGATGGAGCTAGGCAAATTATCCGGTTCCAGACACAATTATTTTATGTGACGTCATCAACAACTGACGGCTTATGCAAATTCAATGCTATTACATTTAATTAATCATTCTCTCGTGAAAACAAAGATTAAACTTTTATTTTGCTTAGGCTGGCTTTTACGCAATTTCCCTTGTGCTCCATTCGATTCATGATAAAGAAAACTAAACAAAACAAAAGGTTTATCCTTAAAAAAGAATCTGTACATATCTAGTCCTTATCACAACAAAAAGCGTAAATATAAAATGTGGTATTTAATGGTATTTGACTTAATTTTGCAAATTGTGTATCCGAATGTACCAGCAATGACGATATGAAAGAAGAAGCTTTGGCAGCTTAATGGAGTTTATCTTAGGAGCTATGACATCTTTCTCACAGCTAACATGTGATTAATACACAATGAGATTATATTATTACAGCAAACTGTCGAATGGATAAAAACTTATTTCAAATGAGACACATTTGATGATTTGTTATATATGTACAAATTGTATATTATTAAGTCTGTTGTAATTGGTTCGTTGTTTTTGTAAAGAGGTATAGCAAAAAACAGCCAATATTTCCGTCGGCATAATTAGAATCAGACAAAAATATTAATTTATATTAGAGAAAATGAGTATGATTTTTCCAATTTCTGAGATATTATGTATTGTTGATAAAATACAGCCAAATATAGCCATATTCTCTATATCCATGGCAGTGAAAGGGTTTCCCAGACTTTAAATGAGCTTTCAACACTTTTCTATCCGAGACAAACTTTTGAATACACATTTTGATTCCGTACTTTTATATAAAAATAATGGAAAACGTTATAGATCAAGGCTCTTATAACTGAGACTGATGCTTCGTTGGTCAAAAGTAGTTTGTACTTCATAAATGAACTATGTCCGATGTAGCCGAGTACATGTAACGTTTGACCAGAGCAAGTTTACAGTGCAAGTTCGAATACGCGTTCAGTTTAAATAAAATTCTCTCATTTTTTAGATATTAAAATACTTTTAAAATCGAGCGAACTTTTGATTGAAATTATACCTATTTTTAATTTCATTCATAAGATTAAAATAATAATAATTCACTTATTGACTTTTCTCACTTGTGTGCAACATACATTTTACATGTAACTTTCGAATACATCTATCCCAATACACTATAAAACCACGGAATCAGATTAGATTAAGTATGTTTATGATCTGATGATTACATCTTAGACACATGCACGGGATTCTCATTGTATAATTAACTTTGGACACGTCATAACATTGCACGGTTGGGCGCACACACTAGCAGCCCACCATACCTCTTTATGATTCGGGTTAGTATTCCTATCTCCTGTCATCCAATTGGCTGAAACCTCAAACCTGATAAAATACAGCCAAATATAGCCATATTCTCTATATCCATGGCAGTGAAAGGGTTTCCCAGACTTTAAATGAACTTTCAACACTTTTCTATCCGAGACAAACTTTTGAATACACATTTTGATTCCGTACTTTTATATAAAAATAATGGAAAACGTTATAGATCAAGGCTCTTATAACTGAGACTGATGCTTCGTTGGTCAAAAGTAGTTTGTACTTCATAAATGAACTATGTCCGATGTAGCCGAGTACATGTAACTTTTGACCAGAGCAAGTTTACAGTGCAAGTTCGAATACGCGTTCAGTTTAAATAAAATTCTCTCATTTTTTAGATATTAAAATACTTTTAAAATCGAGCGAACTTTTGATTGAAATTATACCTATTTTTAATTTCATTCATAAGATTAAAATAATAATAATTCACTTATTGACTTTTCTCACTTGTGTGCAACATACATTTTACATGTAACTTTCGAATACTTCTATCACAATACACTATAAAACCACGGAATCAGATTAGATTAAGTATGTTTCTGATCTGATGATTACATCTTAGACACATGCACGGGATTCTCATTGTATAATTAACCTTGGACACGTCATAACATTGCACGGTTGGGCGCACACACTAGCAGCCCACCGTACCTCTTTATGATTCGGGTTAGTATTCCTATCTCCTGTCATCCAATTGGCTGAAACCTCAAACACTTAATTGTGTCCTGAGTTGTTTTAGAAATGTAAACATTTCCCAAACAAGGATATTACTGCTCTTGAAAATAAATAATATCGATTTTCCTAATGAGTTTAATGGCTATCATTTATCACTTTTATTATGCACTAAAAGAAACTTTGGAAAACCTGAATAAAAAAAACATCTGAAGAACGGAAAACCCTAGTGTCGTGTTGTTATTAGAATAATTCTAGTCTCCTAGTAAAATGATAATGATATGGTTGACTTTGGTTTAATTTTGTCTTACGCCCTATCTAAATTGAAGGTCATTTAAAGACCGCATCCAGGAGTGTATAGTACAGCTCTCGCGGACTTTGCGTTTTCCATGCATCCGTGACAGACAAAGTAGTAGTGTCCACCAAAATGTCCACGACCTGGACAAGAGCCCACGCCATACCGCGGTCAACGACGGATCATGATAAGCGCATACCGGTACCGTGGAAGCCCACGCTATTCGACGATAAAAATGTATGTCACGAACCACGTGTTATCGCGGATTACTATATACAATGTACCGTGGACCACCAGATACCGTGGACCACCAGATACAGTGGACCACCAGATACAGTAGACCACCAGATGCCGTGGACCACCAGATACCGTGGACCACCAGATACCGTGGACCACAAGATACAGTGGACCACCAGAAACAGTGGACCACCAGATGCCGTGGACCACCAGATACAGTGGACCACCAGATGCCGTGGACCACCAGATACAGTGGACCACCAGATACAGTGGACCACCAGATACCGTGGACCACCAGATACAGTGGACCACCAGATACAGTGGACCACCAGATACCGTGGACCACCAGATACAGTGGACCACCAGATACAGTGGACCACCAGATACCGTGGACCACCAGATGGCGCGGATCACCAGATGCCGCGGATCACCAGATGCCGCGGATCACCAGATGCCGTGGACCATCAGATACGGTGGACCACCAGATAGAGTGGACCACCAGATACCGTGGACCACCAGATACAGTGGACCACCAGATACCGTGGACCACCAGATACAGTGGACCACCAGATACAGTGGACCACCAGATACCGTGGACCACCAGATACAGTGGACCACCAGATACCGTGGACCACCAGATACCGTGGATCACCAGATACCGTGGACCACCAGATGGCGCGGATCACCAGATGCCGCGGATCACCAGATGCCGTGGACCATCAGATACGGTGGACCACCAGATACAGTGGACCACCAGATGCCGTGGAATATCTGTGACATCTTAAAGTCCGTTATGTACATTAAATATCAGTAAAGTTGACTGAATTCACGGTAAGGACATTCTCTGTTCTGACGATAATAAATAAACATACTTTTTATTAATAGTTGGTATCTACTGCATAGTTAATGTGAATATGAAGCATCTAAATTATTTTAAGTTCCTATGCATATAACGATAGAAAGAATGCAGCGTACTTCATGTGATGGACGTAAATAACGTTCTCCTCCATTCCTTTCAAACGAACATGCATCGAATTTGGAGAAAACCATACGGTTACCTCACATAAAGACATCTGGCATAAGTCATTGCTACATTTAGAAATTGATTTGCTTCTCCGTGTACTGTGACATTTATATATCATGGGGGACGGGGCATTTATCTACATTATAAGTACAAATACATACCTGGTATACATATGTATGGTGATGTATACATGCAAGTTTTCTTAATGTTTTGTTTAGTCACACTTACATAATTGGATCGTCGAAAATGTCGCCAAGTCCATTCCCTTGTGTGTACATGACCGACACATGATAAAATACTGACCTAGATTTGTGTAAGCATTATATCCATACACGTCTACCCCAACAAATCCACCCGCCCCTAATTCAATTGAGAAATATTCGTCAATAACTCGGAGAAAAATAGTATCCGTCGTATTAGATTTCAATTTAATGTTCGACCTTTTGCCATTGTATGTAAATGTAATCCATATTGCATTTGATCCGAAAAAGTGAATTGTGTACCAATCATTTAAGCTTTCAAAACATATCTACTACATTTCATTAGGAATACAAAGGCATCTACGTACTATAATCTGAAAGAGATGTTCACTCGATCAATTTGATAACCGTTACTTGATAAAGTTCTTCCATTCTTTACATAATAAATCTTTACATTCATGTCATTGTCGTTCGGAATTAACGTACTAGGAATATTACAAATTTTGTATCTATGTCTCTGGTTATAAGTATCTATGTCTCTGGTTATTACCAATACAAAGATGTATTGAGTAAAAATGAAATTGAAATTATTAAATGTCCGTGTTTAATTTTGTAGTGATCAACAAGTGACCTACATTGAAAGTATCCGGCAGTAGTTATCAGCCGATTGTGTATTCTTTACGTTGTTTACGAAAACAAAACCAACCGTCAGTGTAGTTTATGTGTCTCTGATCGACTATCGCTTATAACTTGCAGTAGACGTTATGTCAATCAAACGCAGAAGCTAGTATACATGTATGTGTTGAATGCATGTGTCTTTAAGATATTGCTGTATGTTCGTGTAAGCCTTCTTGTTATAATGCAGAACTGACTTTATAAATGTTACACACTGGAGTATACTGTCAAAGTCCCTAACTATTACTATCGTGTGTAGGATCTGACAGCGACCAGTAGAAGGTCATGTGCAGATCTAGATGACCTGTATTATTTCCATATCTTGGAAATGAACAGCCAATCAAAATGCACCTTCTAAACAGTGTTTGGTAGACGAACAAAAATGGTATATTTTGTGATCATTTCTTTTCCTTCAGTTGTTATTTTTTTCGGACAAACGAAAAACTACAAATCAAACAGATAATGTCTAAAAAGAACACACGCCTTGGCGTAGAGACCGCTGAAATGGGCACCGCCATTTTTGTATAGGTCGTTAGGGTGTCTCGTTACTTTACTCTGGTTTGACGACAAGTGTAGAAAAAATCGAAAATAGCTTTTCACTCTCAGAATCTGGTAAGCAGCGATTTGATTGGTGAATACAAAGGTCAATAGCGAGGAACTGTATTTTAATCAGACGGTTGTTTTACATTCCTCTTTTTTTATTAATCAGAGACCAAAAATCACAGAAAAAAATATGAAAAGACTTAGAAAATCAACATTATTAAAATATACATAGAAATGGGTATATCTCTAACGCCGATTTCAATGTGAACGTATATATTGCTTTGGTAGGTAAACGCGTTTTAAATACTCCTCAATTTCAGGAAATAATTTTTAAAAAACAACAACAACAAAACATTTCTCTTACAGTGTGATACATGTACTATAATAAGTATAGAACTTCTACTAAGATTGAATTGTTTGCACCATGCAAATACTGAAATTAAGTATATTGGGCCTTTAAAACAATACATGTACATACAGTAAATGACGTCACATACAACGTATTTTATACTGGCAACCAGCCCCTTATTTTCTATAGAGAATATCTCTATTTTACTACAAGCCTATCTCCCCCTTGTTTCAGACACCCAAGTGATCAAAATTATTTGACTATTTTGTTTTCTGTATATTAATCTAGAGACGGGAGCCAGTCTATCCGTATGTACACATCTGCGTATATGAACTTGTCTATGATAAATGTTAATAAACAGCATCCAGCTACATCTGTATAACAAACTAAATGCAATAAATCTGCTTCAAAAAGTATGAAACTATTTAAAAGGAAGCGCCGCCTTATTAAAATAACAATAAAAGACAAAAACAAATCTTATTTCGACTGATTTACTTGAGATGTAAAACGTTTTTGCGTTATTTCAGTGCTTATTATGAGTTATTTCCCCTTACACTATAAAAGAAAATAAAAATTAATTTTGAACTTTCATTTTCTATGACAGGCGAAATTTACAACTTGGGTTATTTTAAGTACCTGGTAGATATAAATAATCGAATTATATAAATGTAACCACGCCAAAATACCTTTGTTGTACTATCATTTCCGTTAATAAAGAACCGGAAGTAAAATCAGATTGAACGCACCACTAAGCATAGAGATCTTCACGGATGTAAGTATGTCTGTTCGCTTTGTTTTCGTTGTTTGTAAATTTATATGTATTGTTAAGTTGTAGAACTTAATCAGAAATACACAAAGTGTATTTTATTTCAGAAATGATATTGACGATCTAGGCAGACATAGATCGGCTATCAATCAAAAAGAATTATAGGAATGTTTACATCAGTCTCCTGTTAAAACGGATATTGAGTATGCCATTTTAACGTTTCCACGGGCGGGGCACGTCGATCCGAGATGCAGCAATGGAAGTATCTAACGAAATATATGTTGAACCTGTGTGATTAAGGAATGTGATTTTTTGTAGTTAGATTCTAATTGTTGTTAGGCATTTTCTTCAGCATTAGTTGCACTAAATATAGCTATACCGGTAAACGGGGGTTGAGTTAAATGTCTTAGATATCAAACGTCGTTATTGAGATCATTGTGAAATGATAATAGACCAAGTCATGGTGTCAACATACACGGGTACTTGTAATACTTATCTTAATTAACTAAATCCCGACCAACATAACTTCAGCATACATTGTACATGTATTTCTAAACTTTGTGTTAAATAAGAAACTGAGTGATAATTTTTATGTAGAAACAACTCTAACGAAATATATGTTGAACCTGTGTGATTAAGGAATGTGATTTTTTGTAGTTAGATTCTAATTGTTGTTAGGCATTTTCTTCAGCATTAGTTGCACTAAATATAGCTATACATGATTCACAATAATTATTTTTCTTAAGATGTAACTGCTTATTCGATGGGTCGCCGAACCTGTTAAGTTCGTCTGTCATAAAAATTTGGGTTGTTGTGGTTAGGACATGCATATATTGTAAAAAGAAAATGATTTCATGGGAGATAATAATGTACATGAATAAACAATAATAATAATATCATAAATAGTGACTTTTTTATAAATACGTCACACAAATTTTTTTATTATTTTGAATGAAATAATTGAGGATACACAATACAAAACTTCACAACGTATCTTGCATTACAAGTAATTGCGTTCCTCATAATTACTATATAAAGCAAAAGCATTAGAATGAAGGCTGGTGGGACATGTATATGGCCGTGTGCCTTTGTACATTTATTCACGTACACCCATCTAGGCTAACTCAGAGGTTTTTATAAAACGCAAACACAGCACACACAACACAAAGAATATGCAGTTGACTGAAATACGAGTACCTGTCTTGTTACATGTACAACAGACCGGTAAACGGGGGTTGAGTTAAATGTCTTAGATATCAAACGTCGTTATTGAGATCATTGTGAAATGATAATAGACCAAGTCATGGTGTCAACATACACGGGTACTTGTAATACTTATCTTAATTAACTAAATCCCGACCAACATAACTTCAGCATACATTGTACATGTATTTCTAAACTTTGTGTTAAATAAGAAACTGAGTGATAATTTTTATGTAGAAACAACTCGTTTCGTTAGACAGGATTGGTTTAATACTGTACTGGTAGGTAATTAATGAAATCTAACAGATGTAAATTTGAAAATTACATTTGCCATTTTTGCCTCAAAATTCTTTGTACCACCATGAGGATCTCTGTGTTGTACTTTTAGTTTTGTTACCAGGAAAACCAGCGGTAACAAGAAACACCGAGTTCAATTTACAGGATCGCCAGAACAATCTACACTTAAGTAAGTACCTCTCTTTAATTTACCTCCTCAGACTCCACTGTTTATTAACGTCTACTTTGATTTTGATCATGTTACTGACTAATATTATGTAAACATTTGATCAGTTAATTCTGTGTCTAACTGTCAGTGCCTCGGCTCGAACTTATTATGCAGATCATGCTTATTATAAAAAGGAATGGATTTCATAGGTGACATGGGGCACAGGGAGATGCTGGGGTGACGGGGAGAGGCTGGGGTTACAGGGTGAGGCTGGGGGACAGGGAAAGGCTGGAGTGACGGGGAGAGGCTGGGGTGACGGGGAGAGGCTGGGGTTACAGGGAGAGGCTGGGGGACAGGGAAAGACTGGGGTGACGGGGAGAGGCTGGGGTGACGGGGAGTGGCTGGGATGACGGGTAGAGGCTAGTGTGACAGGCAGAGGCTAGGACGACGGGGTGTACTGAGGAGACGGGGAGAGGCTTGGTTGACAGAAAGAGGCTGGGTTGACGAGGAGGGTCTAGGCTGACGGGGAGAGACTGGGGTGGTAGAGGGTGATAGAGAGATACTTGGACGATAGGGAGAGCCTGAGTGACGGGGAGAAGCTGTGATGACAGGGAGGGGCTTGAGTGACGGGGAGAGGCTAGGGTGACAGGGAGCGGCTAAGTTGACGGGGATTGCCAAAGGTGACAGGGAGAGTCTATAGTGACGGAGAGAGACTTGGATGATAGGGAAAGCCTGAGTGACGGGGAGAAGCTGTAATGACAGGGAGGGGTTTAGGTAATTGGGAGATTCTGGGGGTAACGGGAAGAGGCTGAGGTGACAGGGAAGTGCACATAATGCTACACATCATGCTTATCCACATAGTTTGTTATTACTACACAATCGGTCATTTTAAATGAAATGGATTTCTACAAAACAGTGTCGGTGAGATTTTACCTGCGGACTTATGCCGTGTCATGACATACACGGGTGGTCACGTGATCACAGTTCACATTTCGAATCTTTCTCACTCAGAATACACCTGCTTGAGCACTGTTAACCATTCAGAGGTGACCGTTAAATATCCCATGGAGGTATAGCCTGCTTTCTTCTTCTTAACTTCCCACAACCTTCAACACAATGAAGTAGGTCGATTAATAGGTACCATGAATATATTGGTGACATTATATGACAAAATCTTCAAGGATACCGGAACTTTAATTCCACATTAACGCAATCGGTCCAGTTTATCTTATAAAAACTGGTTACGGGAATATAGTTTGATTTTGTCAATGTTAGACTGTGATCGGGGATTTTGTAAAAGCTAAATGTTGCTGAATATATATGGAAAGGAATAAATAATTCCATTCATCAATCTTGTCGGTGTTCCTTTTATTTGACTTTCGTTCTCCAATACAAAAGAGTTCCAAAAATGTTATAATACTAAATGCAAAGAAGGATAACTGCATAGAGCAATGAAGCGACACAGACTAAATAATGACTCTACATCTATCTTCACACATTTTCATATACACAACAAGACGTCAAGGCTGACCAATTAGCCCAAAATAGTTGGTACAATTACAATAAGCAATTGGTGCAATCTCATTCAAAACTAATTGCAATATCTAATTAACTTCCCCCTCTGCCCGGGCCCAATACTAGGGCTTTGCCCTCGAACCATTAATAAGTATACATATCATAAACGTGTCAAATAGTAGTTATGTTTTTTAGTTCAAGTATAAAGCTTCTTTTTCCAAATATAAGGTTTTGTTTCTGGGTCCATTATAACAACATTGATATATATGACCTCTATATCTCTTCCATTAATTTAAAAAGTTCATTGGGGTAATATCTGTTAAATTTTCGAAAAATGAATATTTTGGTGGGTTTATTTTCATTGTTGACAGCTAATCCGTATTTTTCAGCATTTTCTTATGATCGTTAAAATCTTCTGAAATAAAACTGTATCATAAGCATATATTATATATTAGCCTGGGCTACCTCTTTAATAGCATGAAACAACTTCAGCAGAACTGGTGAAAAACATATCTTTATATTCAATTAAATATTATCATGTTCTATTTTTTACATTGTACGCCCCCTGACCTACTCTCACTATCGTTATAAAACTGATAGGTCGAAACACATAGCTAAGTCAAATCACCGCTATGAAAATATAATTTTATGTGTAAAATGGAAGGATATTTGCATACTTACTTGTAATTCTCGTCGACTGAAAGGTCGTAAAACCTTGGGGTGACACCTGTAACCAATTAAATCATGTCTACAGAGAGGGGAGGTGATGTGCTAATACATGTTTAGGATCAGTTGCTTATCAATCAAATCATGTCAGTTTAATTAAATGTCATACAGTATATCATGAGTACATCGTACATGTGTGTGTATGTAGTTATTATACATTGTACTATGGAACTAACTTATTTTATCCTAGTTCACCCGGATGTACCTGATAGATGGTATCTTCTTTTTCTGTTAAGGCCTATTCCATCAATATTGATGATTACATCGGCCGGTCTGTTGGGTTACAAACAGCGGCGTAAGGAAAAGTTAGTTACAGTGGGGTTTTTTTGCAGATAAGATAAAAAGGGGGTAAAACCGGATGTGGTGTTCAGTGCAGCATGAAGGAGGAGATTCCACTGTGTGGGGAAAATGGGTATTTGTAAGTGTCCTTCGAAGCAGATATTTGTTTGAAAGTGTGTGTATGTGCGTGTCTGGTTCTGGAGTCTGATGGGTAAGGATAGATGTGGAGTCGATGGCTAATGTTTGGTGCACTATTTTGTAGAAGAATATCAGTCGTGTTTGCAGCCGTCGTGATCGTAATGTCGGCCATTGCAGTTGGTGTAGCATGTCTGCTACTGAACTAGTGTTGTGATATTAGTTGTTGACGTATCGTGCTGCTTTGCGTTGTGTTTTTTCTAACTGTTGAATTTGATTTGTATTGTGTGAGTCCCTTATGGAAGAGCAGTACTCCAGTTTGGGACGGACTAGTGCTTTGTATGCGTGTTCTTTTATGTGTGGTGAGTTGATTTTCAAGTTATGTTCAAAGAACCCTAGTGACCTGTTAGCGTTTGAGGTGATGTTGTTGATGTGTTTGTTCCATTTTAAGTTATTTTGTAATGTTAGGCCTAAGTATTTGGTAGAATCTACTTGTTAGAGTGTGTGATTGTGAAGAGTATAGTCGTGGTGTATTTTGTTGCGTTTTGGTGTGATGTTGATGATGTTGCACTTGTCTGGGTGAAATTTCATTAACCAGTCAGTTTCCCATTGTCCTATGGGTCTGTATGTTTGTTTCTAGTGTTATTCTGTGCTAGGTCGTGTATGAATGTGACGAGCTGTGTCTCGCATGACCTGGGCGATCTAAAGCCGTGTTGTAGGTCGTAAAGTATATTGTTGTTCTCTAGGTGTGACATTGTGGCGCTTGTTATAATATATTCCATGAGTTTACATGTGATGCAGGTGAGTGAGATCGGTCTGTAGTTGGTAGGGTTGTACATACAATGTATCTCCTTTTCTATACATCGTGTAAACGATTGCATGTTTCCAGTCTGCTGGAAGTGTACCTGTGGTGAGTGAAAGGGTGAATATTTAAGTGAGGATGGGTGCTGTTATGCCACGTTGTTCTTTGAGTGCCGTGTACGTTATCTGGGCCGGTTGCTTTATTTTGGTTGATGTTACCAAGAAGTTTGTCTTTTCCTTGTTGTGTAATATGAATCTCTGGCGTGATGGGGTGTTGTTAGGGTCCTTTGTCGGGTTTGGGGCAGTCTTGTTCTGTTGTGAAGGCATATTTAAATTGTTCATTTAGCATATTTGCCTTACATACATGTAGTATTTTTCTTTTCTGGTGGTTTTAAAGTAAGAGAATATGTTTTTATTGGGGTTTTTTTGCCATAGTGTGGTGTTTGCTGTTCGTCTTCTGGTATATCTTTTATCATTTTTTCTATGTAATTTAGATATGCGTTTCAAGTTTGTTTTTGCAGTTCTGATTTGGTTGTTTTGTGTTTCTGTATTAGTTCGTGTTTTGCTTTGGTTTTTGTGTGTAGTTGTTTGTATTTGTTAATGAGCTGATGGATAGAGTGTGCTATCCATGGACGTTTTGCTTTGTATGTGATGTGTTTTTTGGGTATGTTTTTGTCAACTGAGTTGTTGAGTGTCCGTTTAAATGAGATCTAGAGGCCGTCTGCTGTTTGGTTGTTTTGTTTGTCAAGTTTTGTGTTAAGTTGTACGATGTAATTCTTATGTTGTCCTAATCAGCTTTATTGTATATAATAAGTATGCCTCTATGTTCTCTTAGTATACGCTTGAGTCGGACGTCAATTTCGGGTATACAAAGTCATGGTCAGCTGGTGCAGTTTCTGTCTTGTTTATGATTGAAAGACGGTTTGTTAGGGCTAGGTCAAGGATATGGTCTCCCTCGTGGGTGTTGTCGTCATTTGTGATAGGGAGTTGTCGTCGATGATGTGCAATATGTGCAGGTGACGTTTGATGTCTGTTTTGCTAGGTATTGTTGTGCTGTTTTGCCAGTTTTTGTGAGATAGATTGAAATCTTGATAAAAGTACATCACAAACAGTATGCAGTAGTTAACATTACGTGACAATAATTGTCTAGACACTGTACTACAGACCGACAAAGAAGTGAATAATTAAAGTAATTTACATGTATCAGAGATCACGTAGCGGAGCATTCGAAGTAGTGAACCACAGCAAATGTCGTAATTGAGACCTGTGTGAATTATGAGTAGAAAAAGTCATGATGTCAAATACTAGCTATTACATGTATGTTAACTTGTAATACCTATTTATTGGCATTCATATCCCGACCAATACCAACGTCTAACTCCAGCAGATATGTATAACTGAAACTTATCATGGGTAGGAAGTTCACCAAAAATCAAGTAGAACTCTCCAATGTTTAATGCATTATTAAATAAGGATTGTTTCTTCATAACATAATTTATGAAAAATAACTTTTCATCGACTCAAATTTTAGAAATTTGGAAATGTTGATGAAAAACATGCATATATGTGGGGGTTTTTTGTTGAATAAAAGTTATATGACATGATAAATGTTTGCTTTCTTTTCTGTTATATGTATGTATAGCGTTAGCATTGCAACGCATCAAAAATAGTTTTTTTTCATTTGTAGATTTCGTTTTTTCTGGTGTATTTCCTGAAAATGTAAATTTTTCACCCAAAAAAGATTTCTGTAGTTTTTTTCGACTAATTACAAATGTAAAAGATGTAAACTTAAATTTCATTAATCTTTTACCACAGTGGAAGCTCCTTTGCTGTAGTTTTAGTTTTTTTACCAAGAAACCATAGGTAACAAGAAGAAACACCGAGTCTGGTTCAGACCAGCACCGGTATACCAAACTACACTGAAGTACATACTACCCTTTGCTTAATAAGTCGTGCTGTCGATAAGTATTCGGTTAGCCCTCAAAACCAAATGATCAAGCTAAAAGATAAGTTAGTTCTAAGAGATTATCAACTTCAATTTGATATGATTATCATCAGTCATAATATGCTATTGTTTTTTTCCGGATGCAATATGTTTCTATATATAGGTGTAATATTTCAAAAGCGATAAATGAAGACATATTTTTTAAAATGTGCGATCGAGGTACAATCACTTACAAAGTCTTTAGTAAAAAGTCTGAAAGACACTTCGACTGGTAAATACCAACAGCTAAAATTATAAAAGCTAGATATTATCTTACGCTCTTGGCAATTCACTATCATAAAGTGGGTTCAGAAAAAAGCCTGTTCCGCTTTGATTAAACTTTTAAAACCTGACAGTTTGACAGTCAGGAAGAAAATCCTAGTTTGATTCATCCTCCTTCACTACAATTATTAGGTATATCTATTTAACTAGGGACGAGAACTGGGCTGAGCACTTCAAACTTTAAGAGTTAAGCAGAAACACTCAATACTACCATACTGAACGTCCTTGGTTGGGATTGCTCTTTAGGTTTGAATTTCAAAGATTATGTTTACAGTTGCTATACATAGCTTCCAACTTCCTAACAAATGTTAACGATAACACTTGGGACTCTTTATGATTCATGTTAGTTGCCCTTAAATATCTTTTTATTTCGTATTTGTCATTTAAGGATTCACTGTCTATTTTATTACTTTCATGTGCTGATGAAGGAAACTGAACCTCGTGCGAACGTATGTATCATTTGCACGAGGTTTACCTCCTTCCATCAGCCCATGCATCAAGCACAATAGACATTCAGTCGTTTTATTTGCGTTAACTATTTTATATTCCTTGTCATTTGTATGGTCTTAAGCTGTGTCACACGGTGCTTCATTTTTGTTCTATACTAAACGTCATGTACGTGTATACGCGGAACAGCTGAATTGAGGCTAGGAGCATTAGGCAACAGAAACAATATAGCCCTCGGACAAGAGTTTTAATCATTGTACATATATGTACTATAATTGTGATTTAGTCACAGCTGAAGTTGTCGAATAATGATCAGTTCTCTATAACAAAGGAGATACATTGTATGCGTAGCTTATCGGCGAAATGTGACGATCAGATTGGTTTATGTAAGCAACTCGATACGTGATTTGGCGAGGTTTTATTACGAGTTTCGTGAACAGGTTACAACACTCGATCATTTCTGGTTGGTGATTTATGGTAACTTATGTAACTTGAAAGTATTTCTGTGAGCAATCTCAGACATATTAATCTAGCATCATAAAATAAAATCCTGAAACGAGGCAGATCCGATTTCAAACGATCGATCCTTTTAGGAATTTATAACCAATTAATATATATGTATATAAATATTGAATTGATGCTTTCGGAGATGTCAATATCTAGTCAGAACAAGTGACTTTAAGCTACCTGCTAAAAAGCATTGTACTCACATTGTTGTTGGTTTAGATACAGCGACTCACATTGCTGTTGGTTTAGTTACAGCGACTCACATTATTGTATATATAGGTACATTGTACTCACATTGTTGTTGGTTTAGGTACAGCGACTCACATTATTGTATATATAGGTGCATTGTACTCACATTGTTGTTGGTTTAGGTACAGCGACTCACATTATTGTATATATAGGTACATTGTACTCACATTGTTGTTGGTTTAGGTACAGCGACTCACATTATTGTATATATAGGTACATTGTACTCACATTGCTGTTGGTTTAGGTACAGCGACTCACATTATTGTATATATAGGTGCATTGTACTCACATTGTTGTTGGTTTAGGTACAGCGACTCACATTATTGTATATATAGGTACATTGTACTCACATTGTTGTTGGTTTAGGTACAGCGACTCACATTATTGTATATATAGGTACATTGTACTCACATTGCTGTTGGTTTAGTTACAGCGACTCACATTATTGTATATATAGGTACATTGTACTCACATTGCTGTTGGTTTAGGTACAGCGACTCACATTATTGTATATATAGGTACATTGTACTCACATTGCTGTTGGTTTAGTTACAGCGACTCACATTATTGTATATATAGGTACATTGTACTCACATTGCTGTTGGTTTAGGTACAGCGACTCACATTATTGTATATATAGGTACATTGTACTCACATTGCTGTTGGTTTAGTTACAGCGACTCACATTATTGTATATATAGGTACATTGTACTCACATTGCTGTTGGTTTAGGTACAGCGACTCACATTACTGTATATATAGGTACATTGTACTCACATTGTTGTTGGTTTAGTTACAGCGACTCACATTGCTGTTGGTTTAGTTACAGCGACTCACATTGCTGTTGGTTTAGGTACATCGACTCACATTATTGTATATATAGGTACATCGACTCACATTATTGTATATATAGGTACATTGTACTCACATTGTTGTTGGTTTAGGTACAGCGACTCACATTATTGTATATATAGGTACATTGTACTCACATTGTTGTTGGTTTAGGTACAGCGACTCACATTATTGTATATATAGGTACATTGTACTCACATTGTTGTTGGTTTAGGTACAGCGACTCACATTATTGTATATATAGGTACATTGTACTCACATTGCTGTTGGTTTAGTTACAGCGACTCACATTATTGTATATATAGGTACATTGTACTCACATTGCTGTTGGTTTAGGTACAGCGACTCACATTATTGTATATATAGGTACATTGTACTCACATTGCTGTTGGTTTAGTTACAGCGACTCACATTATTGTATATATAGGTACATTGTACTCACATTGCTGTTGGTTTAGGTACAGCGACTCACATTATTGTATATATAGGTACATTGTACTCATATTGTTGTTGGTTTAGTTACAGCGACTCACATTGCTGTTGGTTTAGTTACAGCGACTCACATTGCTGTTGGTTTAGGTACATCGACTCACATTATTGTATATATAGGTACATCGACTCACATTATTGTATATATAGGTACATTGTACTCACATTGTTGTTGGTTTAGGTACAGCGACTCACATTATTGTTTATATAGGTACATTGTACTCACATTGTTGTTGGTTTAGGTACAGCGACTCACATTATTGTATATATAGGTACATTGTACTCACATTGCTGTTGGTTTAGGTACAGCGACTCACATTATTGTATATATAGGTACATTGTACTCACATTGTTGTTGGTTTAGTTACAGCGACTCACATTATTGTATATATAGGTACATTGTACTCACATTGCTGTTGGTTTAGGTACAGCGACTCACATTATTGTATATATAGGTACATTGTACTCACATTGCTGTTGGTTTAGTTACAGCGACTCACATTATTGTATATATAGGGACATTGTACTCACATTGCTGTTGGTTTAGGTACAGCGACTCACATTATTGTATATATAGGTACATTGTACTCACATTGTTGTTGGTTTAGTTACAGCGACTCACATTGCTGTTGGTTTAGTTACAGCGACTCACATTGCTGTTGGTTTAGGTACATCGACTCACATTATTGTATATATAGGTACATCGACTCACATTATTGTAAATATAGGTACATTGTACTCACATTGTTGGTATATTGTTCATATATTCAATTAACTCGAGTACCAATAATTTTTTTACTGAAATGTCAAACAGTTGTACATGTACATAAAAATCAAAAGTTGACGAATTTCAGACCGAGAAAACAAATGTACACGAAGACTTATTGGTTAACGCAGGCTCTTCTTGAAGATATCTCCGTTAAAAGTATATATATAACGTAGCTGATGACAAAGATTCATCAGGACATACCCGCATCTTTTACTTTTTGTGCCCTTGGAAAATTCAGAAATTCAAAATAAAACTCATGAACCCCCGACAAAACGATTAATGCAACGGATATTATTTGAGAGATTTTCGATATCCTTTCGGAAATAGCCGATGGCGACCGAGTACATGTACATGTATGACGTATGCGTGTTTGTGCGGGGCTACTTCCGGACAAAAATATTCGGTGTCCGAGAAAAATATTTGGTGCCTCGATCTAATAAGCAATACCAACATAACTTTGTCTACAAATTCATATACTGCTTGAATCTGTTTTTGTACGTATGCCATTAACTAAAAATGCGAAAAGACAACGGTTGAAAGTATTATCCTTTTCATCACTTTTCATCATTTCACCACTGTAAGGATAGATACGCTTCACCCATACCATAATATTTCCAACAATCAGTAACAATAGCATATGAAAATATGTCCCTAGATGGTTTCGTACCCCAATTATTTTCCAATGTTCCAGAAACGTTTCCAGTTGTAAACCCATTCAAGTACTCGGTCTAAGATTTGGTTGTTTATGTTAGAAAAGGTAAAGTAATTTTATGCTATCACACATATATGATACTCGCCACGGCTAAGGCACAGTGGTAGCCAAGTTCTCAAGCCCTCCATCTCTGGTTGGGTCACGTGCTCGAGGCCTACGTGAGGCAGTCGCAATGAACTGGCCGTTGATTGGTAGATTTTCGCCTCTACTACTACACCTGCCTCCTCCTTAAATTACCCTAACTGTTATAGCAAAGAGTGGTCCTATATGAGGTACAGTTGTAACTAAGAAGGCGAACAAAATGTAAATCGAATTAAAAGATAACTTCATTAAATTTAAAAGCTGTCATGAAGTTATATATGTTATTTTCCTTTTCCTTGACCAATACGGTTTAACGTTCTTCATGAAATGGTCAAAGTTAGCACAACTTTTGACATAAGCCTCTGTTGTTGTTTATATATTGTGCTTGTTTACAGTTAGCATGATGACAACCAAGCTAACCCAAGCCCAAAAAGAACAACTTTCCAAATGGATTGATCCGTCAAAAAGACATAAGTTTACGTTACTTTACAAGATCAGTCGGGATGAATGTAAGGCTGAAACCTTCCATCGTCACTGTGACAACAGGGGGCCGACAGTCACCGTCCTGTACAATACAGACAACTCAGTGTACGGAGGGTACACATCTGTCAACTGGAACGCCAGCTCTTCATATGTCGATGATCCGATGGCATTTCTGTTTAAACTAGAGCATAACGGTACAGCACAGCCTTTGAAGTTTCCCAACAAAAAAGGCGGAACAAACGCAATCTATAGGAACTCGAGTAATGGTCCGACATTTGGAAATGGACATGATTTGGCATGTTTTTCAAATACTGTCAACAAAACCGGAGATCATTTCCAACTGAATGGCGATGCCAAGTTAGGCAATGCGTACGACATGAAAGGAGAGGATAAAGACACTGTAATGAACGGACATTTAAATGTCATGGACTTGAGGGTTTAC
Source organism: Mimachlamys varia (assembly GCA_947623455.1). Classification (NCBI taxonomy): domain Eukaryota; kingdom Metazoa; phylum Mollusca; class Bivalvia; order Pectinida; family Pectinidae; genus Mimachlamys; species Mimachlamys varia. The sequence continues at coordinate 53,023,513 of OX392527.1, forward strand.
AGTGTTAGAGGTAAATATAAGTTATCATATTATGATTTTGATGTATTTTCAATGGTTATGACATGAGACGTTTATGTACCCATAAATGACCTTAGCGCCTAAAAGGATATAAAAAACTAATGAAACCAAACCAAACGTAGCTAGAATAGATAGATTTTACACTATTATTCTATCTGATTGTAATTCCTTAAAGCGAACCCTGAACATCTTACATGCATTTGTTTTGTTAAGTGCTATACAAATGCTGTGGAGTATAAATACCACACAAAAGATTATTTCGCGGTCAGTGAACAAATTACAAACAACGAAAATGATGCAACACTTTCGAAATAGAACCGCTATATAACTGCACATTGGTAAAACTATCTGACTAAAACAGTTATAAAGAAACAAAAAACGCATTGCATCAGAACAAGACTTAGATTTAGTATTCTGAATTTCAATTTCAAAGAGATACGGCGGAAAACAATCTAGTTTTCCCAAAGTTGAAATTGATGAAAACGGAATAAAGCATGAGTAAATAATTTCTGGTAGCCGCAATGCATACAAAATAAAGTAAACCAATTTGATGTAGCTCTTTGAACTTCTGACGTATTAGGTTTTATCGTATATACATATGTAATACTTCAAATATATCTATTCTCACTATATGAAAGTGATGGGGGTTTCCCAGATTTTAAAACAAACCATTTATATTTTCCCATTCGAGGACTAGGTAACTTTTGAACAAATGTTTTTTATTAATCGATGTAAAATACAAAAACGAACCTTAAGACGTAAAAGTGGTCCTGCTGTTCAAAGTATTTTGAGAACTTGATGTTTACTTGGATGTGACAAAGATTTACATGGCGGGTGTCGTCGATGAAGCAGGATACGCTTACTCTTCCGGAACACCTGGTCTTATTCTCTTGTACTTTTGCAAGGGTCTCCATGTAAATCTTTGTTCAAATTTTGCCCCTGGTTTAATTGATTTTGAGTTTGGATTATGATTATGTTGACGCTTCGGTATTCTCTTATTTATTTGATACAGTTTCTTAAAACTGCAATAAGTGTTTCAGCTGTTAATTATAAAAAAGTTTGTATTTCAGTACTGAAGTATGTTTGACGTAGCCTAATGGTAACGCAATTAGCTTATTATACTGCGAGTTCAAATACGCGTTCAATTTTTTTATCATTATTATTTGATAATTAGTTTTTATCAATCAATTGAACATTTGAGTTCTATTTGAATTACATAATACCAACTGAGTTGTCAATTTTGTTAATAGGATAACAATAACTGACAAGAATTCGATAACAAATTAAGTCAAGGACTCGCCTTTATATGTGGGCGCCATAAAATATACGATATTTTAAATACTCCCATTATTACTGGCGAAATTCCCTTCAATCATGTCTACATATCCCTGTACAAATGTATAAAATTCCAAAATTATTTGTGAGTTTGTATATCAAATTTATCGGAGGAACAAAATCAAGCTTGGTGAAAAAATCATATCGTGGCATGTAAAAGGGATGAAAATTATAAATCCTTTCAAAATCATTTGTAATACGTGCAACGTCTTATGTTACACGTATACGCATTATATCGCGTTTTAATCGTGAAACGCATGTGTTGTTTACAATAATCTATTTTAGACACATGATTCCGATAGCGCTACCTGTATAAAAATAGCCGAGGAAGCGGCATACATTGTAATATTGCATTGTTAGATGCGCACACTAGTCAGCGGAGCGCACCTTTGTGGAAATAGGCCGCACAGTACCCGCCATACCTCTTTATAATTGAAATCAAATGTTAAACTTTTCATACATGAAGGCATTACATATTGATAACATAAAGCAGTGTGATGAAGGATACATTCAATTGTAATCATAATGTCTTCGTTCTTGTATCGAAATGAACCTGGTACAGAGAAAACCATAGAAGAACAGAAGCAGGAGGACGAACAAAATAGAAAAATGCAGCTACTAGAAAAGCCATGGATACCAAATATCGACTGGAGTTCTGCGGTATGTAAAACAAAAGGACCTATGGATATATCAAACATGCATAAACAACAACGCAAAGTCATACACATACACATTGTAATGTGGTAGGCATTAATAAAAGCTACCCCATTGACAAACTTCTCCATCAGTTCAAAGGTCACAGATGAGAAATGTTACTGATGTGAGCGGTCCCTCTCAAAGGTCACAGATGAGAAACGTTACTGATATGGGCTGTCCCTCTCAAAGGTCACTTATGAGAAACGTTACTGATGTGGGCTGTCCCTCTCAAAACGTCACAGATGAGAAACGTTACTGATATGGGCTGTCCCTCTCAAAGGTCACAGATGAGAAAAGTTACTGATATGGGCTGTCCCTCTCAAAGGTCACAGATGAGTAATGTTACTGATGTGGGCTGTCCCTCTCAAAGTCACAGATGAGTAACGTTACTGATGTGGGTTGTCCCTTTCAAAGGTCACAGATGAGTAACGACACTGATATGGGCTGTCCCTCTCAAAGGTCACAGATGAGTAACGTTACTGATGTGGGCTGTCCCTCTCAAATGAGTAACGTTACTGATATGGGCTGTCCCTCTCAAAGGTCACAGATGAGTAACGATACTGATATGGGCTTTCCCTCTCCAAGGTCACAGATGAGTAACGTTACTGATATGGGCTGTCCCTCTCAAAGGTCACAGATGAGTAACGATACTGATGTGGGCTTTCCCTCTCAAAGGTCACAGATGAGTAACGTTACTGATATGGGCTTTCCCTCTCAAAGGTCACAAATGAGTAACGTTACTGATGTGGGCTGTCCCTCTGAAAGGTCACAGATGAGAAACGTTACTGATGTGGACTGTCCCTCTCACATTAGTAACGTTACTGATATGGGCTGTCCCTCTCAAAGGTCGCAGATGAGTAACAATACTGATGTGGGCTGTCCCTCTCAAAGGTCACAGATGAGTAACGTAACTGATATGGGCTTTTTTACGTTCAAATTTCTTGATGAACTTGAAGTATACTTGAATCACCTTAAGAATCTAACATTCAAGCAATGTTATGACAATGGCCCCCTTGTATGCGAGTCTATGATGGCATTGTAAGCTATCCAAGAATTATCTGTGAGTACCAGGGGTCAGTTTTGAGGAATGTTCGTATACGCATTTCCTGTTCGACCTAGACAGTTCCTTTAATATGGCCAATAAGTTAAAAGATATTCTGATAAACTAAAATATGCACATTGATTTCAGATATATCTTTCTGTATCTTTTAAAGCATTAAATTGGAAAACTTACTTTTTTTCTTTTCTTACCTACATGTAAGCCTGTTGTTATCTCAAAAACAGTAGTTTCTTTGTACACAAATACAAAAAGAAGCCCCTGAAGGGCAACAAGCAGTCAAACTGGGGGTTTTAGATAGGCAATAGCCAACTGTTCTAGTTATTAGTGTAGAAGAATTACGACAGGTATTGCTTGCGATGTATATTGCTTTAACTTACATGAAATAACCGATAGCTATTAAATGAAGTGATGAATAAAAAAGTACAGCGAGATACAAAATAATACCACGACAAAATCTTCAAAACCAGTGAGTATGTTCTGTGTCCTGGTAATGCCCGTGACGTGACCATGATGGTTGATTCATGAGGTCAATAAACAATTTTATTGTGCAAGTAAGTATCATGACTATGACGGTCTGTCTGGACAAGGCTAGAAAATATTCAAGGTCAGTTCTGTCTACTTGTTGTTTATATATAATCATATTTGGTATATGTTAAAGAAAATACCGTAATAAAGGGTGATAATAAGTATTTCAACAAAAATGTACTCGCTTAAGCTTTAAGATATAATTTGTAAAATCTTGTAAAATGATTTATTGGTTTTTCCGCCATTTTTTTTTTTGTACTGATAAAAATAAGGAGAGAAAAGATATTTCTCTGCCACATACAGCCAACCCCCACCCCCTGTGGCAATAACCAGCAATCATTGATTGTGATTGTCCACAACGCACTAACGAGTGAAATATCGAAAAATCGTGATATGTAATTTTTAAATGGTGTAAGTATCACTTGTTTCCGATTTGACAGATCAAAATACCGATACATGTAACAAAACACAATGAAAAAGACCAAGCTACCAATCTAGTTGAATGCTGATTAGTTTAACTACAGTATAAGCAGACCTTTAATAGCCAGGATTAGCAGATATGTTCCCCAATTTACCCAGGATTAGCAGATATATTCCTAAATTTACCCAGGATTAGTAGATATATTCCCCAATTTATCCAGGATTAGCAGATATATTCCCCAATTTACACAGGATTAGCATATATATTCCCCAATTTATCCAGGATTAGCACATTTATTCCCAGATTTACCCAGGATTAGCAGATATATTCCCCAATTTATCCAGGATTAGCAAATATATTCCCCAATTTACCCAGGACTAGCAGATATATTCCTTAATTTACCCTTGATTAGCAGATATTTTCCCCATCACTAAGGCATTATTTTTTTGTGAAAACACAACATATAGTTCACTAATTACGTTTATTTTAGGAAGCAGGCAGACCATGCTATCTTTTTGATTAACGGAAACTAGTACCAAACGAAAAACGGTATCCTCACCGTCTTCAAGTCTCAAGTTAGGCTTCAATAATTAAACTATTATACTGCATGCAATTTGGTAAATTGTCAAAAACGTTCCTCATTAAAATATCAATGAAAATAAGTTAGTGACGATTTTTGTTTTTACGTTTTATTAACCGATTTGAAGCCAGGACTATATTTTGTCACGTAGAGTTGGCTATACTTTATAAAGATAATTGTCGAAATCAAATACAGTGTATGTCCTGTTGCGTTTCCAGTTGTTTTTTTTTGTTATGAATATGCAATAAACATGATATGTATAACAGTATCTTCAGTAATACCTAATGTATTTCATTGATTATCATTGGTGAAAAAAATCCACAAAAATATTACCCATAACTGATATAAATGAAGATACTTTTTGCTGAAATCTACTTGACACTAACATCGTGTCTGTGATAACGTCGGGAATATTAAAAACCAGTATGCTCTCCTTATATTACAAGTAAACCAGAATCTGGAAAATAATTGTCTACTAGTATCTTAAGCAATGGTTGTTTGTTTGTTGTTGTTTTTTTTTTGTCAGATGTCTGAATAAAACTCTGACAAAAATACCTTACTTTGTTACGCTATTGTACTTGCCGAATGTTTGCAAAACACAGTGGTTGACTTGATTCTATACATACAGCTTGAAGTGACCACGAAGAAAGAGGTAGCCAGTTATAAACCATTACCCGGACTGGACCTACCACAGGCGAGGATCTTATTGGTGGGCCAGGTCGGAGCTGGGAAGTCCAGCTACTTTAACACCATCAATGCCATCTTCCGGGGACGTTTAAGTGTCCAGGCCAACGCTGGAAGTGCCGAAAAGAGTTTGACAACCGCCGTGAGTATCGTATTTCCAACAAAACGTTGACTTAAAAAATGACTAAATAATTTAATTTTCTATATTATAGATTTCCTGAAACTTTGTTTTAATCTTCTTATTATCATAAATACCATTTTTAATGATTATTGTCTAACAGTATCGGATGTATCAAGTGAGGGACGGATATGCAGGTAAACCCCTAAATTTCCGTTTGTGCGATAACCGGGGTTTAGAAGAGGACCACGGCCTTACTAATATAGAGGTCGGCTATCTACTTGACGGTCATGTGCCTGAAAAATACAAGGTGGGTAACCAAATTATTCACTTACTTGATTTCATCATATTGTTGACATCAACAAAAGTTGGATACAGTGAAGCTAAGCCGGTAGTGTGGTGGTCGAAAGACAGTATCAAGACATAACTTTTGTCATACTGGCAAGAAAAATTCGTTTCCCGGAGTGTAGAATAGGGAATTCAACCCGGAGGATTTTCAAAACCCGAGGGTTTACCGAGTGTTATTTACCAATGTTATTCTTCTACATCCTCGGGTATAGAAGAGTATTTTTCGTTATTCTGACTATCACATTAATATAAGAAACCATGAAATTAAATTAGAGAATACTGATGTTTCAACAAAACCATTATCCTAAATCAAAATTAAACTATGGACGAAATATACACAAAGGAACTGTTAACACTCAGACGTTTGAAAAAGTATAAGACAGTACGACATGGTGTCCCGGGAGAGGGTATTCTGCTTCATCGACGACACCTGCCATGTTACGTTCTCAAAGTGAGAACTGAGGCATCATTCTCTATCTCAACAAATAGGGACATTAATGACCATATTTTAAAAAAAAAGTCCAAAGTGTGTTTCAAAAAGGAAGCAATTCGATTTCGAAAATTCCAATATTGAAGTTTTGTCCGTCAACATTTGGTTTGTCTTTGACATTCCCGGAGAACTATTTTAAAGATTTTGATGAAAGTTCACACAAATGCTTTTTTATTTATTTACGTCAGTTCACCAGAGATGTTCCACTCTCGCCTGATGCAATAGGTTTCGTAAAGAACCCAACTTTTTCTGATCAAATCCACTGTGTGGCATTTGTTCTTGACGCTAGTTCTGTTGACGTCTTCCAAGACAAAGTGAGGGAGCACATCAAAACCACGCAAACACAGGTGATTCAGAGAGGTAATTAGATCTTTTCACATATATGTTTACGTGTTTGTATATTGTAACTTTGTCTCTGGTGAGATGATTATTTCATCACAATTTTAATACATTTATCATGGGAAACGTAGAAAAAAATTTAAAAAAAAAATACAAAACACCATCATGTTTTTGACGTTTTTATCCTTCATAGGGATACCCCAGGCCGTTTTGCTTACTAACATAGACAAAATCTGTCCGGAAGTCTCTGATGACGTCAGCAAAGTGTTCAAGAGCAGAGCTGTGGAGGAGTGTGTGAACCAGGTATCTTTAATGATGGGATTGCCCCAGTCACAAGTTATGCCCGTCAAGAACTACAATCGTGAGGTACAACTTGATCAAAACATCAACATCTTGGCACTCATTAGTATCAGACGAATCCTCGATTTCGTCGACGACTATCTCTACAACAAACTTGATGAAGTTGAGGCTACGAAATGCGACAGAATGAGGAATAGTGAATGATGTGTATATGGGTATTGGTAAATCCACCTTATTCAACAGCCATATCTAAAACTAAAATAGCACAGTTTGGGTGTGCTAAATTCTAACTTTCTGAACTATGATTGAATCACTTACATTTTTTTACATATTATGAGTGAGACTAATACTGTTTATATGATATATGTTGATGTACATGTTTAGTATATATCTTAAAACCTACCTTTCTCTACTGATTTCCATTATTTCATACATGTTTTTATCCTGGCATAAGGGCGAGAGATTACTACATTGATCGAAAAGATTTTAAAATGCTACATGTACGGTTGAAAATAGCTCTGCATGAATCGTATGGAAAAAAATGCGATTCATCAAGATAACTTATATAAAATAGGACAATCGTGAATGATGTAGTTATTCTAGATTACGAGTTGAGGGTACTATCAATAAAAACAGGACCGACAAGTAGGGGAAATAACCTAGAATTTTTTACCTCGAAATACGTCACTCGAAATACGAAGAAATGGTCAGTTAACTCTTTTACTGAAAAAAGTTGGCAACATGCTTTTTGTCGTGATAAATACTTGTTATTTTAGTGATGAAAACCTTGTTTTTGTAGTGATAAATACTTGTTTTTGTAGTGATAAATATTTCTTTTTGCAGTGATAGATACTTGTTTTTGTAATGATAAATACTTGTTTTTGTAATGATAAATACTTGTTTTTGTAGTGATGAATACCTGTTTTTTTATATGTTCTGTCTTGAATGCTTTGCTTATGTATCTTTATCTAATAAATATAGCTGTGCTAAATACTAAATATTGTTTATTAAGTAACAACAAACATTAATTATGCAATGTCTGTTCTAACATATTTATTCAGAATGAATATCAACAAATAGACTTAGCCCACTACCATACTAGTGTTTGCTGTTTTCCTGACCAAAGAGGGCAGATAATGGTTCCAAAATCGAATCCTCTGTGGGTTTACATTGTATCCTGGGGCGATGTTGAGGTTCAGGTTCTGATATAGCCTGCCGACTGTGTCATACCTGGGCCAGTAGGGCACGCCTGGACCATTCGGCGAACTAGTCAAACAAATGGAAGCAGAAAAAATCAGGAAACAAATAAAATATCGATCTTTCAGAACTGCACGTGTTGAAGAGAATAAAACACATGACAGACTAATCCGTAACAATGAAAACATCCGAGCCTAAGCAACCTTAAATATTTTTCCTTTGCTCTGAATAAAGGGTTATCTCCCTTGGGACATTCGGGATTCCCTAATAATAAATATATAATGTTTGAATCTAAAATAAAAAACTTATTTACCAAGACCTACAATTCAAAGATTTATTTTGCTTGAAACCATTTTGAGAAGGGAAAAAATAATAATTTATAATTTAGAGTATTTTATTATCTAAAGCATTTCCTTGAATACTCAGAATGAAACATATATACGAACTCGCAAAATGATCAGTTATTCAAAAAATAAATCGAAATTTTATTGAATTGTTTTATATTTGGGTTTTGTTTTTCTGCCTGCGTGATCCTCCAATGCAAAATACGGTTCTCGTAAAGATGTTTAGATATTTTTTTCATCGTTTCAAATAAAACAGGAAAATAGTTCTAAACTATTTTGTAAAACAAAACAAACAGAAAAAACAAGAATATACAGTAAACAGAATACTTACCCTCTCTTTGCAAAATTCGTCCAATATTTTATCATAGTATCTGAGAGTATTTCATCGGCTTGAGTATCCGGTGTCGATATTGACCAAGGAGGCAATGGTCCGAAAAGATATGGAATCTCGGCGGCATGCCAAGCCCCTTTAAACCAGCTTGGCTGAGGATAAGATAAATCGGGATATTCTCTGGTAAACATATATTGGTAAGTGTTTCTTCCCATGGTCAGACTAGGGACTGAGTGACATTCTAGAGCTTTAACAGCCGGGGCGACCATCGTTACATCCGTGTACATGTCAACGATACTTCTACTCTGCTCAATTTCATTTGTTCTGCTGTATTGCTTACAAATGGCTTCGGAAACGTCATTATTGCTGTTATGAAAATCCTTGGCGATCTCTCGTGCGTATTCATTACAAAGAACTGTCGTCGGAACTGCGCGAGAATAATTAAAATTATACTGTTTTTCGAGGGAATTCATATGTTTGTCGTAAATCAGGGATCCCTCAGAATTCACATTGCCAATCATGACATCAAGTGAACGAAAGAAACTCGATTCAAGCGACGAGGAGTTGGCTAAAATGTCATTCGGATGTTGCTTGATTAGTTCTCCATCGACAACAGGGGCATTTGGACTGGTGATTATATAATTTGCGTACTTCAAAACGTCCACGTTTACTTGAGCTTGCATAATTTCTTGTGCACTTTTTCTTCTGAAACATTCAATTAACTTTCCAATATCAAACGTAATTTCGTTTCCATTCAGACAATTTAGATAGATACCATATTCCCTTGCATATTTCGGAGATTCACGGCTGAATGCAAAAGGCGAGTTTCCTGTACCACTCTCAGCGACGACACGTTGGAATAGACCTTGATTTTCTGCAATAAGAGCATGTATTCCGACACTAAACCCTCCGGCAGATTCACCAAAAATGGTTATGTAGCTTGTGTCACCACCAAATGCCCGTATGTTGTTTTTTACCCACTGCATTGCTAATCTCTGATCCCACAGCCCGTAGTTACCACGGGATGCGCTATCCATAGTACTGAGGAATCCCAATATTCCTAATCGATAGTTTACGGTCACAACCACGACATCTCCAGAAGTAACAAGGTTAGAGGCATCATAGGTGAACGATTGACCAAATTCATACCCTCCACCGTGGATCCAGATCATAACACTTTTGGTGTTGTTCGGAGAGGCATCCCCTGGTGTATAAACGTTTAGATGTAGACAGTCCTCGGACATTTCTGTATTTGGTAACGAAGGAGACATAAAGTCTGTCCGCTGATAACATGACGGTCCGAAAGAGGAACCATCTAAAACATTTGTCCATCTGCCGAAGGGAACCGGCTTACGTAATCTCAGATCTCCGACAGGAGGTTTGGCATACGGTATTTTACGGTACTGGTACAGCAACTTGCCCTGATTTTGGACACCGATCCCACGTATCGGCCCCGACGGTGACTCGATTAACCGGTACCTCTGACTGGTGACCGCAGAGAAACTGTTTGCTACCAAGAGTAGCACTATAGGGTGCCAAATCATTTTGCCAACTGAAATGATAATTCATAATTATTTTAACATTTTATTTGCTGACCCCTAATTACCTGTTGAATTGTTTCTGTTTCTTTGTAATGTGTCTGGGGTTAAATTTGTATCAAAATAGAAACGGAAAGCATTCACACATGCCTCAATCTTAAACAAGACTGAATTACATTACAAAGCAACTGCTATGTAGGCATTTATTTTAATTGTGACGGTTGTCACATAATCTAAATACTTATACGTTGATTATAGAAAATGTTATTTATATAATTATGTTGTGTTTATATATAAAATCTGTTTGTATATATATTTCTAATTTTATATCATAGAAATTGTAAATGGGTACTTGACCGAAATCTATGTTCGTGTCTTTGTTAAAATAGCGTTGTTTGACAGGTCGGGCAAGACTTCCGGTCAAGCGCGAGGGCCCGAACGGGGGTAACCGTTGCCATATAAATAACTGCACGTGCATAGAATTTAGTTATACACAGAGATATATCAAAGACAGACAGCGATAATTACAAGATTCAGAGTGAGGTAGGGTGTTTATTATATATGTTGAAATCGAAACTAACGTTATTTATAACCATGTATGCATTGTGTGATACAATAAATCCTTAAGAACAAAACAGCTATGTTTCTTAAACTTTGCAGATCTTTAATAAATGGTGAAAAATTCCGATTACATAATATCAAAATTCATGACATCTGACATCGGAATTTAAAAAGCATATTAAATTTCACTAAAACGATTGGATAATTAACCCAAATGTATTGTTTGTGTTTTGAAATATAATGTCCTACCGACATGTACAATGAAACCATCTTTGCTAGCCAAGGGTTACGATCCGCATACTCAAGATGGGTGTGCGGATCGTAACCCTTGAATAGCGAAGATGTAATGAATCTGTGTTTTTTTAAGAAAAAGGAATAAATTAAATATATTAGTATAACATTCAAGTCACTTCATGTACAACGCAACATGAAAGGCTGAAAATACAAATACAGGGGGGTATAGTGAACGTTTATATAACGTAAAAGACAGCAGTACAATTTTAAGCATATCTTGTTTGTATAACAAAATGTTAGAAAGTAATAACAGTCGAATACGGTCAATAAGAAATTGCCTTTGTCAATATTTCTATGTGATTTGAACACGTGGAAAACTAGTTTTATGGAATTGTGTATTCATACACAATTCAAGCAATTCATAATACATGCTTTATTTATTAAACAAGTAAGGTTTTGTGGTATTTTCATAAACGTTTCATAAATAAACAAAACAATCAATCATTCTTTTCAAAGTATTGGGATAAACTAGAAACAACACTTACCTTGATCGACATCCAGTGTTAAGTAGGTACCTTTTGTATGGACGAGTAATCTTAATAGATAGATAAGGCTACTTGGAATGGCTGACCTCCTTTATATTATCTTATCATTATATGTAATGTGACACAATTACAACAATAGACACGTAGAATGGCCCATTTATTATCATACTCATAATCCGAAACTGATATACTGTAAAATAGGTTAGATAAGGAATGTGAAAAAGTTTCCATATTGTAGTTCAAATTATTTTCGAAATCCCTATATGGTAATGTAGCAGTGTTATATGGTAGTTTCACATTTCTATACAGTAATATAATATTCCTATGCGATTTTGTAGCATTTTCCTAAATTGTTTTATTGTGGTTCCTATGTACATATACTGTTAGTGTAACAAGCATGTCACCTAATTCTGTATGTTAATGATACATTATCTCATATGGAGGCGAGCATATTTACATATACCACATTACCATACCACAACCATATTTAAGTATTGATGTGATAGTTCTGTATGTTACCGACGGCCGGACGTGTTGATATTAATGCACCAATTAGCTTTGTCGGAATAAGTTCTAAATTGCTGTATTGGCCAATTTGTTCTTTGGTAAAAGAACTAGTTCCAAATTGCTTACTGGACTCAATGACAATTTTGATATCAAAGTACACGTGAAAACGAAGTTAAGTCGAAACGAGGCAGTAATCAAGAAAAAGAATCGCTTGGCATTAGCAATTCATATCACCGTATCCTAAAGGTAATGGATTTCAGTTGACTGTTACCTATCATTAGACCATCCTTTTAATGCATTACATAATTTCATAAAAAAATCGTTAAGTTACGTGTTAGCAACACTTTGATTGTATCGTAATTGGGGATTTAGTTGTATCAATTTGATTAAAATACATATCCTCACTGTTACTATTGTGTGTAGGATCTAACAGCGACCGGTAAAAGGTCATGTGCAGATTACTTTTATTATGTCCATATCTAGGAAATGAACAGCCAATTAAAATGCGTGTTTGGTAGACGAACAAAAATGGCGGCGGATCGAAGCGAAGATGAGAAAATCATTCAGGGAGTTATATAACAATTTGATTAGTATATGTTGTGATAATTTCTTTACCTACAGTTATTATTTCTTTTCGGACAAACGAAAAACTACAAATCAAACAGACAATGTCTCAAAAGAACATTGTTCATATATTGAGTTTCAGTGCAAATATTACATAATTTTGAGTAAATGAATACACTATATAACTGCATATTTCAAGGTTATTAAGGTTAAACTAAAATTAATCATTTTTATATGAAAAGAAGTCTTCTTGTATTATTTTCGGATTCCGAAAAATAAATACTTTACGACTGATAATTCGATTTTTTCCTTGTGAATATTGCATTTTGTGTGAAAAGGGAGATAATTAGATTGAATTACCTCCCTTGTATACAAAGAAACGGGTCACAATATGATAATATGCTACAGAGGACACCTAAATGTATATTTATGTGCAAAACGTTTGAAAAAAAAACATTGATAAGAATTGTTTTGCTTGAATCACCCAGCTTCTCCTTTGAAGGGGATTGTCTTTCAATGTTCTGCTTAAGACTCATCAATCAGGGGAAACGTTGACATATTTCTGACAAATACAATGTTTACATGATTTTTATGCCCCTGTTATGAAATGGGAAGTTGGGGGAGGCATATAGTGTATCCATGTCCGTCCCGTCCCATGGTAATGTAACCAGCTAATTTAAATAACTACTTATCCGATTGTCATCAAACTTCATATGTGTAATAATTAAGCATTTAGAACTAATTTCATATGGGGGAAGGGGGTAGAAATACAAAAACTTTTCCTAGCCATCTGTCTGCCCACTGAAATTTGTCAGCACTTCTTTCTTTCTTTCATAAATTTCCATCAAACTTGAGTGTGGAATTTATATACACCCGTCAAAAATGATGGGACGTATAATGGTATGGCGTTGTCCATCCGTTCGTTGTTAACTTTTATTTGTTCGGAGATCTCCTCCTACAGTTTTCAACCGATTTCTTTAAAACTTGCTAGGCCTACACCATGACATTAAGTTGTGTTTTCTTGATTTACAGTTTGATTGGACAATATTCACTAGAGTTATGACCCTTTGGGACATAATTTCGTCCATTATGTAGAAAACGTCCTCTAAAATTTGTTATGGTACTTTGAAAAGCTATAACATTTAACATCTATTACAGGTTTTTGTGTCGCCTCCGACGGATGTCGGAAAGGCGGCACATAGAGGTTACTTTTCCGACGGCGGCGTCAATAATGTTAAAGTTTTGTGTTTAGCTCTGTTCCTGAAAAAGTTACATCAACCAAACCTCAATCATTGATGAAGCATGGGTAGTAAAGCCTACTGGGCGAAAAAAAATCATGGATTTCTGCTTTTTTGGGGTAAAAATCTCAAATTTCTGGAATTACAACGTTAAAGTTTTGCATTTAGCTCTTGCATATTAGGCTGTTTCTGGATAAGTATAAAAGCTACAGCAACCAAACTTGGTATGTAGGTGTATTATGACTCAACGAACACTATCGCACCTTTCGTTTTATGATTCAACAAATTGCCCGCCATTTCCTTGCCACTGATTGGTCGAAATTTAGATATTGTCCAATTTCACTCAAAATTGGTATGTAGGTGTATTATGACTCTACAAACACTATCGCAACTTCCGTTTCATGATTCAACAAAATGCCCGCCATTTCCTTGCCACTGATTGGTCGAAATTTATATATTGTTCGATTTCACTCAAAATTGGTATGTAGGTGTGTTAGGACTCTACAAACACTATTGCAACTTCTGTTTCATGATTCAGCAAATTGTCCGCTATTTCCTTGCCACTGATTGGTCGAAATTTATATATTGTCCGATTTCACTCAAATTTGGTTGATAGGTGTATTATGACTCTACAAACACAATTGCAACTTTGGTTGCATGATTCTGCAAATTGGCCATTATTACCTGGCCTCTGATTGGTCGAAATTTTAATATTGTCCGATTTCACTCAAACTTGGTATGTAGGTGTATTAGGACTCTACGAAAACTATCGCAATTTTCGTTTCATGATTCAACAAAATGGACGCCATTTCTTTGCCATTGACTGGTCAAAATTTCAATATTGTCCGATTTCAATCAAATTTGGTATATAGGTGAATTATGACTCTACGAACACTGTCACTAGTGACAAAGCGGGAAAGGCGACACATATGATTACGCATAATTCTTGTGTTGAGTTATTTCAACTTTTCGCGTAACAGCATTTCATAGTTTAATATAGGCATTATGTAGACAATGCATTTCTGTCGTAAGCTGTTATTTGTCTGGAGATCTTCTCCTACAGTTTCCAATTGATATCTTTCAAATTCGCAAGGCTTTATCATCATGTCATGAAGTTGTGTTTCCTGAAAGACAGTTTGATTTGACAATATTTACTAGAGTTATGGCCCTTTGGAACTTGTATCTGATGCAATTTGGGGCATTATGTAGAAACTTTTTTTGTGTTTACATACCATTATACTTCCGATATGGTACGACAGGCGTATCATGCCTCTGCTCGCGGTGCTCTTGTTCTCTTAGTCAGCCTCCAAACTGTTAGCAGTGTGGAAATGTTTGTGCTGTCAGTCTTCTGTTTAGCAATGTGACATACACTATCCATTGTAGAAATTGAATGGTATCAAATATTTTCGCGTGTGGATACAATGTACATCTGGGAAAATTTATTGGCAGCGATATAAGCGAAAATTTCCAAACCACGAAGTATTTCACTTTTACAGTACTTGCACAAAATCAAAATATCTTAAGGGTTGTAAGGTCAACGTCACAGTTGCTATTTTTGGAAATTCATTGTCAGCACTCTAGTGGCTTCATATCTTCATGGATTTCATCAAACTACACATACTAATACAAAATCAAAAATATCATTGATGAGTTCGAGTTTTATGGTTATCAGGTCAAGGTCAAGTTCTCTGTGGCTATTTTTAGAAAATAATTGTCAGCACTTGAATGGTTTCCTTTGCTTATGGATTTTCATCAAACCACACAATCTTATACATACAGAGTTAAAAAATCTTTGACAAGTTGAAAGTTCAAGTTTCAGGGTTGTTGGGTCAAGGTCACTGTTGCTTTTTTAGACAATAATTGTCAGCACTGTAGTGGCTTTGTTTCTTCATGGATTTTCACCAACTTCACACACATGTAGAGGATTAACATGTCTTGGACAAGTTCAAGTTTCAAGGTTGTTTGGTCAAGGTAAATCAAAATCGGCATACATATATTGCATATATCGGCTTATTTTATATGTGGAATGGTTCAGAATGCAGGCAAGGTGAGGAACCAAAAGAGTCCAGTGGCTCTATGATTCTGTTGCCTCATTTTAATGCCAACTCATGAACTTGTCTTTCAAACTTATTCACCCAGATTTCTACTTACTACACACAAACTTTGAAACTGCTTTGTGCAAGTGTATGCAAAGGTGATACTAATAGCTGATTGAACTGAAATGAAAATTTGTAAATTCCGGAATATTCGAAAAGTGTATGAAACATATCTAGAGGGTTCAAATTGGTAACATTCCATTAAATGTTTTATTTTCTCAACTGATGAGATAACCGACACAAAGATAACATGCTATCCCATCATTCCACTCCCAGTTTGAAGTAATGCCGAACAACGTTTCTTGCATTAGTATTTAGTTAAGCTACCTTCAGCTGATGTGCATTCATCATTCCAGTACACTGTAAGATTATGTTCGGTAAAGCTTGTTATAAAATATTATTATATTATAGAAATATTTGGGAATTCGACTGAGTTCTATTTTCGTGTGTGTGTTTACATGGCGCGGTTGGACCGGTCGGGCTAGACTTCCGGTCAAGCTCGAGTGCCCGACCGGGGGTAACCGTTCCCATATAAATATCTGCACGAGCATATAATTCAGTTAGACACAGAGAGATATCAAAGACAGACAGCGATGATTATAAGATTCAGAGTGAGGTAGAGGAAAAAGATTACAGAGTGTTTATTATATATGTTGAAATCTAAATTATCGAAACTAACAAAATTAATTTTATAAACATGTGTGCATTATGTGATACAATAAATCCTAAGGAACAACTGTGTTTCTTAAACTTTGAAGAGCTTTAATAAACGGTTAAAAATTCCGATTACATGATATTAAAATTCATGACATCTGACTTTTAATTTAAAAAGCATATTAAGTTTCACTAAAGCGGTTAGATAATTAACTCCAATGTTATTTTCCTGTTTTAAAATAGAATGTCATACCGACATGTACAATGATCCATCTTCGCAAGCCAAGGGTTAAGCTCCGCATACTCAAGATTGGTGTGCGGATAGTAACCCTTGAATAGCAGCGAAGTTGAATGAATCTGACGTTTTGTTTTTGAAGTAAATATATTTAGTACATATCAGTAAAGCAGTTAAGATAATATATGTACGAGGCAACATGAATGGCGGAAAATTCACGTTTGATATATAACACAACAATAATTGGAATATATTTTCTGTAACGAACACCAAATCAAACCGAAGTATTTATACAATTATATAAGGCGTGTAGTTCCCGATATAGGCACAAAATCGAAAAATGAGCTTATCAGGACGGGTAACAAAAACCTTGCCGAATCTTTCAATTTCACTTTCAGGTATATCGACGATGTGTTGTCTATCAACAACTAGAAGTTTGCTGACCTAGTCGATCGTATATACCCTACTGAACTTCAGATTAAAGACACAACATACTCTCCTACATCAGCTTCTTACCTCGATCTTTACTTAAGCTATGACCAACACGGGCAACTAACTACTTAGCTGTATGATAAACGTGACGATTTCGATTTTTCGATCGTGAACTTTTTATGTCTTGATAGTTACATCCCTGCTTCTCCATCCTGGTGTTTACATGTCGCAGTTGATTCGTTATTCTAGGGCTTGCTCTGAATATCGCGATTTTCGTGATCGATGCCAACTGCTGACGAACAAACCTACGGCACAGGGATTCGAGAGATGCAGGTTGATGAAGACTATGGGCAAGTTTTATGGTCGCCATCTTCATCTCATCGAGAAATATTCTGTATCTTTGTGTGATATGAAGATGGACGTTTTTGAGTTTGCTTGTTAGTGTGTTTACTTGTACATGTTGTGATGACAATGATGACCCGGTTCTCATTTTGAGGATTAATGCTTACTTGGATGTGACCAAGGTTTACATTGCGGGTGTCGTCGATGAAGCAGAAGACTTCCGGAACACCTGGTCTTATTCTCGGATTATGTTTTTTTTTTACGCTTTGGTATTCTCTGATTTTTTTTATATATTTTAGCAAAGTAACAAATCTTCCAGATTGGTTTTAATTTATTGATTCGGAAACTTAACTAGGAATATTCCTGTTGATTTATCGTACATATTTGTTACCCTTTTCACTTTTTGAATTCATACAATTATCAAAATGGCTTCCTCATCTATGAAGTTGCATAGGTTACTTTCTTTTATTTTCTCTCCGCCCATATATTATGTCCGTACGGAATCATTACAGATGAAATAAATGGTGCATTAAACATATATTGATACCTATAAGTTTTGTCATGATTCAATGGCATTTTTAAAAACGTTTAAATCAATGAGTTTTCCGTAGTATTGGGATAAACTAGATACTTACCTTGATCGACATCCATTGTTATGTAGGAACCTGAGATAAGGCTACTTGGGACGATTTACCACCTTTTTATTATCTTATCGTTA
Organism: Mimachlamys varia; assembly: GCA_947623455.1. NCBI lineage: Eukaryota > Metazoa > Mollusca > Bivalvia > Pectinida > Pectinidae > Mimachlamys > Mimachlamys varia. The sequence goes on from OX392527.1 coordinate 53,041,963, forward strand.
TATGTAATGCGACACAATTACCACAATAGACAAGTAGAATGGCCCATTTATTATCTTACTCATAATCCGAAACTGAAATCGTAAAATAGGTTAGATGAAGAATGTGAAAAGGTTTTCATATTGTAATTCACCTCCTTTTATGATAATGTACTAATATTAGATGGTAATATTAAATTCCAATATATTCCTGAATTATATAATTGTGATTCCTATAAACAGTCGAACACCGTTTTTCCAGAAATCTTTAACTCGGAAATCTCGTAATCCGGACAAAAATATCCGGGAATGGATTTCCGCAACGTTAAAATGCACGGATAATCCGGAAAATCGCGTTCCGGATCCGAAATTAATTTCAAAGAACAAAACGTCTGTAAGATGGTGTTTTATGTCTCGGTAATCCAGGCTCAACGTCTCCATCGGAACCCGTTATGTCACACACAGGAGTGAAAGCTTTGTCTAGAATCACATGTTACACGCTTGACCGCACGTAATACACGCCACTGTACTACTAATGTGAGTGTAAGAGTCATGTCACTTAATTCTGTATGATAATGAATTAATGATACATATTCTCATATGGAGCATAAGTTCCATGTTTAAATAACTTTGATGATAGTTTTATCACCTCTTTGGAAGAAGTTCACCGAGGTTTATATTCATTGACAGTATATGGTAAATAGCCCCCCCCAAAAAAAAAAACACACACACACACACACACACACACACAAACACAATAGCAATAATAATCGCTGTCCGTGAGTACGACCTCTTTTATTATTAATCATTATTAATCATTATTAAAAAGGGTGTCGTATACTTCACTCACTATGGACCTTACAAGGTCAATGTCCAAACTTTCCGTGGACCCATTTATTCAGAAACACATTCGTAGCCGCTCCATATCCATATTTTTGTAACATGATGTGCAGTGCACTCTCATAATGTCATTATGGCCTTAACCAAAAGTTTCAAACATTCAAATGTGCACGCGAAGGCGGTGCAAATCGATTATTGCTGTTTCTTACTACAACATGTAATAAAAACCGATAAGGGTGCTGTTTTGCGCATTTCTGTGGCCTATCAGGGATAAGGCTAATATTAAGTTCAGCTGCATAAAGAAATATATTAAAAAAATGTACGTTTGTGTGGGCTCATAGAAAAATTGGAGGGGGTCAAAGTGGGGAGAGAGTAAAATAATTTTGTTTTATTGAAATTCTTTCGAACTACATTGTAAAATATTCAAGTAAAACTTCTATATTTTGTAGTTCCTGCTACAACAGTACATATCTCCATATCTAAGTTGAAAAATAAAATGTCAGAAGACAAAAAAACGCAAATCTGACCAATTAGGTTAAGGTCATAATATCTTACTGATCTAAATAAATAGAAAAAGTATAGAGAGAATGTCAAATTGGCACCCTCCCTTCAAACGTTGCATCAAATATCAAGCTCATATTTTCGACCCATAAACTGCTTCAAATATTGTAACGATATTTCCAGCGCACACACACATACATACACACACATATGGAGATATTAGCCTGGCTGTATAGCAGTAGTAAGCGCCTGATAACCAGCTCCTGCGAACTCCTCAGAATTGTATATGATAGAACTGTTTGTTAATTGTATTGATTGTATGAGAATTGTATATTTATGTACTGTTAAGCGCTTTAAGATGGCTTATCTTAGCTAGTTAGAGCGCTATATTAAATGTTGTATATTATAATTATTATTATTTATTTGAAGCAAACTTGATAGTAAAATAATCAAGCAAGATGTCAACTGATTAAACGTGGATGTCATCGGATCAAAAGTCAAGTAAAAATATGTCGATTAACTTTGGGTCAGATTTTTTTTTTTTTTTTTTGATGTGACCAATATTTGATCAAATTTATATTAATCACTCTTGTTGGCCCGGATGTTAGCGCGCGAGGGGTCGTATTATGGGAGGAAACCGGAGTACCTGGAGAAAGCCCACGTGGTCGAGCAGGTGACCCCATACCTTTTCACGTCCGGTCGGGGAATCTAACCCCGGCCGCCTTAGTGAAAGGCAAGTGCGCTATCCACTGCACCACCCGACCACCCTGGGTCGGATAAGAATAGTAGGGTCTTCCTAACATGAAAGTTTTTTAGTTTTGCTGAAAGTATGTATACAAACAATTTGTAACTCATTTATAATGAAAATTGATGAAACAGAAGGATGATTAAGAATACATATCTACCCGTTATTCGCTTGAATTTGCATATTCTTGAGAATAGTTTACCTATTTGTAGACTCTATGATATGTCTGGTACCCCGGTATATTCTTTACATGTTGACTTTATATTTCAACAGCGGGTCCCTTAAAAATGGCTGTTATGTCCATATCATTTAGATACCTGTATCATAAGATTCCGCGAGGAATGTAAGTCACTTAACTATGTGGGCGGCACCATAAGATGTTCATGAAGATAGTGCACGCACATAATTTATGCAGCATCTTTAATATTTAGCCGTTGGTTGGTTTTTAGGTCCTATAAACAGCTAGGATCATTTAAGGACGGCCTCCTTGTACAGATGCAGTAAGCCAGAAAAAATCATTCTACTGCATCATCAAGTTGTCTCGACCTTCTCGGACTCGTCAGCACTGCTAGGGGCCAAAAGTTGTGAAGTGCAACTTTGTTAACTTATGTAGAACCAGAAGTGACTTTAGGTTCATAAAACTCCCTTAATTTATGAATTCAGAAAAAAATGAGTAGGATCAAATGTACAATTTCAAATCGTGTACTTCGAAAGTGTACATATTATGAACCATGCCACTGCTCAAATGAGATATCTGTAGTCTACCATCGTGTATCCTGAAAGATGAATGTAGCGCACACACATGTGCTGCGCCTTTTGAATTTAGAAATAAATAATGAATGCCGAAAAAAGAAATACATCATACAACTGTTTCGTTCTTCTAGATCATTAGTGATGCAAGTAGCCAAATATACAAGTTCATTACTTAATTACATTATATCTGTTTTTACACAGACAGTAGAATAGATGTCAGCTGCTGGCGAACAAACTAACAACACATGGATTTATGAGATACAGGTTGATGAAGACTGGGAAGTTTTATGGTCGCCATCTTAGTCTCATTGGGTACACTGGAATCAGATTGCCCGTCCGTCCGTCTGTAGACAAAATTTCGTCCGGCTGTGCATTCGCTCAGTTTTCAACGGATCTTTTTAAAATTTTGTCGGAATAGACAGTACAGTATGTTGTACAAATAACTTTAAGGGGGCGGGGGTATGAGTTGGCCCCCGGACGACAGTTTCTAGTTGTGAATGATAATTATGCCTCAGTTCTCACTTTGAGGCAATGACACTTACTTGGATTTGACCTAGATTTACCGGCGGGTGTCGTCGATGAAGCAGAAGACGCTCATTCTTCCGGAACACCTGTTAGTTGTTACTAACAGGTGTACTGTTAGTTCCTTTGTTCAAATTATGCATCTAGGTCTTGATAGTAACAACCCTGCTTCTCCAAACTATGATGTTTACATGTTGCAGTTGATTCGTTATTCTTGGGCTCGCTCTAAATATCAGGATTTTTGTGATCGATGTCGGCTGCTGACAAACAAACGAACAACACACGGATTCGAGAGATGCAGGTTCATCAAAACTATGGCCAAGTTTTATGGTCGCCATCTTTGTCTCAATGAGAAAACAGTATTAGTTTGTTTTCATATGAAGATGGACGTTTGTGAGTATGCTCATTAGCGCGCTTAATTGTTGTGATTGGTAATGATGACTCATCACTCATTTCGAGGACTTGATATTTACTTGGATGTGACCAATATTTTTTTTATTTATTTTACAACAAGTATGAAACAAGTTATACAACTTATACTAATAACTCTTGTTGGCCCGGATATTAGCGCGCGAGAGGTCTTATTGAGGGAGGAAACCGGAGTACCCGGAGAAAACCACGTGGTCGGGCAGCTGACCCCATACCTTTTCACGTCCGGTCGGGGGATCGAACTCCGGCCGCCTTTGTGAAACGCAAGTGAGTGTATCCAATGCACAACCCGACCACCCCGACCACCAATTACATGGCAGGGTCGTCGATGAAGCAGAAGACGTTTACTTTTCCGGAACACCTTGCCTTATTCTCTTGTTCTTTTACAAGGGTCTCCATGAAAATCTTTCTTTTGCTCATATTTTGCACATAGTTTAATCAATATTGAGTGTGGATTATGGTTTTGTTGACGCTTCGGTATTTTCTAATTTTTATGATCGATTTTGGAGTCGGATTATGGTTTTGTTGATGCTTTGGTAATCTCTGATTTGTTATACTAGACGGGGCATGGAATATCGATATGATATATACATGTTAAGGATGTAAAAGATATTGAAGATTAACCAAACACCGGTGATAGATATTAATCTATACAAGTCGGAGTTATAACAGAAGACAGTTGATAAGACAAATATTTACTTCTAAATTACAAATACTACAAATCATTACAGAAACTGATACAACGCAATTACCCTACAACGACACTTGGAGTATTCTTCACCAGTGATGGTAGGTACTGGTTCCAGAACTTGATCCTATCCAGTGTCACGTGATATTCTGCTAGTATGTTGCTATCCAGTCGTTGATAGAGCCCGCCTATTGGGTCGTATCTAGGCCAATGGGGCAGACCGGGACCATTCGGGGAACTATTGGAAGAAATAAATGAATTATTAAGTAAATAAAATATAATTCAATATAACTTTTTATTTCGTTTTTCAAGTTATACATGCAAAATATATTTTCTATTCAAGTCATAGAGATACAGAGAAAATATTGTAGTATACTAATATACTAATACTTTACTGAGAAAAAATATAATGTTTACTTAAATTACAGATGAGTAAATACATGTATTATATGGTATGTTGAAATGGTATAACTAAACCCAAGAGCATTATATGTTAGTGCACACACCCCTATTCTTTCTTTAATCAATCATGCTGATAGTTTAGTAGTTTAATCGATGCATCATCATCATTAATTAACATTTCGTTTTTCTTGTGGTTGATTCGTTTTTACTTTATGTCCTTTTAAAAGCTATGGTTATTTTAAGGGCATGACAGGTTATGGCGAAAACAAGAGAGAGTTTCATCAAACAAATACGTTTAGATGGAAGAATAATAACGAAACAACACATACCCGGTCTTAGCAAAGTTCGTCCAATACGTTTTCATTATCAAAGAGAGTAACTGATCAATATCGTTTGCGGCACCACCGAAATTAAACAGATACGCCAGTTCTTGGCCATGACTCACTCCAACGAACCATGAAGGTCGGTTATTGTCCATTGACTTAGTCACTTTGGTAAACATGAATTGAAAAGTATTTCTTCCCATGGTCAGTCCAGGAAATGAATGACAGTTGAGTGTGCTGACAGTGGGGGCTACCATCACTCCATCCGTGTACATGTTGATGACGTTTCTGCTCTGTTCAACGACATTACTGCTTCTGTACTTTTGACAAATGGCGTCAGAAATAACCTTGTTTCCATCGAATATGTCTTTTGCAAATACTTGCGAAAGTACATCACAGAGAATGCGAGTTGGTATAAAAAGCGAAGCATTGAAATGATATTGAGCCTCTAAAGACTCCATGCTGACGTCGAGAAGAAGGGATCCTTCAGCATCTGTATTGCCAAACATGGCGTCCAATGACCGGAAAAAATTGGAACCCGCTGAAGTGATATTGGCAATCACATCTTCAGGAGGAGACTTTATAAGATCCCCATCAACTACAGGGGCGACTGGAATAGGAATTATATGCTCTGTGTATTTTTTAATATCTAGATTCATTTGGGCTCGTAGAAGTTCTGAAGCAGATTTTCCTTTCAAACACTGAACAAGTCTAACAGAATCGACGTTGATATCATTTTCGTTGATACAGTTGAGTAAAATACCATATCCTCTAGAAAGTTTCTTCGCCTCTACTGCTAATGCTAAAGCAGAATTAGCGGGCCCACTTTCACCAATAACACGCTGAAACAGGCCTTGATTTTGTGGGTTAATGGCATGTAACGCTACACTCATTGAACCAGCAGATTCCCCGAACAGTGTTATTGAGTCTGGATTACCACCGAAGGCTACAATGTTTTGTTTTACCCATTTAATTGCGAGCAGCTGGTCCCAAAGGCCGTAATTTCCGAGCGAAGAATCGTCCATTGTACTGAGAAAACCCAAAAATCCTAATCGGTAATTAACCGTGACGACAATAACATCACCAATATTAGCAAGGGAGGAAGCGTCATATGAGGTTGCTTGTCCAAAAATGTAGCCCCCTCCGTGTATCCAAATCATCACACTCTTCATGTTCGTTGGTGAAGCATTGGATGGCGTGTACACATTCAACTGAAGACAATCCTCAGACATTTCCCTGTTTTGAAGTCGGTCAGATATATACTTTCGATCTTGTATGCATGATGGACCAAATGAAGTTGCATCGAGGACATTCGTCCAGCCACCAAATGGAACAGGTTTTCGTAGTCTCAAATCTCCAACCGGGGGTTTAGCATAAGGTATATTTCGGTACTGATACACTATTTGGTCTCTGTTCTGTATGCTGATACCACGAACTGGTCCAGATGGTGTTCGTATTGTCTTGTAACTCGCACAGTTTGCCATACTTGCAAACACTGCCATCAACAACAGCACGACGGAGGAACACACCGTCATTTTCGAGGAATTTCTAAACAAAAATGGAATTCAAGATGATGAACAAATCTTGCACTTGTCTTTGATATCTTATGGAATAAAACGCTTTCTGCATAACTTCATCAATTTAATTCTTATCGTGACGAATTAAGATCTTGTAAAATTGTTTTCTTCCTTGGTCTTATTATATTTCTTTTTTTGTTGTTGTTAATCTATGCTTCAGAAATATAGTAATTGCTTTCCATGTTATAAACGCGTTAGATGTTATAACAATAGGATATCTTTCATTCAACAATGGTGTCCTTTTGCAAAAGAAAATTGGCAAAATTTTTTGTTTGGTTTCGTGAAATTGCAAGAAAATAGAAAATCTAAAATCTGAACGGATTAATTCTTCATTTGTTGTCTCGTAAAATTGATATACCTTGTTCTTTAGCTTTATCATAAACTAATATATTTATGCTTTTTATTCTATCCTTTTATACAAAGCATGACGTTTTAAGTGCAAGGACATAACACTTGATAAATCTGTACTTTACATGATGTATCCACAAATAAAAAATATCACATTTAAAACTTTTATCACAAACAGAAACAAGTTTCCTATCAATATCCCAAATATATTACAACTACAGCAGATATGATAATTAGTTAGTTTCAAATTCAAAATTTTGACAGTAAAATTAGTTTGAAGACATCCCATTGTGAGTCACATACGAGTATCACTCAACATCTTCGGTAGTTATCTATATGTATTCTATGTAGGTCTTACCTGTGTTCGTCAATCCAGTCGTGTCAAGGATCACAGACCAAGTGGCAAATGACGGCTCGTTAAGAAGGGTCAAGTAACCGATAAAGGCCATGTTTACTTGATGTTACACAATATTGGAGACACCAGGCTGGCTTCACGTAAGCTGTAGACTTATGTTATCTTATCTTCACTGTTGCGACAACAGGCAATATCTGTGTATACGTGTACAATGATACCAAAGACCTTTGGGAAATACAAAACAATGGCTATGGAAAATTTCAATAAATTTTCAATCGCCTGCATTTGTCAAAACAGCTTAAGAAACTACTCAAGTAAATCCTTCCCATTGATGTCTTTTATTAAAATCAATGTGGAAACAGACTTTCAAAAGATCTACAAGGCGAGTGTCGTCGATGAAGCAGAAGACGCTTTCTCCTCCGGATCACCTGGTTTGAATATCTTGTACTTTTGCAAAGGTTTCCATGTTTGATCTTTCCTTTTTGCGTCTAGTTTAATCAATATTTAGTTGGGATTATGGTTTTATTGACGCTTGGGTATTCTCTAATTGTTTTAACTGCTTATGTGCAAATCACAAAAGATAATTTCTGCAATTTATTTCAAATAATTCGTGTGGGTTTTATTCTGTATGGAAAACATTTCGTCGGGATATTATTTCGAGAAATATCTAAAACCACGAAATAAACGAAATCAAATCCACAACGTAATTTAATGCCCTTACAGTATGTCAAAAGGATATATCCTTTACACAAGAGATGACGTAACACACATATTTTGCACCTTTTAAATTTAGTTATAGATACAGTATGCCGAGAAAAAAATTTAAACTGCACCATACAGCTGTTTCGTCCTTCTAGGACACTTCAGTGGTGCTAGAGGTCAATGGTGGGAATCCAAAATTTCTAAACTAATGTAGAAGCAAAAGGGTCAGGTGCGTAATAGCCCTTTAATTTATGAATTTAGAAGTAAAGTTTAACTAGTTCTGTATAATTTAAAATCGTGTACTACAAAAATGTGTATATAATGTACCATCTATATCTTGTACGACATCTACAGCCATGTGATTCCTGTTGGTAATGTTAAGATTAATGACATAACAAAGTATAAAATTCATATAAGTACGCCTGCTTCATATAAATACGCCTGCTTCATATAAGTACGCCTGCTTCATACAAGTACGCCTGCTTCATACAAGTACGCCTGCTTCATACAAGTACGCCTGCTTCATATAAGTAAGCCTGCTTCATATAAATACGCCTGCTTCATACAAGTACGCCTGCTTCATATAAATACGCCTGCTTCATATAAGTACGCCTGCTTCATATAAGTACGTCTGCTTCATACAAGTACGCCTGCTTCATATAAATACATTGTACGTCTGCTTCATACAAGTACGCCTGCTTCATATAAATACGCCTGCTTCATATAAATACGCCTGCTTCATACAAGTACGCCTGCTTCATATAAATACGTCTGCTTCATATAAATACGCCTGCTTCATACAAGTACGCCTGCTTCATATAAATACGTCTGCTTCATATAAATACGTCTGCTTCATATAAGTACGCCTGCTTCATACAAGTACGCCTGCTTCATACAAGTACGCCTGCTTCATACAAGTACGTCTGCTTCATACAAGTACGCCTGATTCATATAAGTACGCCTGCTTCATATAAACACGCCTGCTTCATATAAATACGTCTGCTTCATATAAATACGCCTGCTTCATACAAGTACGCCTGCTTCATATAAGTACGTCTGCTTCATACAAGTACGCCTGCTTCATATAAATACGTCTGCTTCATACAAGTACGTCTGCTTCATATAAGTACGCCTGCTTCATATAAATACGCCTGCTTCATACAAGTACGTCTGCTTCATACAAGTACGCCTGCTTCATACAAGTACGCCTGCTTCATACAAGTACGTCTGCTTCATACAAGTACGCCTGCTTCATACAAGTACGCCTGCTTCATACAAGTACGCCTGCTTCATACAAGTACGTCTGCTTCATACAAGTACGCCTGCTTCATACAAGTACGTCTGCTTCATATAAGTACGCCTGCTTCATACAAGTACGCCTGCTTCATATAAATACGCCTGCTTCATACAAGTACGCCTGCTTCATACAAGTACGCATGCTTCATACAAGTACGTCTGCTTCATATAAGTACGCCTGCTTCATATAAATACGTCTGCTTCATATAAGTACGTCTGCTTCATATAAATACGCCTGCTTCATACAAGTACGCCTGCTTCATACAAGTACGCCTGCTTCAAACAAGTACGCCTGCTTCATATAAGTACGCCTGCTTCATATAAATACGCCTGCTTCATATAAGTACGCCTGCTTCATACAAGTACGCCTGCTTCATATAAATACGTCTGCTTCATATAAATACGTCTGCTTCATATAAGTACGCCTGCTTCATACAAGTACGCCTGCTTCATATAAATACGTCTGCTTCATATAAATACGCCTGCTTCATATAAATACGTCTGCTTCATATAAGTAAGCCTGCTTCATATAAATACGCCTGCTTCATACAAGTACGCCTGCTTCATATAAATACGTCTGCTTCATATAAATACGTCTGCTTCATATAAGTACGCCTGCTTCATACAAGTACGCCTGCTTCATACAAGTACGCCTGCTTCATACAAGTACGCCTGCTTCGTACAAGTACGTCTGCTTCATACAAGTACGCCTGCTTCATATAAGTACGCCTGCTTCATATAAACACGCCTGCTTCATATAAATACGTCTGCTTCATATAAATACGCCTGCTTCATATAAATACGCCTGCTTCATACAAGTACGCCTGCTTCATACAAGTACGTCTGCTTCATACAAGTACGCCTGCTTCATACAAGTACGCCTGCTTCATACAAGTACGCCTGCTTCATACAAGTACGTCTGCTTCATACAAGTACGCCTGCTTCATACAAGTACGTCTGCTTCATATAAGTACGCCTGCTTCATACAAGTACGCCTGCTTCATACAAGTACGCCTGCTTCATATAAATACGCCTGCTTCATACAAGTACGCCTGCTTCATACAAGTACGCCTGCTTCATACAAGTACGTCTGCTTCATATAAGTACGCCTGCTTCATATAAATACGTCTGCTTCATATAAGTACGTCTGCTTCATATAAATACGCCTGCTTCATACAAGTACGCCTGCTTCATATAAGTACGTCTGCTTCATACAAGTACGCCTGCTTCATATAAATACGTCTGCTTCATATAAGTACGCCTGCTTCATATAAATACGCCTGCTTCATACAAGTACGCCTGCTTCATATAAATACGTCTGCTTCATATAAGTACGCCTGCTTCATACAAGTACGCCTGCTTCATACAAGTACGCCTGCTTCATACAAGTACGCCTGCTTCATATAAGTACGCCTGCTTCATATAAATACGCCTGCTTCATATAAGTACGCCTGCTTCATACAAGTACGCCTGCTTCATACAAGTACGCCTGCTTCATATAAATACGTCTGCTTCATATAAGTACGCCTGCTTCATACAAGTACGCCTGCTTCATACAAGTACGCCTGCTTCATATAAGTACGCCTGCTTCATACAAGTACGCCTGCTTCATATAAGTACGCCTGCTTAATTTTCAATACCACTTTTATCGGTAATGCACGTATCAACTTCATGCGAACAGCGGTTAAAAATATATAAACGTGAAAAGGGTGTTGGACAACGCAGCAAATGAATTGGTAATTAGGTTTCAACATATAATTATGTGCAAGAACAATCCATGACCGATCTTCTGACGACACAGTGTTAGGATTTAATGCGTTCAAGGGCTGCCATAACTGCGAATGCATTATCCATATATTTGTAGTTTATAAATGTATATCTAAAAATTCCTCCGCTACCACTGCTTATCGAGTACGAAGGAAACCAGGATCCATAGAATATGAAAAGACATCATCACAACGTATGTAAAAATTTCAAATTTAGATCCCCCCCCCCCTATTTTTGATGCTTTGCTGCATCAACAAATCCTTCAATTAATCTATAATAAATTGAATGCAACTACGGAACTAAATTATTTATGTACATTTGTACCTTATTTTTTGCTTTTTTTTATCATACCGATGTGAAAGTGACCTCTGAGTATTTCAATCGTCCCGTGACACCGCTTGTACATAGCATTGGTGACCGGTGACCAAGCAAGTGATATACCGGTTCATATAGCAAATCGAAATCATTTTACAGCAAAGATGACAACGTGTATTAGCCTCTTCAAGCTAGATTCACCCTGCTGCAAACCATCAACGTCGGAATGTTTGACTGGATTGGACATGTAGATATACGAAGCTGGTGGAGGTGAAATAAAGAATGTTAACAGGACGAAAACTGTCTTATCACTTTGTTGTATCAGAAACATACCTGCGTTTCTCGCTTACTCACCAAAACGTACCTGTGCACGATATAAAATGCGTACATATTGAGCATATCAAACAAAAGACCAACTTGTTTGAAGGACAAGATTCACAAGTCAGGTACGTGGGATAATGCACTTTACATAAAATCATTGGATATGTTACGTACAAACTTACTATTTCATTCGTTTACGAAAAAGGAAGGTTTCTAAGGTCGGTATTGTGGGTTATGTAGATTTAAGAATTGTACCTCATTTTGACTGTGTATACGGTAGTACGACCGCTGTTGGCAACGAATTTATTCCCTATTGTGTGCGTTAATAATATATGGTAAATTTGGAAATAGGTAGTGACACCTGTGGATTTTATATCTAATGTTAATAGCATTTCGAACATACTTATTCACTTACCACGCCTTGACACGCTGGTCTAGTATTGGCGCGGCCGAACGTCGCAACAGGAAGCCGCCATTGTTTGCATTACCGTCAAAGAATTTCGAATGTGCATCAATGGAATAAGAAGTTTACTAGCATAGCATTTTTACTTTGCGTATACACTTTTTATACACTGTCACAAGTTAATAGAATTATTAAGGGAAAGATGTTAATATATTAAATGTATGCTTTGGGGATAGGTAGAGATATACAGTATACCGAAAAGTTGTCTCCCAAGTTTAAATTTTGCCTTTTTGTTTACCACAGTAAAGAGAGCAAACCTGACATTCATGCTAATATTTATAAACAATTTAGTAAACTGTTATGAATGGAGCCATTACCACTTGGCGAAACATTGAATTAATGGTAGTCGAAGAATGTAGGATTGATTGGGAGTCCTGGTTTGTATATGTTTTATATATGTTTTATACATGTTTTATGTTTTATATATGTTTTCGTTGTTTTAGAACAAAGTTCACATACAGAGCCTTAATTATGTACACATGAGTACTTCAATTAATTAGAACGAATTGCATGTTATTCAATAAACATATATCACTACATTTTAATCTGCGTTTTGTTGGTTATTAAGATGAATAATTCTTAATAATAAGTTTATCTTCCAGAAACCTCGACAATGGAACGTAGCACAGTCATATTTGTGTTGTTGACTGGTTTTGTTAGCAGTGTCCAGTGCACCAGCTTCAATACAGTGCGTTCTCCGTCTGGACCGATTAAAGGGATTGGGGTACTTTACCAGGGTAGTACGGTGTTTCAGTACCGAAATATTCCATATGCTGAACCTCCATTGGGCAATCTGAGACTACGGAAACCGGTGCCGCACCGTACGTGGACAAGCGTCTTAGATGCTACAACGTTTGGTCATTCATGTATCCAAGACGCTGTGCGTATTAAAAGTATCATTCAAAAACTGCCAAACAAAAACATTTCTGAGGACTGTTTACAACTTAATGTATACACTCCGAACATCGCCTCACCACAAGACAGAAAAAGTGTCATGATATGGGTACACGGGGGAGCCTATATGTTGGGACAAGCCACACTCTATGACCCAACACTTCTAGTAAATACAGGAGACGTTATAGTAGTCACGGTGAATTATCGTCTAGGAGCACTAGGCTTTCTCAGTACGGGCGACGATGCAGCTCGTGGTAACTACGGGCTATGGGATCAACGACTGGCTTTTGAATGGGTGAAAAATAACATTGCATCTTTTGGCGGGGATCCTGACACGATTACCATATTTGGACAATCCGCTGGAGCCTATAGCGTAGGCTTCCAGGCGATGATACCACTAAACAGAGGCTTATTTACACGGATGATTTCTGAAAGTGGAGGACAAAGTTCTAACATAGCTATAAGAGCAGATCCGAAACCTATTACATTTCAATACGGCCGTGCAATAAACTGTACGACGGATGCAGATAGCATCATTGATACGACAGCACTTGTTCAGTGTCTAAGGGAGAAAAGTACTGACGAAATAGTCCAGACACAAGTCAATCTTAACTCCACGTTATATGGGGGCGACTATGGTATCGAATTTATGCCGGTCGTTGACGGAACTTTAATAAAAGCCATGCCCGAAGTTTTGCTCTCCAATTCCTCATCTGAGGAATACAAGTTCTTCCGATCCTTAGACGTCATATATGGTACATGTAACACTGAAGGGTTGATCGCAAGTATTATCGCTTTTGGTTTGCAAAAGAAGTACGGATTTAATGCCACGCTTGAAATCCCAAACATTGTTTTAAAGGACGAGTTTGCACCAACTATTTCTCGGGTTTTCTATAATAACAATATGCTAGTGTCGCGTGCTATTTATGAAAAATATAGTAGTAATGATACACTTGTGCAGAGTAGGAACATGTTGAATGTTTTCACAGATTATGCATTTCTTGCTGCAACAGTTCGAGCTCTAAACTTCCATTCCCATTCTGGTCCTACTCCAGGGGGAAACACTTTCCAGTATTTGTTTTCGCGACAGGGGACTATGGAGGGCGCATTTGTTGTTCCTGAATATTTCAAAGGAGCATGGCATGGATCAGAGTTGTCTTACCTCTTCGGACTAGACGGTCCAGGGAAAGTGCCAAATAAAACTGCGGATGAAAACGCTCTTAGACACAAAATGATTTCCTATTGGACAAACTTCGCTAAGCACGGGTAGGTGATCTTAAAAAAATCCGTTATATTTCTATCTTTTCATTAATTTCATTATGTAGGAAATACGTATCATTTACGTATAGATGTCTCGACTCTGAATTCATTTTTATTCGGTACACTGGTATTTATGTTACACTGGTATTTATGTGACACTAGTATTTATGTTACACTAGTATTTATGTCACATTGGTATTTATGTCACACTAGTATTTATGTCACACTAGTATTTATGTCACACTGGTATTTATGTCACACTAGTATTTATGTCACACTAGTATTTATGTCACACTGGTATTTATGTCACACTAGTATTTATGTCACACTGGTATTTATGTCACACTGGTATTTATGTCACTGGTATTTATGTTACACTGGTATTTATGTGACACTAGTATTTATGTTACACTAGTATTTATGTCACACTGGTATTTATGTCACACTAGTATTTATGTTACACTGGTATTTATGTCACATTGGTATTTATGTCACACTGGTATTTATGTTACACTGGTATTTATGTCACATTGGTATTTATGTCACACTGGTATTTATGTCACATTGGTATTTATGTCACACTAGTATTTATGTCACACTGGTATTTATGTCACACTAGTATTTATGTTACACTAGTATTTATGTTACACTGGTATTTATGTCACACTAGATTTTATGTCACACTAGTATTTATGTCACACTAGTATTTATGTCACATTGGTATTTATGTATCAATATTGAACACGTACGTGTCTACTTTTTCCTAGTCTTTTACAAGAATCTCAAACTAGTCTTAACTATTTTTACTTTCAGTATATCTATAGAGGTAGTACCAACGTTATTTTAAGGAGCTATTACGAAATCATATGTACTTTTGATGTATTTTTTATAATTATGCAGCAACCCAAATGGCCAAGGACTCCCTCGATGGCCTACCTACAACACAATGACGGCTGAGTACTTAAACATCAATACAGTAACATCAACCGGAAGTCACGTGGCCGAGGATAGAACGAGATTTTGGAATTGGTTCATCCCATCACTGCTAAACATAGGCACTAGTTCAATCGTAGGAAAGTAATGGACACATATATCTAGGTGGAGGGACTTTGCAAACCTCATAAGCATATGTCATCGTAGAACAAAAAAGCTATTAGTCCATTATAGACACGACTTTGACTTTGATAGCTCGCAGAGGATTTGTTAACTGACAGTATGGCCCTACAATTGCCTTTCACAAACTTGTCAATAAATTATCTTTGAACACGTAAATAAAAGCCTTTCCTTTCAATTGTGTCGAAATCTTTTTTTCAAAAAGGTGGTTCAAATATGTCTACCCCTAATATGACGTTGCTGAACGTCAAGCAGGGAGTAGTAACTACCATTGTTAGAGACTTTGGTATGCATGGCCTGGGGACAGAACCCAAAGCCTTCCTCGCAGTGTCAAACTCGCGCTTAAAGTCCAAAAGTGAAGCTGTGTCAAGGGAGACATTAGGAAGGAGAAAGCTGTTTATAGAGGGTGGAAAAGATGAGATCCCAAGTTTAGTCGCCTCTTGCGGCCGTGTAATGGGGGAAGTAGGCAATAAATCTTACACCGTATTATTAATCTCAGTTAATCAGATGGCAGCAAACAAGTTAACCATAACACGGGGTAAATATAGATTTTATTGACCACAGCAAACGATGAGTAATCTTAAAACAAACTAACTTTTACCAATGTGGTTTGTCATTTCACATACATTTATATAACTTCATCTGTCAACAATTACTGATATTGTTTTGACAGTTTTTATTTCAATTACACAATTATCCTGAAAGTTCCCATTCTATTGCTCGGCGTATTGTTTCATTTTTAGTTAATTGAACTAACGGTTCATTGATACATATACCTCCAGCTCCTGTTAATCATAGAGCAGCTGACTACTGTAATGTCCGCTAGGTATATGAAGGGGGGAAATACTGCCTAACTTGCAATCTAGCTTTTTCAGTCATGCGGTATAACCCGGGGACAATGTCCGCTAGGTATATGAAGGGGAAAATACTGCCTAACTGGCAAGCTAGCTTTTTCAGTCATGCGGTATAACCCGTGGACACGTTCACGCTAGTTAAGCAACGTTGATCGAGTGTGGTCAGTAGTTGGATGGGTGACCACCTGCACGTTACACTACAAAATAGCACGTTTATTTCGCGATAAGACGTGTATGAATAATACAACATTACCATACATGGCATTTATTTAATTTGCCCGTTGATATCCATGGGAAATGTATCTTCTGGCTGTCAAACCGTACGGTAACGGCGTGACATATCAACGAATTTAGGTACTTACTCAGTCAGAACCAAGCAGGTGCCATCTCCAAGTTACCACCGGCAAGGAATGTAATGATAATAGATTGTGCTTCGAGAAAAGCTTGGAAGGTAACTTAATATTCCATTAAACTTCTTCATTCATATTTTGTTATTATACATGTACATGTAGTTCGCATTTACCTATTATTAAAATTTTAATCGAATATTTGTAATATGCCGTATTTACATGTACAAAAATTGGTCATCATTCAAAATGAAAAAAAAAATACCAAGTACGTTTCTCACAAATAAATCTGCTATATCGGTCTATGACCGTAGCTTTGAGTTTTTTTATTCAATACAAACGTCAAAATGTTTGAAATGGTGTAATTCTGTTTTTTTGTTCCTGGTATTCCATCATTTGTAAAACACTGATACCGCGGAATTTGACCGTAGCGTCGTTTACATTTAGCCACTCATAATTAATATAATAATAATAATATACAACATTTATATAGCGCTCTATATAATTTGTAAAATTACTCTAAAGCGCTTCACAACATGTAGATAATAATTTGATACTTACACTGCATAAATAAAGAAGTTATTACAATCCAAGCTAATGTGATAATATAAAAAGTTGCATATAAATACGAACTACATCTACTGTAGATAAACAAATGTCAGTATATACATGACGTCTAAGTTGTCCCTAATATGCAGACGTGAAAAGGTACGTCTTCAGAAGTTTCTTGAATTTGGCCAGAGTATTTGTTTTTCGGATAGCGGATGGTAATCTATTCCACAACGTGGCCGAAACTTTCCCAAAACACCGGTTTCCATAGGTCACAGTACGAGATTTTGGGACACACAACAATGATTCTGTCTTCGACCTCAGTGATCGTGACGGCTGATACAGGGTAACTAGCTCCCGTATGTACTGGGGAGCTGTTCCATCAAGTGCCTTGTATGTGTATACCAAGATTTTGTATTGTGACCTGTATTGCACAGGTAGCCAGTGCAATGAATACAGAACAGGAGTGATGTGTTCTCTCTTTCTAACCCGAGAAACGAGACGTGCTGCCGTGTTCTGGACCTTCTGTAGGCGACTTGTCAATTTGTCAGATATACCACAGAGTAGGGCATTTCCATAGTCCAGCCGTGAGGTAACAAGTGAATGAACCAAAATCTTGCATGCATCGGCAGTTATAAACTGCCGTATACAGCCGATGTTCCTGATCTGGTAGTAACAGGATTTGGCGATAGCATTCACTTGTTTCTCCATGTTCAGTGAACTATCAAAGTACACCCCTAGATTTTTAACAGTTGGGACAGCCTCTACAGTACTTGTTCCGACCTTGAGCTGGAGAGCCGTTGATTGCTTACACTTTGGAGAAAAGACGATCAGTTCCGTCTTTTCCTGATTTAGTTTTAGCATGTTGGCATTCATCCAGCTTCTGATGTCTGTCAGACAAGCTTCCAGATTTTCTGATACGGTGTCCCAGCTGTCCTGTGGTCTGATGACCATGTAAATCTGTGTGTCATCAGCATAACAATGATAGCAAAGGTTATGTCTATGACAAATCTCACCGATTGGTTTGGAATACATGCAGTATTTACGGGGTCCTAACACCGACCCTTGAGGAACCCCATAATCCAGCATGCTGTCACGTGAAACAGAAGATCCAATAGCAATACACTGCGGTGACGTTATCTGTGTGACGTCATCTTTATATGTGTCCATGTGTTGTCTTTTGTAGTCACTTTTGTCTTTATTATTAGGCGGGGAAGAAAAAAGGTAGCTATTGTCTACAGACAGATGAAATATATTTATCAAATTAGAACTCTTTTGATAGAAATCTTCCGATAAACACTCAAATTTAATCGTTCACAAACTGGTTGGAATGTAACGTTGATAAACTAAAACATTTAATTGACATTGTAACACTATCAAAGAAAACCATTTTGACGTCATTGAGAATACAAACAGTTTCACATGAACCGGACGACCATATTATTATCTAAATCGCTGCAGTAAATATAATTAATTTTATCACATAAATGACCAGTTCTGTCATGTTACGTGTACAAATTGTATAACACATGTGTAATAACATTTGCTGACGTCATATGATTGTCTCGGCAGTGAAAATCGTACTATAGAAGAAGTTTGCACTCCTTATAAAGAAATGAATTTGATAGTTTTAGTGTTTTCCCTGTGATTATAAGTTATGTGATGAATAGAATCTTACAGTCGTCTCAATATAACATATAAAAATAATTAAAAAGGTCACCAACTTAAATATAACGAAGATCTAGACCTATATGTAGCAAAGCTTGTATATGATTTTCATTAACATTATTCCAATATATTTGACGGCCACATTTACGTTTTAATGATACAAAGCGCCCCGTAGGCTTATATATAACATAGAGAGCATATCACCTTTGAGTGCGCATATTACTGTCACCAGAAACGCTATCTCAAAGGTCAACGATCACACAAACTCTAAAGGGTTAGCAGGTCTGTAAACAGAACGACGGACAAGTGACTACACAGATGTTTATCAGCAAAGCTGTGAGCTAGTTTTTAACAAGGTAAGTAATTCAAAGAAATCTTAAATAAATACCCAGTTGAGGATCAAAAGAGTATGCATTACATAGCATCAACTTCGTCGTATACAGCAAACACAATTTTTCTGAAAATGATATTTCAAATGTTGGCGCCTATTATTTTGTCATTATTCATTTACAGTTACTGAAAAAAGTAGTGAATTTGTAAACCAGTTTATTTAACGTCAAAAATACGGATATCTGATTAAGATATAGATTACATGTATATACATGTGTATGTAGTATATTGACAATGGAGTCTGTGTCCGTTCAGAACAGAGATCCACCACACATAGTTTCTTAATAACAAGTGAATAAGACAGTTGAATACCGTTACCGACTTGTTTTTTCTCCAATTTTAGGACATTTTACGACGATGTATGCTGTGGTACAGATCATCGTGACGTTTGTTCTAGTACATGTAATAGGAACAACCGGACAAAACACGAAGGTCATCACAACCCCATCCGGGCAACTGCGGGGTCAAGTTACTCTAGCTAATAACTCCATCGTTTATCAGTTCAGGAATATTCCATACGCAAAACCGCCAATCGGTGATCTTCGATTTGAAAAGCCAGTGGAATACGGTTCTTGGTCTGGGATCCGTGATGCAACTTCTTTCGGTCCAGCTTGTATTCAGAGCATCAATGGAGGTAAACATCAGAACACCTCTGAAGATTGCCTCACCCTAAATGTATACGTACCAAATGGTATGCTTGGCAACAGGACGGTCATGGTTTGGATACATGGTGGAGGTTACATCAAGGGAGAGGCCGCCATGTTCGACGGGTCTTACCTTGCTTTGGCGACGTGGTAGTTGTCACAATTAATTACCGTTTGGGTGTTTTCGGCTTTCTAAGCACCAACGACAAAGTCATGCCCGGCAATAATGGTCTCTGGGATCAGCAATTAGCGCTTAAGTGGTTAAAAACTAATATCATAGCATTTGGGGGGAATTCGGAATCCGTGACGATATTTGGTGAATCTGCCGGAGGATTCAGTGTTGGACTTCAATCTATAATTCCCCAAAACAAAGGGCTTTTCCATAGGGCTATAGCTCAGAGCGGTGCCGCGCCTTCCTTTGTGAGCATCGTACATCAACCGCTGTTATTCACGGTGTCATTTGGAGAAAGAGTAGGGTGCCATTTCATTACCGTTAAGTCGCCCATGTTTCTCAAGTGTCTGAAAAACAAGACTGCTGAAGAGATTCTAAATGCCCAGGTCGACGCATCAGCTCCTATCTCCCTGACGCCATTTGCTTTTGGACCAGTTATTTCCCCGGTGGTCGACAGAGAGTTGTTACCGGATGTCCCTTCAGCCCTCATGAAGAACAAATCATCAGAATCCTACCACTTCTTCCGGTCCCTTGATTTCATGGCGGGAAATGTCAACCGAGAGGGATCGATTTTCCTTAACAAATATCTTTATAACTTCTCGAAAATTTTCAACTTCGATTCCGAAAAAGGAGTTCCAAATACTGTCGTATGTAAAGTTTTAGCTCCTGCTGTTGTTAGTGCCTTCAGCAAAACTATTGTCAAAAACAAAACAATTGAAAATGAGATTTGCGATGAGTACAAAGATGATGATCCCGAACTAGAAGGAAACAAAATGGCCGATTTGTTTGGTGACGCCTTTTTCGTGGTGCCATCTATAGTAGCTCTAGATATTCACTCTGACTCGAACAACATAACCAATACTTTCCAGTACGTGTTTAACCGACGAAATCCCGCCATGAAGGGGAATGATCCGTACCCGCAATGGTTCACGGGGGCTCCTCACGCGTCGGAGAACGTGTTTCTCTTTGGCATTCAGCAACTGGCACAACGAACAAACGTCTCTGATGCGGATCTCAATCTATCTGCATATATGCAACAGTATTGGGCGAATTTCGCCAAGACCGGGTAAGATTTGTATGTCTATAAAGTCACGGATGACTTAGATTGTAATGATGATGCAGCCAAAACATGATTAAACAATAAATGTGTGCTTGGTTTTTTTTATAATCATGCTACATGTAGCTTGGTAAATCACACGACCACGGCGAGAAAAAAAATTAGCGTATCAAAAGATATATTGGCAATTATCACGATATTAACGTTTTATTTACGTCTCTATATATTATCTAGATAATTCACTAAATAGAGCAAAATATGTTAGTCTAAGGCTATACCATTTGTTTATTTTGAAAAAAAAAAATCTTAGATTAAATGGTTTTAATACCCTTATCATAATAAATAAATAATGAAAAAAAACTTTAATTATACAGCAACTACTTGCATTAATTTGAAGTATCAAGTCAATTAACACAATCAGTATAATTTGCAGGAAACCGTTTGCTGATGGATCTGCGATTTGGCCATATTACGACAGAATCAGTCGACCATACCTCAGCTTGGATGACGTCATTTCCTCCAAGGAGCACATCTTTTCAGACAGGGTCACGTTTTGGACAGAGAAAGTGCCAATTTTCTGAAATGCCGTGGACGTCATATCAAATTTTCCAAGACAGACATTTTGCTGAAGTTACGCCCAGTTCTTTTGCAGTTTTATATCGATACAAAAAATACTGCGGTCACCTTTTTTCTGTAAATGATATATATATTAAAAACATACTGCATAAACATGTCGTGTGCATTACAACTATCTTGAAATACTTATCATTTTGGATGTGTTCTGCTCTACATCTGTTGTATGTGAACGATACTTTACACTTTAGAAAATTGTGTCGGGTTGTAACAGTCACCTTTACACTTGTTGTATGTGAACGACACTTTACACTTGAGAAGATTGTGTCGGGTTGTAACAGACACTTTTACACCTGTTGTATGTGAACGATACTTTACACTTTAGAAAATTGTTTCGGGTTGTAACAGACACTTTTACACCTGTTGTATGTGAACGACACTTTACACTTGAGAATATTGTGTCGGGTTGTAACAGTCACCTTTACAATGATACCGTATATCTGAGTAAGTTATCCCCTGTTCTGATTCTAATGAAATATCAGTAAGGCTTAAAATTCCAAAAGATTTTTTTTTTCTTTGCAGCGATCTTGTTCTTAAATTAATTTAAAATTTTAATATTCACTAATAAATATCAAGAGTAATCTACATATAACCTCTTAAAACCGCACCATGGTGTTTAGCATTGACATATTTAAACGGTGGAATTTAAACCACGATATATTGTCAAAGTAGTTAACCTGAACTAAAGGTACAGCTATTCTCAAGGCTATGTTTGATTAATTCTAAACAAAATATAACAAAATGTACAGCCATTCTCAAGGCTATAGGGTTATTGGTCGCTATACTCCTTGTTTGATTCTAACCAAATATAACAAAATGTACAGCCACTCTCGAGGCTATAGGGTTGTTGGTCGCTATACTCCTTGTTTGATTCTAACCAAATATAACAAAATGTTCATCAATGAAAATATTTGAACCTCAGCCATTTTTGCCAAGATAGTTTACCGACGAGTTAAAAAGATATACTCCCCTCCTTGATTTGGATGTAGAAGCATATAAAATTTTACTGTGAAAATTCATAATTTTATCTTATAACGTACATATATTATATGGTACATACAAGGGTCATCGCTGAACAATACTGGGCTATTCTATTGTGCTTTTTATTCGTTTTTGAAAAGGGGCCAAAAAAACAGAATACCAAAGCGTCAACAGAACCATAATCCGAACTCAAAATCGATTAAACTATAGGCAAAATAGGAACAAAGGAAAGATTAACATGGAGACTCTCGTAAAAGTACAAGAGATAAGACCAAGTGTTCCGGAAGAGTAAGCGTCTTCTGCTACATCGACGATACCCGTCATGTATGTAGATCTTGGTCACATCCAAGTAAGCATCAATCCTCAAAATGAGAACCGAGTCATCATTGTCATCACACTAATAAGCAAACTCCAAAACGTCCATCTTCATATCACACAAAGATACAGAATATTTCTCGATGAGATCTATTGGTCCTTACTGCATACACTTTTGCCTTTCACATTGGATCAATAGAATGTACGTAATGAAGTTGTTGAATAACATTAGCTGTAATGAAGAATTAACCCTCCAGGAAGGCAAAAATTGAACTTTAACCATTAGGCGTGTCTAGAAAATGTCATACAAGAATTATGCGTAATTATATGTCTCCCATTTCCCGCTTTGGCGAAAACGTTCATGTCCGAACGGGAAAATTGGTATGACAAAATACATACAGCAAGATGATATCATTAACTTGGCCATGTTTCAATTTAATTACATATCATTAACACTATAAATAGTGGATGCTAACATAAATTCTCAAAATTTCCATGTTTTTGCTCCAAAACCGCAGAACCTGCAAATAACTTTCCTCCAAATTTCAGTAAGGTGTTCATAATGATAAGTTTCAATTTAATCAGATATCAGTAATACTATAAAAAAAAACAAGAGGTCCATAGGGCCTGTATCGCTCACTTGGAAACATTGGTATCTAGGTATTCATGGTAAAATATTTTCTTTCTTGCACCGCCCCTCAGCCCCTTGGGAGGGGGGCGAGTCCCACCATTAGTACAATTTTGAATCCTGAGCACCTTGGGATGCTTCCTACCAAATAAGGCTGATTTCCAATCAGTGAGTCGCTTAAACCATGATATAGCTAAATAACCCCTTTTGGCCCCGCCCCTCAGCCACCTAAGGGGTCAGATTGTCCCACCATTAGTAAAATTTGAATCCTGAGTACCTAGGGATGCTTCCTGCCAAATAAGGCTGATTTCCAATCAGTGGTTATGGAGAAGAAGTCGCTTAAACCAATATAGCTAAGTAACCCTTCGGACCAGGTGAGCTAAAAAGTGGACTTTAACGCGAATTCACGTTTTTGCTCCAAAATACCAAAACCTGTAACGCGATTTCTATTAAATTGAGGTCAGGTATTAAGTATGATAGTTTTGAGTAAGGTGACCATTTCAATTGGATAATTTATAACACTGTAAAAAGTGGACTTTAACGCAAATGTTGACGCCGTCGCCAAAAAAACCCCAACCTTATATGCTTAGTCTCGCTTTTCTCGACTATCATCGAAGGGAGACAAAAATGGTCCTAAGAGAGTTAAAGAAGGACATCTGTTGGTATGAACCTCTCCGACAGTGTGACCACTGTGGCTGTATCCCACGTTCCCCACTTTTTAAAAAAACATATGGGGAGGAATGTTGTTAGAAGGATTATAGTCTGTTTCTGATTAATTTTGGTAGTATTTACCTGTGTTTTTACCTGTGTCTTACCTGTGTTTCAACCAGTGGTGAACCTCTATATCTAATATAGATACATTGTTGTATATATCTTAAATGTGCTGATATGATTAGATGAAGCATATTGGTTTATTTTATGATAATTTGCACTTTAAATAATTAAATAGATAGTTTTCAAATGGAAATTTACTTTGTCATTGTAACTTCAATATGATCTTTTGAGAATACAATTTAACTGATCATAGATTCTACATAAATCAT
Source organism: Mimachlamys varia (assembly GCA_947623455.1). NCBI lineage: Eukaryota > Metazoa > Mollusca > Bivalvia > Pectinida > Pectinidae > Mimachlamys > Mimachlamys varia. The sequence goes on from OX392527.1 coordinate 53,066,834, forward strand.
ATTTAACTTGATAAATCCAGTTTGATTTATAACTTGGCTTTCTGATATAGAGCTCAAAAAAATGTCATAACATGCCTTTTATACACATGGTTTTTCTTTTTATCAATTTTAACCAATATTTAATGATATTTGTTTTACGCTGTTCATGTTAATAATATTTATCCGTTTCAAAATATACCATAGAACTATCAACAATTTTCTTCACATTCAAAAGTAACTTATACAAATCCGTCTCCTGGACATGGATACTTCACATATGTATGAAGGTTCAAATGTACATGTAGGTTTCAAACGGATAATTATGTTTGGATGTTGTTTGTTCTTGAATTGCATATGAATTTTCTCACGATAAAGTCTTTGGCGTATTGAGCTGTATTATAAATATTTGAATTATATTGGTTGTGGTCTCCGACATCTTGCAAAATGCTATATGATTTAATATGTATGTAATTGTAATCCTATATGCCTTTTTTTGCCGTATTCACAGTTGAACTCTATTTTTCAGTATAAACCTGCAAACAATCTAGCATATTTTGAAAATCTTCAACATCTTCTGAAAATAAAACTATCATTTGCATATACTATAAGAAATTAATTTAATAATTGTAATTGATAACTCCGTCAATTAGAATTAATAAGTACGCTTTCTATATAATTTACAAACAGAGAAAACAGCATGGGTGATAACTAAAAGCCTATCCTTGTAAAAGTCTGACATGTATATAGAACAAAGCATAACATTTCCTGCTTAATTTTGTACAAGATTTTGCATTTTCATCAACTGACTAATTATATTCAACAACTTTTCCCTAATTCAACTTCTCCATATTTTTAGCCAAAGTTTGTCATGAGATTTGTCATATAGCTTTTTATTTTGCTATAAAGTATTTGTAATTAAACAATGTTATGCAAATATTGCAATTGACTATGGAACTTTCAGTTAATAATGAAGATATCCTATTGATAATTTATCATGTAACATGTAAATCTGAAGTGTTTGAAATATTGAATTGAATGTATTATGTAATCATTACGTACAAGTATTGAAACACATGTACTAACATATACAGTGTATGTAATATTGAATGAAAGAAACTTAATTTTACTGTAATTGATGTGATATGTAATAATATCAATTAAGAAAATCCAATGAATGAAATAGAGTTAAATTACAAAAATATTTTTTGCACATGTAATCAAGTGTTTGGTCTTATATATACTATAGTCTATAGACACGGATAACGCTCACACAGGTAATTTTTACGCACTCAGGTAAATATAAGTTACCTAGTAAGAAACAGACTATAATTGGTTTGCCATTGTTCTCCTATATCAACAATTTCCTTTGTTATATAAAAAGTGGGGAAGGTGGGAACCCCCCACCACTGTGCATGGGGAGCACACACTACAATGGCTCAAAGTGATATCTCTACTATCTATGGTTATCATTACCTATTGTCTCTTCTTATTCAATTTCACAAAAATACGCTGTAAATGGGACCTAAAATTTCTGCAGAGAATCAAGAAGAAAACTACCTCTAAGATAAAATGAACATTTAAAATACAAGTAAAACAAAGACTGATGAAATCATAATTGTATTTCTCATTTAGATTGACAGGCATACATATCACATGTAATTTCTGTACCGCTGGGTACTACATCAATATACATTAAAAGGTGTTTTCTCGCACAACACATTCATCTGGGAAAGCTAGCCTTTACGAGGTCGAATCAATGTTCACAGATATGATCCACATCCAATTTCAGTTTTAACAACCCCAACCTCACAAAAAAAAAAAAATCCATAAGAAATCAAAATAAAATCAATCTCCAGAAGATGAGATGGGCAAACCATATTATTTCAATCACAATACAACTGGAAAGTGGTCCCAATACCATGGTTCAACCTCGTAAAGGCACCCCCCCCCCCCCCATGGACAATATAAACAAACACATATTCTCATTTAACAGAAACATTCTTAATGCAACAGCCATTGTCCTATCTAATAAAGCACAGAGCATATATACACTCAGTTAAACATAACTTACTATGTACAAAAGTATACAGAATACTGTGATATAGCCATCTTATTACATGTATCATGGACTGAATGTATCGGCACATCAGTTTCATCTCTCCCTTTCCCATTAGGTATTATGCATACAGTACACTTGAATATCATTATTACCTACCTGTGGCTAATAACAACAGGTAGCCTTGTTCAACGTCTTGTACTTTGCAGATATAATTTCACATAAAGACATCGTAAAACTGATCCCATTTCACAGGACATAAAGTAGCATAAAGCCTTTTAAGCGTCATTCTCCTCGTACTATAAAATTCTATTTCTCCTGTAGGAATTAAAGGCCCAATATACGTAACTTTCGGCAAAACTTGAAGCGAAAATAAAGCCAAAAATCTCATTATATTTATAGATTTAGTTAAGATTAACTGATATCAGCAATATTCAAGATGAATTATTTCGCGGTTACTGGTACAGCATCAGTTGAAACACGCTATTTGTAAACATGCGTCCATTTTGAACCGTCTTTTACCTTCGGTTTGTTGTTGAAGTGGGCCCCACCTGAATTATTTTCACTTCTTTGGATTTTTCTGTCAAGAGTTTCTTGTTAGTTACTGCTCATGTTTACTTCGTTTTAGGCTTATTTTTGCATGGTTATCAACTGGATTTTTTTTCAGAATTTTTCAGAATCACGATAATTTCTCGAAAGTTACGTATATTGGGCCTTTAATATATTTTTTTGCAAATATGTAAAAAATTCATCTGCTACAAAGAGAATACCAAGTATATATTAAGTACAGTAAACAAAATTCTACATAAAATTTCATTTAAACGACAATTTAGGTTACCTTAACACTTCCTTAAAAATCTTTTTCTCTTCTTTTTTAACTTGATTTAAATGTAAGCTGGACGAAAAATAAGGAAAATAAATTATAATGAAAATTGCCCAGCAAAATGATTTCCCATTTTTTCCATGGCATCAGCCAGTATAACCCTTCCCCACTCCCCATTCGATACATTCAGATTTATTCAATATAAACACAATCTGTTAAATCCTGACGACAAAGAGACAACTAGTGTTTCAACAGTCTTACCATTTGCCATGTCTCAACTAATACGTCTCCTGAAGACTTGTAAAACTTGTACATGGCTTTTTTTATTAACTTTGGAAACGTGATACATGTACTGTAAGCACCTTGTAAAATGTAGCATTTTGTATAGCCAACACAATATCATTAAAAGGATCTTCAATTTTCTATTTAATCTGAGATTTATGAAACTCCTCCTGAATAAAGTTTTGTTTCTAATCTGGCTAAAATTAAATTCTAGACCATTTTCATAAATCACAGATAAAATGGAAACATCTCCTATATGCATGTCATTATCCCAATCTTTACATCACAGTAAGAAACACGAACAAAAATCTGTATTTGGCATAACAGCGAAAACATCTTTTGATACACTGGATTAGCAATATTCAAACCTACAGCCTCAAACCTTAATGTGTATAGACCCATTCCAAAATGTCTGTATAACAAAATAATGAACACAGTTGATTCTCCCGAAAAAAACAAATCACTTATACTTATTATGAGATATGTATGTATTACAAATTAATGGTTTCTTAAAACAAGATTTCAAATAATTGACAACACTGCTAAAAGTTTTTTGTCAAGTCATGAACTTTTATGAATATTTACCAAAACAAAATTGATCAAAAAACAACTTCTTGTTACTACAAAATTAATGTAGTATGATTTAGTGATACACAAGCATGTACGTGTTGGAATTCATGCATCAGACTAAGGTGATGGCAGTGAACAAAACTGGTGAAATATAGGTAAATTATGTACCACAACTTACAGTATCTACACCATGAAATTAAACTGGGCTATAGCCCGATTCAATGATTAAAAACAGTCCTGATTTATTTATTTCATCTTCATTGTAAATCCAGAATAAAGTAAAAAAAAAGGTCAAAAAATAAATTGAAAAATCATTTAATGATATAAATAAAATCCCCTCCAATCATTTCAAATTTTCTTTTTTTCATTCAGAATTTCCCAATAGTGAAACAATTTCCTTCAAAATCTGATTATTCCTCTCCCAAAAAATAAGAAAAAAACATGAAAAATATGTTGATAGTTGCTTTAAAAATCTGTATTGTCAAGATGAACATAATTGTAGCTGATAAACACTGTTTTGGATTTACAAATGAAAGTTAATTTTGTCTTCTATGTTAATTAATGACAAATGGTTTTTTAAGATTCAACATACAACCTGAATAATTTCTGTAATAAACTTTCCTCTTCAAATAGGTTATGTTCATTGCATATTCCAAAAAGAAGCAGTTTCAAACTTTGCTGCAATTTCTCAATTTTAAACTATTGAAAAACTGAACTTTAATTTTATGCTTCAAACAAAATATGCTAAAAACATTTAATATAAATTTTCTAGCACAAGCTTCTTGTATTACATGTAAATTTTGGATTCTCATACACAATTATACTGTAGAACATTAAGCTTATTTCAGAAATTTTTTTTATAGAAGTTTTGAGAAACAATTCTCTCATTAAAATTCATTGACGTATATAATGTCTACATTGTGATAGATTGTAATCACTATAATTTATCTTAAGAATTTTAGCATGCCATGATTAAAAATTATTTTGTAGCAAAAAAATTGTATCATATAATATCACGCATATCCTAGAGTCGGGGTTACTATGATGTTCATTTTCAATTCTCCTTGTCTAATTTTTCAAAATCTACAATAAGTTATCATCATTGGGCCTGCACATACACTTGCATCTGCATGGCGGACTGGAGTAACATTTTGAGTCCCGGCATAAAGCTACTGATTTCGGAGAAGTTGCCCTGACTGACCATCTGTGTGTACACTTGTATGCCAGTGTTGTAGTCGTATTGTTGTATCGCCTGGACAATCTGGTGAAGGCCTAGTAACACGTTCTGGGACAGCTGCAATAGAATTATCTCCCTTAGTTCCAAAATCGCACAGCATTGAAGACATACAAATTGTAAATGGCATTCTGATAATATTGTCTAGTAACTTGAGTATCTATAGTCAAACATGATAATCCTAGATCAATTACACAAAAAGTTGTGTAGTAGCTTAAAATCATCTTCCACATAAACGCCTAAAATTTACAGCAAATGATAAACTTGAAAAGAGTCCATTCAAACAAATTCCAAAAATGTTTAGTACTATATCTATTTAGAAATTTCTAATCTTGCTGGAACACCTTGCCTTGGAACAGGACATGTAACCTGACAATTTAAAATTTCTACTAAAAAATTTAGGTGATCTTACCATTTCATTGCGCAATCTATCATAAAGTATTTCTAATTTTTTGCTAACATCATCCAGCTTCCTCTTCATTTGCTATGGAAAAAGAAAACATTGAGTATTTTACAACAGTAATCACAACAATGCAAAAAATAACTTCCCAATTCAGAATATAAGAAAAATATTGGATTTCAGATTGTTGAATTATTGAATAGAACTTCGAGTAAAATTCTTAAAATTTTCAAATACCATTTTTTCCACATATACAGATAAACTAGAAAATGAAAACATTATTTTCATAGAAGGTTACCCTTGACCAAATGGTAAAAGAGCGTAGACAGTCTTGTTTTATACTCACGGCATTGGAGGCGACAGAAGAACAATTATTGACTAGAGAACCAAATATGTCCTGCAGCACTTGGTGTTCTGAAGGTATGGGTTGTTTAGCTACTGGCTGCACTGGTTCCGGGACACTTGCGTTTGAAGGAGGAGCCTGGCAATGACAATGTGAATGTACAATGAGTCGATGTACTCAGTAAACAGATGGAAATACAGATTTAATCTTGCTTTGAAAAACTGTTGGAAATGGCAAAACAAAAAATAATAAACAGTGCACATTTCAATATTTTGTTGTCTTGAATACGAATACGGACTTTTCAGAAATATGCATGTGTCAACTGAACTTGTGTATTTTACAGGTATAAGTTTACATTCAACCTTATATGACTTCACTTTGGTGCTATTATCATATCCATTTAATCCAGTCAAAATTTCTGAAAAGTTTTATGACCCGTCCTCAGTTTTGTGTTGACTCTTGACCTTACCTGAACCTCTCTTTGGTGCTCCTGTGGGTTGTATAAGCTAGAGTAGTTCATGGGGGCCCCGGGAGGTCCCTGGTCTGCTGGCATGGCCGGCTGGTTATTGGACTCGGGCGTCATGCCATATAAAGGAGAGGTAAGTGGTGCCTGACTGTGACTTTCAGATTGCTGCAAAATTAAACAAGGCATCATATATATAAACCCCCTCACACAGTGTGACATGAACAAATATCAGTGGTGTATCGGTACATGCTCTGGTGTATCAGTACACGTTGTATAGACTGCATTCTTTGATGGATAATCAATTTTTATAGTGCAATTTATATTTGGTTCCATCAGAATATCTTTTATCGATGAGAATGTCATGAGAATATTTTATTGCAAGATATAGAAACTGCAAAACATGAAAAAGTTCAAAGCAATGGCAATGCCTTGTATGAGGTTTAATGAAATGCCTTCAGTAATGAAGAACTATTGATTCAGACTTGGCCTATGAGACTATATGAGACTATATGAGACTATGAGACTATATGAGACTATATGAGACTATATGAGACTATATGACTATGAGACTATATGAGACTATGAGACTATATGAGACTATGAGACTATATGAGACTATGAGACTATATGAGACTATATGAGACTATATGAGACTATGGGACTATATGAGACTATGAGACTATATGAGACTATGAGACTATATGAGACTATATGACTATGAGACTATATGAGACTATGAGACTATATGAGACTATATGAGACTATAAGACTATATGAGACTATGAGACTATATGAGACTATGAGACTATATGAGACTATGAGACTATATGAGACTATGAGACTATATGAGACTATATGAGACTATGGGACTATATGAGACTATGAGACTATGAGAGACTATGAGACTATGAGAGGATACATTACCTTTGGTTTCCTGTCCTTTACCAGTGGTGGGTCGTTCCAGGCTGTGGCAGGCTTGTGGTCCATAAAGGAGGACTGGGAGGGCAGGGTACTACTGGCAGCTGCATGCTGGGGCATACCTGTTTACACAATCACCACTCAGTCACATCATCATTGTATGTTCACATTTAATGAGACATGAACAACATATGGCAGAGAGTTTAAATGTGGGTGGTAGATTGTATCTTATATTTTGGTTATTCCAGTCAAAAATATCATTTTCAATGGAACTATGCTTACAGGATGTATCATCTGAAGGTGTGGAGATTTTGTCTTGACACTGTCTGAAAAGCACAATGCGGATGGACCACAGAAAAGCACAATGTGGATGGACGATAGTTGCTTGCCATTCCGTACCTGTATATTTATAACTTGAATCTTAAGCGTGACATCTTTTTCAACTACAGGTGCTATATTAAGAGCCAAACAGTACTTCACATTGACCAAGAAGCCTTGCAGCAGTGACAGACTGAACCATTACAGGGTATACCTACTTGTCATGGTGTTGGTAGGGTTGTAGATGTTGGAGGTCTGGTTGGAACCCATCTGGGACCCGGCTGGGTTTGCCGCGGAGTCTCTGTAAAATGACAGGACACCATACAACATTTTTGGCAATCAGCACTGCTATATCCTGACACAACTCCTCACTTATTACATACAGTTTTAATGCTGGTAGGCAGTTTGTGAGATTCACAATATAAAGATTATGATAAAACTGGGAATACAGCAAAAGCAATGGTACTGCTGTCCATGAAATTTCAATCTGAATTTAACATAAAATTATATTCTGTATTGTGCTTCAGTCCATCTTTCTTAAAAACTTTACAGCAGGAATTTTTTCTATTTCATTTGTCAACAGATTAGTCTTCATTTGTTTTAAAAGAAAGCAAGAAAGATCTTGTCTTTAATTAGTGATTATTTGGAAACCAATAACTCATGAATACACTTACATAAACATTTCCTCTCATTTCAGACACTTCTATAGCATTTTACCAGTTCCTCATTCAGTTGTCAAGAGTTCTGACACAAAATGTCTCTTAAATCTTGTACCACAAACACATAAGGATTCAAACACTATAATTGTCTGTAGAAATCACTGCAAAGTGGGATTTGCTAACAATGATGACATTCTTACCCGTAGTACGGGGCTTGTGATGACATGGGCTGGCCAGTGTAGCCTGGTTGGTACTGCTGATGGCCATAGCTACCAGAGCCGTACTGTGAAGTTTGGTCGTAGCTAGGCATCGCCTGAGGATACTGGGGGTACTTGTGTGACAGGGGACCTGGAAAGAGTAGGAACAAAGTGATGGAGTTATAACAAAATATTAGCTTTAGCATCAATAATAATAATAATTCAAAGTTCTTAAATATATACCGCTTTATCACAACCTTAAAGGCCATCTCAAAGCGGTTCACAAATCATTATCCATGGTTATAGGCCTCAGTAACCAGCCAATATCGTTTTCAACTCCCTGGGGAGCATACAACCAGTGCTGCCATTTTGGCGCTCACAGCTAGCATTCTACAATTTCTAGCACTACCCAACCACGTACTCATGTATAGCTAAGTAGACCAGAACAAGCAGAATAAGTATCTTGCTCAAGGATACAACACAAGTGCCGTGACCGGGACTCGAACTCGCAACCCTTCAATCACGAGCCCTGGCGTCCTACCGCTAGACCATCGTGCTTACCAAAGAATATTGACTTCAACTATCACAATAGTTGGAAAACTGTCTACAGTATTAACTGCAATACAAAATTAATGTAATATCCTCATAATACTTTTGTTGATCCAAATGGATATTTTTGGTATAATGGTGTAACTATTGATACCATTGTAATGATATCTGATACTTGTGACACAAGTATCAGACTTGCTGTTTGATGAATTCTCCTCATACAACAGTTTTGGTCTAATTCATTGAAATAAAGGATTTGACAACATACATTTATACATGGAGTTTTCCTTAACTCTTGTTATTAATTTCACGAGAAAATACACTCGTAAATGAGTCACAAGATGCATGTGAAATAAAAATATGAGTTCACTGTTGGTAACATCCAGAAACACTCAGAAGTACCTTTAGATGGTGCACTGGCCCCTGATGCAGCATTTGATGCTGTCGATGATGCCATTGAGTTGGGGTTGTAAAACTGTCCTCCGTAGCTCTGACCTTGACTCTGTCCAGGGGTCATGGAAGCTTGACCATTCATGGTGCTGTAGGGGGTACTAGTTGGGTACTGATTAGGGGCTGTATAGCCCTTGCTGCCGGTTGTGTTTGTGTTGAAGGTTGCTCCAGCCTGTGTCTGGTACATTCGTGAGGTCTGCTGGGTTAGGGCAGCTGGTGCTGTTCTGTGGGTGGGGCTCTGTACTGGGGTCACACCCTGTGGTACCACGTTGACCTTGTTGAAGGGGAAGGGTGGGACTTGGACACCATAACTGCTTTGTCCCAGGGCATGGAACAAACGATCCTTCAATATGGCCAAATTAACCTGAAATTTCAAAATAAATCAAATAAAAAGTTTTTTTAAAAACAGTAGATTTCAGAATGAAAGTTGTGATCAGTTAATCAATTAAAGCACTGTTTTCTTTTAGCATAATTCTTTCAAAAATCACATAAAAGACCACAACTTTTCAACATGAATTCTTTTGAAAAGTACATAAAATACCACATCTTTCCTAAAAGTATGATATATTAGAATTTCTTTATCTGACATATAACGAACCTCTGTTGAGTTGCCGAGGTATCTCATTGCTGTGTCCATGCTTCCCTGTGCTGCTAGAAGACTGGCATAGCCATTTAGTTTATTGGCCAGGAGACCTGTGGTCACTTCCTGCTCTTGACCACGTGATAGAGATACAGCCTTTCTAAGAACCATCACCTTTTCTACCAAGTCCTGTGTAAAACCAGCATGAAACATCACCTTAAGCACAAACCTTGATGGTATACAGATATGTACAGATTTAAAAGAAGATATTTTCCATTGTTTTTAAAGTGTAATTTCCAACATACCAAAGTACACCAGGTAAATTTCCAGAAATATTAATGATGTTTCTGTTAATTTGATAGAGTCACTGTTAAGTGTCAAGAAAATATTTCACAGGTGTAAAATTCAATTTTCTCAAATATGTCGAGGTATCTCGATTAAAACTTTTATTCATAGATCTGTAATTTGGTACATAAAATGTACAACCTGAAATATGGGATGTATCAACCCAGACTTTAAAGTGTACATCTATGAAGTGGAAATTCCTGAACTATCTTTAAACACCTGATTGCCAATTTTTGTTGAAGTTCACATACAAATTGCTAACTATAAAGTGTGACTCACCTGGAGACCCATTGGAGTATTGTTAGCCGTGGTACGTGTGACTCACCTGGAGACCCATTGGAGTATTGTTAGCCGTGGTACGTGTGACTCACCTGGAGACCCATTGGAGTATTGTTAGCCGTGGTACGTGTGACTCACCTGGAGACCCATTGGAGTATTGTTAGCCGTGGTACGTGTCACTCACCTGGAGACCCATTGGAGTATTGTTAGCCGTGGTATGTGTCACTCACCTGGAGACCCATTGGAGTATTGCTAGCCGTGGTATGTGTCACTCACCTGGAGACCCATTGGAGTATTGTTAGCCATGGTACTCACCTGGAGACCCATTGGAGTATTGTTAGCCGTGGTACTCACCTGGAGACCCATTGGAGTATTGTTAGCCGTGGTACTCACCTGGAGACCCATTGGAGTATTGTTAGCCGTGGTACTCACCTGGAGACCCATTGGAGTATTGTTAGCCGTGGTACTCACCTGGAGACCCATTGGAGTATTGTTAGCTGTGGTGTTGTAGTTCCAGTTCTCTACCAGCTTGTCCACGTTACCAGAGCAGATATAACAAAGACTAGCGTACATCGATAGGTTACCAGCTCGTTCCGACTCCAGGCGAGTGGCAAGTGTGTCTGTCAAAGGTATACAAAGTATTTGAATTGTCTTTTAGTGTGAAAATTTCTTAAGTATTCACAGTTGAAATATGCCATATTTTTGGTCACTCATTAAATGGGACCAAAAATTATACATACAATAGAATGTTTCTCAACATTATCTTAGGTCAAATCAAAGGAATTTGAACCAATTTGACTATCATGTTTCTACGAATTGTTCCCAGTTTTACGACAGCTGTGATACTGAAATATTTAATTTATTGTTTAATATGTTATCAAAGTTTAAAGCATACCCTAACTCCACAGATTTTCTGATTTGTAAGAGTTTATATTTACCACTGATAATGTAACAAATTCTATCACCACAAACCATGAACCTTCATTCTTAGCTGATTCATCCCTAAAGACACATTTAAACTCCTCCAATTCAAAGGTTGGAATAGTTCATTATAAAGTTTTAGGGATGAATGAGTTTAAAACCATAAATATGGAGAAATGAAAACTCACCACATAGGGTAACAAACTCGTCCTGTGATGCGTAGGTGAGTATGAGAGCCAACGCCTCCTTCCAGTTGTCAAGGTTACATGTCTGTATGATGTGTGACCAGTTGTGAGTTACCACAGATGAGATCAACTGTAACAAGACAACATAAACCTTAATCATCCAAAACGCAATCAATGATGTCCATGATATTCCACGACAACTTCACTTCATAACCAACATCGACATTGAAATCACACTTCAAGGTTAAAATATAGGAAGGTGGTGGGACCTTGGGAAAATCTTAAGTTATCGGAGTATTTGAGTCAAGAAACTTCAAATGTTTGGTATGATGTTTGACTAGGGCCGAAGAAATGCTTCAAATTAAACAGGGTCATCGACTTATACAGTATAACAAGGTACAACTGAAGTGGTATTTAGAATTTCTACCATTTCATTTCAATTCTGAAATATATGTTTATATACAGTACTATTTTATACAATACTCTCCTGAACAAACAAACTTTCTGTGTACCTAGGTATTATGTTTTACCAGTAATCAGAACATGTACTTTCAGTGTTAAATACATACTCTAGGTATATATGAAGATAATGTTGACTAAAGACTATATTCAATGCGAGGACATACCCTGCCTAGACTGCTCTTGTTCTTCCTGAAGTATGTTTTCTGTGTACGGCTGAGGAGGTCTGGACCACCAGCAATAGCTAGCAGGATTGCTTCAGCCATCTTATCCTCACTCAGACAGATGTCCACCGCCGCCTCAAAGTTCCCCATCAGCAGGGCCTGACTTAGCAGACCATCGGCATCTTAAACAAACAAATCAGCAAATCAATTAGGCGCATAGCAACATCCACAAACAAGGACAGGCGCATAGCAACATCTGCAAACAAGAACATACACATTTTTATTCAAGCAAATCAAATTATTTAAAGTTCTCCCATTTCTTTTAACTAATTAAAGTTCAGTGGGGGAAAAAAAGAGAAACAAAACATAATGTATTAAATAATGTGTAATTATATATTTTGATCACAATGTTACTTTTGCTTAGGAAATTCATCATTTGAAATCTGAAAGTGAAGTTTATCACTCATAGAAAAATACAAAAGTCAGTAATTTCCTGAAAATTAAATTAATTTCTTTTTGGGATATCATGACAGTAAAAAGTTGAACCTTGACACACAATCTTTTATTTACAATACTCGATGGCGTAAGGCCTTACCTCCATCTGAAGGTATATTGAGAGGCGACTGTGGCCGTTCCTTTTCCTTCTGGTGAGCCGCTATATCATCAAAGGCAGATAACTCATCCCCACTTCCAGGTGTCTGATAACAAGAAACCCATAAATGTAGAAATGTTTAATCTTGCATAGAAGTTTAATATTTTAATTTGTATATCAGACAAGAACTCCACAGCAGTGGATGTGTCACCTGTGTGGCCAACAGTCAACAGATTATAATGATTGAGAAAGAACACTTTTTAACCAAGAAATGTTGTCTTTGAAATATACTAGAATCATAGAGGCCCAAGGAAACTCAACTTATCTAACATAAACTATTGTTTGGACTTCAGTTGTGTTTATAGTAACAGTGACCTTGATCTTCCAGTAAGGAACACTGTATACAGTTTGAGTTTGATAGATCTAATCAAACTTCACTACATACAGTTGGAGTTTGATGGATCTAAGCGAACTAAAGTTATCGCATGGATGTGGTTCTATTTGTAGTAATGACCTTGATCTTTAACCTTCTGACCTAAATAGCAATCCCAAGCACAGGGTTCTAGTAAGGAAGCACTGTATGAAGTTTGAGTTTGATGCCTGTATGTCGCTTTTTCAGGTAACACAAAAATTACCTTTTTAAACATCATTTGCAAGAAGTATTTAAGAAATGCTTATTTTCATTTCCATTAAGTATTCTGTGTAAATTCTGAACAATTGAATGTATAATATAAAACACTAAACATTTATATGTTTCATTAATCAAATCAAAAGTAATGAAAAACATTGTTTAAACTTTAATCCATATTTCAAGTGTATGTATATGTATATTTACTTACTAAAGAATATTGTTTACGATAATCAAATATCATTTTTGCACACACAAATATTTATTATTTGTATGATGAGGGTTTTTAAAAGTTATATTTCAATTATAAAGCTAAATTTGCTTTCTACAAAAAAGGATTATTTTCCTTGCAATAATATAAATCTTTTCTGAAGCATAATCTAATTAAAATTAAATGTTAGAAGTGATTTAAATTTGAAACCAGTGTTCCCCTTTATGAGTACAATACAGGCATGCGACAAGTAGGATTAAATAATATATATATATATATAAAGCTCCGAACAGTTAAAAATGAAATTCCCTTCCATTCATATCACACAAATATCCATGCAATTTCATACACAACACTGGACAGGACGGAAGGATTTACAAGATGTTAGTGTATGTGCTAAGGAGAAGATTTTTATCAGCACAACACTGGACAGGACGGAAGGATTTACAAGATGTTAGTGTATGTGCTAAGGAGAAGATTTTTATCAGAATTTCTCTATGGTAATTAACTATTTATTGTAAAGCATCATTTCTGTACAACTTCATTAACTCTTTCCCCCTACCCGGTACATATTTGAATATTTAAGCTTGACCTGCCCAATCCTTAACTTGTTCAAATGTGATTTTAGGACTTAATGGGTTAAAGCTGGATAACTAGGACAATTTTGCGGAGAAAATATATACTTAAAGTTAAACGACTGACTACTAGTTTAAAGGGGATAGCATGACCAGCTATCAATTGATCAACAAAACTTCATTGTACATTTGATGTTGAGTTGGGAGGCATTTAGTCAATAATACCCAGACAAGGCAGGAATAACTATTAAAGCTTATATTTTTTCTAAAGTTGTCTCCCTTAGATAATGTTTTTGTGTGTTTTGGGGTGGGGGGTGGGGATGAAGGGACTTGCCTAATCAAATTTCATATAATTTGGATGATTGAAAATGGGTGATGAATGAAGACCTTTTAACTTTTTTCCTTCTCCATACACTGGCCAAACAGTTAAGTTAAATGTTTAAAAGTTTGAATTTTAAATTGTTGACAAAAATTCACAATCTATGGCAAGTTCTACAAAATCTACAATGCAGAATAAAACAGATTACCAGAATGACTTCAGTGAAAGAGAATTCTAAGAAAGCAATGAGAAGCCAACATAATAGGAGTTCCAGGACTGGAGTGGTCTGACCCACCTTCTTATACTGTGCGGCTATGTCATCAAATGCAGAAGATGCTGACGAGTTGAACTCATCTCGACTAACAGGTGTCTACATCACAGAACCAGGTGAAACAAAGTTTACATGCAAATTATTATTGAAAATTAACTTCATCATCAACTAAAAAGCATTCATTCCTGAAAAAATGAAGATTGAAATTTCTCTCACATTGTGGCTCGGTGTACATATTAATAATGCAAATATTAGTTACTAGTTAGGGCTATTCCAGTAAAAAATCTTTCAGACCCAAGGACTCTAAAATAAAACCTTTACGTCCATATGGTTGAGTTTCTTGCCTGTAGCATCTATTATTTCAATGTAAATTATTTTTAAAATTCTGTTGGTTCATGTACCCCTCAATAAAACCTGGCGTCACTGGAGTTCACTGGAATAGCCCTTACCTGGGGTTATTACAAAGATGATTAAATATATCAATGTGACACAGCAGGCATTTGAATATTTCGCAAAGGCAAGCACATACAGAGTGTATATTGGTTATAAACAATATTTAACACCACGCACTATTAAAGCTATCAAATCATTCCAGATACCAGGGTCCAAATGAACATTGGGACATGTACAGCCAATAATAAAATAAGTTCGAATTTAAAAAGTTAATTTTTTTCTAATCAATTTAAGATGAGATTTCAAAAATGGCTTTACCGTATTTTACCGGGAATAAGCCCCCTCTCACGAATAAGCCCCCTCCCCACTTTGGCAAAGGTTCTTGGAACAGGATGGGAGCCTGTGAATAAGCCCCCACCCTAAATTTTGTCTTTCTCTCAATAAAAAGCATGTTAATTTCTTTTTAATTTTGTGTCTGAACATAAAATATATCTAACTATGTGCAAAAAAAATCTGTAAGGCTAAACTTGAAAAAAAACATGGTTTAGCTGGTGTTAAGAACACCATACTTTCATTTTTGAACTGGTTGTGCATTTTGCAAACTTGTTATTTTAACAAAAAAAACAACTAGAATTACATTACTGGTATAGTATGGACTGAATTCCTAGATAAAAACAATAGAATACCCAAGATGGCAGACTTTTGTAAACAGGGGTGTATTCGTGAATAAGACCCCTCCCTACTTTTGATCAATTATTTTTCTCATGGGGTGGGGGCTTATACCCGGTCAAATACGGTAATTTTGTAGAAAAAAAGTGTTTCCCATATTCGAATATTCAAAAGAAATATTATTTTCAAAATATAATTGTCAAATTTCTTTCAGATTTAAAAGTTTTATGACGTTTTTGTTGGTAGTGTAAATGCCCCAATTTTGTTAAAGGTACTACAAATATAGATTAAACTAACATACAAAACACATCCAAAATACACTACAAGGTTGCACAATATTGCTCACATGTACCCAGCATTGCATGAATACACACTATCAAGCTATATAAAGCTGAAAACTTTACTTGTAAACAGATATATCAGGATTTTGGACAACACTTCTTGCTGAATATTTCAAAATATTACATAACATTGGCATCACACTTCTTTGCAATTATCATTTTTAAAATTTTCAAGTTTCATAAAGTTCAAAACTGATATTTAGGGGAAATGTTTCGAAAAGATTTTGGTATTTGATAAAAAAAAAAACACCATAAAAAACAATGCCAGTTGTTAGAATACATACATTTTCCTTCTTTATATATCTGTTTACAATACCTATACACTACTATTACTAGTTCCTAAGCTAGGTTCAATACACATATAAATATGTTGTCTACAATATACCAGCACTGTCAGAATCAGTGACCTCACCTTCGAGCCAACACTTGGAGAAGCCTGCCCAGAACCTGACATGCCTCTCTGTAGGTCCTGAAATTATTTACAGAAGACATTTTTCATTCATAAATGTTATATTCCTACAGTAACATGTTCACAGTAAAGAAAGGGCAAACTATTACTTTCTATGCTTCAAATTTGGTTGAAAAATATGAAAACTCTTGTCTTTTTAACACATGAATAAAAAAGAATCTATTTTGAAATAAAGTGATTTTTTTGCTCTTATGGTTGTTTTACGTACATAAGAGATAAAAGTTTACAAAAATTCATAGAACTGTTGTAAAATATATAAAGAGGAGGCGAGATTTACACAACAAAGTAATGTGGACATGATGAATATAAACTTACAGCTGTGTCCAGTAGAGACATTTTCTGTGCGAGCTCGGAGGCATCTACACCTTGACCAACACTTGAATCGTCTCCTGATGCATGCTGTGCAACCTACCACAGAAATGTATGTGATAAGAATACTAAGAAATGTCATGATAAAGCCCAAAACTTGGAGAAAGAAGAAAACACTCACCACCATTTTTCTATAAAGTAAGATTTTTGTTGTGTTAAAATTGAAAACTACATTTCATTGTTTCCTGTTTAAATTAATCTTCCTGCATATCAACTTCATTACATGAAGAAAAAGAGAAGAAAGAATTTAATTGTATTTTAATTCTTTACTGTAAAGTTCATGGTTTTATCAGTAAGATGATACTTAGTCAAGCTCTGTGATTCTTCATTTGAATGATGAAATACAAATATAGGGACTGGCATCTATCAATTCCAGTACCCAAATGCAGTGTTTCAGTTAATTTTTTGACCAACGCATACTGGCACACAGTGTTTTAAGATGAGTGCGTAATAGGTGTACTAGAATCAATTTAAATACGGTAAATTAACATGCACTGCACTACTGTATCTGGCATTTTAGCACACAACTCGCACCTCTCAGTAGACACCCCTACTTTCACCAATATGGTGAGAAAAACAGGAGATGATCATAGACCTTTCAAGTAATATCCATGAAAAAAACATGTATTTTATTGATTTGTGATGGGTAATTGTTAGTTTACTTTCAATTGCATGCAGTGTTTATTTAAACTAGCATGCATAATTGCCAAATTTATGTTTATCTGGAACACTGCAAATGTGTTTTATATCTGGAACACTGCAAATGTGTTTTATATCTGAAACACTGCAAAAGTGTTTTATATCTAGAACACTGCAAATGTGTTTTATATCTGGAGCACTGCAAATTTGTTTTATATCTGGAACACTGCGAATGTGTTTTGCTTATTCATGGAGATTCTCTTACCTTTTTAGCCAGATCTGTTTTGTCATATCCCAGCAACTGTATGTAGTGTTCTCTCGGTTCCTTTTCAAAATTCACCTGCAATAATTAACAGAAAAATGTTTGAATATCAAACTGGATAAAGAAACCTAAAAGTAATTCTAGAAATCACATCTTCACACAGAAGTAAAACAAGCAGGGCATTGCAAAATCCAAAAAATTTGCATTTTGACCTCTGACCTCCAAAATCTTATCAGGATTAAAACTAGACATTATGATATGACTGTGTATAAATACGAACTAATCTGTCTAAAAGCTTCTGTAAAGTGTTTTACAAAAGTGTCAGTGGTTTACTTTAAAGGTGTCAAGTGTGATTTTGATTTTTTTAACACTGACCAAAAATCATCAAATATAATCAGGTGTAAAATCCAATGTTCCCAAAAGGGTGTTAATTATCTACAAAAACATTATAGTTTGTATATCATTCACATATAATGTTCCATTCAAAGCTATCAACTGATCTTTGACCTTTAACATTACTGAGTATTCACTAAAATCTGTCCAGAGATTATGATATTTTGTATACAAAACTTTCATTATGGATGCTTGTAATATCAAAACAATTAATAAAAATAATCATTGAGAATACATTAGAAACCTTTTGCTGTTAAAAGAATCATAACCGTGAGACCATTTTGAAAAGTATATCGGCTATCATTGAAGTGAAAATCTGACTACAAACCCTCAAAAAGTTCCAAATGCTCTCTTGCATTGTGTCTTGACAGTTGGCAGCCTTCATAGCACAGAACTCCACGTACTGGCCGTTAATTAGCGCCTGCTCCAGCTGGGACGAGCATGTGATAAGATCAGTTTCTGTGACGACCTGGCTAATGAAAACCTCCCTAGGTGGCGCTGGCTGTTGTGATGAAGGCTGTGCCTTTGATCCCTCAAATGATACTAATTTGCCACCAAACTGCGAGAAATATACATCAAAGAAAACAATTACAGGAAACATTCTGTAACAGTCAACAATTGGAAAACATTTGATATTTTCTGGATACACAGGTTCATGATTGTAGCTTTTGACATTTTATCTTATATGAATATTACATTTAAAATTCTTACTTAGAAATTACACAAAATTAATTGAAAAATATATTTTTTGATTTTTTTTTAAATGCTGAGTACTAAAGCATGATAACATTAAAAGCCTTTAAAATTTGTTTATTGAACTGTTCATGTATATTTCTTTTAAAATGCTCTATACATATAGACTTACAGCAAAGGAGGCCCCACAGGGTCTGCGGAGCCACTTTGGTGGTTTCTGTAGGGGCACCACATCCGCCTGCTGCGAAACCTGACTGGCAGTCCCCTGAGCAAAAGGGTCATTGGTGTTGAAAGATTCAGCCACCTACAGCAACAGAAAACAGGAACGTTGGGACAAATATTTCTTAATGTTATTGACAAATATAGTGTTGAAATTGAAAGAACACTTCAGTAGGAAAATAAAATGGTTTTTAAACAAGTCTACTGACCTTATTGCATTGTTGCACCGGATGACCTCCACCCATTAAAGTGTACATTGTCACATGACCATCGAAGGAGGAGCTAGAAATGATAGCAGGATTCCTGGGACACCACTGGACGTCAAAACTCCACTGGGTACTTGTCGGCAGCTCATAAACAACCTATGTAGTTAAACACAGATTATGGTGTATGGTTTTCATGTCTAGGAGGGTGAAAGGAGAGGTGGTTAACATGTAACAACATTCCTGTTTTAATTTCATATTTATTGTTAGAGTATATATCAATAAATTTAACTAATTTTCTTTCACTGACATATAAAATGTTTGTGTGAAAAGTTAGTAAAACATTAAGTACTGCACATCAGACAAATGTTCTACTCCAGGCAGACAATTGGTGACGTAGAGCAGATAACACTGTCAGGTATATATACAAACCTCTCCGTCCGGTTTGTTACTATTCGGGTTCCAGCAGAGAATTCTGTTATCTTTCCCACAGCTAAGTAGTAAGTCAGAATCTTGGGCACACCATGCAATATCCAACACACCTCTGAAATATTGATAGATAAAAACTGACGTTAAGTATAGAAAGTCAATATTAAAGGCCCAATATACGTAACTTCGGGAAATTTTTCGTGATTCTGAAAAATTCTTTAAAAAAATCCAGTTGATAACCATGCACAAATAAGCCTAAAACGAAGTAAACCTGAGGGGTAACTAACTAGAAACTCTTGATAGAAAGTGGGGCCCACTTCAACAACAAGCCGAATGTTGAAAACAGTTCAAAATGGACGCGTGTTTACAAATACTGCATTTCAACTACTGCTGTGCCGGTAACCGCGTAAGAATTGATCTTGAATATTGCTGATTTCAGTTAAGTCTTTAAGTTAATCTTAACTAAATCTATAAATATGAAAAAGTTATTAGGCTTGGTTTTCGCTTCAAGTTTTGCCAAAAGTTACGTATATTGGGCCTTTAAGTTAAAATATCATCAAATAAAATGTGGACAAAAATACTCAGATTGTCTCAAATCTATAGCTATTATTATTTTTTTTCTTCTAATAATGATATTGTAAATGACAACTTTATCTTAATCTCCATCTATGAACATCTTTCTCTAAATTCAAAAATTCAACTTTTTTATGTACTTTTATGTTTCAAGAAATTGGATGCAAAAAAAAAAAATGTATGGCGTCTGACTATTACTTTCACTGAGTGGAGAGTTATGCACATCACATGTGTCATGTCTGCATAACCAGGTTTGGATTCTTACCGTTTGTGGTTCTCGAAGACTTTGAGTGGAGATGTAGCATAGCGGAGGTCCCAGAGTTGTATAACTGGCGTATGGTCGTCTTCTGACGACAGACACAGTTGGGTAGCAACCTCAGGGTGCCAAGCTACAGACTTACTCTTCATCTGCAATAGACAAGGATAGAGATCCTATTCATAAACTATTAACTTTATTTTACAACACTAACAGATGAACTATATATTTACTTACATAAGGTTTTTATTACAAACATACTACTGTACAGCTTCTTTGAAAAATATTACTCTAGGTAAGATTTCTACACAACTAGCCATAAATTTGAGGAGCAAGATTTGACTTTTTCAAGTCAAAAAGTGATTCCATCTGCGAACCTTACAAAAATGTATTATGAAGAAGTCGTCAAAATTCTAGTACAAAATGTTTCTGTTCAATTAATATAATCTGATGACAGATACCAATGTTTCTGAAGAAATCCCCTGACTTACCCGTGACATACTCTCACTGATTTTTATGATGGGTTCATTTTTACGGAGGTCCCAGACAACACATCTGGCGGTGAATGTGGAGGCTAAAATATGCTGGACTTGTTGATTCCAGGCCACACATGCTACCTCTTCTGGGGGCTGTAACAAACAAATAAGTTCATGTATATAAACATTAATTACCAAAACTTCATTATATACGACAGTTAATAAAAAAGGTTAAGTTACCTTTAAGAAATTTGAATCTGTGAACAAATGACTGCAGTTCCACACTTTTCTTTATACTACTTATTGTGATTGGTGTGATATTTAAACTACAACTGACATAATTCCACAAAATTAATTATTAAAAATTCTAATGCTCATAATTTTTTGGGCCATCATTACCTCGTTATGCGACTTCCATTTTAAGTCAGGACTAGCACCATTATTTTTTTTCTTTAATTAATGAACATACTATGCAATGTGCACTTATCATAAAACACATAATTTTCATGATCACGTGGCAATGTCTTTTCTATTTCCTTGTATTGGTAAGTGTGTCTTGTTGGTTTTACTAGCTCCAATATCTCACGTGTCCTGTATCTGCCACCATATACACCATCTCCGGACCCTATCACCATCAATATGCCATTTTTATACTATTTCATACGCAACAAACTTGACATCTCTTAACTGAAAGTGATTTCCTGGTCTACTTTCTTTCAGTATGAAGTATTTGATGTTTCCTTTTTATGATATCGTATAAACATTTTGTAATGTCATTGTTTTTTCGTGATATATAATCATTTATTCAAGATGATGAAAATTTATCTGAAAGTAATGTAACAATCAAAAAACCAAATATTCAACCCAAATTGGATCTTTTTCTTCATAAATTCAAAATTAAATATGTGCTATACGAAATCTGCATTCAATAATACCGAGCTTGAATTTACATGTTTTATTATTCTAGAGGCACACTGTGATACAACATACTGTTGTTTAGCCTTCGACGTTCATAATTCTGTTCTGTGATCTGTAAAATCTAGATTACACAGAGCTAGCCCTACAGCTGCTGCAGTACAATATCTAAATATTAATTTTATAAAGGCAAGGTTTTAATGGATTTTTCCCCAACATCAAATTTATTATTAACAATAATTACCTTTATCAAAGACATCTATTGTATTAAATGACCTGCATACAAGGAACATTAATTTGTAATTTGAAATATTCCTTTGAATCTTTAAAATGTAAAATAATAATATTTGTTACATAGTATACACAAACTTCTTTTTGAAAGTAGACATGCACATATTTTGCATTAACATTATAAACTGAAATCAATAAATACTTGCTGACCACCCAAGAAAAGTGCTGCATAGATTAGGTATACACTTCTTCTCATTGCCAGAGAGGTACACCAGCTGTTCTGTCATTCCTGGTTAACCAATACACAATCTGATTAAAATACAGATACTGACTAGTACTATCGTGTGTAGGATCTGACAGCGACCGGTAGAAGGCCATGTGCAGATGACCTTTGTATTCACCAATCAAAAATCGCCGCTTACCAGATTCTGAAAGTGAAAAGCTAAATTTGATTTGTTTCTACACTTGTTGTTAAACCAGAGTAAAGTAGCCAGAAACCTGAACGACCGTATACAAAAATGGCGACGCCCAGTTCAGCAGTCTCTGCGCCAAGACGCCGCCGCGCGTGTCCTTTTTAGATATTATCTGTTTGATTCATAGTTATACATTTGTCCGAAAAGAAATAACAACTGAAGGTTAAGAAATTATCACAAAATATACAAATCAAATTGTTATATAAAGCCCCGAATGATTTTCTCTTCTTCACTTTGATCCGCCACCATTTTTGTTCGTCTACCAAATACCGTTTACAAGGTGCATTTTGATTGGCTGTTCATTTCCTAGATACGGAAATAATATAGGTTATCTGCACATGACCTTCTACTGGTCGCTGTCAGATCCTACACACAATAGTAATAGTGAGGATCTGTATTTTAATCAGATTGACAAATACAACAACAAGTTCCAATGGTACATTATCAGTTAGTCCTAATTACATGAAGGTTAAAATGTATTACCTTAAAACTTTTATTTGATACAGTTTTCTGTTAATCTAAAGTTTATTCTATACTAAAATTGATAGAATCCAGCAATCCACTAGGTGTTCTATTTATTTCAGTAGTTTAACAGAAAACAAAGTGCACTTTACATTTAAGTTTTTTTCATTTGTGCTATAATTCACACGCACTTGTCTTAAAAGTTAATATCAACTGTTAATGTTGTAATAAATGTATCATCAAAATACACACCAACGTTATCTTTCTATATCCCCGTTAAAAGTTATTTTGGTTTTAGTAAGTCATCATTTAAAAGACCAAAAGATACACAAATCTGTATTAAATTGCCCCAGCCTTGGGGTCGGGAACAATTAGACTAGCTGCAATGACAACCCTGAGTGACACCATCCACAACCATGCACAGGTGGCCTTAGCTACTCACCGTTACATCTAACTCATTAGCCTACCAAAGAGGAAAGACAATACACACATTCAGGCACGTCATCTTCGACTCATTTAAATACCAGACTTATAAAAGTTTTCTCACAGCACAAATTTTTAATACAAAGTGTGAAATATGAATCCTTTTTATTGTATTATACACAATTTGTATCTAATATGGATCTTTTTTATTGCATTTTTCATTTGTATCTAATTTTTGGTGAAGTTCAATATTTGATAAGTAGATAATCTATCTTTCTGTACATCTTCTTTAAGTATTTTTCTTCCTTTGCTTTGTACAACTACATTGCTAAACTGTGAAAGAAGCATGTATAAATAATTTATGTAAGTGCTCAGGTATCGTAGATTCCTCTTTTATTAAAAATGAGATTTAAAGAGGATTGCAATTTTCATATCTATCATCTTTTATCAAGGAATGGCAAATAAACAAAGCAGGTAGGGAAACATATAATGTAAATTATTTGACACCAGTTCTAATTTTTTCTAAATTCCATAATTCACCTATATGCTAAAGGCAGATACAAGTAAACAGGATATAGGCCTACACTCTTCCACTGCCTGTTTCTTTCCCAGAGGTGACCGATAGTTAATGTATACAAAGAAAAAAGAGATTTCTATAAGCCTGCTATATAGAACAGCGTCATGCATTTAGTAATAATTCAAATAACTTATTAATACTGGTAGTATGTATACACACAGCCTGTTAGTCACAGTTATTTCCTGATAACAATATCAATCAATAAGATATGAAATGAATACCTACCTGTGACTTAGCACCAGGTGTCATAGGGCTGTCGGGCTTGTTCAAGTCCCAGATGTGTATCTCAGAGTCAGAGGCACCTGTTGCCAACAGGTTTGCCTGTAAACATGATCAATACCTATGTCAGTAATGAGCCTTGAACTTCCAAGTTTACCACAAATATAACCATTTTATTGAAGCGATTGTTGCTTAACAAATCAATATGAGGTTTTTTTTTATTTGGAATGAGGAATTCACAAGGAAAGACAATGTAGAGTTTTAGACATGATAACTTTAATGTGTTTTAATTTCACTTTATTACCCATATGAGTAATAAAATTGTTACTGAAATGGATAACTGTTATCAATGATAGCTACCTGTCGGCTTTTTATCTTAATCAGTCCCAAAATCAGGTTGATCACAATAAGGGACTGAGATAATCCTACATAAGGAATTTGAGAAAGATACATCCAATACTTTTAAAGAAATGGCAATAAAAAGGGGTTGTTTCATGATAAAAACATAACGTTTCTTTCCAATTACCCAATAAAAAGGTTCAATAAGGGAAGTTATTTTGGAAATGAGAAGAAAACATCACGAGTATCTTATGAAAGATATGTCAGTGTACCTGAAATGGGTTAAAGTCTAGAGCCTTGACAGCACCAGTGTGTTTATCCTGTTTAAACTGAAGACAATCCTTCTCCCCTCTGATCATCTTGGTGGCACTGTAGCAGTACACACCTCCATTGTCTGTCCCACCAACAATGAACCCTGCTTCACCACTTTCTGCAGACATCCCGTGGGAGCCCCACACCAGCTTGTGAAATCTGAAATAGTTCATACAATACTGATAAACCAAACTTCCCCTTGTAATATGAAATTTCATTCAGTGAAAACATAAAATACATGTATTTTTCAGACATAAAACATCATACTTTCTTCATTAATCATAATGATTATGTAGGGTTAGAAACTAACCTGTTCATTATATTAGTCAAAAGAACTAGTAAAATGTTCAAGGTACTAGTCCGAATTGTCTCTAGTCAGCTGACTAACAGCAAAGCAATGAGCTGAAAGGGGCGGGCTGGAAATGCTCTGAAATGAGTTTATCCCAAGTGCTAGATTTGTACCATTTCCTCTCCTTGAATAAGTTTTAGATAAGAATACCAAAACGAAATGAAAAACTCAACTAGTCAACAGTACTAATAAACAGAGCATATTTACTAGTCCCTCTGCCTTTTTACAAGTCTTTGACTAATGGACTAGTGCTATTTCTGAACGCTGTTATCATATGAGTTGTATACTTTAATTAAAAATATTGTTTCGTGCAAAAGCTTAAGAGGGGATGGTATAACTATTATATATAACATTGCTTGCAGTAAACTTTGTAATTGATCAATCAGTATGAGATGTATATTTCACACTAAAAAGATTACCTGCAGTCTGATGGGATAGTAGAAACCAGCGGCATATTGAGAGTTGGATCTCCTAGGTTAAGGCTGTATACCTCTAGAGCTGCTGATGTGCTGTAAACATTTAGATAGCAATTCATCAAATTACCACCAATACTGCCTGTCAGAGATAAGTCACAGTTGAATAATAAATCTTCTTATAAACCAGCATATTGGAAGAAAAAATAAAATACTTATCTTTAAAATATCAAAACATAAATTTTTATTTTTTACATTTTCAATAGAATTTCATCGAAATGAATATGTCAGGGTAAAATCTCTTTCATTCTCATCTTGAATTAATCTCTCATGGCTGTTATGTGGGATTCTTGGATTTATACCTGAACGTGGCATCAAGCTGTTGTGCTGCGGTTCCAGCCACCATGTAGATCGGGTGCTGTGCAGCAGGCGACCAGGCTACATTGGCCGTCCGCTCAATCTCTTTCACTCTCATCTTGAGTTAATCTTTCCTCACTGTGGGATTCTTGGATTTTGTATACCTTTAAAATAACCATCATTAAAGATTAAAAAAAATATCATATCATATCATGTTCATTATAAATTATGTCAATCCATCATATGTACTTTGCAAAGATCATAAACCAAAACAAATAGGAAGACTGATCTCCACTGTGATTACCTTGTTACTTGTACATTTACATTATTGGAAAATTGTCTTGTGTCATGGATTATCAAAACATTATGGAGGTATGTCAACCATCTAACATTGTCTCCAGCAATGGTAACAATAAACTATCATGAGAGTAGCTGATCAGTAATGCGAGTAATTCAAATAGCATGACTTTAGAGATAAACTCAAATGGAGATATACATACACTCCAAGGATGTCATGCATCATGAAGATGTCAAAATTAAAAAAATTGGATATTGAAGTAATATTCAACAGATTAATTTATAACATGTATAACTTCTACTCGCGTATCTACATATGTACTATTTTAATGTCTAACAATTGTATTGGACAGACCGGGAATCAAACCTGGGACTCCTGCTTGGTAGGTGATCAATGGAGCACTCTAATTATAACCAAATCAGCTAAAAGTCTGGACTTTAGAATTGAGGGCATAACGCTGCCTAATTCTACCACACTCCATCTAAGTTTTGAGTTCTTTTTCCATCTCTTCGAGATCATACCCGTTTCGACTTATGATAACTACCACACGTCATACAAAATGACGGCGATCCATGCATATCATCAGATGGGGCAGAAACATATGTTTGCCCATGACGCCATTGTTGTGGCTGTGCCAGGAATCGAACCCGGGATTCCTGCTCGGTAGGCGAAGGCTCTAACCATTGAGCCAGAAGTCCGGACATTAGAGGGCCTAACGCTGCCTAATTCTACCCCACAATAACAGAGGATTTGTTTATTATATTTACCAACTTACTAACGGTACTGTATGATACAAAATTATAGGAGCGGGGCACACCTTATTATAGTATACATACTTCAAAGTTCATACAAGTTAATGAAATTGATCATGATAATATATGTACTTTAAACAGACTGGACGGGCCTCCTCGCTAAAGACTTAATTGTCTCATACACCACATAAGCCAGATTTATTTTCAATCAAAAATATAACTGTAACAATCTATATTCAAATTACCTTTTAAACGAGAAAAACCGATTATAATAATAAAATGTGCCAGACTACTGGCATCACCGGCAATACTCACCCCCCCCCCCCCCCCTTCCCACCATACATTACTAAATATTGCTATTATTTTCGACCACACAGAGACAATCGTACTCAATAAAGAAGGTCATCATATAAACAAACATAAGTGGTATTACCTCAATGAATTTTTTCGCAAAACCATGCGTCCGCAAGATTCTAATGGTTAACAAATTCGTCAGCTATTCACAATTTTGACATTTGTCGGCCATGATGGAATACAGTTGATTCCGAGATAATGCCGGTTTCTGCACTGTACGTTCAGGCGTCTTAGTAATATTCTTCTATCCTTGTACCGAAGATTATAGTTAAAATGTAGATTTATATATCAATCATATCTTCACATGGGAATGGAACTTACCACGTAACAGATTCCACAAGTAAATCATCCACGTTTCCCTTGCTCAACGTGGCATAACTTCCTAACTTCCGGTTTTCAGGATATTCGACCTTGACCGTAACAACTAAAACTATTCTATTGGCGGGAATATTTAAACTCATGTTTGTCGCCACAAGTGCTTGTGGTCAAGAATAACGATCTTTTGTTTAATCAATACACGGGGTTGTAATTATAAACTTTTGAAATTAAGCATTCTTTTGTTATTCTGTATTCGTCTGTTACTATTTTTAAGGATCTCCCTTAAAAGCGTCTTCAAGCGTCCTCAGAAAATATCTTTAAAATACAGAATTTAGTAAGCGACATCAGGGCCCAGGTGTTCAAAAGGTGATAAGCTTAATCAGTGATAAGGTCAAATTTTAATTATCCTGTAACTTTAAAATTAAACCACAGATTTAGTTACAACTCTGCAGGTATCAAATATCCAGTAGTGTCAATAAACACGCAATGTTTTAAGAGTGTACAGGGTCTTGCATATTGGCAGAATTATTAAAGTTTGAAAATGTCTTTGAACAACTGGGCCCAGAAGATATGTTGTTGATATGATCATAATACACCTCTATACCAATTTTCAACTTAATAATCGAAACATTGACCGAGTTATGACGATTTTAGTTTGTATGATCGATGACGTGGCACATTTGTATTAGGCCTACCTCCGCACAGTTATAAAAGCGTCGCCAAACAATACCTTCAAACCACAGTTGCTTGAGTTTCTGTCAGTAAATAATAAATATATATGTGTGAAATGAGCCTCCCATTACAGTAATGTACATTCTGTAATGGGCCGCGGCTCCATATATATAAACATTTTTTATATACTGACAGAAACTCAAGCAACTGTGTTCAAACCAACTGAATAAAGTAAGCGACACCAGAAGATATGTGTTCAAGATTGTGAAAAACTTTTATGATCCAAGAGTAACTATAAGCATGTTTCAGCATGACATGAATAGTAGAACAAGAGGGCATTCACACAAACCCCTTTAAAAAACGCAGTCACTTTGATATAAGGAAAAAAATCTTCATTTCCCGTGTAGTTAAGTCTTCCCCAGGATGTAATAGATTCAACCGATGTTATAAAGTTTTAAATCGCTCTAGATGTGTGCTATAAACATGATAATGGAACTTTAACATTTTAGTTTAAATGCTGTTCACTTGACACAGGAAGAATGTTATAATGTAAAATTTTGTTTTTGAATCATATTTAACGTTGTTAGTTTGTCTATAATACACCTGTGTACGAAATTTCATCTGAGACGAAGTCAAATTTCAAAAATCTTCTCCATACTCAGAGGGGTTTGTTCTTGTTTCTCCCACTTTTTGGATATCAAAGGAATTATATAAACACTTGAGAACAATGGCACATCAATTATAGTCTGTTCTAGCAAAATACATATGTACAGGTAGATATTTACCTGTATTTTCACTAAGTCAAACTACATGAGCTATATAGAAGTAGATCTCAATATTATGTATAATTTTTAAATAATATATCTCAGTTCAATAAATATTATTAAGTAAAAGTATATTTACGTTATTTATCATTAGACAATTGCAGTTTAAAAAAAATGAAACACACAAATATTTCATATTATTTAAGTAGAAAACTTGGCATATACACACTAGATAACTGATGATGAATTAATCATAAAATTCATAAAACTTAAACACAGATAATTGATGATGAATTAATCATAAAATTTAAACATTCAGTGCTATTACGATATATTATCAAACATGATGAGAAAAACTTATTGAAATGTAAATTGGGAAAAATCGATATAAGATTATACAGTGCTAATCTGACGTTTACTACTTAAAAACAAGAATTTTCCTAATCTATTTAAATCCTTAATATTTTGTGTATTAAATAGTTGAATCAATTTGAAAACACTTGGTCGTTTATAACAATAAGGCTTAATAAATTCGCACCTTAAGTCGTTATTAAAGTTACACTTTAATATAAAATGAAATTCATCTTCAATGCTATATGAGGTACAAATGTACATAAATTACAAAATCTTTAATCCCTATGAAGGTTTCTATAACGCCCCTGTTCAATATTTAAATTATGTGAGCTAAGTCTAAAACGAGCTATAATGTTTTTATATGAGTTGTTAATTGATTTTCTTAAATATAATTGCAGAGTAAAATTATCTATCAGATGTCGATAAAGGAAACCTTTCGATGTTGTTTGTATATTTGCTAGTATTTCCTGCCGATATAAATATCAAAAAGTCTTTGCTCGATGATTGTATGGGTATTTCTGTCATTAATTACATTGTCCCAAAGGTAAGTTAAACCCAATTTGTTAAGTTCAGTGCGGATATCTGAAATCCAGCTATCATTAGACAAAATTCTTTCCTCGTAACATGATTTTAAAATGCAATTATTCGTAGTTTTTAATTTTAACCAATATTTGATCATTTTTCAATTTCCTACATACAGACAAATGTAATCTTCCTAACTCACAATAAACTAAGTTGTTACAAGTACTCTTCTTATGACATTTGTTGATTAATGTATACATATTAACATATTTATGATAGTTTAGCTGTCATAATATTATTTTGTTTCACATTATGTAATCATTTAAAATAGTGAAATATCTCTAATTAGTATTTATTTTTGTACAAAATAGCGGTCTTCTGCTAATCCAGCTGATGAAAATGGTATATGGTATGTAAAAATTGGTGAAATATTGATGAAATGAGATAAATTCAAAGTTTGTGTAAATACAGGTAAAAATCCAGGTAATGTGGGAGAACACAGGTAAAAATCCAGGTAATGTGGGAGAACACGGGTAAGGTATATAATCAATCAATCAATCAATAAAATATTTTATTACAGTGTCACACATTTTAACAAGTTATTACATTTTGTACAAACAATTTAAAATGCCCAGCCATACCGGCTTATGAGACACTAAAACATATTCAATATAA
Source organism: Mimachlamys varia (assembly GCA_947623455.1). Taxonomy (NCBI): domain Eukaryota; kingdom Metazoa; phylum Mollusca; class Bivalvia; order Pectinida; family Pectinidae; genus Mimachlamys; species Mimachlamys varia. The sequence continues at coordinate 53,097,770 of OX392527.1, forward strand.
AAATGTCTACCCCTGTTGTTTGATAAAATTGATAGAAATTCACTTTAGTAAAATGTACATAGTCTTCACAGATTTGCATGTTTTCTTCTACTGAACATTTTATATATAACAGATGCTAAATTTTTGCTGTCAGCAAGATTCATAACTCGCACTAATTTTTCCAAGTTATTTATATTATAGAAATCTTCACATAAATTGCTCATTTGTAAAAACAATTGATATCTTATGTCTGAATAAAATTCACATTCAATTAAAAAATGCATTTCATCTTCTAACATATTTGACTTACAATATTTACATATCCTTTGGTCAAGTGGGACTTTAGGAGTCCAGTATCGCCCGGTTTCTACTGCCAATGGCAGGTTACCACATCTAAAGGAACTTAGGATTCTGCGATGGGGTCTCGGTATAGATACATTCGAGACATACTTTTCTGTAAAAAGCTGAGACTTGTATAATCTATAAGTTCGTAATTTATTACAATTGTCACCTCTCCTGTCGCTCCACAGGTCTTTGTACCACTGCGATGTATCACGTTCAATTAAAATGTCTCTAATACAATTAAAAGAATTACGTGCATTAATTCCACTGGTGAGTTCATTTACATACTTTGTTACCTTAGTGTCTAATGACCTACCATATCTAATCGACCAATTATATACTTTATTAACCAGTCTGTTGTTTGGTATAGTTTTCACTTTTAGCCAGTAACGTATAACTTCTATTCGTTGTTTGGTCTCTGTAGAATACCATCCCATGTCTCCTCTTAAGGCCGAGATGGTGGCGTTTTTCCCAACGCACATAAAGTACCGTAACGCTCTGTTCTGCACTGTAACAATTTTGGAATATTTTGACATTCCACATATGGCCACTCCGTAGTACAAAATTGGTTCCACTAACGACTTATATAGCTTAGTAAATACAACACTTGACATTCCTCCGGCGTATGAACTTTTTGAAATTAGTGCACTTAATGCGGGTCCCGCGGATTTCGCTAATTCAGTAGTGGTGAACTTCATACATAAATGTTCTTCAAACCACAGACCTAGATACTTGTAAGAGTTTGCTTAATCAATCTGGATATCACCGCAATTAAAATTCGATGTCGTCCTCTCCTTATTTGGTGATCTGAAGTGCACGATCTTGGTTTTTTCTTTATTTAAAAGCAGTCGCCACTTTCTACACCAATTATTCACAATATCTAACATAGTTTGTAGGTCTTCTTCCTTCCCTGCGAGAAGTACTACATCGTCTGCGTATAACAATATGCCGATAGTCATATCGTCTATAGGTATTCCTAGGTTGGCAGCGTTGATTTCTTCGGCCAAGTCATTAATATAAATTGAGAATAATGTTGGGGAAATATTACACCCTTGTTTTACCCCGAGGCTATTGGGGAAAAAGTCCGTCATCTTACCATTTACCCTAACCGCACTTCTGACGTCATCGTATAATGACGTAATAGCCTTGAGGAAATTCCCGTTTACTCAAATTCGTTGTAATTTATACCACAGACATTGTCGGTTAACCGTATCAAAAGCTTTTTTCGCGTCTATAAAACAAGCAAACGTGGCTTTTCCAGATGTTTTCCTATTATTTAAAATGTTGTATAAAGTGTATATATGGTCAACACAGCTCCGATTCCTCCTGAAGCCATTCTGTTCATCCACTAAAATGTCATTAGTTTCTAACCACTTTGTAAGTCTCTCTGTAAGTATGATTTTTAAAACAGTATCTGATAATCTTAAAAAGCAACTCAACACACTTGTCGTTCTTCAGGACGTCCGCTGGGATATCATCCAACCCAGTCGCCTTGCGAAGTTTGGCCTGTTGGACAGCGTTCTGTATTTCCTGTTTGGTAATATCGGCGTTAAGTTGTGAACTTTCAATGTTCCTATTGGGTAACACTCCCTTTCTTAATTGTTCCTCTACGTGCGATAAAAATTCATTATCAAACGCATTAGTGTTATCTTTTAATAAGTTTTCAAAATCTAGCTTCCATCGATTGAGAACTGATTCCTCATCATAACGAACTGATCCATCCTTGTCGACCACTTCAAAAGGAATTTCGCGTTTCCTCTCATTCGCCATTCCGAGTTTTCCTATGTTTTTCCAGAAGTCACGTGATACTGAGCTATTACATAGATCTGTTAATTCTTCACGTTTTTTGTTTTGGTAATCGCGCTTAAATCTCCGATTAGATCGATCAAAAATTTTCCTCTCATAACAAAATTTATCTTTATGCTTTTTCTTTTCATATTTGTTACTCGATGGGCATCTTCTCCAGCTAGTTTCCCATTGTTTCACTATATTCCATTGTAGCTCTAACTCCGTGTTCCAATAGGGTTTGCAAAAGGATTTGCCTCCATTTTTCTTACGATGACTGGTTTACAATCCAAATGGGAGTTCATCTCTTCCTTAACAAAATTGAAACTGTAAGGTATGTTGGTTAGGTCATATTTCAACACCGCACCCGATATACCGGAACTCCTTAATCCGGAATTTGTAACTGATAAATCGCACCCCATGTGACCAGGGACACGGACTTGCCACATTAGAACTGAATGGTCCGGGATCTTGTCTGGTGTGTGAAGGTTGTAATCGGCAATAACGGACGTTGATCTTTTCACTTCAAATGTATTTACCTCGTCTAATTGCTCGTGCGGCACAATAGCGTAATCTACTACCGATAAACCGCGATGAGATATACAAGTAAAATCATTTTTACATGCACTAATCCTACCATTCAACATACATAAGTTAGTGTCCACAAGGAAATCTAAAAATAATTCACCGTGTGTATTACTGGATTCGTCAATGCTTTCCCGTGGGGTGATATCATCTACTCCCTTGATAAATTCCTGTTCACTACCACATCGCGAGTTAAAATCTCCACAAATGTAAATATGTCCATCACCTTGGTACATGTAGACTTGTTCTACAAGTTTCTGATAAAATTTAACTGGATCTATCCTACGCGTGCTGTTAACTGGCGGAAGGTAGCACACGCATACATATATCGCGACACTTGAACTCTTGTTTACAAGTTTTATCCATAAGATACCTTCTTCTGAATTGTCTAATACGGAGTAACTGTATAGGTTAAGTAATATATGAATAATATATGAAGCAGACTATAATGACTATCACAACATACCTGCCCCTATGTTATTTTTAAAAAGTGGGAGAAACAAGAACACACCCTCAGAGGTGCTATGTACATCCTATGTCTCGACATGGTTAGAAAGATCATCAGGGGCTTTGTTTAATTTGTAAATTTCAGTACCCCAGGGCTATCCGTTCTCCCTCGTGGAGGTGGTAAAGTTTACTATAGTTTATATAGGGAAATAACACTTTTGGGTATATTTTGTTCTTTTTCAGTAGGAAACTATGAGTTTTTGTTAATTTGTAAATTTCAGCACCCCTGGGCTATCCATCTCCGTCAAGGGGGGGGGGGGGGGGGGGGGGGTGGTCACAGTTTAAGATTACTATTAATAGTTTATATTGGGAAATAAAACTTTTGGGTATATTTTGTCCATGTTCTTTGAGGAAACCATTCCTACTTCGTGACAATCATTTCAAAAGTTTTAGAATGCTTTTCTTGTATTGGCATAATGACATGACAAATGTTATATTTCACTTAGTTAACATGTTGATTTCATCATTAAAATTGAGCTACCATACCTATAATAATACTAAGGTGACCGCTAAGGCTCTTGGGCTTCTTGTTAATAAAAAAAAACGCATGACTTTATACGACTCTGATGTCCACAAGCACAGGGACTTGATAATTTGTTACAGCTACGGGAGCTTTTCATGAAAGGCCCTAAGTATCACGAGACTCCATCCACCAAATTGAATGTGAATTTCAAGACTCTTATGGACTCTATGGAAGATCCTTCACAAAGATAAGGACCCTTACAAGCAACGCTGGCTCAACCAAGCCATTATTAAAACTTCTTACTACCATTCTTATAGTACCGTTAAATCAGGGCTTCAGTCTTATTGTGACACGGTATACTCCAGAAGTGGCATTAATGGGATGTGGAATTTGAAAAACTCAAAAGATGTTCTGATCAGTCCTGAGCACCCCCTTCTCAAAAATGTTTCGTCCATCAAAACATTTGATTTTTCCACCCTGTACACTACCATACCACATGCCAAACTGAAAGAACGTCTCCAGTCTCTCATTATGAGAGCTTTCTTTTCCAAGAAAGGTGAACGACGATACAAATATATGGATGTGAGTTATCTTGGAGCATACCTCATGAAGCCCACAACAAAAGATAGGTTGAAATATACCGAGGAAGATAATATTATATTACGAATGATTGAATTCCTGGTTGACAATATCTTTGTTGAGCCCGGAGGAAAGATTTTCCAACAGACTATTGTCCGATTCAAATGAGCACTAATTAACTGTGCCCCACTTTTGGCTGACTAGTTTTCATACGAGGCTGAATTTGTCGAAGGGCTTATCACGACGGGTAACAAAAACCTTACCAAATCTTTCAATTTCACTTTCAGGTATATCGACGATGTGTTGTCTATAAACAATAAAAAGTTTGCTGACCTAGTCGATCGTATACCCTACTGAACTTGAGATTAAAGACAAAACAAACTCTCCTACATCAGCTTCTTACATCGATCTTTACTTAAACTATGACCAATACGGCAAACTTACAACTAATGTATGATAAACGTGACGATTTCGATATTCCAATCGTGAACTTTCCTTTTCTTGATAGTAACATCCCTGCTTCTCCATTTTATAGTGTTTATATGTCGCTGTTGATTCTTTATTCTAGGACTTACTCTGAATATCGAGATATTTCGCGATAGATGTCAACTGCTGGTGAACAAACTTCCGGCACAGTGATTCGAGAGATGCAGTTTGATGAAAACTATGGACAAGTTTTATGGTCGCCATCTTCATCTCATCAAGTAATATTCTTTGAAAAAAATTCTTTCTATAAAAGTGATATTTTTCACTAATGTGAAAATCAGAAGCTGCCACAGTATTGTAGATTTTCATAAAAATGTAATAAACAGAATATCTATCAGCGTTTTTGAGTTTGCTTATTAGTGTGCTTAATTGATGTGATTGACAATGATGACTCGGTTATCATTTTGAAGATTGATGCTTACTTGGATGTGATAAAGATTTTCATGGCGGGTGTTGTCGATGAAGCAGAAGACGCTTACTCTTCCGGAATATCTGGTCTTATTCTCTTGTGCTTTTACGATTGTCTCCTTGTAAATATTTCCTTTGTCCCTATTTTGCCTCTAGTTTAATCGATTTTGAGTTCAGATTATGGTTTTGTTGACGCTTTGGAATTCCCTGATTTTTTTACAACTAGTTTTGGACCTAAACTAGGGTGTTTAGAGTAATTTTACACTTTTTGGGGGATAAGATCAATTATCGAAAAAAATGCCCCCTCAATGGTCATAAAGGCTAAAGGTTGGAAAGTTTTCAAGGTCGAACAATCGACTCCACCTACCTTTGTTGCATCAAAAATCACATTTGTAGTTGAGGTACGAAAAAACGCTTGGTACCGATGGTAAGGTGGATAATTTTCATCTAAAAAACCTCCTAAATGCACGTCAATTGTATCCTCTTCCGCAGAAATAATCTTGATTTCCTCCAAAAACACGCCAAATTCCGATGTCTCAAAAGTTTTCGTCGGCTATCCTGCCACTTTTGCATAATCAATGAGTTTGACGTCACTACAAGTACCGGCCTTTCGCTGTCATTGGATGGCGGTCTTTCTCTATTTAAGCATCCAATGGCAGCCAAAGACCAGCGCGCGGGGTGACGTAAAAACTCATTGCAATTCAAAAAGGTCAATAAAGACCATGATTTCAGGGGAAATCCTTAAGAAATACAGGCAGAACATCAGTAAAACACCTGATATTCCCTTTGAATGCTGCATTTCGTTTGTCAAAAACCATGTTGGCCATCATGTTCACCCTATTGATATTGATGATATACCCGCCGATATGTAATTCCTGTCAATGAAAAACTTACTATTTTCTTATTTCACGTGTTTAAGATGAACATCCAATACGATGTCGTTTTGGAAGACGAGACGTGAATCCTCTGAAAGCACTGTTTTGGCAGGATACCTGCCATTTTCACGGCCTACTTTTGGTGTTGTATTACCGGACAATAAAGAATTTATTTGCGCGGTAACACTCTCCGGAGATATGTGTAAAATAAGCTAGCAGGTGCTCTGGTGCAGATAAAGAATTTGGGGACGCTTTAATTTAGGCGTTAAACATACGTACAGAAGATAAATTGATGTTTTCACTTCAGAATAGCCACCGCCTCATCACGTGATATTCTGTAAACAAGTTAACGATTGGATGTGATTCTTTCATTGAACTAATCGATAAAATAAATTTCTGGTTGAAACCTGAAAATATTTTTTGTTTGTTTTTCTGTTTTGTTTTTTTCGTTTTACATATATATTGCTTAAATAAATTGCTTGGTTTGTTAGTTACGCAAAGCTCCTAGACAAATTCGGGAGTCCCCCATTTAGTCACGTGTTAGCTAATTACCCGATTTTACACGCATGAAAAAAAACCGTCCTCGGTCATCATACTGACGTATCGAAAGTTAAATCAAAGCTGCAGTGTATTATACCGGAACGTCGTCATTATCCGAAGGCAACAGCTGAAAAGAAAAAGAACATTTCTCTACCAGAATATCATAATTCTCCCAGGTTTCCCGTGTTATGACACATTACGCACCAGACCCTTCTGCTTCTACATTAATTTAGACATTTTGGATTCCCACCTTTTGGTCCCTAGCATCACTGACGAGTCATAGAAGGACGGAATAGCTGTATGGTGCAGTTTAATTAATTTTTTCGGCTTACTGTATCTATTACCAAATTCAAAATGTGCAGCCTATGTGTGTGTTACGTCATCTTTGAGACCACGCAAGGATACAAGCTTTAGAAGCAACACTGAAACACTTATTGGGTAAAAAATGTTGTTTTTTTTTAGGACAGCAAGGACACATAAACAAAAGCGGTACAAGAAGCCAGGGTCACCGAAACACTCGGAACCAGATTTAGGACAAGAAATGCATGTAAACTTACCAAAACAGAAAGTGACGAAAATGTTAAAACTCAACCAAAGGTCATCAATTTAGTAAGTAAAATATTAACTGAAGATGACATAATGTTATTGAAAAAAAGGTTTGAAATCTTGTCAAACACCAAAATATGACGATAAAGATCTAAAACGAGATATATTACACTTTTTTAGGAAACTTCGTTTAGAAAAAACGTTTTGTGATAAAGAGGATTCTACTGATAATGAAGGTTTAGTGAGAATCAAATCTGAATGGAATCCGCCAAAAAGGAATCTATATGGAATCTATATAGAATCTCTTAAAATGATCCTTTTGATTAATGATAAGTGTATTGTAATAAAAGAGGCGGATAAAGTCGGTATGGTGTTTGTTATGGAAAGTACGTATTACCGTGAAAATATATTAGAAATGCTATCTGATGAGAATTTCTATCAAATCACATCTGAATTCCTTGATTCTGATACAACGGAATTGGTCAAGAATGTCATAGATCGATGTAATGAAGGTCTAATGGAGAAAGAGATTGATTACCTAACATTTTTTTCTTTTCGTACCAGTTATGTTTATGGACTGCCTAAGATACATAAGAGTAAAATACTTTCTGATGCTATTACGGAGCAGAATCAGAGTATATTTCAATATTTTGTCCAGATGATTTAAGATTTAGACCTGTTGTTGGCGGTCCCGAAAGTGTTACGCAACGTCTTAGTCATTTCCTGAATATCATTTTAAAACCACTTGGTCCAACTGTTAAAAGTGTTAAGGACGATTTTTACTCTCTATCTCGTTTGCCGAAAACGGTGACTATTAGTTCCAAAGCTCCAAAATTACAGAGATATCCGGATTTGTAGACGGAAGATTTAGTAAAGAGTTTTTAAGAAGCGCTCTCAAAATTAAAATTAAGGGAACGGCAATGGGTACTAAAGTTGCCCCTACTTATGCTACTTTGGTGTTAGGGTATTTGGAAGAGATTCTTTATGAAAAATTACGTATTTTGTTTTAGAGTTTTAGATGATGGATTTATCATCTGGCCTCCGGACAAGAATGTTTCTGATTTCCATAGACAGCTAAATTCCTTACACTCGGATATACAGTATACAATAGAAGAAAGTGATGGTAAATTTACTTTTCTCGATGTGTAGTAGAGTTACCAAACGGAAAGATATCCACAGATTTGTATTGCAAACCAACTGATTCCCAAAATTATCTTGATTTTCATTCCAGTCACATCAAACATACAAAGTTAACATACCATTTTGCTTGGCATCTAGATTAGTTACCATTGTTAGTTAAGTTAGAGGAGCGATTAAATAATTTAGTAGAGAATCTTAGTAGAGAATCTTCAAAAACAATGTTATCAAGACGAAATTATATTTAATAGTATTCGAAGAGCCAATGAAAAGGGTCCGATTTTAGTGAATGACCTAAACAGTGTTAATGCAATTAAAAAGGATATCGTACCGTTTGTAAACACATTCAACCCTAATAATTTTAACATGCTTCCAATAAATGAAACAATGAAACGTGTTTCGGAGAAGAAGAAAATCATTAATTGCAAGAGACAACAGAGAAATCTGAAACGTTTATTGTGTAAATCGAAACTTGATGACAACATGAATGTAAATTACAGCGTGACCAAGTGTATGGAACCGAGATGTGGAACATGTAGTATGATTGTTGAATGTAATTCGTATACCTTTAAGAATGGCAAAACCTTTAAAATTAGATGTAATATGAATTGCAAATCTAGGGGTGTGATATATGCTGTTATTTGTAAGAGATGCTCTGGAAATGATCTACTTCAAAGAACGACAGTCCATCAGGATATTGATTTTATCATTTTACTGGTAGGTAGTATATAAAGCGCAGTATTTAGATGATAATGTATGTTATGGACATAAAACGAGACATTTTACAACCGTCACTGAATTGTTTGGGGGAAGAACAAGCACTTACCATAATAATTTTGGAACTTTTTAGATTTTTGATGTCATTTGTTAACTGGTAACCTGTAAACCATGTCAGCCTTTAATCATTTTACCATGCTTTAAAACAGGTAGTATGGTTGACACAGGAAAGCGAGACCATGATGGCAACCATGTCCATACGCTAGACTGTGTCCTATCATGTAATCGTCACGTGGGCGCTGTTGATCGCTGTGACCAAATGGTTGCCTATGGAGGTTTGATTGGCAGACCTTAAAGTGGTGGAAGAAAGTGTTTTCCCACATGCTTGGTCTTGCAGTCTTGAGCTCTTATCTCCTCTACAAATACAGAACACCTCAACCAGTCCAGCAAAGAGTATTTGGGAGAAGCTTGTGGCCAAGCTGGTTGAGGATACTCAAGTTCCAAGAACAAGTCAGAAAGGAAGGAAGGTGAAGTCTGTGGATAATCTTCAAAGATTAACAGCAAGATATTTCCTTAGCCATTTACCATTAACAAACAAAAGAGCTCATTACAGGAGACCGTGCATTTTGTGTGGATCAGCTGAAGCAGACCTTTCAAAGTCGTCCCATCCAGGCATCGCACCCTCGAAAAGGACAGGAAGCGAAACTTCTAGTGCCAGCAGTGTTCTGTGCCATTATGTATCGAGCCGTGCTTTAAGCTGTATCGCACAAAGTCAGAATACATTATAGCCTACAAATGACAAAATTTAGAAGCACAACCCAACACCGAGAAATAATTAATGTGAAAACGAATGTGAATATTTACAATTTTTAGAATTTCATTAGTTGATTTAGACTATGCTGAAATATATAACTTATAAGAATGATTAAAGTGACTTTTGCAAACAATGAATTTGAAACTGAAGCATTTATGGAGAATGAAGAATATTTCCAGTAGGTATGTTTGATTACACTATAAAGGATACCACGTCAATCGTATATACCCTTCTGAACTTGAAATAAAGGACACAACATATTCTTCTACATCAGCTGCTAACCTCGATCTCTAATTAAACTACGACCAACATAGACAGCTTACTACTAAGCTATACGATAAACCTGGCGATTTCAATCTCTCCATTTCTTGATAGTAGCATCCCTGCCTCTCCAACCTATGGTGTTTACAGATCGCAGTTGATTCGATATTCTAGGGCTTACTCCAACAATTCAGCACTTGGTGTTGCCCTATATGGAACAATTCAGCATTATATAATAACACGGAGTTTAAGTGCCCAACTTACTAAAGGACTCGTTATAACCAAATTTGAGCATTTAGTGGAGATGAACGTAATATTTAGGGATGGTGAAGAAGTTCATTGCTATCGTTATATTCCATAAGCCGCGCATCAAACATATTTTTCCACAGATTTTTTGGCATGCGTTGTTGTAAACTGCAAATTAGGGAAATTTTCATTTTTTTCGGGCTGTGTGATTTACGTGTTTAAAGGGGCATCCCGCGAAACTAAGTTTTTTTTCATCATTTTTTTCAAAATATTACATACATATATCGAGTGGGTATTCTTATGGACTTTGACGAACGGATTTTGCTGATATGTATTCATAAAATTAATAATTTCAAAATAACTAGTGGAAATTCTATCGGTCTAGCCAGACGTTTCAGCTTGGGGTGTCCACTTACCAACGCATGCGCAGCCGAGCGCCGTTTCCATTGTAAACACTCTACCTGGTATTGCCGTTACACCGCGATAAGGCCTAATTACTGAGCGAAAAGTTGCCGAATGGTCAAAATATGACGCAAGACTGCGTTACAGAGTCATATTGAGAGATGGGAAGTATTAAAAGGAGAAACTAACTGATCTATTGTGTGTATGTTACATATTTCTTTTGTGTAGCGGTACTCTCACAAATAACACTTTGATTTGGTTTTGGGGCTACCCAAGGGGAAACTGTTTCAGTCCGCTGTTGCATAAAATGCGTGTATAATCAAACTTAAGAGTGTATTTTATAATTTTCCCTTAATAATATCTCATGCTCCAGTAAAATGGTATGATCTAATTACATTGCTGGATAGAAAGACCTTTTCAAATACAATATATACCGTAACAGAAAAAGTCGTTTGATTACGTTGTAAAACGGGACGTGCGACCGAGGTACATATGACTTCAATTTAGACAAAAGGAATTAAAAAACACGTCTTCACGCGTAAAAAAAGTGATATTCATACCTAATCTATAAATTAGTGAAGGTACAAATATCATTGGGTTGCGACCCCGGTATTGAATTTGATACGAAAATATATACATAACGGAAAAAAATAAAATAAAAAAAAACAACAAACATTATACAACATATACTTATATGTATTTCCCATGCCTACAGGTTTTTTTTTTTTGAAAAGGTCAACGTCCCAAAACGATAAAAAAACATGTAAAAAGAAAGCGGAATTATCGTAACATAATCATAACTGGTAGTTATATGTACCCGTATTTCAACAGTTCCAAATCTGATATGCATGTAGTCATGTTTGGTGTGTGGTGTGTTATATGAGTGTATGGACTTTACTATTCGTATTCTGTGATAGGTGTTAACGTATGAAGACGCTGAAAGTTTGATAGATTTTAAATGAATATGAATGTACATTGTATATATATGGATAGTCTGAAAAAAAAAATCTCCCAAGACATTGAATTGAAAAAAAATCGCAAAAATTTGATTTCATTTTATTTTGGATACTACATACCAGGGACGTATCTCACATATACGTCCCTGTACATACCTTTTATGCAATCATCTGAAAAGTTTGATTTGTGAATATTACCTTTTACATAAATTAAGGTTTGTACCATGGCCGTATTCCGTACCCATGTGTACCGGTCTCGGTCTCGGTAAATATATGTAATATAGATAATTCCTGGTGTCGAAAAATGGTGCCGATATGCCGACATTTATTCTTCATTTGAATATCGTTATGTGTGAAATTGATGTCTGATTTTAATGTGAATGTGATTGAATAAGTTTATACACGGACTTTGTCTCTGTTTCATCAGCCGTATACATTACGCGTTCCCTCCCGTATGGCCTCTCTTCCGTCAAACCGATCAGGGAACTTGCGGCACACCTGTCACGTTGCGTCATCACCGCTATTTTTATCGGGGCTTTCCCGAGGAATGCGATTTTGCAAATGGTCAATATAGACATTTTGAGCGGAATTTGAATATGGGAATAACAGGAAAGTATAATTAGTAGTGCAGACGCCATGTATATTCAAGAACAGGCATTTAGGCTTTCGCGGGATGCCCCTTTAATGGTTATTGTGTAAAAGCATATCTATATACGTTAAGAAAAAAAAACATGCATACACATACTACACCTTTACATTTTGACTTTCTGGAAGCACATCGCATTCCGATTTCATGTCACGATAGTCATTACAACATCCAAGAAAGTGTTCTTTAGTTTCAAAACCGATATTATCAGTTAGACATTATACAATTTCAGAACATGGTTAGGTTGAAACGAAGTTCATGATAATATTTGCAAATGAGTTTCAAAGTACGGAAATATTTTCAAATATTTTTCTATTGTCCGGTAATTCCCTCCATATCTTTCTTACCACGGGATTTGTCAATACGAACTGTTTTCGCCGTTAAATGCATCGGTACCCTAGAAATATTATCTATTTCGAAGTCAACAGTATGATTAGTCAATATAAAAGCAAACAATGTAAGCTTACATGTTTAGCAATGCCATCCATAGCTCTATACGTTAAATACACTAAGTAATTATATTGCTATCGAAGACCGTGTCTATTATACAATGTAGTCTGTTTTCTAACCCTTTTAATGTCTCTGGCAAACCCGAACCAGACACGTTCAAATGTACAAGGTAAAGTGATCATCATATTGCAATTGTGTTGGGAGTTATCTTTCTTACTCCAAAAGTATTGTACGTATCACAGATCTAAAACTTCTTATTTCTCCATATTTTAGATTTGGAATGCACGCGGACGGAAAATTCGCTTGAAGATCTTATTGTATTTATCTGGTTATTTTGGATTTAATGTAGTGGAACTAAACTGGGTAGATCGTCAGCGACCATATGGCTAAGTTAGTTGAGCGTTTGTCTAGAACTCGGAGGGTCCCGGGTTTGAGCCCTGGTCCGTACAATTTTTCTCTTCAACGACGTTTACACATATTTATGTAGATGGAGGTTGAACTATAATCCTGCTAAGAGTGCAACTGTGTGAAAAATATACACATTTTCGTAGTACACGATTTGAAATTATACAGATCTAGTTTAATTTTACTTCTAAATTCATAAATTAAAGCGGTTTTACGCACCTGACCCTTCTGCTTCTACATTAGTTTAGAAATTTTGGATTCCTACCTTTTGGCCTTTAGCATCACTGAAGAGTCCTAGGAGGACGAAACAGCTGTATGATGCAGTTTAATTCATTTTTTTCGGCATACTGTATCTATTACCAAATTTAAGAGGTGCAGCATATGTGTGTGTAACGTGATCTTTATTTCATCCTGAAAGAAGGAAAACATGCGATGGCAATTGTAATGTTTCTCTTGAAGAAGACATAATTCCTTCAAAGAACTCACAAATGTATGCCGGAATGATCTTTAGTAGCGATTTGAGGAGTGACTGCGCAATGTGTGAATCGGTGCAGTAAAACAACAAAAAATAAACAGTTTCATTTCTATCGGGGTCCATAAAAATGGAATGACCCCTACCGCAAGTGTCTCAATCTGGAAGAAAGTTATTCTACCTTCTCTTTTATTCCGGTGTGAACTTTGGGTGAATTTTGCAAGTTCGACCTTGAATGACATTAGTATTTTTCAAAGAAAAGCTGCACGGAGAATGCAAGGATTTGATACACGTTCCCCGAAGGCAGTGACAATATCATCCTTAGGTCTATGGGAGATTGAGGGAGAAAACCACAAATTTAAATTACTTTTCTGGAATTTCTGTGGAAAAATATGTTTGATGCGCGGCTTATGGAATATAACGATAGCAACGCCAAGGCAATAGGTCTCATACCCGATATTCACAAAATTATAACATCATATGTACAGACTATTTCTTTGGAACGTACAGCGCGGAGGACGAAATCCCACCTAAATCATCATGGAAATGCTTCATTAACCGCGTAATCCATACAAGTGAGGAACAACGATGGAGAGACGGTCTTTCAAAAAAGGACAGTTAACACATTTTCGCGAGCGTCCATACAGAGCTTGATGTTCATCCGCTATGGAAACTCTCCCAGTTTAATGTAAAGAAAACATGGAAACTCTCTGAACTTGTGTAGTTTTCATTTGTCCTGGAACCTAGCGCAGTTATCTGCAAATTGTGTGGTAAAACTGTTAGTGATATTGCCGTGCACTTCATTGCGGAATGTCATATTCGCTTCGCAGAAAGTGATGCAATTCTAGAGACGGTGGTAAACATTTTGAATGTAAAGATTATGTTAAATTTTCTGAAATGAATGAAATAGAGCAAACTCAAGTTATTCTTGGTAAAAAAACTGTCGATATTATTATTATTATCAAATTTACAGTAGGCAGAATTGATAAATGATCATAAAATGTACACAGCAATGAATGGATAATATAACAAGAGCACCGCGAGTGGAGGCATGATACGCCCGTCGTACCATATCGGAAGTATAATGGTATGGAAACACCAAAAAAGTTCTGACATTTTCTACATAATGCCCCAAATTGCATCAGATACGAAGTTCCAAAGGGCCATAACTCTAGTTAATATTGTCGAATCAAACTATCAATCAGGAAAACACAACTTCATGCCATGATGATTAAGACTAGCAAGTTTTTAAGATATCAATTGAAAACTGTAGGAGGAGATCTGCGGAAAAATAACAGCTTACGACAGAAATGCATTGTCTCCATATTGCCTATATTTTGCGATTGCAAATTTGCAATGCTTTTACGCGAAAAGTTGAAATAACGCAACAAAACCCGTAATATATGTTAAATATTATAGCTTTTCGAAGTACCATACCAAATTTTAGAGGAATTGAAGAAATCACACAAAAGTTCTGACGTTTGGCCATAACTCTAGTGAATATTGTCGAATCAAACTGTCTTTCAGGCAATCACAACTTCATGTCTTGGTAGTCAAGTCTAGCAAATTTGAAAGAAATCGGTTGAAAACTGTAGGAGATCTCCAGACAAATAAAAGTTTACGACGGACGGACAACGCCATACCATAATACGTCCCGTCATTTTTGACGGGCGTAAAAAACTGCTGAATGTTCATAGACTTAGAAAAATTGTACAGAGACCATATATTTATAGATATGTTTTCATTTTTTTTTCAATCAATCCTAAGATTATATATTTTCTGATATGATGTTAATGCGTAAACAATGTATAATCCTGTGTGAAAAGGGAAATAAAGATGGTCTATCTATCTATAAATAGCTACAGAAAGGGGAATTCAACTGGACTATGATGCGGGGCAAGTTGAGGATATATTTCTAAAATTACAATCATTTGAATTTTTGTTTCAACGTCAATGGGAGAGATTATATCAGATGCAAGTATCAACCTTATTGTGCCGTCTTGTGATTTTCATAACGTTTTGATAGTTTGTATTAGAAGATTGAACGAACACGGCTTGTGTGTTTATGAAAAGAATATAACTTTCAAACACAATTTCTTCAAGACGAGCTCATCGGAGTGTAGTGACACTATTTTCCACAAACTACACAAAAGGTGCAGCATATGTGTGTTACGTCATAGGGGTGGCAGACTCCACTGGTGAATTTTTTAGTCCCCGAGGTTTGCTGGAGCCTCCATAGCCACAGTTAATCTCATTTGAGTAGTGGCACGGTACATACTATACGTAGTACACGATTTGAAATTATACAGAACTAGTTTAATTTAACTTCTAAGTTCATAATTAAAGGGGTTTTACTCACCTGACCCTTTTCCTTCTACATTAGATTAGAAATAATTTTGGGTCACCACCTTTTGGCCCCTAGAATTACTGAAGAATCCTAGGAAGACGAAACAGCTGTATGATGCAGTTTAATTCATTTTTTTTGACAATGGAGACCACCATTTGAGGTATAATTAGATGTTTCATAGCACTTATGCCAAACTGATGTTAAGGATGTACTTTTCTGAGGTTTCAAGCATGTTTATGTCTCATTTAAATATTTTATGTTACAATGAAGAAAGTATGATTAATTTTAATAGCATTTAAATAGCATATATGAATCTGAAAATTGTGTCATAAATATAAGTTATACCAATTTGGAGGTCATTTTGAATATGCGTATTTTTGTCTATTTTATGCACTTCGAGAAAGACCAAAAATTCACCTTTTTGATGCTACATCGATCTCTTAAAATGTTTAGCCATTTTTTATTATAGCAAGCTCATTCTTGCTTTATAATGTTCAATTTTATAGAAATATTCTGCTACAAATAATAATAAAGAGAATAACGAAGCGTTAGGTAGCAGTAGCCAGTAGCGGAATGTGGCCATGGGTGATTTTTTGGTTAAACTGCTAACCCCTGTAATATGACGTGTAAAAATACAGTAAAAATAAAACTGTACCAAAATTAATATTTGCATGATAAAATGGACCATGTGGGCTTCACATTTGTAAAAAAGAAAAAAAAAGTTTTTGGTTTGAGATTAAGATTTTCGCTTTTTTTTTGACAGGGAGTCTACACATGAAATGCTAGCTTTATAGGAAGTGAAATTCTCACAACAGCAGAGGACTGGCAGAAGCAAAAAATCTAAACAAACGACCTATGCTGGGACAGATATAATTCTGCAACCAAGTTAGTAAGCTTTAATTTTATATAGAACTTAAGAAAAAATTCCTATCTACATAGGTCAAATTTTGTGTCAAAAATAGTGATATTTTGCATTTTCGGTATTTTTTGATGTGGTAACCATGGTTTTCACACAAGTGCCATACATAGGAAACATCAGTGTATACACTATATAGTCCTTTTTATGAATTGGAAATGATATACAATTTACAAAAATGTGTACATTTACATCTATGCAGTGTACGGTTAAATCTCTGTGTTGACAATTCTCAGGCATTGGTCTTTTTTTCCATAAATCTCTAGATCTACTGTACACAGACACCTTAACAAAATCATAATCCAAACTCAAAATCGATAAAACCAGGGGCAAAATATGTACAAAGGAATGATTAACATGGAAACCCTTGTAAAAGTACAAGAGAATAAGACCAGGTGTTCCGGAAGAGTAGGCGTCTTCTGCTTCATCGACAACACCCTCCATGTAAATTTTTGTCACATCCAAGTAAACATCAAGTTCTCAAAATGAGAACCGAGTATCATTGTCGATTACAACAAGTAAACACACTTATGAGCATCCTCAAAAACGTCCATCTTCATATCACTTAAAGATATAGAATATTTCTCAATTAGACAAAGATGGCGACCATAAAACTTGCCCATTGTTCTGATCAACCTGCATCTCTCGAATCCTTGTGTTGTTAGTTTGTCAGCAGTCGACATCGATCACGAAAACTCTTGGAGCATACTTTGTGAAAAACATGACAAAAGCTAGGTTGAAATATACTGAGGAAGATATAGTAAGAATGATTGAATTCCTGGTTGACAATATCTTTGTTGAGTTCGAAGGAGAGATTTTCCAACAGACTGTTGACATTCCAATGGGCACTAACTGTGCACCACTTTTGGTCGACTTGTTTTTGTTTTCATACGAGGCCGAATTTGTCGAGGGGCTTATCAGGACGGGTAACAAAAACCTTGCCAAATCTTTCAATTTCACTTTCAGGTACATCGACGATGTGTTGTCTATAAACAACAAGAAGTTTGCTGACCTAGTCGATCGTATATACCCTACTGAACTTGAGATTAAAGACACAACAGACTCTCCTACGTCAGCTTCTTACCTCGATCTTTACTTCAATTATGACCAACACGGGAAACTTACAACTAAGCTGTATGATAAACGTGACGATTTCAATTTTCCGATCGTGAACTTTCCCTTTCTTGATGGTAACATCCCTACTTCTCCATCCTATGGTGTTTACATATCGCAGTTGATTCGTTATTCTAGGGCTTGCTCTGAATATCGCGATTTTCGTAATAGATGTCAACTGCTGATGAACAAACTTACGGCACGGGAATTCGAGAAATGCAGGTTGATGAAGACTATGGGCAAGTTTTAAGGTCGCCATCTTGATATCATCGAGAAATATTCTGTATCTTTGTGTGATATAAAGATGGACGTTTTTGAGTTTGCTTGTTAGTGTGTTTACTTGTTGTGATGACAATGATGACTCGGTTCTTATTTTGAGGATTGATGCTTACTTGGATGTGACCAAGATTTACATGGCGGGTGTCGTCAATGAAGCAAAAGACACTTACTCTTCCGGAACACCTGGTCTTATTCTCTTGTGCTTTTACGAGAGTCTCCATGAAATCATCACGTGTATCGTATAGCTTAGTAGCAAGCTGTCCATGTTAGTCGTAGTTTAAGTAGAGATCGAGGTAAGCAGCTTATGTAGAAAAGTCTGTTGTGTCCTTTATTTCAAGTTCAGAAGGGTATAGACGTGGACGTGAAAAGCAAAGACCGCATCGCATGGATTTTGGAAGAAATTTAACAATCTATGATAATGTTTTGTTGGAGCTATCACACATTTCGCAAACTTGATAATGGGGTATTTGGGCCACTGGAGAAAATTACTACATGCATTTGATCTGAATATACCAGTTCAACGGGAAGGGCTGTCACTAAGTATGCATGGCCAAAACGTTTTAAAGCTACATTGGAATAATCCCTGACAGACAAAATCATATGGAGTGGTTGGTTGGTTTATTGGTTTTTACGTCCAACAGCCAGGGTAATTTAAGGCCTCCAGGTGTATGCGATGTGTGTGTGTGTGTTGAGAGCGTGTGTATTTGGGGGGCGACGGTATGTTCGTGTAAGCCGTCTTGCGATAGTTGGCTTTAGAACCACTGGAGTATATCCTCTCAACAAGGATTGGTTTGGTTTATTTTGTTTTACGTCTTATTAACAGCAAGGGTCATTTAAGGACGTGCCAGGTTTTTGGAGGTGGAGGAAAGCCGGAGTACCTGGAGAAAAACCACCGCCCTGCGGTCAGTACCTACTTGCCCACATGGGTTTCGAACACTCAATGCTGTCATAATATCACTTGTCTATAGCAACACACTTGCAACAACAATAAACAGTGACAGAATGTAATATGATTCCACCATGAGAACAAGTTGGTACAAAAAAAGAAGACAAAGAATTTTGGCTGTAGAAGTAAATAATAGAACATGTAATTCATTATTGACTAAAACTGAAGATTCTGAACCACAACCTGGAACTTCAACTGACACTGGCTATGCACCAATCCGGACTGAAAAACCCATTCACATCAGAAGGCCACAACAGGAAATGGTGCAGGCCATTCAGCACCAGTACCAAGGTCTAGAGGGCACGGTGCTGACCAAGCTGAGGCCTGCACCTGCTGCTATCGGTAATAAGGAAGTAGAGGGCATCGTGGCTCATACACCTAATGAAAACATTATTATATCACTGCAATCACTGTCTGTTCTGTGCCAGTCAATCACACTTCACTCATGTGCACAGCCCAACATTAATATTAACATAGTACACAGAATGGGTACATTACAGTACAAGGCAAGTGCGTTCAGCATCAGCTATTAAGATGTACACTGAAATAAAGTCGAACGGCAAAGGACCAGCACCCAGTGCTATCAACCAGAGTCTTGTGCTAGCCACTTTGAAATCCAAGCATAAACAGTAAACAGTTATAGAATGTTATGCACCATGAAAACAGGCTGGCATAAATACAGACCAAGAAATTGACTATAAAACTAAATAACAGCCCTTGTAACTCATTATTAACTAAAGCTAGAGATCTTGAACAACCTGGCAGCTCATCTGAAAGAAACTATTCATCAATCAAGACAGACCAACCTATTCACATCAGGAGACCCAAACAGGAAATAGTGCAGGCAATTCAACACCAATATCAAGGTCCAGAAGGCACGATGCTGACCAAGTTGAGACCTGCACCTGCTGCTACCGATAATAAGGAAGTAGAGGGCATCGGGGCTAATACACATACTGGAAACATTATTATATATCCTGCGTCGGGTGAGACTGGAACTGGTACGCATTCAACAAGCCTGTACTGGTGATCGTTTCATGACACGGTCCCAGACAGCAATAGAAAATGTAGTCGTGGCTCTCACATTAACTGTCGTGCACACTCTGTTGTCTGCTTAGCACATTTACATCTCAGCCCAGCATATTAGTCAAAATAGATTAGAATAAAATCTTTTCTACTTCTACATTACAAAAGAATCACGTCCATCAACAAACAGAATGTCAGCACTCATTTTCAGCAAGAACATTGACCCAAAATATCACTGACAGCATCCTTTTTGGAAAGATATGGTCATAAAGGATCTCATAGATAATATGGTTTGGTTGCTTGATTTAACGTCCTATCAACAACCAGTGTCATTTAAGGACGTCATCCCGGTTTATGCGATGTTAGTGTGTGTGTGTTGAGAGCGTGTGTATTTGGAAGGCTGCGGTCTGTTCGTGCAAGCCTCCTTACGATATAGTCCGGATCTATGCCGAAGTGCTACCACTCTGAAGTGTACTACCGAAGGCCTCCAGCTGAACGTCAAGAAGGGAGTAGTAGCTACCATTGTTAGAGACATCTGGTACGTCTCGGCTTTGGACATAGCCCATTGCTTCCTCACAGGGGCGAACGCTCAAGTAAGGGCCAAACGTGAGGTCATGTCAAGATCAGATACAATGCATTGGAGCGGAGGGGGGGGGGGGGTGGAGGGGCAACAGGTACAATTCTTACGCCCTTACCATTAGTGAAAACCAGCTGGTACAAGAAGGGAGACAAACAATTATCATACTGTGAAGCTGAATATTTGGTAAATTGTTACAGCTAATTATGAACAAAAACCAGGCTGCACTACCCAGTCAAATCAGGATGCCCCAAAAGGAAAAAGTGCAGACCATTCAGCACCAGAATCAAGCTCAGAATGCCCGGTGCTTTCCTAGCCGAGATCTGCAGCTCAAGCTAATAAAGAAGTAGAGGTGGCCAAACACACATAATGAAAACATCATCATATCACTGAAATATCTTTTGCGTCCAACGCAAATCTGAAACATCAGCTATCAAGATATTATGAAATAGAGTCGAACGGAAAAGAGCCAGCACCTGGTGCAATCAACCCGTGTCTTGGCTAGCAACTTTGAAATCCAAGGCGGGGCCGTCCGATGCTTACTGATTACGGTCCTGCATAAACATCAATCCACTTAGCAAATCATATATTCAAATATTCTGTCACAAGGCCGAGACATACCAGAGGTATCTAACAATGGTAGTAACTATTTCCTGTTTGATGTTCAGCATTATGGGAGTGGAACGACTGGTTCACCCGTTGTCAGTATAATGGGACCGGTCGGTGTTCTTCTGGGGTATATATTTTTAGATTGTCACACTGTATTTTCAGGGTTTGTCGTGAGAACAATTTTCTCATCGCGAGCACATGGTGGTCTCCAGATTTTATCAACGTGTGAGCGATGAGAAAATTGTTCGAACGACAAACTCTGAAAATACTGTGTGATAAACTGTTTATAATATATATATATATCTGTGTGTATATCAAAATAATTCTTCATAAATTATACACTATGCAACAGGGATTTACCTCACATTTTTAAACTGGGAGTCCATGGGACTGCAAGCCAAGAATTTTTAGTGTCCAGGAAGAAAAAATGGGAGTCCACATATATGACTTTTAAATTAATAAAGCTGTTTTAATTTTGCACCTTCACCTTCAGGCAATGCTATATTCCAAAATCATATATCTGATTATCTTGTGAATTTATAATTGCTTGATGAAATAAATTCTTTAGTTTGAAATAAATATATTTAGTAAAATAACTTGTAGTTGTTTAGTATGACTATATCAGTTACTTTATTTCAAGTTCTGATCAACTTCACAACCAAAGCAATCATGTCAGTTGAAGATTTCAGAAGAAAACAAAATCTAACTTGCCTTTCAAAAAGTACACAAATGTCCAATCAGATTAAAATAGAGATCCTTGTTCTCACTTCGTTTTACAAGGATCTGACTCTTACGAATGTAGATTTTACCCATGTTATAAGACATGAGTTGGTATATGACGTTAATACGAACAAATAAGAGAATTTCCAATATTTATCTACCAGCTACGAGAGTAGCTCGAACATGCTGTTCAAAATGGCGAGATTCGTCAACTTTGGTTCAGACTGAAATTATAGACCCCTTATCTTACCTTTATATGTAAACGAAGTATTCCTGGATCTTTCGTAGCTTCATGAAGCGTTGTGTTATTGTTTTGTACATTTTAAACAGTTAGAAATATCATTATTCCGCGAAATTCACTCCGGTAATTTTGCATGTTGTTTACTATTTGGCGGACTTTGAAGTGACGTAATTGCTCGATGCTGATTGGCTTATGCAGTTCCGGCGGCAAGTATAAAAGCCGGTGACTACAGACGACAGCGACTCAAAACTCTAGAACGTGGGACAACGTTTATACCTGCACTCAGCGCCTGGCGCCAATGGGTCTGTTTGCAACGCCACCACACCTCGACAGCGACTCATTCTTCGACTGACACTCGAGCAGATCGAACCAACGCCCATTTGCAGTACAGACTTTTTAACCCTTTGGGCGCCAGAGGGGCCATATATGACCCCTATCGGTTAAATGCCAGAGGGGTCATATATGGCCCCTGAAAATAAAAAAAAAAACAAAGCAATATTTCGGTTACAATATTACAGTTGGTCTTTATAAACTGTTTAAAACTGATCATTTCGAATTCAACATAATATCAATATCGGAACATACTGTGATTTATTGGAGACAACGTCTCGGATTTTGCATTTTATGACGTTATATTTTCGCAGATTATTTTTACGTCATCGGTTGCGATTGATTACGTCACAATGACGGCATGGCAAATTAGCGGATTTTTTAGGCACAAGCTGGATAGCGAAAACGATAGAGATGTCGATGTACTGGAATACGTTTTCGGAAGCAGTAAGAACCACAAAAGGCAAGGCTCCATCCAAAAATATAGATTACTGTTCCAAAACCAGAAAGATAACAAATGTCAAATCCGGATTGTTGAGTCATTTGAGGACTCGTGATGTCATCGTTAATGAAAGCATGGTAGGGTTCAAGGAAAAGGAACATATTGTACAGTATTGTCCAGGAAAGAAGACTATCCTATGGGGAGCCACGTTATCTAAAATGGTACTTGTCTTTCATCAGACTATATACAGGTGCCTGTAATTCTAATTAGTCAACATTTCAATCTATTGTTACGATAAATTCCCAAAAGCCTATTCGAAATTACTATGAGAGAATATTTCATGGTGATAAATTGTAACCGTTGTGCCGTTCAGATAAATATTTGTATTGCAATCTAGGTAGCATATTCAATATAGTTTTATTCATTTCTTTTTAAAGCTTTCACTTAGACCACTGTTAATTTGCGTGTGAATATGATTTTTTGTTTGAATAATAAAATAAAACACATATTAAAATATGATTTGAGTCCCCGCTGAGCCCTTTGGGGGCCGAGGTGGGCGAGTGGTTAAGGTGTTCCGACATTCTACCACTAGCTTTCATCTCTGGGTTGCGAGTTCGAAACTCACGTGGGGCAGTTGCGAAGCACTGACCGTAGGTCGATGGTTTTTCCCCTGGTACTCCATCCTCGATATTCAGGGATTACGCTCACCTACGCTCTCTTCACCCCTGGAATATGTCATGACAAAACTGAAGGCTCCATTTGTGCCAACTTGTTGATGAGACAAGAAGACCCTTTGATGTACATCGATAACAATTGACATGCTTTAAAGTCGGTTGCGGCTCCATTGTAATGTTCAAAGGACAGTCATGCAGCCTAGCGATTGGTCAGTTTTTATTTTACCTGAACATGCCTTCAGTTTTGCCATGACATATGTAAGTGGTGTAGAGAGCGTGGGTAATCTTAACCCCTGGATATCGAGAATGTGGGTACTCTGGCTTTCCTCCGCCTCCAAAACATGGCACGTCCTTAAATGACCCTGGCTGTTAATAGGACTAAACACAAACAAACCTCCTCCTTAGTTGGCTTGTTGAAATAGCGTGGTAAATCATAAGTTCGAAGCTCGGTCAGGGCACACCTCAAACCTGATCTTCATTTAATATTTCTTTTTCTATTAAGGAAATATTTCCTGGAGTTATGTTATTGACGGGAGCGTATTGTGAAAATACATTGTTTCGAAACATATAGTCTTATTCAGATACATTGACTACTCTTTATAATACGTTAAGTGTTATAGCTTTGTATAGCTGACATGTTTATGTCGAATTCTTTAAGATGACCTTCATTTTAGGCAAAGACAACTCAACAACCACATCCAAATCGTCTGGGCTTCGGGGTTGTTTTTGACCTAGTTAGTCCTTTATATGGAAAACATCATCACGTGACAGTAGACAACTACTTCAGTAGTCAATGCCTATGCATGCGATCAACTGTTTGAACAAGGCACACTTTATTAATCAGAAGATTCTTTCTTCTAGTTTAATGCTTTTTCTTTCTTATCTAGCTACTTCAGTTGCAGGACAAATATTTGGAAAATGGGAATGCATTTAGATTATTTCTAATATTTTTTCTTTAGGTTGGAATGTATGATGTTTTAACGTTTAGATGACTAGTACGGAATGTACACAGTCACCTTCACCATACAAATGACCAATAAAGTGTATGTACATACAAGGTGTGACACCGGTACTAGTTGATCACGGAAATCGAGATGAGGGTCTTATTGACTCTTTCTTGCACATCTATTGCCAACTATCATACAAATCGTTGCTGAATCACGTCGATTCGGAACAATTATAATACTATTGCACATGCGCATTGCAGCGTAGCTGAAATCGACATCGATTATTGTTCATAAGTTGTACGTATTTTACTTGGAGTACCAATATTCAACATGGGGACAAAAGAGAAAATACAATAATGCTGAAAAGCTTTGGGAAACCAATGCACAAAATGTTTATCGATTTCTTTTTGTAAATTTAGCAGAAAACTGGACCGTAGTCGCATATATGTTGTGATGGCGCATGTTTATTTGAATGCATATATGTAACAGCTTTGATCCACGTCATCTAAAGACTTGTCATGTTACATAAGATGGATTTCGAACCCAGGACCGAGGGGTGGCCTAGTGATCCAAACGATCAAACATGGGTAGGGGTGCTAAGTTCAATCTTAAATTCAATATCTCTATATCAAGTTTTCAAATCCATTTAATCGAAGAGTTAAATTATGGAAAAAACCTTTTTTGTCAACATCCCACTCAGAGTGTACATGGCTTTACGATGACTTTTTGTCGGCCTTGGACTTATCTATATATTTTAAAGTATTTATACATTCAAAATGAGCCCCTCTTCTTATCCAAGTTAATGTGTATATCATCTTCAACGCATTCATTCTTAAATGACCATGGCTGTTAAAAGGACGTTAAACAACCAAAACAAGCCAATCAAGCAAAACAGTAGGTTGATGCCGAAAAAAAGTCATTTCGACTTGGCTGCTGAGCTACCTGTATATGAAGAGTTGATAGGAGACGTTACCTCCATCCTACGACCTGCTGGACGGTGCCATATGTACTTTTGTCAACGTCTCTCCGATCGACACTTTGCTGGTTTTACAAATGTACGAGATACCAATACGAGCAAATCAAATAAAAGCACGCATTAAAGGTCTAAACACAGTAATAACTTTATATTCAGCGATAAGAACTTTAAACGATTCAAACTAAAACTGTTTGTTGTTTTAGAAGGAATTAACCGACGATTTAAAGTGTGCAAAAGAACAAACAGGAAAGTCAGCTGCATGGACTGTAGAGATCATCTTTGTGTGTGATCCTGTTTCAAAACTGTCCACACGAAAAGAAATTATCAAGAAGAATATATCAGAAAGCTGTACATGACCGTTTGGGGTATAAATTTGACCAGGGGAAATTGATAGGTTTGCTGTGGTGACTCCCTTAATTTAATAATGACGTCACGGTTATTGTTGACGTCATCGAGAAATGACAATATGACGTCAACAACATTTTGAAAATGTTATAGGCCTAGCTGAAAATGAAATATGACTGTAATGTTATATGAATACAAGATTCATATGTTCGATATTTCTAAAAGCATGATGTGAACAGCGGAATAAAGGGAAAACAAAACAAAAGGGAAAACAAACACCCTTAAACTGTCAATTCGATGTGCCAAATAATATTGTAATAATATTTTAATTATGGGTTATATAGCAATGTTACCAGTAGGTAGGGCTTTCCCTAACCACTGGGTTTAGCTTGTATCCCTTACATACATGTATCACTCTATTATATTTTAAACCCTGTATATTATATATTATGTGTTGCATTTGTCAGGATAGGGATGTTGGCTGCCCTTGTCAAACTTTGTTCCATACTACCGTTACTAAGGTAAGGGTATGACATGTTGTGGAGTCAAATAGTTACAATAGGAGTTCAGTTAAGGCCGGTGTATGATGCAAGTAGTTGAGGGTATTCCACACACCTCAGCAACTGTGACCATATGTCACATTGGTAATACGCCACTGCTGCTAGCGCAATGGTTGGCAGGCCCGTTAACGTATCACTGTGTAATCCCTGAACGAAATAAGGTTATGGTTGG
Source organism: Mimachlamys varia (assembly GCA_947623455.1). Lineage (NCBI taxonomy): Eukaryota > Metazoa > Mollusca > Bivalvia > Pectinida > Pectinidae > Mimachlamys > Mimachlamys varia. The sequence continues at coordinate 53,124,591 of OX392527.1, forward strand.
TATTAGGAAATGCCAGGAGTCATTTGCCAAAGCGGGGGAATATGTAACCAGGTGTAATTGGTACTCAATGTCACCAGCTCGTGCGAAATCAGCACGTGCTGTGAGAGACTTGTGTGTAAGTAAGTGAGTAAGAGTTCAGCGCATGCGTCCGTCACTACTTAACCTGTCACCTGTGTTCCCCCAAATCATCATTCCGCACCTGGCCGGCACATCGTGCATAACAATGTTCCCCTGGTAAGTACCATCATTTTAAACTGATAATACGCAGTCTGATTTTTTCTGTACATTTAGTTATAATTATAACGTTACTGAGTCGGCAATACTTTGTATTGCAGGCTCCTATCTCTGGCATTCGTACAGTATACCGAAGAGAATAAACTAAAGTGCGGAATGGAACTGGAATCCTGTGATTATTGATCATGATTTGAACCCCTGGCTACAAAAATAAAATGTATACATGTATATGTCAGTATTTTGTTTTAATCTGGCGTACGGATGGCGAAAATTGAGACTGGCGTGGCACCTAAAGGGTTAATACTGTTTCTAGAATGTCTTTAGTACCTCAGAAACGATGGATAGACATTTTAGACTAATGTAATAACTCGATTATTACCGATATTTTGGGTACTTGAGGAAGGCCCCACTTTATAATCATATGGTGACTGTTTGCCATCGCTACCAATGGGTACGGTGCATTATGGGATGCTCCCAAATAAGCCGATGAACCCCCGAGAAGTGCATTATGGGATGCTCCCAAATTAGACACAGTAGCGGAAATGGGAGAGAACGTCTATAGAAACGATCTATGTTGAAGCTGATACAGTTCACAATATAAGGGGAGCAACTCCAGCTAAGGATCAATAATTTTATTATAATTACTATTGATTATTAAGAACTATTCAGAAATTCTTAATCAACGGATTTCTCCCAAAAATAGTAAACATACCGTAGTGTTAACTGACTGTCACGTTAATATGAAACTTACAACATCCATTTCTCAATAGTAAATGATCTAAGTATTTGTATTCAAGTGTTTGTCAACGTCTTTCATATATTCCACGATACTGGACAGGAGCGAACCAGAATTTATGTAACCCACTCTGTTTCTGTATTTCTCCCATAAGTGATTATCAACACACATATTGGACAGAAATACGGTGACGGGCTGGAAAAGGTTACATGACAACATCCCATAAGAGGGCACATTCAGATTACCTTTGTCGCCTCTTTCCTTAACACAAATAATTTTCCAATGACATGTCACCTTGAAGCAAACCATTTCGTCACATTATTCCACATAATCTTTTTGGTGACGAAATGACTAAACGGTCAAATCTTAACGCAACAGAGATGTATGTTACAGAGATGTATGTACATTATGTATGTTTCAGGCAAGGGAGCTGGAAATCCAATGCCACTGTAAAGTGGCAGTCAATATTCAGCCTACTTGGCAGAGTGGCAAATACCAAAATTCAAGTCATGGGATGGACATTGCAGCCTCCCTTCATACTCCTTGTGTTAACCCTCCAGTAAGAGAGGCAGTCACTGCACCCCCAGCTACAACAGGTACTGTAGTCTGTACAGCTACAGCTGCTGGGTGAAGTTCAGCATCTGCAAGGCATCCGGTATTTAAAGTACCATTATTGTTAAAGCCAGCAGGTAAGCCTGCAGTGTGATGCCGTCTATGTGGCGACATCCAAGAGAGATCCTTCTGGTTGGGGTGTGGATATATCAATCCAAAAACAAAGAGGCAAGACTGCAATTATTGGATACACCAGAATTGTGTGGGATTGTATTTTAAAAATGAAAGGGATCTGCCCATAGTTCCTTTCTTTTGCAAGAAGCATGGTCAATAAATAAAAAAAAAAAAATGACCAAGATGATATAAGACATCATGAAATAAAATGAGCACTTACAGATCTATGTACTTAATCAAAAACTAACTATCAAATTGATGTTTGTTCATTCTTTGTTATACGTTTAGTTTCTGGAAATAAAGAATAACAATAAGAGAATTTGTGGTATGTATAATTACAATAGTTATTTAAAGTGGTATTTTGATAAATTTAATATAAATACTTGACAGAATAACACCTACAAATTTTATTTAATATTATATATTCATAAATAAAGTGTATTTCTTTAGTGTCCGACTTTAAATGCCTATTGAAATAAAGGTCATAATAAGTCGGACGACAATTTCAACTATAAATATGATAAGGAAACAAACATCAATGAATAACAAAACACACAAAAAACCGAAACGTTGTTTAAATATTAATGATATGAATACATACAACAACAGCTACTACACCTTTAGATATGGAAGACCAGGAGACCATTTTTATCACTAATTACAAATGTCAATGTACTGGGTCGCGACCAGTTACCGTGAAGTATCAGTTAGCGTGATTTCTCAGGGGGGATCGTTAAAATGTTCACTTACTTGCTGATATTTGCAAAAACACCGATCTGTCATTTGTTTACAAAGCCGACCAAGCGTTTGTCAAATTTGTTACGTCATGATCAAGGGTCACGGTCACTCAGGCGCGCCAAGGTAGATCACTCTTACGTCGTACTAATAAAAGCCATGCGTATTTTTAACACCAACAACCCCCTGGCATTTGTTACCCCCACTTTCTGACAAGTAGTCTGTAAATATATCATTATAAATAAATAAATGACCAAGTGTATATTAATTTTCATTTTTTGATCAATTGAAAAATTTGTTTTTGAGAAAAAAAAAATATATAAAAATACAATAATTAAAAAAAAAAAAAACAATGAATAAATGGTATGTGATTTCATCAAACAATCATATTCATCATTTTTATTTAGTCTAAGAGGCAGTATGACATCAGTCTGTTGGAAAAAGCTGTAGGTGCAGTAAAAACAAGAAAACTGAATCCAACCACAGCTTCAAGGGAATATGGCATCCCTCGCAAAACATTAAAATAATTGGAACATACTGTACCTCAAGCAAACCTCAGGGCCTAACCGTATGCTTCTACCAGATGAGGAAACCGCTTTGGTCGAATATGTTAAATATATGGGCCAACACGGTTTCCCTTTGAACAGACAACATTTAAGGAGCTCTGTCAGAAAAGGACTTAAAATAATCTTAACCAGTTTTAAATTTGCATACATATTTTAAATATAACAAAATATCCAATAGTTTCAAGCTTTTGAGTTGATTATTACACAAGTTATTTTTTCATCCAAAATTTTTTAAGGAAAATCCACTTTAAATCAAATGATAAAAATTGGAAAACAAATCTTTTACCTTATCAGATCACACAGGAGGACGCTATTCAACTCAGAAAAGGGGCCATCTGACAAATGGTGCAGAACATTTATCAGCCACCATAAAGAATTGACAGAAAAACACCAGAAGTTGTAAGACCGGGGCACGACAAGAATGTCCAACAAATCAATTATGGACAACTTTTGTAAGAAATTGCCGCTATATAACAGTATTACCAAGACAAGTTCAATAACACTGGAGTGGTTATTATAACGTCATTACGATTGTGACATCATAACCATAACCTTGGAGATGGCTGGCCGACACTGGCTGTTCCATTTAATAGAAATCAACCTTAAATTTTCATAAAAATATAGAATATAAATCTATTATCAAAACCGTTGGGAAAATGTAGATATAAGCATTAAACAGCATCCAGTTCCGTATTATGGTGCTATAACACAGAACAGGGTTGCAGACAAATAATCATTATAAACGGGCTAGTCCGAAGGGTTCTGACTCTCTGATCCGTTAAATATTTTGACGACAGACGGGGTGCGAGAGTCAGAATTCCTTCTTAGTAAAAAAGTGACAATTTTACCGACCCGTGTACGGGTCACTGTTTAAGCTGGGTTTTATAATATGAAACATTTTCGATCACATGTAAAATAGGTAGCAATGGAAAGAACAGATATTTTCTACTAACCTACACATAAGCATAAGTCATAGGAGGTCGTAAACTAATTGTCGCCACCCATTTCTAAAAAATAACCAATTTCCTCACATCTGTTTGAAAATGGCCGCGAGAATTACGTTCTAACCTACATATTTTGATCACGTGATGTTAGGCGGCCATTTTATTCATTTTGTCTGCAATTCTGTTCCCTGTTAACACGGAACTGAATGCTTTCAGGAAGTACAAGTTTCCTGACATCTGTTTGATGCTTAATACACACCAAATAACTGAATATCATTAATTAACGGTGTTGGGTTTCGTGTCACAAAGTGTCCGACATTATATGCTTTAGTGTCCGACGTTTTGTGCCCGCGTCCGACATTCCATGCTTCAACCTTTCCGTTCTTTGGTTTAATCTTTAGATGTGACATCATTCAACCAATGAAAATCAGTGTAGCAAGATGTCTTAAAAATAGTAACTCATTGATAGTCTCGATGTTCGATGTCGTTGCTGGCGAGACAATTTCGGCAATAGCGTGTTTGTGTACGTGTGATCTGGAAACTGTCAGACATTTGATGCTTCACTATTAGTGATAAAGACAAAGTTTATTGCTCAGATAAAATTGAATTAGAAAAAAAAAAATGGTTTTGGGCCATGGACTGAAAAAGAGTCACCTATTACTATAAAAATCTAAAAGGTGCAATCGGGATCTTTTGCAGAATCTATTAAAAGCGCTACCACACTGAAGAAACCATTCTGCCGAACCTCACAACAACAATAGGCGCCTCTTCCGATCGTAAAATATCTGCTGCTTATACTCTGCTACTTCACAAAAAAAATCCTCTTAATAAAAATAATTTAAGTCTAAGCTTATTAAACTTGGTATTATGGTTGAAATATATTTTTCGAAAAACGTTTTTTTTTTGCCGACAAACAACTAAGGCGAATGTTGGCAGCTGGCGGAACGCTGCATACTCAAATTCTGGATGAGATGACGACTCTGACGTCATGCGATGTTTCAGTGACGTCAGCAATTAAATTGTTGGTATCGCTAATTGGTAATTAATTAACAGAACAGATAAAGTTTAAAAGGGTTGGAACAACTGCCAATGAGGATCCAGTTATGTGTTGCGTTTCAGATCCTATTTTCATTCCTTATCTTTTAGTCATCGAATTAGTCTTCCCTATGCTTAATTAGTAGTACATCAGCGATCAATTTACAATTTATTTTCATGGGTCCTTTTTGTAAATATTGCCAAAAACTATGGGTCCCACAATGTTAAATTGAAGCATTTTCAGAATTTCTATGAGTCCTTTAATAATTTTATGAGTACTGGACTCGGGACTCGCACGTAGATTGATCACTGGTACATATAATGTACTAGTTCATGCCATCATTTTCACTGCCATGGGGATAGGCTTTTCGAAAATCTGCATTATAATTTGGCCATTCACAAAAAGCAAAAGTAGTCATGTCGATGCAAAAAAATCGAATAATTGTTTTTATGTGAAGAAGACTTGATATTTATTTGGATGTGACCAAGATTAACATGGCGGGTGTCGTCGATGAAGCAGAAGTCGCTTACTCTTCCAGAACACCTGGCCCCGGTATCATGAAACGGACTGGACTCTGGAGTCTAAATTTGTCTTAAGGTTTGATTTAGCCAATCATAAATAACTTCACTAAAAGAAACCCCATATGGCCAAGCAAAATGTTAAGTCTAAGATTGTTTCATGATCTCGGGGCCCGACTCAATCTCTTGCACTTTTAGAAGGGTCTCCATGTAAATCTTTCCTTTGTCCATATTTTACCCGTATTTTACTGTTAACGCTTCGGTGTTCCCAATTTTTTTTTCACATTTTCCTTATTAACCCTGCAGCGTTTGGTTTGGTTTTACGTTATATTCACAGCCCGAGTCCTTTAAGGACGGCCTCCCAGTCGATCTGATTAAAATTCTGATAACATCCCATAAGAGGTCACGTTCAAATAATTTCCAATGACTTGTCAATCTGATTAAATTACCACATCCCATAATAGGTCACGTTCAGATGACCTTTGTCGCCTGTTTACTGAACACTAAAATAATTTTCCGGTGACCTGTCACCTTGCAGCAAGCCATTTCGTCACAATATTCCACATGATCTTTTTGGTGACGAAATGACTTAACAGACAAATGCGATTATTCAAGCTTTGTCGCCTCAACATTTCACTGTCAAAATTCTACAAAAGGTCATCGGGACATGACCCCCTATGGGATTTTCTCATATCTTAACGCAGCAAAGAGAAGTTTACGGAACGGCGCGGAGATCAAGATATGATTTTAATCAGATTGGCCTGCTGGTGTATGCAATAATACATATGTATCATTAAGAAAGAGAGAATATCAGATCCATAATTAAGTCGCCTCTTACGGTAATGCAATAGGGGCAGCTGTTATGATACTTAGGTAGGACCCGACATGCTACCTCATTACATGATCATAAGAGGCGCTTAAATTTGGGATTCAAACAACTTTCTCCGTCCTAACGTCACTTTTGGCCTTTAGTTGAGCTTTCGCCCCTGTGAGGAAGGCTCTGAAAGGGGTTTGTCCCCAGGTCGAGACTATAGTCTCTAACAATCGTAGTTGCTTCTCGGTGATTGACACTAAATATCAAATAGATATGCTGTTGTCTAAATTTCACTTCCTGTAAAGCTAGCTTTTCATGTGCAGACACCCATTTCGGAAAGTTCGAGGTCTGCTTTATCATGCTTTTACCAATTTCACTCCTTTTTTTCAGATTTTGATAGGCATAACATTAAAGGGGTCATTCATTGTACAAAAATATCACATTATGCTTCTATAACGCGGCCTCTTAAATACACACATGTAACGTTTTCCAGCCCATCGCCGCATTTCTGTCGAATGTTTTGATGATCACTCTATTGTGGGACAGAATCAGCGGGTTACATCAATTCAGGTTCGCTCCTTACCAGTATCTTGGAGTTTAAAAGGAATTGACGGGTATTGTTAAGAACTTGACAATCAGTAATGCAAGGTTAGCACTGTTCACGGTATTTTGGGAGAAATATGATTAATCAGAATCTCAATATAATAAATAAGAACGGACTAATCCTTCGCTCGAGTTGCTTTCCTTTGATCCTGAAAGATATTTGGTTTGGTTTAATTGTTTTTACGTCTTATAAAAGCCAGGGTCATTAAGGATGGCCTCCCGTTGTGGGCAGCTGGTAAAATTCTTTCAATTTGTACAACCTCTCGACACATTCGTATGATGATTGCTCGTCACCCACTTCTCACGGAACAGAATTTTATTTATGTTGATAGGAACGCAATGCCAAAATGACCTTGTTCGAAACCTTTTATTCAATGGCGATGGATTTTCCAACGATTTCATATATTCCGGATTTTGTTATTCAACACCCCCTTAGGGTTTTTGGAAAGGGAAATCACGTCTGCTTCAATGCGTCACAGTTAAGGTTTTTCTTTTCATACCCCAGCAACTAAGTTAGGGGGATATACTGGGTCAGGTTGTCCATCTGTAGCCACAATGATGTACCGACTACCCCTATTTAACTACCGAGGGACTTTCAAAGAAACATGGTAGCAATATTTTCCTATCCTTTGAAGATGTGCATAATCTATATCAAGCTAAAAATGTTGGTAACTTTTGACTAGAAAACTCCTCCTTTAAAAAGATATCGGTTAAAAACTCCGGACATACAATAGTTACAACAGAAACGCATTTTCTACATAATGCCCATATTCAGAACCTCTGCAATGTTGTTACGCGAAAAGTTAATGGAGCAAAACAAAACCCGTAACATACATGTATGTTAAACTATAATTCATACCGAATTAGAAAGAAAGCTCAAAACAGGTCTTACGTTTTACATAATGCCGGAAATTGTATCAGATATTAAGTCTCAACTCCAGTAAATATTGTCAAATCAAACTGCCGTTCAGGAAAACACAACTTCATTTCAAATGGTGATTTATCCTACCAAGTACAAAAGAGAGGTTGAAAATTGTAGATCTCCGCATAAATAAGATTACGACGGGCGGACAACGCCATTCCAAAATATGCCCCGTTAATTTAGACCGGGATATAAAACTGTTGACGAATTTTGATGGCTTACAAATTCATGTGTCACATTTCTCTAAATTCTAAGCCGCCCAGTATAATGAAGAGAAAAACAAGCATAATCAGCCGATATTAATTGAACTTTACAGTACACATATGGTAGTGCCAAGTAATGATTCCAATGTTGTCATGCGTCTAGTTTTTATGCATGTTTCCTAATTAATTAATTTCATGTATTTTAATATATTTGCATTGGCGGAGGATTTTGACGACTATGTCCATGTTTATTTTTTCGTGGTTCCGTAGCATCAAGAAATACAGTTTTCACAACAGAACTCGATTTTCTTTGTAAGTCTTTCCTTTGTTCAGGTCATATTTTGCCCATTGTTGAATCAATTTCGAATTCGGATTATAGTTTTGTTGACGCATCGAAATTCGATTATTTTTGTTGTTATTACACAATTATAACCGTTTCAGTCTTTGTCTTTGTGCTTCGCCAATAATTACCATAGGATAGCCATACAGAACACTGACCAATTCGAACATCAGAGTGACCAGGACCTTGTTGTTGTTATGGGCAGGTATTGGTCTGTAAAGAGAGATAAAATAACAGTTAATTCAATTTGATAGGGTCGGGCTGAGCGACAGTATTATATTGATGCAAGATAATATTCTCAATGGAAGTTGATGAGCCTTAGGAAATTAGCCACCGAATCAACTCTCATCCGGAGGCTGTTTCTTCTGTTCACTGAAGCTAATGAGTCTGTTTTCTTCTGTCAATGTAGCAATCATAGCGATGACAGTCGGGGTCAATAATCGAACGGACTCTCCTTTCTAAGACCAGCGTCAAATTCTTGATGTTCTATACAGAAAATGGTAATAATTCGAAATTATTCAGGTTTATATTCATATACAATGCAATGGAAGTTAATGAAATGAAATATTCCGGTTTTTATTCCTTTTGCGGTAAATTATCTGCTGTCGCATTTTTATCATTTCTGAATACTTGTGTTGCAAATTTGCATATAATTTTTACTCTAACGAAATATTATGGACATTTCCATTGTAGTGGGTTGTTTGTCGACTCTGCATGAATGTGAAAGAAAGAACATGTTTTAAAGGAAACGAACGTTATAATATAGATGTATGAAGTCATCATTCTATAGAACAAGCACCGGGGACACGATACACTGCATGTCGTGTACAGCTCGGATGTCATGTTAAGCAGATTTTTATGTTGAATTTTAAATACAAGTAAAATAAATGGCAACCATAACCAACACTGTACGCGTGGAAAAGACATATTTACTATTTCAAACTTTCTTATAGCCTTTTAAAATTGTCCTTATGATACTACTAATGCGACAGGAAACGCCAATATTAAAAAACCTTTTATCAAAGAATATATAAAAATCATAAAAGCTTCGATCTTACAAAGCTATTAAAGGAATACTATAGATCGCAACGTATCCCATAAAGATGTCTGAGATAGATGGTTCAGACACACAAGTAAGACATGCAGGCGAGGACTGTGAGTCTATCTCGCACACGGCTACGGAAATGTACGGCCCATAAACAGGGATACGTTGGTCATAAACACGGACTAGTCCATTAGGATCGCGCTGTAAACGAGAGTGGTGTAAATTGAGGCAAACAGTTAGTGTGCTTTTATTTCTCCCTAATGTATCTATGTATAACTGTCTTGTTATCCGTGTATATGATACTTGGACTTCAATAACCGAAATGCAATATTGACAACTCTGGTTGTAAATTAAAACCATTTTTACCAACTACACCAATTAAACCGGAAACGCCGTTTCCACTTCAGGTCTCTTAAACGCTTGGCCTGTCACGTTGCGATGATGATGGAGTCCATGGTCTCATTTTCCTCTGCCCTCTAGTGTAAATTTGTATTCCTCACACTGCTATCTAATTGCACGACGGCTGGTAATCGCTAATTGTTGATTCGAAAGAAACTGCCTGGTATAAACTCGAAATCACTACTAAGCATTCGTTAGGCACCATCTAAAACGGAACACTCGAGTGATCCAAATTTTGTTTATCGAAGAACGGATTTCACCATCTCAACAGCAATACCACGTGAAGAATAGCAAGAAGTGATTAACAACGATCTCGCATCGACTAAAGGTTTCGTGAATATAAACAGTCGCAGTTAAGACCGTAATGACGGTTATATATAATAGAGAAAGAAGAGTTAAATTGAACACGAATTATTCTCTTAAAGACGCATACCGGTATCAAGGGGAAATAGAGCACATTGCAAATCTGCATGAACCTATATAAGCGCCATTATGAATATATATCGGGTTTGGTCCTAATGATATCGGTAATTCTTAAATCGATATATTTTAAAAACGACTTCAAACTTTTAACTCCTGTGTTAGTAAAGATGAAGGATGATTAGGACGAAACAACATGGTCGGTCATTCCGATACCATTTAGAACTATTATATTTCCTTGTGCGGTATGAATAAATTTTGTTTGTGAATTTCTGGTTGGTACAATATTGTTTATGTCCCTTAATGTCTCAAATTGTCGATGTGCCGTTGAAAAATACAGAAAACAAAACACCATATTGCTAGGTCTGAATCAAAGTGCAAAAACCTACATTGCCTACGTCAATAGAAGGTGCAATAACATTCCGGGCTTCAGCGAAAGACACCAGCTGCGGAGTGCTAGGAAATCCAACGCCACATGAGGAATCATCTTTATGTCAAGTTCGAGAAAGTACGTTGGCTACCAGCGATCTTAGGAAGCGCTATATTACTACAGAAATCTCCATTGAAGTTGTTTTTATGTATGTATTGTGACAAGCAGGCTGTAATATCGTAAAACTGTCACCAGAAACTCGCCATGTGGTGTAGCTGAAACAACACAACACCCACATAAAAGGTGAGGACCAATCAGAGGGAGTCTCCCGATGTCATCGTCCTCCAACAGGAAACAATACCGACTATACCAGGGTCATCAAATAATATAATACGTCAACTAGTTCTACGTCAACTAGTTCTAATACAAAAAATATTACAAACTAAATAACAAAATGATTTTTTACTTGTAAGCGTTTTTACTCGAAAAGGATTTTTCAAGTGTTCGAGCGCATTGTAATTTGTTAGACCTTGTTGATGAGGTAGATTGCATCAACGCAACACCCTCTGAATGTACGCACGTTCATTTGCAAGAACGCAAGTGGGTTTATGTGCAAAAGGTTGAAGAAGTTGCTATATCTCGGCTGCGCAAAGGCCAATCCTACATTAACATATCAATTAACACAAGTTAGACCAACAATATTGTCATGATGTATCAACTATTTCAAGACAAATATGATGATTGGGTATGCTGATTTACAACAACTGCGTGAAATATTTGATAAAATAGCATCTATGAAACATATATTTGATTGTTTCAGTGCAACCGATCGCTTTATCTATATTTAAAGGCCCAATATACGTAACTTTCGGCAAATCTTGAAGCGAAAATCAAGCCTAATAACTTACTATAGTTATAGGTTTAGTTAAGATTAACTGATATCAGCAATATTCAAGATGAATTCTTTCGCGGTTATCGGTACAGCAGCATTTGAAACACGCTATTTGTAAACACGCATCCATTTCGAACCGTTTTCTACCTTCGGTTTGTTATTGAAGTGGGCCCCACCTGAATTATTTTCAATTCTTTGGATTTGTTTGTCAAGAGTTTCTTGTTAGTTACCGCTCAGGTTTACTTCGTTTTAGGCTTATTTTTGCATGGTTATCAACTGGATTTTTTTTTCAGAATTTTTCAGAATAACGAAAATTTCCCTGAAGTTACGTATATTGGGCCTTTAATTGAACTCTGTTGTCGGGAGTTGGAACATAATTATGTAGTGTCTATTTAGAAAAAACACACCATAATAATATCTTAAATCAATTAATTTAATAATGTTTGTGTGTAATTGTAATATTACACACGTTAGAACTTACGTGTAGATCTCCTTCTACAAGTTACAACAAACGTGTACTTGTGGAAAAGGCCAGGAATTTTTTACCCGTTTTTAGGGGAATTCCCAACTACACGTACAGGTAAGGTTGCTAAATCACTCTAAAAACAACACAATAACTAATTTCATGCAATGATGCAGAATATTTCTTAATGAGATAGTGAGAAAATAAATGTCCGCGAAAAGACAATTTTGAACTTTTATTAATCACTCTTGTTGGTCCGTATTTAAGCGTTCCCGTAGAAAACCCACGTGGTCGGGCAAGTAACCCCATACATTTTCATGTACGGTTGGGGAGGTGACCTCTTATCTTTTCACGTCCGGTTTTGGAATCGAACCCCAGCCGCCTTGGTGAAAAGCAAGTTCGATATCCACTGCACCATCCGGCCATCCATCCACTGTCGAGAGTAAATTTACGGAAAATTAGACATTACAATCGTCGATTTTCTTCATCGTGAATTGGAAAGGTCATGTGATGCTAAGGAAATTGTTTTTAAGAGGATAAGACTCCTTTACAACACTCTACTTCATAAGTTTGACCTTGATGCTAATATGTAGTGGTGGGGACTGCCACTCAGTAAGAGTTAGTGCTGGTCAGTAATGAAATAGCTACATCAACATTAAACATCTAAATTGATCATATTAACTCAATTGAAGTACAAGCGATGTAGAAGTCTGTCAACAACGTAGATTGTTCCTCTTCTCGGCGTCGTGTAAAGGCATTGATCGATAAAGAATGTTGAGAGAAACAACATTCAGTTAGATCTTTGTGATTGGGTGGAACAATGTATGAAGTAAACCTTGCAGGACGTATACAACCAAAGCACTCGAGTATTCTTTCGATTCATGACCATCAATAACAGTTATAATTATAATATACAACTTTTATATAGCGCTCTATATAATTTGTAAAATCGCTTCACAACATGTGGATAATAATTTGATACTTACATTGCATAAAGAAGTTAATACAATCCAAGCTCACATGTGATAATATCAAAATCCATATAAATACAAACTAGATGACACATGTCAGTATATACATGTCGTCTTAGTTGGTACCCTAAAATGCAGACGTGAAAAGGGACGTCATCAAATGTGGATGGTAAGCTATTCCACAACGTGGCCGAACCCTCCAAAAACACCGGTTTCCATAGGTCACAGTACGAGATTTTGGGACACACAACAATGATTCTGTCACCGACCTCAGTGATCGTGACGGCTGATACAGGGTAACTAGCCCCCTTATATGGGGCGCCGTTTTACTATTTATTAACAAAACTGGATATCCCGAAATTCGAATTATGGATATCTATGAATCATTTTTGGATATCCAGTTTTATTGATAAATAGTAAAACGGCGCATTTGTGGCGCAAATGAATTATGGATATCCAGAATTCCATGTATTTTTGCATATCCATAATTCGATTTTTGGATATCCAAAATTATTTAATGATATCATAAATTCGAATTATTGATACCCATAATTCGAATTTTCAATATCCAAAAATAATGAAACCAAAATAATTTAAGAATTATTTAATGATATCATACATTCGAATTATGGATATCCATAATTCGAATTTTGGATATCCAGTTTTGTTAATAAATAGTAAAACGGCGCCCATACCCTTATGTACTGGGGAGATGTTCCATCCAGTGACTTGCATGTGTATACCAAGATATTTGACTGTTTCCTGTATTGTATCGAACATAACTTTGTTTCGATACAATTGAAATGCAAATCATTTTAATCCGAATGCAGAATTTATGTTAAGCTCGGTGTTTCAATTATTTTTATTGTCTTGGATCGCTTTTTATCGCGCTATATTTCATACAATTCTGGTTATAAACACTATATCAAATCGGCTTTAATCAAGAATGTTGACTTTACTTTCAAAACCATAGCTAGATGTGTCGTCAACTGAACAAATTTGAAATATAAACATCCAGGTAGAAAATGCGATGCGGCTACAACAAAGCTATTGTAAGTGGCTAGCTTAATGCACGGTGCATAATCAAATGACGTAATTAATAGTAGCTTGAGCTTGTTACGGGAATAAATTGTACAATTTTCAATTTATTGGTACTTTTATATTCATAATAGAACTCCTTGAATTAGAATATTTAATAAACTGATAGGCGCTAGATCTTGGTCTATTGGGAAGTTTTGCTGCATCTGACTTGTTTACTTCCTGTTTTCGATTAACTCGAATGGCGTAAATGTTGGACCGGAAGTCAGGATGGCAACACTTAATGGTCTTATCGTTACATCTTTTCTCGCATGGTCTCTAAAACATACAGAACACTCAAATCCTACTGCGTCACTGGAATGTGTCATTAGTTCGTGCCTAAATTTCGATCTGCTTGTTAAAATATCTACAGGGGTACATATATCTTACACTGGTGACGCTGACTATCCTTTGGTGTGGAGTCAATTTGTCCTATCTATGGCGTGTGTTTAATCCATCGGTCTTTGTAATATTCAATATTGTAATGATCGCCTCATACGAGAACTTGATAGTGCGATGGTAGCGATTAAGATTATCCAGATCTTTGAATAGGAAGTCCAAATCATGAATACATCGTCGTTGTACCTCCACCGAACCAGAGTTATGAGGGACTAAGTTCCTAGGAAGTCGGCTTCTAGTGTATCTATGAATAGGGTCGAATAGTTCGGCGTACTAATTAATAACTCTATACCCTGCCAGACTCTTGTATTCCGTCGACAGGGCAAGACAAAAAATCGAAAGATATACACATACGTTTGATCTTCTACTATATCTGTATTATCAATAGTTAACAATTATGGTTTCGGGTGATTCCACTGAATTGAGAAAGATCTAGTTTCGGAAGTTTGTGATATTGAGTAGAAATAGTGGAAAATGACCTGTTGTCCGTGCATGGATCGACTATTATATATTCTATCGTAATTTCCATTTTCTGGCATATGAAAACTCCGTGCGTTTGCGTCGAGTGACGAAGTGGTACTGTGTGTGTGCATGTGGGTTTGAGTATTTTTCGCATGTTGCGTATTTTAAAATTTAAATCAAAAGTATACTCATCTATATCCGCTATTTCTTCTTCCACTTCATCGTCATTCAGTTGATCCAGTATCTGTTGATTGAGGTCTTGTAGTAGTTTCTCTTTTCCCGTGATTACATCTAAAATTGATGATAATAATATATACAACATTTTTTTATATAGCGCCCTATCTAGCTAACATAAGCCACTCTGAAGCGCGTTACAGTACATAGATATACAATTCTCATACCATCAATACAATTAACACAGTTCTATCATATACAATTCTGAGGAGTTCGCATGAGCTGCCTTATCAGGCGCTAACTACTTGTCCTATACCACCTGGCTTATATCTCCATATGTGTGTGTATTTATGTGTGTGTGCTGGAGATGAATTGTGTTCTGTTTGTAGTGAAACGACGGAAGGCCATAGGAAATGTTTCTTCTGTTAAATCCTGAACTATTTCCAGGTCTACTACGTGTATTAACGCATGTAAATAGACATACATATACCTTTTTGTCACGTCTATTGCGTTTCACGTGTTTGCACCGGTAAAATCTACACCAGTAACAGTAAACGGTGCAGCATCTGACATCCTGTCCTTCGGGAGTGGTGGTGGATCTGGCGACGAGTATGATTTACCCGATACTTTTCTACATGTTACACATTTCCGCAAAGTGTTTCCAACAACGTTTCGCATTGATGGAATCCAATACGTTTGTCGTAATAAAGTTATTGTAGTGCCTTTGTTGGCGTGCATGTTTCGTCTGTGTGTATTCATGATCAGAAGTCTGGTAAACGAATGTTTCCCTGGTACCAAATATGGAAATTGAGCGTCAAATGGTATTGGGGCGTTATTTATACGTCCTCCACACCGAATAAGACCGTCGTCATCTAAATAAAGTCGCAGCTGGCGATTCAGGTGATGGTTTGTACTTGATTTTAGGCTTTCTGTAACATCACGATAGTTGCTGTTTGTACGACTATAATCCAAGTAATTGACGCTTTGTCCAGTTCATTTGGAGATAGTATCCCTGTTTGTCGATCTTCTGCCTTTCTCCTACATTTGTCCAAAAAGCGTTTGACGTAGGCAGTGACACGTAAGAGCTTTGAGTACGAGTTGAATCTGGTTATATCGATAACACTTTATCCGATATCAGTATTGTCAGTTGAAGTTGTTGTCTCGTCAATGTCGTTGCTGATGGAGACATCAGAATCCACTGTTGTGAGGACAATAGATTACTGTCCGTTCCACTTCGGCCAAATAGCTTGATTTGTTACCCAGCTTGGACCGTTCATCCACCTGGTATTCTTAACAAATTGTGTAGCTGATATTCCTCTTGACAAAAGGTCCGCGGGATTGTCATTTGTTGGGCAATACCTCCATGTGTATCCTCGGGTGGGTTTTTTTTTATTTCTTCAAATCTCTTTTCAACGAAAAATTTCATTCTTTTTGGAGAAAGTAGCCAGTTTAGGACAATCTGACTGTCGCTCCAATAGAAAACATCCGAAAACTTCAGGTTTGTCAAAATGTGTTTGGCCATTCTAGCCACCGTCAAAGCAGCTAATAATTCGAACTGTGGTATGGTGATTGGTTTCAATGGTGCTACACGATTTTTGCCATTACTAAGTGCGACTGATTTCCTTTGGTGATGTATGCGCACGCGCCGTACGCTTTCTTGCTCGCGTCTACAAACACATGAAGTATGGTATCCAAACGTGTTTGTTGTGTTTCGTTTGGCTCCGTCTCGACATTCTCATTCTCTAAACACTAAAATAACAAACAGCGTTTTCAAAGCTCAATGCAAGTTTATTTACCCGATTCTTTAGCACATCAGTAGTTTCCTGCGTTTTAACCACACCGGCAAATTGTCTGCGGGGTATTCGTCAGTTAGATTCATATATGAATGTACCCGGTGAAATACTATTTCATATAATATTTCAATAGTCATTGATATTAATCTTTCCATTCATATTTTGGGTATACTTTATCCATTTTATGTGGGAAAGCATTCCTACTTTGTCAGAATCGTCGTTGGAGAAAGAGTGTATAAAACTATAAAATTTGTATTCCTGCCTCAACCCCAGCTATCCTGCCACTTTTGCATAGCAAATGAGTTTTGACGTCACTGCACGCGTTGGCCTTTCGCTGTCATTGGATAGTGGTCTTCCTCTTAATATAGGCATCCAATGACAGCAAAAGGTTAAAGCGTGCAGTGACGTCAAAACTCATTTACTTTGCAAAGGTGGCAGGATTGCCGACGAAAACTACGAGACACGGATATTTTAGGTGTCTTTGGAGGAAATTGAGATTATTTCTGCTGGATGATATATTTGACGTCCATTTAGGAGGTCTTTATAATGAAAATTTATCCATCTTCCCAACGATACCAAGCGTTTTCTCGTACCTCAACTAAAAATGTGATTGTTGATGCCAGAAATGTAGGTTTGGTCGATTTTTCAACCTCGAAAGCTTTCCACTCTTTAACCTTTATGGCCATTGAGGGGACATTTTTTATCCAATCTGATTAAAATACAGATCCTTGTTCTCACTCTGTTTTACAAGGATCTGACAACATCCCATAAGAGGTCACGTCCAGATGACCTTTGTCTCCTCTTTACTTAACACTAAAATAATTTTCCAACGACCTGTCATCTTGAAGCAAACCATTTCGTCACATTATTCCGCACGATTTTTTGGTGACGAAATGACTAAACGGGAAAATGTAAGCTTTGTCGCCTGAAACTTTCACTGTCAAGATTCTGCCAGTAGTAATTTGATTGGCTAATACGAAAGGTCATCGGGACATGACCCTCTATGGGATTATCTCAGATCTTAACGCAGCAGGGAGAAGTTTACGGAACGGCGCGGAGATCAAGATATGATTTTAATCAGATTGTTTTTTATCGAAAATTGATCTAAACCCCAAAAAGTGTAAAATTACTCTAAAGGTCAAGGTCCAAAACTAGCTGTAACAAATTTTCAGGTCCCTGTACATGCAGGTGTGAAGGTGACCTCGTGAATATGCGAGTATATTTTATACTCCCAGCGAATGTAATTTGAACACGTTACATTTGCTATAGACTTGGATTTTGTTTGTTTGGTCTTTATTTCTTGCTTTTTCATGTTTTAACTAGGAAGCAAATAACAGGTATAACCGGACATTCAGAAGCTTCCATTTAATGCACTGACACTATGACCTTGGCCTTTAGTTGTCATACATCAGTTGATGACCTTATCTAATGCATAATCAACATACAACCACGTGATATCAACAACAGTGAGTGGCAGATGTTGTAGAAGGAAACTATAAACTACCCAAAAAGAAAATTAGTTCTGATTAAAATAGCATAACCGAGTGCTCTCCAAAGATTAACATAATGTTGCAACTCATATACGTGTGAATTCCTTGGCACCGGAACTCATAATGTAACAAAACACTTAAGGGACGTAATTAAGATGCAATCTACCTTTGTTAATTCTAATTTTCTTGATAACACTTCATAAAAATCTATGAAGTATTCATTTCTTGCATGACCTCGAATTCGCCTCTAGCAATTAGAAAAATAAAGTATCCATGTTTCATTTAAAAATACGATCATTAGAAAGTCTCAGGGGTTGATGCAAGATTAAAAACATGTGGTAGAGGGATTGTAAATAGAACTGGCAAAGATAATCTAACTGAAGGGAGCCGTAAGTGTCAACATTATACGAGTAAACAAACGACAGAATGGCGTGGAATTAGTCCCGTCTGGCTCTGACTCATCGTTATTTTTCCGTCCCTTGTCCTCTCACCTTCAACAGGCCTTACTTTAACTGACTAACACTGGAGGCCTTCCACCTGATCGATTGAGAAGCAGACGACGTATATTGGGGAAAGGATAACGTTTATAAACGCGTGTATTTTATAGTGTACAACTGGTTTGGTTAGGCTTTACGTCATATTTACAGGCTATTTAAGAACGGCCTCGTAGTGTATGCGATGAGAACGTGTTTGCTGAGAACATGTGTATTTTGGAGTTTGTGCAAGCCTTCTAGTGATAGTCTAGATATTTTGCCGATTTTCAAGTGCTACTTCACTAAGGTATACTGCTAAAGGACCCTAGCAGTACATCCCATCGTGTCACATTATACTAACAACGGTTGAACCAGTCACTCCACTCTCTTAATGATGAGCGCCAAGCAGGGAGTGTTAACTACTACGTTTTGATACAATAGTATGTGTCGGCCTGGGGACAGAACAAAGGCGAACGCTCAAGTAAATGCCGAAAGTGAGGCGGTATAAAGTGAGACAGGCAGAGAAAGTTAACATTTTTAATCGCCTCTTATGAATCATGCCAGGGGAGAAGCAGGTACACTTCTCACGCTCTAGGACAGAAACGTTCACGTAGGTAAAGCGAGAGATGTGACTTTACGTTTGGATATAAACGAAAAAGATGACGCAACTAGACACGGTATGCCGAAAAAAAATAAACTGCACCAAACAGCTGTTTACTTGAATGTGACCAAATATACATGGCGGGTGTCGTCGATGAAGCAGAAGACGCTTACTCTTCCGGAACATCTGGTCTTCTTCTCTTAAGCTTTTACGAGAGTCTCCATGTAAATCTTTCCTTTGTTCCTATTTTGCCCCTAGTTCAATCGATTTTGAGTTCGGATTATGGTTTTGTTGACGCTTTGGTATTCTCTGATTTTTGTTTTTGTCCATTTTTTTGTAGGAAATTATTCCTACTTTGTCAGAATCTACCTTGGAGAAAGTAAAAACTGTAAAATTTAGATTCCTGCCTCAATCCTAGGGATTAGGACAGGGCCCGAAAGGGGAAATTATACAAAATTAAAAAGAAAAATCTTCTGTAGACTCGGAGGTACGAGTCTATTTCTTCGCATGGCTGGAAAGTTCATCAGGGCTTTATTTGATGGTAAATTTAACCATGGTTTTTATCAGAAATTAAGACTCTTACTTTTCCAGAACACCTTGCCTTATTTCCTTGTACTTTTTCAAGGATCTCCATGTGAATCTTTCCTTTTCTTTCGTATTTTGCCCTTAGTTTAATTGATTCTGAGTTCATATTAAGTTGACGCTTATTTTACATGTAGCAAAAAGAAGTTTTGGTTTAAAAAGGAATGCTTTTTTTTTAATTTGTCCGCATAGTATCCGATGTAAACACTAATACTTCCACGCTTTTACCAAAAAAGTATAAAAAGAAATTTAGTCAAATGTACGTTACCTTAAATTGTATGGCAATTCTATTCTGTGAATATGTCCTATGCAGGAACGCGCTTCTTAGTGTATGTCTCTTTCATGATGTACCACATCAATAGGGAGGCTTAGCTATAAATCAAAACCGATAACACTTTGTTATTACGATCTATATCAATATGGACATTCTGGTAACATCCTTATCACAACTTTGCATGATTTGTATGCATACACTGTTTTGGCTCGATAGCTTTCTCACTAAATTTCTCGTAATACGATTTTAATACTTGGATATGATTTATTATTCACATCATCTTACATGACTACAAACACCAATAACATATCTCAAAGAAAGATCTGTGATGTATCCCTAACTATAATATAATATAAAAATGAATTCCAGCCAAAAACATCGTAAGAGAGCTATTATCCTGCAGTTGCTTTAGAGTTCTACACCATGTAAAGGATAGTTAGCGTTCCTGATTGTTCCAGTCTGGAATTACTACATTCCAATACACTTTCAAAAAATTTCGTAGAAGCTGCCATACACAATAGGTTTACATATACTTAAAATGCATTCACTGTTACAGGACATTGCATTAATGTATTCGACCCAATCTCTTGTGGCCATTGATACTGAAATATGTAATTTGAAACTGCGAACATGTAAAAAATTACAATAGTCATATCGTCATACCCTAAGCATGTAATGTACTATATGCAAGATGAGATATCAAATAAGAATACCTAGTAAACTCTATAATAGAAAAAAATTCCTTTAACTGCTGAAAGACGCAATGCAATTACTGCCGATTAAGTAACGGTTAAAAACTTGTTTGAATGTTCACTAAGATAAACATACTTCTCCACATCAGCACTTTAGAACTGTGTGAAAAATTTGTATGATTAGTAGTAACATCTTAAGGAAAACTAAGGTTTTGCCGTAAAGTCACGACGATATAATATTTACAATTGGAAACATGTATCTGTCTTTTCATATAGTGTAGAAATAATGAGCAATAATTATTTTGTCAATACATCTGACGTCATGAACAAAAGCAATATAAATTGATAGATTGTTCGTCGTACATTTGGTAATTGTGTTATACTCGCACGTTATACGGTCATTTGTTGTTAGGAATGTTCCAGGCACGGTCATTTATCCTACCTAAACCGCCATGAACGGTCGGTGATTTCTGCTGCTAATTAGGTATCCTGTCTGAGCGGGATATTCTGTACGCGTCAATACCAGTATGGTGAATAAAATTATTCCTATACGAGTGATAAAGATATAGCGTTATGGTCCTTGTATTTTAGTACATAGATATTTTTTTTTACACAGAAACGATTGACGCAACAGTTATTTTCAGTGTGATAATCGAGATATGCATGATAACTGGGTAAACTGTATCCGGCGAAAAAGTTCAGCTAAATCTGAAACCACCCTAACCCTAAAAATACTAGCATGTATCATGTTATGGACACAACGCAACTAAATTCATGACAGCGGTGCAGCTATTGTCGAGCACAAACCTTATAAACCAAATGCAAATGGAGTATGTTCTTGCGATAATCCGGGTTATTTGCCGATTTAAAGTGCTACCACGCCGAAATATACGGTGAATCTCCAACACAGAACATCCCATCTGTCACATTATTTTTACAATGTGTGAACCATAATGCCGAGCGTCAAACAGGGAGTAGTAACTACCATTGTTAGAGACTTTGGTATGTCTCGGCCTTGGGAAAGAACCCAAAGCCTCCCTTACAGGGACAAATGCTCAACCAAAGGACGAAGGTAAGTTACATGTCGCAGCTGATTCGTTATTCTAGGGCTTGCTCTGAATATCGAGATTTTCGTGATAGATGTCAACTGCTGACAAACAAACTTACGGCACACGGGTTCGAGAGATGCAGGTTGATGAAGACTATAGACAAGTTTCATGGTCGCCATCTTGATCTCATCGAGAAATACTCTGTATCATTGAGGGATATGAAGATGGACGTTTTTGAGTTTTCTTGCTAGTGTGTTTACTTGTTGTGATGACAATGATGACTCGGTTCTCATTTTGAGGATTGATGCTTACTTGAATGTGACCAAGATTTACATGGCGGGTGTCGTCGATGAAGCAGAAGACCCTAACTCTTCCGGAACACCTGGTCTTATTCTCTTGTGCTTTTACGAGAGTCGCCATGTAAAATCTTTCCCCTATTTCCCCCCTAGTTTAATCGATTTTGGGTTCGGATTGTGGTTTTTTTTTACGCTCTGGTATTCTCTGATTTTTCCGGAGCTTCGAGAAGTTGAAAATGTAAATTGTTTACGGACGGACGACGATGGACAAAAGACAGGTCACTTGAGACTTTGACTCAAATGACCTAAAAATGGCTTTTCTGGGGATACGACAAATCTCGGGAATAATGCCACGCTTTTTAGGCTCCTTGTTTTTCCTTTGATCTTAACACTGGGCTTTTGCATTGGTGGTGGTGTCTTTTCAACGAAAACGTGCATGCTCATCGAACCGCATTCAAAATTTGTTTCGAAGTTTGTGTTATTAATGCAGCTGCATGCATGCATAAAACTGTGAACCCATTATTTTTAAGCTCTAATGAGATGACGGAAATGTTGTCATCTCGGTGTTGAAGATCAATTAACTAATATCTTTTTAATTAAAGTTTAGAAAACTCTTCGAACTAATGGATCTGCGGTAATTAATTAGAAGCATTGGCATTAATGGTATCCCAATAAGCCAAAATAATACGATGTCTTTTAATTAACTCATAGAGAGATGAAGCTGTTAAAGAACTATAAATGAAACCCTATACGGAGGTAGAGCTGTCTGGTAAAGACATAAAACATCCTATTCGATTTCCCTGCTGGGCGATCGATTTCGCGTTGTTTCAATCCACTTTACTGTATTAGAACACGATATAGACATTGACCGCAAGGTAGAATCTAGGTTTTATTACATAACATAGACAGTATTAGATCATTTGTCACTTTGTAAATCCCCGGGGTTCTCATATGATCGAAGGATTTATGTTCCTAGATAACTTAAGGGTTTTCTAATTAAAAAGACGATAAATCACCCTGGATACGTTTATTCGTACACCAGACAAAAACAGTGTTCAAAAAGATCAGGGAATAGCGAAAACAAATCAATTTTCAAAAACCGATAACTATGAACAAATGAAATATTCACACGGATACCATTGAAAGTGTACATTAGAATAAGACCCAAGATTCTACTGCTTGATCGACGACACCATCCATGCAAGTCTAGGTCACATTTAAGTAAATGTCACGTCCTCAAAGTGAAAACTGTGGCATTTTTCTCCACGAAAAGTAGGCATACTAATAAGAATGTTAAAAAAGTTTCATATTGATTCTTTGATTAAAAATCAAACGCAGTTTCTTTCTTATAGGTAGTCATTGTAGAAACAAATCAAACCAGATTATTTGAGGACGTGCCCTGAATTCGGGAACTATTCTTTCTTCAAAACATTTTTTCTTGATAACGCCTGCATTTTTGCTAGTTTCCCCGACTGATTGACGCCAAGCATTATTGGAGTTGAACAGACGGTTCACCCATCGTCAGAATAATGTGACTGGGTGGGATACTTCGACTAGTGTCCGTGAGATTCGCGAGATCGTTTTCACGTGCGGTTTCCAGGTATCCTTGGATGCAGTTTGTGACAGATCAAGAGGTAAGACTTTATTGAAAAAAAATATGTTTCTTTAAATCCTGAGGATAAAAACTTATACATTATTCTTACTAAATTAGGTATTCAGCTTTGGGGATCTTTCACATTTTACGTCCAGATCATTTTCCAATGTTAACACAGCGTCTGCTAAATGACAAGTTAACGAAATCCCTTACATCTATGGTTTTACTAATGCAGCTAAGGATGCAAACGAAATAATTAACAAGCACTAATGTTGAGAACAGTTAAGTAATGTATAGATATAGAAGTAGAATAAATACCTGGTATTAAAGAAAAGGACACCAGACTAAAGTGAAAAAGTTTCATTTATTTATTTCATACTGATTTAAGTGAATGTATTAACTTTGATATGTATTATGATTTGATATTTGAAACAAAAGACATGGTAGTACATCGTTCTGGTCGGATACATAATTATTCAGATGACAAGCTTATATTACAGTCAAAATGAAAACTGTACACCGGTATACTTTATGCCATTGTATTGGGTAATTGTGTGGTCTGTTAATTGCAACTGATCAACATTTAGATAAAGTCAACATAGCGTGTTCAATAAAGTCGGAGCGGAGAGGAGAGAGCACTTTTTTGTACGGAAACGTTTTCTTAATTTAAAGATAAACACCATTGACCATGTCACTGCACACCTCTGCACTTCTAAAGATGGCCTCTTTTCTAATCTATCAGAAAAAGCCACCCTCATCGCTATTACAGAGATGATGCTCCAAGAGTTTGGGTCTTTAAGATTCTTGTTGGTTTGAGTAAATTTCACATTAATGTTTTTTCAAATGTGTTCTCTGTTATTTTAACACTAAACAACATCACTAAATTATTTCTTCATCAATTAAGTTTGCAGCATGAAGAAATGCAGTTAACAACTTTCAAAATTTCTTACTACAATTCTTTGTACCATAAAATCAGGGCTTCAGTCGTATTGTGACACTGTCTACTCCAGAAGTGGAATTAATTGGATGTTGATTTCGAAAAACTCGAAAGATCTTTTGATCAATCTTGAACACCCCGTCCTAAAAAACGTCTTTTCGGACAAAACATTTGATTTTTCCATCCTGTACACTACCATACCTCATACAAAATTGAAGGAACATCTTCAATCTCTTGTTATGAGAGCTTTCTTTTCTAAGAAAGGCGGACGACGATACTTATGGTATGGTAGTGAGCTATCTCGGAGCATACTTTGTCAAAAACACGACAAAAGCTAAGAGGAAATATACTGAAGAAGATGTAGTAAGGATGATTGAATTCCTGGTCGCCAACATTTTTGTTGAGTTCGGAGGAAAAATTTTCCAGCAGACTGTTGGCATTCCCATGGGAACAAACTGTGCCCCACTCTTAGCTGACTTGTTATTGTTTTCATACGAGGCTGAATTCGTGGACGAGCTAATCAGAACAGGTTAACACAAAACTTTTAATTTCACTTTCAGATATAACGACGATGTGTTGTCTATAAACAACAAGACATTTGCTGACCACGTCGATCGTATATACCCTTCTGAATTTGAACTAAAGGACACTACAGACTCTTCTACATCAGCTGCTTACCTCGATCTCTACTAAAACTACGACCAACAAGGACAGCTTACTACTACGCTATACGATAAACGTGATGATTTCAATTTTCCGATCGTTAACTTTCCATTTCTTGATAGTAACATCCCTGCTTCTCCAACCTATGGTGTTTAAATGTCGCAGTTGATTCGGTATTCCAGGGCTTGCTCTAAATATCGGGATTTTCGTGATCGATGTCGACTGCTGACAAACAAACTAACAACACAGGTATTCGAGTGATGCAGGTTGATCAGGACTATGGGCAAGTTTTATGGTCACCATCTTTGTCTCATTGAGAAATATTCTGTATCTTTGAAGTGATATGAAGATTGACATTTTTGAGTATGCTCATAAGTGTGGTAGTGTAAGATGAAGACGCTTACTCTTCCGGAACACCTGGTCATATTCTCTTGTAGTCTCCATGTAGATCTTTGTTCATATTTTGCCCCTGGTTTATTCGGTTTTGAGTTTGGATTATGATTATGTTAATGCTTCGGTATGCTCTTATTTATTTTATTAATTCTGACTACAAAACGCGTAAATATTCATGTTTAAGAATTCGCATTAAAAGATTTATCCAAACAAATATACTGACACTGCAAAAAGGTGTGCCTGTTTTTCACTTGTTTTAATATGTTTTAAAGTATAAACTGTTTTACTTTCAGTCAATTTAAGTACAATCTATTGAGAACCTGAATAACGAGAAAAAGAATTATTTTTACTAGTATTTGCTTAACGGCGCATCAATTTAGGAAAGGTCATAAGGGCCAAAACATGGTATAAATCGAAACTGAAAATAAAAAGCGAAAATATAAATGTTAACATAAATAGTTTAAATGTGGCTATGAAAAATTACATTCTTCAATTACAATCATTCTAAATTGTACAGAAACTTATTACATTACTGTTGTCTATAATATACACACAAAAGAAAAGAATGTTTGCTCACTAAAGTAAAAAATTTAGTTTAAGAAACGCAAGAAACACCCACTTTTGCAACACGTGATGATTTGAACAGTAACTACGTTCTTAAATGTGAAGTTTACAAGCTAAATGTAGTTTCCGATAAGCATAATTTAAATTTGTTGTAATGTTGGTCAATTGTTTTGTGGGCTGATTATTCAAATCAGGTGTACATCATTATAGCATGAGGTAATTTGTGTGTTTGTGGATAAATTTCATGTCGCTCTGAAATTCCATGAAATTGATCTTTATTCATTGATGTAATATTTCCTGGATTTCAACCGTCGGCATACTTTTTGTGACATTTTCTGGATTTCACACGTCGACATTTAACGATGACATGTACTGTCACGTCCCAATTTGGTTCAAGCTGCCCTTACACAACACCGTGTCCATCAAGAACGCAGCAAAATTGTAATTTGTGAGGGAGATATTCTCCGTAATTGACAGCTCCAGGCATCAAGTGCACCGTACTTAATGCAAATCCAATACAATTTTGGCATTTGCGATTCCGAAACCATGTGAAATAATTTCTTGTACAAATATCAAAAGGACGAAGGCGCAAAAACACGTTTCCTTACACATAACTAGAATTTTATTACATTTACAAATGTTTAGTTCATCGAATAATTAGTTTGGGACAAACGTTGTGTATTTTATTAACTTTTGTCTTTTCTATTTCGAATCCATTGGAATAATCGAAACTATTGCTTTGTTATATATGATCCAACATCAAGCATTATAGATTAAGATAAATTTACAGTAATAGTGATATGAACAATTGGTGCTGTAGAGGGTTGAAGTGTAAATTAATTTCCCTTAACATTTTATCTTCTGGCATAATTACCAAAATGGCATACAGAAGAGGAACATAATGAGACTTGCCTTATGTTACAATTGAAGACTGGTATCTAATGATGTTTTTCAGTCAAGAAGATTAGACCACTAGATCCCATGAGAATGGTTCGACTTCGGCGAGATACATGACATGAAATACAGAAGGCTTGTTTTTGAGTGTTGACATCTGAGAAGTTAGCCAAGCTAAATGAACTTAATTTAGAGTGTAGGCAGCAGTGGCGAATGAATTAGCAGCCATACAACGTTTCAGTAATTGTTAATTAGTTAAATTACTATACGGAGAAACACGCGACAACATTTATGGTAACGGAAAATTGGGCTGATTTGAGCAGTAAATCGAGATGTTACGACTAGTCTCCGGTTTACATTACATGTACAACTTAATCGGCAATACCAACAACAATCAGAAATTGACATCTTTCCTGGAATAATTCAACCCTCAGCAATAAATAAATTATTTTCATAACATCTGTAACCTAAATGATTGATACAGTGTGTGCCAAACTTTTGAAATCTTTACAGGACATTAGGGCAGGTAACCAAAAAAAACTACAGGTCCTAAACAAAATTTACAGGTCCAACAAAAAACATAAAAATCTAAATTCACAGAACACCTTGTTAATTTCTTTTGATCAAGTTTTATTTCTGGTACATCATGTAAACTTCGGTCTCTTGAGAACATAAGAAGATTGTCCCAGCAGGCCTCCTCGGACAGCCATCCATCACATCCTTTATCATCATCCATGTAATTGTCTTTTGCGTATGAAATGGAGATTGAATTCATATCGAATGCAACATCAGCCTCATCATCATCATCACATATGTCATCTTGTTGTGTTGGGTTTGGCTCTTCTGCTTCATCTACATTCCTCAAGTGAACTTCCGATTCCTCATCTTGGATCTGTACACCCGGACTCTTACTTTTAGTCCTCTTGTATCCTGGGTGCCGCCCCTGCACTGAATTTGTCTGAAAAAGAAAAATGGTATTTCGGATAAATTTCAATTAGATGTCAAAATGTTTGAAGATTACTTAATTTAAATGGTACCATATCATCTGTCTTTGCAAGACATATGTCTGACTTGGAATGATAAACAGTAGAATTAGAACATCAAAAATTATTGAATAGACAAGTCATTACCTGCCACCTATCTATGGAAGCTTCAGGGTTGAAGTTCTGAATTGAAGGGCCAAGAAGCTTTACTGTAAGTAAGTCATTGTGGGTGGCTCCATTCAGTCTTGTCCTACGACTAGTTTTTATGAGCTACATTTGGCTGAAGGTTGTTTCGCAGTTCACACTAGTAAGGGGAATGCAACCTAGCAGATCAACGATCAACATCACCATGGCAAACTATTCATCATACACATCTTTCCATGAAAGGCTGTAAAGCTTGCTGCCATACCTAAACATACGGTAAGACTATTAAAATGAAACCAAAATAAATTCAATAAGACATAAGTTGCCTCTTTATGAAATTTTACTGTATCTGGCATGACCAGAAACAAACAAAGAATACCATAGCATACCTTCTATACAAAACTCTCTTAAGCAGTCTGAACTCCATTAATGCTTCATCTTTAGTGAACGATGGGTTGGCTCTGGACAGAGTTTCTTGGTAATGGTCTGCCACAATTCCAATTTCCTCTTCACCAAAATCTGTAATGAATATATGATGATAGTAAATGTTTCAAAAACCATTAATGTTTTCTAAATCAGTTTGTAGACTAATAGTAAATACTGTATTAAACAATAGACACAACCAAATAAAACTGAAATGAAAAACAAACACAACAAATCTGAAACAAAACTTAAAAACAAACTGAACTAAGTCAACTTCAAACTCTGGTAACCTTGAATGTCTGGATATTCCACATCTGGCCATTTCCTCAGGTGTAGAAGTTTTGTGGCTTTGACAACATGTTTAGGTCCAGCAGTTAGATCAAAACGTATTCTGAATGCGTCAATAAGCCCATTAATAATACTGTCCTTGTGGCTCAAGTGGGTTACTTTTTGTCCTCTCTGTGTCAGACTTATATCATGCAGTTTTTCACTCTCCATAACATATGATAATATGTCAGAATTCCTAAGTAAAGGTAAATCACAATATTGTCCAATACCAATTAAGCCACATTTTAAAGTAAAATCCCATGTTAAAGATGTTAATTAAAGCTACTTTAATAATGTCCCTGATGTCTACGTTCCTTCAAGACGTCAATCGTTGATTCGATCCAAACTATGCCCTCATCTATGGTAGATTCTGGCTTCTGAAACTTCAGTGATAGTCTCATTAAAGGATCCAAGATATCCTGAGAAATTAATTTCATTTAATTTTCAAAAGTATTTTCATTAGTTCTGTATCAAGTTAAGTTGCAGTTTTGAGATTTTTCAGTTTCAGTTTTGTAACAAACCTGGATAACATGTAACAACTTCGCAAGCCCTTCTGCTTTTGCCTTTTCGTGGCTGCATGATGAGAGATGAGCTTCAAATGCAGTATACGACCAAAACAACCCATTGATCCCTTTCGACAGATGGGGCAGCCACCTTGTTCCGGTAACCTTCTAGGGCATTACACCATCAACATCAAGTGCCTTCATGCTTTCAAGGAGCCCTTTCTTATTCTTGTATGATTTGTAATAAAAGTAGTACAACCCAATTAACAGTGTCATTAATTTGTCATATGTCTTCTTGAAAACATCTCTAAATGCAAGTTCCAACCGACGAGCAAGCAGTGTACGAGCTTCTTTCCTACCATATTAGAGGCCCCATCACTTGCCATGGCTACTAGTTTGTCTCAAAAAAATGTTCAACTCTGTTACTTTTTATAATTTAAATTTAAATTTTCATTCTAAGTAATATGCTCAGTAGTTATCTTTTATATTTCAGATTTAGATTTTTATTATATTCATTATTGTTAAGATTTACCGCTCACTCTCGGTGAGTAGATTTAATTTAATATTTATGTTTCATAAAATGTACTGTAGATGTTTTTACCTTTTTTAATTCCAGAAACCTGAAAGCAATCGATCACAAATGTCTCCAGATCTTTTGAACAGGTGCTCTCTGGTGTTCCTATACACAGAAATCTCTCTGTTACAACCCCTTTTTGAGACGTGCGAATATAAACAGCTTCCTGTTCGTCCCCTGTAATATCTGTGGAACCATCCATCATGAATGAGAAGTGTCCTTTTTCAATAACAGATACAGTCTTCTCTCGTTCAATGTGTGATATTGTCTTAACAAACTTAAGAGCAGCGTTTCCGTTGTGATAAGTATCCCCGATGTTTAGTTCTTTTGCTTTATCCAGTTTTATGGTCGCCATCTTTGTCTCATTGAGAGATATTCTGTATCTTTAAGTGATATGAAGATGGACTTTTTTGAGTATGCTCATTAGTGTGTTTACTTGTTGTGATTGACAATGATACTCGGTTCTCATTTTGAGAACTTGATGTTTACTTGGATGTGACAAAAGATTTACATGGCGGGTGTCGTCGATGAAGCAGAGGACGCTTACTCTTCCGGAACACCTGGTCTTAGTCTCTTGTACTTTTGCAAGGGTCTCCATGTAAATATTTCCTTTGTTCAAATTTTGCCCCTGGTTTAATCGATTTTGAGTTTGGATTAGGATTATGTTGACGCTTCGGTATTCTCTTATTTTATTCCAGCTCACACAACCATATGAAATCGCTTAAAGGCCGATTGTTTTTTGATGACGGCATGGGCTAATGCAAAAGGTCATCGGGACGTGACCCCCTATGGGATTTTCTCATATCTTAACGCAGCAGAGAGAAGTTTACGGAACAGCGCAGATCAAGATATGATTTTTATCAGATTGAATGTAACCGGATTGAGTTTTCTACTGGGGCTTTCGGCAGTATACTTCAGTGTGGTAGCAATTTAAACGGGCAAAATATCCTGATTATCGAGGGACATACCGAAGCCTCCAAAATACACCCACGATCAACGCTGTTGGCGAGTGATTTTCATTTTGGAACAAATATTTTCCCCATGTTACCAAATGAGGCGACAACAGGGACCCGGTCACGAAATGATGGTTTTGCAGTGATATGTGTTAGTGTCACGGAATGATGGTTTTGCAGTGATATGTGTTAGTGTCACGGAATGATGGTTTTGCGGTGATATGTGTTAGTGTCACGGAATGACGGTTTTGCAGTGATATGTGTTAGTGTCACGGAATGCCGGTTTTGCAGTGATATGTGTTAGTGTCACGGAATGACGGTTTTGCAGTGATATGTGTTAGTGTCACGGAATGATGGTTTTGCAGTGATATGTGTTAGTGTCACGGAATGACGGTTTGCAGTGATATGTGTTAGTGTCACGGAATGATTGTTTTGCAGTGATATGTGTTAGTGTCACGGAATGACGGTTTTGCAGTGATATGTGTTAGTGTCACGGAATGATGGTTTTGCAGTGATATGTGTTAGTGTCACGGAATGACGGTTTTGCAGTGATATGTGTTAGTGTCACGGAATGATGGTTTTGCAGTGATATGTGTTAGTGTCACGGAATGACGGTTTTGCAGTGATATGTGTTAGTGTCACGGAATGATGGTTTTGCAGTGATATGTGTTAGTGTCACGGAATGATGGTTTTGCGGTGATATGTGTTAGTGTCACGGAATGACGGTTTTGCAGTGATATGTGTAAGTGTCACGGAATTGATGGTTTTGCAGTGATATGTGTTAGTGTCACGGAATGACGGTTTTGCAGTGATATGTGTTAGTGTCACGGAATGACGGTTTTGCAGTGATATGTGTTAGTGTCACGGAATGATGGTTTTGCAGTGATATGTGTTAGTGTCACGGAATGATGGTTTTGCGGTGATATGTGTTAGTGTCACGGAATGACGGTTTTGCAGTGATATGTGTAAGTGTCACGGAATTGATGGTTTTGCAGTGATATGTGTTAGTGTCAATGCATATCCCTTTTCTTTGGGTTATAAACCATTGCATAAACCTTATTTAAAATAAATATTTGTTTATTATCTTTCTTACTCAAACTAATTTGAAATGTTCACTTTGTCTTGGTGCTCGACTTCTTAACAATTGAGAGTGAAACGGGAGCCATTAACATGGCTTCCAATAAGTAGTTTGGTCCTTTATACATTATCTATTGCTTTCATGTCTCGTTAGTTCCTATTGTTTTGATATGATATTTAGCTCCTTTTTATATATCGATTTTACGTCGGATTTCTTCTTTGTGTTGATAATTTTATCATTTTACTTGCATTATCGATTCTGAACCCTCAAAAGATAACCGTATTATAACGAATTAGCAAAATAAATGGTTTCAAAAAAAACAATTACTTTTTTTCATGTTAACCTAATGTAGGTCTACCTACAAAAGGTAATTCAGACTGCTGAAAGGGGGTTTTCCTCTCTCGATTATGCATAGGTCATACTTACAACACGTACAGTTACAATTAAACTGAGGAAAGACCTACTGTACTGTAATATATGTAAACAACAATATGATTGAATGCATTGCGTTCAAATACACACATGATAGATTTCATAATATATCCGTATATACATGTTACATAATGTAAATAAGTTTACTCTAATAAGATATATATTTATTAACAGTTAGCTTGTTTTACTATTATTATTTCACTCTTGGTCGCTATAACTACATCAGCAGCGTTACAGAAATGCTTGAAATTCTAAACTGGTCCACTCTTGAACGCAGACGGAAAATTGCTTCTATCATCCTACTCTACAAAATAACAAACCTCTTAGTTGCGTATGATGGTGATCTTCACTTCCTACAACATACCCGTCGCCACGAATTCCAGATTCCTCACAGTTCTACAAACTACCTCTCCAACTCTTTCTTCCCCCAAACCATTAAAATTTGGAATAGCCTGCCCACCGAGATTGCGGACAGTGTCAACCTTGAAACACTGAAAGCATCTCTCAACACCCACAAACTGTAAATGCTAGTTTATTTTTATCTGATAACAAAAAAAAAGGAAGTTTTAATTTTTTTAGCAAACCAATCTCCCTGACGCCTCTGTATAATGTTCAAAATATTGAACATATCAGAGTAAATTATTGATTGATTGATTTGATATAGTTTACATACTTTATCTTAATCTCTTGTTTTTTCGATGTGTTCATGTATGAATGTATACTTAATCACATCATTGTTTTGGTCCTAAATGATTCAAGTTGTCAATTGGTAGTTATCTATTCAAAACAAAGAAGCAAAAGAGGAAGCTACCGTACACATTTGTATACAAATATATGATCACTATAGAAAAATGAAAGAAAAAAACAGTTCTGGAAATTACTTTAATCAAAAAGTGACGTTTTCACTTTTTAATTGTATTATATGGATTGGTAAAGTACATATGTGACACCTGTTACTTTTTACGCGGCCTTCCACTGAAATGAGTTTGGCCTGTAAAAGTTTCTACTTGAGTTGCGTGCTCCAGCAATCTCCAAGTAAAGGGATTCGGGTTCCAGCCTAGCACTTCTCCATAAAGAACTTAAGTCAGAATGTAAAGTTCATTTGAATTTATTAATATTGAAAATCACACAATAACAGTGGACTACTTCATCAGATACTGGATACAGAGACTGGAGTTAATAAACATCCACGGAGGTTTTACAATAGCTACTGTAGTAGAATATTGGAAAGTGATCTAGAAACTTTATACACAAATTTCTGAATACTATATATAACTTGTCAGGAAAGTAAAGATCTTTCTATTAAAATACTATAACTAATCTATTACAAATAGTTTGGTTTGTCCATATACGGAGACGAGTCCCCGTTTTCCATATACGGAGACGTTTCCCCGTTTCTACCACTGGACATATTCATACCAAAAATGGTCACAACTTTCTTATAGGGGTTGCTCCCCTTTGACCACCCGAGTTCCAATATTGGAACAATTGAACCACTAATAGGTCATTGGGTTTTGACAACTCTGATCGCTTACCATCTTGCTCCGATAGACGGACAGGTCTGTGGTCAGAAGAGATGTGTCGACCGTCAGATTCGGACGGTCTTTTATGCCTAGCGTCGTTGTCAACCAGAGGGGCACGAGCAAGGCTCCAGCCAATCATATAGCTTGTTACAAAGCGCGTGCGGATTCCGCGAATTGTAGCATCAACAAATGGCGAAATACACGGAGAAATGTTCGCTGCGATAGAGATGTAACTCTAGCTAAACTATGACAGTTCCTGATCCACCATCATAACAACATTGCTCAGGTAACTCATTAAAACCCAACCTGACGTAATTATATATGTTTCTGGCTATAAACATCAATGCTTTGTGATATTTTTGCCATTGATCGAGTCTCAACTTTGACTCGTGTTTTTGGCGGCCATATTCAAACCGTTAGTCAGTTGGCGATTTATAATCAAACAAACAACCATTTATAATGAAATACACTCTAAATGAATATAAACAATATTAATGATACATATCTATATGTTTCTCTGCATCTTTATTACGCATATCGCATTGAGGACAGTTGAGTTTTATATGCATTTCATCAGGTCGGAGCTATCTCTCCGTTAATCTGACTGGAGATAAGATATCGCCATACAGCTTTCACTACTCTATAAATATTCGATTTTGAGGCTCGTAACACTACCCCCCTCCTTCTTAAAAACATTCGTCCCGAATGTAATATAGGAGTTTGTTGTATTTCATTTTGCGAATATTTATTTTTTAGGAATTTTTGAAAGCTATGCATATGTTCAATCAACTGGAACGGAGCTCGTGCACTGCATGCACTTTGGTGTTTGATCCAATCGACATCCGGTGTTTCATCAACAAACCATTGTTAGGTAAGTTTCAAACAATTTGTCAACAGGTATCTCCAGCCATTGGTTACTCTCATATTCCATGCACATGGTAAAAATAACAGAGAATTAAAAATTGAATTTCATTATTTATATAATACTAATATGCAATATCAACATAATTAAATTCAATAGTATTATATATATATTAATACAAGTAACAATATCTACTCTTCTACATTGAATATATACAATAACTAATTTCAACACAACAAATTATAATCCTAATACCCAGTATGAATATGAAAATACTTGGTAATATTTGAAAAATTGATGTAAAGCTCAATTGTTTATAAACAATAGTTTAGCACAGTTTGTTTTCCTCTGAAATCCACATAGATCTGTTTCCTAGATTGATCTATATCCTTCCCATAACAATCTCCTTCAGGCCATCTATCTCATAATATGTTGCTTCCATTAACAACTCATTAAGGGCTTTCTGTGATGTAGGCAGTACCTTGTAAAATGACTCTTGACCTCCGTTCCGTAGATAATTTAATACAGTTCTAAAATGTGTGCTATCCCTATCCAGAAAATATGAATACAAATACCTTACATCATAAGGTTTCATAGGAGAATTTGTATTTACCATCTTGGCTAACAGACATGAGGGGTCCTGTTTAAGAGTGGTTACTGAACACTCAAACTTCTCCCCTCCTACGTTCAATAAGATCCGCTTCGATTGTTGTTCACTCCAAGACTCCAACTTGACCCTTGAGGGGTCCACTATTTCCACCTTCTCAACACATTTAGTTGGTTTGTAGACTGGGCCTCCGACCAACGTATCCACTTCATATACTGAATCCACAGTAACACAATCCCTCTCTGCATTGTTCGCCTGTTTTTGTGTAACACTAATCTCCGATGAGATATCACTAACACTGGATATCTCGAGATCTTTCATCAATGAATGTCTGATTCTCTTTTTATCCTTATTTATAGACTCCATTTCCTGTTCCCTCTTCTCCGCTATTACTGATACTGTTTTCAGTTTCTTATTATAGGGTATGAGTGGTACCGTGGCCTTTCTCTTGGTAATATTTATTTCTTCCTTATTGTTCTCTTTATCAACGTTCACTTCCTTCCTCACAACCTTGACCTTCTTTGATCTTTCTCTTAAGAAATCTTCATATTCCTTCTTTTCCTCCGCTGTATATGTCATGGAACTCCGTTTAACAATAGAGGTAACCCTGTTGTTGCAGTTTGGATGTTTTGCATCTTTTCGGGAGAGGACAATATGGCAACTGGTACAACGAAATACAAATCCACTATGTACCGACAATAAGTGTCTTTCGCAGAAAGACCTTTTCCCAAAATCAGCCATGCACAAAGTGCATTGATACCGTGTACTGTTAGAATCAGGCATCATCTGTAACATAACAAATAGGATCTTGGTAAGAAACATGAATAAATGAATATGTACATAATTATGGAATATCTAATCCTTTAACCAAGTAGGTGGATTATTGCCTTCATATGCTTTTAGATAATTGTGATGAACCAATTGTGGTTTGGACCTTAAGGATTTTTGAATTTTGTACACTACATCATTTATTCTCTGGACTACCACAAATGGTCCTTCCCAAGAACACCTTAATTTGGAACCAATGCCACTTTTTTTAGGATTATATCTCCAAATTGGATCACCCCTTTTGAATTGGTTTAATTGTGTGTGTCGGTCGTGTTCATGTTTCATTTTGTATGTAGATAGTGTAATCTTATCTCGAGCAAATTCATGAACTTTATCAATAATCTTCCTGAGTTTAGTTGTATAATCAGTACATGTGTTCATTTCAGGTTCAACCCGCCCTAGAACAAGATCAACTGGAAGATTTATATTTCGACCAAACACCATTTCACAAGGAGAGACCCTGGTGGATTCATGGGAAGATGACCTATAAGCCATCATGAGTAGGTTAATGTGTTCGTCCCAGTCTCTTAGATTCTCTGCCACAAATGCGGAGAGCATGTTTCCTATTGTTCTGTTTGCTCGTTCAACCATGCCATCAGACTGTGGCCTGTATGGTGTAGTCCGAGTTTTGTCTATTCCCAAGATTCTACACATTTCTTGGAAAACATCTGATTCAAAGTTGGTACCTTGATCAGAGTGAAGTTGCATAGGAACACCAAAAATGGTTACAATTCTATCAATGAATTTTTGTGCAACTGTAGTAGCCTTTTGATTACGCATGGGTATTGCCTCAACCCATTTAGTGAAATAATCTGCCACTACTAGGAGATATGAATTTCCTTTGTTACTCAAAGGTAAAGGTCCCAATACATCTATGGCCCATCTCTCCATTGGAAGACCAACACTGTAAGTGTGTAATGGAGCTTTTGGCCATTTACATGGTGATTTCCGAGCTGCGCATTTGTCACAGCTTTTCACCCATTGTTTTACATCTCTGGACATTTTATCCCAGAAGTATCTTTCTCTTATTTTAGAGAGTGTTTTCTTACTTCCTAAGTGACCACCAGTCAAACTATCATGTAATTGTTTCATCACAAATTCTTTCAGGGATTTTGGTATAACCATTTGTTTCAGGGGTTGTCCCCCTTGATTGGTCTCCCATTTGTGACAAAGTATCTCATCTCTTATAGTGAGTGATTCAAATCGCATCCAATAAAATTTGGTGCTTTCATCAGATAGGGCTATATCAGGCCATTTTGGTCTTTCCCCTTGTTTCACCCAGTTCCATACAATTCTGAGGACTGGATCAATTTTCTGACTTTCTTTTATTGACATGAGTGTAATACTCTCGTCTTCTGTTTTAGGTACATCCGGTTGAACCGGTTTGGAACCCTTGGCTGTTGCCTTATGAACATCTAGCTTAACTTGGATTTGACCAGAACCCGTGGATTTTGACATATGGGTAATATCTTCACCCGAGTCATCGGCATGGTTTGTTTTATGAGATCTTGTAGTAACCCTTGAAATATCTTCATTATCTGTAGCCTTAGCAGAACAGGTTGAGTTATCATACCTTTGTTCTGCTTTAATACAATGACTACAGTTTTTCTCTAAACAAGGTCTCCTTGATAAGGCATCAGCATTACTATGAGCTTTCCCTGCTCTGTACTCAATTTTAAATTGGTAAGCTGATAAAAACTCAAACCATCTAGCCATTTGTCCTTCAGGGTTTTTAAAATTGATCAACCAAGTAAGTGCACCATGGTCACTCCGGACCAAGAAGTCCTGCCCATATAAATAATGGTGAAACTGTTTTATGGAGCTTACTATTGCCAGTAGCTCTCTACGTGTCACACAATATTTTCTTTCAGACCTACTGAACATTTTACTATAGTAACATATGACCTTTTCTTTCCCATCTTGTAGTTGAGAGAGAACTGCACCTAGACCTGAGTTGGAAGCATCAGTATCCAGTATAAACTTACCATCAGACCCTGGATATGCCAGTACTGGCGAGCTTGTCAACGCCCGTTTCAAAGTGTCGAATGCACTCTGACAATCCAAGGACCAGGTAAATCTTTGGTATTGCTCTGTCAACTTATGTAATGGTCTAGCTATAGTAGCAAATCCTTGGACAAACTTCCTGTAATAGGAACATAGTCCTAAGAATTGCCTCACCTCTTTAACAGAATTAGGGACTGGCCAATTTTTGACTGCCTCGATCTTTTCCGGATCGGTAGAAATACCGTTTTCACTTACAATGTGACCCAAAAATGACACCTGTTTCTTACATAAGAAACACTTCTTGGCATTCATTTTAAGATTAGCTTCTTGGAGTCTCTCAAACACTTTGTTTAGGTTTTTCATGTGCTCCTCAAAAGACTTGGCCAGTACTATTATGTCGTCCAAGTACACCATACATATATCATGGGATAAATGGATCAGTACTTTTTCCATTAACCTTTCAAAGGTGGCAGGGGCATTGCACAGACCAAATGGCATAGATACAAACTGCCACAGTCCTCCTCCAGGTATGGAAAATGCTGTTTTAGGCCTGTCTTCAGGTGCTACTTTGACCTGCCAATAACCACTTTTGAGGTCAATGGTTGAAAACCAGCTATGACCTGATAGTGAATCAAGGGTACTATCAATCCGAGGAATTGGATGACTATCTTTGATAGTTACATCATTCAATTTCCTGTAGTCTAGACAAAATCTCAGGCTTGAATCCTTTTTCCGTATTAAGACCACTGGAGTTCTCCAGGGACTATCAGAAGGTTCAATTACCCCTTTTTGTGCCATTTCTTCTATTTCCTTCTCAACTTCCTTAATACATGATAGAGGAACCCGCCGAGGCGGTTGTCGGATAGGTGGAGTGAGACCTGTGTTTATTTTGTGTTCAGCTAAGTCTGTCATACCCAAGTCATGTGATGACTTTGAGAAAGTATCTTTATACTTAATAAGTAAATCTTTTATTTGAACACTCTCTTTCTCATTCAAATGTTCACAAGATTGCTCATAAAGGGACTTCAAGTGTTCCGGAATAACATAGGTTTGTGGTTCCCCCACATTGACCTCATTAACATGCACATCCTTGTGCTCTTGATCCATAACTTCTTCAATAATATCCATAGTTGCCACCACTGAATTCTTATATACTTTGCGTTCATTATCGCTAAAGTTCAGAATTCTTAAAGGCACAATACCCATACTAGGGTTCACAACAGCTTTTGCCACTAACACCTCATGCTTTAGCATGAAACCTGGTGAGGGCTCTATCAAAGCTGTATTTTGTCTACATATTGGATCAATAAATGTCCCTGGAACTATCATCTCACAATTTGGAGGTATTACAATATCCTCTGATATGGAGATTCTACTACAAGCTGGTTTTGCATCAGCCTGAAATCGGAAACATTGAATTTGGTCTCCTTTTATTTTTAAGCAATTCTTGTTCAATAAAATATCAATAGAGTGTTTGGTCAGAAAATCTAAACCGATGATCCCCTGTTGTTTAATGTCTGCTATAAGGACCTCCTGCATCAACTTATGTTTTCCTAAGACAATATCTAGCTTACATTTTCCAATGAATGGGGTCTTATCTCCGGTAGCGGTTATCAAATTTAATTTGACCGCTTCTACCTGGGAGTTTTCTATACCCAATTTTTGGAAGCAGTTATTGCTTAGAATTGTTACAGTTGCACCTGTATCCACAAGCAGCGGAAGCACAAAGTCCTTTATTTGTGCGCAAACAAACAACCCATTGTGCTCATCGTTATTTATGCTGCTCACAACAATATCTGTGGGTCTCTCCACCTTTTCTACTGAATTCCGACCCTCGAAGTCAGCATCTAATAGTTTCCCAGGGGCAACTGTGAGTTACCGCCGTTGGACTGGGTAATTGGGTAGGATTGTTGGGAATTTGACCTTGGTTGACTATTTAACCTTGACTGGGCATTTGACCTTGATTGGAAATTTGACCTTGGAGTCTGGTTCTGATTCCATGTTGGAACATTGGTACCCACATTGTTCTGTGAATCAAGTGTGTGGTTCCCATTTTGTGTCCTAACATTCCAATCATTCCCATTATGATAAGATCTATTCTGGTCAGAGTACTGAGAATAATTACCATTATGTCCTTGCCTCCCATATTGTGAGTTAGGCCCTTGGTTAACCCAGTTTCTATTCCCATTTCCATTCCACATATTTCTAGGCTTTGGACTGGATCCATTTGAATTTCTCCTAGAATCTCCGTCGACCAACCTTTTGGTGGTTCTATTGAGGGCCTGAATGGACT
Source organism: Mimachlamys varia (assembly GCA_947623455.1). Taxonomy (NCBI): domain Eukaryota; kingdom Metazoa; phylum Mollusca; class Bivalvia; order Pectinida; family Pectinidae; genus Mimachlamys; species Mimachlamys varia. The sequence continues at coordinate 53,165,469 of OX392527.1, forward strand.
CATTCAACGCCACAATGTCAATGCCCTCTTGATCTTGCATTTTGGCAGGATATAGTGCTCTAGTATGGCAAACCGAAACATCACTCTCCTGTGTTATCATATGAATTGCCTTACTCCTTTGCTTATCTGCCAACCTATGGGCCTCAAGCCTAATGGCATGAGTTTCGGCCTCGTTTAGGTTCTAAGGTCTCAGTTCTCTGATCCGTAACCTGCTATCAGAGTCGGGAATTGCATCAATAAAGTGATCCAGAGCTAGGATATTTATTAATGATGCATCTGCCATAGGATATGCCTGACGAGTCATTTTACGGATAGACTGAGCCAGCTCAGAGAGTGTCTCATCTTTCCCCTTGACTCGAGTTTGAAGTCTAGCCCTAAATATTTCAGAACATTCTACTGACCCAAATCTCACATTAAGTAACCTCACCAAGGTATCAAAATCTTGTTTCTCCTTAGCATTGAGCTCTGTTAGGACTGCTCTCGCACTTCCACTGAGGCTTCCGGCTAAGTAAAGAGATTTTGTTTTATAGTCCCACCCATTTATTTGAGCTACTATTTCGAACTGGGACAGGTATTCTTCTAAATTTTCCCCACCAGAATATTGTTGTGGTTTGAGATTGTGCTTGGATCTTTGGGTGTTGTTTTGTGTGTTCATATTCAACCGAGGTGATCCACGACTATTGTCATTTATGTCATCCAAAGGTGAATTACAGTAATGATCATTATTAGAAGACTGCCCTTCATTATGGTCATGATTGATTTTTCCCTCTAAAGCTTGAACGTGTTCATGTAAACCATTAATATCTTGTCTAAAATCTCTATTCAGTTCCCATAAACTTCTCCTATTATCCTCTCTGAGCCTTTCAAATTGTTTGTTGAAATTATTGATAAGAACACTAGCTAAATCATTTGTATTTTGTGAATTTTCAGGTTCTGGTTCTGCCATTACTGGAGTAGACCTATCATCAACCTCACTATTCTTCATATCCAGACCATCATTCCTTGTCGGGAATGTTACTTCAGAATCTGAATCCGACATCTCCACGATTATGTGATTTAATAAAAATGGCTTTAAATCAATCTTTAGAATTCAAATTTTGTAATTTTTCTCTTACCAAAAATATGGTAAATGTTCTATATGGATTCACTAGACACTGGAACTCGTTTGTATCCCACTTCTGACACCAATGTTACTTTTTACGCGGCCTTCCACTGAAATGAGTTTGGCCTGTAAAAGTTTCTACTTGAGTTGCGTGCTCCAGCAATCTCCAAGTAAAGGGATTCGGGTTCCAGCCTAGCACTTCTCCATAAAGAACTTAAGTCAGAATGTAAAGTTCATTTGAATTTATTAATATTGAAAATCACACAATAACAGTGGACTACTTCATCAGATACTGGATACAGAGACTGGAGTTAATAAACATCCACGGAGGTTTTACAATAGCTACTGTAGTAGAATATTGGAAAGTGATCTAGAAACTTTATACACAAATTTCTGAATACTATATATAACTTGTCAGGAAAGTAAAGATCTTTCTATTAAAATACTATAACTAATCTATTACAAATAGTTTGGTTTGTCCATATACGGAAACGAGTCCCCGTTTTCCATATACGGAGACGTTTCCCCGTTTCTACCACTGGACATATTCATACCAAAAATGGTCACAACTTTCTTATAGGGGTTGCTCCCCTTTGACCACCCGAGTTCCAATATTGGAACAATTGAACCACTAATAGGTCATTGGGTTTTGACAACTCTGATCGCTTACCATCTTGCTCCGATAGACGGACAGGTCTGTGGTCAGAAGAGATGTGTCGACCGTCAGATTCGGACGGTCTTTTATACCTAGCGTCGTTGTCAACCAGAGGGGCACGAGCAAGGCTCCAGCCAATCATATAGCTTGTTACAAAGCGCGTGCGGATTCCGCGAATTGTAGCATCAACAAATGGCGAAATACACGGAGAAATGTTCGCTGCGATAGAGATGTAACTCTAGCTAAACTATGACAGTTCCTGATCCACCATCATAACAACATTGCTCAGGTAACTCATTAAAACCCAACCTGACGTAATTATATATGTTTCTGGCTATAAACATCAATGCTTTGTGATATTTTTGCCATTGATCGAGTCTCAACTTTGACTCGTGTTTTTGGCGGCCATATTCAAACCGTTAGTCAGTTGGCGATTTATAATCAAACAAACAACCATTTATAATGAAATACACTCTAAATGAATATAAACAATATTAATGATACATATCTATATGTTTCTCTGCATCTTTATTACGCATATCGCATTGAGGACAGTTGAGTTTTATATGCATTTCATCAGGTCGGAGCTATCTCTCCGTTAATCTGACTGGAGATAAGATATCGCCATACAGCTTTCACTACTCTATAAATATTCGATTTTGAGGCTCGTAACACACCACTCTATAACAAACAAGCTTTTTCGTTTACAATCAGACATCAGGCAGCCTTAGGGAACGTGACGCTGTTGAACTCTTAGAAGCGCGCCATTGTAGCAATGACGAGAAATGACAGTACCGGAAATGGTCTCTCCCATCATGCTGTGCAGCGTTGGGATTGATGGCGCCATCTATTGTTGTTACTTTCACGGAATAAAAATATGATTTAATGAACCAGCTAGGCACCATGCAGAGTCTTAGTCAGAAATTGTATATCAGGATTGTGTGGTCACGTATCGTTGTCTTGATGAATCTGAGGAATGTATCGGATTGGCAATACGTGCGTTTAATACTTTCTGATTGTATCAAAACAAAATATGTTAAAATTAATGGAAATTCTACAAAGCTGCTGCAGCAGATAAGCGTGTAGAGTATGACAAATCTGAATGTTCAATCATGGACATGTATTGCTGTTATGCCAAGCGATTTAAAAAATAGCAACGATGAAGCAATGTCGTCGGCAACTCTTTTAAATAGTCATACATGTTTTAATTCCTTCTGTCCTTGAGTATATATTGAAAATCGACAGATGGTTGTTATTCCCAAAAATACAGCTTCCAGTTTATGGTATTATGTTTTTTTCTGTCATATCCCATCATTAAAGAATATATGAACATAATGTTTCTTGAATAGCATTGTAAAATTGAGAGTTGATTGGAATAATTATTCGATCTTGACCTTTGAGTGTGGTTTATATAACAAACAGGTTTAGATAAAACTTGCCCACATTGATTAAAATACAGATCCTTATAACATTCCACAAGAGGTCACGTTCAGATGACCGTTGTCGCCTCTTTACTTAAGGACTAGGTACAGCCATATTGGTTGTTACCTGGATGAAAATGGTAATATTGAAATTTTAATGTTTCCTTCCAATACATGGCATAAGCTTTATCCCATTATGTTAAATATTGATATAAAATGCAGTTAAGCCCCCAAAATTAAAAAAATCTGTACTTAGGAAAAAAATATTCAGTAAATAATATCGAAATGGGAGTGCGCAAATATGTTTCATATAGTTATTTGAAACATTTCAAAAAAATAATACAAAGTTACTGCAATGTTCATAGAATGATAACCCAGTGTTAAAATTTCGATATTATTCTGTAAATCAGAGTATCAGGGAGAAATACACAGGTACCCCCTCTAAAAAATGTCGTCCATTGCATGCTATTTTCAGTTCAGGTAAAAGTAGTTACCTGTAGGGGCATTATTTTATATTGAATAGGTCATTTGTCATGTAAATGTAAGTTTCGTGTCAAAAAAAAGGTATACAATTAAAATAATAACACTGACATAACGTAATTTACATTTACGATACGGTTACCTAATTACAAATTAAGTTTAAGAAATGTATTTTGATACCAATGTGCCTCAACTGCCACACATGTTTACGATGGCAACAATTTACGCTAGCGATGTTTGACAGGTGCGAAGCCGAGAACGAATCGGTATAATCAGTGAGTTAATAATGTCCGATCCACGCGGAAGTATATAATATATACGAATTCCATTAGAATTTATATAAAAAAAATTAAACTTTGTTGACAATTCTTTCAAAATCATTAAATTGCCTAAAAAAACACTGCCGGAAGTGCCGAACAACATCTTTTCACGTGCTATACATTCGCCCAAAAATGGAAAACTGGCAATCGCTAAACACAATTTATCGTGATAGGAACGGGCAGTTTTTGCTTTGTGACGATATACCAAGTAACAATTACCTTTACTGCATGCTTGAATCCAATTTAATTGTTAATTTTGTCGATGTTTCACCATGCCTCTAAGTAAGGCGTATGAATATCTAAAACAGTAAATAGTTCAAAATGGAGGGCATAGGATAATTTTTCGCTACATGCTACGGGAAGATTTTTGATTTAAGAGATCAGACATAATGTCATAACTCGTCATACCGCAGACGGTAAGATTTTTGTTTTGGCTATGCGGCGTGCCACATAAATTTGCCGATCGGCGATGGGAATTTTAAAAATTTGATCCAGATGTAATCGGTGTCCTGAAAGTACGTAAATTGCCATTCATGTGACGAATACGTTCTCTTATTCTGCGGTTTTCAATTGAAAGAGATATTTATTCAAAAATCGAAGGCTCGTCTATCATTCTGTGTATATTAAAGTAACAAAAAATGATATTCATTGTTTTTATTATCTTTCGCAGTATTCTGCAAACGTGCACGCGTTTTTAGACATCTAACATCAAATATCAGAAAAACCACCAAACGTACCAAAATATGGTTGAAATGATCGATTCTCCATCAAAAAATGTACTTTGTGGTCTATTTTGGTCATGTATTTTGCAGTGTTTAATGAAATAACAAGTTTTGGTAAAAACCCCTCCGCCATATTGAATTGTCCTGTACCTAGTCCTTAACACTAAAATAATTTTCCAATGATCCGTCATCTTGCAGCAAGTCATTTCGTCACATTATTGCACATGAAATTTTTGGTGACGAAATGACTAAGTGGACAAATGCGATTATGCAAGCTTTGTCACCTCAAAATTACACTGTCAAGATTCTGACAGTAGTTATCTGATTACAGATTACGGAACGGATAAGATATTATTATAATCAGATTGCCCCTGCAGGTAGGGCGTAGGGTGTATTTGCTGCCCAATTGCATGATGGTAAGAGGCGACTTATTTGGGACCTTTTCTTAAAAACTTTCTCCTTCCTAATGTCTCCCTTGACACCACCTCACTTGAACGTTCGCCTTTGTGAGGAAGCTATGAATTCTATCCCAAGGCCGAGACGTTTCTACTCCCTGCTTGACGCTCAGCACTATGGTAGTGCAACGACTGGTACGCCCGTTGTCAGTAGGTCTATAATGTGACCGGGTGGGAAGGCTATGATTTCTGTCTCGAGGGCGAGACGTTTCTACTCCCTGCTTGACGCTCAGCACTATGGGAGTGCAACGACTGGTTCGCCCGTTTTCAGTAAAATGTGACCAGGTAGGTTGATATGCTGTGTTGTAGTACTTTAAATCGACAGGAAAGTTTACACGAACATACTGCAGCCTCCCAAATACCCACACATCGCATACACCGGGAGTCCGTACTTAAAACACTCTGTTACACCCTGGCTGTTAACAGGACTTAAAACCAACCAAAAAGATAAGGCTGAAATGATGTTTTATTGGAATGTTTGTTGTAGTTCGTTTGGTTATGACAAAAGATTTCTTATTGGTCTGGTCTATAGAGGCACGGTGGTCTAGTGGTACGGCTACGGCTTTGATTTTCGTAAAGATGACGTAACACGCACACATGCTGCACCTTTTATTGCAGTATTCCAAAAAAAATAAACAAAATTGCATCATGCAGCTGTTTCGTCCTTTTGGAACTCGTCAGTGATAAAACATATATATTCTTTGGTCTATTTGTACAATAGTTTGTTAAATCCATTGTCTCATTCCTTTCGTTCTCCACCGCATATACATCTTTTTCTGGCGTGGCCTTAATTTCTTTGCTTTACTAAACAATAATTATACATGTAGTTAATCATTTGCGGTTGAAGCTCGTGCCCTATGACGTGTGCACTGGCGATGTCGTTCTCACTTGTGGCCAATAACAATGTAACGGCGATGAATGTCTGAAACGCAAAAACACGTTAATCAAAATAATTGGGCAGTTTTTTGTTGCCAAAATTCATGCAACACAACAAAATCCCTCAAATCCCACGCCAGCACGTGTCCTGACCAGCAATGGTGACAGCGGTACCAGGGGAAATCAGCACCGACGTAAAATCGATGCGACTGCCATTTCGTTAAAATCGAATAATAAAATTTCAAATTGAGTCATTTCCGGTTTATACATGACGAGGATTGGGGCTGATCAGAGCAGACTTAGACCGACATTGTGATATGCTGGTGTAATATTTAATCCGGAGTAATCAGTCGATCCGGAAGTGAATGTGACGGATGCTTCGGGTTTGATTAATTAAATCCGTTGCCCACAGTTATATAATAAGCACAATTATCGTACATAGTCAGGCATTGCATGTACCGTTATCCGGGTCACTGGGACGTTTGACCCTAGTTCAGCGTACTGGGATATATTTTAAAGCGTCAGGAAAAAAACCTGTTTACAAAAAGGTGGAGAGAAAATCTGTAATGGCCGTCTGTATAGCTAGCCTTGTTTAGACAGACGACACTTACGAGAATATAAGGCCGTATAACCAATAAAATGCCGGGGTTTTGGGGTGAAAGCTGCCAACAGCTTCGGTACACTTTACTGTCTCGAGGGCTTTCGCTCAGATTCATGTCGACGTTTGTTCCTAACGTTGCGAATGAACCTTCCAGTATATTTGGAAACAGAATAAAAACTAATGCATTTAATGTAGAATTGATTCCACTGTTGAAAGCGTCGGTTGCACTTTTACTTTATATAAATGCCGTTTTATTTTTGTAGTTGGCAGGGTTAGTTTACGTTTTTTGGACTGTTAGATGTAAAGTGTGTTTTTCTATGTAAATAGTCGCGAAATTACCATGTAGATTTTTAAGGATATTGTTTTTCATTCGAGTTTTCGAAACATGTTTCTGATCAAATACATATACTGACATGTTCATGTCTGGAATTCTGTAAAAGTATGTTTACTCAAAATTATTAACCACAATGTAAGCGAATTTAGCGAGTTTTTTTATATATCATAATGCTGAATTCGAAACCAAATTCCTTTTGGCTTGGAGAGCGCATAGATCTTATTATGGTAAATGATAATTTTAGCAGTCAGAGCAAGCTTATATATATCGTGTCGAGCGTCTTTTACAGTAGTGAAACACGAGTTTTTGGATGTTGTTGACCTTCCGGCAACTTGACAAAGATTTCTATAATAACTTCATAATCATGTAACTATTTCCTTTGTTCCTATTTTGCCCATAGTTTAATCGATTTTGAGTTCGGATTATGGTTTTGTTGCCGCTTTGGTATTTTCTATTTTTTTATTTTCTTATATACTTTTCCAACATTTTTATTCAGTTTAAAGATACATTTGCACATGAATGCTGTTGGTCTTTTTATGTTAACAAATCAACTTCGGTATTCCAATTCCTGTTGTCTTTTACCGTTCAATTTGTTTGAAGGTTTTTTTTGTGTTTGTTTTGTCGACTATTCTGTTGGCCCTAATTGCAGGGTCATTTGTCACTTAATAACAATAATAATCATGTTGGGCATTCAACGATAATACCTCTACGAATGTTTGAATGTTCGTTATTTGGATTTTTTTTTACTTTAATTTCCTTTTTTGAGCTAAAAAGGAACAGAATAAAATCACAAAAAAATACTTCGAGGTGTTAATTAGGGTATCAAGATTCCTATCAGGATGTCTACAGCTCTATCGAAAACGGTGACAAACGGCGATGTCCCGGCTCTGATAGTTCACGGACTTAGCTGACCAGTTCGTTGGTCATTTCCATCACAAGTAGCCGCTGTCTAGACGAGTAACCCTCGGGGATGTCCTAGTGTCAACAGTCTCCATTTATAAATTAAACATCGAGGATGTCATTGTAAATTTGCACGCACCTGCGAGCACATTTTCGTTTACCAAGAGCTCTTCGCATCGCATCGCATACACCGAGAGGTCGTACTTAAATGAACAATCTAACCAAACCAGTTCTGATTCTACGTGAATTGGAATAACTAGAACTACAGTATTGAAAAACAGCCTCCATTTGCCCTAAACGTTCCTAAACGTACGAAAATCCATCGTTACATTTCCAGTGGAAAATTATTTCCAATTCTCAAATATTGCTTTCCCGTCAAGCAATTGTTTGAAAATTTCTATAGGGAGTTGACGTATTGAACATTTTGGCAAGTGAAAGCAAAATTGTTCTCAAATTATGACACAAATTAAACAGTAGATGTCACAGAGTGAATATCAACAAGGTATCTTATATGTGCAAATGCGACAGAAAATATCGCTGCGAGTTATATATATGTAAACAAGAAGGCGATATGTTTTCAAGTTTCCAGAAAATAAACTATGTTGAGAACTTTTACGGCTTACTGGGGGGTGTCAACTACTGGAATGGTGTACAATGTAAACCAACTTTTTCATCGGGTGGAAATTTCTCTTCGGTTTTATTATGTTCTTATAGGTTAAAGCTTGTTTTCTTTTCACGTTTCGACGAAGTTTGGCTATAAAGTAATTACTTAGCCCTCTAGGCGCGGTTTCTTGTACATGTTTTCCTCTCTCTTCTGTGCATGGGCCACATTTTCATGACACAGTTAGATTTTACACCAGATTGGTTATGTTACTTCATATTAACCGCCTTGATCATTTAAGGACGGCCTCCCGGTGTATATGATGTGGATGCGTGTGTATTTGGGAGGCGGTTTAAGGTTCGTACGAGTCTTATTTTGATAGTCCGGATCTTTCTAATAACATGGAGAACGTCCCTGTGTCAAACACTCAAACGACTAATATTAATTACTGGCGCCAATTTTATTCAAATCCATTTATGGCGCCAATTTTATTCAAATCAGGATTGTTTATTCAAATCAGGGTTGTCCACGATTGTCTTTTAAATGACGACGCAAATAAAAACACCGGTAACGAACTGGGGAAAACATAAATAAATCAATGAAATATTCTATAGTATGAACGTAAAAATAAGGATTCAAAATTTACTTCTATATTTCTATGGATAATATGTACCACTTAACTACCATATTGCTATGACAGTTAAGCGGTTACATCCATGTTGTTCATGTCGCCAATGAACAAAATTGTAATTTTTTTAGGACGCCGTGCGTTAACTGTTCACATTTCTTACTTCTCAAGTTCCACCAGCGGGATTGAGCTAAAACTGGCCTTAAATGATCCCGGGATGGTCCTTACCAAGTGTTGTTTTTCGGGCTGGTCCGATATCCGTGATGGGCGCCAAAAACATATTTTAAACATCTTCCACCAGTACTTTTGGATCGAGCAGAACCCTTCCAGAAATGATTCTGACCAAGTGTTGTTATTTTTCGGGACGGTCCGAAAACGAAGATGGCCGCCACAGCCGCCATCTTGTTAAACAAATTTGAAACTTCTCAAGTTCGTTCATTGGAATTAAGCTGAAACTTGCCTAGAATGGTCCTGACCAGTGTATTAATTTTTCGAGTCGGACCGAAATCCAAGATGGTCGCCCCAGCCGCCATATTAAAAAACCTATTTTAAACTTGTTCTCAAGTTCAACCAGTGGGTCTGAGCCGAAACTTTCCTGAAATTATCCTGAGATGGTCGTGACCAAGTGTTGTTAATTTTTGAGAGTATTACTACAATGTATAAATGTATTGTGACACCATTTGGTGCACGGCCCTATACATTATAAAACATAGATGGGAATATTAACGTCGACCAATGTGATGTAGTAATTATAACTATCATTTAATTGTATCAATATTGACATCGTTTGGTAATTATTGGTTTGGATACTTTAGCAATAATGAATAGTGCTGCAACAACAGAAATATGCAAAACGAGTGCAAGTTGTGTTTTCTAATTCTACTCGCACGAAATATCTGCCAAAACACTGGCGACGGAGTCCTCAAGGCTATACATGTACCATATTGTGTCCAGTCAGGGCTGGGTCGGCAGACGACCCACGACCTTGGAATCATCAAAACGGAAACGGCTTGTCAATTTCAAGGATATCACTTTCTAAGTTGTGTCAGCTTGTTCAGATCTTTATCGCAAATATCTAATGGAAAAAAACGATTTCATTTCTCTGTCTAAACACTACTTTGTTTACAAATACGCAGACCAATTTGTCTTTTCGATATATCGTTGGAATGATATCCTGGGAATCCGTATTGTAATCATCTCATAATTCAATATTTATTTTAGACGATTCAGGTTAAATAATCTTTATCCATGATCGTTTTATTCCAGAAAAGATGATGGAACATTTCTGGAAACATTAAGCATATGATGCTTGCTATTAGGTTTTGTGCGAAAAAAAACATATCGTACCACACACAATATGCTGTCAGGACACAAAAGTAAATACACTGTAGTATAATTTAAAACATTGGCTTAACCGGTCTATCAACACAGGTAAGGTCATAAGGGCCAAACATGGTATAAATCGAAACTGAAAATGAAAAAGCGAAAACACAAATGGTAACATAACTATTTATAAAGGGGCTATACTGAATTATATTCTTTGGAACAAACTAACAGCTAGCCTTTAAATAATTCAAAGTTGTTCAGACACGTATTGTTTCGAACAGAGATTAGATGCATTTTGTGTTTTGAAATTATTTCTTTCGGGTCTGCTGAAGGTCAATGCAACCCAACAAGAAGTGTTTTACTGTAAATGGTTCTTGGCATGCTGTACATTGAGGTTGGTCCTCGCGTTTCAACAAGTGACGATCGCTAACGTATGAATGACCCATCCGAATACGAGCAAGAACTCCCTGGTCTCGGTGGCATTTCCTGTAACCAGGACACCATTCACCGATAATAGGTTTAACAAAGTGCAATTTATTATCAACGGATTGGTTCAATTGGCGTGGTTCCAATTGTCGTGCCATTGTGCTTTAATACACTTTGATGATAAGTTTAAAATCAGTAAAATTAATTCCAACATCAACAATGGGTAGCAGTAGAGTTGCTTTTGCAGTACGACCTGCCTTTTCATTACCTGATATTCCCATATGCCCGGGAACCCAACATAATGCAATATGACATTTCGAGACAATGTTTTTAGGTCATCTGACCCGAAGGGTCAGGATGACCTATAGTCATCATGCTTCGTCCGTCGTCGTGTGCCGTGCGCCGTGCGTCGTGCGCCGTGCGCCGTCCGTAAACTTTTCCATTTAAACATCTTCTTCTCATAAACCAAAAGGCCCATAGACCCAATATTGGGCTTGTGCCATGCTGGGATGAAGGGGTACCAAGTTTGTTCAAACAAATGACATTGACCTTCATTCAAGGTCACAGGGGCCGAAAAGGTCAAAATCTTTTTAAACAACTTCTTCTGAATAACCAAAAGGCCCAGAGACCTGATATTGGTCCTGTGTTATGCTGAGATAAAGGGCTACCAAGTTTGTTCAAAGAAATGACCTTGACCTTCATTCAAGGTCACAGGGGACAAAACGGTCATAATTTTTAAACGACTTCTTCTGAATAACCAAAAGGCCCAGAGACCTAATATTGGGCCTGTGGCATGCTGGGATAAAGGGGTACCAAGTTTGTTCAAACAAATGACCTTGACCTTCATTCAAGGTCACAGGGGCCAAAAAGGTCAAAATCTTTTTAAACATCTTCTTCTGAATAACCAAAAGGCCCAGAGACCTGATATTGGTCCTGTGTTATGCTGAGATAAAGGGCTACCAAGTTTGTTCAAAGAAATGACCTTGACCTTCATTCAAGGTCACAGGGGACAAAACGGTCATAATTTTTAAACGACTTCTTCTGAATAACCAAAAGGCACAGAGACCTAATATTGGGCCTGTGGCATGCTGGGATAAAGGGCTACCAAGTTTGTTCAAAGAAATGACCTTGACTTTCATTCAAGGTCACAGGGGCCAAAACGGTCATAATCTTTAAACAACTTCTTCTGAATAACCAAAAGGCCCAGAGACCTGATATTGGGCCTGTGGCATGCTGGGATAAAGGGCTACCAAGTTTGTTCAAAGAAATGACCTTGACTTTCATTCAAGGTCACTGGGGCCAAAACGAAACTGTTGTTATTTTTTTCGTGTAGTCAAAAATCCAAGATGGCCTAAACTTCTCAAGTTCTACCAGTGGAATTGAGCTGAAACTTGCCAGAAATGATATCCTGAGATGGTCCCAACAAAGTGTTGTTATTTTTCAAGCCCATCAGAAATCCAAGAAGGCCACTATCTTGAACTTGGCAATCTATACAGGCATATTATAACTTGATTTAATGACTACACGTATTTTCATAGTGATTTTTCAATTGGTAGTCAGATGACCGTTAAGGCCCGTTGGGCCTCTTGTTTTGGTAGTTTTGTTATTATTTTTCTTATTGAAATATTATTTAGGCTTAGCTAACGCTCTGAAGAACGGAAAAAGAATCTGAAAATATAACACTAAGGTATATCATTTAATTATGTGTATTTATCATTTAATTGTATATGTTCTAGGGCGAGCTGAATAGCGAGAAACACCTTGCTCTGTATAATGGCGGTACGTTTCTTCCGTTGTTAAACATTTTTAGAGAATACCGAAGCGTCAATTATAACAAAACCATAATCCGAGATCAAAATCGATTCAACTAGGAGCAAAATATGAATCAAAAATATTGGATGTACTGAAGTAGGCGTTACTCGGATGTTTGGACATGGTGAAAGAGTGAAATGTGAAATGTAAACTGGCTGTAAGAAATTCTCAGGTCCATGTGTTCAGTGTCGGACTTTGCGCCACCACTCTGATCGGCCAGTTTCTTCGAATTGATGGGCGGATCGAGTTAACGCCAAACTTCCGTGCAGTTCCTGTAAATACATTTTTGTGATGTTCACATAATTTTCAAAAATTAAAGTTAAAGATAAAACAGACTTTTTGGTTGGGCAATCTTAAGTGGAATTTAGGGGAACGAAACAGCTGTTAGATGCAGTTTAATTCATTTTTTCGGAATACTGTATCTATTACTAAATTTCAAATTGTGTGTGTTATGTCATCTTTAATGATATGGGGTGGCAGACACTGCTGGTCGATGTTTTAGTCCCCGTTGTTTGCTGGAGCCTCCATAGCCACAGGTAATCTCATTTGAGTAGTGGCACGGTACATAATATACACATTTTTGTAGTACACGATTTAAAATTATACAGAACTATTTCAATTTTATTTATAGATTTATGAATTAAAGGGGTTTTACGCACCTGACCCTTTTGCTTCTACATTTGTTTTTTAAATTTGGATTCCCACCTTTTGGCCCCTAGCATCACTAAAGAGTCCTAGGAGGACAAAACCGCTGTATGATGCAGTTTAATCATTTTTTTCGGCATACTGTATTTATTGCTAAATTTAAAAGCTGCAACATATGTGTGTTACGTCATCTTTCACCATAAAGGTAATATTTTGTTAATTTGATTAAACATAGAATTTTGCCGTTAACGTCATAAAAATAATATATTTTGTATTGTACATCATAATAGAGCAACTTTCTATCCGTTTATTTTTATTTTCTAATCTATATTTCCGGCGATTCTCCGGTCAAAACATGACAAGGTAACTTCAATTCTTCGTATTTTGCAGTCTTTCATTATCTTATCGCAAATTTCGGCATACTAATTTATTCTGAGCCAGGATTTGATTCACGTTTCATCACAGATATATATTTTAAGAAATATCCTTTCTGAGAATCGAACAAGATATATTGGTAAATTAATTGTTTGGTACCGATGAACGAGACTACCTTTGTCACATGTGTCCGAGTGTTCGCCCGATATTTCCTGCTTTGCCCAATATAATAAAAAGAACTTATTCAAGTGTTGCTGATAACGTTACATCTTATCGATTATTTATTAATTTGCAACATGCAATCTCTTTATTTTTATCGGAATCGACGTTAGAGAAGAAAAGTTTCACCTCACTTGGACTTGATTTTGTTTCTTTTATCGTAGTTGGTTGGTTGTTTTTACATCCTTTTAACAGCCAGAGTCATTTAAGGACGGCCTCCCAGTGTATGCAATTAGGGTGTGTGTTGAGAGCGTGTTCGTTTAATGTTATAAATGTTACTGTCGTCCCACTCACATAATAATGAGCGTCAAGAAGGGAGTAGAAACTACTATTCATAGAGACTCTGGTATGTCTCGGCCTGTGGACAGAACCCATAGCCTTTTTCACAGGGGCGAACGTTCAACTAAAGGCCAAAAGTGAGATTGTGTCAAGGGAGACAGTAGAAAGGAGAAAGTCATGAGAGCTTTTTTTAAAGAAAGGCGGACGACGATACAAATATTGTGGTAGTGATCTATCTTGGACCATACTTTGTGAAAAACCCGACGAAAGCTCAGAAGAAATAAACTGGAGAAGACATAGCAAGGATTGAATCCCTTGAATTGTTTAGTTCGGAGGAAAGATTTTCCAGCCGACTGTTGGCATTCCAATTGGAACAAACTGTGCCCCACTCTTAGCCGGCCTGTTTCTCTTTTCATACGAGGCTGAATTTGTGGAAGAGGGCTTGTTTCTCTTTTCATACGAGGCTGAATTTGTGGAAGAGCTAATCAGGACTGGTAAAAAAATCCTTGCCAAATCTTTTAATTTCACTTTCAGATATATCGACGATGTGTTGTCTATAAACAACAAAATGTTTGCTGACCACGTCGATCGTATATACCCTTCGGAACTTGAAATAAAGGACAAAACAGACTCTTCTACACCAGCTGCTTACCTCGATCTCTACTTAAACTACGACCAACATGGACAGCTTACTACTAAGCTATACGATAAATGTGTTGATTTCAATTTTTCGATCGTGAACTTTCCATTTCTTGATAGTAACATCCCTGCTTCTCAAACCTATGTTGTTTACATATCGCAGTTGATTCGATATTCTAGGGCTTGCACCAAATATCGTGATTTTCGTGATCGATGTCGACTGCTGAAAAACAAACAACATAAGGAGTCGATTAGAACTATGGGCAAGTTTTATGGTCGCCACCCTTGTCTTATTGAGAAACGGTCTGTATCTTTTAGTGATAAGATGGACGTTTTTGAGTATGCTCATTAGTGTTTTTACTTGTTGTGATTGACTATGATACTCAGTTCTCATTTTGAGAACTTGATATATACTTGAATGTGACAATCATTTACATGGCGGGTGTCATCGGTGAAGCAGAAGACGCTTACTATTCTGGAACACCTGGATTATTTTCTGGTAATTTTACAAGGGTCTCTCCATGAAAATCTGGTTTCATCGATCTTGAGTGCGGATTATGATTTAGTTAACGCTTTGGTATTCTCTCATTTATTTTCAGAAAGATTGGAAAAGATAGGATCCCAAATTTAGTCGCTTTCTACGATCATCCAATGATGGCAGCAAGTGCATTATTCTTACGCCCTATCTGCATGGCCAAGCGGACCAACATGAGTGATTTTTCAAGTGTACCTTCCATTTTTTTTTGTTTTTCACTAGAATACATTTCAGCTAGCCTACAATTTGGAGGTGAACCTGCCTATGTCAATGCGGGGAAATTCAGCCTACCAGCTTAGCTTGCCTTCCACTGTGTGGAGTAGTCTTTATCGATTGGAAAGTAGCTCTGCTCTCATCTGTTCATCTCTAAGAAAATTGCCAAAACTTGATAAGCGGAAATGAATTTGAAAGTGTTCTTAACTGAAGCTAAAGATGTTGCTTGTTAGGGAAAGACACTTTGTAGGCATCTTTCGGTAAATACCACACGAAGCACTAGAATCAAATTGGCATTTTGTAAGAAACAATCGTCTTGGCAGTTGTTTGTGGCATTTATCGATTTGTCTCCTTTACTGGTTCATGTATTATCTTCCCCTGGTCAGATTTGAGCACTTGGTCTGAGAACATTATGACAATCACAACAATGTGACATGCAGTTAGTAATTGTCTAGGTCATGAAGAAAGGGGAAACATCGTTTTAAAAGGGCGAAATAAGATGGAAACAATGTATCGAATGTGATAAATGAAACGAACGCACACTAGGTGCACTAAATGCTTAGAAGGTACCATATGTATTATATTTACAATTAACCACTGCCAAACATTGTAATTATTCAATGGAAACGCGAGTAGTTGTACGCCCTATTAACAGCTAAGGTCATTTAAGGACGGCCTCCCGGTGGCGATATGAGCGAGTAGTAGGAAGACTGCGGTTTAAAACTTGACAATAATTTGAATTATTTTTGAAAAGAAAACAATACATCCTGGCACTTAATGAAATTTAATAAAGATAAACAGACAAAATTACACTGGCAAGTAATAACAACGTATTATCCGTTTAGAAATACATAGGGGCTACATTTTACACAATGATCTGACAATATCCCATACGAGTACATGTTCTAGTGACCTTTGTCGTGTCTTAACTTCACACTTCAATATAATTGTGTAACTGATGACAGTTCACGCTGTCGTCTTCATATAGCATATTGCACCTTTTCTTTGCCCTAAAACATTCACATTCACGATTCTGTCAGCAGTAATTTGATTGACTTATGCAATTGGTCACGAGAACAAAGCCTCTTATGGGATGTTGCCAGATCTTTGTTTAACCGAGTGATAACAAAGTTCTGCATATTAATCAGTTTGTCAAGAGAAGCAAACAAACAGAATTACACTTGTAAAGCAACACTAGAGTGCTATACAAAAACCTGGTCCGTATTTATGAAACTATTTTCATTTTTGAGCAAAAACCATTTTTTTTAAATTGACTGAACTCAATGGATCGATACGTCATACACACACATCGAAAACATTCGGCTCCAAGTCTTTATTTCAAAATACGATATCTTTTTTTGGTTTATAACCGTAACAAGAAACGAGGCTACAAAACCATGCTATCATGAGAACGGTTTCATGAATACTAAGTATGGATTCAAACTGTGCATGAGAACTTCGTACCATCATTCTAACTGACTTAACTATACAATTGTATGTCATCCACATTCGTTTCCAACTTGCCCTTCCGTTATAGTTATATCGCTAAAGAATGTACTATGTGCTTTACTAACAAACTGTTGTTCAATTAGCTAAAGTACAAAACTTTGACGTTTTTCTAATACATGCGTGCAACCAGAAAACCAATTTCTTTTCAAGCTCTTCTGTGATCACTGTATAAACATTAAAGACAATACAAATACATGTCCTTTACATGTGTATTCAACAAATCCTCATGCTACTTCATACAGCGTATAGTGCATTATTGGGTAAATAATGACTCTCTTGATACGTCGTTGATGGTTTTGAATGTTGCGTGCACATGCAATATCTAGACACAACAGTTCAAAATGACTCGCTTCACTGAACACGAGCGGTACAGTCATTAGGAAGGACGTCACTCACGTACCAGTTTCTTGAAATTCAACTTTTCTAAGCTCACGCATCAATGATTTTCTTACATGCATGCAGTTTATCCGGAAGAACAGGATGTTTCAGTCGATATTAGATGGAAAGGTCGTTTTGATCCCGTTGTGATTACCACATCGGTAAAAAATATCACCAAAGAAACAAAATCTTCGCAGCATCATTCTAAAATCAATATGATAAAATGAAAACTTTAGCAGACACATTGCCCAAGAGAACGGCTATACGAATGTCTAGTTTATACTCCGAATTTCCATAAGCCGTGGGTTTATTATCAACTTTCCATTACTTCTAAGACTTTCATAATGTCTTTTAAGGACAGATACTATTCCTGAAGCTCAAACCTTTCATTCTTCTATAAAACGGATCATGTTGCCAACGAGAATGGTGACAAATTGGTCCCCGTCATCCATTGCTTTCCTCGCGCTAATATGGCGGCGACGGAATATACAATCTGACACGACTTGTTGCTGGAAGCTAAACAAGAAAATGAAAAAGTCACGTCCGACAATGTGCTTCTGTCACGTTTCTGTAACCACAATGTATCTCTCGGATAATTGCTTTGCAACTTTTAGCTTATTTTTTCCATAAGAATTCAAATTAACGAGAATATCGTGTCTCGCATTGATTATATATATCGTTCCAGGTCCATATTTCTAATCTGTGTCAGCAAGCCGCACCTCTTACATCGAGAGCAAATCAATACGACATAATATTCTTATGCTTACTTTTAATCCTTCTTGAAGAGTATAGAATTGATTCTGAAATGTCCTTCAATTAATCTGAGAGCGAGCTATCAAGAATGCTGGTGCCAAACAATACCGTCTGAGAGTCTGATGTCCTGCTGGTAA
Source organism: Mimachlamys varia (assembly GCA_947623455.1). Classification (NCBI taxonomy): domain Eukaryota; kingdom Metazoa; phylum Mollusca; class Bivalvia; order Pectinida; family Pectinidae; genus Mimachlamys; species Mimachlamys varia. Next base: position 53,183,810 of record OX392527.1, read on the forward strand.
AGTTTCCTATATTATTATACACTGTATCAGCCGTTACACCGGTATGTGGACGGTGACATTTTTCTATTGTAATAGCAAGTTGTAAAAAAAACTGTATTAATCAATGCAAAATGTCTACATCGTATACATATATACAGTAACCCTAACAGAAAATTCCCATTCTTGAACGATATCGAAGTCTTCATGAAGCTTGACATTTAAATCACGCTGGCCGCATGATTTTGGATTAAACAGGCTGCCAGTCGTCATCGCCACTGGAGACCATTTTGCCGAATGACGTAAATAATTGACAATATTCTTTGTTAACAACAAAATGGTAGGCACGCCGGAAGGTTACGCAAACATTACTTACGTTACAGCTTGCGTCACAGAATAGTGACATCGTATACTGTAATTTTAATATTTTTCTCGAATGTCATAAACATGAACGATACACAACACAATATCCAACTCGTCGCTACAAGCCATTTCTTCGGTAGGCTGCTATACTGCTTAATGATGCCCAGTTGTATGATATGTGTAGTATACACTAAACAATGGCATCCGCATTATATACAGAAATAAAACAATAGAAGGGATGTCATCCACATTGGCATTATATATATATACTGTATATCAATTATGGACCTTTGCTTATGTCAATATTGTGTTATACTGACCTGGTAGAATCAAATATTGATCGAAATTTACAGTTTCATGCATGTCACAATGATCATGACGTCACAAATGCAATATTGACTCGGTGTTTTTTTAAGGAGAAACATCAGATCAATATCACAAAATATTGACCTCCTTGTGACCATATTTTAGCCAATGAGAATTTAGGAAAGTCAAACCACATCTAATGTACAGAAATAACACTACTATTCAAACATTCCTCCGAATTCAACCAGGAATTAAATCATTCCTTCTATATCTTCCACGGTACATTTCAACGTAGATTTTGTCGAGTTGTTCACAAAGTATGCTCCAAGATAGCCCACAACCATGTATTTGTATCGTCGTTCACCTTTCTTGGAAAAGAAAACTCTCATAATGAGAAACCGAAGACGTTCTTTCAGTTTGGTATGTGGTATGGTAGTGTACTGGGTGGAAAAAATCAAATGTTTTTATATACAAAACATTTTCAGAAGGGGAAGCTCAAGACTGATCAGAAGATCTTTCGAGTTTTTCAAAATCCACATCCCATTAATGTCACCTTTGGAGTATACAGTGTCACAATAAGACTAAATCCGTGATTAAACGGTACTAAGAAGTTTTGATAATGGCTTGGTTGAGCAATGAGACGAGCCAGCGATAAATCGTTGCATATAAGGATCCTTGTGTAATTTAGGTTTCCAATATAGCCAAGGTAGGTCAGCGTCTTTATCAGTAACGGGTATTTTTAATGATTGTAATACTGATGCATGGTTGGAAAGTATTTCATCTTTCGAAAAACCGGTCAATGCGCAAGTAGGGTTACCTTGGATATCAAGCAGACCAAGTTCTTTTGCAAACAATGAATGTAATAGTGTTTGCAAACCAGGATCAGGTTATAAGATGCCTTGTCTGCAGACACAACCACATACATGTACTTGTCATGTAGGTCATTGAGTGTTGCTCGAACATCGGGGTCAAGAAATATCAACTTGTCTTTAGATTTCATTTTGTATCGCAAACTGCATATTCTTTTCTTAATAGAGGACCTGATATATTTAACCCACCCTGAAAGTGAATCCGATTCAGCATATTCACGTTAAGCCCATTGTCTCGCGTAATCTCATAATCTGGCGAGTCCATAAGAATCTTGAAATTCACATGCCAATTGATGGATGGAGTCTCTCGATACTTAGGACCTTTCATGAAAAGCTCACATAGCTTTATGTTGGGGATGATATTCAGATTGCCTGTTACTATGGGTACAGCTGGACCATAGCAATATGGGGATAAAGAACATGAACATGCGGAAAGAGGGTCATTCTAAGGTTATCTATGTTCAGCTGTTGCAGTGTTTATTTGTAATTGAAAAGCTTAAGTGCAATAGGTACAGAGTAACTGTAGGAAATGATAGGTGATCTTTTATATCGGAAGTACGGTGGTATGTTAGCTTGAACAGACTTTTGAAGATATTACTGATGTTAACGGCATCAATGCACTTGTTGGCAAATATTACTTTAATAAAATATTGAGTCGCTGGTGGTTCATGGTCGTCCGTTCGCACTGTCCGAAATAGTCGAATTTCTGCCACATCATCAATTATCTTATGGAGACTTGAGTTTCCAAAGGTAATCCGAAACAGTTTTTGTTTGAGTGGTTTGCAGTGTTCTTAATGCAATCCAAAATAATGAGTATAGTGTGGTATGAACACCCAATGGTCCATTTAAAGTGATCATAAGGTCTTCAAATTTTTACAATGTATCTGTTGGACTGTTGTAATGCCGATGTCTATGGCTACGAAAACGTCTCCTTTTCAGGAGTATACAAAGACATTACATTTGTTGGACTGCATCCAGGACTGGATAAAGGAGGGGTGCCAATTTGGTCCTTTCTCCGGCCTATCAGTGATAAGGCTAATATTTTGCAGAAAGATACATGTACTTTAAGGTCAGTTGCATTTTGTATTATGTTCAAAACATCTGATTTGGTGGGGGCTCGTAGAAAATTTGGGGGTCAAAATACTTTTGGATGTCACTTTACCTCTGTTTTATTTCCTTTTTCCTCCTCTGAATTCCTAAGTAATGAAGGGAAATTTATTTTCTGGAAAATAAAATTTATATCAGGACCTCCTTATATCAATTGGCCACATTTCCTACGATGAATGTTAAAACTATTCGTATACTTGCGTTAACGTTAGTCATTCGAGAGTACGTATCACCTAGCACCCATCAACTCGTTTGAGTGTTAAGTATGTGGGTTCACACAAATAAACTATAAAGAAATTGGGGTTATTAAGGGATATCTAAAATGTACAATAATAATTTGTTCCTTGCATTTCAGCATGAATAATTTCTGTTTAATATTTTATCCATCAAACTGTAATGTTCACTTTTCACGCATCGTACGCTTAGCCACTCGTCGTTTCTTTCATTTTTAATGGCAATCCTTCTACTCCTGTTGTTACCCTTGCACACAAATTACCATCGCATACCCCTACGGAAGCCCCTGCACTCAAATTAACGAACGTCGATGGAAAATTGAAATGAAATCCCGCCATTACGGCCCCATTACCGAGAAGAAGTGTTCTCTGTCATCCGCGTTTCTATGACAAAGTTGTCGATTTTTAAGCAGCCTTCTTAATTCAATTTGTTTCCCAATTCCGAAATGAAATTCTAATTTGCCGCCATGCCTCCAAACCAGTAGCGTGAAATAAACAGAACGAGTCAAACAATCCACCGCGGTACGCCCCGAGGGTATTCCGAAATGTCTATGAAACCAACCGATCATTCTATTTAGTTTTGGTCTCATTGCGTGACAAATGATACGTGCTTTATTTTAAGAATCTACACTATTTTTTTATGCAATGTATAATAAACGCTTATCTTGTCCGTTATATAATGAAGCCATGATGTGTAATATTGAACGAATTAAAGCAAATGATGTGTCCGCCTTAAATAGAAATTTGTTTACAAACAATATATCAATGGCTCGAACCCTTTTGTTTCATTGGCCTATAATTGAAAAATCTCTATATGGGTAATTACAACATGTATTCTCGAAAACCAACATGGGAGCTAGGGACTATTTTAAGTCAAACTTAATGTACAGTCTGATTAAAAACACTAGTTAACTCGCCATTAACGCCTCGTCAACTGTATGCGATGCCGTAATATCTCGAGTAATGAGATCCGTTTAGTATTTCTCGCTTGGATTGGTCATCTAATGCCTGTTGCTAAATTTGAAATCAGACGCATGCGCCGAAGCGGAAGGAAATCAATACCTACTGATAAAATCTATCACAAATGAGTTTATGGACTTCACCAATCGGAACTTTTTTGTAGATAAAGATGATGGCGGATTTTACGACATTGAAGCCAATTTATGTCCTGTTCATTCCTGAAATCTCGTGTCTGATAACGCGATTACCGGACCCTTAAATGAGAGGAAGCTCATTGATTGGTAGTAAAGGAAGGCGACCCTAAATGCTGAGGGCTAAGATTATATAAAGATAAAATATGGTTTTGTCGATTTATCCACGGAATTACAGACGACCGGAAGTGGACAGATTGATTTGCAATTACCTACACAGATCACGTGCTTCCAGCGCGTACTGTGTATATATTTGTCGTATGTCACGGTATCGTGATCAGACTTAAGATCAACATTAATTGCACAGCACATCATTGATCCCAGACGGTCGAAAAGTGACGAGCCGCATTCCCATAAGGTTCCATTCGCTTACATCATCCATTTATCCAACCATTTTGTTTTATTTCACACCTTATTGACCGATTTTTCGTTTTCAAACTATATTAAATGAAAAAGAGACACTGTTTTTTAAAGAAGATATGATATAAATAATTTATCACTGTTAAAGTGTGTCTCTTGTTGAATTTATTCTATTTGCTACCGACAATAGTGCCAGATCAGTGACAGGTTTAGCTGTTCTTGAGGTTTAGCCCTTGGCCCAGTTGTTCAAATGATGATAAACTTAATCACTATTTAATTTAATTTTCAACCTTGAGGATTATTCTGTCAACAAACAAGGTATAATCCCACAGATTTGTATATAAATTGACTGTTCTAGACATTTGATATCTTTGAAGTTGCAATTAATTCAACGGGTTGATTTTAACATTCAAATTTGCATTAATCATTGATTAAGTTATCGCCTTTTGAACAACTGGGCCCAGATGATAACCATTTGTATGTTGTATTGACAGGAACATGTTGTCTATAAAAGATACCTGTATACATTCAAAACACCTCAGCCATGTTAAGTTTGAGTTCAGAGTACTCTGCCAATTCACTTCGACAACAGCTCTATCCAACTACATGCAGGAAAATGTGCTATCTCAAGCTGTACACATGATCCTCTACAACAACCAGGTTAACAATATATCTTTCATGTTGTAAATGGTATATTTTTAGTATCTGGGTCAAAATTTTGGGACATGGACGTCGTATTATATACAATGTAATTGTAAATATTAAATAATAAAGATTTGTTTTGACAATAATTAATCATAAGAAACATGAAAGTATGTAACTGATACTAGTGAAACACTTTTGATATACAGGTTAAAACAACAAAGTGATATCAATGTTATCTTTCTAGGTGGTATAATAAGTTTCATGATAGTTCTAAACAAAATAATTATACTGAATGTTTGTTTGATCTTTTTGTCGGATATACAGTCTTGTTTTCTATAGTTTCCATTTCCGTCAGGCGACAGCCGTCAACTAAAACTTGCTGTACTGAGTGATTGGTCTTCGATTACTCCCAGAACGTTACAGAAATACCAGAGCTGTTTCCGATTGGCGAACGGTCACGTGTAATACGTTTTATTACTATGCTTTGATTACAACATTTTGAGGTGTTCAAATTACTTTAGTATGGAACGGGAAGTATAAACATCATCGGTTATAATCTAAAAGTATTTAAATGGAATGGGAGGTCGGGACGACGGTATAAGTCTATGTGTCGTAAGTAAATCAGGTTAAATTGTTTCTTTTCATTATGTTGACATAGGGCCGTTGTAACAAATTTAAACATTTGTCAAAACCTTTTGCCAGATGCTTGCACTCCGCAGGTTGCCAACAACTCAGCACCGCACATTTTAGCTTCGAATGTCAAAACAGGACAACTGTAAAAAAAAAATCCCAAGAAATTGACATTTGATGACTAGCCTTGAATATGAAATCCTCGCATAGACGTACGTATATTTTGTCATATTATGCAGAGATTTCGGTCCCTGCCACGGCATAACGGACACGCTGAAAACCAATGAATGCAGGTTGTATACAGTATGATATTTATCCAGGCCACGCCATTGCCAAACACTAGCACAAAATAGGCATACAGTTAGAATGATGAAGCATACATCAAATTTGATATGAATCGATCGAAATTGTTAGAACATACATATGTTTGTAAAAGCTATATAACTTTCCTGATAGTTTGTGTGCTAATGATTTCATTAACGATGAAAACCAATTCATAATACGCTGTACAGGAAACAAAATGGCAATACTTGATTAGAAAGAGCAATGTTGCCAAGCTCTCAAAAATACATGAACAATGCATTTGATGGTTAGTTTACGTTCTTCTCCGCTCCTGGCGCCGTTCCAATGTAAGCGCTTCCTGTTACGGACCTAGCTATTATTTGTAATTGTGATATATGAAAATGATAGTTGTGTAGAACAGTCTACCATACGCTTTAATTTGTTGGTAATTACAACATCAACTTTATTTGTATCTTAGGTTTGCCCTACATACGATCCGACCAGTTTACCCAGTTTATTGTGCAAGGTGCGCACCACAACCTTGAAAATGCAACTTCAATTACACATGCTTAGAAGACAACAGACATATATTACACATCAAAACGGATTGGCAATATAGTCAGGTGTCACAAAACATTTTAACTCGTTACACTTTGTGAGTCATCGGTAATCTTAAAATGCACCTAGTTTTACAGAATTTGGAAGCCACCACCCAAATGCAACGATTCAGTGGGAATAGATTTTATTTCAGAAACATGTCGTTAAATTTCTTATCCGATTGTGACTGGGAAAATACAAGCTTTGTCAATGTGATGGCGCGGTTGTACTCGAATAACAAATACACGACCGGTATCGAGCAGATAGTTTTTGTTTAACATGACAATTTCTAATGGCAGTCGCTTTCGTAGTTTGGGCATTCAATCAATGAACAGAATTTTACGTGCAGGATTAGATTAGCAGGGTTGGATAATTTGAGGGTTGTGCATGTAATCCTGTTATCAAGCGGTAATGGCTCTTAATCTGTGCACAGAGCAACATTTCGCAATGTGTTTGTCATTTCATTAAAGATGTTAGCTTTGGTTTTCGTCGTGTAATTATGTCTGACAACAAAACCTAATCCAGCCGTATATGTAGATTAGTAAAAAGATTGCGTTCGGGGTTTTTTTCTTGCGCATTATGAATCCTGAAATATATTGTGCAGTGACGGGGATTTTAGTCGTTGTAAACTTGAGCAAGCAGTGCTTTTATCACATACAAATAAAATGTTGTTGAGGAACATATAGAGTTGATTTAATGTAGTCTGTTTCGTTGGAAGACACACATACGTCAATATCATCTGAAGGCTGGTGTGTTTGTTCTATTCTCACAAATAAATTGCTAACAGACTTGAGATAATTTGTCAGGCGACAAAGTGTGGTTGTCCCATCGAACGCACCCCTATAATTTGTGTCCGTTATCAAATAAACGCTCTCATATTGGCAGTGAAGAACTACATGCAACATGAAAACCCAATAATTGTTTCAAAGTGTTTCTGTTAAAAGCCCGTAGATTCAACTGTGTGTACATGTTATGTTACTCAAACATAAGATATTATGTTTTTTCTTAATTGCTTTGTGAAGGTGTATTTCTAGACGAAAACTGCCTTTTTTCGATAAAAACCACCTCAAGATGTTTTCTTTGCCTGCTGGATTACATAAGAAATCAGAAATCAAAATAAATTATTTTCGGATACTTTTAAATTTAAAGCCACGTGAACCATGCCTAATATAGATTCATTGTTTTTCCAAATTTTACAGAGTCATGGATCGTTACGTAATACGCTTGTTATCTATCGACCCAGTCATTCTGAAGAAAAATGTGAGGCATTATAGCTCTAAAACTTGTCGGAGTTATCGCCTGAATAATTATGGGCTTAAGCGTAAAATCTCATAAAATACGTCAGACCCAATATTGATATAAAGGCCAGACCTCTCATGGGAAGCCGCTTCAGACAACAGTTATGTTTTACGACGAATTTTAGTAAAGAATATTGCTGAATTTTACTAGAATAATTCCGATCTCTATCATCATGTGACACGCAAATCAGCAGATGTGTCAGCAAAATGTGTATTTATTTATTTCGTATTAAGATTTATTTATTTAGTATTTACATTGATTTATTTCGGATTAACATTTAATGATTTCGTATTAACACATTTATTTATTTCTATTTCGTATTCACATTTATTTATTTCGTATCTGCATTAATTATGTATATCATTCATTTATGTTATCTTGACCGGGTATATTTTTCTTTCATTGAGGAAATAAAAACACTCACGAACACTTTATACAAATCATCTCTTTGTGGGAGGGGGGATTGGAAGGGATGACTAAGTTGTGGGGAATCAATGAGGTAACCACAATGCAATTAAAAATTTGTCCTGAATTCATAAATGATGATATATTAGCGGGTTTATTAACACCCTACCTAAATTCTTCCTGCCCACAAAAATTGTTCATATTTCCTATATAAATCGCGGTCTCCACATAGACGTTACGTTATGCATTGTTTTAGACTTGTTTCTGACTTGCCCTATACTGCTTTACAGTAAACATGTTTTAATGTAAAGCCTTAAAGCAGAAACTATACCGTATAATACTAAATTTCGCGGACTAATCCGGTCTAAATTCATGTTTCGTGTATTAAATAAATAATCGTCAGAATCGAAATAAATCCATATTGGCCAGTCTTCACTCAAGTAAATATCGAACAAAGAATATTTGCCTATTTTGAGTGTCATTTGTTAGAAGAAGATAAGTGATAAACATTTCCCCGTTACCAAAGAATATCTTGATCAAAAATAGCATAACATACACTGTACTGTCTTCATTTAAAGATAGGAGGTGGTGACTTTTTTTCTTCTTTTTAATCTTCATTTGAAAATGCATCTTCAGAGCAATGTGCCATAATTTATATTACTCCCAAAATCTAAACTGTTATCCATGGAAAATTTTATATAAAGACGGTCCAATAAGCCTATCATTTCAGTTCTGAAAAGTGATGTAATCCTCGTAGAATCGACGATCTTTAGCGAACACTAGACTATCAGCAGTTTAGGGTCCAAAAAAAACCCCTGAATGTCTTAATGAATATTTTGTTTTATAGCGAAAGCATAAAAGAGTGTGGAGACAGTTGCGAATGGAGATGATACCACCCCTACCCGTCATTCGACAAATGCATTCAAACGAGAGTCTAACTAGTGATATCTATACTTTTTAACCGTTGTTTTGAGAAATATTCTGTATCCTGCTATGATATTAAGATGTTATTGAATATGCTCATTAGTATGTCTATTTGTAGTGATTGAGAACAATGCCTCAGTTCTCATTTTGAGGCCATGACGTTTATTTGAATCTGACGTAGATTTACATGGTGTGTGTTGTACATGAAGCAGAAGTCGTTTACTCTTCCGGAATACCTGGTCTGTTTTGTTCATATTTCATCCCCGGCTTAATCAATTTTGAGCTTTGATTATGTTTTTATTGACACACCGGTATACTGTTTTTTTAGCATAGAAAGCTTAGTATGGTGTCCGCGGGTTTCGCCATATTGACAATACTATTTTAGGTCATCGGTAGATAAATTTAACGAAATAAAAAAAAAATTCTTTTTGCTGATATATTCATGTCACAGTAGTACAATTGCGTATGTTGTTGACGAAAAGTTACAAAGAGCAGGATCTCATATGTTCCATGATAAAAGCATCCTCCATTGCAGATTCGTTTTTATCTTGGCCGTGTGCCTGTATCTTATACAATAGTGTGCATTCGCGCTATAGAGCTATCACTTTCCCTACCAGACATTATGTATACCGCGATGTCTGGCCCGATAGCCACCTCCCTCTCGTGTCGAGTCCTATCACAGGGCGTTGTACAGGTTTTATCGCGATGGAATCACATATCCAACACCGTAAACCTCTTGTTACCGATGCTGGAATCGAGCTAGACATGGCTGTTGTGTCATCTATGGCCAGATATTAGAATTTCAATGATTCAAGAGTAATGTCACAGATCACATGTTTTTGCGTCGAAATAAGAAAACGTTAGTCTAAATGGAGTTTCTCGTGATAGTCCATTACAAAATACCATGTTGGGACTTTTTAGAATTCACTGCATGAAAATACTAATCTGGTCGACTTAAATACAATTCACATTTTGTATCTGTTTCAAAATGTGTGTGTTCGCATACGTATTGTAAATTATTATACGCAAGTCAGCTTTTTGGATACAATGTATACATTTAAGATTAAACCGTTCTCGATTGTCGTAATAGCTATAAGGAATCGCTTATGGCCATAATCATCAACTTATCAAAGGTTATGTCGAAATTGAATACAGAATGGGCTTGTGTGAATAAAGTAGATATGCCTTCACTTTAGTGTATTTTTGCCCGAAAAATTTAATTTAAACTGCAACATACATCTGTTTCGTCCCCTAGGACTATACAGTGATGTTAGGGGCCAATAGGTGGGGATCCAAAATTTCTAAACGAATGTAGAATCGGAAGGGTCAGGTGCGTAAAACCCCTTTATTTTATTTATTTAGAAGTTACATTAAACTAGTTCTCTATAATTTCAAATCGTGAACTACAAAATGTGTATAAACAGCAACTAAAGATGAAGGAGCTAATATTATCATTTTAAGTTATATTCGACCACTCTACCACAAATAGAACCAAATCGTTTGCGTGCGACATACCACATCGCCGATATAAAATCCTGCAAAAGCATTAAATATAAAGTAGTCAATTTTGAGGACATTCCCTATAACTATCGCATACTCTGTTTATCGCATTGCGTGTTTGTGCATCATATCCAACTTTGCAGAGGGTTTTACCTCTGCTTCTAGTTTTATAGTGTGTACTTGTTGCGCGAGATTCAAAATTAAAACATTATTTAAAATAATTAGATGGATCGGAAACTCTTGATCTTAAAGTAGGATTTCTAATGAGGTTACCTCCTACAGTAACTGATCTGTAGGGATTTTTGAAAGGTTGCTTTATATAATCATAAACATTTAACGTGAACTTTCCCTTTCTTGATAGAAACATCCCTGCTTCTCCATCCTATGGTGTTTACATGTCGCAGTTGATTCGTTATTCTAGGGCTTGCTCTGAATATCGAGATTTTCGTGATAGATGTCAACTGCTGACGAACAAACTTGTGGCACAGGGATTCGAGAGATGCAGGTTGATGAAGACTATGGGTATGTTTTATGGTCGCCATCTTGATCTCATCGAGAAATCTTCTGTATCTTTGTGTGATATGAAGATGGACGTTTTTGAGTTTGCTTGTTAGTGTGTTTACTTGTTGTGATGACAATGATGATTCGGTTTTCATTTTGAGGATTGATGCTTACTTGAATGGGACTAAGATTTACATGGTGGGTGTCGTCGATGGAGCTGAAGACGCCTACTCTTCCGGAACACCTGGTCTTATGATCTTGTGCTTTTACGAGAGTCCATGTAAATCTTTCCTTTGTTCCTATTTTGCCCCTAGTTTAATCGATTTTGAGTTCGGATTGAGGTTTTGTTGACGCTTTGGTATTCTCTGGGTTTTTTTTTTCTAAGACAATGATGTTTACAGCTGGTAATTAATCTAATAATTTGTAGTTTTACTGCGACCTTAGCGAATTTAAATGCACCCCAAATAATGTGAAAATGATACAGTATTGACTAGACTGTTTAGTGTACATGTGAGACACGTTGTGCGTTTGGTATTCTCATTAACGCCTACGTATAGGCATATGATTTGGTTAGTTCTAAAAGCGGCTCATTCGTTCCTTACTAGTGAACGTCTCTAGAGGCGAAGATTTCAAGTTACGGTGACATAACACAACGATTATTTGGGCAGAGGCGAAGATTTCAAGTTACGGTGACATAACACAACGATTATTTGGCCAGATTCGTTCATATCACACTAAATGAAATGACTGGATCCCCTAAAATGAATGTTCTGAGAGATTAATCAAAGGGTTTGTCTATTCCTGGTATCTTTGTTCAGAATTATCAACATCACTATATCAGACATCTCCCTTGTAGGTTTATGTTCACACACAAGCGAATAAATAAAACTGGAAGCATCCGACCACTTCGTTCAACTGATGGCGTCTGCACCACGGAGGACGAACGCTCATATACACAGTCGACTTCAAACACAAAACGAATCGATAGAAGGAAAGTAATGTATTAGTAAGTCTAGGATGTTACTTTAAGTATTACCATACCTTTGAATAAAACTGGGTTTTAAGTAGTCAGGGGACTTTATATGTGCGAGTATTTTACAAATCATAATGCACGTGAATATCTAGGTTAGTCGGAAAGAGTGTCTCTTTCCAAGTACATGTGACATTTTTAAAAGCGACATTTATGGCAAGTTGATATCGACAATATATCATAGAGTCAGAGGAATCACACCAACAACGGGAATAAAAATCGACTAAAGAGATAGAAGAATGTACCAAGGGAACAGCAAAACAGAAAGCAAGAATCCAAATGTTCTTTAAAGAATGCATCTTTTGCACGTCATATGAAGCAGTTAACATGTCTTTTATTGAATCCATCGGAACAAAAGGAGTCCAAAAAGTCATATTATCCACTTAACCTCGTAGTCAAAAACTGGGTTAGTTTCTTCATTACTGCAAATGACCCATTTATCAGCAGAAGTTATCACCAATATATAGATGTAATGTTTTGGCGATACTGCCTACCTTATTCCACACAAGAATGTAAAAAATAACGGAAGAATACCGGAGCATCAACAAAACAATGTATTCCGGAAGATTACGTGTCCTCTGCTTCATCGACCACACCCGCCATGTAAACATTGGTCACATCCAAGTATCAATTACATTAAGTTAACCAACTAATTAGCATATTCAAAAACGTCCACCTTCATATCATACAAGAATGCAAAATATTTCTTAATGAGACCAAGATGGCGACCATAAAACTTGTTCACTGTTCATCAACCTAAATCCCTGTGTTTTAAGTTTGTTTGTCAGCAGTCAATATCTATCAAGAAAATCAGAGCAAGACCTTGGATAACATCCAAATCAACTTAAATAAGGGATGTTACTATCAAGAAAGGGAAAATTTACTATCGGAAAATCAAAATCGCCACGTTTATCTTGAAGGTTAGTAAGTAGCAAGTGAAGATTGGGGCGTGCAATTGATGTAGAGGAGTATGATGTGCCCTTTATTTCAAGTTCAGAATTGTATAAACGATCGACGTGAAGCAAACTTCTAGTTGTTCATAGAGAATACATCGTCGATATATCTGAAAGCGAAATTAAAAGATATGGCAAGGTTTTTGTTAGCTCTTTCACAAATGCAGCCTCGCATGAAACAAAACAAGATTCGGGTACAGTTTTTTTCAGGTAAGCTGCATACATGCATATTTTACGCATTAATTTTCCTGATATACGCATTAGAAAAAAATATATGTAACAATGCATGTAATTAGAAGTAAACTGCGACAATTAGGCCTACGACAACTCCCGTGTTTCTCGCCGAATTTTGAGGATAGGGGGTGTCCACTGAATGGTGCGAGTGGTGTGCTGAAATGCCAAAAACTGTTTACCACTCTTTTATTCTTTTCGTCCAACTGAAAAACGACAAAAATAACTTATTTATTATAGACTTTTGATTTCGATAAATACATGGTTTTATCGACCTAAGAATAATATGAACCTCGGCCTTTGTCTTTAGTTGATATTGTATCTTAAGTCGATAAAACAGTGTACATGTTTTAACTTCATCAAAACGCTATAATTGTACCATGTTAACCTACGTAGTAACCTTTCGCAAAAAAAACCATGTATATCTACAGTTTAAGCCAATCCGAAAGCTGCTTGTCTTTTTGTAAAACATAAATCATCATAACCACTTCAAATGATCAAATCGACATTGTCTTTTACCGGCGAGTTGGTTCATGATTTTATTTTTCCTGTGTCGAAGGGTCATTAAGCATGTAATAATACATTTTGGTGAAATATGTCGAAACATTTAAATTTCAAGTTATGTTTTATTCTTTTCCTGTTTAAGATTAAACAGCATGTTTTTATGCAGTAAGAGCAATCAAAAACGCATTTGATTTTGCATTTTGATGTATGTAGAAGTTATATTGTCTTGCGCTATTTTTTGTTGCATAATGGTAAGGCAAACATAAAAGTATGCCATTGAAAACAGTATTTACCAATAACGATATATTCCGTTACGGAATCTCATATTCGTACACTATTCTTTCAGAGATATATGAAAGTGCTGAATGAATATTGAAATACCCAATGTATTAACCAACTGGTACCACAGCAACCCGTTTTGTACCCCTAGGTCTAAATTAATATATACAAAACATGCAACAGTTGGTGAGAGTGTCCCCCATATTTTGGTTGATTGCCAAGTACATCCCAGGACTATTGACAGTTTGCTAGACCCTTGTTCCACAGTTCCAGTATATATAAATTAAAACTTAAGCTTTGAACTCATGTGTCAAAGTAAACTCATTTTTTAAAGATATTATTTCTGACAAGTCGAATTATACGGATATAAAACAAATATAAAACTACCTGCTATCGGTCAATAAATAGATATATCAACAAAAGCAATCATGTATTTGTTTTGAAATGACAAGTTGTATGTCTTGTTTACGTCCTATTTACTGCAATACGTGGCAATATTATTGTATAACTATCACTCATTGCCTGAAATTTTAATCGATCAGTAATTTTATATGTTTACACTAGACAGAAGTAAGATTTACACAATAGTAATATAAATAACCTCAAAAGTTTCCATCGGAAGCACAATAAGATGTATGAAGACATTATAATTCTAGTTAAGAGCTTTTATTGCAGGAGGTGATAAAGCGTACAAATCTCAAAAGTGATCAACTGACATATTTATGTGACTGCATTATCTGTCGTGAAAGCCAGCATTAATAGATACGGGAAAATCCGGAAATGGACCATCTTTGTTCTCCTATCCACCGGAAGTGTGTTGTCTTAGTGTTCTTGCGGAAAGCTTGAAAGATCGATATTCATTAGCACGTACACACAACAAGAAATCCAAAGAAACGCATAATTTTAGTTTCATAATAATTCTTACTACCCATTCCATTCAGCCGATTAGTTTGACACGCCATTAGCTCTAAAGTACGTGGTTACATTTAAGACGTTTAGTTGTCAGCTAATTTTCCAAATTGCAAGTTCACTTTTCACCAGAAAGGCGAACATTTTAAGCATAATACGCCCAGACTGTCTGGAAACTTAAAGGCTTACTGCTTTATCTACGACATCTGTTATGAAAATAACGATGTGTAAGAAAGTAATATTGCGTTATAAAATAAACAACTTTGGGAGTGAGAGCAAAGCCATCAGATTAAGAGATGAGCATATTAAAAATCAATAATAAATATTTGCCACCGGCCTGTGTCTCTCGAAACCTATTGGTGTAAGTTTGACCGCCATCATTCGACAATATACAACACAAATCGTGAGCTTTGCTCGTTGACATCGATCCAACTTTGATATGCGAAACCTATATTTTGTAGATGTGAGGTTGTAATTAGCAAAAGGATGAAGAAAATCAATAATCATGTAAATCAGCTGATGTTAAAGTTGTGATGTGTCCTTCAAAGCCTACCAATTGTACTGATAATACCTCTATGTGATTCTTTTGGGGTACGTTAAAGGATTGAACTAGTCTTCTTGTATTATCCGAGAGGTGTGCGTATATGGTCTTCAATTTTATCACGACAGACGTGCACAGAATGTAATCCGTTGGTTATAGAGGATGTCACAGCTATAAACCTAATCTAAAATTCTTCCGAGAAAAAAACAGACTTCCTGTTAGTTTCCAACGAACACAACACAGCCTAAAAGTGTAGGACATTATACTCTTGCACCTGCTGCCCCTAACGGATTATTGTAAGAGGCGACTAAATTGGGGATCATTTGACCCCACCCCCATTTCTGGTTATGCTAACAGTGGCGTAGCAATAATAGATGATGTCATGCTTAATTATGCACTCTTAATGTCACTCACATATTTTTCTCTGTCTTTTATTGATTTTAATTTACCTTTTTACCTTTTTACCTTAGTTGTGTAAACTAAATTACAAAGAACCTGGATTTGCTTTCAAATTCAGCGAAACAAGGCGAAATAATTTCCAAATGTAGATTGGTGTGGCTTATTCATATATATTTACACCTCTCCCTTCTTGTGCTTAGTAAACTCTGACTGCAAATAAATTAGCGTATATGCAGTGAAAAAAAGGCTCGGCGGATTGATATTTGTTCAAATATGGCGTCGTTCACGCTTCAGAAAAATAATTATTCGTTGTCGGCCATTGTTTGGTTCCTCCAAAATTTTGAAACATGGAACATATATGGAATCCATTTCCTGTGATTAAACAATAGATAGTTTTTAGCAAACTTTTGATTGTAATGATGCGCATTCGAAACTCTTTGACGGTAACGCAAACATGGCGGCGCCCTGCAGTTGTGACGTCTGGCGTCGGACCGCGTCACAACCAGATCACTGTGTCAATGCGTGTACATAACGACCTTATAGATAAAGAAATACATTCGACATGCTTGAAATATTTTTTAATACCAAATTAACATATGATGTTATGAAGAAAAATAGTGTTGTTCACTGTATATTTTCTAAATTTACCAATATATTGATGAAATCCAATGGGACCATATTATCTAAGCAACCACGGCCATCGCAGTTACCATCTTAGCAACCCGCTTCGAATGGGTTTTTTCTTAGTTTAGCACTTGAAAATTAATTATTGTGTAAATATAAGGATTGTACCTCATTTTGACTGCGTAGAATGTAGTATGCCCGCAGTTAGCAACGAACATATTCACAATGGAGCGCTACCGTATACGCAGTCAAAATGAAGTACAATCCTTCTATAAAAGCTATTTTTATCACTGAAAACCCGAACCCCTAATCTAAAGCATACACTTTAAAAAAAAGATTTGCTACGCCACTGGCTACCACCTAACCCAAAAAGGTGATCATATACAAAAAATAAAACTTATCGGTGATAGCCATCAGAAGGCCCAAATTGGCACCATCCATTAATTTTATTTCGAACCAGTCACTGGCGGATGATGACGCTCGGGATCAGTGTTTTAAAACGGGTTTCTGGTGTTTTGAGGTTTGACAGATGAACAATTACTTTCAAAATATTTTGCACAAAACATGGGATTCGGGTGCACTGCCAAACGTGAACTGAATACGTTACCGTGAAATTTTGACCCTGCGCTATACAGAATTAAATTTCTCCTTCTTTGCTTTGGCGTGTGCTTTACAACTCGCAAGTTGATTTCGTATCAGGCTAGCGCTTAATGATTTAAAAGACAAAATATCGTTGTTTAGCAAGAGATAACTAACTTGTTTCAACAATAAACCACGAAAAATGTTCTCCCACTCAGCTTTTCTACTATTGATTTATAGTCATAGAGATCTTATTTGTTTGGTACATCCTTTGCTTTTAAGAAGGTATTTATCACTTTAGAAGTAATACTTAAGTTGTGTTAAAAATGAAGAGTCTTATATATACATATAAAGTAAAATTATGTTCGATTTTGTATTCTGAAACTATGTTTATTTGAACCAGTCACACTCTATTTATTTTGGATATTACTTCTTGAGCTCAATTATCTAACGAACTTATGTGGGTTAGATTGTCCCGTGTCAGAATTCTGTACTACCCTTTGCTTCGAAGTAGGCATTTATTGCTTTAGAAGCAATATGTTAGCTGTGTTGAAGATAAAGAGTTCTTCTATATTGGTTTTAAGTAAACTCGCGCCTCTCCGTTCAGCGCTCAAGCGGTTTACGGCCTCAGGTCGTTATGTATTGCCTCATGCGGCCGACTTATCAGCTGGTACGGTCATTTCATTTACATAATAGTGATACCAGCAGCCATCGTGAAATTCATGATTATTCCCAACGAGAATCATTGTCTTTGAAATTATTATCCTAAAAACCGAAAACGAATGTAAAGCAATTATATTCCGTTATCCTTAAGCCTAATGTCGCCATTACTTAATACAAGGTAGAAGCACAATGTATTCATTTCCTCTCGAACTATAGCAGTACAAGTTCTGCATCACACAGAACACCTTTTCATATCCTCCTTGGTGGCCTACATGTGAAATGGATTCTGCAATTTGAAATTAATTGAGTAAACATAAGTTCAGATTAAAGTTTAAAAATAAATGCATCGTTGTCGTAATGTTAATGAAAAATGGAGACATTGCTTACAATTAAATCAGTTTGATTATCACTTACAATATTCACAACTCAGATAATGCAACGCAAGGACATCAACCACAAAACACAGGTTTATGCAATTCATGAATATGTGTCGGGTAAGTATAAATGAAGCCGTTTTGCTCCACGAACAGTTTTAAAAGATTTTTACATGGTTTATTTTTAAAACGGTGCAATTTAAAGAAACGATAATTTGGTTTAGGTTCGTAAACTAGAAAAAATAATTGAGTTTTGATGAACTTTAAGTAATGTTGCTGTAAATTTAAACTTGAGTTAAAAGTATTTGATATTTTCTATATCAAAACTACAAATGTACAGAAATGAAAAGAAATTTTACTAAGGATATAAATTAAATGAAACGGGGCATACCTCTTGTCCAATTTCGAGGACATGTATAAGGGTGAAATTATGGGACACAAGAGAAATCCTTTCAGTGCTTCATCAAATAACTTGATGACAAGTTATATACTCTCTCCCCCCGTAAAAATGAACAAAGAGCACAACAATGTACCATAGAAAAGTAGTACATGTACGATAGGTTTCAGAAAAGTCATGACCGTAGTTTTTAAGACATGTTTGACACAACAGTGGTGATTCTTATACTTTTTATTCACGTTTAAAGGATTTTTCTTCAAAATATGTTCCTTTGTGTAACTTTCTGTCTGGAGCATTGATCACAAACACTGGATCTACTTTAGCTTCGATTCTTCAATTGTTTCCATGTACTTTATTTTAAAAAATCAATTGAAATCTAGAAATAACAAGAGGCCCATAGGGCCTTATCGCTCACCTAATCATGGTAAACTATTTTCAAACTAAAAATGTCCGTGTGACATAAATGCCCCCGCCCCTATATGAAATTAGTTCTTCAAACTTACTACGTATGTGAAGTTTGATGACAATCGGATCAGTATTTATTAGCTCACCTGGTCCGTGGCGTCCGTCGTCCGTCCGTCCGTCGTCCGTCAACAATTTCTTTAAACGACTTCTCCTCCATAACCACTGATAGGAAATCAACCTAATTTGGCAGGAAGCATCCTTGGGTGCCCAGGATTCAAAATTGTACTGATGGTGGGACTGACCCCCTAGGGGGCTGAGGGGCGGGGCCAAAAAGGGTTATTTAGCTATATTGGTTTAAGCGACTTCTTCTCCATAACCACTGATTGGAAATCAGCCTTATTTGGCAGAAAGTATCCCTAGGTCCTTAGGATTCAAAATTGTACTCATGGTGGGACTGATCCCCTAGGGGGCTGAGGGGCGGGGCCAAAAAGGGTTATTTAGCTATATTGGTTTAAGCCACTTCTTCTCCATAACCATTGATTGGAAATCAGCCTTATTTGGTAGGAACCATCCCTAGCTGCTCAACATTCAAAATTGTACTAATGGTGGGACTGATCCCCTAGGGGGCTGAGGGGCGAGCCAAAAAGAAAATATTTTATCATGATTACTTAGATACCAATGTATCCAGGTGAGCGATACAGGCCCTCTGGGCCTCTTGTTTAAATAACCTGGTTACATTATCATGGGACGGGACGCGACGGACATGGGTAACACCCTTTCATTGCGGGAACATAAAAAGGTCCAAGGGACAGACCATAAGACCAATCGATGCGTCATATCAGTATACATTAAACGTTTGGTTATTTGGTTGGTATATGTATCTCATCTGTTTTCAAGATCAATTGAGAAAACTAGGGGTGTGTCAGACCCCAACATCAATGCTTATATCACGATTGTGCTAGTCTCTTTATATTCAGTAATTGTATATATCGTTTTGAAATCAAGTCTAAAATCATGATTGTGATCGATCTTCCCTTAACGCCCAATAATTGTATATATAATTTTGGGGTGGGGAACACAACGGTTTAAAAGTTTCGAGTCTTGGGCGTGGCAGACATCGTGATCAAATCTAAAATCATTATCGTGATTGTTTCTTAATGTCCAGCAATTGTATTTATAGTTGTAGGGTGGGGATCCCAACCAAATCAAAGTTAAAACGTAGTTTTGGCTCCACCTCTTAGCCCGGGGGGAGGGTGTCGGTAGTGTGGTTTTAAACCTAATATTACTGATATTTATCTGTTATATCCAGAGACGTTGCTTTTTTTCGGACCATGTTAGCTAACAAGCCGCCCCTCAACATGCCAACACTCGAATTACTAGCACATCAGGGAAAGCTTAAATAGGTTTCACTCTTATCCAAAAATGATCAATGTGGAATAACATAATGTTCATGAGAGTTGAAGTTGTTATATGAATCATTAATGTGTTGTGGAATATAAAACATTGTATCAGTTTTAATGAAATTCATACTTCAAACAAAGGTCAGTTGAAAGCAATGTCTGTGTTCACGTATTTCAAATTTTTCCTTTAAAACAATGTAATATAATGTGGAAATTGTGCACGAGGAAAGCACGCAAAACATCGTTTATGCAAATATGCCACTGAAATGCAACCTCCGGCACAATTAGACTCCTTAGGCTATATTACGCCAAGTCCATACATATGTAAATACAACTGCATGTTTGGCTTCAAAGTTCTGATTAAGTGGGGCAAAAGAATACGAATTTGTTATCGACCAAACCAGAAGGAATGTATTGGATTTTACTCTGTAGTGTGTGTTCTCGTGTGCTGGCATGTCTCTAGCACTGGTAAAAAGACACAGGCCATTTATAGTACATCGACAGGGTTTTCCCTTCAGCTGACGTTGAAGGTTTGGGTAATGATTCAGAGCACCTTTAATACAATATCCGTAGGTTAAGTTTTAAATGCATTTGAAATATCAGCTTTAACATCACACATAAACCCCAAATTGGTTTTGAATAAAAGTCTATTCAACAGTACACTGTATATCTACACTCTTCGCTGATGGAATTTTGATTTTTTTAGCGATGTTGACTAGAAATCAAATAAATTAGTTTATCAAACAAACAAATCATAATCATCGTGTTGACTAACTCTAGTATACATGTCTTTCATTCAATTATCAATTAAAGACATCAAAGCATACTAACACATCCGTAAGCCTTTATTCACCACTGTTTCCAATTTTATGAAAAAAGCACAATCTTCACTCATCAATTACCATACAAAATGTTTTGATCAGGCATTCATTTACGACCGTCTTAAATATTTCACTCTTGATGCCATATTAACTGGGAATCGGTTACAGTTTTTGACAGCTATTTTATCTGTGGATTAAAAATCATCATCAGGGGAATTTCAAAAAGAAAATAAACAAGTTTTTGTAAAGCATCTTAATAGAATGGATATTGTATAAAGGAGGAATAATCGAACATGTTCCTGAAACTACTTGTTTGATAGTAGACCAACCTTAAACGTGATGGCTGTATATGTGGACAACAGTGATTGAATTAACATAGTGTGAATTAGAGGTGTACAATCTCTTTGTAAGTAAACTTGGCTGAAAACTTTCTTTGAAACATTTGTTTAGTTTATATTATTGTTTTCAACGCTGACTTATTACAAAAATGTTAATTATAAACGTGTCAGCGACATGATGGAAGTAAAAGTAGTGATTAACACTGTTTGATATGTAATGTATCTTTAAGTAAATAACAC
This sequence comes from Mimachlamys varia, assembly GCA_947623455.1. Taxonomy (NCBI): domain Eukaryota; kingdom Metazoa; phylum Mollusca; class Bivalvia; order Pectinida; family Pectinidae; genus Mimachlamys; species Mimachlamys varia. Next base: position 53,205,645 of record OX392527.1, read on the forward strand.
ATGAGATGAAGATTACTATATTTATAATGAGTTCAACCCTCAACCCCATACGTCTTCTTGTGTGAACTGATAACGGATCCTTTTATCTTTTTCTTTTTCTTTTTGAAACAGTACAATTAAATTATCATATAAATTTAATGTAGAGAAGCTAAACATGTTTATGTTTCTTTAAAACTGTTCAAGTCTAGGATTATTTCTACAAAAAACTAACCGTAAATATATATTTTTTTTCAACAACATGTACTTTTGTCAGAAGTTTAAGCGTTCTTTTTATCAATGAAATCGGGCCAGGAATGGTATCAGCAGGGTTACCCCCAACCTGACAACTTCTTGAATTTGCCCTCCACCTGGTTTACATCGATGTAATAATGCCATCTTCAAGTACTCTAAAAGTACTCTAGGGATAACTGGTCCTTCTACAAACCATTTAATGGCTAAAACTCTACTGGTATCAAATACAACAGACCTTATACATTCTTTTTAATTTCCGTTTCTGAAGTGATGCCAAAGTCATTTCGACGTGATTTCTTCAGTTTCGTGTCAATGCGGTAGATGGCTGGTGTGTATGAATATAAAAACTCTATACTTTAAATCCAATGGCCCCTGGAGAGACCGGCGTTGAAGAAGCAATAACTTTGAATGAGATGCATTCTCAAACATATACCATACATATTGGCGTTTGATGCTAGATTCGATCCATTGCTCTGCTAGATCAAGTTGTCATCATGGCGCGATGTTATATTGTCCATATGGCCAAAAGGATTCAAGATGACGTAATAAAATTCATCTATTACAACGTAGAACTGTGTTTCACGCAAGTAACGACAATTTTATTACAAGAAATGGCCTAACTGTTTGGTAAAGTTGAACACTAAATGCAGTTTATTTGAAGCACATGACAAAATAAGGGTATCTCTCTCACAAGTTTATTTCACATAACAATGTTATCGACCGACAAGTCAATATCTAATATAATAAACGTGATGAGTTGGACGTTTTGAAATGATATTAAGATATGTTATTTTTCTTTTCATAAATGTGACAAAGCATACATCTCTAACAATATTTATCTGTATATATATTTAAAACAAATTCACTACAACTTGGCACAAAGACGTAACTACGTGACAACGAAAATAATAGACTTTAAATACCTCTAATATAACGAATAATTTTCTAAATAACGTAACTCCTCTTATAATCCTTTCGTTGTGTTGTTACTCACAACTCAAACAAAACAGCCACATCAATAAACAATAATCTACTACAATCTCTCATTCAAAAGTGCTATTCGTCCCGAAATTTTTATTCGGAATATCTATTTCAAGTACACATTCGGAAGTATGTTCTTAACGACTAATTATGGCTGGCGGACACACTGCATTGGCACAACACGGAATGACGACGTATAGCTATTGCGCTGGAATGGAACAAGAGAATGGGCGTCCATCTTGGTCTGTTTTAGGCAATTTGTTTTGTCTGTCAATTTTATATAGCGCCTAATTTGGAATACAATGGACAATATAGCAATGTTAGACTTTTCGCATGATGGAAACGAACACATAGGTAATGTCAATATCCTTTTCTCTTAACCATAGCAAAGTGTGTAAGCTGGAGATCAGCCCTTTTCTTGTCACCTCGTTCAAGTGTTCCAGTGACGCAGTACCCGAGTTGGAAATCGGCATTACTTATGTTCGTCGTCAACGTCATCCTAAAATCGGGGCATACAGTGTCTTTGAATTTTCCCGTTATGGTCATGGCACCGCTGCCCTTGTCTGCCATTTTCCCTTTGGTGGTACGTTTTTTGACACCTGAGACTTCAACAATCTTGCAGCGTGATCTGCTCCACCAGTAGGTTTTAAGAAGCCAGTAGGACACGAGGGCTGGCTGGGCCCAACCCTCGTATGGAAACAACATCACCTTGGTGGGGTAACCCTCATAGTTAAACACCTTTCGGCAACATTTGCCTCGAGTCTCATAATAAAATAGCTGCACCATGCTTACCGCACCACCTGATGGTTGATAGCGTGTACAGACACTGTAGTCTACAGCGCCCTCTAGGAAACGTTAATTTCTTCCAGCCAAGCAACAGTCGTCGTCCATTCAGTTAATTTACATGATGATCTGGAAGATATAAAGAGAGAAAACACATTTGATAAATTGTCTATCCAATGATATAGTGATGGCGAGTGATTATTGTCATATTATACGGCACTAGGGAATAACATTTACTGATATGAACGTCATACAATCACTCAGAATCCACTTCCGGGCATAAAATCAGGGAAATCCATCTTGAATTATGGGCACGTGATTAATTGGTATAGACATGACCGTCGACGTTCCTTGTAGGCGGATCAAGGCGTCAGTTTGCTGGGTCGTTTCATATCTATGTATAGTGGGGATATATCGAGAAAGGAAATGTCAGCGAAGCTAATTTCAAATTGATGCTAGCTGGGATGTAAGAACATATCTATGGGATCCGTCCATAGTATGACATGCGATATAAATCGATCGCTATAAGGTTACAAAGCGACCATAAGGACAGCACGGGGCCATGCATGCTGAGAATGGGAACCAGAATCGTAGGTCAAGATTATATATACCAAAATTGTTTGTTTTTGCATGCGATTTTGATTTGTAACTGAATACGACATCATCGTTTTAAAGCTGATTTTCTTTTTCTAAACCTAATAATTTACCGGTGGAAAATGATAAATTATCAAATAAAATTAAAATAAGAGAATACCGAAGCGTCAACATAATCCTAATCCAAACTCAAAATCGATTAAACCAGGGGCAAAATTTGAACAAAGGAAAGATTTACATGGAAACCCCTGCAAAAGTACAAGAGAATAAGACCTGGTGTTCCGGAAGAGAAGGCGTCTTCTGCTTCATCGACAACACCCGCCATGTAAATCTTTGTCACATCCAAGTAAACATCAAGTTCTCAAAATGCAAAGCCATTAAATAATTATAATAGAATAGTCACGTCTGAGATAACGCTAATATAATTAGCATTCGAAGCTTTCAACAGCCAAAATGTTTCCCATTGCTGAAGTACATTTAATGCAAAAACCATAATTAAGTGTAAAGCAAGAACTAAGGTAAGACGATATGAAAGTAGAAACACAAGAGCAGCGTTCTTTTTGTACACTTTCATAATGCAGTGCCTTTGAGATGAAATCGTTCAGATATTATCACATGTAAAATATAATTATTTAGAGTGAAATTAAAACTATATAATATTGATTGTTTATTGCTTAGCTTTTAATTTGTCTAAAGAGTTTGATTGTGTGAACATGTATCTCCATGATGGCATACGATTCCTAACCGAGATGATTTCCATCATACTTGCCATACCTAACAGGAAGTCAAATTCGTCATCGATATCCACCTACAGGATGTTTACTAAGAAGCAGGAAGTTTAACAAGAAACTCGTTCTAGCTTGCTAGTCCTAGCCTTTTGGAAACAACCATAAGATGAAAAAAACGAGTTATAAGTGTGTTTAAATTGTCTCAAACATACGTATTTTAAGTAAACAATAGTCTTACAATGGGCAAACCAAATAAAACCATATGTCTGTGTTAAGCCTTTATCTTTCATAACAGCTAGCATGGATGCCATGACTGACCTCGTTTTCATTGTGTATGGCTAAAGTTCACAACAAATTTGATTCCTGTACAAGAGTAGACCAGTTCCGGTCATCTCTATCTGTTTCCTGTATTTACCCCATGTAAATCAATAAAAAGGGGAAAACAACTGAAATCGACGGGTAATGTACCCACTTCTTACATTGATAAGACGAAATTACAGTTTATATAGAATTAATTCAATAAATGCGAGATTTGCATGTGTACTGTTGGTACCGAGGAATAGTTTCCGGTCCTAGCATTAAACACTGATCACAGATGTCGAACCGACCAGGACAATAACATCAATAGGATTGCTATCTAAAGTAAGTTCTGTGTGAAGGAAACACCATTCACTCGCAATTTAACTTGCATACACATATATTATGGTGTCCTATAGCATGCAACAACGTGTGAGAAGAACTAGTGAGTAGATATTTTCATATTTAAAAAAGATCAATGACAATACATGTCCTTGATAACACATGTTAATGTTTTATTGTGTCCAGAAATGTTAAAGCAAAACTATACTCACAATTGCCCTGTATGAAATCAAACTTTGATACGGTATTAATGGTTAAGTGTTTATCAAATTGAAAGCAAATTAAGCAGAGAAATCGATAAACTTTGTCTTCGTACAACACGAAACGACATTAAAACGTTTTACCCTCATGGGGTTTCGTATGGTTTCTGTTTTTTGATATCATAATAACCTCATAAAAGCTCATGCAATGTTGCGTGACTGTTTGTGGAATGACGTCAGAGGAGTCTGGCATGCTTTTAGAGTGTTTTAAAGAGACGCTATTTAATTGGCAATGCTAAAACTGTCTGAATACATTGAAATGAGGGCAGACAAATACTTGTATTGTTACAAGAAGCAACAAGTTCAATCAAATATAAATATCACCAAACTGTAAATAAAACCTTCACAAAATTCAAAATAGATTAACAAGGGCATTATATTAACAATAGGAAACAATTAAATGCTACTCCTGCAATTGAACATGACGATAAAGTTTCAAATGATCCAAAAGAAAATGCTTCATCGACGAATCAGGACATGCAATTATAGTTCTTGTAGTAAAGTTAGTGTTTTTCTTAAAGATGTGCAGTTGTGATAAAAAAGCATACAGGGAAAAACAAAGAGCAAACTAAAACAACATTTTCTTTATTTCCCAACAAGATTATAATCGCATATTGACTACAATGATTGTTTATCATCCTCATTAACCAGCATCTTTCAAAACTCTGTGAGGAATGTTTATTGACCAATATTCAGCATCGGGAAAATATCAAAATAGCCGCGGAATGTAAACAAATAGGTTGATGGAACAATATGATACTGCCGTCAAGAAAGGGAAAACTCACGACCGAAACATCCAGATCGAGTAGTATAATATACAGCTAAGCAGTAAGCCGTGACATATTGTTGAGTTTGTAAATACAGATCGTGTTAAAATGCTATTTCATCGTGGTTGATTTCAAACTCAAACCATGAAAACAACACTACACTGATAATTCGAAAGCGATCGCACTTTTGCCTCATGTAAAGTCGGGCATGTGTTGCGTGATATTTAAAGAATGACGTGAGTCTGGGAGACCGATAGTCTTCATTGTTTTTTTAAAAGGTTTAGATATGAATGTGCAACTGTCGAAGGAGTCCTTAAAGTTGTTACTTAACACAACACTGGCTCTAAACTATGGCCATCTGTTTAATCTTATATTAGAGAATTTAAAATAAACTTTATTTATTTTCCGAAATTATGAAACAAGTTATAAAACTTATATTGATCACTCTTGTTTGCATGGCTGTAAACGCACGAGGGGTCGAATTGTGGGAGGAAACCGGAGAACCCGGAGAAAACCAACCTGGTCGGACAGATGACCCCATACAGTTTCACGTCCGGTCGGGGATTCGAACCCCGCCGCCTTGATGAAAGGCAAGTGCGCTATCCACTGCATCTCCCGGCCTTTTTTTAATATTCGAGAATAACGGTTATGGAGTGTTCAAAAGCTGTTTAACGCAGTGATAAATCAGGGCTACCATAGTTTTAAAAAGATATATACCAGACATATAACAAATAAATGTTTTTTGCTTGTGTAGACATCATTGAATATATTATGTTATCCTATGTAATATACATTGTATATATGTGCATTCGCTTGATATGACAAGGATAGCAAAAACATATATGCATAATTTAAAAAAGAAAGTTATTTTGATGCTAATTATCTAATGTTGGCAACCTGGTCCAATTACAACTGTTTTTACTACTATTTTGTTCTAGATCCAGAGTGAAATTATTACATTTTCCAAAAAGGAGTATGCGATTGCCAAGAAAAGGTCGGAACAAATGTGTTGTCGAGGTCTTTAATTAAACATGATATAATGCAATGTATAAAATTACATCACAATCAACCATTTATCATTGCTATTGAAAATATAACATTTATTTTGTTCCCTTCAATGAATATGATTTAGTTTCTTTTATTGTATAGGTAGAGATAGGTTTATCGCAAACTTTCTCCTCCTTTTTGTGCATTGCATTACAATATTTTACCGTCATGGTATTAGAAAGAATTGTTGTTAAATTAACGGGATAGGAGTCATAATTATTACAGGGGATAAATAGAAAAGGTGTACCTTCGGTTACCTATGCCAGTAACCAATTTTAACATAAAAGACAGTTTATTATTTGCTTCATTTGCATTCGAAAAACACCCAATAAAAACTGTTTTAGCCTATACATTTAAACAACAATGCTCTGCGAAAGGCATTATACAAGTACAAATGTTTCGGAAAGAAGTGTTGGGGGGGGGGGGGGGGGGTTCAGAGATAAGATAAAGAAATGAGACACGAGATCATGCAAGCCAAAGGCTTCTACGAAATATCGAAAATACCAAATACCTTTTGATCTGACGATTTGTTTTAGTTTTATGCGAATTAGAAGGTTAAACAAATGAATTCCATCTTTATCGGACGTTTCCTTTGAAGAGAACTGTTTTTACAACTTGTATTCAAAATTACTGACAATTGATTATCTTTAAGGTTAATTTTCGAGACCAATTTTAAGGAGATCCAGAATTTCTTGTTAGAGATATTTTCAGACCAATATTTGTGTAGTCAAATTTACTGTTCAGTTTAATAATTCCTACTGCGTAAGAAGGTTGGCTGACTTAAAAGGGTTTCGTGATATACCTGTTTTAAGTCTCTAGACACCAAAGTGCTCGGGGCTGATCAATTGTCGTGCTTTGGACAATCACCTTCTTAAATTGACACTTAATGAGTGCGAATACATTGTGCAACAGCAGATGGATATTTCCCTAGAGTGTATGACCGTGTTTGTAAGAAAGCAGGATCCGTTTCATTTCAATGTCCATTAACAGGTTGTATTGCATGGAATCAAACTGTTGCCCTCAGCAAGGCAAAATCAACTTTAAAACCTTTATTGCGATTTCATTTTCACTGTCAGCCAATTTAGTCCTCTCCTATAAATTGGCGCTCTTCCCTATAACAATGTCGTTCAAAGGTAAGATCAAAGATTGATTTCCAAGTGCAACTGTTGCTGTAGGTCTTAAATGCCCAAAGGAGCTTAGTTGTAAGAGAGGGCAGGTAATCCTAACATTGCTCTCAAAGTATTGATTCTCGGTGTTTAATGAAAACGAATACCCTGAAAAGTCGGTGATTAGTTCCGGGAAGAAGACACACATGCAACTCTGCATGATGGAGCTCGGGATTTGACAATAAAACACCCAAGTAATCTGTGCTATAACGTTCTATGTGAAATTTTCTGCATCACATAAAATTGCTCATCCTCCCAAATCTCTGATTACTTTGCAATCCGATCGTGTTCAGAAGGAGTTATTGGAGAGGTACTTATCCACTTAATGCTAATAAATCGGCTGGAGTAATTGTGTGCCAGAAAACAACATTGGTCTTTATCTTGTGTAAAACCCCTGGATGTAACGGAACCAACAAGCGGCTAACAAGGGGGATAATTAGCCCCAACTGCCCTTGCCATTTCAACAAGTGTAAGTGGTGATAAGGGCTTCAGATCAAAGATTGGCCTCTTTGTATGGGAAATCATATACAATATCAGGGTAATAGGTATTATTCCAATTTCCATATAAATTGTGTTGACTTGTAATTGATAGCATTTGTAAATCGGCGGGGATATTTTGGTTCGGCCTGACAGACTTAGGAATGTTTGGAACATACACGCACGATTTATCATTAAATCGATTGGATTCATTGGTCACATATTTGTAAACATCGCACGATCAGTTGTATGTCAGCCAATATGAATGCTTACTGGACAAGAGCAAGTTTTATCTTGTGCATTACTGTATATGAAGCAATCCAAATAAACAGCCAAAGTATGGAATAATAATGTACCAGTAACAACAACAAAACGATTTTTTAAATGTACCAGTAACAACAATAAAACGATTTTTTTATTTCGGCGATCCAACATGATAAAAAATAGAGAATACCGAAGCGTTAACAAAACCATAATCCGAACTCAAAATCAATTAAACTAGGGGCAAAATATGAACAAAGGAAAAATTCAAATGGAGACCCTAGTAAAAGTACAAGCGATAGGACCAGGTGTTTCGGAAGAGTAAGCGTCTTCTGCGTCATCGACGACCCCCGCTAGGTCACTTTCAAGTAAACATCAAGTCCTCGAAGTAAGAACCGAGTCATTGTCAATCACAAGTAAGTACATGTATATTACATCTTTATATCACACAAAGATAGAGAATATTTTTCAATGAGAAAAAGATGGCGACAATCAAGCGGTAAGATCTGTTGATCATACGAAAACAAGCAAAGCTAGAAAACCGAAGTTTCTCATTTAATTTTAATGAGGCCCCGAAGGGGTTATTTTTACAGCAGATAAATGATAATACGGAAGTTATCACCAGGTATTATTTTATATGGTAATTTAAATGCATAAATAAAGCCGGCACATACCGAACGACTAAAAATGTAAATATAGTTTCAATGAAAACAGTTCACTAGTGACTTACCTGTAGAATAAGTGTAGCCTATGTTGAGTTGGTGTAAAATTTAAGAGACGAAAAGTTTAACTTTTAAATAGCGTGTACTAGATATTGATTCGCAGACTGGTTTGGTTGAGTTTCTACATGCCCCATCAGACGGCAATACGAATGAAATTGACCGGATATATCTAGTGCTAATAGGGTAAAGGATATAGATCGGAAACTAGGATATTTCCTTTGAAATAAGCATGCCCGTACCAATATTCGTCCTTGGATTGACAGACCTGTGGTAATCTATATGCTTTGGAATGAAGCGTTCTATTGATATACCGCTAGTAATTTTTAACATTTTCAATTGTCACACGTTTTAAATGTTAACATACTGTTAAATCAATAGAGTATACGAGTCTCGGTACAGATATAGATGGGGTTTTTTTTCTTAAAAGTGTGGTCTAGTTTTAAACAATTAGCAAAGTCTGTTACATAACGTGCACTCGATAGAATGCTAACTTTATCTTGTAGATCGATGCCAGTGAAGGAGAGGACGTTCAGTTCATTAACTACCATTATACAGTACCAATGGTCACAATAAATACTAACATGCATTTCAATACCCCGACTTATCAGCTTACATGCCGTAAAATCTAATTTGTTTGTTATATATTATTCCATTGACTCCGAGTTTGGAGATGTACAAAATAGTTGTTTATGCTAATATTGATTAAACCAGAAATACAAAGTGTCACACGATGACTCCTAAAAGAATATTTATTTTCAAAATCAATGACAGCAGTTAGCATTTTCAAAAGAAAATGAATTTTTGAACAGTTTAAAACTTTCTTTGTCGATAAAATTTAATATGTCGGTTTCTGTTTATGAACGTGTGAACATTTTTGCTTTAAACACTTTTCCGATATTTCGATGAAGCCCTAACATTTTACCATTTTAGACATGACATATTATACATTGTGTCATATATAACAAGAGGCCGATGGGCCTTAACGGTCACCTGAATTTTGATGTAGTAGTACCCATATTGTTGATGTGTCCTTACACTGAAATTATCATTAACCTAAACTAGAGTACTGTCCTACACCTTCATATCGCAAAACTAGGAAGTGTTCATCACATAGTCGATCATTTCGTTATATCATTGGGGTTTTTATTACCTATAGCTAAACGTATACCATAACTACGCAATAACAAAAATCGTTCATCAGTATTACGTGATGTCCCAAATATATTACAATCAACATTACAAAGTTATTCAGGTTGTTTCTACGTTAGCGTTTCGTTCGCTTTAGTGTAAGTATATTGTATCAATAAATAAAGGACCTTGCATGAGTTTCAGTGTAATGTAGAATGTATCATACTAGTTCAATAATTAAATTCCACATTACACTGACACCCGTGTAAATTTGTAAGATAAGTTATATTCACGAGAAACACACCAAAACTCTCAAATGTTTTCTTTAAAAAAACAGGCATACTTCTATTTTGACGGTACGATTTTCACTGCCGTGACAATCACATGGCGTCATTTAGACGTCATATATATTTATGACGTCACATAAGTGTTGTTACACGTGTATAATACCATATTAATTCTGCGATTGCATGTTTAATGTTTAACATGACTACCGGATCTGCATCACAATGTAGCTTGTGTAACCAATTTCTTTGTTGGGTAAGCTTACAATAAAACAAAATCGTATGTTCCCGGTTTTAAAACTTTACACTCGGTCTTGTCTAAAAGTCTTTTTAGTTTATATTTAGCATCAGTGATTAATGAACAGACGTTGTTTTGTTGTGGTACTTGTTTGTCGCGTGCTGAAATAAAAACGAACTCGTGAAGTTACGGGTGAGAACACATAAGTCCGTTTAAAGTACATCTGACATAATAAATTATGAATCTATATTTTTACATTGTCGTATGATCGCTGAGGCACTAAAAAAAGAGAATAATAAAGAGACAAACATTCATAATTTAACTTGACATCAACAAAATCAAATAAAACAAAGGGGGGAATTACATGGAGACCTTAGAAAAGGTACAGAGAATAAAACTTCAAAAAAGTCAAGCGTCATGTTAATCTAGATCAAATCAATTTGATAACGTCATCACAATAAAAACTTTGGAAGTGGCAAGCAAAACACATTTTGTTCTAAAGAGCAGGATGAAAACTGATTTTCGTATCACGCAAACTAATAGAACGTTATCTCTTGGAGATGGTGACCATACAGCTTGTACAGTGTATTCATATAAGGATTGAAAGTCATATTTTTCACTTCCATCGTGCTATGAAAGCTCAGCGGTGACATCTATATTGCATGAGGTATAAATCCATATATTTACATTTTTACTCTCAAACAATTGTTTAATTACAATTATATTTTCTCCGATATTTAGTTTATTACTTGCGTTTGTACTTGCGTCGTCATTTAAATGCAATTTGCGGAACAGCCATAATATAAATGAAATTCGCGCCAATGATTAACACAAGTCATTTGAGCAGTTTGACGCAGAGGCATTTGTTATGTTATCAGAGGCAAGACTCTCAATGAACAAGCTTTATCTATGACGATATACAGAAGTAAACCACGCGTTATGACTCGAGAATCTTTAGTTTCACACTGGCATGAAAAGTATTTCTGCTGGTAATTTCATATTGTGAGTTGTACATTTTGAAACTGTGGAAGTCGGTCAATCTCGCATGAAAAGTATTTCTGCTGGTATTTTTATATAGTGAGTTGTAAATTTTGAAACATGTGGATGTCAGTCAATAGCCAGCACTATAGTTATGGTATTCGAGCGAATATCAGTAGTAGAGCATTATAGGGACTAGGTTTTGAGGTTAAAACTTGTTTGCAAATACGATATTTAGTTTGGTTTTCAGTTTCGCGATAGTTTTTTTTTCGGTAATTTAAGAGTAATTTCATTATGTCTAGTTTGAGTTCATTATGAACTTTTGATCGCAATTATGAAAATGGCTGTTGTACTGAAAGTCCATTTAGATATATATATATGTGTGTGTATGTCAAAGACATACCCTACGGGGAATCTGTACGTATAGTAGCTTGCGATTCGTTAACGTTACACACAGAATAACGTTATTGAACCAGACGACGTTATTCATCGGCTATGTATTTCGTACATAGAATGGTATATCTATATACATGTATATAATTTTTGAGTGAATTGCTAATACATGGACAAAACTCCCAAGAAAATGTTTTTTTATTTACATTTAGGATTCAAATCTCGTGTATTTCCAACACTTTATAAATGATGTATTTTCTCTGATCCTTTCTCAATTTTCATCAGAATGGTGTCATTCAACCTTGCCAGAAAATTATCGGAAAATGCATTCGAATATTTCTATAAAACTTAAGGAATAGATGTGCTGCTCTCTGAAGTTCCAATCACATTCAGACATTGACATTCTTGTATCGTTTAAATGCATTACAAGCATACGTAATGTCTCTATCGTAAAAAAGTCAAGAGATAATAATAACACTTGACCTTTTTATGACCGAAGCACAATGAATGGAACTCACTGGAATGATCTGACGTGCTCAGTCTTGTGTCGTCTGCGTGCTACAAGACAATATATTTTGTAAGAGTAATGAGTGGGAATGCCACCAGACGGCGCTCTGTAGCACTGGCGGGAAACACTCGGACATCGTACAACTACCGTTCTATTATCCCCTTGTGTTACATTTTTCTTGCTACATTTACCATTATGACCCTGATAAATGAGATGTAACGATAACACCGTTTTGTGATGGCTTAGTTAATTGTCCGGTTCATCCCTTGAGAGTTTAACTTCATTCTCCCGGTCAGCTAAGTATAATGGCGCTGTCTGAAGACGTTCCCTGTCTACCAACGCCAGCGTAAAACAGGATAAGAATTATTTTGCGTCAAAGTATATACAAATATAGAAAAGAGGCGATCAATATCTACATCAGTTCTTTCGAATTGAGAGAGATATTTCGCGATAGCAACATAAGGTTTTCAAAATAACATCTCAACATTTGCTCTACATTTGTACATGTACACCTAAATATGTAAAACTTGCATGACAACTTGCATGATAAAAACGACTATGAAATAAATATTTTAATATCCAACTGCTATATTATCCTACTCTCTGGGCCAAGTAGTTCTACATTTTGAAAAGGTTCATATCTTGATGGTCGAGTATAGCGTATATAATTCCATGGTCGACATCATCTTCACGTTGGAGTGTGATGCTTGGCATTGACTACGGAAAATATTTTATAAATTATGATTTCACCTGCTAATGAAAATAGTAATTTAACTACAACAAATGATAGATAGCTGATAAGCTTTTGTTGCATATTTTTGTCGAATTCATCGTTTGTGTCTTATAAGACTGTAACTCTGGAACACCTTTTTCATTTGTATATGTTTTGTTTTCTTGCATGTCCTTGTATGATATTCGTTATTGAATGCAAGCGCCATAACATTGGTATTGAAGAGATATTTCTACGCAATAAACTTATAAAATGTTTTACACTAGTTTAACCACTAGGAAACCCAAACGTCTTGAATTCACTAGTTAACACAATGGGGAATCAAATTATAAACTAATGTCTTCATAGTCTCCATAGTTTACTTTCTACGCATTGAATTTTGAGCTCAATACGTAGAGCTTCATTGCTTACAAACAATTTCCATATTGGAATTGATATCATAGGAAATATTATACTATTATTACTTTTAACCCTATACAGCATGGTCAACCACAGAACACATATGGTATATGAAAATACAGACAGATTAACTCGATACACCATTGGGAATAACCATGCATGCACATGTCCCTTACCACGCCATGGCAATACCAGGATAGCTTTCCCAATAACCGCACGATTCAACTGAAGAGCACAAACGTGTCGACAACATGGAGTCACAACGTTCGTCCATGTTTTCCCTCCATTATGACATGCCTCGTCAGATTGAATTTAATTCATAAATGTTCAAAACTTACTAAATCGACGAAAACCTCCAGGGAAATTAAATTTTGCTTTGGATGGTTTTAAATTGAATCGATTTCGACTGGATAATAAGACTCTTGTCACTATTCATGACATTGTATTCCGTTCTCATAGTCCTGCGTTACAGATAAAAGTTATTTCGAGGATTTGCATGCAATTAGGTTTTGTTCATGGTAGCAAAGAAAATTGACACTTGATACCAAGATACGACTCATTAAGGATTGTGAAGAATGTAACTTGCTTAATTATCTGGGCCGAAATATGACAGCATTCGCGCAAACTACCTCACGAGTAAGTTTTGAATTAACACTTTGCTATGCTTTCATCAAAATGGTTTCATAAGTTATACAGTTGCATATGTATGCTTGAAAATTTAAAATATGTTTTAATTGATATTATATTTAAGCTTTGTGATTGACAATGTTGATTCGGTTCTCATTTCGAGGACTTGATGTAAACTTGGATGTGACCAAGATTTACATGGCGGATGTCTTCGATGAAGCAGAATACGCTTACTCTTACGGAACACGTGGTCTTATTATCTTGTACTTTTACAAGTGTCTCAATGCGGATCTTTCCTTTTTTCGTATTTTACCCCTAGTTTAATCGATTTTGAGATTATGGTTTTGTTGACGCTTCGGTATGTTCTGATTCTTTTATCAGATAGCTGAGATAGCAGCTTTAAAAAGACAAAATCTTGCTGAGAGTTGAGAGTTTTGTTTGTCTTAGAAATGCTTGTGATGATATTTATAATGCTTTATACTTCTAGACAGCAGGAAGAAAAAGAAAAAAGTAGGAATAATAATGTTTTCATGTTTGTTTGGTTATTTTTGTTCTGTATTATTTTACAACCCATTGGCAATTTCAGTCCAACACAGATGTCTAAATTATACACCCCACAATAACAAAATGGATATATATGTGTAAAAATATATCGGATGGATTGAAATATTGTTTCAAAAGAGAAACATTAAATATATTGATTGCACAGGAAAGACCTCACGAAACGTTTCCCAAAATGTTGAACAAGCTTCAATGAAAAATATCTTATCTGTTGTTCAAGCCTAATTTTACAATCATCAAATTTACAGTTCCCAAAGCTCATGTGTCGATCACTTTGAAAAAAATATCAAATTAGTTAACGTGTGTGTTTGTCCAGTCAGTGTTACCACTCAAAGTGGGGGAAATGGGAGACGTAATTTGATAATTAATCAGTTGCACCAAGAAGGCATTTCTTTGAAGATGTAATTATTTGATTTTATGTTTTGACACTGCAAATATCGTTGTCCGCGTGGAGCTGAAATTAGTCTGTTAAACGACCTTTCAGGCATGTATCGCATTTTATGGCGCTAAAACAAATACACTACTTTTCCTTTTAATTCCTTGAAGTGAGCAAATTAGGCGCAAATAACTATCCTGGTTCTTTAGAACAACGTACAAACGTATAGAACAGTGACGGCGCTTTCTGTCGTGTTCTTCTCTGCCTGTCTCTCTTATTTGATTATTTTCAGAAACCGAAAACTTAACATTTTAAAATTTAATGTGACGGATGAAAAATGACAGCCAAACGCAAAATATTAGGAATTTAACACCCATCTTTATTGGATAGTTGATATAACACAAAAATATCATTGTATGAACTCGAGATTTATATCAAATGTCGAAAAGAACCATCTCAGTATCGAGCAAATGCTACATATATGTATGTCGCATCAAACAGTAAGTCCTAAGCGATATTTCATGTTTACAGAAAAGAAAAATATAATAACATTCCAGATTCCGGAAACCTATGCTTCAGAAAGTTCAATGTGAAAATCAAGCTTCCGAATGTTTACATTTATTGCCTAAACACATGCATAAAGGAATTGTTTCTTGTATTAAAGATGTTCAATTCTTTTCTAATGCAAACTAATCTCGCCATCCTATAGAGTAGATATAGCGGTGAATATGTTTCATATAACTAAATCCATGTGGAATATTTGAAATGTATAAAAAGTAGCACTAAATACCAGAACCCGGTGCGTTAACTCCTGCCAAAAGCATATTTGTCTCAATCAGTCATGTGACTCTGGTTTAAATCCCTTTTGTCCCGTGCCCTTAGTACGAAGCCACCTGCGGATTAAGTAATGTCTATAAAAAATAACAAAGTGCCTGTACGAATCCACCCTAAAAGTCGTGGTTTTTTAGGGAGACATGGATAAAGTTCATTGATTATGTTTTGTATGTATATACAAGAGGGCAGAGACGTCGTGTTCCCGAATGTTTATAAGAGGACAGAAAGGCCATGTTGATTCCCACCAAACGTGACTTGATTACGTTACTCTAGGCTGGCATCGATTTACAGCGGCGTCCCTGTAGTTTTCTTGTCTTCCAACTCGCTGCCATCTAGGCCTAGAAGACACAAACTATTTTGCAGGCGAATAAATGGAACTTTTCCGAAACATTGTTGCAAAGTTCATCTTCTCTGTGGCAACGTTGTGTAATCTAAAAGATAAATTGAAGACGGTATCGAGTTATCAGGGACCGCGTCTATCAAACATCCTTATCGACCGGAGAATATCGATTTCCTCGGTATCCGTGCTATCTATGAAATAACGAATTAATTTGGGAACTGTGCCATTTATAAGGATTTAAATTGTTGATAAATCGCTTGAAAAAATTAGGGATGAATGGGGTTAACCGTCGGTTTGTTTGTCCTTGCTCCAGAGGTGTAAATGAGTGTTTATCAAAGCCTCTGTACATTGTATAGCCTCCAATTGATTATGTAGGTATCATGCAGCAAATCCTAATAGTCAAAACGACTTATTTGGAACCCATGTCACGAGCATTTGTATAAATCCTCGCTGTACAGCGTGCGATGAAGTACTCCGCGGGGACCGCTCATTAATTGAAACTGTCGTCAACTACCAGACAAATTAGCAGTAGGCTATTTCCGAGTCAACGACTCTCGTGATTTCCACAAATTGCTTTCGTATGCACGATTAGACACAACTGTTGCTAATGTCAGTGGCGATGCATAGTAAACATAATAAAATCCGCGTTTTCTTTTTACACAATCTTCGTAATTGTTTGCAACTGAGTCCCATGCCAGCTATAAGAGAACTTGATATCACGGAGTGCACGTTTCAACTGATTGCAAAACGGCGACAACACCTGCGTGCTTGTTCATAGCCTTGCTAAATGTTGACATCTATAGAAATTACAGCAATCCGTGGTCATAGCACCAGAGTTTCAACGTTACGGTCGGTCTTAACGATTTCAAATGAAATGTTGGTGATATTGAATTAATAGCCCCAAATAAAATCAGTGAAAATCAGTAAAGATCTATTTGTGATCGATGAAAATTATCCTGCTTTACAAAGATATAACAAGCATGCGTGATGTAATTAGAATGGCGGCAGTAGAAGATACTGATTATGATTCCCCGCCTGTTACAGTGCATAACTCTTTAACTCTTGATCATCTTAATGTTCCTTCAGTATAGTAGTTTAGACAATTGTTCTGACGTCATCGGATGATATGCTTATATCAACTCACGCGATAGCATCTGTCATGCATATCTCCCAACTTGCATTATCAACTCCATCAGCAAAGATTCAACATATAATGTAATCTTACGCGAAATCAATCGTTGCTACTGGCACTACAGGAAGACATATCTGCTGATTTAAAACACTAGTTACGTAAATATATGGCCGGGCTAGGCCTGTTGTACGTAACGTGTCCCCTTAACAAGGCATGCCCAGGAAATAATCAATACATGCTATGAATTCTTGAAAGAAAAACAAATTGGAAGCAGAACAAGTTTGACGGCTTTATTGATATCAATTTAAGGCCAGACATGCCATGTATACAAATATCGCCTCCGTGAGAGAAGAGCTCCTTTTCGTGGTAAGAAGGTCAGCCAATCCATTGTAACTGAAAAGATGTATGATGTGAAAGATGATCAATCGGACACAATTGAAATTTCACTTTTTCCAAATGTGGATAAAAAAATCTAATATATCCTGAAATTGTAATCAACCATTGTGCCAAAAATTGAAAAGACAATTTTTACTTTTTATCCACTGTTAGGTTACTACCACAGATAAATGAAAAGTAGAAAAGGGACAGAAAACGGTCATTACACAAGGATAAACATGACATATATAGCAAACAACTATGCATGTTTTCATCTAATAAGAATAACCAGACAACGTAAAATTCAAAAAATTGCAAAAATATTGATTTTAAAATATAACGTTCCATAGCATATTCTCTTGGAACTGTATCTTGGTCAGTGACAGTGTAGAAAACACAGAAACCGCGAATCGTAATCAAATAGTTTCCTGATGAAATTTAGATCAATTAATTTGCCATCCGTCATTACAAACTGACGCCTAGAAGACAAAGACTTCAGTACAATTACAACACGATTGACATTTCCCTAGCGTTCCTGGGATTCCTCCGCTGTGGTTAGGCGGACTACCAAGATACCAAAGCTGATTTCCTCCGCTGTGGTTAGTCGGACTACCAAGATACAAAAGCTGATGTTCTACGCAGTGTCTCTTGGTGATTACTTCCTTCTCTTCATGCAGTGACCTAAATTGGTGTTTAATTTTATTTTCGTTGAATTTGATCTGTTGCTTTCACGTGTTATTTGTTATAACCAACAGAGTAAGGATGGCTTTATTGTGATTAATCGGTGTAATTTATTTCAATTCACTCAGTATAGTTGGTGTTGAGCGAAAACGTCGAATGCGTCAACATATGCCATTGTTAATTAACTTTACAGTTTAGAAATAAGAACGAGTCCGATTTAAATGCAAAGCTCTCTAAAGAACTTGAACGTAAGTTAAACTTTAAATAAAAATATCCATTAGACTACACTGCCATTCATCAAATTAAAGAACTTAAAATATATCTATTCGCAATTTATCTATAAATTCCACTCAAAAATAACGATGAATGATAAAAAAGGTAAAGGAATTGGGAGACGAACATAATTGGCACAAAAATATTTAGCTTATAGATATGTGTTGCGTAGTATTATGTACCATGTGTTGCGTAGTATTATGTACCATGTGTTGCGTAGTATTATGTACCATGTGTTGCGTAGTATTATGTACCATAATATTTTCTTTTTTAATTTTGAGTTAAATAGGCCACATATTAAGTCAAAATATGTATAACGAAATAGAAAATTCACATTTTGTTTTTTTAATAGGATTATTAAAAATTTATTATTTTTATTGTGCTTTTGTCTTTTATGAATTTGTTTGCATGGGTAGATGACTCATATTAAACGCTCGTTCCGGTCTGCTGCACATGCCATTTTTGCCACTGACGGATGTTGTTCATCAGAAAATCAGGAAATTGAACTGTGTTCCGTTTAACAGACATGGATAGAATATCAATACACAAGTGATAATAAGCATACCCACTCCGACAGAACACTGCCATGGCAGACACCACATTACTAGCCGGTCGTTTGTAACGACAGATGTCCGCTCTCTACACCTTTCATCTTTGAAACCGTTCCGGGACGTTTTTTTTTCTCTTTGCTGTTGTTTCGTTTTGTTTTTTCCCTTTATAAGTTTTGTTTACAAATGAACCTTTGATGCTTATAATGTACTGGGAAAATAGGAGACATAAAAACTGCTGACGACCGATGAGCCGTGGCAGGACTATCGTAGCAGACGATCGGCGACGGCAAAACTCCCTATCGCGGGATTTTATCTAAATGAAAGGACAATGATGTCGTGCATAACCTATTTTAATCAATCCGACATTTCACTGGAATGAAATGATGAGAAGGTCTATTGTTATTTGAACTGTGCACATATGTGTCTGTGTTCAGACGGGACGACTTCAAATTTGCGCGGACGGTCTTTTAGAAGGAAATTGTGCCGGGAGGAAATGTGTCATATATCGCATCAAATCGCAAACTTATCATGAATGTTTAATGATAATGGCCCTAACACACATATAACAGGACAAGGGTTAATTTTGACAGGTGTCCGTCTGTAGATCCAAAGAAAACGAACGGAATATATATCGCAAGGGCGGTTCTATGAATTCAATCTTTTATCTTGATCAAAGTGCCATACATATCGCTAACTTATAGACAATATTACAAAGATGACGTAACACACACATATATGCTGCACCGTTTCAATTCAATAATAGATAGAGTATGGCTAAAATTGAATTAAACAGCATCATACAAGTGTTTCGTCCTCCTAGGACGCTTCAGTGATGCTAGGGGCCAAAAGGTGAGAATCCAAAATTTCTAAACTATTGTAGAAGCAGAAGGGTCAGGTGCATCAAGCCCTTTTAATTTATGAATTTATAAGTAAAATTCAACTAGTTCTGTATAATTTCAAATCGTATTACAAAATTAACAAAAGCAACCTTACAAAGCATCTGGAGCAAGCCTTGTGCAATTTCTAAGGTATACACATTGTCTAGCATTGAAAACAGGGATACAGGCGTGTCTAAATACTGTATATATTTTTCTATATATTTACCATTGATGCTGGTACTAAGCATTACTAATTGGTACCAGTTTCTCATCGAAATATCTGTATCTTTGTGTGATATGAAGATAGACGTTTTTTATGCTCATAATTGTGCTTACTTGTGGTTGACATGATGACTCAGTTCTCTTTTTGAGGACTTGATGTTTTCTTGGACGTGACCGAGATTTATATGGCGGGTGTCGTCAATGAAGCAGAAAGCGCTTACCTTTCCGAAACATCTGGTCTTATTCTCTTATACTTTTACAAGGTATCCATATATATCTTTACTTTGTTCATTCTTTGCTTCTAATTTAATTGATTTTGAATTCAGATTATGGTTGACGCTTTGGTTTTCTGTTTTATTTTTTCCCTTCCAATTTCAAATATCAAAAGTTTATTTTCCTTTTTGTTAAAATCACCAAAGCAATCAATCATGTGTTAACTGTTAAATGATAAACGACTACAGTACTATAATAATTCTGAGCCATAAATGCAGAGAAGACAATAATTCTAACTATGTTAAGGCAATTATCTTAAAGCATTATAATCATTAATAACATCTATCGGCTTTATCGGTCATATTAATAAAGATTTGGAATTCGAAACTTTGTATTATATGAGAGACAATGAAGATTAATCTGATTTCGATGTTTGATTTTTTTCCATTTCATGAGAATGTGAAGATATGGTGATACAAAAATATATTCAACTCGAAAAGATATGTCAAAAATATTGTGTTTGTTTGGCAGGTTTAATATGCTGTCTTCTGGAGTAAATTCAATAATTTAAACAAAAATTACATGTCAAATCCGTAACAATATCATGAATAAGAAGTTTCATTAGAAATAGACAAGTCAACTTGCTAAACAATAAAAAAAAAGACAATAAGTTTAATTTTTAAAACCGTTAATATTGATAATGTAAAAGTATAGTATCTTGTGGTTGCTGATCTTATAAACATAGCTCGATATGAAAGGGGAAAAAGGATGGGAATTCCAGCCGATAGTCTGATACTTTAAACTTACTCTGCAGCATGTTTAGAATCTCCAATTAAAAAGCAATAGCATACATACATGTACTGGTGGTAAGTGCCAGTATAGCTGTCTATGCCATGCAAACGTAAACAAACGATGAGCTATTCGGACAAGAATACATATCACATGCATTGAATGGAAAGTCCTTAACAATGGCTATTGATGATGATGTGCTTAAAAGACACGCATCCAACACATTTAGAAGTAATAAGAGCATACAATGTTTTGAAATAAATTAAACAACATAATGAAGAGAGTATGGTCTTAACAGCAAATGAAATGTATGCAGAAGAGGGCACATCAAATGAAATGTATACAACAAAAAACCAGAGAATACCATAGCGTCAACAAAACTTTAATCTGAACTCAAAATCGATTTAACTAGGAACAAAAGAGGAGCAAAATAAGAACAAAAGAAAAGATTACACGGAGACTCTCGTAAATGGACAAGGGAATAAGATCAGGTGTTCCGGAAGAGTAAGCGTCCTCTGCTTCATCAACGACAGCCGCCATGTAAATCTTGGTCACATCCAAGTAAACATCAAGTTCTCAAAACGAGAACAGAGTATCATTGTCAATCACAACAAGTTAACACACTAATGAGCATACTCAAAAACGTCCATCTTCATATCACTTAAAGATACAGAATATTTCTCAATGAGACAAAGATGGCGACCATAAAACCTGATTGATGTACCTGCCGACTTAAACACCTTGAGATCAATGCCAAGCAGACAGATTATGTCATTTGTGAAGTATGAATCAGGCGATTGAAGCAGATTTTGTTGTCTGTACATAGCCATTTCTGGGATCATGTCTTTACCGAGATGTTTTTTTCTCATCGTTAATGTCTTAATAATGACTAATGACTATTTGTACTGCAATATGTTAGCTGATGCGGTGTGGTCATCACTTGCGACAAGTCCAGATTTGTTCCTTTTGGGGTGTATCCAAGTATATGACGTTGATAGTGTGTGTAGAAACATAATGGGTAGTAATAAAGTCGAAAGTAACTGATATAACTTTACTCATTAGGCTACATGGCTACTCTCGTTATGATGTATATGAGTAAGTATAACAGTTTCTTGCGTATTCGGGTATATTGATTCAAAATATGTTGGAACTTCACTGGTCCTGATTATTGATATTAAAAGTATATAATGTGCTAGTACGACTTATTTGAGATAACAAGTATGGAACGCATTAATCCTGCCTTATCGAGGATTATACGTGTAGAATGTGTGCATTTATCTTTTGGAGAACCCAATCAAGTTAGCATGATAAACAACCTTGTACTAATGCCAATGAAGAACAACAACGAACAACAAATGATTGTCAAAGAAGTGTCTGACTCCCACATGAAGACAATATGATTGCCTTTGTGTGCCGTTCTCACCTCTTGTGGGAAGTTCATCAATTATTCAATTTTATGCTACCGGTGCGTGCACATGAGGCACAATTATGGGATCGACCTAATTACCCGCACAATGTAGGGGGCAATACTCCGGCCTTAACAAGTCCTGGTGTGAAACACCGTCTTAAAACGACAATAAATAAGAAGGAACACGACGGGGACGATGGCAAGCACGGATCCAAAGCCAGGTCGTAAATGCAGAGGCTATTTGAGTACAAAACAGCACGCTCAGTATAGAATGCCATTCGTTCTTAAAACATTTTGACAACTTGACCCTATTGAACGTCTTGACTTCTTTATAACGATGGTATTGAGAATACCACAACCCACGACATACGATGTTCTAACAATATACCTGGAAATTGGTAGTAATAATTGCACATCATGTCACGTCTTGCGTGATAAACTTTCATGTCAGCGTCTAGTACATTTATAAAATATTCATTTGTGAATACGAGTGGGTTTTGAAATGAACAGGATGCATGTGTTATCAAACTTTTTGAATAACTGATTAACAATTCTGCATTTTTTTCTATCAATTAATATCGATTATGGTAATGTCGTTCAATAACATCCTGTTACAAGAGGAAATTCACGTGTGTTGTAGCAATAACTGACAGACGTACATGTCTGTTCTTTTGAAAGTAAGTTTAATATTCTTGCATGACATGTGTAAGCAAACAAGAAGAATATAAATGAATGTTTTCAAACAAACAAATAACGATATTTATGGGTACACATAATTAAAAAAAAAACATAAATTCACAATTTTCAGTCATTTTCCATCATATTTTCAAATATGGCAATTATCTCACAGTGTAATTGATCTCTGTTGTAAAGTTTGTTATTGAATCATAAACCATCTTATTTTTTCTCATTTACGGCACCACAATTACAAATGAAAATATTCTTTTATCGGGTTTTTTAACGTCCTATTAATAATAATGTCGTTGAGGGAAGCTCGTCCTTGTGTGTAATATATGCCTGCTTATGTTTTAAGTCACGATATGTTGACGTATTTACCTCTTTTAGATAGCGCGGATGCCAGGAAATTACAACTACCAGTTTAAGGACGTTGGTACCTTATTCCATGTTGGCGTCGGCTCAACAATAAAGCGAAAAGTAAGGTATTGCAAAACAAAGCACAAAAAAGAACAGCTCTTCAATGGCTTAGAAAATATATAGATCGCAATGTCGCTGACAGGAACAGATCACTTGCGACTTATTCAGTCCTCCCATAAGAGAAGACACGATAAAACTCTCCCTGATTTTTATGGGGCTCTCTCAAATTGCTTACTACGACAGGTAGTGAAACCCCTCCCCGATTCTGTTTTATGATTACGTAAGGCGCCTGCCCAGAGCAGCACGGCCACAGGCGTTAGAGCACAGGGCATGGTATGTAAAGACAATCAGTAGTGAAATGTATCTATTCAATGCTACATATGTCAATTTTTCATCAAAGCTTTACCTACTACAATTTTTACAACTTATGTGGGAAACCCCTCCAATCATATTTGTGATTAATTGTTGATACAAGTCCCTATTTGCTGATTGGATGAAAACGGCGAACAAGTTCAAAACATGCGACCCCCCCCCCCTCCCAAAAAAAAATAAAATAAAAATCGAAGAAATAATTAAGCTAATAAGCATTTGACTGGTCAATATGATCGAATATTGAAAATGTAGATGATGTTTTAGTACCCCGGTATATAACTTTGTTCTTACGGAACCTACCTTTATCCACCTTTATGGAAATTCTGAAAAAATATTTTCTTATCAGTCATGGCAAGATTTCAGGATGAAGCATTTTCCTTTTCTAATCATTTTTGTTGATTTCATTCACATATTTTTTAAACTTTTATTATAACACTATTATTGTATTTAAAAAAAGCAAACGCAGCGTCACTATTCTCCTTTTGATATTCCCGTTACCACAACAGTCAGAGTAAAAGCCCAACTAAGTCTATAACAGTTTGCAAAATATCTCATCACGTTTCGGCGTTAATAAACAAAAGCTAAGGATGAGCTATGACCATTGTGGTCAGCCTCCCGCGTCTGGCTTGACCATACGGCCGTTGGTAGTCATCTATCACACTATTACTCTTTATTGATCTAACTATGAGCCAACAGACTTCACATCGCGGTCCCTGTGCAAGCTAACACGTTATTATCCGAGAATACGCCTGATAAGTAATGATTAATAAGACAGGGTAAAATTGATACACAAGGAAAAGATGACCAACGTTAGGAAACAGGGGCGCGGTAGAGTCCGGTCGATACCTCCTCACAGATAGGGATTATTGGCTTGCTCTGTATATATGAGGATGGGTAAGGGAATTCAAGCTCTGATTGTCAAGAGAAATGTTGGGCGTGGTTAGTACTTGGACTGTATAGGGGAAAGAAAACTGTATACACTAGGGAGGACATGTTCAAATTGAAGCAGTATACCTTAATGCAAGTCTACAACACAGAAGAAAGAAGGGAGATGACGCGGTATCTTCTTACAAGAGAAAGCTTGGATTTAAAGTTATGTCTAAATCACTCGCGGCAAAACAAAAGCGAATGGATGGGGCTCGCGACATCAGCAGAACACGATAGTCTTTGAACTGCTATCATCATTAAAGAGATAAAGATTTAATTAACCTCTGTGTTAAAACATGATAACAATAAGAGGACATAAATTGCAAGTGATTTGAAAGGAATGACCAGGGACGGGGGGGGGGGGGGGGGGGGGGGGGGTCAATATCCTCTTCCACAAGAAGTGCAGCCTTTCTCTAACATTTGCAAAACATGAAGCGCTGCTTATGTCTGATAGCAAAGGAAAATATTGATTTACTATCCGAAGGAGGTAGTGACCTATTAACCCCCATGTATAGTAACAGATGAAGTCTTCATCTTAAGTTACAAGTAGTGATGTTGGAGAATGGAAAAATTGTTCATCACAGCGAGGCAATCGAACGGCAAACTCTACACTTTGTATTTACCACAATTGGAGAAGGGCTTATTGGTTTGCGTGACTATTTTTTTTCTAAATTCATACATTAAAGTCTTATGCACCTGACCTTCTGCTTCTACATTAGTCTCGAAAATTTCGATTCCCACCATTTGATCCCTATCATCACTGACGAGTCCTCGAACGACGAAAACCTTGTATGATACAGTGTAAATTATTTTTTCCGCAAACTGTATCTATGACTAAATTTCAAATGTACTGTATGTGTGTGAAAATTCGAATCATAGCCATACGGGGGAAGATATTACGATTTCAATAATGTTATCTAAGGATATATATGTCAAAATTACATGATTCCCCTGATGCGATGTTTACGATCGATCCAAATAACAGAATACAACAAGGCCAGGATTCCATACCCTATGGTGACCATGTAACGACAAAGAAAGCATAAGACATTCCACACTGAAGACGTATTGATTGTGCCGTTTTGTGACCGTTACATTACTAACCTATCTGTGGCTTGATATTTCATATCTAATTTATACCGAAGAGAAAAATCTGAATTTCAAATGAGCACTTTAAGGAAATAGATTGATGAAACTATTCTGCGTAATTCCAAGACAAGATAATCATTATGAAAGATTTGTGAAACTAAATGCTTCATAACGGTAACATTGATCGATCAGGGGATTTCGAGCTTAATCAATTCATGTCTATCCCATGTGTCTTGTGAGTAAAAAATGTTTTCAGTGTTTCAGTATAGCGTAAGGATTCAATACTTCAGTTACTTTTTCAAGATACTTTTAAAATGATCCATGGGCCAATGCAATAATAGTTATTCAAAAACAGATTAAGGGACATTAATATAAAAAAAGAATGTTAATTGTCTCGTATACGATTTTTTAGCAATCTTCTATGAATTAAGGTATCTCTTTAAAAATATATCTTAATAAAAAGCTTCTTGATACAGTTCAAATTAATTTGGGAAACCATAGGCCGTGGAATATGTAATGATTATAAACATATGCATATCACGAGGTAATGTTAAGTTGAAACTAAATCTTAAAAGGAAATACATGGTGTACCATAAGGCTGCGTTACATTTAACTTTCATACTTTTTGTATCCGCAACAAATAACAAAACGGATGGAGTGATGCTACTGCAAGTACTGATCTAAAGACCAATCTGGCCAGAATAGTTGAGAAGGAACCAAACCGGGTATATTGGAGATATATCTTTTTTTCAAACCTACCAGTATTGGTAGTCTTTGAAAGGTCAGCTAACCCCTCGCAAGATGTAAAATTCTTCGTGATGGTGTTGTTTGTATACAGATCGAGAAAAAAACCTTCATTTCGTTAGGTCAGTCACTTCATTCTTTTTTCATAATGCACAGTCGATCTTCGTGTAACTGTCAGAATTTTACGTTTTCTACCAATCAATGACAATGTTATTTCGATGTTATAACCGAACGGAGAGTTTCAGTTTATTAACAATCTTATACCAATTTGTCCCAAACGTTCAGCTAAAATAGATGATTAACCAGATGTTTAAGATAATTCCGTGATTATATCTGTATTTGATGATTTAATGACATGTACGTTGAATATGAAGTGGGGAAACATTTCTTTAACTGATCTAAATCGATACAGACATCGAATTATCACCTTTTATTGTGGTCATATTGACTGCACCTTATGACCCCTGTCCATTCATGACTCAATCTAGGACTTATCAGAGATACTGAAGAATAAAAGCCAATGTCTAGATTATTGTGAAATACAATAGAGGAATTGTAAATGTTTCCATTCACAGTATTGCAAATAATTCCATGAAAGAACCCGTTACGCAAATAATACCCGATTATAGTTACAGCGCATACGTGACAATATTATCTCAATTCCCTGAAACATTGTTTCATAAAGATATTGTTCACTAAACTACGGATATTGCATTCTTAACAATTCGTCTCCGTCATTCATAGTAAAGCAATCGGTCAGTGTGATCGGCAAACTAATCTCTCCTTTTATTTCGATATAACATCAGATTCTAATTATCGTTTGGTGTCATTGATATAGCCCTCGCTATTTCTAGTTCTCCTCGGTGTTAAATTTGATTACTACTCAAGTGTTCCTTGCCTGTTAAAATAAGTGTTAGCTGTGGTCTCTATATAACCACAGAAACACGCATACCAGTGTCAAATTATAAAACAGCATTTTCAAATAAAAAAGGCAAGCAAGAATGAGTTTTCTGAGATATTGTTTGATGTCATGCGCTCCAGGATTTGTGACCAAATTGACGGTCTTGGCCTTCCATATATAGTTCCTGTGGGCTTCTAATTTATATCATGTGGTGCTGTGACGGTTCCCTTCAATTTGTCATGTAGCAATATCGCAAGTTCCAAGGCTACGTTAGCAGTAAATCCACGAGCCAAGGCCGATATCCTACTACCGTTAAAGAATTAGTTTATCGGTTACACAACATGATCGTCGTTTCATAGTGGAAGGATGGAACCAATGGCGAAAATTAACACTCAAACTAACAACTGGATAACATTTTTCTTAAAGCTATATTTCTTCGGTATCTTTTATCAAGTATTATACTTCATAAATATAATAATTCAGCACAAACATCATATAAATGTTACCATCATGCATCATCTTGGCTTACCATTCCGGACTACATTAAAACAGAAGCACCGGAAGCGAAGGCATGATACGCCCACCGTACCCTATCGGAAGTATAGTGGTATGGAAACACAAAAAAAGTTCCGACACTTTCTACATAATATCCGAAAATGCATTAGATGCTAAGACCCAAAGGGCCATAACTCTAATAAATTTTGTTGAATCAAACTGTCATTCAGGGGAAAAATTCCATGTCATGATGATTAAGTCTTCTATGTTTGAAAGATATCAATGGAAAACTGTAGAAGATCTCCAGACAAACAACAGTGTACAACATAACTGCATTTCCACATAAAGCCTATATTTTGCAATTGCAATTATATGCCATGCTGTTACGCGAAAAGTTGAATTAACTCAACAAAACCCTGTATATATGTAAAAAAATTATAGCTTTTCGAAGTGCCATACAAAAGTTTAGAGAAATTAAAGAAAACACAAACAAGTTCTGACGTTTTCTATATAATGCCCAAAAGGTCATAACTCCAGTGAATATTGTCGAATCAAACTGTCGTTCAGGAAAACACAATTTCAGGTCATGGTGGTAAAGCCTAGCAAGTTTGAAAGGCATCGGTTGAAAATTGTAGTGATGGAAGCATGAAACCTACTTAATCGATTACATTGTCACAAACAAACCAGTTTTCTTGCGTCACAATTCGTTTAAACCTACATTTTGAAAGAAATTTATTGAAAACTGAAAGAAAATTACCAGTCAAGATTTAGATTGTGAAATATGTAAGGGGCAATCACTCGTCCCATATGGTCAAATCAACCTATGTTCAAGAAAACACAACTTCATGTCCTGCTGAATAAATATACATTGTTTAAAACGTATCGGTTAAAAACTGGAATAAGATATCCGTACAAATACGTTTACGACGGTCGTACGGACAGACCACGCCATACATGTGCCATAAAACGTTCCGTCCGTCATTTGAAGACCGTAAACAATATTGGAGAAATCATATGTTGACTCCAAAGAAAGGATTTCAGACAATTATTCAAAACTGGTTATAGCTCATTCACAAAAAAAAAACGTTCTCCATAAGATAATTGGAAATAAATGTATCACTAAAAAATAAAATATCAGAAAATAATAGTTAGATCCTTTCACGGAACAATTCTCATCCCTACCAAAACTAAGAAATATGTGTATTTAGAAATTTGAAAAATAGCAATACGTGGCTTGATAACCTTAATACAAGAAACTGGCTATAAACAAATGAAACTCCGATCTCGTTATTATATTATATTTTCAACCTGGCTTATTTCATTTTTTCAACTTTTTTCCAGTGTCAGTAAACATTGATAAACAGGTATATTAACATTGGGTGTAGCCAACATAATCAAAGCAAAACCATCGTAGCAATACGAAGGGTAATATTGAACAGTTAAAAAGTTATTATTTTATCGTATACTTCCTGACGATTTTTCCCCATGTAAATTAACTTTTTTCCTGCTTTTGTTTTTATTAACCTCTGGGCAAGACAGACTATGGATATAACCGCGTTGTTGAAGAAGAAAACCTAGACGAAATCACGGAGATACAATATCATTAACAATGAAATTGTATGTACTGTTAAACCATGTACATGTGGCGGACTGTAAAAGCTGTGCGACAGGATAAATAATTAAACTGCACCACAGGCATAACAGGTAGAAACAGTTCATAGATTTGTGAAGTTAAAAATTAAAATGTCCAGCTGATATATTTATCACATGCTCTTATGAAAATAAAACCAAAACCATCACTTCCTCAACATCATAACAAGTACATGATGGCAACTGTTTGTATAGATGGTACAACAATAACAAAAGACGCTATCGGAAAAACGTCGATGAACATTTCTAAATTCCCTTTATAGTCTATTGGAATGAATTTTTCAAAGTTAAAAAAATCGATATGTGTATTTGAATTTGCTGTTTCGATTTACTGAGTGCATACTATTCCTTAGGGTGTAATGAAGATGTTATGATAGCGTATTTTTGATCTGCAGCACAGGTATACCTTTCTCCCATGTGCAATCAACCGGCACACCCTGGGATGAAGTCAGCGATGCAGTTCATGCCTTTAGTTTCTGCCATTAGTCGTTGCATACGTTTACGTGCATGATTCCCATGACCTGCACTTTCTTTAACGTTGCACATTAACAGCCCATCAAGGCTTGTTTTCTCAGTGTTGAATAATTTACATTAGAGACTCTCTCTCATTCAGAATTAAACGTTTAAAGGTACACATTACCACGAAAGAAAAAAATCAATTGGGATTTTGTATCGTAATAAAGTGAATAATATAGTTCAACTTGTCCGTGCACATCTTATACACAGCTACTCGCCGTAGCCGTAAACATTCTTTACATTGTACAATCTCTCTGTCCAGCAGTGTTCACTGTAATTACTTTCAGTGAGTTAAACTACCTCAGTGCTATATGCACCATATTTCCAAAAGTGTCCATTTAAAGAATTAACATATCTACGTATACTGCGATTTCATTTTCCAATAAAATACCTTTGAAGCCTCTTCTTGTGAAGGTACTTATCTTGTTATACTCTATTCATTTTAAGTTTATTAAAAAAGCACAAAATGACGGCTTTAATCATTTATTTCATTTTTGAAATATCAAGAAAAAAGTTTTAATCAAAAATGTTTTAATCCTATATTAATATATGCTCACATCGGCTTAAGTCGTAAAAGAGATTATTCTTTAATAACGTTTTATTTTGTTTCATAATTCCTAACTAACCAATTGACGATATTGTGCGACAAAAATAAAGATGATGTTATAGTAGATACCAAGTACTCTTATTCAGCAATGGTTTTGGTTTATCCTGCAGTCAAGAAATATAAATCTTTATATAACTGTTTGGGACTCGTGTGACGCCATTTTAAACCCAACTTTTAACAGATTATGATCGCATTTAACTGAGTGTCTTTTCACTACTTTTAAACAAACAATGACATTTAGAAACAACTAGTGACAAACAATCACCAACAGGCAATTTCACCGTAAATTGGAAAAAAGCAGTAACTTACAATAATTTTAATTTAATTTTATTTACATTAGGGGAACTATATGAAAGTGACTCACAAATAGTTCGATATATTGTTTCTCGTATAGTAAAAAAGACATTGTCTCTGTGTTGTTACACTGAAACTATCCACAGTAAAAACTGTTGTCTCAAGAGTGATTAACAGATGTAGATGGCATTATGCTTTCGCATTCACAACCATGTTGTGTTTGACAACAAATCCGCAGAACCTCAACTTTCGAACCTGATTGCGCATATTTCATCAAGTAATTGAAGACTACAAACAAAACAAGCCGTAATCAACCGTTTTTTTTATAAACCCTTTTGACATGAAAATTGTTTCACTGTATAATATCAATATCTTTCAAGTTTTTTATACAGTAACTGTTTATTCATATCTAAGTAGGATTATCAGGGATTATTGCATTGAAAATAATTTAAAGAATTGTCACCAAGAAACGTTGTCTGATACCTGCACGTCGTGGCTTTTTGATTGTTTGAAATGTTTGTAT
Organism: Mimachlamys varia; assembly: GCA_947623455.1. Classification (NCBI taxonomy): domain Eukaryota; kingdom Metazoa; phylum Mollusca; class Bivalvia; order Pectinida; family Pectinidae; genus Mimachlamys; species Mimachlamys varia. The sequence continues at coordinate 53,237,432 of OX392527.1, forward strand.
GTTGCTTACATATGTATTTCACATAATTTTGTTTTATGATATCCATATTTTTGTCTTTGTCTTCCAAATAAGATTGCTATATTGCTAAAATATGCGAAACTTCTCTTGTGCAGTCTTACAAACTAAGGCGGTTTCATTATAACGTTTTTCAAGGAGGGAAACACAACAAAGTATCGCTTTAATAAAATCAATGTAGAGGGAAAAAAATCGAAATATGCCACAAATAGAAGAGTGCAATTGCTTTTCCGAATCTCAATCATCTTTACAGGTAAGGAGACAAACTGGGAAGTTTGCCAGGAACTTGAGAAGGTGAACTGAGGATAGAATGTTGAAACCAAGGCAACCATGGGTCATCTGGTTGATAAAAGCGTTGCACCAAACTAACGAATACGGAAATCGTCATTCACGGAATCCGGAAGGCGAATTTACTATATAGAGTTGTCGAAGTGCAGAAATTCTTTTTAAACGAAAATTCAGTGAAAATGTTATGAAAATTTTTAAGCAAATTAGATGAAAATGGGAATTACGTTCTCGAACACTTCAACAAACACCAATATCTCGTCATGTACTTACCTTTATTAAAATGGTGACAAGACGTTGGTATGAACCTTCCAAAATATTCCAATGTTATATGGAGCTTCAAACGAGTACTGTAAGATACTTCCTAGCCTCTCTAAGTGGTACAGCAGAGGAGCAGACGACAGCCAAGTCGCGCGCTTGCCGCCACAGACCAAGTATAGTGGTGATGCGCAGTTCTACGGAGCAGCAGTTAAAGTAGGCTCATCAATATGGTATAATGAATTGTCAGAACTCAATACATTAATTGTATTGAGAGATTCCTCGGGACGGATGATCTGATCCGTGCAACACAGCAACACTACAAACTGTTGATGCCACCACTGCCGTGCCAGGTTTTACTGTGGCGCCGTATCAATCCCAGAGATTTGCTTCCTTCGCTGACACGTCTGTGTTGCAGGGTTCGCGACGTTCGCTGAAGTGTTGTTACTCCAGACACCAGTACGTGGCCTGACAAATCACAGCGTTGTTACACAGACAGATATGTCATGAAACAACAGGATTTACAGAGGCGATGTTTCCAAGACATCTTTATCCTTACACAACATGTTTACATACTTTTTTTATAATGCAAAGTTTGTCTGTAAATAATAAAAACGTTGTCAAAGCATGAAAGCATGAAGCATTGAAAAAAACGGAACATTTATATAAATTTTATTTATTTTAAAACAATTATGAATTATGAAACAAATTATCTAACTTATATTAGCCACACATGTTGGCCCGGATGTTAGCGGGCGAGAGGTCTTAGTGTGGATGGAAATCAAAGACCTAAGAGAAAACCCACGTGTTCGGGCAGGTGACCCTATATCTTTTCAAGTCCGGTCGGGGAAACGAATCCCGGTCGCCTTGGTGAAAGGCAAGTGCGCTATCTACTGCACCACCCGACCACCCGAACAATTATTTGACCACCATTACGATTATATTTACATTCTGATTGTTTCTTCTCTAAATGAAAATACCAACTCAAAACAACAAACACTAGACTATGAATACAGTATGAATACATCCATTCAAGTGAATTACTTATGACGATATATATTGATCTGTCTCAATTCGAGTCTTGCCGCTCCGCTTCGGATAACGCCCTAACGTCAAACGCTCAAATGATTATGGTTAATTATTGGTACCAATTTGATTCAAATCAGGGCTGTTCCGTCAATGTTCTCTAAAGGAAGACAAAAAAAAACAAATGCAGATAATTAAAAATTGTTTTCAAGAAATAGTAAATGAAATTTAAAAAATGTTCTATAGTTAAAAAGTAAATATATGAATTGAACGGCGGTTTTTTAATTTCCATGCCGGTATGAATGCAAAACGGTTACATCCATATAGGGATTGAACATCGAAGTTTTTAATTTTCATACCGGTATGAATGAAAATCGTTTACATCCATATTGCACGAATCCCGCTAGGGCTTCATGGTCAATATGGATGTCGATAAAAGTAACTATCCGGGTATCAGCTGCTTGTTTGTTCGATAGTGTTGTACGTCCTGCTAACAGCTTTGGTCATTTGGTCAATTTAAGGACGTGCTAGGTTTAAGAAGTGGAGGAAAGTCAGAGCTCCAAAACACAAGAGGCCCAGATGGCATGTATCGCTCATCTGGATACATTGGTACCTAGGTTATCATGGTAAAATAATTTTCAAAAAGATCCCATGGGGAGGGATATACCCAAAGACGAATCCCTGAAACATATTTGCATAAGTTTTAGTTTGGTAAGTCTCCAACTGTTTTCCAAGTTCAACTGAGAAACAAAGTCCCTATGCTAAGGCCAGACCCTGATACCAATGCCAATATCATGATTGTGTTCGTCTCTTTATGCCCATCATCTGAACTGTATTGGTTGGGTTCCAAACCCTGGGATCAAATGTATATTATCATGGTGATCGTCACTTTATGCCCAGCAAATGTATATTTAGTTTTGGGGTGGGGATCTCAATCATTTAAAAGTTATGGCACAGAAATTAAGTCTGCAAGTACGTGGTAAACCCTGAGACCAATCATAATATCATGATTTCCATGGTATCTTTATACCAAGCAATTATATATATATATTTGGGGTTGGGATCTCAACTGTTTAAAAGTTATGACTAAGGAGTCAAGTGTGCAAGGGCGTGGCAGACCCTGGGATCGAATCTTAAATTCTATATATATTTTTTTTGTGGGGATCTCAACCTTTAAAAATGTATGTCTCAGGAGTTAAGTCTGCGAGGTCTTAACTCCTGAGACATACGTGTCTCACTCCTGGACCAATCATGATATCAGGATTGTGTTCGTGTCTTTATGCCAAGCAATGATTTATTTTGTTAAGGGGTTAAACAAGTATCGATTTAAAAGGCTTTACCTCTATTTCCCGAATTGGGCCCCGCCCCCAGGGGGTTAGAATCACCATTTATGCAAACACAATTTGTTGTCTCCACGGGATGTTTCTGAACCAATGGGGTTAAAATCCAGGCAGTTCTTTATGACAAGTAGCTATCTAAAGGGCTTAACTTCTATTTCCCCCTCCCCCCAAAATTGGGCCACGCCCAAACAGGGTCAGTTTCCATTTATGCAAATTCTGTTGCCCTTCCCTAAAGGTTGTTTGTGACCTAATTTGGTTCAGATCCATTCAGCACTTTATGACACGTTGCGTTTTAAAAGGCTTTACCTATGTTTCGCCTCAATGCCCAAGGGGTCAGAATCACCATCTTTGCAAAATATATTCACCTTCCCAACCAAATGGGGTTTAATGGACAGTACATTTTCTTTTTTGGGCCGGGGTTGGGGGGTCAGTCACCATTTATGCAAAATCTGGTAACCTTCCCCAACTGATGTGTCTGATCAAATTGGGATAATCTATTCAGTTTTTTATGACAAGTAACAATTATAAAGATTTTACTAAGCTGTATGATAAACGTTAAGATTTCGATTTTCCGATCGTGAACTTTCCCTTTCTTGATAGTAACATCCCTGTTTCTCAATCCTACATGAGTGATGTTTACATGTCGCAGATGATTCGTTATGCTAGGGCTTGTTCTGAATATCGAGATTTTAGTGATAGATGTCAACTGCTGACGAACAAACTTAATGGCACAGGGATTCGAGAGATGCAGGTTGATGAAGACTTTGGACAAGTGTTATGGTCGCCATCTTCATCTCATCGTTCGTACGCGTATTTGTTTTGGTTAGCAATGATGACTCGGTTCTCATTTTGCGGATGGATGCTTACTGGGATGTGATCAAGATTTACATGGCGGCTGCCGATGAAGCAGAAGACGCTTACTCCTCGGGAACACCTGGTCTTATTCCCTTGTACTTTTACGAGGGTCTCATGGTAAATCTTTCTTTTGATTCTATTTTGCCTCTACAAATTTCAGTGTGTATTTTAATATACTATTTTTTTATAAATGTGAATATATATTCAATTTCTAAGTCTGTGTTACGTTACACTAAGACCGCATTGGTTCTTCTTATGTACAGTTCATATATACATATTGGCCTACATTTCGATGTTCGATGTTCAATATTCATATGTCGAAGTCCCGATGTTTCGAAGTTTTCACGACGGTCCCGCAACGTTCGAAACATCGAAGTTTGACTGTAGTTTAATCGATTTTGAGGACGGATTATGGTTTTGTTGACGCTTTGGGTTTTGGACCTTTGAGGTCCCTCACACCGATTTCATATTTTATAACTTTGTTATAATCAATTTAAAAGTCAGTTAAGGACGGCCGCCCGTTGTATGGGTCTGTGTGTTGAGTGTGTGTGTATTTGGGGGACTGCGGTGTGTTCGTGTAAGGCTTTTTCAGGACTATAATTTGACTGGAATTGAATTCAGATATGTAATCATTGCCCAAGAAGTTGCGCCCTTCATTATTGGCCAACAACGTCAAATGACGTTACAGCAAATAGACGATGGATGCCTAAATTGAGAGGAAGACCGACCTCCAACGACAGCGAAAGTGACGTCAAAACTCATTACTATGCAAAAGTAGCCCGATAGCCGACAAAAACTTTTGAGACACGAAAATTTTGCGTGTTTTTGGAGGAAATCGAGATGATTTCTGCCGAAGGAGGATACATTTTACGTGCATTTAGGAGGTTTTTAAAATAAAAGTTATCCATTTGTCCAACGGTAGCAAGCTTTTATCGTACCTCAACACTAGAAATGTGATTTGTATGTAGGTGGGGTCGATTCTTCGACCTGGAAAACTGTCCACCCTTTAGCCTTGATGACCATTGAGGGGGACAGTTTTATCGAAAAAATATTCTGAATCCCCCCCCCCCTCTCAATTGTTAATTACTCAAATACTAGCTGTAACAAAGTCTCAGGTCCCTGTGGGCCAAAGTGCTAATATACTAATATACTGAAGTATAAAGTGTCAAGGGAGATATTATGAAGGAAAATGTTGTAAAGAAAGAACGGAAAACACGCAATCCAAAAGTCAGTCGCCTCTCACGCATCATGCAAAGGGGCAGCAGGTATAGATATGAATATTTGTATATATTCATACACTTTCGAAAATAAACCGAGATGATAGAAAGGTTTAACAATAACGGGTTTAGACAAGAGCTGTGCTCGACAGTTTCTACTAACACTGGGATCAAATATCAAGGCAACAATTCACACTGAATAGCTTATTATAAACGTCATTTGAGTATATACGGGACATACAAATGTGTACCTTGCCTGTATTGGGCGTGTAATTATATACGTGTATTACTGCCGTAGAGAGCTCGATTACACGTTTTTCGGTAGTACATAACTACTTCCAGGAAATTGCCCCTTCCACGTAGATGTATGTACACTACCGCTGTGTACAATGTACAAGTCGTTGTAGAGGCTGTTTAGCTTTATATATATTTTATCTAAATTGAGGAATCTCAATTATTGTAGCCAAGTAGTACGGTGTAAAACGTGGGAACAACACGGGCAATATCCACTTGTTGTATAAGTAATCTGTCAGAATTGTTTGGTAGGGGTATTAATTATAGTCCACATTACAATAAACTGGCACACAGAACAGCCGGATTCAATTTGGCCGTCTGTGACTAGGGAGGCTGGTGCAATCGACGTATTGATCTTTCATAGGTCGGTTAGGCCGAGTCTGGTTCTGTAGGGTGAAAACTCATTTTACACGACAAAATAACGCTTTTTGTAAGCAATGGTATCAAGCTCGAAGAGGTATTATGCATCGGTGGACGAGGGAATGGAATTACATAGATGTACATGTATCAGTACGTAGTGTATAGCACAGGGGTAGTTATAACGTTGATGCACGTTGTATTCTGAAGTATAAGTGGTCTATTAAACAAAAGTCAATAGATATTCTTTTATTTTCGTGATTTAAAAAAAAATAAATAAAAAAATCGGAGAATACCAAAGCGTCAACAAAACCATAATCCGAATTCAAAATAGATGAAACTAGGGTCAAATGGGCGGATTGGTTGAGTGGTAAACACTTCGGCCTTCCATGCAGGCGGCCGGGGTTCGATCCCCGTTATCGTCATACGCATGGAACATTCAGAGAAAGTGTTTTTCTCCTGCCCACACAACTCCAACAACCCAGGTGGAGTATAAAATGGTCTGGGGTGGATGTTGCAGTATCGGTGATGTAGCAAACTTACGTAGTGTGAAAGTTCGTCTATAGGTTTGTCTTTGGTGTTTCCTTCAGAAATGTCGTCGCCTTTGTATTGCAGCTTGTACGTTTTATTCTTTGTATGACTAAATAATTATTTTTTTTAAAACACGTTTTTCATTGGTTTGTTGATCAAGCTATGGACCAAAAAATAAAGCACATGTTTTGATGACGTCATACACAAAATACTACTTTTAGCATAAAAAGTTAATCTGCTAGTGCAACATTGTGCTACATCGCTGCACTATCTCATTAACATGTCGTTTGACATAGGAGACCCAAATAAGATTCTTGATATCATTAATGTAGGCCTACATCCAGCCACTGTCCTAATGAAGCCCAACGAGTTGTATCCATAGTCCGTACTCGTGTACTGTGTGCTCCATTTCCATCAATCATTATTTGTTTCATGTAACTAGGGTTAAGTTGTTTCCTAGTTCCTTCGTGTAAACTGAGACTGTCATGGTGGCCTTCCTCCAGCCACCGTCATTATTACGTCACAGTGCGCGCAGTCACGGTACGCACCAAATTAGAAACACGGATTGTGCTTGCTTGATGGAGAAATCAATGCGCCATTTATTAAAAAAGCAGTATTACTATTATGAAGAGTAGAGATGCTCATCTGGAATAGGATTATTTATTTTTTTAGTTAAGTGTAATTAAATTTTAAGGATTGCAATCCTTAATTTACCGTAAAGCATGCTGTGATATACCTCTTTACAGGTAGCTTAGTTTTACTTTTAATTTTAGTATACAGTTTGTATTAGCATTCGTACGTTACTTAAATTGTTTTATCCCAGTATGTTCTACGATAGTACCACTTCTAATCTATAATTGTCATTTTATATTATGTTATACCTTTTTCGGTAGAACTTGATCTGCGGTGCTAATGTTTTAAAGTCAACAAATACGTTTCTAATTGAAATGTCTAAATTGTTATTGTATATAAGTATGTTGTTTTCTAAATCTTGTTTTTGTATATAACTATCAGAATTAAGGGAGTCATTATGATGGTTCCTGGAGGTACTGATCACCATTTTGAAGCTTTTCGTCAATTTCAATCGCTAGGGTAAACATCAGTGAATTTTAAGAAGTCGAACAATAGTGTTTAACAATGTGCCATGAGTTAAAAGACTTAATATTCTAAGAATGTCTCTGAACCTGAAGCAAAACTTCTTTCACAAAATCAACCTAAGTGTCGGAACACTAGGATAATCTTGATTTATAAAATACAAATCCTTCGTATAACAGAAAATAGATAAGAGAATACCGAAGCGTTAACAAAATCATAATCCAGATTCAAAATCGATTAAACCAGGGGCAAAATATAAAGGAAAGATTTACATGGAGACCCTTGTAAAAGTACAAGAGAATAAGACCAGGTGTTCCGGAAGAGTAGGCGTATTCTGCTTCATCGACGACACCAACCATGTAAATCTTTGTCACATCCTAGTAAACATCAAGTTCTCAAAATGAGAACCGAGTATCATTGTCAATCACAACAAGTAAAAACACTAATGAGCATACTCAAAAACGTCCCATCTTCATTTCACTTAAAGATACAGAATATTTCTAAATGAGACAAAGATGGCGACCATTAAACGTGCCCATAGTTGCTCATAAAATACACAATAATCTTATATGGAAAATAAGGGTATCCACAAGTGTAAGAACAAATGGATCCCCGCTGTAATTGCTCATATCCATATATTGTAAACAAGAGTTTGTGGATCTGTTTCCAGTCATAATAACAATATTTATTAGCCTTTTATTCTCTGCTCCAATCCTTGTTACGCGGTTTAAAACCCATTTTGATGTTTATTGTGACGGTAATGTTGCCCTGCACACATTACCGTGGTATAGTCATACATGTTTAATGAAACATTAGCGTGACGATAGCACTACACACAGCTCATACTGCTTGGTGTGGCCAACATAACATGTATATCTAATTCAAACTTGATTTGTATGCATTAGCAATGAAAGTGTAGTTGAGGCATTTGCGATTGTTTTTATTATGACCGAAGACATACATATTGATATTGTAAGTACATTGGGGTTTAACAACCTAGGCGTAACAAAAAGATAGCCACGCCTTGTTGTTCAGACGAAAACGTCAACAATGGCTTGGTAAAATGAAATGTGGATATCTCTTGGGATTTCGTTTATAACTAAAAGTACGCATCCTCCTCCACTGGAAAGGGGCATGTTCACACGTCCTGCTGGGTAAAGTACATATCCAACGGAAAGCAGCATACTTATAAACGTTTAGACGTAATTTGTAAGATAGCTTTGTCATATGTAACTGCATTAAACAAATACCTCCACCTACAGTTTTTACATACTAATAAGAACACTACATAACAGCTACCCAAAAAGTCTTTTTCCTCACAGTCCATTGCAATTCCAGATCTTGACTTAAGGTATAGGAAAGACAACTCGTAATATAGGACTAATGGACGGCCGCCAATTTTGATTGCAAGAGACATGCACAAACTGGTCGCTTACGAAGGCTTCTATAAAATAGATAAAAACTAGTAGAATCTTTCATTTGATTTTTAGCCTTTAAATTCAATAAACATCGTGGATTTATATCAAAATATTAGCAACATTTGCAAGCTCTTGTTCAATAAATGATCTGGAGAATTGGCGATCGTAAAAATAAAAAGGCTGTTAAGTCGGAAATAGTATATACCCTCACAAGGACCTGTTTGTCTTGAATTACCTCCGCGATCTGAAATCTTGTTCATGTTTTATTGTATAAGCATGATAACCAATGATCCATTTCAGAACAAGAAGTAAAATTTAAATTGATGTCGAAAGAATAGCCGTCCATCGGTGATCCTATCCTTTTCGAGCAGTAAAACTTTCCACATCCCATCCCGAAACGGGCACTGTCGACCAAAAGCAGTAGCCCGAGGGTTCTCATCATATACCGCACCATGCCATTAGTTTGTAACTCATCCTATATAACGTTGAGTAATGGAAAAAAGTTCAGAGAATACCAAAGCCTCAACAAAACCATAATCCGAACTCAAAATCTATTGAACTAGGGGCAAAATAGGAACAAAAGAAAGATTTACAAGGAGACTCTCGTAAAAGCACAAGAAAATAAGACCAGGTGTTCCTAGAGAGCAAGAGTCTTCTGATTTATCGACGAAATCGAGTTACATGAAGACATGTTTATAGTGCTACCGTACGTAACTTATAACACTTACGTACACGTAAATCATACCGAAAGAGAATAATCCAACGTAATATGATCAAACAATTCCTTTAGACTTGATGTGCTTTCGGGATTATTCTAGGGGGCCAAACAAATCGGTACATGACGTCATCACTTTTTACGGTGTCTATTTTTCTAGGTCATGCGATATAAGTTTACCATTTATGGAAAAGACAAAATTACATTATATCTTGATAAATCTTGAATATTTTTGTTTTATTACTCAGTATTTGCTCAATATGTCTGTTTGATATAATCTAAAATGAAACATTTTATAGTATATCATTCATTAGAGAAGTGAGTATATGAGTATACACGGGTTTGTTATTTGGCATACAAATATTACATGTAATGCTATTTTATACTTAAAATAATGGCGCTTAGCACGGCGTCATTTCATCATTGTACTATTTTTGTATCATATATATTTCTTATTGCGTTGTTTTTTCTTATATTTATTCATTATTGATATTTCCAAGTTATTCGTTTTACAAATCCCTTTCTCCTTAACAATAATGCATCACGTTCATACTCTCTCCCAAGACATATTTTACTTTCAATTTTGTGTGAAATACTGCTGGTAAATTATAATTAATGTACAGTTGTACATTTTGTCTTTCCATATTTGTTAAACATTCGTTTTTGTTCAATCCTTGTACATGTTTTAATTTTTTTTAAGTTAAGATTTGCCAAATGTTTTTGCGATACGCATTCTTGATTTTTTATTTTATATAAGAGAATTGTAAGCTGCATCTATTAACAAGAGGCCCAAGAGCCTTGACGATCGCCTGAATTTTGATGTACAGGTAACAATAACTGCGAGCCCTGCAGGGCGCACGAATTGTACCTGCTGCCCCAATTGCATGATCTTAGGAGGCGACGAACCATGGAATCTTACATTCTTTCTTAAGAACTTCCTCCTTCCTAATGTCTCCCCTGACAACCTCACTTTTGGGCTTTAGTTGAGCGTTCGCCCCTGTGAGAAAGGTTTCGGGTTCCGTACTCGAACCGAGACATACCAGAGTCAATAACAATGGTAGTAATAACTCCCTGCTTGACGCTCAGCATTAAGGGAGTGGAACGACTGGTTCGCCCTTTGTCATTATAATCACAGGGACACGTTACAATAGTAATGTATGTATAAAATATATGGGGGGTCGATATAAAGATAACACAAGGGACGAAGCTCCGAATTTGGAATTCCGAGGGCGCCAATTTCAAATATAAATTAACAACACTTACATTCAGTCTTTTTTCATGGGAATCACTGCTATCGTTTCGTTATAAGTTATTGTTTTCACACGTACCATTCTTAATTGTCCATCTGTTCTCGTACTCTCCATTTTTAAGCACTTATTCGAAAGTTCCCTCTTAAAAAGTGGCGCTATCGACTGAATGTTGCGCAATACCTTTCGGAAGGCAGTGGACACTAGCAACCAAAGGTAAGAAACTCCCGATGTACACAGAAAGACTGACCTCCGCAGTGAATATGTTTTGACGGAATATTTAAAACAAATATGTCTGATATCGTGTCTCGGTGAGTAATCGTTTATTAATTGCTTTATGCGTGATCTGAAAATTACCAGACTTGTTCCAAAGTTAGGAGAGGCCTTTTTAAATAGAATTTGATACAATATATGTTGTGATACAACGTTTCAATTTTTTGTAGAATAATTTTAATGAAGACTCAAGTTGTTGCTCACATACTGATTAACAACTAGAGCCTATTAATGAATAACAAGTTAAATGATTCGAAGAGTGTGATGCCAGTCACAGTTGACTTAATTGATGAAATATTGTCAAGAGTTATTAAAATGGTTAATGTTAAGCTTCTTGGCCTAATATAACACGAATCAAGATCCCTGTTATGTTATTTGCATAATAATTTACTTTTATTTTACATAGTTAACATTTAATTCTTGAGATTTGAGTAGCCAAATGACACTATATGAGATCATATTTGTTTCAGATATTACAATCCATTGCATACAAGATTTAAATGAAAGGATAATTTCACCATGTCAAGCATGTCAGCAATATCTATCATAATGCATGAAAATGTTAAAGTTTTTATTTGCACGTCTTTTGATAATATGTCTTTTAAGATCAGTACTAATTCATGCATTTGATTTACCCCCAGGCACAGAATTGATAATCTAGTTAATTTAATGTGTTTTTTTTAAATTATTTATTTTCAATATTCAAGTCCCATACAACCTTCGAGATGAAATGTTTTAATTTTCGTAGGTAATCTTGCAATAAATTCCTTAAATCTTTTCATTCGAGAGATGCAGGTTGATGAAGACTATGGGCAAGTTTAAGGTAGCCATCTTGATCTCATCGAGAAATATTCTGTATCATTGTGTGATATGAAGATGGACGTTTTTGAGTTTGCTTGTTGGTGTGTTTGCTTGTTGTGGTGACGGTGATGACTCGGTTCTCATTTTAAGGATTGGTACTTGCTTGGATGTGACCAAGATTTACATGGCGGATATCGTCGATAAAGCAGAAGACGCTTACTCTTCCGGAACACCTGGTCCTATTCTCTTGTGCTTTTAAGAGAGTCTCCATGTATATCTTTCCTTTGTTCTTATTTTGTGGATTGTGGTTTTGTTGAGGCTTTGGTATTCTCTGATTTTTTTGACGTCACTTGGTTTGAAAGCAATATATGGCGAGTTTATGCCCCTTAATGATGCATTAGTCATCCATTCTATAATTCTATAAAGCATTGTACATGTATGTAGGCAAGGAGGAAAGTTTATGTTGAGAGAGACACAAACTGTTTTTTCCCGAATATCATGACTTTTAACACATGAATTCAGTATTCACTCTCCTCACGTGACTTTTCAATACAGTAGCATGTACTCACACTCCTCACATGACATTTTAATACAGTGCCATGTATTCACACTCCTCACTTGGTTTTCGTTAATAGCGAAGGAACATTCTGAAGTAGATCTTTGTATCAGTGTATCAGTGATATCAGTGATATCAGTGAAGTGAATGTAAAATATCTCAACTTACAAAATGAAAAATACAAAAAGATTTGCAGCATGGATGAAATTTAATTCTGCTGGTATGATGGTAATTTGAAAAATTTACAGTGATGGTGATAATGTCACAATATTTATTGAATTGATGTTATAACAGTGCATTATATGTCATAAGGATAATGTCATGACAATGTGGTGATGTGTGTCACAATTAAGATGAAATTGTGTTGATGTATAGATATGTCTTAATGGTGATGCTGATGATGATGAGTAGTGATCAAAATATTACAAAGATGATAACAAAATACAGATGATGGTTGACATCATATATTGGTGTTGTGACTTTCCAGGTTGTTCGGGATGTTTTACTGAGGTTGTCCTATAGCCACAAACATCTAACTGTAAAGGTACATATTTAAGCGATATTCATGTTGAAAGCATATGTACGTTATGATTGTTCTATATATATTGTTGCTTTCTATAGTTAGTATTGTGAGTGTTCAAAATTATCATTGTGCTTATCTGTTGAGTGCATAAAAACAAGTAGGTCTAAAATTTCTGGTGTAGTCTAACATTACCTTGTAACACCACTGATGGTATCCTCCTCTTTCTGTCGGTGTATTTTGGTGAGATTGATATGGTGAAAGTAATCAATAAGTCTGGTGGAGAAAACATAATTGCCAGTGTCTCAATACTGAGGAGATGGGACAGGAGGAAGTTGAAAAAAATCCCCTCAAAGGAGCATCTGTATACCTCCACAAGATTGTTGATTCCCTCTGATATGCTTGCAGAAATTGTCTATCTGTTCCAATATGTTTTGGCTAATAAGTGAAATTCCATCTTTTGCAATTAGTTCAGCATGAAAAATGTTTCCTTTTTACATGTATATCTGTCATCGTTGTCCAATAAATCACAAAGCTCATCATTAGTGAAGCGCCCATCGAGTAAGCCAAACAGTTTATGTACAGTTAAAACCTTGACATCTTGTGAAACTTTCTCTCGTTACACTGATACAGCCTTTCCGGTACTGGCAGCTACGTAATTTTTTTATAGCGAGACAATAGTCAATAACATTTCATATTGCAAATGATTTTCCAGTGCTAAGAATTCCAGTTAAAAGAACATTATGCCCACTCTTTATAGTATCAAATGCGTTGTTTTGAACAGAATCCATATTTTATCTAGCTCTTTTTCCTTCTAAAAAACATCTTTCAGTTCTGATAAAGATTTTCCCCTGTCCGCTAAAACCTTCAACCGCTCAAGGTGTAAAACTGAAAAACCGAGTTTCCAACAATATTCCAATCTGATTAAAATACAGATCCTCACTATTACTATCGTGTGTAGGATCTGACAGCGACCAGTAGAAGGTCATGTGCAGATGACCTTTATTATTTCCATATCTAGGAAATGAACAGCCAATCAAAACGTGCATTGTAAACGGTGTTTGGTAGACGGACAAAAATGGCGGCGGGTCGAAGCGAAGAAGAGAAAATCATACAGGGCGTTATGTAACAATTTGATTAGTATATTTTGTGATAATTTCTTTACCGTCAGTTGTTATTTCTTTTCGGACAAACGAAAAACTACAAATCAAACGGATAATATATAAAAAGAACACACGCCTTCGCGTAAAGACCGCTGAACTGGGCGCCGCCATTTTTGTATACGGTCGTTCGGGTTTCTCGCTACTTCACTCTGGTTTAACGACAAGTGTAGAAACAAATCGAAATTAGCTTTTCACTTTCAGAATCTGGTAAGCATGCACATGACCTTCTACTGGTCGCTGTCAGATCCTACACACGATAGTAATAGTGAGGATCTGTATTTTAATCAGATTGACATTATTACTACCCACTGTTAAGTGTCAAATATGTAGTTGTTAACAGAAATCATGTGATATCCAGATTTTTCCCTTCCAAAACATTTTTTTTCAGTTCTGATCAAACGTGATTTAACGCAGATTATCCTCTGTCCGGTAAAACCTTCCATCGCTCAATGTAAAAAAAAGAGTTTACCGAACATCTTTAGACATTCGGAACCTGCAGAAGTTTACTTACCTCCCAAAGCATCCCGATGGTACTGATAATCCAGTGCGACGGTATTGCGCAACATCCGGTCGATAGCGCCACTTTTTAGGAGGGAAGACTTTCGACAAAGTGCTTGAAAATGGAGAGTATGAGTACAGATGGACAATTAAGAATTGTATGTGTGAAAACAATAGCTTATAACGAAACGATAGCAGTGATTCCCATGAAAAAAGACTGAAAGTAAGTGTTGTTAATTTATATTTGAAATTGGCGCCCTCGGCATTCCAGATTCGGGGCTTCGTCCCTTGTGTTAGGTTTATATCGACCCCCCATATATTTCATACATACATAACTATTGTAACGTGTCCCTGTGGTATAATTTTACTGAGTGGGGTGTTCTGCCGGCGGCCTTCGGCAGTATACGTCAGTGAGGCAGCACTTTAAATTGGCAAAAGATCCGGCTATCGCAAGAAGGCTTTTACGAACATATCGCACCTCTCAAATACGCTCGCTCTCAACACACACACCAACACCGCTTACACCGGGGTGTAAATGACCCTGGCTGTTAATAGGACGTAAAAACAGTCCTTGGCATTGTTTTGAAGGAACATTTATTAAGACTCGAACTCTGCAAAATGCTGATATCGTTATGGAAAGAGTTTTTACCTTCTGAAACAAATAAGACTTTAATGATATACAGGCCGCAATGTCAAAGCTACTTTTGGACAATGTGGATGGTAGGTCAGAGATTTATATGTGCCAGTATTGTGTCATACATACAGCAAGCTTCTTATTAGCAGCATCGCCCTAAAATAGTAACTATTACAATATAATTAAACTTAATACCAAAATGGCAAGTTTCTGAAAAACGATGACATCCTAAAACGGACGACACATTTGAAGATGTGGTCACAATTTATGAAGTAATGCATGATGACTCTTCTTGGTCAGATTGTTACATTGACGTTGTATAGGATAAACAACATAACATTATTGGATTATTTGTCACTGAGCACCAAGATAAGGCTATTAGATTATTGTCACTGAGCAACAAGATAATGGCATTGGATTATTGTCACTGAGCACCAAGATAAGGGCACACACGCAAGTTTTCAAAAGCAAATTGATTGTATGTAAACTTTGTGTGTAAGTTTGAAGATAGAAGCAACGGACGAAAGAGATTTTTGAAATTCAAGGGTATCTTAACTGAACTCGGAAATATTTCTTTTATTCAATAACAAGTTGGTTAAGATACTTCCCAGAAAGAATAACACTTATAAATGTCGTATCAATTTTTTGGCAAAAGTGGTTTTTCCTTTTCATTTATAAATAACGCTTTTAACTACGCCAGTCGCGAGAAAGGTCATTATGGCAAAATTTTATGTTTTCATGCATTCATGCAGGTAGGGCGTAACAAATTACCTGCTGCCCCATTGCATGATCGTAAGAGGCGACTAAATTGGGGATCTTATCTTTTGTCTCAATTTTCTTCCATTGACACTACCTCACTTTTGTCTATTAGATGAGCGTTTGCCCCAGTGGGAAAGGCTTTGAGTTCTGCTTTCTTGAGCAATCGAAGTTACTTCTCCCTTCTTGACGCTCAGAATTATGGGAGTGGAACGACTGGTTCACCCGTTGTCAGCATAATGTGACCGGGTAAGGTGTTCTGATCTGTTCTGGGGCCTTCAGCAGCACACTTCCACGTGGTAGCGCTTTAAATATGCAAAAGATTCGGACTATCCACACTTAAATGACCCTTGTTGTTAATAGCAAATAAAAACACTCAAATCGAGACAAACCAAATTTCTCTGGATCAAGTAATTTCTAAAACAAATATATTTGGCATTATGTATATTGTATATGCACCATCTATGTGTATATTCAAAGGAAACGATGTATCATACTTGAATGACGACAGTAATATGACGTGATAACATCGCACATTTATGTTTCGGTAAATTCTTCTCATGTACCTAATGATTAATGTATGCACATGATATGCTTTTGTTGTAGAATCAGTACATATACTTAGCCTTTTCAATTTGATAATCATGGAATTTTGTAATCTAAAACATCCGGGTCACATCTAGATATAGAAAATAAACTGCAAAGATGATTCTGTCAAAACGTAAAACCACAATGAACATGAGCTAAGTTTTCAACACGTTTCTTTATAATCTTGCACGAACAATTTTCGGTATGGATTGCAAACGTCGTCTCCCCAATATTCTAACATTACAATCGTTGTCAAGCATCGACATCTACCATCAGCCGCTGCCAATTGTTCTGATATTTTTAGTTTATACATCTTTCACCCAAATAAGTGTTTAACATTGAGTCATATCACCTATCTGAAGGCTCAAAGTTCCCGAGGCAAAGGAAAGATAATACGAGTTCCTGTTTCATGTCGTAAATCTGAATAATAAATCAAATGTATTAAACGAAAAATACATAATGCGAACAGCAATGCAATGATTTCTTTTGATTAAGACTCGGCTGTATTTATCTACATAAAGATATATTTTGTTTTTGTTATCCCCAACTTTTCTGATTCTACTCTAGTAACACAAATGTAATATTCTACCCTACCAAGTATTTAAACAACGTACCTATCGTTTGATCCTCATCGGTCAAGTAGCTGTACTGCTGTCCAAGTCCATCCACACGGACGCACTTGTATTTTCCTTGGATATACAAAATAGAGAGGTCCCATTTGGCGGGAATGCTGAGGTTCGGTTTCCCCAAAACCCTGTTGCTCATGTACCTCTTCCTGTACAACTGTCGCTCTTTTTCAGCACCCTCTTTAAGTTTCTGGAAATTATGAAGATTTTGAAGGAACGTCTTCGATCTCTTGTTCTGAGAGATTTCTTTTCCAAGAAAGGCGGACGACGATACAAATATATGGTAGTGAGATATCTTGGAGCATACTTTGTCAAAAACACGACAAAAGCTAAGAGGAAATATATTGAAGAAGATATAGTAAGGATGATTGAATTCCTGATCGACAATTTGTTTTTGAATTTCGGAGGAATGATTTTCATGGGAACAAACTGTGCCCCACTTTTAGTTGACTTGTTTTTGTTTTTATACGAGGCTGAATTTGTGGAAGGCTTATCAGGATAGTGAACAAAAACCTTGCCAAATCTTTTAATTTCACTTTCAGATATATCGACGATGTGCTGTCTATTAACAACAAGAGGTTTGCAGACCACGTCGATCGTATATACCCTTCTGATCTCTCTCAATATTGACTTAAACTACGGCCAACATGGACAGCTTACTACTAAGCTATACGATAAACGTGATGATTTCAATTTTCCGATCGTGAGCTTTCCATTTCTTGATAGTAACATCCCTGCTTCTCCAACCTATGGTGATTACATGTCGAAGTTGATTCGATATGCTACGGCTTGCTCTAAATATCGTGATTTTTGTAATCGATGTCGGTTTATCAGGACTATGGGCAAGTTTTATTGTCGCCATCTTTGCCTCATTGTGTCTTTAAGTGATATGAAGATGGGACGTTTTTGAGTATTTTCATTAGTGTGCTTACTTGTTGTGATTAACAATGCTAATCGGTTCTCGATTTGAGAATTTGATTTTTACTTGGATGTGACAAAGATTTACATGGCGGGTGTCGTCGATAAAGCAGAAGACGCTTACTCTTCCAGAACACCTGGTCTTGTTCTCTTGTATTTTTACAAGGGTCTCCATGTAAAACTTTCCTTTGTTCATATTTTGCCCCTGGTTTAATCGATTTTGAGTTCGGATTATGATTTGTTAACCCTTCGGCATTCTCTAATATTTTTTCACAGCATCCATTTTTGTTTTCGCATTCTCTCTCAAATGTGGTATACGTTCATGAGGGTGTAATTATTTCAATATCAGGGACGCGTTTCAAATAAGCATCGTTGAAGGATGATAGACCAAAGGCCTAAATTTCCATTTCCTCGCACCATAGTGTGTAGCATCACCGAAGCAGGTAGGTATCTAGCAGGAATTTAATCCCTTTCAGGAGGGGCTACGGGCTATGGGATACCAATTTCAAGAGATTTCGTATAACGGTAACAGCAAATATAATTTCTGCAATTTTGAGTGCTTGTGAAGTGTTTGCCGGTAAGTACATGTTCTTTCGGGAAGTGATTCCTTGCTGATTTACATATGCGATGATGTTCAAAAGTGTTCATTTTGTGAAATCCAATAGTATTTGTAATGCTGTTCTAAACACGCTGTCATCCTCAAATTTATAATTATAACGTTTCCGCTAACGTTCACCTCTTTTTATCGTAGGACCAACACCACATGCCTTCAAATTGCTCATCACAATCAGTTCTTTTTCATGTTTAAACATTTGGCGACGTTTGAAAACGTGTCCTGAAATTAATTTATTGATGTATTTTGCAAGAGAATTATTTTGATGCTTCCAACGTTGCCCGTCAGCCTTTCATCCTCAGAAGAAGAAGACTGTTGCTCTGGTGGATTGTCTGTATCAAAGATTCCATTCCCACTCGCTTCCTTATAATTTTGAATGCCGCATGATAGCACCTCTTCGTCCCCACTTTTTTCACCTTCAGATATCTCACTCTCATGATGGAAAAACAATTGGACCTTTTAGTGCTGAATACCCAAATTCGTCATACAGACAATCGAATTGCTTCAATAAGGAAAGAGATTATTTGGGGAAATATAAATATAATACCAGGGGGTAAAACTCTAATCTTTAAAAATAGGATAGACAGTAATATGATCTGTATTGAAGACATAATCGATGAAAACGGTAGAATACATGAAACTCATATACGTCTAAAACCAGTTAACACACATAATTACGTGAGTAAAATAATGAAAGTTAAAAACGCAATTCCCATGAAATGGAAAAAGGCGATTTCTATGCAAAATCCAATTAAAACCAAAGTTATTTTGTCAGATAAAAAAATATTCTCTATGATAAAAAAAATAATATGTGCTTTAGCTTAAAGATGTTAAATAACAAAGATGTTTATATGTTAGCAATCCAAACGAAATATGTGAGAAATATGAATAAAGATCGCTGGATCAACCACTTCAGACTTAATGGAGCAATAGAACTTGACCTTATGTTACAACTTGTTTTCAATAAGTTAATAAATAATAGATACAAAGTATTCAAATGGAAATTGTTTCATTATATTATTCCATCTAGGCAAATATTAAAAAGGATGACAATAACAGATAATGATCTCTGTAACGCCTGCCGAGAAAAACACAGAAGAACTTTATTTCATTGACTGTAAATACCTAGACCATTCTTGGAATAAAATGAGTGAGGGTTTTAAAAACATAGGTATCTGCAAGTTCCTCTTTAACAATATCCCCGAGTTGTTTTTCCTTGCATTTCTTGGCGAGATCCTCCTTCACTTTCTCTTATCTTTCTTAATGACTTCTGCACATTTTTGCTCTACCTTGAATTCCGTTTACAGGTGTTTTCAGTACGATTGTCTGAAATGATGCACAAAACCACATAGAATTCGATTGGGACAAGGCAGTGTATTCATTGTCTTCCATGCCAAGGCATTTCGCGTAGAAGTGGTCCCGGCATCTGTTACATTCCATGACTTTGTTATCTGCATCGTCGAATATATTCTTACACAGCTTGCATGTCCAAACTACTTTCCCCAACAGAGTTGTGAAGGCATCGTCCTTGGTTGCTTTCTCACTATCTTTTAATTTCTCGGTTAGACACTCGTCTTGTTTTGAAATCGGTTGCTAAGTCCTTGTCCGGTTTGTTTACATCCCGGCTCGTCGAGCTGGAGAATGGCATGCTTGTATCTGGCGATGTTTATATTGGATCGCAATATACGCCATTATCTAACTGAATTTTCTTATATAAATGCAACCTAAAACTGCCATCCGTAGGATACCTAATACACCCCCCCCCCCCCCTGCAGATGCTGGTAGTTTATAATCCTTTACTGACTTTGACGGTCAACATACAGAAATACAGTGATAAACACCTCAAAACGTTATCTGACATAAAGGGGAGTTACTCCCTTAAAAGAAGTCGAACTCTGGAATCAATATGCTGATGCACAACTACATAACATACAGACCATTCATGAGAAGTTTCAATGAAATGATGATGGCCTGTAAGCAAGGACAGATTTTCTGGACAAATTACTGTATCTCCCTTAAAAAAAAATAAAATAGTTGAAATATGAAAAGGATATATAACTGTGTGACATGAATGCTTCCAGTGACATCCAAAGAGAATTAAACATTTTTAAACATCCACTGGTGTAAGCCAAGGGTCTGCAAGGTCGGTCATACCTTTTAAATAAAATTTAACAAGATGAAGTCAAATTGCACTGTAGGGTGGGGGGAGTCATAACTCGCTAAAAATGGGCCAAAATCTTAAATAAAAATGCCGATGCATAACTACATGACATACTGATACTGACTCCCAGACAGGACGATTCCAGTATAACTCACACCCAGACTTCGTTGCGGGGGTATAATTAACTGCCGATACGTGGATAATTATGCAGCTTTACTGGAGCTACGAACAATAGCAGCCATTGACACCGGAAGTTGACCCAAAACTCTTCACAGATGATTAAACACGATTTTTTCGATACGAACATATTGGCATGCATGCAGACTGACATGGAATCGCAGACATTTTGTCAATGTTAATCAAAGTATGTCGTTTACATATGTTCACGAAGAATCTAGCTAAATCCAAATATCCCGCCTCATCAACATTCAGACGAAGCGTTCGGGGTCCAGTACATGTATGGGCGTGGCTAAATGACCAACTTTCGAAAGCTTCTTTCTGATTGGATAGTAGGCTATAGAATGAATCGTCAACAGTCCAGGACACAAAGTACTTTACTACGTTCTTGGAGCAAGGCAATACAATGTATCTTAACATATTAGCGTAGTAAAGTTGTCAATGAGTGTTAGAATTGGGATAGTGTGTTTTTTTGTGTCTATACTGGCGATAAGAACATAAAATTTGGTTTCAACTCTCGAACTATCAGTCTTGAGTTCAAACCAAATTTCATGTTGTAATCGTCAGTATGCCACTCAAAACAACGAACTATCCCGAAAATATTTACATTGGCAATCGTACATTGTTTGTACATCTACACGTGTCTGTGTCATGCTTTAAAGGTATTATGCGTCCTTTAAAACAATTCTTGCACATAACAATAACAGTGTGTCTTCATCAGAAACATGCTGTTACCGACAGGTTGTTGAAATGAACTACCATTCGCAGCATCTAGGACAATCTACAATATTTTTCAGACGAGGGTGATGTCCCTTTTCAGTTGCTTACGTGTAGGTTTTAAACAGTACTCGGTCGCAGAGTTGACAGTATGCCTCTTTTGAACATTGTATAGCTTATTGCATTGAAGCGGTTTGTTGTCAACTGTGTTCACATTTATTATCTATCTTACGTGCTATATTTTATGTGTATTGTGGTGTTTAGTATATCTTAACGACCTATTCAATCCAGGGCCAGAACACTTAAAATCACTGGATGAAACTTGCATATGTGATGATTTTTGTTTTAGGAGTTATCTCCCTTGGACGAACGTTAAGGAAACGTGTGTTGTACTAATTACTCTGTATTATTAATGAAAATGTTTAAGTTTGATCAAAACCAATATTGCCAGAATATGCTTTTACTTACCTTTAACAAATATGTAATTCATTTCTGTATGTAAGTTGCAAGAAGATTCTTGATAATTGAATAAAATTGTGTGATTATGCAAATTCAGTGGTACCATGCTTTTTGAGATAGGCTATAACATAAAAGCAGATTATGACCAGTGTTCCGTAGAGTTTTCTACTGCAAAGTTTAACGAAGCAAGCGACGACACAACAGTAAAACACAGATATAAAGGTAAGAACCACTACAAATACAATTGCCAGAAGCTCCTGCGTAAGGGGTCGCCTGAAAAGGCTGCTCTGGTTCGTATTTCGTACGTGGTATTTAGTGCCAGTGAGTTGACGGGTTAGGTACACCAGAAGCTCCTGAATAAGGTGTCGCCTGCAAAGGCTACTCTGGTAACCTAATCCCGAAGCAAGACCTGGTACGGTATTGTGTGCTGTGACACGGAGTGTTTTGCGACAGTAGGGCATAGTCAGCTCAGAGACAGGTGTACGTCGGAGCTGTACATGGTCAGCTCAGTGACTAGAGACGTGCCTGTAGCTTGGGTGTCTGGGGCCGGCTAGGCTGTTGTGTGCTTGTCAGAAGTGGTTAGTGTGCAGTGTACGTCCAGGTGACGGGTTTCGTACCGCGGGCGCGGTATTGTTCATAGCACGTTAGGGTGGACGGTGAGGACAGAGGTACTGTCTGTGTCCACCTTTTGATATATACTATATTGTTGATTAAATATATGTCTTTGTTCAACTGCTCGGCCAGGTAGCCGAGGAATCCTAATCGCTTCTAGAGCAGGTAGCTCTATTTAAATTGAGAACTCCGCGGTGCACACACGCTACCAGAGGGTGCACGTTACATTTAATGGTGGCAGCTGCGGGATCATAGTTGAACAAATCTTTGTGATATTTTTGTATTGATTTACGATGGAGATGGAGGAGATCAACAAATCTATAGACGAGCTGGAGTCTCGCATTGCTTCCTACGGGTTAGGACGGAGACCAAGGGATAGTCCGGCGGGACACTCTACTCCGCGGAGTACTAACACTACAGTACATGACAATGCGGAGAATACAGCTGATTCTGGAATAGTGACCATGCGGAATTCAGATGGTGACCGCGGTGCTGACACGACGAGTGTTAAGAAGGTGGACGTGCGTAAAAAGTTTGTGCAGTTTAACCCACAGTCAAGCCCTGGCATGGAAGGGGGCAGATACAATGCAGGTGATGGTCATTTGCTCGGGCGACATAGTCCGCTGTCTGATTTGTATGGACATGGAGCAAATGCTGCCTGTAGTGAATCAATGGCAGGACAGCCTTATCGGTATGATGACGGGATAACCTACCGACATCGGCGCGAGCACCGAGATTTGGACGACCTAAAGAGCAGAAAAACGCCAACATTTAACATCAAGCCTGCGACGTATGACGGCAGTGGCTCCTGGTTAGATTACAAGGCTCATTTTGAATCATGTGCTGCTTTAGCTAACTGGACCGAGGAAGAAAAGGGCTTATATTTAGCTGTTTCATTACGTGGCCAGGCACAGGGAGTGCTCGGTAACCTCCCAGGTGGGCCTCTTAAACAGTACAAGGACTTGGTGTGTGTTCTGAGTGAACGGTTTGCTCCGCCAAACCAAACTGAACTCTATCGTGCCCAACTGCGAGAAAAGCGGCAAAAGGCAACAGAATCGTTGCCGGAGCTTGGGCAGAGTATCAGGAGGCTAGCTAACCAGGCATACCCAACTGCACCTTGTGACGTCATAGAGGTGCTGGCGAAAGAGCAATTTATTGATGCCTTGATAGATTCGGACATGAGGTTGAGAATCAAACAAGCTAGGCCTGCTAGCCTAAACGAAGCCATACGTCATGCGGTGGAGTTAGAGGCATTCGTGAAATCTGATCAGAAGCACAGAGAATCACAAGGATTTCTACGGCCAATAGCTCACACAGAGTCTACCGACCAACAAAGCGGACAGGAAATAAAAGCTTTGACAGAAGTCATGGCAGAGATACAAAAATCTTTGGCCAGCCTCAAAACTCAAGTCTCGGATTTAGAAAATCGACAGGGCAGGTGGCGGCCACCAGCTAATTCTCGGAACAAAAACAATGACGGTAAATGTTACAACTGTGGTGAAAGGGGGCATTTCCGGAGAGATTGCACTAAAGTAGAAACGGAGAAGGGCACAAAGAAGAAAGAACATATTGGTGCTAATAGACAGGCCGGGGAACCAGGAATCTATGTCAAAGTTGTGATTGGCGGAGTTGTTGGAAAATTTCTGGTTGACACGGGGGCGACAGTTTCGCTCATATCTGACAATATGTTCACGACAGTATGCAGTAAAGAAGGATTCAAACGCCAAATGACGGATGTGTCTCGTGATATACTATCAGCGAATGGAGAACCACTGACGGTCAGTGGTCTAACTGTTTTATCAATGTTGATTGATAACCATCTATACGAGAAAGGCCTGGTAGTTGCAAGGTTGTCTGTGGACGGGGTTCTTGGATTGGATTTCATGAACGATGAAAAATGTGTTGTAGACATTGTAAAACAGAAAATTACGATTGGTCAACAGACGGTAGATCTACTAGCGGAGGGGAAGATAGGGTGTTATAGAGTAACTATTGCTGATACTCTGAACATTCCCCCGGAGTCGGAAGTGGTCACATACGGGCAAGTGATCATACCTACGGGTGGAACTCTGCCTGAGGGTGTTAGTATTATAGAACCTGCACAAGCCTTTCTGGACACCGATAGAGCCTTGATAGGAAAGACTTTGGTGAACAATGATGAAATGGTCCCCGTGCGGATAATGAACGTATCCCCAGATGTCAAGGTGGTGCATGCAGGGACAGTTGTCGGGTCTCTCTCACCAATAGACTGTGTGATGTTATGTGAACCAAGCAGTAAAGGGAATACCGCATTAACTCCTGCATTACAAGATCTGTTAGAAAGAACCAGCGAAGGTCTAAGTAGAAACCAAACAAAGCAAGTCCGCGCATTGCTTATTCGACATGCCAAAACCTTTGCAGAGGATGATCAAGACATTGGCAAGACCGGTATTGTAAAACACTCTATCAACGTTGGTGGCCACCCGCCAATAAAACAACCTCTTCGTCGGCTTCCGGTGCATACACAACAGACCGTAGAGAAGCATATTGATGATATGTTAGACAGAGGAATAATCGAACCTTCAACTAGTCCCTGGTCGTCTGGTGTGGTTCTCGTAAAAAAGAAGGATGGCAGTACCAGGTTTTGCGTTGACTATAGGCGTCTCAACGATGCAACTATCAAAGACGCTTATCCTCTGCCAAGAATTGATGAATCCCTAGACCAGCTGTCTGGGGCGTGCTGGTTTTCCACGCTTGATTTATGTTCCGGCTACTGGCAAGTGGAGATGGAGGATGAGGATAAGCCGAAAACTGCTTTCTCGACTAAGCGTGGGTTATACCAATTCCGGGTAATGCCATTCGGACTGTGCAACGCTCCAGCAACATTCGAAAGGCTCATGGAGACCGTGTTGCGGGGACTGCAGTGGGACATCTGCCTCATATACCTTGATGATGTTATCGTGACTGGGAAAACCTTTGGAGAAATGTTAAGCAACTTGGAAAAAGTACTAGAACGTTTGTCAAGTGCAGGCTTACGGTTGAAAGCAAAGAAATGTACCCTGTGTGCCAAAAAGGTGGAATTCCTAGGACATATTATTTCTCCTGAAGGAGTCTCTACTGACCAGAAAAAGATACAACTTGTGAAAGATTGGCCGGAACCAACAACTGTGACAGAGGTCCGATCTTTCCTTGGATTATGCAGCTACTATAGGCGGTTCGTCAAGGATTTCTCCGCCGTTGCCAAACCACTGCATAGACTCACTGAGAAGCACAAACATTTTGTATGGACAAAAGAATGCCAGGAAGCATTTGATAGCCTCAAAGCAAAGTTATGCCAGTCCCCAATACTGGCTTACCCAGATTTCACAAAACAGTTTGTGCTTGACACTGATGCAAGTGATCTTGCTATTGGAGGCGTACTTGCCCAGGTACAGGAAGGACAAGAAAGGGTGATTGCGTACGCGGGTCGAACGTTGTCGAAGTCAGAAAAGAAGTACTGCGTTACAAAGAAGGAGTTGCTTGCCGTTGTGTTCTTTGTCAAGTATTTCCGCCATTATTTGTATGGTAAGCATTTTCTTTTGCGTACAGACCACAGTTCCTTGCGCTGGCTTCTAAATTTCAAGAACCCCGAGGGGCAGTTGGCAAGATGGATAGAGGTTCTGAGTATGTATGATATGAAAATAGAGCACCGGCCAGGAGCCCAACATTCCAATGCGGATGCGCTAAGCAGACGACCTTGTTCAAAGTGCAAATTTGATCCCGAATGGAACACGATATCAAAATTGTCAGTTGGTGGGCTGGCTAAACCAGATTCTTGCTCACGTAAAGAAGTCGACGAAGCGCAGGATGAAACAGAAGAAAAGTCCTTATCAAAGCTTCAGCAGGAGGATTCAGACATCGCTCTCATACGGAAGTGGGTGAATAACACGTTGAAGCCAAGCAATACCGACGTGCATATGGGTGGGGCAATGGTGAAATCCCTGTGGTCTCAGCGGGACATGCTAATAGTCAGCAATGATATGCTTTACCGGAAGTGGCAAGACAGAAAAGGCACGATGTTGCAAGCCGTGGTACCCATGTCTGAGCGCAGAAACGTTTTAAAGATGTGTCATGATCATCGGACTTCCGGTCATCTTGGAGTGAAAAAGACTTTAAGCAAGATAAGACAAGGGTTCTACTGGCCTGGACTTCAAAGAGATGTGAGGCAGTATATAGCAGGGTGTGAGGTATGCTCAAAGAAAAAAGGACCAATTAAAACTCCAAGAGCTCCCATGCAAATGGTTGGTGCGGGTATGCCTATGGAAAGAATAGCAACTGATATTCTTGGCGACTTGCCATTGACCAGTAACGGAAATCGTTATGTACTGGTGGTATCGGATTATTTTACGAAATGGACCGAGGCCTTTCCAATGCCAGACATGACTGCTAAGACCGTGGCTGATATCATTGTCAGAGAGGTGGTCACCAGGTTTGGCGTACCTACCATTATCCACTCTGACCAAGGTAGACAGTTCGAAGGGCAACTTTTCTCACAGATGTGTGAAGTGTTGCACATCAAAAAGACTCGCACCACTCCATACCACCCAGAAGGAGATGGTATGGTTGAGAGGTTTAACCGCACGTTAATCTCGATGTTGGGTTCTTTTGTCAATGATCATCACACAGACTGGGATGACCATCTACCTTTCGTTACCATGGCGTATCGGTCTGTAGTTCATGAGACTACCGGCAGCAGCCCCAATGCACTCATGCTCGGCAGGGAAGTATCAACGCCTCTAGATCTAATGTACGAGATGCCGAATTGCGTGAAGAAAACCCCTTCCAATCAGTGGGCTTGGGAATTAAAGGAGAAAATGGAGGCAGCCCATACCCATGTAAGGCAACATGTCAATGGAGCAATGCTTCGACAAAAGATTTGGCACGACCAGAAGCTCAGCTGGCAAACCTTCTCAACTGGAGATCTTGTCTATGTCTACTTCCCAAGATATCTACCGGGCCGTTCTCCCAAGCTCACAAGCTATTGGAGAGGACCATTCGAAGTAGTCAGCAAATGTTCAGATGTTACCTACAAGATACTATGTGGGGCCCGCGGGGCACCCCAAATAGTCCACGTAGACCGAATGCGGCTGAAGAGGGGACAACAGTTAACAGGCGAGTCGTCCTCTGGTAATGGACTGAGAAAGGGAATCTCAGAACCCAAACTAGGAGGGGTTGACGGTACAATGGGGCAAGATACCGAAAGCGTTGAGGTTGGAAACAACTCCAGCGTATCTGAGGATGATAGGGGAATCATTGAGACAATGGACAGTGAGTGTGAGAGTCCAATTCCCTTAAAACGTGCAAGACGACCACCACGTTGGCTGTCTGAATATGTAACTGATTTTGATTAGACTAGATGATGATACTTGGGAGTTTTGATTATGTAACGTAATAATCATATCCAACACTTGTCTGACCCTTGTTCTATTTCGTTTATTTTAGAGATGGGGAAGACAAAAACTACGCCTCGGAAAGACCAGAGGTGTCCTATGTGTACATTCACGTGTGTTGAAATGGAGAAGATGAAGGAACACTTGATAAGGTGCGGCTTGAAGGAAATGGAAAAGAAATCCTACATATGTGAAGTTTGTCAGTTCGCTACTACCTCGGCAAGTAATCTTGTTAGGCATACAAAGAGAAAGCATAACACAGAACAGGCGACTCAACCGGGGCCTTCTAGTGAAGGAGCTAGCCATCATACTGAACCAAGTGAAGAGGATTTTTGGAAAGACAATGATCCTGGTGATCTTGCGAGCATCATAGGTAATGTGTCAGACTCAGACAACGACGAAATTGATGGGGATAACTCTGCCGGTGAAGAACCTGATCAGATAGCCATTCCCGATCCTACAGTAAGGAAGCCGACAAGACCAGAGCAGGTGTTCACACCCAAACGGGCTTTGGAGAAGTTGAATCCAAAGGATCCCAGGAATTGTATTCCACAGAAAGTTCCACGGGTGGATAGACCTCCAAGAAACATCCATCATGCTCCTAAGATGGTCACTGCAGTAGCAAGTGTGTCTACACAGACTAGACCGGTTGTCCAGAGACGTGTCGTATGGAAAACGACTAGGTACACTGAAGGTGATAGGGAGATTGAACTTGTCGAAATGGAGGAGACAGAGTCGTTCTGTGGCGTATGTGGTAAAAAGAACTGAACTGATGCTGTTTACGGATTTTCCATGTACAAACTGTAAATCACCGTTAGAAATATATAGACAATAATAGGTTGGACATGCGGGACGCATGGCCTTAAGGAGGGGGAAATGTGATGATTTTTGTTTTAGGAGTTATCTCCCTTGGACGAACGTTAAGGAAACGTGTGTTGTACTAATTACTCTGTATTATTAATGAAAATGTTTAAGTTTGATCAAAACCAATATTGCCAGAATATGCTTTTACTTACCTTTAACAAATATGTAATTCATTTCTGTATGTAAGTTGCAAGAAGATTCTTGATAATTGAATAAAATTGTGTGATTATGCAAATTCAGTGGTACCATGCTTTTTGAGATAGGCTATAACATAAAAGCAGATTATGACCAGTGTTCCGGAGAGTTTTCTACTGCAAAGTTTAACGAAGCAAGCGACGACACAACAGTAAAACACAGATATAAAGGTAAGAACCACTACAAATACAATTGCCAGAAGCTCCTGCGTAAGGGGTCGCCTGAAAAGGCTGCTCTGGTTCGTATTTCGTACGTGGTATTTAGTGCCAGTGAGTTGACGGGTTAGGTACACCAGAAGCTCCTGAATAAGGTGTCGCCTGCAAAGGCTACTCTGGTAACCTAATCCCGAAGCAAGACCTGGTACGGTATTGTGTGCTGTGACACGGAGTGTTTTGCGACAGTAGGGCATAGTCAGCTCAGAGACAGGTGTACGTCGAAGCTGTACATGGTCAGCTCAGTGACTAGAGACGTGCCTGTAGCTTGGGTGTCTGGGGCCGGCTAGGCTGTTGTGTGCTTGTCAGAAGTGGTTAGTGTGCAGTGTACGTCCAGGTGACGGGTTTCGTACCTCGGGCGCGGTATTGTTCATAGCACGTTAGGGTGGACGGTGAGGACAGAGGTACTGTCTGTGTCCACCTTTTGATATATACTATATTGTTGATTAAATATATGTCTTTGTTCAACTGCTCGGCCAGGTAGCCGAGGAATCCTAATCGCTTCTAGAGCAGGTAGCTCTATTTAAATTGAGAACTCCGCGGTGCACACACGCTACCAGAGGGTGCACGTTACACATATACTGACGTCAATCAAGTTCAGTCTCATTCCTGTTCCGTCTATTTTACGTGTATTTTTAAAGCTTTGCCTATGCCGGTCTTTTTTGGTATATGGTATATATAAATAGTATTACATAGGGATTGAAAGTCATTTTTTTAACTTTCATAGTGCTATGAAAGGTCAGCCGTTACATCCATATTGAATGAAGCCCGCTAGGGCTTCATGTTAAATATGGATGTAACGGCTGACCTTTAATAGCACTATGAAAGTCTAAAAAATGACTTTCAATCCATATATTTACATTTTTACCATAGAACAATTGCTTAACTTCATTTATATTTTTTTCTAATAATTAGTTTATTACCTGCGTTTGCATATGTGTCGTCATTTTAACGACATTGGCGGAACAGCCCAGCTTGAATAAAATTGGCGCCAATGATAATTATTAGTCTTTTGAGCGTTTGACACAAGGCCATTCTCCATGTTATTCGAAGCGGCGCGACAAGACTCTCATTGAACAAGCTTGATATATGACGTCATAATTAAACCACGTGCTACGTCTCGAGAACCATTGATTTCATACTTTTATGAAAGGCATTTTTGCTGGTAATCTTCATATAGTGGGTTGCAGCGCAAATGTAAATATAATGAAATAAATTTCGAAATTTATAAATTATATAAGTTTCTATTTATAATACAACGTTGCGACATGCCAGGTGAAGGCCCCACAAGTAACCTTCTTGTAAAACCTTACAGAACTACACAGTTCTCCCATAATGTTCGTGTGGAAATCGGTTAGTTATGTTTTTGTGAGGTCACAAGTATTTGAACGGATTACTTAGTCACTAGTCTACAGCTTAGACTTTGTTTTGTGGGGTCATTGGTCCATGAACGTATTGATCGATCACTAGTCCTGTTCATGACTGGTGTGGGCATTATTCCACTGTGTGCTATTATGTTCTAGTGTAATATCTGGAAACTTCAAATTTCATTAATTCTTCCCCATTATTTCTACATTTTAGGATTTTCCAAATGTTTAAAATTATCCTTTACATCCCAAAAATGCTAACAAAACTCGATACTGATATACGTTTAAGTTTAATTGTATTTTGAACTAAATTCATTTCAAGTTATTTGCATGGAAGTTTGGTATTTCACTGAAAAATTTTTGTTACTTAAGCCTATAACCTGATATAAGAAATTACTTTTTTCTATAGTCTGCACTATTTCTTCTTACTTGAAAGCTTATTAAATTTCGGTTTTCCTTTTGCTAATTTTGTTTTTGCATGTAGTCCAACTTTGAGAGACACTTTTTGTTTTTTCATTGGCTTACTCTTCATAGAATTTAACATTTCCACTTCAGCAGTCACGTTTTCAACTAGTTTAGCATTGCTAATATCCAAATCAGAATGTTTCACATTTTCTTCTTCTATTTTGGGACTTTCCAAAGCGTCATGATCACCTTCTATTGACCTGGGTGTTACAAACTCACTACGGGAACCCTTTTCATACAAGGGGTTCTCATCCAACAAAGTACCATCTGCACCCAGACTTCCTAGGCGAGACGTATCCAGAACAGACATTCTTGTTTTCAGTCGCTGCAACCGTTCTTCAAAAACACCTGCACGTTTCTGTCGGTTTTCCTTTTGCTGTATCACTGACGCACAAACAGCCTCCACCCCCGGGCCGTTCTCCTCAAGCGTCTCTGTCAGTCCGCTGTTCATGACCGAATGGTCATCGCTACGCTCTGCCGGTTCGTTAACATCGACTTTATCCTCCTCCATTGTGGTTCGTGGGTCTTCCTCTCGAACTTCACCAGATTGTTCAGAAGGACTATCCTCATCATCACTGTGTTTCTCTGACGACATATTTGTAATAAGACCTTCTCCTATAGCTCTCGAATATATCCCAACACTCTTTGAACCGGACCAAGATTGTGTATTTCCTTTAAAACACTGAAGACAAGTATTTTTTCACGGTTCAATGATATTTACTCGTCATTTTTCTGTTGACTATTATTAACTTCATTCGTTTGTTTCAGTGATGTTGATCATGAAGATTTTTCTTAGTACTTTGTTTCCCTCCCTCGTATCAAACACAAGTTCTTGGTCGTGCAGAATTCAAGTCCTTGTCATTTTATACACACCCCGCTTAGAAATATTTCACATGGTATCTGATCAAGTCGATGTGTTGACCCTGGTTTGAGGTTCACCTATGCACTGATTTAATGTTCGATATTTCGCTGGCCACTTGTAATACCTGTACTTACGACAGCCTATCAGCCTTGGTTTATCAGCGACACTAATCCTGGATTACCATATAGTACAATGCTAGGGCTATTTACTTGTTTGTAAAAATCCGATCAAGATTATGTTTTTTTAAAGAATGAATCATTCCCTGTTAATAAATTGGATATAAATTAATTTTCTTGAAGTATACTGAAAGGTCGGTTTAAACATAAAGCATAACAAGTGTGCATCTTTAATAACCCGTTAACATTATTACTCACTTTATAAAACAGATTAAGCGCCTCTGATTATAAAATATACATTAACTTTATCTAGTTTGAAACTGCAAGTTAAACAAAATGTATTAGTTACGCCTGTTGGCCCGGATGTTAGCGCGCCGGGTCTTATTGTGGGAGGAAACCAGAGTACCCGGAGGAAACCCACGTGGTCGGGCAGGTGACCCTTTACCTTTTCAAGTCCGAGCGCCTCCTCTGATTATTTTTATAGATATAAAAACACTTCATGTTATCTATTTGAAGACGAGAATGGTTATTTTTAAGAACATTCTAGTCTGAACTGTTCCGACTCTAGCTCTAATCCGCTAAATACTTGTAGACATTTTCTAGATTTTCCATCACTAGTTTAATTTCTGAAGTGGAAATATTATATTTGGAATAAAAATTTAGATCATATGATTCAAAATGATGATAATTCTGTAATTATAAACTTCTATAAAAAATTACATGCTAATACATAAATATGTCCGTACCCGATAGTCTAGTGGTCACGCTTGAAGGCAAGAAAACAGCAATTTTTTTCTTAACATATTATCATGTTATCATATTTTCCTCTCCCTTTACGGATAATGAAATAACTTCAACCTCATATGTAACAGAATACTTTAACGTTATATTCGACAAAAGGTGAAATTTCCATTTCCCATCTTTTGAAAATCGTTTTTTTACAAGATAACAACCCGTAGCCTCCCCGTGACTATTTGGCTCATAGATATTTTAACATAATGATTTTAACACTATGAAAACAGTTCCAATTATTACACTAGCTAGGCCCTATGGAAATACATGTAGTTCCACGTGGACAACCGACACCAACCCTACTGGAGCGAACACGTTCTAAGTAGCTGTTGGAGCCGAATGTCAAGGCTTGCTTGATACTTGGCAGATTCCAGTCATGTTAATACCTCGCGAGGAAACAGTTCATTAATTTGCATTTTTTCTAGGAATTGTTTGTCATTATATCCACAAGAGACAAGATACGGCTCTACAGTCCCATGTCCTTCAAAAGCTGGCTAAGTTCTATTTTGAAACGTGAACTTTTAATGTTTCAAAGTTGGATATCGATAGATTTCAATCGTAAGCAATTAAACTTCACTTGTATTTGGCTAACTTTTAATAAACTTACTCAACTGACCTTTGAAATTATTTCATTCTTCACTTCGCTGTTGTCTAACTTAAAAATTTGGACGTTTCCAAACTTTTCAAAATGGCTGCCTTCTTTGAACATTACAGACGACTACGTTTCAAGATAAAAAGTTAGCAGTGAATGAGCATGCGCAACAAAATTGAAACAGATTGGCTGTGAAACTTAGTCACGCCACTTTGATTGACAGACGAAACCGACATTTCAGGACGGAGCAAAGAATTTAAATGCAAATGAAGTGAGAGAGTTAAACATGACTCAAACTGCAAGCTTTCCCTCACGTTGTTGCCTTAATAAAGGGGTTTAAAAGTGTGTATCAATAAAGATTTTCTCACTTTGTTTCCAATGGTCATTTACGCAAATGAGTAAGTTTCTTATTGCCTATTTCACATTGATAACCTCATAATTTGTTGGTCTCAATTATCTGCCTAGCTCCGTGATGGAGTGTCCGACTAAATATTAAAATCGGGATAAACAATGCTAAATAATAGCAAATGCGGACCTCAGTTTTAGCGTGAGAGAAGATAGGGGAGAGAGAGGGTAAATTTGCTATGTGCAGAAAGTTTTCGCATGTGCGCTAAATCTGGATGCAACAAATGTTATTGAATCAAACATTAAAAATAGGCTTCTAAGTATTTCAAAGTGCTGTCACGTGTACTTCTAATACAATACATTAAAATTAAAACCTACAGACTAGACGTGACATAGTATTTCATTAAAAATCAGCGGTGTATGGTTTCTTTGTGTGGTATTAGACTTATTTCTGTAATGTCTGATTTGATTGATCAGAGTGCACAGGAAAGATCTTCAGGTGCACATCCATATCTATGCATTAGGATTAGTTTACTTGCATGAATCAATGGGTGCTGAACAAGATATGCTTTTGTGAACAAAAACGTAAGTCTCCCATTAACAGTAACGGCGGGGACAAGACAGTTCTGAAACCTTTGCAATTATTTGATATCAAGGTCAAGGTCCCAGTGACCTAATAGTAGTGTGTTGTAATGCAGACCGATTGCAAGTTTCTTCAAGATATATTCAATTTGGCGCTTATTCGACCATATTATTAAGGGAACAAAATACGGTTTCATTATAAAATCTATTTATGAACAAGTTCTGATTGTAATGGGGACCACTACAGACGTCCTCACCACTTACCACCTATTTAAAAATGATGATTGGACAGGTTTACAATGTCACCATAATCATACATACTAGACGACAATTGGGGATACATTAACCTTTTTACATTTGACATTGTTGAGTCAGGGTCACAATGATATAATGACACTGCACTTAACAGTGTACGGGAAGCAGCTATACTACAAGTTCCATCAAGATATTAGCTTTAACGGTTAAAACCCCCCACATATTTGACCTTTGACCTGGGGTCAAGGTCACAATGACCTTATGACTGCATACTGCACATCGTTTATGGTTGGTGCACGAATATATCAAAAGTTCCATTTGAGTGATGGCCCAGACAAGAACTAGAACTGGAACAATGTGCCTGCCCTCATTGGAAGGACAGAATCATAAACGCTGAGGAACAATTAAGCAAACATCTCTGCTATTGTGGCCAGGATATTGTGGTCCTTTGTTATAGTGTAAAGTTTGACATCCCAAAACTCTAAATTTGTCAGAGATATTATCTTCCTGTGTTATTGTGTAGAGATTTATCAACATCCCCCATGGAATGAAGGTGGAAGAGCACTGATAAGGATTTTTTGAAAATAGTTTCAGTGACTTTGACCAGACATTCCTGAAATTTAAAATTGTCTGTGATATTTTGTTCTTTTGTTGTTGTATGAAGTTTGATCAAAATCCCATAAGGAATGAAGGTGTTAGAGTGTTGACAGCGATTTTCAACAAGAGCACTACAAGCGGTGGCAAGAAACACCCGTACCCTATCTGAAGCATAATGGTATGGAAATACAAAAAAAGTTCTAACATTTTCTACATAATGCCCAAATTTGCATCAGATATGAAGTTCCAAAGGGCCATAACTCTAGTGAATATTGTCAAATCAAACTGTCATTCAGGAATTAAAACACAACTTCATGTCATGGTGGTCAAGCCTAGCAAGTTTGAAAGAAATCGGATGAAAACTGTAGAAGACGGAAGGATGGACAATGCCATACCATAATACGTAGGTCCTGTCATTTTTGACCGTATAAAAACTTTGATCCGACATCCCTAAAAACTAGAACTTGTCCAAGATATTATGTTCCTTTGTTATTTGGTGAAGTTGACAGACATGAAAACGAATGTTAAAGATGATACTGAGATGGTAAACATAGAGAAGGTAGAAAATACAAAGACGGTAGAGAAAGATAAAGCTCACATGGTAGAGATCATAGAAAGACAGATGGTAGAGAAAGACAGATGGTAGAGAAATACAGATGGTAGATAAATACAGAGATGGTAGAGTAAGACAGATGGTAGAGTAAGACAGATGGTAGAGTAAGACAGAAATGGTACAGAAAGACCGAAATGGTACAGAAAGACAAAGATGGTAGAGTAAGACAGAAAAGGTAGAGAAATACAGAGATGGTAGAGAAAGACAGATGGTAAAGAAATACAGAGATGGTAGAGAAAGACAGATGGTAGAGAAATACAGAGATGGTAGAGAAAGACAGATGGTAGAGAAAAACAGATGGTAGAGAAATACAGAGATGATAGAGAAAGACCGAAATGGTAGAGAAAGACAGAGATGATAGAGAAAGACCGAAATGGTACAGAAAGACAAAGATGGTAGAGAAAAACAGATGGTAGAGAAATACAGAGATGATAGAGAAAGACAGATGGTAGAGAAAGACAGAGATGATAGAGAAAGACCGAAATGGTAGAGAAAGACAGAGATGATAGAGAAAGACAGAGGTAGTAGAGAAATACAGATGGTACAGAAAGACCGAAATGGTACAGAAAGACGAAATGGTAGAGAAAGACAAAGATGGTAGAGAAAGACAGATGGTAGAGAAATACAGAGATGGTACAGAAAGACAGACGATAGAGAAAGACAGAGGTAATAGAGAAAGACCGAAATGGTAGAGAAAGACAAAGATGATAAAGAAATACCGAAATGGTAGAGAAAGACAGAGATGATAGAGAAAGACCGAAATGGTAGAGAAAGACAAAGATGGTAGAGAAATACAGAAAGACAGATGGTAGTGGAATACAGAGATGGTAGAGAAGTACAGAGATGGTAGAGGAATACAGAGATGGTAGAGAAGTACAGAGATGGTAGAGGAATACAGAGATGATGCTGAGATGGTAGTTAATGACAAGCAGAACAAGCAAGAAACATCATGATACTGAGGTGAGAACCAAGCATGTCTGATGATGCAGAGATAATTTTCAACATCAAATTTTCATCTTGAATGTCTATCATATTAACTAACAAAAACACACACAGACAACTGGTTTAAATTGAATTACCTTTAATACATGTATCTTACTTTAAAAATTTGAAAAAGAGCTATTTACATAAAAAGTAAACAACAAAATGATGACAGTACAGATTCTATCCCATCTTCAACAGGAATAGGTGTACATGCAGTCATTTGAACTTCAATGATTCTAATTTCTCGATGTGTCGAACTTGTGGCAAATCCCAGATTTCACCTTATATAACACTACTACTATACTGTACAGTTGTTTAATTTTCATATTTTCTTATTGGGACTTAATTTAAGTATAAAATTTCGAGCTTTGCTTGGATTATTAGTTCTTTCATGGTAATAAGTCTTAACAGACTGTTGTATTCCATGTGTACTTAATTTAATGGAATTTTAACATAACAAAATTAAATCCCCTATGAATAAAAGCAACTATACAGTAATTAATAATTTATCCATCAAGCTTTTTGAGTAAAACCTTTTTCGCTGTTTCAAAGTTTAAACATGACCCGTTCATGATGAAAACATTGAAAATTACATCAAGCGAACAATGGAAATCAATGTCAGCAACTTTACACTTGATTGACACCCTGGTTACAAGCTTCCATTTTAAGTTAGCAAACAAAAGAAATTGAAGTAGATCGGATCACTGTAAAATTTAAGCGTGTGTAAATGAATGCTGTTATTTTAACCTGTAAATCTATACATATTAAAAATCAATTGCTTTGCCTTTGTTTCCTCACATAAGCATCACATTATTATTCTTATGTAAACAATCCTGATGTTCAATGTTTAATATGGTGGAGGCACAATATCAAATGGGCGTGGATCACTCACCTGATATTAATATCTCTCACTTGTAACCTATGACCTTGAAAGCAAGACAAGGTAATTTTCATTTGCAGAATTCGTATGGCTCCTTCCAAGGAAGCTACCAGCCACATATCATGCTTCTAGCCCTTTTGGTTATATGTAATAATGCTTCTAGGCCGTTTGCTTAATC
Organism: Mimachlamys varia; assembly: GCA_947623455.1. Lineage (NCBI taxonomy): Eukaryota > Metazoa > Mollusca > Bivalvia > Pectinida > Pectinidae > Mimachlamys > Mimachlamys varia. The sequence continues at coordinate 53,275,464 of OX392527.1, forward strand.
AGGAGAAGTCACATAAAGGTTTTAACAGATTTCACCCCTGTGACCTTGAATATGGGTCTAGGTCACTTTTTGGCAAGCTTTGTCAGGCTTTATCCAAGGTACCCTTCAACAAAATATCAATGTTCTAATCCTTTTGGTTTATCTGAAGATGTTGCTTAAATGGAAAAATTGATGGGTGTCGGACAGACGAACAGAAGCCGCACCATGGCATAAATTAAGCTCACTTGGCCCTTTGGGCCGGCGAGCTAAAAAGAACGCTCTGCATTTCTACATTTTAATGATTAAGTTTACGCAAAACGTTAACACAAATCAACTCTATCCTGGTTTGACACCCTCCTCAGTCTTAGCTGTTCATAGGACATTACAGTCTATTTCAAAAATATCCAACCCAGTGATATACAACACCGGTTTGTGACATAAACAGAGGAGCATCGTTAAGTCCAGTAAGGGGCTAAGATGTGTATTGCACAAATTTTGACTCTGGATTCATCACAATAATACTGAAGCAATGCTGTTTTATACAAGATATATTGTATTATTTTTAGTTTCGCTCAACAAAAATAATATAGATAGGTTCCCAGACTTGACATTCTTGGTTGAATTACAGTAATTAATGTATAGTTGCTAATATACGTGAGTGTTTTAAATTTGTGAATGCATCAAATCCAGCAACCTTCCTGATTGGGATGATTTTTAATTTTAAAAATTCCAGACTAGTGGCATGCACACAAACATTTTGAAGGAAAAACAGTAGAGCTTTGTGATAATCCAGCAATCTTTCTTTCTTAACTCGTTCACTCCAAAAAACACACTTGAATCCTTCCAATTCTAAGGCTGGAATAGTTCACTATTAAATTTCAGGGATAAATAAGTTAAGCAGAAATGGGGTACATGTAAATCAACTGGATTAATCGGGACGATTTTTCATTTCTCAAAAAACATCCAAATTGTGCACAAATCACTGGCTTTATAAAGAAACCACTGGATTGTGGTTGGCTGATGTATTGCTGCACAGAGCTTATCACAATTTGTACAGAAGTAACAACATACACACATAATGTATTGTATTATTACTCACACAACTCCTCACCTTAAAAATATCATTTTTTGTCCGGTAGCTGCATTTGATGCATGTCTTTATTAGAGGTAAAAACATCTTGCATAATCCCTGAATATTCTTGATGATTGACTGGATAGAACATTTCATCATTTTGCATTGAAAATCCTAAAACAGACTAGAACTGTGGCACGAATCAATATCATTCTTTAATGCATACAGTTTCTCCTAATGAAGAAAAACAAATCAAAATTGTGAATTGGGAAACTTCAAGCTGTAACATTACATAATAAATATTGTCATCCATGTTGAATGTACAAATCCATCTGATTGCAAAACCAATTACCGTGTTGAGTAACGAGCACTCTACTCTGTCACACTCTCCGTGATGTTTGTCACCGCCTCAGATGTTATAATCATTTCTTCTGTGACAATACCTGTAATTGTACCGTCCACAATACTATGTATTGGAGATTCTGTGGTTTCAACTTGTTCCTCAACATTTGCTACCATCATGGCCTGTTCCACTATAGAATCAGACAGGTCTAGTGTTGAACCAGGGGCCATAGCAACTGCCTCAATCTCATTTTCAGATGTCATAGTGATGAGTTGATTGTCCCCATCAGCAAGTGATGACAGTGGCATCATAGCAATTGTCTCCCCTGTTTTTGAGTCGAGTATTTTCATGCCCTGGTCACTATCGGTTACGACAATGTAGTCATCAGTAACCTGCATCCCCTCTAACATGGTAGTGTCCACTTCACCTTCCGTGATAATTTCCACATTGTGTAGGTTTTCATCCCTCAAGTCGGTCTGTAGTACCACATATTCTGTCTGACTCTCTACCTGCTAACAAACAGATTGTATTAAGTTACAGTTTAATGAAATACGCAAGTAAAAAACGTTCTCAGGTACTACTCTTCACCTGATATATATCCAGTATAACTTGAAGTATGAGGAAATCAATTCATCTTACATCAAAATTTATATTGGATACAGATACTTGGGGCCTTAACTCCTGGTTATCTTCGGGGATTAACAACATTCCGAGAGTCCGCTTCTCACTAAGTATTAGTACTCATCATATCTATATTTTGAAAAGTGAGCTCATGTCTCACCTGAAAAATTCTACAAAATTGCTACAGAAGATACAGGTATTAAATAAGAGATCAGTAAGAGCATGTGTACATGCAGAATAGTACCATACCTGGTAACCCTCATTGTCCCTCATTGGAGGGTTGAGAGGTTATCACATATGATAGTACACTAAATATATCTGATCTACAGCATTACAACCAACCACTAGGTCTGTGTCTAAGAGTGAAATTAGCTATTCTTCTCCTTTAACATTAGTCATCTCTTTATAACATAACAAAATGCTAAAAGCAAATTCATCCTGATACATCTTTTGTGTTGTGACTCCTCTGTTGGGATATATTTAGTAATTAATATGTTTGGCATTCTGCTACCACTAGCCCTCCACCTCTAGGTCGCAGGTTCAAGGCCTATTAGGGGCAGTTGCTAGCACTGGCCTTTGGTTGGTAATTATTCTCCGAGATCTTCGGCTTTCCTCCACTACTAAAACATGGCACATTATTAAATGGCCGTAGCTGTTAATAGACATGAAATACAATCACAAATGAATTGTGCTGTAAGTTATAAAGAGTACAACACAGAGCCTTGCTATTTACCTCTTGTTGCTCGTTGTCTCCCTCATCCTGTGTGGCGATGTACTGTTGTGTGTCTGCAACTGAGGAGAACTCTGCCAGAACAGTGGGGTAGGGCCCCTTAGGTCCCTCCCCATCATCAAGGTTTATTTGGCGTGAACATGGCACTGCAATAGATGTACAAAATGTAGGAGGAATTCACATATCATCCGACACACATATTACTAACAACAGGGTTTTCCTTTTTAAAATGCAAGTGTTTAATACCAAAGTAAAAATAATCATATTTTTCAATTTGACATGATTATCATCACCTATATACTTAATTATACCACCTACCAGTTGCATTATAAAATTATTAGTTTGATCATAGCAAGAACTACTCTAGAAAAGTTCACAAGAATTTGTTTAATAAACAAGAATTCAACGGAAGTGGATGTGTCGCCTGCGCAGCAAGTTGGGAGATAAGTTTTCAGGAGCTATCTATGGATATGCTTTGTATCAGTTCCAAGTGGAATAGAAACAGTGACTGTGACCTTTGACCTTTGACCCTGAAAAGCAATCCCAATCGAGCACTTTTGGTAAGGAAGCACTGTATGAAGTTTGAGTTTGATTCGCCCAAGGAAACTCAAGTTATCGCAAGGAAACAGATTTTCTATTAATAGCAACAGTGACCTTGACCTTTGACCCTGAAAAGCAATCCCAATCGAGCACTTTTGGTAAGGAAGCACTGTATGAAGTTTGAGTTTGATTGGCCCAAGGAAACTCAAGTTATCACACGGAAACCGATTTTCTATTAATAGCAACAGTGACCTTGAGCTTTGACCTTTGACCCTGAAAAGCAATCCCAAGCGAGCACTTTTGGTAAGGAAGCACTGTATGAAGTTTGAGTTTGATTGGCCCAAGGAAACTCAAGTTATCGCACGGAAACGGTTGGTGCTGATGCCGCCGCAAATGCCGACATAGTGATCCCTATATGTCGCCTATTCAGGCGACACAAAAACTGAGAATTGCATTTCCCATTTGGGAATTCGTTTTCTCAAAAGTATTTGTGTATATGGAGAAACTATTGCCAAGAGTATTTCTACATATTTTTTATGTTCAATATGTTAATACCTGTCAATAACCAAGGGCCTTGATAAGGGCTGTTCCAGAATTAACCATATGGGAGGAGTGGGAGGCACTTTTTCAGAGACCCAACTGAACTACCCATCAAATATTACAGGTGATGGAATATTAGGAATGGTCCACAGATTTAGTTTTAAACCTATTATATTATACCACTGCCTCCCATTTCCCCAACACCTTTAATTTAGGAATAACCCTAACTGTATTAAAGACAACAAGTTGTTAGGAAGGTGTACTAACTGATTATTTCATTAAGGGCTATTATTTCATCATGTTATTCCTACTTAAATGAAATATATTTGTTTTCTCAGTGCATACTGCTAAAATTGTATCATTATACTATAAGTTAAACACATATCTTAAATATATTTCAATAATATTTCAAGTCCTGAAAAAATACTCAATTTCACCAGATCTCTTGACACTTGATGAAGTATCCCTGGATGGAATTAAACTGAAATTAATCAAGAACAAAACAAATTTAAACTGATTTCCCAGGATCCCCATTTTATTCTGACAGATAATCAAACACAGAACAATATTGCTGTTCTTTTTTATTCTGGCATGTCATTCAAATGAAAGCGAGTCTGGACAAGCATATCTACTCGTAGTTTTATAATGGTTACCTTTAGCCCTGAGATGTCTGTTGAGTGTACCGTGCTCTGAGAATGACTTCCCACAGTGTTTACATACATATGGTTTTTCTCCAGTGTGCATACGGACATGACGATTGAGAGAGCCCTTCTCTCTGAAATGTCTGTGACAATGTGGACACACGTACGGCATGATATCTGTATGTGTTCTCATGTGAACTTTCATGGCATTCTGTGAAAACAGAACATATTTAAAATATTACACATATCTGTTATCATAATTGTTCTGTTAAAATAAATGGTTTTAATCATTTTTATGATTTAATTGAGCCAATGTGATAATTAAATTGCAGCATGTTCTGCTATTAAAAGGTATTTTTACAACAATTCTGTAATTTTTACAACAATTCTGTAACTATATATGAAAGGTTACATTTTTCTTGATTTCTTTCTTATAAGTACTCACCCAAAAGTAGCAAGAAAGTTTGAGAGTTCAAAAAATTGCAGGATAATTTACTAGTAGTTAACTTACAACAAAAGTGATATTATAATGGGAAAATCTGTTTCGGATGTTTTGCTTAATAATTAAACTTAACTGGTAGAAGTATAAAAAATATTGACACAGAAGGTCTGGTTAAGAGAGCAATACTAATGTGGTGATACTTACTCCTGTCTTGAAGGACTTTTCACACATAGCACAAGGGAAGGGTCGGTCTGAGCTGTGGATTTTCAGGTGCTCTCGTACATGGGAGATACGTTTGAAGAGTTTGCCACATTCCCCACACTTGTACTGCCTCTCCTCGCTGTGCACACTCAGATGTTTACACAGCGTATCCTTGGTCACAAAACACTTGTCACAGTGTGAACACTTGTGGGGGCGGTCACCTACAACCCACACATAAATTAGAATGAAATCATATTTAAGATACACACTCTGAACACTTAGTGTTTGGCCCCTTTGAATTTTAAAAGCAAAGTGTTCGGACTCGGAAAACATGAAAAATTTAATTTTTGTTTGAATTTTTTATTATTTTTTTCTTTAATAGAGTATCATGAAATATTATTATCATTTGTTTGTGTGGATCAATACCAGATGCTGCATTTCTAGTATTAAATAATTTATATTATTTACTTGTTGCTGTAGTATTTCACTACAAGCAAGTCTATAATCAATCTGATTAAAATACAGATCCTTGTTCTCACTCCGTTTTACAAGGATCTGATATAATTCCATAAGAGGTCACGTCCAGATGACCTTTGTCGCCTCTTTACTTAACACTTAAATAATTTTCCAATGACCTGTCATCTTGCAGCAAGTCATTTCGTCACATTATTCCACATGAGTTTTTTGGTGACAAAATGACTAAATGGACAAATGCGATCATGCAAGCTTTGTTACCTCAAAATTTCATTGTCAAGATTCTGACGGTAGTAATTTGATTGGTTAATACAAAAGGTCATTGGGACATGACCGCCCATGGGATTTTCTCAGATCTTAACGCAGCAGAGAGACGTTTACGGAACGGCACCGAGATCAAGATATGATTTTAATGAGATTGGTCTATAATAATTTCAACATGATTGACCATTTCTAGTAAAGCAGCATCAAAAACCTAAAATTACTGTACACTATTAATCCACTGACTTTCCAAGTGAATTTTTATTTTTAAAAATATCACTGCACAGAAACAAAATATAAGGAACATGTGAATTCTTAAACTTCATTTCACAATCGACATAGTTCAAGTTGAGATGTTGACTGTACCAGAGGGACAGCTTGAGACAAGTTCTGTCTTCAACCCAGTTTAGTGAAATTTGTTTTATATCACTTCTCAGGATTAGTAAACCACTTTGAGAAGACCTAGGATGGGAGAAAGTGGTATATAAGAACCTCCAACTATCATAATATTATTACTTAGTTGGAAGCATAATATTTGGTGAAACATGACATAAACAGAGAGATCTTTTCAGCAGACAGACTTGGGAAGTAACCATATCTAGAGGTAAATGATACGGTGATATGGATTTACAAATAAAATGTCAAATAGACACATTTGTAATTATCAACCAACTTTCCAACCAAATGACCATGTTTATCGTCTTAATTAATGTGTAACTTCAACTACAGCTATTATACTCTAGGAACTCTTTTATAGATAGAACAATACAGGTTACGTGTTACGTGTAGGATAACCATACATGCTTGATACTATTTTATTTTATTTATTCTAGGGCATGGGACTTTGAAATAATATATGTAGTCTACTGCACGGAACATTGAACAATTTATTCCCGTAATCAGCCCTTACTACTATTGATGATGTCATTTGATTGCGTATAGTGTATTACGTCATTTATAATAGCTTTGTTGTTAATGTCGCTAAGCAAGGCACCGCATTTTATACCTTATACCTGAATGTTTGTATTTCAAATTTGTTCTGAAGACAACACATCTAATGTGTCGAAATTAGTCAACATTTTTTATAAAAGCCGACTAACCCAGCAAGACGTTGTCATGGTCATCTTTACCTATTGATAACTCTACTACTACGGCTGGACTCTTGTATTCCTTGTGGAATCCGTCTACTGGGCTAGAACTCTACTGCACCATCTTCACGGACGTAGGATCTCCCTCTTCCCGTATTTCTACATTTGTAATTACTTATATCAAGACCCTCATTGATTCAGTTGTGCTTTATACAAATTTTAGATCACTTCATTAACCACTGCAGTGCTGATAACGAAGCCACGTTTATTAAGACTAACCTGTGTGTGACTTCATGTGGAGTCTGAGGTTGCTGTTGGCTCTAAATGACTTGTTGCAGACTGGGCACCTGTACACGGTGCGGACAATTTCAGGTGTGGCATCACCAGCACCAAACAAGCTATTGTCTGTAGGCAGTTGTAACATCTGTTGGATAGCTGCTTTTGCATTTCTGTACATAAATAGGAAAATAAAAATTAGTACATACACTTAATTTTCTTGGGTGTCAAAATCATGAACATTTTCAAATCATTATTAATACAAAATAAGCAAAAAAGTCACTGACTTGAAAATAAAATGTTCATTTATAAAAAGAAGACTTGAAATGTCTGCAAGACATAAATGCCCCTGCCCCCATGTGAAACAAGTTCTGCAAAAGAGCAAGGTGCACGGCAAGACACCATTTTCATTATGCATGCGAACTTTGACAACAGTCGCATCAGAAGTTAGATGTATTTACATAAGCTGGTTACATTACCATGGGACGGGATGGGACAGACATGGGTAACACTATATATGCTCATGCAAACCCCGCCCCCCCCCCCCCCCGCCCACTCCCTCCATTTCATGGCGGGGGCATAAAAAAGTTGATGCTGGATGGACACCAAAATATTAGGCTCATGAGTAGGCCTTTGGTCAATATGAGGTAAAAATGTGAAAGATTCAATGAGATGCAACTGGATTGGCAGATAATATCCAACACCTTGACCTGCCAAAAGACGATTTCTTAGGATGATAAGAGATTTTTTTTTTCTGCTTCAATCAAATATAAAGTAATCTTAAAGGTCCAATATACGTAACTTCAGGATTTTTTTCGTGATTCTGAAAAATTCTGAAAAAAAATCCAGTTGATAACCATGAAAAAATAAGCCTAAAACGAAGTAAACCTGAGCGATAACTAACAAGAAACTCTTGACAGTAAAATCCAAAGAATTGAAAATAATTCAGGTGGGGCCTACTTCAACAACAAGCTGAAGTTAGAAGACAGATCAAAATGGGCGCATGTTTACAAATACCGAGTTTCAACTGCTGCTGTACCGGTAACCATGTAAGAATTCATTTTGAATATTGTTGATATCAGTTAATCTATGGTAAACTAAATCTATAAATAAAAAGTTATCAGGCTTGATTTTTGCTTAAAGTTTTGCCAAACGCTACATATATTGGGCCTTTAATGTAAATTCTTCACATTTTTACTACATATATAATCTCTTTTATTTGAAAACCATGTGATTCTTACAGTGACTGTTTCTCTTTGTCCAGACTGTCTTCTGTCCAACTGGTAATGGGAATCACAGCTTCTGCTTGTTCTGAACCCTGGCAACAGAAGCAAGAGTTCTGGCACATATGTACAGGTATGTACTGTTTACATGTATATGCACACGATGTAGATCTTATATTCTTTGATCAAAGGGCTGTCTCCTTACTTAAAGTGTACTAGTGTTTTATTACAACTGGTAATGTCTTTAATGAGTCAAATTTTTTTATGTCTAAGAACACAATTATAAGATATTTGGCTATTTGTTACATATTTCATGCAATACAGATATTTACTTCCTGTACAATTTAAAAAAAAAATAATTATTTACTTGGTATCTAACTTGAAATCCACTTCAAACAGTAATGTTCCCTTTGATAGAAGATAGTGGGGAATATCGGTAATGATAATGGTTTAAGCTGATATACCAAAATTTGGTGTAAAACTAAACAAATTTTACTTAAATTTGGTGACCCGAATACTTCATTACTGGTATCAGTGACCCACCTTGCCCTGACTTTGCATTTGGTGCATAGACAACATGTGACTAGCCAGTTCCTCTCGTTTCTCTGCTACGTAGTGACACATTCCACAGCGGAAAGAAACGTCTGCCAAGTGTGTCCTCAGATGTATTCTCAGGGCACTAACACTGGAGAAGTCCACCTTACAAACCTACATGTTAAACGGTAATATATGACAGAACATGTTAAACGGTAATATATGACAGAACATGTTAAACGGTAATATATGACGGAAACAAACATTTCCTAAATCCTAACCTTCTTGTAAAATGGAAATAAATATAATTCAATTATCACTTATTACAACAATAATAAGGATCAGAGATACCATACTTACAAATACACTAATTTGCTTATTTTCATCAAATTTTCCTTTCAAGCGCATAATGATTTACGTCAGATTTGAATCTAGATTTAATTTTTTTAAATATTGATTAAATGAATATCAATTCAAGCTACCTTTAATCTAACTAATGCTTACTTGTCACTCTTTCCAGTACAGTATGCAAGGACTGTTGACATTACATTTTTTTTGAGGAACTGACCACAAAATCAGATGGCTATACCTAATAATTATGTGAGGTAATGTAAAATACATTGTATTAAAATTTTGTAACACTTATTATTCAGAAAATACCATCTTACCTTACACTGACTTGATTCCACATTTTCTTCAGTCTCTAAAGTGGATGTATCTTTGTCGGTGAGGCGAATCACTTCAAAACAAGACACATCCTGTTCAGGTACCATAATTTCTCTTGATACCACATCCATATCGACAACCTCTGTCGGCAGTATCTCGCCCTCCTCCAGCTCACATGCTTCCCTCCCGTCCACAGTCGTGATAACCTCCTCTGATGATGTCTGTGAAGAAACAAACGACCACCGCTTCCCGTACCGGGGCAGATCTTGATCACTTTTACTAGTGCAAGGGATCCTGAGAAAGTCAATAAAATATTTAACTTTGCTATCTTCTCACTGGAATTGTACTCCTTCTGTGCACGATATTCATAATTTCAATAACAAATACAAGGGTATACAAATGTGATTTTTACTTTAATTTGTTATTTTCAGGCAATGTCTTAAAGAATTAGAGTTTTCCTAGGAAGGAAAACAAAACTTTCCACTTTTTTACAAAAAATTATAGAGCACCAATAAAACGATTACATACCATTCATACCCTCTAAACTGATAATGATGACGAACATGTCATGGGAAATCATGATGTTTTATACATACTGATATTTTTTTCGCTAACAGTTTGCCATCAAAATATATTGAGTTATGAAGTCTATAAAACGTGTATTTACCGACTGCACTCTAGATCCTCTCCAACTATGTGACATGGAAAAAATACATTAAAAGCTTACCTTGATTTCATATGTCGAGTCAAAGCCCCTGATTCAGTGAAAGATCTCCCACACGCTGAACAAGAAAATGGTCGTTCTCCTAAGGAAAATAAATAAAACTGATTCAATCAAAATGTCAAATTCTTCAATATGCTTGACCTGTCTCCATAAGATGCTAAAATTAGTGGTGATTGATTCATTTCACTAAAAATAATTTTAACGTTTTTTCACTTCCTTTTCATCAACAAATGAATGAGATACTCCCTTCTGCTGTATCATACTGAATAATCAACAAATTATAATAGAGGACATGTTAACCATCTCTAGATAATGCAAGAGGCTCCTGTGACCAAGCAAGGTGACTCAAGTGATAAAACTAGAAATCAAGCATGCTGCCAACCAAATATCTGCTTGTTTATTCAGAAGAAGCTTAAAGTACCAAGATAGAACTCATAAAATTGTAATGGGTCCCATAACTAACCAGATTCAGTGGGATCACATACAGTGGATAAATCCCCCAGAAAAAACACAAACAAACATCTAGATACCAAAAATCACAATATATATTTATTATGCATATCTGAATGTTGATTTGATGGGGCCACACCCCCTCTGTCCTCAGGGGGGGCCAGAGTCACCATTTATGCAAAAACTGTTCCCTTTCCCAAAGGATGTTTCTGACCAAATTGAGTTCAAATGTATTCATAACTTTATGCCTAGTAGTGATTTAAAAGGCTTTATCTTTATTTCCCTTATTGGGCCCCATCCCTCTGGCCCCTTAGGGGTCAGTGTCACCATTTATGCAAAATCTGTTCCTGCTCTCCCAAGGATGTTTCTGACTAAATTTGGTAAAAATCCTATCAGGACTTTTAGACTCGAAGAGATTTAAAGCAAAAGTTGACAGACGATGGACGCTGTGCCATAGCATAAGATCAGCATAAATTTTGTGCTCAAGCCCAATTTGTTGTTCCGGTTACGATTTGTTATTTTTTGGGTTTTTTTGTAGATCTTATTTTAAGTTTTTGTAAAATATGGAAGATCCATGAAGTCGAAAGCTGTTCTCAATATTTACAATTAATTTTTTAATCATTGACATGATTTTGTTGAATTTCAAGAAAACTGGCTGGAGCATGAGAACGGTTTCATGAATATGGGCCCTGCTCCTTTACCCTACATATCGTCCAAAACCTTCAATTATGTTTAGTTGAAATCAATATGCATGTGCTTTAAACTAAATTTTGTAAAAAGAAAACCTGTCTTAAGTTTGTGAAAGTTGAACTACATTGTAGATATGTCCAAAACCAATACCTGTATGCCTCCTCATATGGCGTTTCAGGGAGCCCTTTGTTTTGAAGGCAAAAACGCAACCCTCTACACCACAGGGAAAATCTCGCTTGTTGCTGTGAGTCAAAAGATGGCTTTTCAAAATATTTATCTGAAATATTTGGAAAAGAACAAAAGAATTTATGGATTTTTTTCATTCAAAATCTGGCATATATGGTACTCTTCAGTAAACAATTAAATATCTTTATATAAATCACCAGCAATATCCAGCCCCTTTAATTATAAAATAACATCTGCAAGGAAGATAATGATAACATGGTAAACTCAATGTATAATACTTTGTAAATAAACTGAAATGTCAAGCCCCTATTGAACTCAAAGATGGGATTGACTAGGATTAAATATCACACGACCCTTCAATTTATTAGTATGATGTATAAACATACCTCTTTGAATCTATTCTGACAAATGTGACATTCAAATCGTCGTTCTACATCTGTGGCTAGTGTGCTGGATTTTACTTGTTTGTAGTCTGGATCCTCACAGCTATCTTCCCCTGGTTCGTCCCGTTTGACGACACGCCCTATATTAGCTTCAACTTCTTCCCCCTCGCCGTCGTCCTCCTCCACATTGGTCGTGTAGTCTCCAGTTGAGTCGTGCACATACTCTACATGTCTCCTTAAAGTTGCCTCTCTGATCAAACATCAGTTAACATCAGTTATGCTTATTGTGTTATGTCAAGAAAATACAACACTAATACATATTGACATATGTTTCTTTTATGTTAAAATGACAACATATAAATCTTGCCCTAAATTTGCACTAAGAAATGTTGGATATATCATCTATATAGAGTCTGCATATTTGATACATATTTGATTAGATAAAACGTCTAATTTTGGCATAATGCTCTGGCCTGAGGAAGCTACAAAGGTAAATAAGTCATGAATTAAGGATTGGATAATGGATGGTAGGGGCCATCCATACCAGCTGTTATCCAATGCTTAGTTCATGACTTGTTCATGCACACCTTCAATAACTATGTAATAAATTTTCTCCTTCAAAGTGGCAATTTAGTGAAATTTGTTTACTTTTTAGATCATCTGACCCAAAGGGTCCGAATGACCTACAGCCTTTGTGCACCATCTGTTGTTGTCCGCTGTGCGTAAACCTTTCCCTTTTAAGCAACTTCTTCTCAATAACCAAAAGGTCCAGGGAACTGATATTTGGCCTGTAGCATGCAGGGATGAAGGGCTACCAAGTTTGTTAAAATGAATGACCTTGACCCACTTTCAAGGTCACAGGGGTCACATGTCTTAAAATCTTCAAGCAACTTCTTCTCAAAACCCGAAATGCCCAGGGTACTGATATTATTGTAGTATGCTTAAATGAAATGCTCGCTACTAAGTTTTTTAAATGAATGACCCTGACCTACTGTGAAGGTCAAAGGGGTCAAATATGTTAATATCATAACCAACTTGAATTTTCATATAGTCAGATGACCGTTAAGGCCCGTTGGGCCTCTTGTTTGTAATATCACCAAATATTTCACGTCAGGGTGCACGGTTATTTTGTGCTATATTTTGATGTTGCTATATTTGGCACCGGCTTTCCCAATAATTAAACTGACCACCCTTGACATAACATACGTGGTCTCTAATTATCAAAAATGAATTCTTACGTTTTGATTTATGCATCTTCGATTCTAGTTGAATTGAAAAATCATTGTTTTACTAAATTGCCCCTTTTATAATCTAAATGAAGAATAACAATGATTAATTATCACATATGATATTATAAAAACTTTTGTACTTCTTTTTGTTTCTATTAAAAACAGAAATGATCACAGTACCTGTTGAATTTGATGTCACATTTAGGACAGTAGTAAGCTGGCTTGTCTGTTATCACCAAATCCTGGTTAACCTCTTTCACATCATCTTTCATTTTTCTTTTCCGGCCTGCAAATACCAAAGAAACACCATAGAAAATGGCAGAAGTTCCTATATTCTAATGCAAGTGGTTGACATATTTTGAATGTATACATTGGATCAATATTTCAAAACACCCGAAGCTTTGATTAACTAAGTACATGTAACTGCTTTCAATTAGTCTTTAAGACTTCTTCATTCCATTGTGCTTGATTATTTTTTATCAAGTCTTGCAGCCTGTCTACACATTTAAAAAGAAGTGTAAAAAAACTTACCTCTTTTCTTTTTCCTTGCACCAGTGTTTTCTTTCTCCGACCCTTCCATTCCAGTCTGATTGTCTTCATTATCCACTGAGGTTCCTGTTTGTTTCTGAATCAGCTTTGGGACAACCATTCGCCTGTCGTGACCAGAGCGTGAGAATGTAACCTTGAAGTTGTCGTGTTTGACTTTGTGTTGAAGGTATTCCTCCAGACTCGTAAACATGATACGACATTTTTTACAAAAGTGGATATCTTCGTCTCCTTCATTGTCAGTATCAAAACCTGTAAGAATAAATCAAAGACTCCAATAATTTCATCAAATGGGTTCATTGGCAATGGCCTTTGGGAATCAATACAGACAAAAAATGTATACTTGTCATAGAAGTAAAAAGTTTATCATACCAATATATAGTACCAATGTAACATTAGTTGAATTTGGTATTTTCTTGTCAAATAAAGTGCCTTACAACTAATAATTGACTTTGAAATAAAATGCCATATATTTGATTGTCATTGAATATGAAAATATTTATGAATAATTTGAGATAACCTGACTGGTAAAATTTAAATGGGTTTAGTACATGAATTTCCTTGGCCAATACATTTTTACATATAATTTTAATATAAGCAATCTATAATGCAATACTAAAACTAAAGGAAAAGATATTGATGTTTGATAACAAAAAAGACAAACGTTTGAGAGAATTTATATAATCACTTCATTATTTCAATGATACACATATATACAGTCTAGGTGCACGTGGTTGTCACTGTTGAAAGGGTGTTTAAATGGAAAGGTTGTAAATAATGGCAGCTTCAGGAGCGAAAAAAAAGCAGGAAGAAATGTAGCGGAACTGGACTGGGTTGATTGTCAGTGCAAACAAGATAGCTCAATTGGTTGAGCGATCTAGAAAGGTTCCTTATGGAAGCTGTCTGCAGTGCGCAACGCCACATGAGAAATGTCAAATGCGTTATACTTTTTACCATATACTTTTTGCTAAATGCTTTTTGCCTTTTCACATGTAAATGTGGCCTTTCATTACAGTTTTAGAATCATTTCAGATCTTTTTTTTCAGATGTTCCAAAGAAAGGTTTTCCAACTCACCTTCTATGAAGCTTATTTAAAGCTTTTTCATAATACAAAGCATTTAGCAAAAAGCATTTCACTTGAAACAATTTGCATTTCGCAAAAAGCATTTGGCAAATGCATTTATATGACATCCTAAATGTCATACACTGTACATGCGTTGTTTATATAATTACGCCAAATGCTTTTCCTGAAATGCATTTGAGCTTGACATGTTGCATTGCACACCAGCTTTCCATAGTTCCATGTTCAACTCCCAGTTTGGCTGTGCATTTTCCTCCCCTACTACAGTGCAGGTGCCTGTTACCAACCCATGTTTCAGCATGAATGATTGGCAAAGGTATACCCAAACCTAGGTTGCTCTATGGTGAGTCTTTATCATTCCTGTTTTATTTGTAGCCAAGGAACTAAAACAGGATATATATCGACACTTGAGGTAGTGTCAATGTATATATATATACCTTTATGATGATACAACAAGCTTAAGCAGCACTGTACATGTAGTGAGTAATGACAAACAACCAAAGTAAGATTTTCAAGGCTTCTCAGTAATGTTCACCATAAAGAGCAATATAAAATGTCGCATTTTCACATCTTATATACGTTCTGGGTGTAATATATGCAAATAAACAATCAAAATACACAATAAACCTAATGAGTTCCACTCATGTAGCCTTTTCGTCTGCTTACCGTCCAATGTAGACGTATTTACGACAGATGTGGTGTCGTTAGATTTTTCAGACATGGCGGATTGCGACTATCGACAAAAGGCCTAAAATCAACTTCCGGTATATTTCAGGGGGGTCGTCTCAAAAATATGTATAAGTTTTACATATATTGAAAGGCTATTCCACAAAATAAACGTTCAAATTGATAAAGTCGGACATATTTGTTTTATATTTTTTTATTTTCAATAACCGTTAGAATGTCAGAATAACATATCACAAGAAAAGTTTGCTAACAAAATGATCATGTGTATGACGTCACTATTTTTTGTGTAGTCTCCAAAATCGTGACGTTAACCACAAACACTTTTCAGAAATGACTTCGACACAGGAATTGAAAGACGGTAAATGTCAGATTTCTTAGCAAAGACAATTCTCATATAGTTTATGTTAACATAGGAAGCTTTCAATTCGATAATAATTGTTTGTTTTAATCTAGGAAGTGCAAAAGATTCGATGAAAGGTGTTTTCCCGCAAAAATATATATGCTTGGCATGTTCCCACTTGTCCCGTATCTTTCACTGAAAGTTTCAACTGTCTTTGGTAACTCGTTTTTGCTTATATATTGTTGGGGTAAAGAATGTAATTAGTTCAGTTACTGGTCATTGAATTACGCAAAGAACAAAATCAATCCTTTAATCATGCAGATCCGAACGGAAACATACCCTCCCTCAATTAGCTGAGGCAGGGACGTATATGTGAGATTATAAGACTCTTTCATATGCGTGTATGTACAGTTGAGTGTAAGCTAACCTTTACACCCTAGTGCACTAGGAGTGCACTACGTTTAAACTAGTAGTGCACTACATTTAAACTACAAGTAAACTAGTAGTGCACTACGTCCAGCCAGGTGTGACCACAAAAACCCCTACAGGTAATGGGAGGGTCCATACCTACCTGTGTTCTTACCTGTACAGATGTAATATGATTTACCTGTAGTTTTATGTTATACTATTGAAGTCATTAGTTTGTTAGTACCTGGTACTTCCTCATATAAGTACAAGAATGAAAAATTCTGAGTTTATGCCAGACGATATTTATCTTAATAACTGAAATAAATTAATTCACTGCATGTCAAAATTTTAAATATAATAATAATTTAAATATACTAACTTATGATATTTTTTTTTAAGAATTAATAATGAATCTTTTTTATTTAAATATTTGTATTCTACAATTAAATTGAAAGGTATGTGTTCAAATAAAAAGTTTATCCTACTAAAAATATATACAGAAAATAAAGTAAACAACAGATTGTAATATAAAAAAAAATAGATATTAGAAGAACATATTTTGTACTTTGTATAGTTGTTTCAATCACAAATTACTTTAATATTTGACATTAAGAAGCTAGCTGTGCAATATCAGAGACGTACAAGGTTTTATACGTCTCTGGCAATACTACCTACATGTACCGGTATTGGTATTCTGTTTCACTATACACTCATGAACAATGCATACAAATGAAAGGTTATATAAACATCAAGTACTAATATAAGAAAAGATTACTTTCACCAGAACATTTAAAGCCATTTCCTTCTTCATATCAAAATACCAACATACATCTAAATGTAATCCAATTGACTGTAATCAATGTTATCATCATTAATTAAATAGGATCATCATTAGTCAATCAACAGGGCCCTCAGGCCTTAAATCAGACTTGGCCAGTACTAGTGATGGCTGTGGGGGGAGTGGGAGGTGAGAAATTCAGACCTTGCTAACTACAGACGGCCTGGGGGTGTCCCCTATCTTGACCTCTGTACGTGAGGATGTGGCCCAGGCAGGTCAGGTACATGTACATAATTATGCCTGGAGGGTAAAGGATTCTACCTGAAGATCTATATTTGTCCCTTTTAGTTAGATATTATATAAGTCATTAGGTTGATTTAAAAGTACAATAAATGTGACTGGCATAGGCTTAAGTTTGTTCTAATTTAGGTTAATATAACTGCATATTATTTATTTGTTGTATACTTAGTCTTACAATATAGAATTAATTAAAATAATTCCATTAAACTGACCTTGTTTTTTTTTAATCATTATTACATAAATGCATAAACCTTCAAGTCATATTTAATACAACCTGTAATTGCCTTCAATATTTAGGCTTAAATATTGGAAATGCATCATTTTAAAATACTTTTATACTGATTATTAGAATAAAATTAAGTATAATGAATGTTAGTATTTTATTATCAAACTGTATGAAGTGACTGTGCCAGAAAGTATATATTCTCTCACCTATACCTCCCTGATTACACCCAATATAAACCAGATAATTTTTCATCATTAATTCATTTAACAAGTATATATATGTAAATATTTAGAAATCGAAATGCGTCATTGGATTATATTCATTCAAGTGTCATAAGATACTTGGTATTTTAAGTTAATATTTAAGAAAACCAGAATCTGGTAAAGGACTGATATAGACTTACATTGTTGTCCAAGTAATTATTATTAATTTCAATGTTATTTAATGTACTATCAATTTATTATTGTATAAGTAAATGTTTTGAATGAAACAAAAAAAAAAATGGATTAAAGTCCTCAAAATATCCACTTTTTAAAGGGAAATGTGTAAATATATCTAGATATATTATCAAAGATTTTTAATTTCATATAAACTTGATAAACCTGAGTAAAAGTTAAAATATGTATTATCATAATTATGATCCTGGTCATATCCAGCTGAGCCCTTTAATAATCAAATTGGTTCCAAATTTGACCAGTGATAGTCAGATGAGAAATTCACACCTCACTGACAGGCTTATGTCAGCAGGTGTTCCTTAGACAAGGTTGAGACAGGTCAGGTAATTGCCCGAGGCCTGAGGGTCAAATCAAAACATCTGTCCCATACTGAACAATCTGACTAAATTTTAATTTATTGTTGTATTACTTTTTTCAACTTCAAATTCTTATATTAATGCTGTTGTATGTGGTGATTTATACATACAGATCTTAATATAGAAAAAAAATAAAAATATAGATTATCAAAACTCTATTATAGCGCGTTCATAAATATATAGATTTGAGGCATGAATGTATTTAATAAAAATATATATCTAGTAATATAAGAATATTTATTTTTTTTTCTTTTCACAATTAGTT
Organism: Mimachlamys varia; assembly: GCA_947623455.1. Lineage (NCBI taxonomy): Eukaryota > Metazoa > Mollusca > Bivalvia > Pectinida > Pectinidae > Mimachlamys > Mimachlamys varia. The sequence continues at coordinate 53,294,199 of OX392527.1, forward strand.
CTTACAATATCTAAAAATATACTTCTAAGCAAATGATTATCAATAGATATTCCTTCAATTTTTCAATATACTTGATTGTAAATTGGTAAATGAATATAAAAACACGTAATATTAATGTTCTATTTTATTTATATGATGTATGCAAGGAATTTTTGGGGAAAATTGTAAGAGTAATTATCATGATTTCACAATTTCTAGTTTTGAAATAAAAGAGAAAAGGTTGTTTGAGAAAAATAACTACATAAGATGCATATATATACATTAAAGTTATAAATATTAACTAATGATAAGGCCAGCTTCAAAGTACTAGCAGACGACAAAGATGAGGTACAGGTAAAAATCACAGGTAGATGGATGGGACTGTCCATTTACCTGTAGGGGTATTTGACCTATATGGGGTTCAGGGTGTAGTGCACTACTAGTTTACCTGTAGTTTAAATGTAGTGCACTACTAGTTTAAACGTAGTGCACTACTAGTGCACTAGGTGTAAAGGTTAGCTTACACTCAACTGTAGGATAGGGATATTCCACCCGAGGGTCACAAAATGTGGTGAAACCCGAGGCTTGCCGAAGGTTTCACCACATTTTGTGATCCCGAGGGTGGAATATCCCTATCCTACATACACACATAATGAAAGAGTCTTTTTCTCTCATATCAACTGCCCGAATAAGCTCAAAACCCATAAAAATATGTTTAAACAGGCTACCATTTTGAAATTTCAACTGTTTCCTTGAGCTTTTTTGACAAAAACGAATTAGACAGCGAGTTTAAGCATACCCTATATTTGCAAACAAAGTTTGCGCAGAAAAATTAATCTCCTCTTCCTGGTGTTTATGGTTAAAATTTTGTGAAAGGTTTTAATTTTATCACGCCGTCGTTTTCTCTTTCCGGCATCAGAGTTTACCGTATTCGTGATGTCACGTCATTGTTGAGCCATTGTGACGTCACGTCGCTTGAAATGCTATGTAAGATAGATTTTTCTTACATAGCTTTCTTACATGGGCAAACTCTATCCAACATGGCGAGATATGAGAGAAATATACGTCCCTGGCTGAGTTGGCAAGGGATACATATACTCCCTTAATCATTTTGATCCAAATTTACCAATGTCCGTCGAAAACTCCCTCATTTGGTCCAAACTCACACAGTCTTAAAATCTGCATCCTATAATATATATGGTCAAACGAAATCCTACATAATGTAGCTACTGCAGGGTGTGACTGTGTATAATGATCATAGCAGGTATGTTTGTAGACAGGTTTTCCTAGGCCCTAACACCAGACAGTCAGACTTGGACATTTTCACAGAGAGATGTCTGGAGGGGGCCAGAGTGCATACCTATATGAAAACATGGAATTATCAGACACCGTTTGGAGGTGAAGAGTTTTGAAGTGCTGACAACAAAAATTGACTATTACATGTATAACATATTCCTCACATTAGTCCGAAGAGTTCTGAATCTCTTACCCATCCACTAATTATTTGGACAGCTGGTGGGAGCGACAGTCAGAATCACACTTTAGTTATAAACTGAATAGTTTACCGACCCATCGATAGGTCACTGTTTAAGCTTGTATTATTTATAATATGTAACGTTTTCGATCACAAGCAAATTAGGTATGAATGGAAAGAACAGATATTTTTTTCTACTAACCCACACCTTTAATCAAGTCACAGGAGGTCGTAAACCAACTGTCGTCATCCATTTCTAAATAATATCCAGTTTCCTGACATCTGTTTGAAAAAGGCCTTGTTTAACGAGATCCTGCGAGAATTTCTTTCTGAACTATCTATTTTTGATCAGGTGATGTTAGGCAGCGGCCATTATCAAAGTAAATGTTTTTTGGCATAATTTTGATGCCGAAACAGGAAAAAAAATATTGGATATGTACTTGTAAGAAGGAGAGAGATATAAAAGTATAATAATCAATCGTACCTAGTTTTCATTGGAAAGCTTCATTTCATTTTATTTATGTATTTTTACATTGCCCTATATGCTTACCTTTGATATTTTAATTACATTTTCAGTTATCAAAGAAACCTTGGAAAGCCATGGAACTCTGGGACAGATTAAGGCCAGGATAAGAGCTGAAGTTTTCAAATCCTTGGATGATCATGGAGAAGCTAAACCTTCATTGAGCAGTGAAAACATGATAATCAATGAACTTATTAGAGAATATCTGGAGTTTAATAAATACAAGTACACATCCTCAGTTTTAACAGCAGGTATGCATGCCTTAAAGTCAGTATAGGTGGTGTATGTACATACAACATAAATATATGTATGTTTTATACCAAGAGGAAAACTTTTTTAATCACCCTTACCCAATTTGTTAGGCTTAGATAATCTAATTCTGTGGTTTATTTATATACACTTAATTATTTTAAAATATTTCATAAATATTAACTTTAAAAAAATCAAAGCACAGAATAAATCTTTAAATATCTGTAGTATTTTATCACTTAACATTTAATTTTTTTTTTCTTAAATGGCAGTTCTTTCAGGAATTATAAATCACACATTCACCGACACTGAAATTGAAAGGGAGATAACTGCTGCATTCCTGAATGATTATACTCATGTACTGGTTATTTTGCATGTAAAATGTATCATTATGTAATGTTAACTTGATTTATTTATAACAGTTATGAAATAAGTTATAATAACTTATAGTATTAATCTCTTACTTATTATAATACTTTTTATTTGAAGAACTGTTACATGTATATATATCTCATTAAAGGACTTGTTTCAAAATCAAACAAATTTTATTTTCAGAATCTGGTCAACCAAAGGAGCCATTAAATAGAGAATTTTTAGCAAGAGAATTAAACATCAGGGAAGATCACACATCTAGTTCAATGTAAGTATATGTACTAGTTCTGTACAGTCTAGAATGTACACCAAATACTATATTAAATTATTTAATTTCCTGTGCATTTCTTTGGAACAAAATTTAACTTTCAGTTTTGAGTTTGAGTTCAATCTATAATCAAATTCACTTCCGCTGTAAAATGAACCAATGTATATTTATACCTGGTACTAGTCTTGAACTGATATACTAGAATGAGAAACCAAGACGGTTATTTAGATAAATATTTGTAATTAATGTCACATCCTACATTAATACATCAGAAACTTGACTTTTTCTCATTATTATTTCAGTCCAATGCTGTACAGTGTACTGTCACATTACATTAAGGACAATAGATCTGTGTTAACCAGGTCTACTGTGAGAGACAGGTCATCAGCACCTCAGATAGGATCAGCCTTCAGAGAACAAGGTAAGTCTACTGTGAGAGAGACAGGTCGTCAGCACCTCAGATAGGATCAGCCTTCAGAGAACAAGGTAAGTCTACTGTGAGAGAGACAGGTCGTCAGCTCCTCAGATAGGATCAGCCTTCAGAGAACAAGGTAAGTCTACTGTTAGAGAGACAGGTCGTCAGTACCTCAGATAGGATCAGCCTTCAGAGAACAAGGTAAGTCTACTGTGAGAGACAGGTCGTCAGCTCCTCAGATAGGATCAGCCTTCAGAGAACAAGGTAAGTCTACTGTGAGAGACAGGTCGTCAGCTCCTCAGATAGGATCAGCCTTCAGAGAACAAGGTAAGTCTACTGTGAGAGAGACAGGTCGTCAGCACCTCAGATAGAATCAGCCTTCAGAGAACAAGGTAAGTCTACTGTGAGAGACAGGTCGTCAGCTCCTCAGATAGGATCAGCCTTCAGAGAACAAGGTAAGTCTACTGTGAGAGACAGGTCATCTGCACCTCAGATAGGATCAGCCTTCAGAGAACAAGGTAAGTCTACTGTGAGAGACAGGTCGTCAGCACCTCAGATAGGATCAGCCTTCAGAGAACAAGGTAAGTCTACTGTGAGAGACAGGTCGTTAGCACCTCAGATAGGATCAGCCTTCAGAGAACAAGGTAAGTCTACTGTGAGAGACAGGTCGTCAGCACCTCAGATAGGATCAGCCTTCAGAGAACAAGGTAAGTCTACTGTGAGAGACAGGTCGTCAGCTCCTCAGATAGGATCAGCCTTCAGAGAACAAGGTAAGTCTACTGTGAGAGAGACAGGTCGTCAGCACCTCAGATAGGATCAGCTTTTAGAAAGCAAGACAAGAAAACTGTAAAGTCACTTCTTGAAGTTATGTCTTGGTATCTTCAGATCCTAATTATAACGTATCCAGATCTTTGTTTTGAAAATCCTCCAAAAGATATCAACCTCTTTAGGATGGGGGAAAGGCATGCATGCTGGTTAATTGTTAGCGGCAATCAATATGGCTTGGTCCTCAGGGACAAAAATGGGAACAACAGTGGGGACTTTTCTCTTTCAATTTCTTGTCTAGTCTGTCCTTTCTCTGGTGTCCTAGGCATCTTAGGTTAGACTGTTGGAAATGATATGTGGGGGTGTTTGTTAGGTGCAGTGAATTATCGTACAACCTGCTTTAAATGTGGAGGCATTTACAGTGTGTTTTTAGTGCATGATCTTACCTGTGGACAACCTGTGTAGGCAATTTGCAGATTCCAATGCTTTTTTTGCACATTTTTGAACATATTTGTTTCAAAGACATCAAACCATAAACAAAGTATACATTGTAATAAACAGTGATAACTTAATTATTAATGTCCTTATTTTGTTTCAGATGAGGATGCTGAACAAGGAATTGTGGTAAGGGGTGGTACACGTTAACAGCAGTAAAGAATGGATATACTGTGTAGATTACCTGTGTCATCTCTGAATCATCATTGTAATGGATGGGGAGTGATAGTGTAGTATGGTGTATATGGACCAGTAAATCAGTATACTGTAAAAGTGGAATTTTTCGTGTTGTGGATATTTTCGCTTATTTCGCTGGCGTTAAATCCCCGCGAATATATCCACACAAACTCTGCGATGTATAATAGTTTATATGTACACAGTGCAAAACAGCATGATTTCAGTGTGAACATTTCCACACTGCGAACATTTTGGAGGCTGTCTAAGTGAAAAATTCTACACGCGAAAATATTGGCTTTTACAGTATCACCCGTTCTTGCATCGTCAGAAACCAAATGTACACTTCTATATTGTTTGTATAATGTGGGCTAAAACAGGCAGATAATCTCGTTTTCGTACTAAAATAGTAGCCAATAACATTGGTTCTTTCATCCGTGGCTACATCCAGCCGGGGATATCTCGTTTGTACAATATACGATAAAAAGCAACACAGCTGCGGCATTGCCTGTCAAGAAAACTAGTAAAATTATCTAACCAAGTACTACGAGAAACGACCATTCTGATTGGTCGAAATCTCCAAATAGAAGTCTATTCTGGGAAAACGAGATTACCTGTCTGTTTTAGCCCATGGTATAGTATATCGTGGGTTTCTGACACTGAATGAAATGATCTGACGTAATATTTTCAGGGATACATCTGATTAAGATTCTGTACTGAATTTCCTGTTAAAATGTCTATCAAATCACCAGATCCGTCCTTTTTATAGCAAATTTATGCATTTTATTGAAATATTTATTGTACAACATGAAAATAGAACAAACTTGGTAAAAAAAAACAACCATGCCTATTTGACCAGTGTCTAGACTCCTGTAGATGGTACATGTACATTATTTTAACTCATTCACCCCTGAATACACATTTTAACTCTTGCAATTTAATAGTTGGAATAGTCTGAAATTTTCAGGGGTAAATTAAGCAGAAAAGCCAGGAAGAATTAGAATAAAGAAAAAGTTTGGCATGAAAATACGCATAACAATGTTTCTGCATGGGCATTGGATTGTAGTGCCTTTTTAAGCTTGCCAATAGAAGTATAAACTGATCTCTTCAGTGAGAAATTTAAAAAATACTTATTCTGGACAATTTGGCCCCGTAATCTGTTTATACAACGTTTTAGTATATAAATAAACATGTGAATATGATTATATGGCTATAGACATGGAACTTGCTGTGGAAATTTCTACAAGGAACATTGACAGTATGACCCACACTGATTTTGAAAAGTTTATATTAACTGGTCTGATCCTATTTATTAGTTAAACAAACGAGGCTTAACTCTCAGCTATGATGAAAATATCTGCAGACAATGAGTTATGACTTCTTACTCTTTTATATTATCTTTCTGGAGTTTTAAGTATGACAAAGAAGTCATTCAAACTTGAGAAAATGTGATGTTATGTTTATAGATTTGAGTTTAAACCATGAACAGCTAGGTTAAGGTTCATAGGGAACATGCATTCCAAGAAAATGTGTTGTTGTATGTAATTTAGTTGTATAAGCATAAATTACCTGAACTCTTATTGTTATTGATGAGCTTATAATGTATGTAATTAATAAGAAAATAAATTATATATGTATTATACGAGCAAATTTTGTTGTTGTTGTTTTGTTTTTTAACTGACCTGGACCGAAGGTCCTGTGAGCTTATGCCATAGGCGCGGCAGTCTTTGTCGTCAATCATCTGCCCGTCCATCAACATTTGCTTCAAATTGTTACTAGTCAAAAAGTCCTGATTGGATTCTGACCAAATTTGGTCAGAAACATCCTTTTTGTATAAATGACGATACTGACCCCCAAGGGACCAGAGGGGCGCGGCCCAATAGGGGAAATACAGGTAAAACCATTTTAATCGCTATTTGTCATAAAGTACTGAATGGATTTGAACCAAATTTGTAGGAGAGCAACAGATTTTGCATAAAAGGTGACTCTGACACGCTTGGGACTGGAGGGATGGGGCCCAATAGGGGAAATAGAGGTAAAGCCTTTTAAATCACTACTAGTCCTAACGTACTTAATTGATTTTATCCAAATTCGGTCCGAAATATCCCTTAAAGATAACAAAATGGATTTTGCATAAATTGTGACTTTGACCCCCACTAGGGACAATCACAATTATTATTTTTGATTTGATCCCAGGGTCTGCCGGCTAAACTATGGAGTCATAACTTTTAAACAGTTGAGATCTCCACCCCAAAAAAGATATAATTATACAATTGCTGGGCATAAAGAGACAATCACAAACATATTATTAGCATTGATGTCAGGATCTGGCCACAGCCCCAGAGATCTAGTTTCTCAGTTGAACTTGAAAACAGTTGAGATACCCACCCATTAATCAAACTTGAATTTATACAGACATGCTTCAAGGATTGGTCTTAGGTTCTGTCCCCTGTCCATGAGAACATTTTGGAAAATATTTCACCATGATTATCTAGATACCAATGTATCCAGCTGAACGATACAGGTATTCTGGGCCTCTTGTTTATGTCCCCGCCATGAAAGGGGGGGAGGGGACATATATAGTGTTACCCATGTCCGTCCCGTCCCATGGTAATGTAACCAGCTCATATAAATAACTACTGATGCGATTGTCGTCAAACTTCGCATACATAATGAGAATGGTGTCTTGCTGTGCACCTTGCTCTCTTTTTTCGGATCAAGCATCCAAGACGGTCACCACAGCCTCTTGTACGTTTTGACTGATCAGCAAACCAATGCATTGTACAGTAACAGTCAATTGGAGAAACTGGTCTCCAATCGGACGTTGAACACACACCCCACCACCAAAGCCTATCATGAAGTCTTCACACCATTGCTGACAGCCACCCCTCTTCAGCCTTATTTATTTCCAACCCACACATCATTTATAATCTAACGTTCCAACACAGTTTGAGATCTGAGCCGCACAGCTTGTCAACTTCACACTCTGTTACATTAGCATATGCCGACTGCTGGTATCAATATCTATATATTTTGATACAACAGAACCGTAGTATTGTCCGTATACTACGGAAGATAATGTAAATTGAACGGAGCGGTCATTAACCAATGTCCAGTCCATAGCGACCATTGGAATTTGTTGCCGCTACATTGTAGTTTTGGACATAAACTAATGTGTTTAGAGTAAGTTTACACTTTTTGGAGTTCAGGTCTATTTTCGATAAAAATGCCCCCTCAATGGTTTTAACCTAAACCCCTCAAAAGTGTAAAATTACTCTTAAACACCTTAGTTTCATCGTCGGAAACTCTCGGTACACTTCTCTGACGCTTGGAAACCCACGGTACACTTCTCTAACGTATGCAAGCGTCAGAGAAGTGTACCGTGGGTTTCCAAGCGCCAGAGAAGTGTACCGTGGGTTTCCAAGCGCCAGAGAAGTGTACCGTGGGTTTCCAAGCGCCAGAGAAGTGTACCGTGGGTTTCCAAGTGTCAGAGAAGTGTACCGTGGGTTTCCAAGCGTCAGAGAAGTGTACCGTGGGTTTCCAAGCGTCAGAGAAGTGTACCGTGAGTTTCCAAGCGTCAGAGAAGTGTACCATGGGTTTCCAAGCGTCAGAGAAGTGTTCCGTCGGTTTCCAAGCGCCAGAGAAGTGTACCGTGGGTTTCCAAGCATCAGAGAAGTGTACCATGGGTTTCCAACGATGTCTTAGTTTAACCTTTATTACCATTGAGGGGGCAATTTTATCAAAAATTGATCTAACCCACCCCCCAACCCCCAAAGTGTTAAATTACCCTAGTTTAGGTGCAAAACTAGCTGTTACAAATTATCAGGTCCCTGTGGTCCCCAGTGGCATTGAATCCACCTTCCCCTTATGCATCGTTTTCATTCTCTTGTCCCATAGTAAAGATTGAACTCCGAGAAGCCACTTATTCGGAGAACTTTTTACGTACAACTCTTGTTAATATACTATAGCTCGGCCCTACGGACCGAAAGTAGCCTGATGATAGAGGCAGTCCTCAATGAAACATGGACCTATAAATATATTACTGTGCAAACATCAGAGAAGTGTACCGTGGGTTTCCGACGATGATTACTGTGATGCTTCTAATATACCCTGCGACATTATTTGCGCAGCGTCAATTTTTATATCTTCATGGAATATATCCCATTGTTTTTAACTGTCAATATGCTACAATTATAGCTGTTATCCCAGGTTTTTTCCCCTAAAAATGTCGCATTGTAATTAAACCCGCTTTCCTCCTTTATAAACAGTACGGCGTTGTGACGACAGGACGTTGGCCCGTCTAGCGTGAGGGGGGGGACTAACCTTCACATAATGAAGACAGTGACAGTTACACAAGTTGTTTACGGTCACTGGCCGGCTCGAGCTCTGGGGCGTTTACCTGGCTCGGTACAGATTATGTTACCGCCCTTGACCGGTGGCCCTGGTACCGAGAGAAGTATACAGGTATCTAATAATCACTCTTACAGCACGTGAGGGACACAGGGACCTGAGCATTTGTTACAGCTAGTTTAAGACCTAAACTGGGGTGTTTAGAGTAATTTTACACAATTTTTGTGTGTGGGGGGGGGGGGGGGTCAGATCAATTTTTGATAAAATGCCCCCTCAATGGTCATAAAGGCTACAGGATGAAAAGTTTTTGAGGTCGAAAAATCGACCCCAACTACATTCCTTTGCATCAAAAATCACATTTCTAGCTGAGGCACATCAAAATATATTTGAATATTAACACACCAATATATAAGCACGATTGTTTTTATAAATTTATTTACCTGGTACACTTTTCTGGAGCCTCCATAGCCACAGTTAATCTCATTTGAGTAGTGGCACGGTACATAATATACACATTTTCGTAGTACACGATTTGAAATTAAACCAATCTGATTAAAATACAGATCCTCAATATTACTATCGTATACACACGATAGTAATTAATAGTGAGGATCTGTATTTTAATCAGATTGGAAATTGTACCGAACGAGTTTAATTTTCTTCTAAAATAATAAATTAAAGGGGTTTTACGCACCATGCAGACCCTTCTGCTTCTATATTAGTTTAGATATTTTGGATTTCCACCTTTTGGCCCCTAGCATCACTGAAGACACAGTTGCTTGAGTTTCTGTCAGTAAATAATAGATATATTGTGTGAAATGAGCCATTACATTCTGTAATGGGCCGCGGCTCAATATATAAACATTTTTTTTATATACTGACAGGAACTCGAGCAACTGTGCTGAAGAGTGCTAAGAGGATGAAACAGCTGTATGGTGCAGTTTAATGATTTTTTTCGGCATACTGTATCTATTACTAAATTTTAAAGATGTAGCACATGTGTTTGTTACGTCATCTTTTATATCAAACTGTATCGCGTGTACACTCAACATTAAATCGGGATTATAGTAACTAGGGTTTGGTATTAGTGGCACTTACACCTGGACACGTCACTGCCCTTGACCTTTCCTTTGACTATTGGTTAATTCAGGCTCAGTTTTGGCCTTGGGATAAGTTGTTGACAGATCAAATGACACTTGTTTAAGTTTGGTTCCGCTGTAGATTGTATTATACAGGGTCTCTGTAAAGGTTAGATGGCGGTCATGGACGATCCTCCGGGGCCGTCTACAAGGACTTTAAATAACAAACACGAATATTTAGCATGCCACACTTGTATGCCACAGAATCGACTCACTATGGTATATGTTTCCTATAGAATCACTATTTCGTGCCGACACACTGACGTCATGAAAGGTTAATCGTTAACAACCCTATTAGCAATGCTTACACTCGACATAATACTTTATAAAATAGCAGACACGTGGCTGATCTAAGAGCTGTAAGCACGTGTACAGCATGACGAAGTTGACCAGAAAAGTTTTGTAGAAGCACCATCAATATCGAAAGGACACATTCGCACCGGCGTGCAGACACCTACATGTTTTAAGATGACATACTAGTACACTAGTAGCCTCATTTTGTGGTTACGTCAAATAATGATACCGATCGATGCTCTTTAAAAATAAATAGCACCTTCACAGAAGATGTATGTAAGGCGCTCTGTCTGTCTGGCTGTGAAAAATAAATAATTATATATATATGTCAACGAAAGTATCAAGTTTTTTTTTACTTTTTTTTTTACTTTTAACAAAAAAACAATGAAAATTAGAGCCAAATTTCAGCTTGATACGTGATCGACTATCAGACACTGAAGACAGTTTCAGTGTCTGGTAGTCATTTTTATGAAAAACCGCTTGACGAATCAAATTGGCGGCCCCGTACATATATAGAAACCCCAGCAGCTGTGGTGTGACAGACAAGGGGAGTTACATTATCTATTTGACCTGTATCAGACTCGCCACTGTTAGGTCACCCTTCGGTCATTGAGCACGACACGGACCTCGGGCGAGGAATGTCCAGATCTCAGGTCAAATATGACCAGTCAGTGTATATGTTATTTTTATAAAAGTGTGAGGAAAGAGAACACACCGCGAAAGAGGAGTTCAGCTTTTATAAAATTCGCGTGGATGCAATTAGTCTAACCACGGACTTAGATAGCAGGCCTCTAATCTAATTCCGTAGTCTAACGCATACGACGAGCTTATCCCTGTAAGGCAACAAACAATTGAGAATCATTATTTGATTCTTTATTTACCAAAAGCGTTTAGGTACATACACATTAATAACGGACATGAGGGTGACCTCAACGTATACATATAAAATACTGGATCCTTTATTTAGGTACACATGGAAACATATAATAACCGACGGGACGGTGACATTGACGTATACATATTTAAGGATTAACTTTCTAATTTGTTTAGGTTATCGGGGGATAACTACAATGGAAAACGGGTAAATTCAATAACCGGCAAATGTATAATTTACCCGTTTTCCATTGTAGCTATCCCCCGATAACCTAATCAAAATAGAAAGTTTATCCTTATATTTACAGCATCTTTCTATGAAATGTTCGTAACTATTTTGTTCATAATAGTCCAATCTTCGGACACACATTTCATTTCAAAACAAATAAACGGGAGAATGGTTCAATAAATGTAACAGCATGAAATTTACAAGCTCCGCCCATGTTTATTGTTGGTTACGTCACACAATTGTGTTTCAAGCTGTAGGATTTGCATAGCTCCGCCCACATGTATTGTTGTCGACGTCATAGAAATTTGTCACGTGTTTGAGTACAGTTATGCGGTGATAACGCTAGTCTGTTGAGCATTGGTTATCGAGTAAATGTCAGTGTAGACTGTAAATATATAGAGAATATTACATGGCCATTTCCATATCAGGCCTTGTGTCAACCCGAGATTCCAATATCGGCCCAAGGGTCAATATTGGGTTGAGGGTTGATACAAGGCCTGATGTGGAAATGACCATGTCATATTCTATTTATTATATACTTTGACTTGTTCCACGGTTCACGATGATCTGTTTTTGATGATGTGTATTTTAATCAGATTGTCTCTGACAGAAACAGATTGCGAACAAACAACACTATTACTGAGATATCATACAGAGTATCATTGTTCATTTCTGATATAAAAGAAGTGTGTTACTCTCATACCTCGCCATGTTGGATAGAGTTTGTTCATGTAAGAAAGCTATGTAAGAAAAATCTATCTTACATAGCGTAACACGCGACGTGACGTCACAATGGCTCAACAATGACGTGACATCATGAATACGGTAAACTCTGATGCCGGAAAGAGAAAACGCCGGCGTGATGAAATTAAAACCTTTCACAAAAATTTAACCATAAACACCTGACAGGCGAGATTAATTTTTCTGTGCAAACTTTGTTTGCAAATATAGGGTATGTTTAATCTCGCTGTCTAATTCGTTTCCGTTAAAAAAAAAGCTCAAGGAAAGAGTTTTTCAAAATGGCAGCCAGTCAAAAGCGATTTTCATGGTTTTTGAGCTTATTCAGTTAGTTGATATGAGAGAAAAAGACTCTTTCATGACCAAAGGTGTAATTAAGATAGAGAAATTCCACCCGAGGGGTTTTCAAATTTGACAAAACCCTCGGCAAAGCTTCGGGTTTTACAAAATTTGAAAACCCCTAGGATGAAATTTCCCTATCTTACATCCCTATTCATGAAATAGTCTTTTTCACACTGGAGACTCAGAGTACCGGTTCACAGTCGGCATCTGGGCTATAGGTATTGCAACACTGTTGTTGCCATTTTCAAACAGATTTGCTGAAATTTGGTCGTGAAAGACTAGGAAGTCGGCCACTGCGTCACAGCGCCTACAAGTATTTATACACGTATTACCTCCGGCCCTGACACCAGATTGTACCGGTATGCATTATGCGCAGCTGTTTTATAGGGGATAAAGACATGTCATGCCAAAAGGCTGATATATATAGATCTCGTCCTCGATATTTCCGGTGTTACGTTCGCGCCGATCCACAGGGACCTGAAAATTGTTACAGCTAGTTTTGGACATAAACTAGGGTGTTTAGAGCAATTTTACACTTTTGAAGGGTTTAGATCAATTTTCGATAAAAATTAATTCCCCCTCGATAGAAGCCTTTATGACCATTGAGGGGACATTTTTATCGAAAATTGATCCGACCCCCACCCCCACCCCCAAATGTAAACTTACTCTAAACACCCTAGTTAAGGTCCAAAAGTAGCTAGTCCGTGTACTATATGAACTTGTTTATGATGTAATGTCGATTGATATCACATCACCTGCTTGTCGTTTGATCTACATTTTGTATGGTAATAAATTTAGACGAACAATAAATTAATGTATTTAATAAGGTTGGATAATAAAACGTGCTTGATTAGATGACAGGATTATACCACTGTACGTACATATAATGGGACCGAAAAGTCTTACGCACTTATTAAATTCAAGTTAACATGTGCTAAACACCGGGGTCTGGAAAATCTTGGATGGTCGGGGTGCAGTGAATAGCGCATTTGCCTTTCATCAAGGCGGCCGGGCTTCGATTGATTCCCCGATCTGGCATGAGAAGGTATGAGGTCACCTGCCCAACCACGTGGGTTTTCTCCGGGCACTCCGGTTTCCCCCAACAATAAGACCCACTCAAACGCTAACATTCGGGCCAACAAGAGTGATTAATATAAGTTGGATAACTTGTTTCATAATTGTTGTAATATAAGTAAAGTTTGTAGATTAAAAGTTTTCTACACGTACTGATAAATATAAAGTTTATGTTCACCTGTGGTACATACAGGGCCAGAGAAGTCTTATATACTTACTTACAAATATAATAAGATTTTTCTAGCTTGCATATGAAGCTTAACACCCCCTCCTTCTTCATTATCTCCCCAGAGGTCTTGGCACAATTTTCAACAAATGAATAACATCACGAGATTGCGGCAAAAATATTCTATAAATAGTTAAAGTGACATTGACGTGAATCACACGTGTTAGGGGTACTCGTTCTCGTACAAAAACATGACATTTCATCAATTTTTTTTTCGTAAAGTTACTTGAACGATGTATAATTAAAATAATAAAATAAATATCAACGATGACTCTTGACCTTTCTACCATGAAACAAGATCTCTTCCGACACATGGAATTAATAATCCAACTGGAAAAAATACCAAAATCTTAGAATATATCTCTTGTTGGCCCGGATGTTAGCGCGCGAGGGGTCTTATTTTGGGGGGAAACCGGAGTACCCGGAGAAAACCCATGTGGTCGGGCAGGTGACCCCATACCTTTTCACGTCCGGTCGGGAAATCGAACCCACAATAAGACCATTCGCGCGCTAACATCCGGGCCAACAAAAGTGATAATATAAGTTAGATAACGTATTTCATATTTTTTGTATAATGGATAAAGTTTATTTATCTAAATATGAACTGAAGAAATTTTCTCATTTAAACCGTGTAAGAAAATATAAAGCATTTGATTTAAAAAAAAAACACATGGATATGTTTCAGTTTAAGTTTCATCTTTATATAAACTTTGTGAAAATGCGTCTGGAAATTGCGTCGAAGAGTAAAAATTACCTATGATCTTGAAAGTATCTATGTGGACATTGACGCCCACGGACGACGAGCGGATGAAAGACGTTACGCTGTCCACTAAGGACGATCACAGGCAGTTTGCACAAGTTGTTTACTACCGTCATGTCACTGAACGGCTGTAGCGGACATCAACCCCTGCTCATAGCCGTAGTTTACCCTGCTCTATCCTAAACTGACTAATGAGTTGGATTTTGTACTTATGAAATGAAGTCCACAATATGTTCGTCTAAACTTAATGAGTTAAGGGCTTATGGTATTTTAGAGTTGTAACTAAGGATACGATTTTCATAAAGATTCAGCAAATCCCTCATCTTGAAACTCCTTTATGCTAGTCCGAAGGGTTCTGACTCTCACTCACTCAATATGTGGACGGCTGGTGGGTCAGACCACAGTTGCAGCCAGTAATTAATGTATATGCAGCTGCCCATTACAAAATCCATAATGGGCGGCTAATTATATATTATAGTTTTTATTTACTTACAGAAACTCAAGCAACTGTGGTCAGAGTCAGAACCCTTCGGACTACTGTATGTGACAATGATCCGTCATTTCATGCCAGTATCAATATTATACTTCGTGTTTTATCAGTCATAAGATTAACAAACAAAAAATTGAAAGTAATTAAAGTGGACAGTTACATATCTCCCCTTCGGCCGTCTTTTCCCCTTTGGTCGTTCTTTTCCCCTTCTCGCCCCTGTCTAATTTCCAACATATCAAATCCACAAACAAGTCCTCTCAAACAGTATTTTTTCAGTGTTTGATAGTCGATTTTTTGTGAAATTTGGTAATTATTTTCATTATGGTTTTAGATAATTGATAGAATGAAAAGAAATTTGGAAAATTTAGTTTATATATATTTTATTTATTTATTTATTTTTTTAATTTCGTTATATTCTATAGATAATATATAGAGATGGTTATTCTCCTGGACAGGCGTGGAGGCTTCGGATATTTATACTTTGTTTGCATTTCCAAATAAGAAAAGCGTATAATTACGGGGATTTGTGTCCACGTTGCAATGGCACCATGCCAAGTGGCCTTAACTCTGACCAATTGCTGTGCTGCTCTGCACCCGTAATTAGACACGTGACACTGAGTTAATTTCAAGGTCATGATATACATAATGTACCTGTATAATCGATTCGGTTAAGACGTAAAGAGTATGTCATGTCTAGGTTGTTTGTGATGTTCTTTGTCTATTTATAGTCTGGCATCATTACTTATTAGACATGGAGTATTTAGCTGTACATTCTCTATATAAACTTTATTTATTTTACAACAATTATGAAACAAGTTATACAACTTATATTAATCACTCTTGTTGGCCCGGATGTTAGCGCGCGAGGGGTCTTATTGTGGGAGGAAACCGGAGTACCCGGAGAAAACCCACGTGGTCGGGCAGGTGACCCCATACCTTTTCACGTCATGGGGTCACCTGCCCGACCACGTACGTACCAGCTGTACATTCTCTATATAGTATATATAGTTCTACTTGCCAACCGGTTAAATACAATGTCCGTGTGAAATACATGTCGGTCACGAATTTCTTTGTGTTATTGTGAGTAACATTCATCAAGTACACATGAAGAGACTGGAATTGATAAAGTAAAAAACAAATCACGAACATTATTTTAAAATTCATCTACTTTATAAAAAATCTTGGTAAATATTGTCACAAAAAGGAGATATTATGCAATTTAATTTGTTGAGTGAGTAAACGAACAAATATGCGGTTCGCTAGTAAATATAAACAAAAACAAATATCTGTTAGTAAACATGCACTGCCTGTATGATAAACACGGTATTCGTAATATAATAGAACACCGAGCACTGCCGAAGGCTAGGACGATATATTTATAGCTCACGTTTACGGCCTTGTGTACGAGTGTGTTTAGGAGTCACGCCACTACAACATTACAGTAGTAAATATTGTTGTTGTCATTTGTTTGTTGCTAGCTCCTGATTACAAATTAATGGATTTTGAATTATTTTATGTAAGTTTTATTTTTAATTTCAAAACATTTTATCATTGATAAACAATAAAACACCAACAACCAGTATTTCAAAGAAATAGATAATATACATAATGTATCAATAAAAAGATTACACCACAAACTGAGACTATATAAGTATTTTCCAGCATTAAACCGGTATCCTTTATATATACATTGACAATGTAGATGGAGTAGGAATTAGCAGTATAATGTTCAATTGAAGATCCAATTCTCACTCACTCTCATACCATAGTTATTAAGTTTTATTTGCTTTAGTGTTGAGACGTTAATCCCCCCCCCCCCCCAAAAAAACACAGAAAAAACATGCTTGGCAATTATCATTTAAGACAGATGTATTGCACATACAATATAACATAAGCTCCTCGCCCCTCTTATATCTGGATAAGGTCGATCAACTGTGCGTGGTAATATACCGTTGGACGACTACCGGACATTCACCCAGCTAATATGGTATCCTGGTCTTGACCGGTGGTATATATGTCAAATAATAATACGCTACTTATAATTATATTCCACAATATGTTTGTGAATTTAGAACTTTAACTATTTTTGTAAAATTATGTACATTATTTGCTACCTGACGGGGAGGCATTGCGGCCCCAACATGCAAGGGTGTGTGTGGGATATAGCCTTTGTACTTAAGATATTATCAAAAATTCTTCTTCTTTTTATGGAAATAAATTATTGAAAATTCCACTGTGTGACTCCTTTGGGGAAGGGGCTCCTGCTAAAAATGGGTAATGCCCCCCCCCCCCATGTCAGGGTGTTATTAAAAACGGCGAGATACTTTTGACAGGCGCCGTGTTACACAGGGACCTGATAATTTGTTACAGCTAGTTTTGGACCTAAAATAGAGTGCTTAGCGTAATTTTACAAATTTGGGGGGTTTAAAAGATCAATTTTCGATAAAAAATGCCCCCTCAGTAGTCATAAAAGCTAAAGGGTGGAAAGCTTTCTAGATCGAAAAATAGACCCCACTTACCTTTCTTGCATCAAAAATCACATTTCTAGTTGAGGTACGAAAAAACGCTTGGTACCGTTGGAAAGATGGCTAATTTTTACTTTAGCTTTTATGACTACTGAGGGGGCATTTTTATCGAAAATTGATCTTAATCCCCCAAATGTGTAAAATTACGCTAAACACCCTATTTTAGGTCCAAAACTAGCTGTAACAAATTATCAGGTCCCTGTGCCGTGTTATAGTCATCCGATATGAACCGATGTAAATCGGTGTCTGTATCGACGTAAAACTCGTTACAAACTAACTATTTCCGATAGATATAACAGGTCCAGGGGATATTCGGTTAAACCCTTTTGGGGTTGGGGCGGGGTAAGTTCAATATGTCCCCTCGGTGGTCATATATCGAAAAATTGAACTGTAGTGTAAAATTACTGTAAACGTATTAGTTTACGTCCAAAAACTAGCTGTACATAACAAATTACTGGTATCATGTCCAAGTGCCCCTAATGTAAATCCGAGGTAGACTTATGCTGGATACTTATAAATACAGACCAGCTGGATATTTCTCAACCGTGAGCAATACATGTAAACACGGTCAACTGCGACAGTTGACGAGTTGTCATCTTCAGTATATAAATACCCCTACATGTTGTAACGCTATAATATCTTTTCTCTTCACACATGCATGTTTTGCTATACTTTCGTTCGACAATCTCCTAAATATAGTTACGCGTTCCTCATTTTGACTATAAGGACGCGTTATGTACATGGGAACAAAATTTAAATGCATTATTTGACTTGAGTGTTCGTTTCATTGATTTATATATAGAGTGTTTACATCATAACATTACATTAGACGCTATCCAAGTCTCGCTGAAGTCCCTGTTCACGTCACAGCTGATGCTGCGCAAAATAAAATCGATCGTGTGCGGGGGTGGGTTGTTAATAAGATTCCAAGGCAGCAACAGACATGATGAAATATCAATGTATCTGTTTTTCTATCGCTCTACGTGGGAATCTAATTAATTATACATGTTAATTAAGCTGTGAAATTTGCATATCATCTACAGCATATCTAATTTGTAAGTCAGAATATATTCGTTCGTGGCATGTTGTCATGTGTATGTATACGAACACATATTGTATAGTACACCGTGTATTTTATTAGACACGGTACAATTACGACAGGAAATTCACATTTTTACCTTCGGAACAACAACACTAAGTGGATATGATACATTGTGTTTAATATATTTATAGATGACGCAGAAACAAACATGACAGAGGAAGACAATTTTTTTTTACTCGAACTCATCTGTGGAAATCGGTCAGGTGACCTCTCGCACGGCCCCTTATCATTCCATATATATATATACAATGTAATATGAATATGTCTATATGTCTACGATATCAATCACATGATATAGATGTTCGTTTGATTAGTATGGCCGTGTCAGTTTGACAAAAGTGAAAACCACTCAGAAGAAACACAATATTCTCAAGACTTTATGACATAATATAACAATTGCCTAACGCAGGGAACTTTCTTTTATCTAAATAAAACCAGTTCTTCTGTGACAGTTCTCAACTTGATATGCCATCATATGCTATATTGCCGAAGGGGTATAATTACCGTAATTAGGGTCTGACGTAGGTAATTAGTGTGGTATACAGTGTAAAGTATAGGATTTAATTAGTGTCTGAGCAAAAGTAATTAAGTGTCCGAAACAAAGTAATTAATGGGACCTTTCTTCATGGTCAATTTCTCGAGATTTCCTTTCGGTTAAAAGTGTCATACAATATTGATGTATATTTGAATGCACATTACAATGTTTTGCATAAACATAGAATAATTAGTTAATACGTTAACTCATGCAGAGGAACAATACATTTTTCATAAATACAAAAACAACAACACGGTTTCTTGGTACAATATTTAAATTACTAAACTTGAATGGAGTCCCCCCCCCCCCACACTTGTATGGAGTCTCCTATCCCCCACCCCACTCAACAATATCAATATATATATATATAAATATTATATCACTCCCCCCCCCCCCACCCATCCCCGGTACACATCACTTTAATTACGGGTATGATATCATACATACGTATTAGTAAGCATCTCTGGTATCAGGATCGAACAGCATTTTAAAATCAATATTGCGGACCTGCCAAATGATTTAGGTCCTCTAAAAATAGGTTAGATTAGATCTAAATCTAAGTCCGTGATATCGTAACCTTAAATACCATGGATACATATGGTAGCCCCGCTTTTATCTTAATCCATAATAGTGCAAACATCCATCTTATTGTATATGCTCTAAAGTATTTTAATCCTTTTGCCGATCCGCGATGTATAACACACATTACAGGTCTCTGTGCCAATGTGTAAACAAAAGAGGCACTATGACTGAACCCTGACCCCTCCCTTAATTAATTCTCATTTTAAAAATATATACGCGTACCATGCCTCTGTTAAATAACTACGTAGAATGTCAACCAAATGACAAGTCAGATAGAAATGATCCTTTATGAAAACATCGTAACTCGGTCACTCTGTTAATAAATAAAGATTTGTCCATGTCAGCTTGACCGCAGCAGGAGATGGAAAAAAATATGTCAGTTTTCTCGTTGGAACTATAATGGAAGGCCTACAACATCATTCAATATACATCCATGTTATGTTGGCTTGTATACATTCTCATCATGAAACCAACAAGTAATACCTAACAATGAGTATTGTTGTTGACTTAAACATTCCAAATTTTAATAAAATTTAAAACAATTTCAATGACACACTGAAAAACTCGGTCCAGTCAGTTCGGGTTTAGGTTGATCAACACCGGTTGGATCTGGTTCTCTGTGGCAATGCTGTTCACAACACGTTGGAATGGGCTATTCCTCAACAGAAAATAGACCCCGATGTTAATTGTATTAGATTTGACAAAAATTGTTCTTTCTGAAAAAACTTTTGCTCAACATTAATAAATATGTCAAAGCTTATATCAGATTTGTAATACCGTTTCGAGCAAGAAAATTTAAAAGAAGACGCATTTTAGAAGTTTGGCCGCATGCCAAACATGCTTCCGCGTAAGGATACATATCGTGCGACAAAGTTAGGCCTCCTAGCATTCGGCAACAACAACGGTGAGGACGAGAGGATAAGGACTGACCAGTTGGTCTAGATGGTATAAATTCGTTCGAGAACTTCATATTTACCACAATTATTTCTACAGTTGATCTTATCAGCCCAGAGAAACAATTTTATTTAAAAGCGCTCTCAGTGATCGAAAGCCTAGCTTGTTGACCGGAAGTGTTATTTGTAAACATTTCGTCATCATTGATCTTGAGATTTTCTCAACTCGTGTCATGTTTTGACACAAGCCCAGGGGTAATACTTGTTACCCCAGGATTTTCTAAAATCCGAAGGAAGATCTTCAACGACGCAATCAAGTAGATCAAGTCATTAATCAAAACATCATGGAAGTGGTAAGTATGATTTATTTAATAGGAACTTTCCTGAGATAATTTATCTCTGTAATTAAGGTCAAGCCCTTTATGTTAGTCTAAGCGGTTATTTAACATCTAATGCTGCCTTAAGACGATCACCTTTCACCAGATATATTGCGTATTATAATTTCGTTAAGCTAATTTTCTTATCAGCATTTTAAATTTTTTCATGCACTACTTGATGAGGTTGGAAAAGATAATGAAGACAAAAAAATAACATTCTAACTAAGAGGTTTAATCATTGAAATGACGATATACCAAAACTGCCAAGATTTGGCGTTAGCGACATACGCTCGCGATTGTGTTTTAAGAGCGTCTTAAGTTTAAGTTTTATTCCGTAGCACAACGCCCAATGTCAGTGACGTCAATGAGACTAAAGATGATGAAATCTGTATTTCAAAGCTTGATGAATTACAATGCGTTTTTCCCTTTTATTACAGTCCCCAGTTGTAAAATCTTTCCTTGCTGGCACAGTCAGTGGATCCTGTTCCACATTGCTCTTCCAACCGCTGGACCTTGTGAAAACTCGCATTCAGACTTCGGTCATTGGGCAAGTATTTTTTACTTGAATTACATTATTTATAAGAGGGTGACTTAAGTAACTATTCTATGATATTCGTTTAATGCATCTGGAGCATTTAGACTTACTAAGATGCATATATATGTATGGATACAGAGATAATTCTTGCTCTCAAACGTGTTAACAATATGGGAAATTTGAGGGATTGGCAAAATTTTAATGAGATTTTTCTGTATAAAGAAATACAACTAATGTTTAATGAAATTTCCAGGAAAAATATGTGTGAAAATACCCAAATTGAACCCTGTAGAATATATTTAAAGTTTTGTTTTGCATTACAGCTCTCCAACAATGGTGACAGTGGCACATGCAGTTATCCGTCAAGACAAGCTCCTAGGACTGTGGAAAGGCTTGGTGCCAGTAAGTGTCTGCAGGTTCCTTTAATTTCCATTCAAATATAAGAAATAACCAACAGCTTTGGGTGTTAATTATATAAAAACCAGTCATCATTCAACCTTAATTTGGATTTATATCATTACATTTTCTACAGCACTATACATTTTGCTAATTCCACATAATGATTTTCATATGCATTCCCTGATTAATTTTTCAGTCATTTTCAAGAGCTGTTCCTGGTATTGGCATCTACTTCTCATCTGTCCATTACCTGAGAAGCAAATACGGATCGGAGAAGCCCAGTTTAAGGGAGTCTGCAATGACAGGAATGTGTGCAAGAGCAATGTCCGGCATTGTGGTTATTCCCTTCACAGTGCTCAAAACAAGATATGAGGTATATACTATACTCTGGTTAAATCTTTTAACTAACTGCTCCGACGCAGTATAACTTTTTTCATAAATTTTGCAGATTCAAAATTAAGTAGCAAATTAATTTCAATACAGACTTTGGATTTCAGAGTGGACTCTTCAACTACCGCAATGGAGTGGCCAGAGCCTTGATTTTAACATACAGACAAGAGGGATGCCGAGGTAGGTTATCAATACTTGTCTTGTTATAAATCTTACAAAATTAGTTTGATTATTTTCTAACCGTGATCCATTTCCACAAGTTTGTTCTGATGGTAAAGTTGTAGTAAATTGATTGCAAACATTTGCTGATGAGATTGTCTTTGTGTTGACAGCCTTGATCTCGGGTCTTTCTCCAACACTGATGAGAGATGTTCCATTTTCTGGATTGTACCTGATGTTCTACACCCACTTCAAACAGGTTGTGAATGACAGTGAGTATTTTGAAAGATTTTCAATATTTTTAATTAGTTGTTAAATTTTAAGATATTTGACAGTGTTTTTTCCAGAGCATGGGATCTTGTATATCCCCTTCACAAGCACACTTGTAACTAAACATTTGAAATTCTGTTGGTACTGCTATAGTCTACCAGTTCCCCCATTTTCAATTCTGGAGAAAGCACTGTATTTAGTGAATTAATAAAACTTGATTGTTTTCAGATTCATCTTTCTTGAAATTTCAGTCCCTTTGAGAATATTCTGAAATCTTGGAACCTTTTGTTCATGAATTGTGGCTGTTGATATTTAGCTGAATAATACAATTTTAATGGTATCCTGATTTTAAGAATATTCTCCAAATGACTGAAGACTTCAAGGAAGGCGGGTCAACATTGTGAATATTTTAGGCCAAACATAACTTGTGTGATGTTTCAGGTTTCTTGGCAACATTTCACTATAATTTAAGGGAACTTATTATTTGTTATTTGAATATTTCTTGAAAAACACTCCCATAATTTTCAAACTTGTTGCTTTTAATAGGGTAGGAAAACCTGAAAAACACACCTTTATCTTGTTTGGCCTAAGAACTGACTAACCATTGTAATATCAAAATCCGCAGTGTGACACTTCAACCTTAGATCTAATGTAGACTTTTTTTTGTGTATATTATTATAGATATGTCCTGTCCATCATAGCTCACCAAGAACAAGAGGTAAACAATTGGTTGTTGTTAACAACTGTCACACAACACACAGGTAAATCATTGAAGGTCACACAGGTAATATGTGTAAGGTATATGTATATTCAATTAGTATCTGTATATGATGCATGTACATTAATTGTCATACTTTTTTTGAGTTGAACATGGAAGTATTTTGAAATAAATCTTGACTTTAATAATCATTAATTGAAAATCATTGACATGGAAAGAGTCGTGAATTTATACACAAGTTGGAACTTTTGTGAAAACATGCCAAGTTGAACAGGTTTTTTATGGTAGTTTGTGAGAGTTTTTTTTACATTTAATGTGCATGTATAATGTAATTTTTTGTCTTTTAATGACCATTCCTTTTTAGATGGAATTCATCTAGATTTTAATATACATGTATTTTCATCACCCAGGTTAAAACCATTTGGCACTATTCTGTTTTCTTCTGACGCCAGTCCTAGTAATAGTGCATGTGATACATTGCAGTATCTAAAAAGGTTGATTAATTTAATTTAAAAATATATTTTAATGATTTCTTATTTTATTTACAGATGTTGCTGATGGCTCCAGACGTCCTGTCCTTCATTTCTTTTGTGGACTAAATGCAGGCATTTTGGCTTCGCTTATTACGCAACCCTGTGATGTGATAAAGACCCTTATGCAGCTGGACCCCAAAAAACATGCCAAAGTGTTTGAAACAGCTAGATACATATTTGAGGTAAGAAAAGAGCATTTATTTACAGGCAACTGTTGTGCCCTTTGCCAATTTTAACACTACAAATATTGCAATGCTAAGAGATATATGAATTTTAAAATCCAGTAAATATAAAAAACTTTACATATATAGATTGAATGTGTCTAAAAATATGACATTTCCAAATTTAGTTTGACATTAATGTGACTGTTACTTGAGAAAAAGTCTTGCATCATAATTTCATGCTTTTGCAGAAGTATGGTGCTCATGGCTTTATGAGGGGTATTGTTCCAAGGACTCTTCGTCGAAGTCTAATGGCCGCCCTTGCCTGGACAGTATATGATGGGGTAAGTTACATACAACTTTTGAATATTCAGTAATTCAAAAATCCTCGCTTATGATAGATCAATTTGTTTACTAAAGAAAGACAGTGACTTGGATTAAATTAATTAAAATACTCAATTCTTTTTTTATTTTCTTCAGGTTTCACGCAAATTTGGACTGAAAGCTTAAAGAAAGGGCATATACTGGACTGCATTTATTCGTCTAAGGATCTCAAATATCATATGAACTAGTTCTACCATGTGTGTTCATAACATTTTTACAAGGATTTGAGGACAGCAGATTATACCTCACTAGCTAAGTGAATGAATATATATTGCAGTGTACATTGTAGTCACTATGAAACTTGAAGCTGACACCAAAGATGAAATCAAACAAGTTGGAAACAACTACCTGAACTAATTATGTTGTTTTCTTTGTCGGATGCTGTGAATTCAGTAAATACTTTTCAAGAGAACTGATGTAAAAGTGATGATTGTTGATAGAGCAGCGTTTCTACGACTGAGCAGTTTTAAGCTGAAATAATTACGACTTCGCATTGTTGAAGTTTTAGCTGGACAGATCGCGATTAATGCAAGTCGGTGTTGTAAATTTGATTTGCTTCTGGTATTTCAAAAAAACTATTATGCCAGTGTGATTGACTAGTGCTCAACACTTGTGAATTTACATGATCTAATTTCATGTGACATTTTACAGAATGGATAAAAACACATTCAAATGACTGCATATCAAGAAGTAACATTACCACACCACTATCAAGTGTAATATTCAGTACTTCTTGTGTTGGAATGTGTTTTCATAGGATGAACATTGAAATTATATGCCATTCCTAAATGAAAGATGTATAGCGTTATTCCAGATGCAAAGGAATAACAGATGCAATGTCGTATTTGCTTATGGTTTAAAATGTTTCATTTTAGTAAACGGATCATAAAGCATGTCTGGCAAGAGATGGATCACTCGTTTTTGACGAGGAAATTGTTCTTATTTAATGATATGGGTCAAGAAATTGTTCCAAGAATTCCAATATATTTACTATTGTCAATACTTGTTGAAAAGTAGGACATGTATACCTTCATGATGAATGCCATTAAAAATAATGCAAATACTTGTTTCCATTATTTACAGTTACGGCATGGATAATCAGTATCTTTGATTTTAATACAATACAATCTGATATTTTCATTTCAATATTAAACTTTTCGTATGGCAGCAACATTGGAAAAAAATGTTATTAGATCTATCGTTTTAGTTAAAATTAGTTTTACATAGAAATATTGCGCATTTCTCAACATGTTGATAATGTATGAGAGTTGCATTATCAAGAGGGTTTCTTGACAATTCAGCAGTTAAATGATTTTATGAAAGTCTGTGAACTTGTGTATATAGGTAGAAGTTATTTGTATGGAAGTTTTGGTAATCAGGTTTAGAGAAAGTAACTTTGTGTAATTAAGAAAACCCAGAATCATTGTATGCCTTTTGGGTCAGGGTTGAGTTACCTGTACAAACTATGTATTTGTGCGTTTCAGAAAACCATACTAGTGTGTATGTGATGTATGAGGCATTGGAATGTCTGAAACGTTCTAGTTTACAGGTTTCAAGTTTGCAACACTATATTTTTATACGACCAAATTATGTATGCAGTTGGAGTGAAAGTGTTTTTTTTTTATTGATATGCGATTAAATGGTTGACTTTGAAAATTTTAAAACCATTTTCTTTTGATAAACTCGTGTTAAGTTGAATTCTACATGTGATTTTGCCCTTCAGCATTGAATCCAGGTTCTGTATTTTGTTGAAGGGGGTGCAATTCTTTATAAAACATGCTCACTCTTTTATTGAGTAAGGTGAGAAAATCATTCCCATCTGTTTAATAAAATTATCAGTTGATAGAAAAAAAGATGTTGTTGAATCTTTTATTGCAATATGACCTACATGTACAGCACAAATATTCCCAGAATGAAAAACTTGTGCGCGCATCAGGATGACTAACGAGATTCAAAAAGGATCTTGGTGCCCCCCATAGACAATCTCTGTGTTCTTAAATGGTTGGATCTTCTATATACATGTAGTGTTACCCATGTCTGTCCTGTCCTATGGTTATATAATTATATATAACCAGTTTATTTAAATAACTACTGACACGATTGTCATCAAATTTAACATGCATAATAAGCATAATGTCTTGTGCTGCTTGCTCTTTTTTCCAGATCAAGATACAGTTGGCTGCCACAGTCTCTGATCGGCTAAAACTAATCCTTTAATAAATTTTCTTCTACATTACGGATTATGATGAAACTTGGTGGGAGGCATGATGGCACTGATATAAAAAAAATGGCATAACAATTCATGATGGCTGCCAAATAATGGCTTCCGATAGGTCGAAATTTTAATATTGTCCGATTTAAGTGAAATTTGGTATGTGCATGTAATCTGGTAATGGCGGTATTAATATTTGATTTGTAAAAACCAAAATGGAAGACATTTCAAGGCCTCTGATTGGTCGATATCTAAATATTGCCTCAAATTTCAAGAAATTTTGCAGAACTGATTTCAGGGGGTAGGAATGTCTTGCAAACATTTCTAGTTTTTCTGATCGGTCCAAAAATCAAAAGGGCACTACTTAACACCAATTAAGGGAAATATACATATGTTATTTAATAAAGATCCCTTTAGTATTTCTCGAAATAACGGCAGCAATTTTTCAAAGTCATAATCAAAGATAGCCGTCTGACAGTCATTTTGTTTTTTTGATTAAGGTGACAGTACCCAAATCGGATCACCAAACCATCATTTTATTCATCATTAAAAAATCTGAAGATGGATTATATCCATTAATAGTTACATCAAAAGAAGAACATCGATGGGTGTTCTTACAAAATAAATTAGTACTCGAGGTTCACGTTGGATATTTATAAAACGCTCTGACGTCACCAATCAGCGGTTCAAGATTTTGCGAATTTGAGGACCCAAATCGGATCAAGACATGAATTTTGCAGTATTTTACATTTCAAACTAATATTTTTGTTGTAGCATATCAACATTTAATGATGTCCTTTAGAATTTATATGAAAACAAGTATCCTATCGGTTGGATTGATCTTTATAGTTCAAAACAGGACGCATAGTCGTTGCACACGCCATTTTTTTCAGAAACGTAAGAAAACGCAAAGTTTTGAGATTCAATAATGTTTTATGGCATATTTAAACTAAAAAACTAATGATATGTGGATATAAAATGGTGTGTGACTATCTATTCTAAGACTATATTATTGTTATAATCAATCTGTTGACACTGTTGTGGATTTAGAAGTATTTTTGAAAAAAGTGATCCGATTTGGGTACTGTCACTTTAGTCCCAAAATTAAAACGACAAAACTATGCATCTAGAAAAACCTACATTGGGAAAAATCCATGCAGAAATGGTGATTAAAACCCAGTAATATGATTTTATCAGATCTGTCCAAACATGGACAATGCACGACTAGCACCAAGCTTTGTTTGACAATTATCCATCTACTGAAGTGCTTGTCCAGGAATACTGAAAACAGACTATTACTAACAAATCCAAGATCGCTGCATATCGACTTATTGTTTTTGGATCTGTCCAAAAATGGACTATGTACAAATAATTATAAGCACTAAGGGGAACCTAAATAAAATATTTGGGAATGATCAATGCAGAACTTATCAAGAAATAGCGATAACAAAATATTACTATCAAATCCAAGACGTCGGCCTGGGTTATATGGCCGACAGGCGGCAATCTTTGGATTAATATATACATATAGTTTTTGATCGCCATTTCTTAGAAAAATACTGGATGGATTGTTCTCAAACTTCATATGCTAGGCCTAGTTCCCCTTGGTCCTTTCAAATTTTTGAGCCGATCAAGGGGAACCTACACATGAAATGAGAATGACCCATCCTGTACTTCTCAAGAAATAGCGATAACAAACTATCACTCACAAATCCAAGATGGCCACCTGTAGGCCATATTGTTTATAAGATCTGTACGAAAGTGGACTATGCACAACTGGACACAAACACATGAAATTTGAGAATGATCCACCCAGTACTTATCAAGAAATAGTGATAACAAACTATTACTCACAAATACAAGATGGCCGCCTGTCGGCAATTTTATTTATTGGATCTGTCCGAAAATTGACTGCACCAACTAGGCATCATCACCAACACATAAAATTCGAGACAATCCATCCAGTACTCTCAAGAAATGGCGATAACAATACTTGTTTAAGGAAGGACGGACGACGCATGCAGGGCGATTTGAATAGCCCAATAAGAATAGCTCATGGGCAATTATTTATTTTTCCATTAGTATTGCCTTTACTTAGTCATAACTCCAAAGTGACATATAATTAAAATTAAATACATGTAAGAGAATAAAAGAGAAAAGAAGGAAATTCGAAGACATCCAAATTTTCAAGAACAAATGACAATTGTCTAAGATCCCTATGGGACCTCTTGCTAGGGAAATCGTTTCTTATTACTGTTCTTGACAACTACTGTATGGATAATTCTCAATTTCATAGGAAGGTTCACATGGGATCTCAAAAAAAGCAATATATACATGTATAACATCTGCCCATATTAGAAGTGAACCTACACATGTAATACACAAGTTGCTTGTATATTTTAGTTCACCCTAGATGAAGTTACATCTTTGCCAATAATTTGTATGGAAGAGAGATATCATTTGCCCTGATGTTTGGCACGTTCACAGACGAAAGGCTATACAGTTTGTTATATTTACCTTGTTCCGTGTCAAAGGGCTATTGAAGGTCACAACGGGTCAAATGTGGCTGAGTTGGAAGTCAATCATCAATATTAAAATCCCCCCTGTAGCTCCTTCTACAACTACTTCAACAACAACTACAAATTGTGTGGAATCAATATTTGGTGAACAAAATAGGTCCATCGAGTCTCTTTGCTAATGTGCAACAATCAAAGACTATTGCATATTTATTTTAAAAACTTGACATTGCGTAACAAGGAACCTGCATA
Organism: Mimachlamys varia; assembly: GCA_947623455.1. Taxonomy (NCBI): domain Eukaryota; kingdom Metazoa; phylum Mollusca; class Bivalvia; order Pectinida; family Pectinidae; genus Mimachlamys; species Mimachlamys varia. The sequence goes on from OX392527.1 coordinate 53,323,971, forward strand.
TGAAATTTGAGAAGTCCATCAAGTACATGTACTTCTAAAGAAATAGCAATCACGAGAATTGTTTAAGGACAACTGCCGGACACAGGACAATTTGAATAGCCCTCCAACTGGTGATGAAAATGTGCCTCTTCATGACCTCTTAACCTTCCACGAGGAACTATTACAGGTAAAATTAACCTTGTTGCAGCCATGCTCTTATGGGTGCCAGTTATCAAGTGCACAAATTCAAGCACGCGAAGTAGATCAAATGAATTATGCACATTATTTTTTGTCATATTCACTTTATTATGACAACAAAAATAAATGATTTGCAGAAGCCATGTCTGATAAAAAGTGATTTGAGCAGCCTATTTGGAAGACATCTTAGCAAGAATACTGCCCACATTTGATACTCACTAGATAGTAATGAAGAAGGTAAGGCTTGATTTGATATTTACTAGATAGTAATAACAGAGATGGTACATCTTAAATTTCTTCATTTTTAATTTGATTTGAAGTTAAACAAGCAAATGGATGCATCTGCTTTCAAAAATGAAAAAAAAAAAAATAAAATCAACAAATTTGAAGTTGGAAATGGTATGTTTTATTAACAATAAACCTGTATTCTGTTCACTGACATAAAATGAACATAATTAATTGAAAAAGAAAATCCCACATTACCATTCCATCCCACCCTTGTAGATCAGGTCTCTCTTCCAGTTAGATGATGCTGTTTAGTTCCAACATAGACAGGTTCTCTATGATGATCTACTGCTAATCAAGTTGCACACAAATAATTTCTTTCTGCATGTCAACCCTCATTAAAATTCAATTATGGCCTATTTAAACTGTCTAAATTTCTGAAGGAAATAACATGAGGACACAATGAACCCATTATTACATACAGACATACAAAATGTAGTTACGCTGTACAATGTTCGACTTCAGTTTTCTTTTGATCACTGCTGATAGTATTTCTTACCCAGACGGTTTCACCGACAATGAACGAGGGGAAGTAACTCCATCACTAGTGACCAAGCTAGCAGTATGTCGGCGAAATGTTTGGGAAGAAATACTAACAGCAGTGAACAAAAGAAAATCTGAATTCATACATATTTCCTGCTGAATGGACCTCTTCGGTGATACTGTACACAGCAATTAACATATATCTTGTGTAGCACCTTGTAATGTATATTAGGTGTGTGCAGAGTAGAATTGTCACAAAATGATATTTTCGTGTATATAGACAGAAGAGTATGCTTGTAACAAAGACAATGTGTCTTACGGGAGGTGTGTGTAAAATCTCGGTGTAAATTGATTCTGATTTCCTCTGTAAAACAAATTTGACTTTTCTTTTTGTGGATTTCGGACACCACCACAACTTAAATTGTCACAAACAAGTCAATCACAGTGCAACTGTTACATCACATAAACAACACTTGAAATCTTTTTATTGGCTACAGTACCAATACTATTGAAGTTATAGGATCCCATAAGATATGCATTCCCCTTCTCGCCCTTATACCAGATTAAGAAACAAAAAATGCAGGACGATTATGCAAAGAAATGCTCTACAATGTCAGAGGTAATATTGTGTCTAATTCGGGGATCTTTACTACATGTACTATAGAACATACAGACACCTTTTTATCCGTTTTAAAGAATGAGTGATTGGTTTTCTTTTAAATGTAACATTTTTGGGAAGACTGGCAGACCAAAAATTCATGTCATGTCATATGTCTTATTACTTCCAGATTTTAAGAATGTTGGAATGCAATCAATGTATTTTGCCTCATGCACAGTATAAACGTTTTAATTTTTTCTCTCCAATTTCACATCAAAAGTAAAAACTTAATCTACTTTCTATATTGAACATATTGTAATGCTGTGCTGTATTCATTACCAGCTCTATGCAATCCCCCCACCCCCTCCAATAATTAAACCTGAAATAGATATGCTTTAATAGTAGGACTGAAATGACCACCTGACACAGAAATAACTGTTTACTTTCAACCCATCTCTCCATCCAAAATCATGATGTTTTAATGTATACAATCCTTAATGAATACAAGTGGATCAGATAGAATACATAAATGTAATGCTTTACCTTATCTTGACATTACACAATTAAGTAGTGTACAGTCAAATTAACATTTGCTGTACACAAAATCATCCATGTTGCGAGTACTGAATAATGGATTAACAGTACAACCCTTTGACAGGAGATATTTTTACACAGATTGAAACGCTTACAATAACCAATACAGTAACAAAGTTAGATTTCAGTGTGTCATCTTTCAATTGAATGTTCATAAATAAGAATATCTCGTTGTTTCCAGCATTCACAATGACGGGTCCTTGAATTTCACAGCCTGAGACTGGACGCGTTTGTCGTATTCCACTCTGTTTTGACTGGAAAAATAACACAAATGAAATGTTAAAAGGCTAGTTAATTATATTCCCATTTTAATGAAATTGAAGTAAATTAAAGCAATAGTTCTACATGATTAACCAACACATTTAAAGACTGGATTTTTGCAAAGTCATCTTCGGAATCCCAAGTGACACTTCTGTTAGAATGTATATTTGTGTCCCCTGGGCTTGAACAGAGAGAGAGAGATTCAGAGATTTTAACCAATCAGAATGGTCATTTTTGTAGCACTAGGATAGAACAATTTACCTAGGTATACTTGGTATATTTCTGTAGGTATAAAGTTATGTCAATGTCTGGTAGGGCTTATTTTCCCTTATGTTGTTCAAACATAATTCACAGGTTTTCTTGGCAGGCGATGCTGGCACTAATTGCCTGCCACTATGTTGATTTGTATTGTATACAGTAGCTTAAAATGGGATATCCCTGCCAGATGTAGTCACTGATGAAAGAAGTGATATGATTGGCTACTATTCTAGTACAAACACAAGAACTGTAAGCCAATAACTAATACTCCCCTCTCCCCCTCTTTTGCAATAAATACTTGTATAACATAGTGACCTGGTTACCATGGCAACTCAAATATTTTCCTTAAAATAACCTGCATTCATGGTCCCTTGTGTCCCTGTGTAGCTTCATTGAAATTTGTTCACTGGTTCAGGAGGAGTTGGTTGGGCAAAATTTTACAACAAAACCTGTTTATCGTGACCTAGTTACCATGATAACCTAAATTTCTGCTAAAAACTATCTGCTTGCATATGTGCACATAGTTCCTAACATCCGTGTGTAGTTCTAATTACATTGGTTCACATAGGTTCAAGAGGAGTTATCCTGATAAAGTTTTCCACAGGGCTTTTTCTCACCTGTTTGGGATGGGACCTTTTTGTCTTATATTGGGAAGGAAATTGGTGAATTGGGAAAGATTTTTTCAACAGTAAACTGCAAATTTTAGGAATTATGAAATTTTCCATACGGAATGGGGCCAATTAACATTTTGGGTAATGTGGACTAGTTACCATGACACTAATATTTCCGCAGAAAAATACCCTTCATGCACACTTACACATGGTCCCTGACCTTCCTGTGTAGTTTTATTAAAATAGGTTCGTATATTTGGACAAAATGTTCCTAAAAACCAAGAATAGTGACCTGGTTACCATGGCAATCAAAATTTCGGAAAATAAAACCATGTATGTATATCTACATATGGTGCCAAACATTCCTGTGTAGTTTCATTGAAAATTGGTCCATAGGTTTCCGGACAAAATGTTTCCACAGACAGCCAGACGAACATGTAGACTGATTCTCTGTTCTCTGCCCAGGGGACACATACATTCCCGTTGATGTGGGTTTTCCGATGATGGCATACAGTATAGTATGAACAAGAGGTTTATTCAATGCTAATTACATTATTCAAAAATATTCAGCAGTATACAGTGTACCCTCGACCTATCGCCACCCAAATCTACTGCCACCCTCGCATACCGCAACCAAAACCTCTAGAACAGATTTCCCTTCTATATAATTCCCTCGTTAAGTTTGCCACCCTCTCATATCGCCATCTATCGCCATCTGCCACAACCTTTAAAATACATTTCCCTCGATGGTAACGCCATTTTGTTCTGTTTTTGGAGATCAAGGGAATCTTTAGTGTGCCATTTGGAATGGCATGCAGCAAAAACAGATCAATAACTTTTTTCAGATATAAATTTGAATCAATGTAGATCTATATGACGATATAATACTAAGCTTGTTTTTAATTAAATGTTGTAAATGCAATCTATTATGCAATTTAATTCTTGGTAATAATTTTCATAATTCGATACTATCGCCAACCTCGTTATACCGCGAACGAAAGGTGGCGGTATAACAAGGGTACACTGTATATTAACTTTTCTCATTTATCTTTAATAAGAATGCAAGAAATAAATGCATTAGAGGAAAGAACTGTCTGAGGTTAAAAACTAATATGTCTCCAATATATTTTGCAAGACTTTGATTTTCACCATTGATCAACCTTTATTGTAAATTGACAATAGTTAAGTTCACCCATATGAAGAACAAATGTTACCAATAAACTGTGTATGCTTCAGCTTGAGCTGGATCCTTGATGTTCGGTTCAGTTAAAAGTTCTTGAATTCCGAGAAGAATCTGAAATGTAACCATTAAAATATCATTACAAGAGCTGTGTTACGCAAAGGGGTTGGTGATATGATACTTATCGCGATACAATTAATGCTTATCATGATATACATGTATGAGAAACCAACAAACTGTCTAACAATGAATATTCCATTGCCAATTTAACATCTGTACCAACAAGTCACATTTAAAGCTACTTTTGTGGAAATAATACGAATAAAGGCCAATCAATACATGAAATAGTTCTTATTTTGTTTATTTCCTGTTTTGTTTTCAACTGATTAAGTTTGCATTTGACTCTGTGATTGAATTCGCATGTGTACAGTTAAATTTGATTGTCGTTTGAAACATAGACTTTAACTTAATTTTTGCCTGTTTAGATACTGTAGAGGCCATTAATGAAGCACTGGACTGAGATTTAACATTACTATATGCATTGATGTCAGTGTCATAGCAATTTTGTCGTGGTGTTGCAAATGTGTTGTGTTTGTCGTATTCCGGGAATACTTGAGCCCTTTCCCTCTTTCATTACAATAAAACCACTCTTGCTTTAAGTAGATCTTAATTTAAAATAAGTCAAACAAGCGGCTTTGAAAGTAGCTAGAGCAGCGACAAGTTTCTGTTCAACCCCCTTCTCTGCTCATCGGCCATGATGGTTACGTAATGCGACAAAGGGGATACTCATTTCAGGTATCATGATACCAAACCAACCCGAACAATGAATCAATGTCCCGCAATATGATACATCAATGAATCATTATACCACTAATAATTACAAATGATGAACTATTAAGATGTCAACAAGAGGCCCATGGGCCTTAACAGTCATCTGACTATATGTAATATTTGTTGGTTATTGCTAAAATATTAACATATTTGACCACTGTGACCTTGAAAGTGGATCAAGGTCATTCATTTCAAAAAGGATCAGGTATGATGGCTGTAGGTCTGATGACCTAACAAAAGATTTTCGCACCCATCATCAATGATTTTCATTTGTTTTCAAAAGATGGATCCCCTCTTTTTTCTTTCATATATATATTTATCTTAGTTATAAAATTTTAGAATTTCTCATAAAATACTAGAAATGTCTGTGAGACATAAATGCCCCCTTCCCCATATGAAATTAGTTCTTCACGGTTATTATGTATGCGAAGTTTGATGATAATCGGATCAGTAGTTATTTAAATAAGCTGGTTACATTACCATGGGACGGGGCGCTACGGACAACACTATATGGGTAACACTTTACCCCCATTTCATGGCGGGGGCATAATTTAAAATCAATAATAAAAGTTGAAAGATGGTTTCTTGTAAACTTCATAGTCAACTACAAGATGGCTGGGTGTTGGCCATGTTTTTTCACAGATCAGCTTAAAAACTTGACTATGCATAACTAGGGACCAAGGGGATCTGAGAAAGATTGTGAGCTATAAACTGAAAACTTTTTTATAATGTGAGTGAACAACAGGGGATCGTAAGTCTAATGTGATCTAAAATGGCTTAGTTTCTTCCTGACAATGGAAATAGCAAAAATCTAACAATAGTTTGACCTTTTCATAGCTTCTCTCTAATATTCCAATGTTATACAGTTTACAGATCAACAGTGTCACCTGTCTTATTGTGACGGCAGGTCTCCAGTCTTTCTCCTCGTCAAGTAATGATAAACACACTGTTCCTGATGGGTATACATTTGGGTGGAATAACGGTGGTTCAAATTTACCTGTAATCAAAACAGAACATAGAATTCAATTAATTGAATTACAGATCATATAACAATACCTGAATACATTGGCAGCTATTGTTTTTTGGCAGGCATTGCAATATACCCCAGTGGAGAATGGACAAAATCAAGTTACATGTACATATAGTTTCCCAAATTTTTAACCGGTATGATCATGGTTCTTCTTAATTAAGTAGAATCATATACAATGTACATTAACTTTAGTGGTAGTTAATAGTTGAATTAATTTGAAAACCAATTTTTATATAGACTTGAACAAATCAACAAGAGGCCCAATGGGTCTGCATCGTTCACCTGGTATGCATGATTATCTCACATTTGTAATCCTAACAGTGGCCTCTTATCAAATTACAGGGACAAGAGATCCCAGAGGGATATTAGCACCAACCACAAACAACCTTTATTTGTTCGTTAATTGTTGGATCTTTTCCCTTCTTTTCTCTTACATGTACTTAATTTCAGTTCTATAAAATTTGAGAATTCCTCTAAAGACAAGAGGCCCAAGGCACCTGAGTAATGTTATAGGTATGGTACTACAGTAACTCAATTTTAATGATGAAATCAACATGTAAACTAGGTGAAATATAACATTTGTCATGCCATTACAGGAAAAGAATTTTGAAACTTTTGAAATGATTGTCACGAAGTAGGAATAATTTCCTTAAAGAATATGGACAAAATATACCCTAAAGTGTTATTTCCCAATATAAACTACAGTAAACTTTACCGGGACCCTCTCTGATGGAGAGAGCCCAGGAACACTGAAATTTACAAATTAAACAAAGCCCCTGATGATCATTCTATCCATGTAGTGAAATAGGCTGAAGTACCTCCCCGTCTGGAGAAGAACATTTTTTAAAATTTAGGACAATTTTCCATTTTGGGCGCCGCCCTGGCCCTTGGGTAGGGGCAGGAATCCAAATTTTACAGCTTGATTCCATCTTTTTCCAAGGATGATTGGTTAAAAGTAGGAATAATGCCTACTTAAAATGTTATTTCCCTATATAAACTATAGTAAACTGTACCCCCTCCCTGAGGGGGAATGGATAGCCCGGGAGTACAGTAAATTTACAAATTAAATAATCTGATACAAAGCAAAAAAGATCCATCCAGTGTCTCTCAGGATATAACAGTAAAAAATTTTCATTGTTGTCAAAATCTAAGATGGCCGTCTGACAGCCGTATAACAGTTAACTAGGCACCAAGGGGAACATGCATATATAGTATTGGGAAAGATCCATCCAGATATTTTCATTGTCAAAATGCAAGATGGCCACTTCTCAGCCTCACTGGAAATAAGAAATCCAGTTGCATCACAGCTTGTCACACATGATGCCAGAAATTGGTTACTCGTGTGTTACAATCTAGATACAATATAGAACCCAAAACATGACCCTCAAGAAAGGGAAGCAACTTGTCAATGGAATACTTACACTTTGGTGGAGAACTTGGATAATCCTCTTTGAATAACATTCTCAGAGCAAAAAGACCAGATTCCCAGCTTGTCTTTAATGCAAAAGAAATCTTAGTTACAAATGAATTGGTGAATATTTACAGTTGTTTGTACATGCAGTGATTCAGATTGGGCTCGGCCATCGGCAAATGGCCGATTGAAAATGCAAATCGCCGAGAAAAATATCTTTCATGGGACATAAGGGCCGGTAGTTTTTTATTTTATCAGACTAAATGGCCGTTGAATTATCAGTTGCAAAAGACAGCTGAAAGTATTTTTGTCTAAAGTCAAAATATCTGTCGAAATACGATCGTTTGTCTATTTCCTGAACTTCAGTACAGCGATCAAACATAACCAAACTGTTATCACTCAGGCGCTTGTTACCATTTTATGTCATTGTAAGCTTTTACAAACGTTTGGACAATGTAAAAAAATAACTGCTATCACTTGAGCGCTTTTACTTTGCTGCAATAGTAACGATCTTTTGTAAGTGTTCAGAAGATACAGAAAAAAAACATTGGACCTGAAAAACGAAAATTGCTGGTAGAGGGTCAGAAAACGTTGTTTTCTTTTGGAGTATCGAGACCCGACAGACCTCAACAAGAGAAAGAAGCCTTAGAGGAATCATGCACTGAAGAAACTGCTACATCGACGGCACCAAGAAAATTTCAGCACAAGGCCTAAACTTTTTTGTAGTTCCGGACAAAATGGCCTAAGAAAATTTCAGCATTTAGGACATCTGTCCTTTAGTAAGACAGGCCAATTTGAATCACTGTACATGCATTTGTTTTCATTAGGATAAACATGTTAACGTTCTTTCAAAAATGATAGATACATACAGAGACAACTAAAAGTAGATCAAACTTGAATACTGACATTTGTATCCAACATATACATCTTTCATGATTCAACACATACATTTTATAAGACGTTGTGAAACAGAAGCTCAAAATGTTCACAAGCTCCAAAATTCTAGCTAACATCCCCAGTCTTAATCTTTACATCCCTGCACCATCAAAGCAGTGCTTACCTTCCCCACCAGTAACATAAAATCGGAGATTTTCCATCACTGTATAATATTGCAAAGTTTTGAATTTATTTGACCAGAATCTGAGTCCAAACAAAATCTTAAGCCACTTATTTGGTGTTTTGACTATCATTATCTACAGGTCATTTGACAAAATGTTGGTCAATATCCACCAAAACGTTTCAGAGGAGATGTTTATATCATCTACAAGGTTTTGCACTCTTTGACCCCTTATATTTATGGCTCCATCTTTTACATGTGTAGATGTATACTTCATAGAATGTCAATGAGAATCCAACAGTATCTTTCTTATATAACATTATGGGAAGGTTTTGCACAATATTGTGTGTCTTCAACAAGCTAACAGTTAGTGTTACATGCAACACACGTCCCCTGCCTTCAATTAAATTTTCTAAGCAACATATAGACCTTGATAGCAATGAACAGATGTGTCATTTTATCAATAATTTCTGAACTGTTTTATAGGGCTGAACGTAAAATGAAAATATGGTGACCTTTTGACCCACTCTGTATTACCTATTAAGCTAACATTACCCCCATTTAATTACAGATCTCCCCCTTCCTTTAAGTTTTGTTTGGTTCAAGATCACTGACCCTGATGGATGCCATCCACCACAATTTGAAAATCGAAGAAGACGAAAATGTTGTTTATGGACAATGCAGGACATAAGAAGAAGGGTAATCGTGAGAACACAGAACACCTATTAAAGTAACTCTGTCTGTGATTATCTAAAAATGTATTACCCCTCTTTTCCCTGGAATTGCACATTCCCAGTTCAGGAGATTGAGTGTTCCATCAGGATTCTTTGTTGGTCTGGCCACAAATCCCTGAGAAAAGCAAGAAATTATCAACAGGATTTATAAATGGAAACAAGTTTAACATTAGCTCTGACAATTTTATACCTTCTTACCCTTAGTGGTTAACTGTGACATTTGAACTTGTAATTTGTATCACTCATAAATAATCCCAAAAAGTATGAATTTACTGAGGGGATCAAGGTTTCAGTCAAACATGACATTTGAACCAAAATCAGCTATACAAATTCATCTTGGTATCAGTTACTTCAAGAAATGGTGATAACAAACTTTCATGTCAAAAGTCAACATGGTCATCTTTGAGCCATTTTGTTTTTCTGACGAGTCCAAAAATCGAAAGGGCACAAACAGGGAATAAGGGGAACCTACATATATGCAATTTGATAAAGATCCATTCAGTACTTCTCAAGAAATAGCGATAACAAGAACTGTTCAAGGATGGACGGACCATGGACGAAGGATGATTTGAATAGCTTACCATATGATGATGGTGGGCTTAAAATAAACAAGCAGAAATTGGATAATATTTGTTGTTGTGATTGCATGGAAATGTTAATCAAGGGGCCATAACTCTGCAAATAAAGTTAGCCAAAAGTGGCATCAAACTTGGTCTAGCCTGTAAGGCAATTAACTTTATTACCAAGTTTCAAGGAAATTGGATAATATTTGTTGCTGTTATTGCACGGAAACAGCAGAAAATGACATGTTTTGTTATGAAGGGGCATGGTCATGATCATAACACCGCCAAATGTGGCGATCGAACTTGGACGAGCCCTTTGACCTTGTACAACAAAGTTTCAAGAAAATCGAATATTATTAATTTTGTTGCCGCTATTGCACAGAAACAATGTGTGGCAGATGGACAGACCCAAATTATAATCCCCTGTTTCAGTGAAAGCTGGGCGGGGACTTTCAAGTGTTTGGTTGTCAAGCGATAGGAGTCCCCTATCGGCAGCAAACAACAAGAAATGTAAGTCCAAGGCCCATAATTCTACTTAAAGTACTGCAAACTAACTTAATTTCAAATGAAACAACTATTTTGCAGCGATTTAATTTCATGATAAATCCTATGTACTGTACAGTACATACAGCACTCCTTCAGTTGTCAGTTATACCTCTGATTGAAACTATCCTACTTTGGGACTCATTAACATTTTTTATTGCTTTTTTTTTGTATATCAGTTAAACACAAATATGTATCAAAATGTGTATGAAGATTGTATTTGTCAATTTTATTCAAAAGACATATTTTTTGCACATTAGATTTTCATGTAGACTTACAAAAGGATGATCTTTTCGCCAAGCTTTCCTTTCTTCAGATAGTCGAGCTAAAGCAATTCCAGACATTATCAGTGGTTTTACAGCATCTGAAAAATATTTTCAAGGTCTTGGTAAGAAGATTAGAACAAAACAATACAAAACTTTCACTTGTCAAGTGACATTATGTACAATACAAATGTATACATTCATATTGTCTTGTTTTCAAAAAATTGTGTCTGATATTTTGGATTTTAAGTTTGTTTAATTTCTATTCCTGTCTTTGAGGACAATAAATATTAATTTACAGAAACATGGCTTAAAATTCCCTGATCCCCACAAACACAAGATTTGAACAATTTAATTTTATGATAGCTATATATATTCCGAACTGAACTTTCCTGCCAACCAGCACCTTCCAATCTATGTCTCTATTTAGATTAGTGATATTTCTTGTTCAATTAGAGATATCTATTTCATTGTAAATAGCGATATCTGTATTTGAAATATCTCTATTTCAATAACATATATATCACTATTTAAAATGCTGTGTATTAATATTACGCGACCATTACTCTTTGCAATACACAAACCGACGAACTTCCTATGTCGTTCTTGACACATTTCTACCACCTGGATTGAATTGTCAAGTATGATTTTACACAAGAAAGGCATTTTTAACATCAGATTTTTAACAAAGATCTAATTCTTTGGTATATTTCACAATTTGCCTTGTGATAATGTAGCGTCAATACAATCTCGACCTGAAAGTTCAGGCTACTCTCCTCAAGTTTATTTATCAGATCCTATCATATTGTGTGGCTTTTATAATTGCAACTTTTTGTGGTTGTGAAAAGATGATGCAAATCAGGAATTATTTAACAAAATATCAACTGTTAACAACCGCGAGGATATTTCAAGTCATTCTGAAAATCTCCGAAAAATTAACAATACATAATTGCGACCAAGTCAAGGTTTTTGCTTGTCCTTGCGTATAGTGTGCACCTCCTTCTTGACACTTTTGATTTTCCCTAAAAAAGTGCACACTATATGCGAGAAATTCATTATCTTTATAATCTTCTTTTTGACCCATGGTCACATGCTAGCACTTCCGTTGTAGCACGCTATTCTTCCATCCGCGTAGCTGCAGATGCTTATAACATCGGTGATTGGATCTTTATCAGTGTGACTAATTCTAACACAAAATTTCCGGATATGACTCGGAGGCAAAAACAGTAGGGTCGGGGGGTTAAAAATAGGGACAGTCGAGTTACTGGAAACAAAGCAATTTTTTTTAGGCCTGAACACTGCGTGATCATGACATTTCCTACACTTTCAAGCGTCAAAGTCAGTCAGATGTCAATGCTGCCAGACAACAGGCATGGCGACTTCAGCAAAAAATTGAGATTTGGAGTCGCCAACGAATACGGATTGATATTTTTTGGTTATTACATACCAGAGTTCATGCCAAACATTATAGAATTGATCTATTATTGTTTAAAAATATGTTGATAAAATAAACATTTTCAGTGATTCAAAGTGTGTTTTAGTGATTATGTAATCAAATAAGTATATCATGGGTGTCTGTGTAATAGTCCAGAATATTTGATTCATGGTACTGGTAATCAATATCTGTAACTCAAATAGATGTAGCTGTAACACAAATAGAGATACTCAGATATCTAACTCAAATAAAGGTATCTGTAACACAAAAAGAGATATCTGTATTTCGAATGAAGATCTATATTCCTCTATTTTCAGCAGAAAATCTTAGACAATTCTCTTTTTAATACTTGATGTCTGTATTAAAATTAGAGATTTCTTTCATAAAATAGAGAGATCTTCATTTCAATATTGGTATTAAAAAAAAAGTCAAAAACCCAAACGGCTTGCCATGGAAATCAGGTTCCCTCACTCTAGGTGTAAATAGCAAAATAACAGAACTATCCTTCAGTGCATAGATTCCCTTAATTAAAGTGATGGGGATTGGAAGGAAAACGGAAAAACGAGCCATTGAAAAGGTACAAGATCAGTGAAGTAAGAGAAGGAAAATGTACAAAAAGCGATCGCCAGTCCGACAACACGACTCAGATCATTCTCTGGAGTGGATGGAATATCTGGTTTTGAATTTGATCAAATCTAATTTTAGCAATTACAATTATTGAGTGTGGACCAAAAGATAAATTACCAACATGTAGGAATGAACCTTTCTTGAGAATTTCCCTCCAGTCCTCGTTTTATATTCTTGGGGGTGCTTATTATTAAATCACGTGACTACTTTTGTCAAACCTCAAAGCGACCAAGATCGTCTATGACTTCTCGGACGTGACGTGGACTAAGCGAGATTTGAGAGAAAGATGGCGGCCTCCAGTACTATGAAAACGAAACACCTGTCAAAATTTGCTGTTGACTTCTTAAATGGCAATTTCTCAAATGACGTAAAGTCACTTTCTGGTGTTAAAGATATATATACCAAAATAAAGGATTCAAAAGAGAGTTTGGAAAGTCAGGTTTGTATCGGTATGGACCAATGTGACAATTTTTGGAAGGACTGACACTTCATTATCAGGTAGCATGTGTGTGTGTGTGTGTGTGTGAGAATGGGTATGTGTGCAGGTGTAAGGCTGTATATATAGCTGAAGGTGTATTTATACATATATATACATATTAGTGACTAGTTAAATGTAGTTCAAAACATGGTAATAAGTATAATATGTATAGATCAAAGTTGAAGTTGATGATGTTGCTATTAATGATTTTGATGAGGATGACATATTCTGAGAATGAAGTTTATGATGATGTGTATGTCATATCTTGTTGATGAGGACGAGGGTGATTGAAGTGTAGTGATGAAGATGATGATGATGTTGATAATGATGATGATGATGATGATATTTAGTATTGATGATGGTGACATATACAATTGTGAGAAGTTAGGGTTTAGACTTTTCATGTTTGTATTACTTTGTTTAAAGGGGCATCCCGGGGAAGTATACAATGAATTTCTTGAATGTTCATGCTGTCTGCACTACCAGATACATTTTCCTGATATTTCAATATTCAAAGTCCACTCAAAATGTGTTTATTAGCCACTTGCAAAATTGCATTCCTCGGGGACGCCCGATAAAAATAGCGCTGATCGCGCGACAAGTGATAGCGTTCTCGGTCAATTTGGCGAAGGGGCCCAAGAGGGGACGCGTAATGTATATACATGTACATGTACGTCCGATGATGAACCAGACACAAAGTCCGAGTATAAATTTATTCACATTCACATTAATAATCAGACGCTAATTACACACGATATCCATGTGAAGAAATTTATGTCGACATCTCTGCATCATTTATCGACATCAGTTATTCTCACGAATCCTCATTTAATACCATTTCACAAAAGGTGTGCATGCATTGAAAAGTACAAAAATAAAATGAAATGATTCCGATTTTTTATACAACTCGATGTCTTGAAGAATTTTTTTCAGACTATCTATATATTCATCTAAAATCTATCCAACTTTCAGCGTCAACATTCTTTAACACTTACAATTATATATGTATCATGGAAGTCCGTGCACTTATATGACGCACCACGCACTAAACATGTAGAATACATGTATAATATATATATCAAATTTGGAACTTGTCGAGAAGATAATTGTCCAATACTTAATCAATTTATAAATGTTATGATTCATTTTACTTTTTTTATGTAAATTTAAAGGTTGGTTAACATTTTCAACACAACTGCAGACATGGGACATACATGTATATGATTTTTTTTTTATGAATTAATGACTTCACTTATATAATGCATATATTTTGATTCATATTAAATTTATTACCGGGGTCCAAACCCGATAATATTTGTACAATCCGTATTTTATAGATTAGGTATGACAAGAGTTTTGTATCCGCACATGATGACATAAATTTATTCATTTTGTCCAAATTGAATCTGTATACATTAAACTCAATCGCCCTATACCGGCGTAACCCCCACCCCCCCCCCATAGGTTTTTTTTGTATGTAAAAAGGTCTTTCTCTTCAGCAATATGATTCAATAATGCCGTTTTACTGGAATATTATAAAGGGAATATTACAATACACGCTTTCAAGTTTTACACACGCATTTCATGTAACAGAGGAATGAAAGGAATGAAAGAGTTATCCCTTGGGAGGCCCCAAAACCAAATCAAAACTGTGTCATCGGCTATCCAGAAGAAAACTGTAACATGCAAGCAATTGGGCTGTTAGTCTATCCCTTGAATACTTCCCATCCCTCATTATGCTTTCGTAATATAATCCTTACGTTAAAGTTTGACCATTTGGCCACTTTTCGCTTGGTAGTTACATGTAGGTCACGCGGATCGCCATTTTTTGTTTACCGATGTAGCTTGTTATGCGCATGCGTTATCATATGTGATGCAAAAACATTTACATGTCCAAATCGTTGATCAACGAATAGTGATTCCCTTTTTTAATTATTAATTAAAAATTTTGAGAACATATTTCAGCGTAAATCGCCCATTAATTTTCCACAAGAGTATACATTTAATTCATAAATACAATAATTCTAAATAAGCATAAAAAAATATAGTTTTACCGTGATGCCTCTTTAAGTATAATTATTGTTTATGTTGTACAGATAAAGATCTGTTACTTTCCGTGTTATTCATCACAACTTGAGAGCAGGGCTGATTAGCTGCTACGATACCGGTACTGAAATCTGTGTGTTTACACTTTTGAGACGACCGGAAGTGGTTGCTAGTAATAACAGGAATAGGTTACCGCTTCTCCCTCACATGCTTTTAGATGATGAAACTGGGTTAGAGATTAACACTCGTCTTTGAGGCTATTTTGGGGAGGGGGAGCAGGGGTATATAACGGCTGGTCCGAGCAGGACCAGTGTCTTGACAGGGTCGGTGAACCGACCCGCTTCTCCAGGTGAGGTTAACCTTGCCAACTTCATGTGCGGTAAACCGTGCAACATAGGCCAGGTGCTGTGAACAGTGCTGATACCTATCTAGTGCTACGTGGAGTTAACGTTCCTTGGATTCAACAGTATAGGGTGCTATATAGGAACTACAGATTATGATAGTCAGGGGCTCCGGGCTTAGGCGATAATACATAGTGGTTCGCTAATAGACCTATAGGTATCTAGAGGGAATCGATTGTAGCTTTGGGTATCAGTGTTACTGTTGGTTAGTATAACGGCTGTACGTGTTACATAGGAATTGAGTTACTTAACATTAGCTGTCAATGTGCGACACTGATGTTATGATCTTCCGTGTTTATATTGTTATACATTTATATTCTTCTTTAATATTTGTGTCTTGTAAATAAATTGTTAGTTGTTTATTGAAACACTTTGTTGAGTTATTGAATCGATTGCTAGTACTTCCGCTACATCCAGCGTTCGAACCTGTAGTGAAACAGGCCTGTAACCTGTGTGTTTGTGTGGGAACGTGGAAAACGAGGTCTAGAGAGGATTGTGGGTCCAGTCGTCGACTCCGATTATTATTCAACCTTTAAAACTATACGATCACGAAACGGATATGTACATGTACACCTGACACCAACCCTCTCTGGACCGACCCACACGCACACTAGGGACCCTATTACACAATGTACTGAGAATGATGAAGATAACATGTCGAGTGATGAAGATGATTAAATATGCTTGGAGAGTGATGATGATAATGATATATTCTGAAAATGGTGAGAATGATGATTACCTGATAATGTAATGAAACTCCAATTTTCATAAGTTTTGAACGTAATAAAATGAGAAATTATCTACCTTCAATCAAAACCAATGTAAGTCTGCACAAAATATATAACAAGTTCTAGTAGACTAGAAATTTTTTAAAATTGAAATAATTTCAAAAAAGTTCCAAGTTGACATCTTGAAAAATCAATGAAAATAATGAAATTTTCAAACCTTTTTTTTGATGATTAATTTGACTATCAACTTATGTGATAATTACTATTGTTTCACAAAATGAAGCACACAGAATTGTATCATGTAGGAAACCAGAAAACCCTGGTACATTTTTAGCCCACCATCATCAGATGGTGGGCTATTCAAATCGCCCTGCGTCCGTGGTCCGTCGTTCGTCCGTCCGTCCGTCCGTCAGTCCGTTAGTCCGTCCGTAAACAATTCTTGTTATCGCTATTTCTCATAAAGTACCGAAGGAATCTTTCTCAAATTTCATGTGTTGGTTCACCTTAGTCCCTAGTTGTGCATATTCCATTTTGGGACCGATCTGAATTCAAGATGGCCGACAGGCAGCCATCTTGGATTTTGACATTTGAACTTTGTTATCGCTATTTCTGAGAATGTACTGAATGGATCTTTCTCAAATTTCATGTGTTGGTTCACCTTGGTCCCTAGTTGTGCATATTCCATTTTGGGACCGATCTGAATTCAAGATGGCCGACAGGCAGCCATCTTGGATTTTGACATTTGAACTTTGTTATCCCTATTTCTGAGAATGTACTGAATGGATCTTTCTCAAATTTCATGTGTAGGTTCCCCTTGGTGCTTAGTTATGCATATTGCATTTTGGGACCAATCCGAAAACAACATGGCCGACAGGCAGCCATCTTGGATTTTGACAGTTGAACTTTGTTATCGCTATTTCTGAGAATGTACTGAATGGATCTTTCTCAAATTTCATGTGTAGGTTCCCCTTGGTGTGTAGTTATGCATATTGCATTTTGGGACCAATCCAAAAACAACATGGCCGACAGGCAGCCATCTTGGATTTTGACAATTGAAGTTTGTTATCGCTATTTCTAAGAAAGTACTGAAGGTATCTTTCTCAAATTTCATGTGTTGGTTCACCTTGGTCCCTAGTTGTGTATATTCCATTTTGGGACCGATCTGAATACAAGATGGCCGACAGGCAGCCATCTTGGATTTTGACATTTGAACTTTGTTATCCCTATTTCTGAGAATGTACTGAATGGATCTTTCTCAAGTTTCATGTGTAGGTTCCCCTTGGTGCCTAGTTATGCATATTGCATTTTTGGACCAATCCGAAAACAACATGGCCGACAGGCAGCCATCTTGGATTTTGACAGTTGAACTTTGTTATCGCTATTTCTGAGAATGTACTGAATGGATCTTTCTCAAATTTCATGTGTAGGTTCCCCTTGGTGTGTAGTTATGCATATTGCATTTTGGGACCAATCCAAAAACAACATGGCCGACAGGCAGCCATCTTGGATTTTGACAATTGAAGTTTGTTATCGCTATTTCTAATAAGTACTGAAGGTATCTTTCTTAAATTTCATGTGTTGGTTCACCTTGGTCCGTAGTTGTGTATATTCCATTTTGGGACCGATCTGAATTCAAGATGGCCGACAGGCAGCCATCTTGGATTTTGACATTTGAACTTTGTTATCCCTATTTCTGAGAATGTACTGAATGGATCTTTCTCAAATTTCATGTGTAGGTTCCCCTTGGTGCCTAGTTATGCATATTGCATTTTTGGACCAATCCGAAAACAACATGGCCGACAGGCAGCCATCTTGGATTTTGACAGTTGAACTTTGTTATCGCTATTTCTGAGAATGTACTGAATGGATCTTTCTCAAATTTCATGTGTAGGTTCCCCTTGGTGTGTAGTTATGCATATTGCATTTTGGGACCAATCCAAAAACAACATGGCCGACAGGCAGCCATCTCGGATTTTGACAATTGAAGTTCGTTATGGCTATTTCTCAGAAATTACTGAAGGTATCTTTCTCAAATTTCATGTGTTGGTTCACTTTGGTCCCTAGTTGTGTATATTCCATTTTGGGACAGATCAGAAAACAATATGGCCGACAGGCAGCCATCTTGGATTTTGACAATTGAAGTTTGTTATCGCTATTTCTAAGAAAGTACTGAAGGTATCTTTCTCAAATTTCATTTGTTGGTTCACCTTGGTCCCTAGTTGTGCATATTCCATTTTTGGACAGATCGGAAAACAACATGGCCGACAGGCAGCCATCTTGGATTTTGACAATTGAAGTTTGTTATCCCTATTTCTGAGAATATACTGAAGGGAACTTTCACAAATTTCATATGTAGGTTCCTCCTGGTGCCTAGCTATGCTAAGAATAAGGAAACGACAATGTAATTCACAAAAAAAAACAAAAAAATGCATCTGTGTCCCACAAGAGTCTCTGCTCACACTTAATCAACACCTAAGAGACAATCGAAAGAAGAGAAAAGAACCATCTTTCAAAAAACAAACTTAGATCATTTGATGGTGGGCGCCAAGATCCCTCTGGGATCTCTTGTTACCTAGAGAAATCTCTTACAGTTGAGCAGGTGATCGTGACCCCATATGCCGTTCAGACTACATGTTCTGTTTTAACTTTGACTACTTATTTGCAATCAATGTACATGTAAAGGACAACGTTTTATATTTCGTACAAGTCATTTTTGGATAAATAGGTTGTGGTGTGTTTGACTTTGATGACCTATCAACAGTTATTCTGTTTTCAGCTGTCTCTAGCTAGCAGTGAAATACCTAGTGAAGTAGATTTGGCTGTGAGTAATGTTGAGACAGCCCAGATTGCCATCCGAAGGCTCCACGGGGAGAAGGAGAGTCTACACCATGCGGTCAAGGACCAGACCCATAGCCTGAAGCCCATGGTCGGTGACGTCACTTCACTGATAGAGCAGATCCAACACCTTCAGAAATACATAAAGTACCTGTCCTTCATCACCAAAGTAGAGCACCTAAGGTAAACCATAGTTCATCATTGATGAAGTCTCCAATCAAACTTGTAACAAACCATAATTCATCATTGATGAAGTCTCCAATCAAACTTGTAACAAACCATAATTCATCACTGATGAAGTCTCCAATCAAACTTGTAACAAACCACCATTCATCACTGATGAAGTCTCCAATCAAACCTGTAACAAACCACCATTCATCACTGATGAAGTCTCCAATCGAACCTGTAACAAACCACCATTCATCACTGATGAAGTCTCCAATCAAACTTGTAACAAACCACCATTCATCACTGATGAAGTCTCCAATCGAACTTGTAACAAACCACCATTCATCACTGATGAAGTCTCCAATCGAATCTGTAACAAACCATCATTCATCACTGATGAAGTCTCCAATCGAACCTGTAACAAACCACCATTCATCACTGATGAAGTCTCCAATCGAACTTGTAACGAACCACCATTCATCACTGATGAAGTCTCCAATCGAACCTGTAACAAACCACCATTCATCACTGATGAACTCTCCAATCGAACCTGTAACAAACCACAATTCATCACTGATGAAGTCTCCAATCGAGCCTGTAACAAACCATAATTCATCACTGATGAAGTCTCCAATCAAACTTGTAACAAACCACCATTTATCACTGATGAAGTCTCCAATCGAACCTGTAACAAACCACCATTCATCACTGATGAAGTCTCCAATCAAACTTGTAACAAACCACCATTCATCACTGATGAAGTCTCCAATCGAACTTGTAACAAACCACCATTCATCACTGATGAAGTCTCCAATCGAACCTGTAACAAACCACCATTCATCACTGATGAACTCTCCAATCAAACCTGTAACAAACCACCATTTATCACTGATGAAGTCTCCAATCGAACCTGTAACAAACCACCATTCATCACTGATGAAGTCTCCAATCGAACCTGTAACAAACCATAATTCATCACTGATGAAGTCTCCAATCGAACCTGTAACAAACCACCATTCATCACTGATGAAGTCTCCAATCGAACCTGTAACAAACCACCATTCATCACTGATGAAGTCTCCAATCAAACCTGTAACAAACCATAATTCATCACTGATGAAGTCAAGTCTCCAATCAAACTTGTAACAAACCGCCATTCATCACTGATGAAGTCTCCAATCAAACCTGTAACAAACCACCATTCATCACTGATGAAGTCTCCAATCGAGCCTGTAACAAACCACCATTCATCACTGATGAAGTCTCCAATCGAACCTGTAACAAACCACCATTCATCACTGATGAAGTCTCCAATCGAACCTGTAACAAACCACCATTTATCACTGATGAAGTCTCCAATCGAACCTGTAACAAACCACCATTTATCACTGATGAAGTCTCCAATCAAACCTGTAACAAACCACCATTCATCACTGATGAAGTCTCCAATCGAACCTGTAACAAACCACCATTCATCACTGATGAAGTCTCCAATCAAACTTGTAACAAACCACCATTCATCACTGATGAAGTCTCCAATCGAATCTGTAACAAACCACCATTCATCACTGATGAAGTCTCCAATCGAACCTGTAACAAACCACCATTCATCACTGATGAAGTCTCCAATCGAACTTGTAACGAACCACCATTCATCACTGATGAAGTCTCCAATCGAACCTGTAACAAACCACCATTCATCACTGATGAACTCTCCAATCGAACCTGTAACAAACCACAATTCATCACTGATGAAGTCTCCAATCGAGCCTGTAACAAACCATAATTCATCACTGATGAAGTCTCCAATCAAACTTGTAACAAACCACCATTTATCACTGATGAAGTCTCCAATCGAACCTGTAACAAACCACCATTCATCACTGATGAAGTCTCCAATCAAACCTGTAACAAACCACCATTCATCACTGATGAAGTCTCCAATCGAACCTGTAACAAACCACCATTCATCACTGATGAAGTCTCCAATCGAACCTGTAACAAACCACCATTTATCACTGATGAAGTCTCCAATCGAACCTGTAACAAACCACCATTCATCACTGATGAAGTCTCCAATCAAACCTGTAACAAACCACCATTCATCACTGATGAAGTCTCCAATCGAACCTGTAACAAACCACCATTCATCACTGATGAAGTCTCCAATCAAACTTGTAACAAACCACCATTCATCACTGATGAAGTCTCCAATCAAACCTGTAACAAACCACCATTTATCACTGATGAAGTCTCCAATCGAACCTGTAACAAACCACCATTCATCACTGATGAAGTCTCCAATCGAACCTGTAACAAACCACCATTCATCACTGATGAAGTCTCCAATCGAACCTGTAACAAACCACCATTCATCACTGATGAAGTCTCCAATCAAACCTGTAACAAACCACCATTCATCACTGATGAACTCTCCAATCAAACCTGTAACAAACCACCATTTATCACTGATGAAGTCTCCAATCGAACCTGTAACAAACCACCATTCATCACTGATGAAGTCTCCAATCGAACCTGTAACAAACCATAATTCATCACTGATGAAGTCTCCAATCGAACCTGTAACAAACCACCATTCATCACTGATGAAGTCTCCAATCGAACCTGTAACAAACCACCATTCATCACTGATGAAGTCTCCAATCAAACCTGTAACAAACCATAATTCATCACTGATGAAGTCAAGTCTCCAATCAAACTTGTAACAAACCGCCATTCATCACTGATGAAGTCTCCAATCAAACCTGTAACAAACCACCATTCATCACTGATGAAGTCTCCAATCGAGCCTGTAACAAACCATAATTCATCACTGATGAAGTCTCCAATCAAACTTGTAACAAACCACCATTCATCACTGATGAAGTCTCCAATCAAACTTGTAACAAACCACCATTTATCACTGATGAAGTCTCCAATCAAACTTGTAACAAACCACCATTCATCACTGATGAAGTCTCCAATCAAACTTGTAACAAACCACCATTCATCACTGATGAAGTCTCCAATCGAACCTGTAACAAACCACCATTCATCACTGATGAAGTCTCCAATCAAACCTGTAACAAACCATAATTCATCATTGATGAAGTCTCCAATCGAACCTGTAACAAACCATAATTCATCACTGATGAAGTCTCCAATCAAACTTGTAACAAAGCAAGCAATCCTTCAAAGGATTTAGGAAACAAATAGTAGATATGAAAGCTAGCTGTTAAGCACAAGTTCCAAAATAGTTCTGGATGTGTGTAAAACTTTTAAACAAAATTCTTCAAAAAAGTTCACTTTTCAAGCAAAAAACAGATCAGGTTTTTCATAACTGCAGAAAGTTTCTGAAACATACAGAAACTTTGTTTCAAATTTCAGAATCCCATTCTTTTGAACCAATAAATTTCAGTGCCAGAAGTTTTGAAAAAAAAAATACCCGGGTATACATTTATGAGTCTAGTGCAGATATATACTAAAACTGGCCTGATTGGAGTAGAAAGACTGAAAGAGAACTATGGGTAATAAGTTGTGACAGAGGGTTTGAACTTGACCAGTGTTTTCAGGGTATCATGTAGATGATGCCATTCAATAACAATTTCTTAAAATGTTAAAGGTTCAGAACTTAAATAATTTATATCTGCCAGCTGGTCAAGGCAAGGTACATAGTTTAGTATAGGGTAGTATTAGTTATGAGATAATATTTTAAGGGAGGTAACTGTGTATACTCAAACACAGAATTCTGCATTAATTGAGAAATGGAATCTTAAGTTGTAAACATGTAGTGCCATGCTAATGCGTCTTTACACTAACTTTAATTGATAAACATTCATACCCCGGGTTAATATGACATATGTATACTCAGATTGACTTGTTTTAACTAAATCATTTTTGTTTCAGTTCGGATATACAGACAAGTATTCTAACAGATGGTTTTGAGATATCTGTAGACAGTTTTCACGACCTCAAAAGAGTGTATACAGACCTCCAGGAAACTGACTGTAAACACCTACTCAAGTTTACCAGTGACACCATTAACTTCTGGCACAAAATCCTGAAGAACAAGTTAGCCAGGTATTTGGTCCAACAAGTTAGCAAGGTATTTGGTCCAACAAGTTAGCAAGGTATTTGGTCCAACAAGTTAGCAGGGTATTTGGTCCAACACGTTAGCAGGGTATTTGGTTCAACAAGTTAGCAAGGTATTTGGTCCAACAAGTTAGCCAGGTATTTGGTCCAACAAGTTAGCAAGGTATTTGGTCCAACAAGTTAGCAAGGTATTTGGTCCAACAAGTTAGCAGGGTATTTGGTCCAACAAGTTAGCAGGGTATTTGGTCCATCAAGTTAGCAAGGTATGTGGTCCAACAAGTTAGCAAGGTATTTGGTCCAACAAGTTAGCAAAGTATGTGGTCCATCATGTTAGCAAGGTATTTGGTCCAACAAGTTAGCAGGGTATTTTCTCCAACAAGTTAATAAGGCATTTGGTCCAACAAGTTAGCAAGGCATTTGGTCCAACAAGTTAGCAGGGTATTTGGTCCATCAAATTAGCAAGGTATTTGGTCCAACAAGTAAGCAAGGTATTTGGTCCAACAAGTAAGCAAGGTATTTGGTCCAACAAGTAAGCAAGGTATTTGGTCCAACAAGTAAGCAAGGTATTTGGTCCAACAAGTTAGCAAGGTATTTGGTCCATCATGTTAGCAAGGTATTTGGTCCAACAAGTTAGCAAGGTATTTGGTCCATCATGTTAGCAAGGTATTTGGTCCATCAAATTAGCAAGGTATTTGGTCCAACAAGTAAGCAAGGTATTTGGTCCAACAAGTAAGCAAGGTATTTGGTCCAACAAGTTAGCAAGGTATTTGGTCCAACAAGTTAACAAGGTATTTGGTCCAACAAGTTAGCAAGGTATTTGGTCCAACAAGTTAGCAGGGTATTTGCTCCAACAAGTAAGCAAGGCATTTGGTCCAACAAGTTAGCAAGGTATTTGATCCAACAAGTTAGCAAGGTATTTGGTCCAAAAAATTAGCAAGGTATTTGGTCCATCATGTTAGCAAGGTATTTGGTCCAACAAGTTAGCAGGGTATTTGGTCCAACAAGTAAGCAAGGTATTTGGTCCAACAAGATAGCGAGGTATTTGGTCCAACAAGTTAGCAAGGTATTTGGTCCAACAAGTTAGCGAGGCATTTGGTCCAACAAGATAGCAGGGTATTTGGTCCAACAAGTTAGCAGGGTATTTGGTCCAACAAGTAAGCAAGGTATTTGATCCAACAAGTTAGCAAGGCATTTGGTCCAACAAGTTAGCGAGGCATTTGGTCCAACAAGATAGCAAGGTATTTGGTCCATCAAGTTAGCAGGGTATTTGCTCCAACAAGTAAGCAAGGCATTTGGTCCAACAAGTTAGCAAGGTATTTGGTCCAACAAGTAAGCAAGGTATTTGGTCCAACAAGTTAGCAAGGTATTTGGTCCAACATGTTAGCAAAGTATTTGGTCCATCATGTTAGCAAGGTATTTGGTCCAACAAGTTAGCAAGGTATTTGGTCCAACAAGTTAGCAAAGTATTTGGTCCATCATGTTAGCAAGGTATTTGGTCCAACAAGTTATCAAGGTATTTGGTCCAACAAGTTAGCAAGGTATTTGGTCCAACAAGTTAGCAAGGTATTTGGTCCAACAAGATAGCAAGGTATTTGGTCCATCAAGTTAGCAAAGTATTTGGTCCATCATGTTAGTAAGGTATTTGGTCCAACAAGTTAGCAAGGTATTTGGTCCAACAAGATAGCAAGGTATTTGGTCCATCAAGTTAGCAGGGTATTTGCTCCAACAAGTAAGCAAGGCATTTGGTCCAACAAGTTAGCAAGGTTTTTGGTCCAACAAGATAGCAAGGTATTTGGTCCATCAAGTTAGCAGGGTATTTGCTCCAACAAGTTAGCAAGGCATTTGGTCCAACAAGTTAGCAAGGTTTTTGGTCCAACAAGTTAGCAAGGTATTTGGTCCATCATGTTAGCTAGGTATTTGGTCCAACAAGTTAGCAAGGTATTTCGTCCAACAAGTTAGCAAGGTATTTGGTCCATCAAGTTAGCAGGGTATTTGCTCCAACAAGTTAGCAAGGCATTTGGTCCAACAAGTTAGCAAGGTATTTGGTCCAACAAGTAAGCAAGGTATTTGGTCCAACAAGTTAGCAAAGTATTTGGTCCATCAAGTTAGCAAGGTATTTGGTCCAACAAGTAAGCAAGGTATTTGGTCCAACAAGTTAGCAAGGTATTTGGTCCATCATGTTAGCAAGGTATTTG
This sequence comes from Mimachlamys varia, assembly GCA_947623455.1. NCBI lineage: Eukaryota > Metazoa > Mollusca > Bivalvia > Pectinida > Pectinidae > Mimachlamys > Mimachlamys varia. The sequence goes on from OX392527.1 coordinate 53,349,855, forward strand.
GTCCAACAAGTTAGCAAGGTATTTGGTCCAACATGTTAGCAAGGTATTTGGTCCAACAAGTTAGCAAGGTATTTGGTCCATCATGTTAGCAAGGTATTTGGTCCAACAAGTTAGCAAAGTATTTGGTCCATCATGTTAGCAAGGTATTTGGTCCAACAAGTTAGCAGGGTATTTGGTCCAACAAGTAAGCAAGGTATTTGGTCCAACAAGATAGCAGGGTATTTGGTCCATCATGTTAGCAAGGTATTTGGTCCAACAAGTTAGCAAGGTATTTGGTCCAACAAGTAAGCAAGGTATTTGGTCCAACAAGTAAGCAAGGTATTTGGTCCAACAAGTTAGCAAGGCATTTGGTCCAACAAATTAACAAGGTATTTGGTCCAACAAGATAGCAGGGTATTTGGTCCAACAAGTTAGCAAGGTATTTGGTCCAACAAGTTAGCAAGGCATTTGGTCCAACAAGATAGCAGGGTATTTGGTCCAACAAGTTAGCAAGGTATTTGGTCCAACAAGTTAGCAAGGTATTTGGTCCAACAAGTTAGCAAGGCATTTGGTCCAACAAGATAGCAGGGTATTTGGTCCAACAAGTTAGCAAGGCATTTCGTCCAACAAGTTAGCAAGGTATTTGGTCCATCAAGTTAGCAGGGTATTTGCTCCAACAAGTTAGCAAGGCATTTGGTCCAACAAGTTAGCAAGGTATTTGGTCCATCAAGTTAGCAGGGTATTTGCTCCAACAAGTTAGCAAGGCATTTGGTCCAACAAGTTAGCAAGGTATTTGGTCCAACAAGTTAGCAAGGTATTTGGTCCAACAAGTTAGCAAGGCATTTGGTCCAACAAGTTAGCAAAGTATTTGGTCCATCATGTTAGCAAGGTATTTGGTCCAACAAGTTAGCAAAGTATTTGGTCCATCATGTTAGCAAGGTATTTGTCCAACAAGTTAGCAGGGTATTTGGTCCAACAAGTAAGCAAGGTATTTGGTCCAACAAGTTAGCAAGGTATTTGGTCCAACAAGTAAGCAAGGTATTTGGTTCATCAAGTTAGCAAAGTATTTGTCCAACAAGTTAGCCAGGGTATTTGGTCCAACAAGTTAGCAGGGTATTTGTCCAACAAGTTAGCAGGGTATTTGGTCCAACAAGTAAGCAAGGTATTTGGTCCAACAAGTTAGCAAGGTATTTGGTCCATCATGTTAGCAAGGTATTTGTCCAACAAGTTAGCAGGGTATTTGGTCCAACAAGTAAGCAAGGTATTTGGTCCAACAAGTTAGCAAGGTATTTGGTCCAACAAGTTAGCAAGGTATTTGGTCCATCATGTTAGCCAGGTATTTGGTCCAACAAGTTAGCAAAGTATTTGGTCCAACAAGTTAGCCAGGTATTTGGTCCAACAAGTTAGCCAGGTATTTGGTCCAACAAGTTAGCAAAGTATTTGGTCCAACAAGTTAGCAAAGTATTTGGTCCAACAAGTTAGCCAGGTATTTGGTCCAACAAGTTAGCAAGGTATTTGTCCAACAAGTTAGCAGGGTATTTGGTCCAACAAGTAAGCAAGGTATTTGGTCCAACAAGTAAGCAAGGTATTTGGTCCAACAAGTAAGCAAGGTATTTGGTCCAACAAGTTAGCAAGGTATTTGGTCCAACAAGTAAGCAAGGTATTTGGTCCAACAAGTAAGCAAGGTATTTGGTCCAACAAGTAAGCAAGGTATTTGGTCCAACAAGTAAGCAAGGTATTTGGTCCAACAGGTTAGCAAGGTATTTGGTCCAACAAGTTAGCAAGGTATTTGGTCCAACAAGTTAGCAAAGTATTTGGTCCAACAAGATAGCAGGGTATTTGGTCCAACAAGTAAGCAAGGTATTTGGTCCAACAAGATAGCAGGGTATTTGGTCCATCATGTTAGCAAGGTATTTGGTCCAACAAGTTAGCAAGGTATTTGGTCCAACAAGTAAGCAAGGTATTTGGTCCAACAAGTAAGCAAGGTATTTGATCCAACAAGTTAGCAAGGCATTTGGTCCAACAAGTTAGCAAGGCATTTGGTCCAACAAGATAGCAGGGTATTTGGTCCAACAAGTTAGCAAGGTATTTGGTCCAACAAGTTAGCAAGGCATTTGGTCCAACAAGATAGCAGGGTATTTGGTCCAACAAGTTAGCAGGGTATTTGGTCCAACAATTTTGGTCCAAAATAATAGGATTACTTATAGATATAGAGATTGTTTAAAAGTAAACAGTATTGAGAGAACCTTAAAAACCATTCAACAGATAGATCTTGATGATTTTTTTCTCAGGTATACTGGGCTAGTGCCCTTATTGTGCCTTTTGCTAATGGTGAACTCTTAATTTTGATTTTTTTCTCAGTAATCTTGGAAACAAAGACAGAAATACAATATTGCTATTTTAAGATTTTCCGGGCTACAATTTAAAAACCGTTGAAGTGATCTTGACAAAACTTTTTAAATATTATACTAGTAGTGCCTTTTGCTATTAGCAATTTTTCTTTATTGCTGTTTATCTGATACCATGGAAACAAACCGTTAGAAATACAAATTTCTTTTCTAGGATACAACATATATCATGGGAGATACTGCCAGGCTTTGAACTGCTTGCAATTGGTTACTCTATGAATGTGATAAAATGAAGAAACATTTTTTTACATGTTTATACATTTATGTGTATTTACATTCACATTCATTAAAATAATAACAAAATCACAATGCTCAAAAAATTTGAAATCTATGTTATCATACAAATGGTTCATCAAATCATATACATGTACATCTAATGGCATTGAATGTAAACAGAGAAGATGACCTTTGTTGAATCGTATTTATAATGAATTGAAAACATACTGACCATAGTACCACCATAGTTTGACCAGCCTACCACCATAGTTTGACCAGCGTTATTTCGTACTACCGTAGCGAGGATGTTTGATATGATCAGTATGTTTACACTTCATATAAAGGTTTTTGAATTTTTACTTTTAATTAAGTCCTGAATATTCAGACTGAGGAAGCCCTGTAAAACTGAAACGAAATTTAGTGACCAGGTGGTATTAAAGTAAATTCAAGAAACGTTTTTAGCTAAAATACTAAGAATGTATGCCATTAATTCAAATTTTATATATAGAGGATCTTACACGACTGATGATGTAATATGGAATTTATTAAATGAGTTCAGTAAATTAACATTTCACAAGCTTTTAGACAACTGACATATTAAATTATCTAACAAGTTTAATGAAATCCATATTACATTGACAAAAGTGTAAGATTCTATTTATCAAATAACTGATATTCATGAGAAATTACACCAAAACTCTCAAACTCATTCACTATAAGGAAAACAATTTTCTACGGTACAATTTTCATTATCGTTAAAATCATATGACGTCATAAAGACGTCATTTGCTTATGCTTTCACAATGTGTTATTCTACATGTGTTCAACATCACAATTACATGCTTGTTCACATAATTCTGATATCATGATCAGTGGTAAAACATCAGACTTGGTTGTATACACTGAACTACATGGTGGTCATGTACAATGAAACTATATGGAAAGCCATTCTAATGGTAGTCCTGTATTTTCTATTGACAGTCAGTTTGAGGATGTGCTGAAAAGCCTGGGTTGGCCGTTTGTGGGCACATCCCTGAAGACTCCACCCTCACAGAGTCCTGAGCTACGCGCCCACATGGAGACCTTGTTTTCCCAACTTCTGCTTATACAGTTGCCGTATCCTTTTTAATGGGAACTTAATTTTCAACATTGTTTGTGAGGAAAGCACCCCTGATAACACACACATTTTAGTACCAGTTAGACTGTATATAATGTTATATTAGTAGTACAGTGGACTCCACTTAATAGCACTCCTGTTAATGTCACATTCCTCTTTATATCATGTTTTTCCCAAGCACCATTTTTCTCTCTATATAATCTTTGTAATTTTGTTTGGTTTATATCATGTATTTTGAGGTTAATTCTTCTTAATATCATGTTTTTTTCTAACCAATCACATAAAATATCCAAAAAATGACGTCATTTCCATTGATTTCAGATACAACTTGTACAAAATGTTGCATTGAAAATAAAAAATAACCCCAAATATGATTTTTAATTGAAATAATGTTATCTATATATTGAAACATCATATCTCCCTGTATAATCCTGGTAATACACATATTGAGTTCTGCACCACAGGGCTTTCAGTTGATCTTTGATATTTAGCAATTTTGAAGTCAAATAAAATTTTCCCTGAATTTTGGATTATCACATTTAAGTCAAAAAGACCTGACCCTTCAATTCCAAGAATCAGAAGGTTTTTTAATCTTTGAGTCGCTGTCTTTACTTCATGGATAATTTGAATAATTGTCCAGTTTTAAGCGCTGAAGGTGAACGTGCATAAATTGCTAAAATTAGCGATCTAGGTAGAGAAAGCTAGTTGAAAATTTTATCCAATGTTTGAAGATATAATTAGAAAGTGATGTTTGGCCTTCAAAGAATAAATTGGAGCTATCAGAAATTGTTATTATGTTCGTCAGGTGTATAAAAAATGATTTGACTTCTTTTGGATATCAGTTTTTTCTTTTCTTCAGTTTTAATCATTGCCTTTAGACATTTACTATAAATTTTATCACAGTGTTGTACATGTTGTGTTTCATAAGGAACTGAAGGATTTATACAGGCGCTGACTGTCTTTGAAAATGAAGCAGTTTAGATATTCAGAACCTTACCATATGATAATGTTTGCTTTGCAAGCAGTTTTATCCTTGACTTTGTCTAGAGATGGCCTGAGAGTCACAGCACAGCGGTCAGAGGAAAGACTGGACACTCAGCCCCTTCTTCTGCCCCTTCAACTCATGGTCAAATCTTTCCGCAAACGGTTCAGGTTCCATTTCTATGGCAACCGACAGACAAACAGTATTGATAAGGTATTATGGGTTAACATAAGGCAGAATCTCGAATAGCTTGGAAGTAAAATTGTACAGAATAACATTGAATTTTACAGCATTTTCTTGAATTTGATGAAGAGGATATTACTGTATCGGGAATCTGTTAGTTGTAACAATCAGCCTGGCTGACCGGGAATCTGTTAGTTGTAACAATCAGTCTGGCTGACCGGGAATCCGTTAGTTGTAACAATCAGTCTGGCTGACCGGGAATCTGTTAGTTGTAACAATCAGTCTGGCTGACCGGGAATCTGTTAGTTGTAACAATCAGTCTGGCTGACCGGGAATCTGTTAGTTGTAACAATCAGTCTGGCTGATCGGGAATCTGTTAGTTGTAACAATCAGTCTGGCTGACCGGGAATCCGTTAGTTGTAACAATCAGTCTGGCTGACCGGGAATCCGTTAGTTTTAACAATCAGACTGGCTGACCGGGAATCCGTTAGTTGTAACAATCAGTCTGGCTGACCGGGAATCCGTTAGTTGTAACAATCAGTCTGGCTGACCGGGAATCCGTTAGTTGTAACAATCAGTCTGGCTGACCGGGAATCCGTTAGTTGTAACAATTAGTCTGGCTGACCGGGAATCCGTTAGTTTTAACAATCAGACTGGCTGACCGGGAATCCGTTAGTTGTAACAATCAGTCTGGCTGACCGGGAATCCGTTAGTTGTAACAATCAGTCTGGCTGACCGGGAATCCGTTAGTTGTAACAATCAGTCTGGCTGACCGGGAATCCGTTAGTTGTAACAATCAGTCTGGCTGACCGGGAATCCGTTAGTTGTAACAATCAGTCTGGCTGACCGGGAATCCGTTAGTTGTAACAATCAGTCTGGCTGACCGGGAATCCGTTAGTTGTAACAATCAGTCTGGCTGACCGGGAATCCGTTAGTTGTAACAGTCAGTCTGGCTGACCGGGAATCCGTTAGTTGTAACAATCAGTCTGGCTGACCGGGAATCCGTTAGTTGTAACAATCAGTCTGGCTGACCGGGAATCCGTTAGTTGTAACAGTCAGTCTGGCTGACCGGGAATCTGTTAGTTGTAACAGTCAGTCTGGCTGACCGGGAATCTGTTAGTTGTAACAGTCAGTCTGGCTGACCGGGAATCTGTTAGTTGTAACAATCAGTCTGGCTGATCGGGAATCTGTTAGTTGTAACAATCAGTCTGGCTGACCGGGAATCTGTTAGTTGTAACAATCAGTCTGGCTGACCGGGAATCTGTTAGTTGTAACAATCAGTCTTGCTGACCGGGAATCTGTTAGTTGTAACAATCAGTCTGGCTGACCGGGAATCTGTTAGTTGTAACAATCAGTCTGGCTGACTGGGAATCTGTTAGTTGAAACAGTCAGTCTGGCTGACCAGGAATCTGTTAGTTGTAACAATCAGTCTGGCTGACCAGGAATCTGTTAGTTGTAACAATCAGTCTGGCTGACCGGGAATCTGTTAGTTGTAACAATCAGTCTGGCTGACCAGGAATCTGTTAGTTGTAACAATCAGTCTTGCTGACCGGGAAACTGTTAGTTGTAACAATCAGTCTGGCTGACTGGGAATCTGTTAGTTGTAACAATCAGTCTGGCTGACCAGGAATCTGTTAGTTGTAACAATCAGTCTGGCTGACCAGGAATCTGTTAGTTGTAACAATCAGTCTGGCTGACTGGGAATCTGTTAGTTGAAACAGTCAGTCTGGCTGACCAGGAATCTGTTAGTTGTAACAATCAGTCTTGCTGACCGGGAATCTGTTAGTTGTAATAATCAGTCTGGCTGACCGGGAATCTGTTAGTTGTAACAATCAGTCTGGCTGACCGGGAATCTGTTAGTTGTAACAATCAGTCTGGCTGACTGGGAATCTGTTAGTTGTAACAATCAGTCTGGCTGACCAGGAATGCAGCGGGCAGAATGCAAGCCTCATGTAGCAGTGCACAATTAAAGGTTGTTTCTGTTTTAATAATCTGTGGAAAAAATTCAAGGAAATCGTCGCAATGGCTTCAAAAAGCATGAAGTGTACTTTGATAAACAGATACATGATATTTAGCAATATACAAGAATAAGATCTACAACAACGTAAGGTTACAGTCAATTGAGCACGTTATGTAATACTCAAGAGTCTGGCGGCATCACAACAAAGACGAAATAAAAACAGAATGCAGGGACTTCCAGGGCATGCCTGAGGGGTCAATTTGAGTTGTCGAAACAAATAGCGGGTAGCTTCTGATTAGTTTTCAATTTTTCAGTTTATTGCATATATGTATGTTGATTCTCGACTTAATCATTGTGACCTAATTATATGACACAATGTAAGGGAGATAACCCAAGCTGAACTGTCGAACTGTTATGGTTAACCAGTTAATCATTGACAACTCTACTTTAAACACTTTCTAGAGCAAAGAAGTGTAGATTAAGACTAATAAAAGTTCTGCTCTACTAAGATAGTTTAATATTAATTATGTAAGAAAGAAGGCAGAATGATTTTCATGTACAAGAGTATGAACACCTATAATGAAGCAAGTGTACGTCTGTTTACAGCCTGAATGGTATTTTGCCCAAGTTTTGGGTTGGATACGTGACCACACCCATTTCCTGGACCAGAGGGTGCAGCCAATACTAGCCAAGACTGGACATGAAACTGTCAGTGCAAAGGTAAAGACTCCTGGGGTGGAGACAATGAGTTTTAGTGTTTCTAGATGATAGAATTCAAACACATTTTGTTAAGTTTATGAATTATGTATTTGTCCTAACAAGGATTCTGTGGAAGGGTTTCTCAATAACTTATCCATGAAATTCTTAGGGGCAGGCGCCCTTTTTGTGTTTAAAAAGCTACCGGCTTTATAAATACAGTGTAACTGTACATTCGTTAGTGTTGACAGTGACATTACTCTGGAGTTCTGGTGCTGTACAATTATACCATTTATAACAACTGTGAATAGTCTTTTGCAGTGTTCCTTAACATGCCATGTTCATGTTATCATGAAGTCTAGTTTCAGTTATTAACATCATACAGCAGCAAACTCTCTCATCATATGATATATTTCAAAAGGTGGAATTCATGAGAGGGATGGTTGCCTTGGTAACTGAGAAGATGACCAATGACTTACCCGACACCATGTACGATGAACACACTTTCTCCCACCTGGTGGACGAAGCGATTTTGTTTGACCGAGAGCTGAAGGATGGCTACAGCTATCCCCCTGGGCTGCCATGTTGCCTCAGTGTTCTCACTCTCCCCCGGGCCTTCCATAAGTGGATGATGGTAGAAAAACAATGTATGTTATTTATTAGCGAACCTGCTTGTATGTTAGTGAACCTATGCTATAAAAACAATGTCTGTTATTTATTAGCGGAGCTGCCTGTATGTTAGTGAACCAACGCTATAAAAACAATGTATATTATATATGAGCGAACCTGCCTGTATGTAAGTGAACCTACGCTATAAAACAAAGTATGTTATATATTAGCGAACCTGCCTGTATGTAAGTGAATCTACGCTATAAAAACAATGTATGTTATATATTAGCGAACCTGCCTGTATGTAAGTGAACCTACGCTATAAAACAATGTATGTTATATATTAGCGAACCTGCCTGTATGTTAGTGAACCTACGCTATAAAAACAATGTATGTTATTTATTAGCGAACCTGCTTGTATGTTAGTGAACCTATGCTATAAAAACAATGTCTGTTATTTATTAGCGAACCTGCCTGTATGTTAGTAAACCAACGCTATAATAACAATGTATATTATATATGAGCGAACCTGCCTGTATGTAAGTGAACCTACGCTATAAAACAAAGTATGTTATATATTAGCGAACCTGCCTGTATGTAAGTGAATCTACGCTATAAAAACAATGTATGTTATATATTAGCGAACCTGCCTGTATGTAAGTGAACCTACGCTATAAAACAATGTATGTTATATATTAGGGAACCTGCCTGTATGTAAGTGAATCTACGCTATAAAAACAATGTATGTTATTTATTAGCGAACCTGCTTGTATGTTAGTGAACCTATGCTATAAAAACAATGTATGTTATATATTAGTGAACCTGCCTGTATGTAAGTGAACCTACGCTATAAAAACAATGTATGTTTTTATTAGCGAACCTGCCTGTATGTAAGTGAATCTACGCTATAAAAACAATGTATGTTATATATTAGCGAACCTGCCTGTATGTAAGTGAATCTACGCTATAAAAACAATGTATGTTATTTATTAGCGAACCTGCCTGTATGTTAGTGAACCTATGCTATAAAAACAATGTATGTTATATATTAGCGAACCTGCCTGTATGTTAGTGAATCTACGCTATAAAAACAATGTATGTTATATATTAGCGAACCTGCCTGTATGTAAGTGAATCTACGCTATAAAAACAATGTATGTTATTTATTAGCGAACCTGCTTGTATGTTAGTGAACCTATGCTATAAAAACAATGTATGTTATATATTAGCGAACCTGCCTGTATGTTTGTGAACCAACACTATAAAAACAATGTATGTTATTTATTAGCGAACCTGCCTGTATGTAAGTGAACCTACGCTATAAAACAATGTATGTTTTTATTAGCGAACCTGCCTGTATGTAAGTGAATCTACGCTATAAAAACAATGTATGTTATATATTAACGAACCTGCCTGTATGTTAGTGAACCTATGCCATAGCACAGTATTCTCTGTAATTTATTATTCTGTGAACTTTTCATTTTTTGAGATTACCTGTTTTGGTTTTGACCGTATTTTGTATAAAAGATCTCTGGGTGAAAAGAACTTAATATAAAAGATGTCTCCCCTTAAATCACAGAAATGAATATCTATTTGCTATAATTATTGTCAAAAATTATACTCTAAAGCTGTTCCAGCAACAAAATTGTGAATGGTTTGCTGACTCAAAAAAAAACCTAACTAAACCCCACTAAAATGAAAATTGATGATTTTCTACACCCAGTCAATGTTTAAAACATACAAAAATATTACTATAGCATAATGTAAAACCAGATACCTCTGTGTTCATTACCGGTATGTTACTTTACCTGGTAATTTTATAGAAATGTGTAATGAGAACACTGGTAAAAAAAATAATTCCATATAATATTGCATGTTTCAGTTGCTGGAGCTAAGATGGACATCATGCTTGCCTCGCCGTCGGCCTGGCAATCGCAATATAAGGATATAGCTGATGTAGATGAACTGAAAGTTCCCGAATGTGGAGAGAGCTTCATCACACTCATGTTGACCATTACAGGTTTGTAGGTCAAGGTCGCTTGATTTTACTTACCAAGTAGCTTACCAAGTTCATCCTTACTTAATATATGATAAAATGTTTGACCAAAAGAGGTTTTGGAGGGACAGTATCACTCTTATGTTGACCTTTACAGTTGGTCAAGGTCATTAGGGGAATGGGAATCATGCATACTGACTATTAATAGTTTCAGAAGTCAAATGAATTTATTTTGGAGAGAGAGATCTCACTTTCGTTTAATTATCATGCATAGCTTCAATGTCAGATCTCTCCCTTTTCACACTTCCTCCTATAATGAGCATCATTTATATATAGACTTCTCACTTTCTTCTCACAGATCGCTACAAAGGTTTGCCCTCAGTCATCCACAAAGTACGCTTCCTGAAGTTACAGCTCCACCTATTGGAGGACTTTAGAATCCGCCTGGTACAGGTGATGCAGGGTGTCATCCACGACCCGCTGTGCGACATCTTCTGTGCCATCATCAATGCTGTATACTACGTGACGGAAGTCCTGCAGGAGTGGTGTAATCTGCCAGTACGTGTTCCAAGTACAAAACAATTGTTAAGGAGTCATACTCCATGTGTTCAATGCTGTATGGAACTTGTGTAATATACCTAATGATACAAAACAATTAAGTACAGTTCTGCACTCCGTGTTTGCTAACATATTGCTATATATTTCTGTTATACATATACAATACAAAACAATTATTAAGGCTCTCAACTCTATATTTATGTTACTTCTCAGGTATATAGACATTCTTCTTCCTATTGATTCTAAAAATGATTTGTACTTATACTACAACTTGCAGTTACCAAAACTTAAAATAAATACTCTGGACCTGTAAAATTTAATTGACATCCTATTGAAATTGAGACAGCCATTGCCAGCAGTCTTTATGAACCCATTAAGTGATGTTACAGAAATAAAAATGTCTTTTTTGTCTAGTTTTTCCTACAGCTACAGTACCAACATCTAACACTAGAACCTGACACATCAACACAACCACTGGCCTCTGCGTCCAGTCCTAACGCACAATCTAGTCCGGTCACTATGTCCAGTCCAACATCTGTATCGAGTCCGTCCATCTTGACCACAGCATCTAGTCCTTCGTCTGACCCTAGCCTGGTAAGTCTTAATACACTACCATCAAAACAAATGTTTATATAAGTGTTTACCAGGTATTCTCTCTGCTGAAATGCTTGTTGTTAGATGCTGATGTGGTTTAAAACTAGAGATAAAAATGTCCTTACATGGTATCCTATAGCTCGACTTACTTTCAGTAATGTTGGTGCCTGTGAAATGCTATTAATATTAATTTGTCGTTTGATCTAGAGGAAAAGATTAAAGCATATTGCAAAGATGAAAATGCATAATAAATTTTACAATATTTAAAGCTCAATGATTTGATTTAGAATTGTTCTACATACTAGACACTAAAGTGTTCATGCCTCATCGTTCTGATTAACTCTCTGATTTAGTACGAAGGTTTGGAGGATGTGGCGGAGGAATTGGAAACCAGCTTGTTTGAGGAGGCTATAGACACGTTCAACCAACTGAAGACAGAGATGCTGAAGAACATTGTCAAGTGTATAGTATTGGATGTACAATCACGTAGTCAGGCCTATAGAAAAGACAAGTGAGTCTTTCCTGCTAAATAGGGATTGAAGAGTTCTTTAATTTTGAAAGAAAACCAGTTCTCTCTTTCCTTAGTGCATATGTACTTGTTCTCTCATTCCTGAGTGTGTATTTCAGAATTGTCCAGGCTAAGAAAGGGGTGCAAGACATTTCTATCTTACATCCAATTTCATGTGTGTGATAATACAATGCGATAACAATGACATGACATCACAAAATCTGAAATATTCAGGTTTACCACTATGACGAAATTTGGGCGATTTTTGTGTTGCCTGAAAACGGCAGCCGCACAAAGGATTTCATGCAATTACTTTTCAAATGAGTTCCTTAAATTTGGGCCTATCAAACTCAAACCTAATATGTACAGTGCTACCTTACGAAAGTGCTTGCTTAGGATTGCTTTCAGGTTAGAAGGTTAAAGGTCAAGGTCGCTGTTACTTGGTACAGAAAATGGTTTCTGTGCAATAACTTGAGTTCGCTTTGACCAGTCAAACTTCATGCAGTGCTTCCTTAAGAAAAGAGCTTGCTTGTGATTGCTTTTCTGATCCAAGGATCAAAGGTCAAGTTCTTTGTTACTGTTAATAGAAAATTGGTTTTCCGTAGGATAACTCATGTTTACTTTGGCCATTCTAACTCAAACTTGAAGCAGTTATTCCTTACAAAAAGTGCTTGCTTGGATTGATGTGCAGGTAACACATCTGTGGAATTTTTGTTTTAAAAATATTACTTTTGATATTCTCTTATTCTGTATCTCTACTTTGGACTGGAGAAGATTGCGTTGAACCTTTATCTTGTATTGTAGGTGGCTGTTATTGTCCAGTCAGAAGGAGACAAGTCTGACGCTGTCGTCATCGGCCTGTGAGATGTTGCTCGTGCTGAAAGATCATTTGACACACATACAAACTCAACTCAGTAAACCACTCTTCACATCGGCATGGCAACGCCTGGCAGACAAACTGGACAAGTTTGTATTAGAAGAGGTATATCAGAGAAAACAAGTACTGTTCATTCTTAAGACGTACTGTTCTATAAATTATTTCTGTAAACTTTATACTGTTAATGGTGCCTAATTTGTATCATATCTCTTGATCTAGATTATCTTTTGTGGATTCAGAGTATTTTGTAAACTGAGTGACATTAAAATCAAACCATTATTTCTGATGACTGTGATGATTTGGGAGGGGGGTTACTGGAATCAGCTTTTCTATCTGTCCGTCTGTCATTGGACTTTGTCCGACTATACATTCGCTCAGTTTTCCATGCATCTATTTTGAAATTTTGTTGGAATAGTCAGTACAATATGAGATACTCCCTGAAGTAACACTTTACAGAGAGTTATCCTCCTTAGCCATGCATACCTCCCGTTTACAACGGAAATTTCATAAAAATAGCCAGTACAATAAAGACATGTGACCCCTGAAGTGACATTTTCGACATTTAAATTTTTTTGTTGGAATAGCCAGTTCAAAATGAAAATGTGACCCCTGAAATAACTTTGCATTTTGGACCATTTACAAAGAGTAATCTTCCATTAAATGAATGCAGTTTTGTTCGACTATGGAATCACTCAGTTTTGAACGTAGTTCTTTTGTGAAAAGAGTTATGCACCTTTTATTTATTTTTCATCTATTTTATCTCATGAAGGTTGCAGCGATATTAGTCAGTCATCCTAGCGACAGTTCTAGTTTGAATAGTTAGTGACGAGAAAGTTATTGTATATTTTGTAGGTTATACTACAAAACAGATTCAATGAAGGAGGCGCCTCCCAGCTGGAGTTTGATATGACGAGAAACTTATTTCCTTTGTTTGGAGAGTTTACAAACAAACCAGAGAATTATTTTAGACAGTGAGTATATCTTTTGAAAACAATTTATTCAGCACGATGCAGTGTTTCATAATCATTAATACTGTCTTTGGCCTAAAAAGAGCACTGTACACCTATAAAAAACATGAAAGGGGTGCACTTGATCAAGTCTCCAAGGGAAATCTGGATGGAAAATAATGTTTTTCACTTCTCTGGAACAGTCTTAGGTTGAAAAACTGAAGATTGGTAAATCAGTGAGGTCAGGGAATCTTTTTTATAGTTTCTAATCATCTTCCCTGAAAAAGGTCGGTGTGGGCTTATAAGGTTAGTGGTACGCTCACCAAGTTGAAAACGGTACCGTAATTGTTGCAGAGAAAGTGATTTGAATTAATTACTAACATGAAAAGTAGGTTTAAGAGAATTTCAAATATAAACGTTTTAACTAGATATATATATATAGTCAAACCTGTCTATAAAGACCGCTCAAGGGGAGACAGAAAAACGGTCACTATAGATAGGTTGCCTTTATAGACAGGTCGAGATTTTTGGACCAACCACTTTAATTGAAAATGTCATAAATGACTTGTCATTAAATAGGGCATTCAGTATAACATTTTCAGAAGTCAAACTTTTTGTTTTGAAATATATTCTTATAATATTATTTTTAGGTTAAATCTATATTATTTAAAACATCTTAAAATGGTTAAATGCCCTATTCAATAATATTCATGTTCATTTTATTACAATTTTGAATTCTTGGTTGAGTTTGTTGTTCTTTTTCTAAAAAAAGGAATCTGAAAATCGGTCGTTATAGACAGGCGGTCGTTAGAGCAGGTTTGACTGTATAGTGTAAAAAAATAGTTTGTTTCCATGTGAAGGAAATAAACAGATAATTGACTGACTTTCTAGCGCTTTCATCCTCTTCAGGGCTCCTTTTTTAAATTTCTTTTTAACTATATATGTATATTATATATTACGTAATATAGGTATATATGGGCAACACTGGTAATACTTTAAGCTAGGAATTTTGATTTAATTCTGAAATCAGAAAACATTATTTCACTTGGTCAATTTATTTTCCAGAGTAAATGAAGCTATCAAACTCCTGACTATGGAGACAGGAACATCTTTATTGATGAAGGAGGTGTTGGTCCATGAAAGCAGTCCCACCCCAGGGAAGGACTCAAGTGTCTATAATGCATTACATGAACTTGGAATATTTAAGTTGACACCGCAAACTTGTCGGATATTGTTGGACATCAAAGTCAATTCATGATAAGAAATCTTGCGTTGTAACAAACTCAGACCTGAAGTCAAGTGCTATCTACCAAAGTATGGTCTCTGGTATCTCTCAAAACAAGTTAAAGGCCCAATATACGTAACTTCAGGGAAATTTTCATGATTCTGAAAAATTCTGAAAAAAAATTCAGTTGATAACCATGCAAAAATAAGCCTACCCCGGTAATACATGGTAAACCTGAGCGGTAACTAACAAGAAACTCTTGACAAAAAAATCTAAAAAATTGAAAATAGTTCAGGTGGGGCCCACTTAACAAACCGAAGGTAGAACACGGTTCGAAATGGAAGCGTGTTTACAAATAGCGTGTTTCAACTGCTGCTGTACCGGTAACCGCGAAAGAATTCATCTTGAATATTGCTGATATCAGTTAATCTTAGCTAAATCTATAAATATGATAAGTTATTAGCCTTGATTTTCGCTTCAAGTTTTGCCGAAAGTTACGTATATTGGGCCTTTAATGATCAAGGTGAATTTTACAATAATAATCAATCTGATTGAAATGTAGATCCATAGTCCCTCTGTTACTCTTTGTATGCATAAGATCTGACAAAACTCCGTAAGGGGTCATATTCTGGTGACTTTTGTATCGGTCAATCAAATTATGGCTTCCAGAATCTTGAATGTGAATGTTTGTGGGCGAAAAAGCTTACAAAATCCTATCTGTGCGTTTAGTCATTTCGTCACAATGTAATGTGGATGTTGTGACAAAATGACTTGCTGCAGATGACAGCATCAACTGTCATCAATATAGACTATTCTACTAGAGTGTGAATTAGAGGCATCAAAGGCAATCTGATTAAAATACAGATCCTTGTTCTCACTCCGTTTTACAAGGATCTGACAACATCCCATAAGAGGTCACGTCCAGATGACCTTTGTCGCCTCTTTACTTAACACTAAAATAATTTTCCAAAGACCTGTCATCTTGCAGCAAGCCATTTCGTCACATTATTCCACACAAACTTTTTGGTGACGAAATGACTAAACGGAAAAATGTGTTTATGCAAGCTTTGTCGCCTCAAAATTTCACTGTCAAGATTCTGCCAGTAGTAATTTGATTGGCTAATGCGAAAGGTCATCGGGACATAACCCCTATGGGATTATCTCAGATCTTAACGCGGCAGAGAGAAGTTTACGGAACGGCGCAGAGATCAAGATAATCAGATTGCATCAAAGGTCACCATGACCTCTCATGGGATGTTGTCCGATCCTTATGTAACGGAACGAGATCAGGGAGACCTCTCATGGGATGTTGTCTGATCCTTATGTAACGGAACGAGATTAGGGAGACCTCTCATGGGATGGTGTCAGATCCTTATGTAACGGAACGAGATTAGGGAGACCTCTCATGGGATGTTGTCGGATCCTTATGTAACGGAACGAGATTAGGGAGACCTCTCATGGGATGTTGTCGGATCCTTATGTAACGGAACGAGATTAGGGAGACCTCTCATGGGATGTTGTCGGATCCTTATGTAACGGAACGAGATTAGGGAGACCTCTCATGGGATGTTGTCCGATCCTTATGTAACGGAACGAGATTAGGGAGACCTCTCATGGGATGTTGTCGGATCCTTATGCAACGGAATGAGATTAGGGAGACCTCTCATGGGATGTTGTCGGATCCTTATGCAACGGAATGAGATTAGGGAGACCTCTCATGGGATGTTGTCGGATCCTTATGCAACGGAATGAGATTAGGGAGACCTCTCATGGGATGTTGTCGGATCCTTATGCAACGGAATGAGATTAGGGAGACCTCTCATGGGATGTTGTCTGATCCTTATGTAACGGAACGAGATTAGGGAGACCTCTCATGGGATGTTGTCGGATCCTTATGCAACGGAATGAGATTAGGGAGACCTCTCATGGGATGTTGTCGGATCCTTATGTAACGGAATGAGATAAGGGATCTTCACTTTTAATCAGATTGTAACAATAAGTGAAACAAATTTCACTTTTTTCATTTTTCACTTAAATTGCAGGGAAACATACCGGTAGTCTTAGAAGCTGATTTGATGTATAGCATTAGATGCTACATTAATGTCAGGATTGGTTGAGTAGCATACTTGCCAACTCTCCCTATTTAGGAGGGAGACTCCTGATTTTGGACCCTAAAATGTTGCATTTGCAACTTTGGAATTTGCTTAACTGTTCCGTTTTTAAACATCTGATGATTTCATCTGAAAGAAGAGCTCAAAAGAAGCCATTTAAAAGTGTTATTTTTCCTCTGGTACATGTATACATATTATTTATGTTTTCAATTCTGAGTATGCGTAATCTCCCTCATGGAAATTTCAAAAAGTTGGCAAGTATGGAGTAGTTGAGCTGTGAACTTTCCACAACAATGTCCAAGATAGTGTTCATAATACGTACATTGTACCTGTTTGAACTCATCAGGATTATTTTCTTTAACCCACTTTGAAAACCTTCAGGAAACTTCCCTCAGATAGTAATCCATCGATAGATAGGATGCTGTGAGTGACTACAACATGTAAACTGGTAGAAAGGAAAATTTGTATTGTTTTTCGAGTCGAAAAAGTGATACACTGTAATAAGACTTACGGTAATGAAGGAGAACCTTTAATAGCTAGTTAAGTTGAAATTCTTGAGAAGTTGATTTTTTTTCAAGATACATAAATGTACATGTATTTATCAGGCTGTGTTTCCAAATAATGTGCAATGGAATCGGAATTGTGTATAGCAAAAATTATGATCAATAATTAAATATTTGAAGTTAAGTAGTTATGAAATAATGTTATATTTACCATGGTATACTAGTATACCATTGTCAGCCTTGTTAATAATCCATCCACAACCTGGTATACAGCAATGATGAATCTGGTTCTCAAACTTTTCAGCCACGATTAATATGGTTGTCCAGCCATGATCAGTTATGTTGTCCAACTATGATTAATCCAGTTTTCCAGCTATTGTGCCATACTCAATCTAGTTGCCTGACTAGACATGCCAGCAACTAGTAAATTAAATGTTTGCTTTCAACTATTTAGAAATTCTTTTGTCAGATTTTCTATGCAATTTGTTTCTAGTTGTATCATAAGTCAAAAACTTATTCCGAAAATAAAGATGGTTTAATTGTGGTCTGTTTTACAGATTACACCAGGATAAATCCTGTTTGGTGTGTTTTTGCCTCTCTTTATCAAGGCGTACTGTTAATTACAAGAATAATGTTGATGCTGAAAAGATAATTGTCATACTAGCCATCATCTTGATTTGGTTTCTTATAATATATAGGTGTAGGAAAATAAATCCACGCTTTAGGTAATATACATTTGTATAAATCATGTTGCATACAGTCTGCTCAGTTGAGTTGTCTTGTTTAGGAAAATATACCTTATAAATACAGTTCCCAAGTATTTGACACTTGATTTACATGTAGTGCTGAAGGGGTTGGGTAATTATCACTGACAAAATGTGTAGGTGTTGGTATTATCAATCTATGTGTGTGGAGCAGGTGCTTTATGTGATATGTAAATTTTACCCTCTAGTAAATAATTAATGTGAATTGGAAAGTGTCATGTGATATTAATAAATATATTTTAATTGTTATAACATTCAGTGTTTTTGTTTTTTATTCATTTGTTTGGTAATTACAGGTAGATTATTCACTAGCTTTGATAAACTATTATAACACGTTTTCTTAGCAAACTTAACTATTATATAAGGAGGATCACATCCTTCGAAGGAGGTACCTAAAACATCAATTCATTGCACAAAATAATTAAAGTCAATTTGAATCGGATAAGGATTTTGTCTTGAAAATGAAGCATATGTTTAATGCTCCCGCTCACCGTTTAGAGATTCGGCAGACATGAAAGGACTGGTCAGAACAAAAGGCACTGGAGGAATTGAACTCTCGCCGACGAAAACTAAATGATTTGGAAAAAATGAACACTGATTCTTTAAACATGAACACAGCTCCCTTAAATTTGGTGAGCTGGAGCATTAAACGGTGATAATAATCAGAAAACGGTGATCGGGAACAATAAATTCCCAATTTAAAATATGAACGCTCCTTTTCAATAATGAACAAGGTAAAGGAACATTAAACACACGAACCCCAAAAGTAAACCCTGATTTAAAGAATAAACTGTGCACCGTGAAACAAGAACGGTAACCTGGAAAATGAGCACCAAAATTAAAGAAGTGAACGGTATTTGAAAAATGAACGAAAAAATGCGTTTTTTGAATGGTGAGGGTCCCCCAGTGTACAGTGTAGGTGATTGTAACTCCTGGATATCGAGGATGGCAACTGGTCTATTTAACAGAATGATAAAACAACATCTGCTTATTCTCTAAAAA
This sequence comes from Mimachlamys varia, assembly GCA_947623455.1. Lineage (NCBI taxonomy): Eukaryota > Metazoa > Mollusca > Bivalvia > Pectinida > Pectinidae > Mimachlamys > Mimachlamys varia. Next base: position 53,369,090 of record OX392527.1, read on the forward strand.
GACAAATAAAAACAAACCAATTATTGATCAAAATGTAATCTTTAGAAATTAATTAAATAGGTTATGATTACTGGTGATGAATATTCCACGAGTTTGACAATAAAATCGTGATAACACCAGTAGTCTTACCAGTGCTACAGTAACAAAGTGTTCAGACACTGCATTGGTAATATTTCATTTTCACTCAGTCAGGTTTAAAAGCATACACATTCTAAAACTACATTAACATGTCAGACTTTGTATTGCAGCTCAATATTTTTACCAAATGCTATTCACCAGTTCACTTTTAAGATTGTATAGTTATATTCATTACCAACACAGTTGACTGAATTGTACTATATTCTTCACGATTTTAGATTTTTTCACCACTATTTTTCTTCCTGCTATCGTCACTGTTTAAAATGAATTTTTTATCTAGTGTGATGTTAGACAACCGATTGCCTCCTTCCTCTAGTGTGACTTTAGACAACCGATTGCCTCCTTCCTCTAGTGTGACTTTAGACAACCGATTGCCTCCTGTCCTGGTTCTGCTTTATGACGATGACTTTTTTCCTTTTTTTAGACTTCGCTTTAGCCACACTTTCTGAAGTGGCTTTCAACAACAACATTTGTTCCCCTTTACTTTTTTAGACTCGGCTTTAGATGACAGCTTTCCTTCACTCTTCTCTGCAGTGGCTTTAGACATCTTTTTCCCCTTTTTAGATGCGGCTTTTGACAAAATTCCTGTCTTTCCTTGGGTGGTTTTCTGTTTCACATTTTTTCCCTTTTTCGGCACAGCGTTAGAAGAAGCACTTTCTTTTGTTTCTGGTGTAGCTTTTGATGTCCTCTTTTTTGTGACTTCTGGTGTTGATACAGAAGACAAACTATCTTTCACTTTCCTAGCATTAAATGTTTCACTTTTCATGCCGATTTTCTTACCATTCTTTGGTCTAGAATTTCTGTTGACTTTTTTACCTTGCTTGTCTTTGAAACTCGTTTTTCTCTTTTTTGGCTGAACCTCCTCAAAAACCATTTCATCATCTGATTCCTCATCAATTTTTCGCTTGGTCGCTTTCGGTTGCATTTGCCTGTGTTTCATTTTGTTAAATTGTCCATGTTCATCCAGATTTCCGACTATGACTTTGCCCGTTTTGGTAACAAGCACATGGCCGTTCATGAGGGTACTAAGATCTCCTACGACAGAACTTTCTTGTACTGGCTTCTTCGGAAACTTCACTTCTCTTTTAGAACCTGGATTGAAATAAATTACAAATGTGAGTTTACGGTATCTCAATATACTTTTTATAAATATTTTCAAATCAAATGAGCCATTTTCATTTATTTGAGTAAAGCAATTAGTTTAAGCACATTTTATCACACATAACATTCAAAATTGTGAATTCACATTGTGATTGTTGAAAATTAAAACCCTCCACAAGTCAACATTCTTTTTCAACCATTGGGAAAAATGTATCCAAGTATGATGATTTCATAATACAAAATTTGTGAATTTTTTGTGTGTGATTTTTTAGTCATAATTATTTATCAAACCAAAGCATTCCTAAATGTGACTGAAAACAATTTAAATTGTTTCTGAAAATAAAAGATATAAAAAAACATGCTCCTTACTGAATGTAGCAAAAAGTGGAAGAGCCAGTGACTTTTCTGTACGGACGTACACACTCTGTATGTTGACAGCTCCACCAGGTAATGCTGCAGCTATCGACTCTACAGCTTTCATGACGTTGTCAGCCAATTGTTCAGCTGACATATCTGAGTATCCTACAGTCGCTGTGCTGTAGACAGAAAGCATTAAACATACACAACCAGTAGGATCCACTGAGTGGCAGAAAAGAGATTTTAATATGTCTCCTTTCTTAATAATTCATAATTAAACATCTCATACTTAACCTTCGTAGTCAAAATACTCAAGAGGTTTTACATATACCTAATAACGTTCTTCTCGCAAAAATAGAGGAGGGGTGATTTCTTAATTTCATATTTTTCTAAATTACTATAGTTTTGATTTTCAATCTGCAAATGATGATTGAAGAAAGAACACATACCAATGAGCTGTTATTATCATGTGTATCGCAAATTTTCACTATTTCACCCACCTAATGAAAATTATTTTCCGATTTCATGACCCCTATTACAATTTTAAGAAAAATCTCTCATTAGTAATAAAAATTTCATCACAGATTCTATATAAAACCGCCTCCAATAGATAATGACAATGTAACAAACCAATACGAACCTTGTAGCTCCCTGCCCTGAGATAATACATCTGCTGTCACACACAGCCTTTTCAATCTCCTTTTTCAGATCTTTTGCTTTCAGATTGACTTGAATGGGATGCCTTGAAAAGAGAAAAACTTTTGATATAAAGATTTGTTGAATACAAGCAATTTCATAATTATTGCTTTTCTGAATTTGTGTTTTTTCAGCCCATGAATACCCAATTAAAACAGGTTGAAAGCTAACTGTTTTAATATTTTTTGCTATCTTGGCAATTAAATTTTGAACTGTGGACATAAGCTGCACCACCTGATTATCAAGGATCACTTTGATTGTCCTAAAATCTAAACTACACACTTTTTCTTTCCATAGAAGTTTTTTCCCAGCAACGAAGGCAACAGGCGTATAATCCTTTCATCTGCCACGAACAGATCATACATATTGGAGAGATTTCGCTTGGCTTCAAACGGTTTGTACTCCAGTTTCAGACGCTTCAAGGGTATAACCTGGAAGACAAAAAGCATTTAAGGTTACAGAAAAGAAACATAATATTGATTTCTGGTTTTCTCATAAGAACAGAAACCCCTTTCCTGAATTTTAAATCATTTCACTTCATATTTTATCTCTGAAATTAAGACTTAACAATTCTACAACCAAACACTAAAACAACATGGGTAAGATCTATTATAAAGAAACTGATGTAAGGTAAACATCTCTTATTAAGAGACTAAGGTAAACTTTCGGTCAGTTTAAATAGGAGGATAGTTCCAACACACATTTTGCGCAATAAAAATAACAATTTTTGACTACTGGTAGTTCAGACCTTGCTTACACAAGTTTCTGATAGTTCAAACACACAATCAAGCAACTATTAGACCCTGATTAATATCGGATCGCAGAATACTAGTGGTACATGTGTATTATCATGGCATTACTAATACTGTGTTAAAATTGCATGATGTAATCGCAGCCTGGTCACAAAAAACCTGATTTACAACTTATTGATATATTACCTATACATCTGCAAAGACAAATTAAAGTAATCCACCAGATGTTCGATTTAAGTATAAATCTGCAAGTGCAGTTTCAATCCACCATCCGCAATATGATAAATTACATATCTAAACTTCCAGTGATGGTACAGCCTAAAATACTTTTCTCTGCTTTTCTAATGAACTTGATAATTACTAATTAGGTCTTATATGTACATGTAAGTGAACATTAAGCCCTTATTATATATCATAACTCATCTCCAGATTTGCAAATATACCCGGGTACTGTAATAGGCTGTCGTTGTTGAGGAACAACGAATTGACTGTTTGCCGTGATGTCAAAAGTTCTCAGATAGTTCAAACTATTCTTAATTCCGTCGGCTATAATTTTGTATAATTTGAACAAGATTTACAATATTTGTTCAATTTTGTTCAAATTGCCCGAAGGTTTACCGTAAGTAGGCAACTAGTAGACCATTGTAAATTTGTCTGTCATTATAGTACACCAGTAGTATCAGAAGCAGTCAAAGTGAGATACTTATGATCCTAAGGATACTAGTTTTTTCATGTCCCTAACACACACAGTTAAGTCCCTTTGATTTGTCCTCTCCCTAGAGGAGGAGACTTACTTGAGTTATGCAGTTGATGCCTTTTGATGACAACAGATCTGTAAAGTGGCGTTCGGTCAACTCATGCTCCCGAGATGTTTTATCAACGTCTTTTACAAACAGGCAGACCTCCTGCTCCGGTCTCCAAACTGAGTGTGGCAGCCTCCTGAACAACAGATTTCATCAGATTACACCAGGTATGTGTTAAAATACTTTAAAAATCCTTATGATCACAAAGACCATTTGTTTCCACTTTCTTTACTTAACACTTTCCTGTCTGATAAGGGTGCACTAGATATACATTATGGGGTTATTGAACAAAATACAACTTCTTTATTTATCCAAGTATTCCAGTTAAGTAAGTTTGAATGTTTGATGGGAAGTTTTGGCAGAACAGACAAAATACTTAAATTTAAACGGGATCTTCCAAGTTTTAGGAGTTTGAGATAACAAGGTTTGGCTATATACAATAATTACTTACAGCTTGACAATTTTGTTTTGGACTTTTGGAATCTTTTTCACAGCAAACTGTAAATGTATTTCCTCTCTATCATCTGCCAGAAGATCTGAGCTGCTCTCCTTTTTAGCCAGCTTCAATAATGGCTGCAGACTTTTCAAGACCTACAAAAATCAAGAATATATCTACTCAGGATATTCATATACATATATGATATAAGAGATCTATGTTTCAAATTGGCAGTCAATTATGAAATCCCAAGGCTCAAATGTTTAACATGAAGCAGTAACTTATAACCTTTATCATGTAGCTTGTAAGTTTAAACAAATAAAATAAGCAAATACAACATGAAATACAAGTCAAAATATTGTTTTTCTTTCCTGAAACATGTATAACCTGGTGTTAGCTGTTTTGAATGTTTTAGTTATTAGGAGTCCATCTCAAAAACCTAAAATATAAAATATGAATTTCATATTAAACTACACTTGACTCTGCCTGCTTTTTAATCCAGAATCTCTACATGGAAGCTCTAAAGCTACCTGTAGGAGCCAGTTAGTGCCAAATGACTGGTTTGTCTGTTTTTAAGTGTAACATTTTGGGGTATAAATCATTGTGGACCTGCAAGTGTTGATCCAAGCCTGAGAGCACCATGAGATTACCATAAAGGATCAACTCTGGTACAACTAGTTAAACAGTTTGGATTGCTATAAATGAAACCAGCCCAATCATATCCACTATGAGATCGAACCATCTAGGTGTGCTACTGTTGTCTACCAAAGATCTTTATACAGTATCACATCAATGATCCACAATAGGCTTTGCTACTCAAGATGTCAGTTTTAAAAAAATACTCTTTATACAGTATCACATCAATGATCTACAATAGGCTTGCTACTCCAGACTAGTGGACTGGGCTCCAGAAACCAGCCCAGTCCACCAGGAGATCAAACCTTCTAGGTGCGCTACTCTTGTCTACCAAAGATCTTCATACAGTATCACACCAATGATCTACGATAGGCATTGAGACACTAAGACATGCGCCTGTCGACATGTTTGTATAGGATTTATTGCTCCTATCCTGGGTGTTTACATACCTCTTCCCTCTTCATCATCTCCAAACATGTTTTCTGGCACGACTCCGACTCAACCTGGTGTGCCAACACATAAAGAAGAAAATATAATATGTACTATACAATCTATACAAATTATCAACACATGGAAGGTACTCTTTACATTTAACAGGAATTAGAAGTTTGTGAATAAACTGATGTTTAACTACATTTAAAGCACAAATTTGCATTACTGAAGTAAAATATGCCGACATACCAGCATAATAAATGGAAATCAAAGTACTGCAAGCTAAGCCAAAAAACAGTTTGAATATGATATTTTCGATGGAGTACAGATTATGTGTAGTTTATAAACTAATTCATCAGACGAAGATTGAAAATAATAATGAAGACATCAAACGAAGAAGTCCAGAGTAAGATTCAAGGTCAAAACTCTCAACATGGAAGCTCTAGTTTCTAACTGGAGCAATATACTTGGTAAACAGGTGATTATCCTTTACAGCGGTGTCTTTGTAACTGACAAAATTTGCAACTTATGTTGTGTAATTATCTTTACAATTTTCTTCTACTGTTTTTACATGTATCCAGGAATTTTCCTACAATAACATTAGGGGCTGAAAACAGCTTCTTTCTCCTTAGAAAATTTGACTTTGATTCCAATTTGTTGTCATGAATTTCCCAATCAGAAGGTGCAATAAAGTTCATGGACAATTTTCAACATTTTACTTGATGAAAAATACCCAATTCTACGGACCCTGGCCGGACCCAGAAAAAAAGTTGAAGGAAAATCCCTGGTATCGTGATGTTTACAATTGTATCATGACAAGAGTATTGTGAAATGTATAAACATATCTTATTATCATGTATCACTGAAGCCCTAACTAGTATGTGTATTATTATTACACTGCTGATGAAGGGCTTGGTTCAGGATCAATGGGACTTTTCCATTGTGCTACGTAAGTTAAGGTTTTGATTTCTGATACCTCTTTCTCCTTTGCCCCTTTCTTCTCATCTGTGTCTGTCACCATATCCTATTGAAATCAAGAACAATTTATTAATAAAATCAAACAGAGTTTTTATACTGAAAATCATTCTGTCATGTTAGAATGAACTTCTGTTGATCACACATGGTTAGGATAACATACTATAGCTAACACATTGCTCTATCAGATATCTGTATTTATATCTAGGTAATCTTGGTAAAATATTTTCCCAAAAGATCCTAGGGACAGGGACAAACCCCAAAAGCAGTCTTCACAGCATATCTGTATGAAATTGAAAGTTTGGTTAATAAGTTGGTATCTCTACTGTTTCCAAGTTCAACTGCATTATCATGAGAAACTAGGTCCCTAGGGGTGTGGCTTGACCCCGACATTTGTATTCGTCTCTTTCACAGTAACTCAATAAATTGTTCTGTTAGAGGGAAGACATGCACTGTAACAAGTAAAACATACCTCTTCCTTCTTCGTTTCTTCCAAAATTGCTTTCTGAGTTTTCTTTTCCTTGCATTTTGTCATCTAGTAACAAGAATTAAACAGATAAATATTTTCCTACGTCCAACTACAGCATCAATATTAGCATTGTACTGAAATGAACTGTCACTATAACTCCTATAACCAGTGGTGCAGAAGTCCTAGTTCCTATGGTCCAATCATTCAATCACCAGACTTTTATGTTTAAAATAATCAAAGATATCAAAATGTACAACTACAATTATATGTGTATTTTCAATAATTTAAAGATATTTCAAATTCAACTAAGCTGAGTACACTTCCATTAATTAACTACAGGTTTGTACAAATATCATCATGTGTAGGCATTGTATAAGCTCCTTTCTCATGTTTCTAATGTTTTTAAGAAATGGGTGGTGACATGTACAGTTAGTTTACAACCTTCTGTGACTTGATTAACTGTATAGGTTAGTAGAAAAATATCTGTTCTTTCCATTGATACCTAATTTTCATGTAATAAAAAAAGTTGCATATTTTAACAGCTATGCAGCCACCTATCAGGGGTCGGTAAAATTTTGCATATTTTATATAACAAGAATTCTAACTCTCGCACCCACCAGCCATCCAAATACATTTATTTAGTGGGTCAGAGAGTCAGAACCCTTTCGACTAGTATAGAACCTTGACTCGGTAGTGGTGGGCTAGCTGAAGTCAAAGTAGCCCCTGTCACTATCATAGGCAGGAGGTAGAATTCAGAATTCTACATACAACATCTACAGGAGAACTGACGATAAATCTTTCAATTAAAGACAGACTCAATTCAACTTAAGATAAGTGCCTGTACCTATGGTTGAATCAAAGGCATCTTCATCTGGATTCTGAATTCCATTACATATGAATTAATGTAAAAACCTATATAATTTTGTTGACAATCTAATCACCTCACCATACAGGGATACAGGGACATATATCATTACAATAGTAATATACATAAAATCTGGGGGGGGGGGGTGTCGATATAAAACATAACATTTTATACATGTCACAGGGACACGTTACAATTGTATGCATACAATATATGGGGTCCATATAAGTTATGTTTATATCGACCTCATACATTTTATGCATACATTATACTATTGCAACCATATACGAGTACCTATATCTATGACTTGATGATTGTAACGTTAACGTGTCCCGCAGCTGCTGTGCTTCTTGATCATGATCACCTGTAGATCTGAGGATCGGTGAAATCAAAGAGCATGCAACGTTATTTCTGAAAGCTTTATTGCTGTCGTAATTTGTAAAGTGTTATAAATACCCTTTCCTTCTTCATCTCTTCAAACGGATATTCTTCTAGAGCTCTGTGGAAGTGTTGTGTTTGTGAAGTTCTGCCAACTATGAACACGTGGGGAGGGATCAGACTATAAAAGATTAAACGGATTCGGAGAAAACTGATAAAAAATCCAGCAAATTTGAATGATATTTTCTTGTGAACTAAAAATTATACTATTTGTGTCGGAGACGTGTAAAACATTGCTTGATACGTCTTTGGTCGTATTGACATTGCCATTCATCAACAGCAAGTAGTAAATGCAATGTATTCCGCTAACGGGCATTTCCGGCTTTAATTTTATATCACCCATAAATAAATCTCCTAAGCGCTTTAATAATATGATGTTGGTAGCATTAACAAGATAAGCGTTTAATGCACACAGATGGACAATTTGATGTTTGGGCAGACGAAATATCATGGCAAGCCACGTCAATACTACGAATGAATTGAAAGGTGTTGGAATGTAGAAGCAAAATGAGTTCTACCTCATATCCGTCGACAGTCCATGACTGGATGAAAGCGATACGCCGACCAGTACCCTACAGAGTTGGCAATGCACGTCTCCATATCAAAACACGCACTGTTGCTTATGGGGTATTGTTCATGGCAGCGATTCTGACACTAGTTGTTTATATTTTGCCAAATCAATATATTCAACGAAATTGTCCAGATATATTCCCAGTTTTACATGAGCACACTTATCCATTTACAGCTCCTGTTAAAAATGAATCTGGGATCCATTATAAAATAGCTGTCGTGTCAGATCTTGATACAGATTCTAAGAGTAAAAATGACAAGAATACATGGTTAAGTTACCTGTTACATGGTACTTTGTCAATATCTACAGATCAGAAACATGTTACTGTGCAATTCGATTCACAAGCAAAAACACTCAAATCTGCGCTAAGTCAGGGAGGCCGTGGAATGGAGTTGTCTGAACTTATTGTGTTCAATGGAAAACTTTACACAGTGGATGACAGGACTGGGGTTGTGTACGAGATCAGTGACAATATGGTGATTCCTTGGGTCATTCTCACAGATGGTGATGGCAGATCACAGAAAGGTATAAAACAAAATATCATTAGTAAACCAAATTGTAGTACATTTGTATTCTGCAATTTGCAATACCGCATCACGCCTATACGTACTATCAAAGCTTTGCACTCCGCCTCAGATAACATGTGTAATTGCTTTGAATCAATCGCTTAGATGACACTGATTTAAATATGGCTATTATGACGTAATTTCTGGCACCATGCTGGACTAGGTAGATTACGTCAAAGCTTTGTACTCTGCCTCATATCAAATCACGCTAATACATTATGTAAATCAATAACTTAGATGACCTTGATTTAAATCAGGCTCTTCCAGTAAATAAACACACATCGAAAACGGGAGAACGTTTACCGACTATATCAAAAAGAAATAGACACAGGTATACCTAAAATTATCCTTAAAGCTGACAATGCAAGTTAAAAAGCTTTATTGTTGATATTTAAAAAAAAAAAACGGCCAAGTAAAAATTTTAGAAATCTGATGCCCCCTTACAGGTAACTAAGGAATGGCAGACATTTTAGTTTTTGCCTTGCTTGGTAACGATAGTCGGCTTCCTTGGGTATAAAGGCACCCAGGCCGTCAAACCGGTTCTCATTGTCGTGATGAAACCGCACGACGACACTTCTATAGACCTATATTGCTAGCCAACACATACTTTCTGATTTGTTTACGATATTTTTGATCAGTATCTGAAGAACGTTGACATGGATATAGAAGTTGTTATTATAACGATATTATACAATATGAGCAAAATTAAGAAAAAAAACATTAGATTACACCAAAACTCGTGCGAATAAAAAATAAGTACATGAATGACAACTTATAAACCTACCTTAGTATTCAATTGGAACATCATGTCGCTACGAGTAATCAGTTCCTGTGTGATAAACATTGCTATAACATCCATTTATTTTCGTCAAAATAAGTTCCCCTCACTCGCATGTGTTCGTGCACGTGTTTTACATAATCAAGACTATGCTCGCGTGTTACACTAAATTTTCATTACAAGCGAGTACATATTCTGTTCGGAATGTTTCGCTCTGCTTCCGAATGTAAAATCAACATGTTGATGTCCATTACATATACATAGGTAAAGGGACAGTTAGGGTGTTTTCAGTTTTATTTTTTTTTTTCATTTTGCTTTGGCACACGATTTATGATGGTGGCTGAGAGAGTGGCCATCTTCATGTAACTTCAACTTCAAGGTAAGTGTGTCATTGTCATTCCAGTTTTGTAACTCCAGTGTCACCTGTTGTGTCCGCAGGTGTGTTGCACTTTGCACGGCCAGTGTTCATGTAAAAACCGGTTTGACAGGCTGAGTGCCTTTTATACCCAGGGAGGCCGACTCTCGTTTCCAAGCAAGGCAAAAACTAAAATGTCTGCCTCTCCTTAGTAACCAGTTAGGGGGCATCTCAGAAGCTTTCTTAAATATAACTTTGCCGTATTTTTTTTAATCTCAACAAAAAAGCTTTATAACTTGCATTGTCAGCTTTAATGTAAAAAATATAAGCATTGAACTATAACCAGATGTAGTATACAGTTGATATGAATACAATTCGGGTGACAGATAAATAATCATGTCATGTCACCCTATATATTCTATCTATCTTTTTGTCACCCAAATTGTATTCATATTGACTGTATTAAGTGTATACTACATCTGGTAACAGTTCAATGCTTAAATAGACAGGACAGGTTTACTAATTTAGCCCTTGTTTTTTTTTATCCAAATGTACATGGGACGTGGATATCAATTTATTATAACAAAATTATTATTTATATAAGAGAAGGAAGGGACCACAGTTGCTGAATTGTTAAGGTGTCCCAACATTCTACCATTAGCCCTCCTGGCTCAACCTCAGGGTTGCAAGTAAGAACTGGTACTGACCGTAGGTCTGTGGTTTTCTTGCGGGTATTCTCGCTTTCCTCAACCTCCAAAACCTGGCACATTCTTATATGACCATGGCTGTTAATAGGATGTAAAACAGAATAAACTAATTATATAAAAGTAAATTACAAAAAAAGGAGACCATGTCTCTTTGGGCTTTGGGTCATAAGTATAAAAATTCCCAACAATAAAGTTATGTTGGGTTGTGGGTTAGGAGGACTAACTTAATTAGACCTATCCTGCAGTCCAGTTGCAATGTCCGTCTGTGTGTATACATATTTAAATCTTATTCAGATAACCTGATTTCTATGAATCTTAACAGGAACTCTTCTTTTTTTTTCAAGAATTTTGTGTGCCATATTAACATGCTCTCTGTACAAATATTTTCTTATAAAGGGCCTGAACTCCTCAGCCCTTTCATTAATACCCCTTGCCACAAAGTTATGTGGGGGGGGGGGGGGAGGGAGGATGGTATACTGGAATCTGTCTGTCCGTCTGTAGACACAACGATGTACTGGATACTCCTCTAAAACTACTGGAGTAATTTCAACAAAACTTTGGCAATAATCCTTATACATTGTAGATGTGCGTTATCTCTATCAAGTTGCAAAATTTTAGTTGCCATAGTATTAAACCAAGTCACTATAAACAGGTTTTTGTTCTGTTTTGGGTGGACAACTTTTCCTGAACCTGTGAACCAATTTCAATGAAACTACACAGGAATGTCAGGGACAATGTTTAGATGTATCTGCAGATAACATTTTTTTTCATCAACATTCACTTCTTATAATTATATAAAAGTTTTATTGCAAAGGGTCGGGGAGTGGGGGAGCGGGGGGTATTAGTGAGCTGTTGGCTTACAGTTCAAGTTTAGTATAACGTGGTCAAATATTGTAACTATACAGTGTACCCTCGACCTATCGCCACCCGAATCTACCACCACCCTCGCATAACGCCACCTAAACCTCTAGAACGGATTTCCCTCCTATATAATTCCCTCGTTGAGTTCGCCACCCTCGTATACCGCCATCCGCCACACCCTTTAAAATACGTCCCGAATCACTTTATATTTCCCTCGACAATAACGCCATTTTGTTCTGTTTTTGGAGATTGAGGAACTCTTTAGTGTTCCATTTGGAATGGCTTGCGGCAAAAGCAGATCAATAACTATTTTCAGATATAAATTTGTGCCCATGTAGATCTATATGATGATATAATACTAAGATTGTTTTTAATGAAATGTTGGAAATGCAATATATTATGTAATTTAATTCAAGGTTATAATTTGCATAATTTGATACTATCGCCACCCTCGTTATACTGCCATAAGTGCTGTGGACGAAAGGTGTCGGTATAATGAGGGTACACTGTATATATATAGCCTATAATTTTACATAATGAATGTTTCCAAAACCTTTACCATATGGAAACAAAATGAAACTCCAAACAATGATTACAATTGATCATTGGTCGAAATGAAGATCTATAGGTTCAACAAGTAAAATTGATGTAGAAAGGTTATATATGATAGTGTGATAACACAATGTATTAATAATTCTTTTAGGTTCTTAAATATCCACTTAATCACAACTACATGTAGTTCATACTCAATGTAGATTGTCTCAAATCAGTTCACAAATCCTTATCTGTGGTTATAGAGCCTAATTAGCAACCAGCCAATATCTTTCTCAACTTCGGCTCCCTGGACCACCATTTCAGCGTACTCTCTAGCATTCTAGAATTTCTTACACAGTCACATATACATGTAGTCATTTACAGCTGATTAGACTTAAACAAGCCGATTAAGTTATCTTGCTCAAAGATACATCACAGTCAGTGCCATGCCGTCATGGCCATGTGTTTGCTTGTAAAATACAATAAATAACATTTATATTGTAGAGGTATATCTTGAAATACAAACGCTCTTAATTAGAACACTGCATGATCAGGAGCATGTATCATTTTAACTTCTTGCTTTTAAGAATCCAATTGTGACTCTGATGAAAATTTCATGCAGCCAGCTTTTAAAGATCCCTGATCATGATGAGTAGTTAAGAACACTTTTGCTGAACATTCCAACAATCTTTCTATTTTAACTTCATTTCCATGTTTTTGATAGGTTTCAAGAGTGAATGGGCAACAGTTAGGAATGGGAGGCTATATGTTGGAGGTTTGGGAAAGGAATGGACCACACAAACTGGGGAAGTAGTCAACCTGAACCCCCAGTGGGTCATGTCCATCTCAGCCACTGGACAGGTTACACACCATGACTGGCACACACGGTACAATGCCATGAGAAAGGCCACGGGACACAACCTACCAGGTTTGTTTTAATTTCTTTTATATTTACTTAAAGGCCCAATATACGTAACTTCTTGGAAATTTTCATGATTCTGAAGAATTCTGAAAAAAAATCCAGTTGATAACTAAGCAAATATAAGCCTATAACGAAGTAAACCTGAGCGGTAACTAACAAGAAACTCTTGACAAAAAAATCCAAAGAATTGAAATTAATTCAGGTGGGGCCCACTTCAATAACAAACCGAAGGCAGAAGACGGTTCGAAATGGACGCGTGTTTACAAATAGCGTGTTTCAACTGCTGCTGTACCGGTAACCGCGAAAGAAATTATCTTGAATATTGCTAATATCTGTTAATCTTAACTAAATCAATAAATATAATAGGCTTGATTTTCGCTTCAAGTTTTGCCGAAAGTTACGTATATTGGGCCTTTAACTCATTCATCCATGAAATTTCATAATGAACTGTTCCAGCCTTTGAATTGGAAGAGTTCAAAAGTGTCTTCAGGGGTGAATGAGTTCAACTGTGTTTGGAGTGACTAATTATCATTTGAAATAATGTTAAACTTTAATTTGATGTGGTTCAGTGATGTGCCACAGGCCTCTCATGTTTCCTTATTTTCCATTTGAATTCTAGGTTGATCTACTTTGAGAAAATTTTCCAGACTTGTTTTTTATCAATTAATCAAAAATTGATAAGTTCAAATAATATCCTTGATAAATTCTCATTTATCCTGACTTAACAGCTTGAGTGATAGATTTGATAGATTCTATTATTAACTCATTCACCCCTGAAGACACATTTGAACTCTTCCTGTTCAAAGGTTGGAATGATTCATCACAAAATCTATTGGTTAAGGAGTTAAATTTATCTTTATATCCTGTTTCTTATATTTTCACATATACTTTTCTTTTTCAGGATACATGATCCACGAGTCTTCTGTATGGAGTGATATCCACAAACGCTGGTTCTTCCTGCCACGGCGAGCCAGTAGAGAAAGATACGACGATAAGATTGACGAGAGAAAGGCAACCAACATGATGATAATAGCGAACGAGAAATTTGATGATATTGAAATAAGATATATTGGTATTAAAAATGACCAAAGAGGATTTTCTTCATTCAAATTCATTCCAGGAACGAACGATCAAATGATTGTGGCCTTAAAGTCGGAGGAGGTAGAAGGTCGAATAGCGTCCTACATCCTCGTATTTACTGTTAATGGGGATATCATTCTCTCAGACAAAAAAATAGGAGACCATAAATATGAAGGAATAGAATTCATTTGAGGCAGTTGTTTAAAAAGTTAATTTTTTACACTTAGACCAATGCTAACTTTTTAGCATATTTTTTTTTATTGATTTAAACAGGGTATACATTGATCTTATCCATTCTGTAGATTGGTTTTGTCTAGAATCTTTCCAAGTGTGATACAGAGATAATAATTTCTTGACTTGAAAGTTATGAGTAAAATGAATGAATCAAGATCTAATTTTATGGATAATTGTGTCGCTAATTTCTTTTTATGTTATTGTTTTTGGGTAAGAAATTTCTTCTTTGTTATTACTTTTGATTATAAGATAATTGTCTAACAAAATATGTGAATCAATTAAGCATCAAAGTCAAGGTTACTTGTCAACGTGGATGGTCTGATTGTTAACTCACAGCAGGACATAATTCATGTCATAGATATAATTGCAAACACAACAAACTAAATACTAATTTGAGATACTTATATATTGCTTTATCACAACCTAGTTTACAGATCGTGTTTAATCAACAGATTCACAATTATTATCTGTGGTTATATATATAGGGCCTTAATAACCAGCCTGCATATGCTCAACTCCCTTCAACTCCCTAGGGAGCATTACAATATAATGCATTGCAATATAGTTCAACAGTTCTAGCACTGCCTAACCAAGTACTCATTTACAACATAGTACCGGTAATAGACAGGAACAAGAGAAGAAAAGTATTTTCTTCAAAGATACAACACAGTGCTGTGAATCGAATCGCAAATAACCCTAGGATCATTAGCCCGAGTTTCCTGTTGCCCTAACACCAGACTTAGACATTTTGACAGATAGATGTAGAAATGTCTGGTGTTGGGCCAGTGTGCTTTCCTTTATAAAAACAATTGAACTATCCAACATTGATTGGTGGCTGAGACTTTTGAGGTGCTGACAACAAAAAATGACTAAGACAGAACACATACCTCACATGTATCGATAATTGGATTATTTATTGATCCAAATCTGCTTTGATTATCACCAACAGCTCATAATTTCCATCAGTAAAATCCTCTGTTTTCAGGGGTTCAAAATTTCCCAAACTAGATATGGTGTCCGGGTTTGAAGAAACTTGGGTTATTCGATTGTCTCGGCATCTGAAAGCTAGACTACCGTGCCACCAATAAACTGCCTTCAGGCCTACAGTAGGTCAGGCTGTTACCTTTGTCAAAACAAATGTCATCTGTCGTTCTATTCATGCTGTCAATTCTGTAAACTGTGATTAAGAATCCCATGTTTAAAGTAACTGGTGGATCCATTCTACACATAAGGCATATCTTATTACTATGTCTTGTAAATATATGCATTTATTGTCTGTGATGATAATAATTATGTAATGTGTTATTAAGAAAAGAATTACAGATCTTTTCATTTCTTTAAAAGGACTTTCCAATACTGATTGAAGTATATTATTTATTTTTACATTTTGTTTTGAATATATCACAACCTCAATTCAGTGTGATATTTTCGGGGAAAGTGGCCCTAAAATCAAAATATTATGATCATGAATTCAGTGACATTTGAACTGGTATGTATTTCACATTAACAAATAAATAGATGAATAACTCGGCATCACAGTTCAGTAAATTAGAACATATCTTTTAGATCACCTGACCCAAAGGGCCAAATAAGCTTACGCCGTGGTGCAGCGTCTATCGTCCGTTCGTCCAGCATCAACTTTTCCATTTCAATGACTTCTTCTGATAAACCAAAAGACCTGAAAGCATGATATTTGGCTTCCTTGGACGGAGCCTGACAAAGTTTATGAAAAAATGACCTTGACCCATGTTCAAGGTCACAGGGGTAAAATCTGTTAAAACCTTCTAACTACTTCTTCTGATAAACCAAAAGACCTAGAACTTTGATATTTGGCTATAGATTCTGTTCGTGAAGCCCTACAAAGTTTGCAAAAAAACTGACCTGGACTCATATTCAAGGTCACAGGGGTCAAATCTGTTTAAATGCTCTTGACGACTTCTTCTGATAAACCAAAAGGCCTAGAAACTTGATATTTGGCTGAAAGGTTTCATGAATGAAGCCCAACAATGTTTGAGAAAAAAATGACCTTGATCCATATTCAAGGTCAAAGGGGTCAAATCTATTAAAATCTTGAAGCGACTTATTCTGAGTAACCAAAAGGAAGTATATTTGGCTGAAAGGTTTAGTGATGCAGGCCCATTGGGCCTTTTGTTCATCTCTTACTCTATGAATGAATGTATGGAGTGACTTTCTCCCCAGAGTTGCTCCATGCATATACATGTCTTTCATTTTGGTGAGTGTCTTGCAAAAATTTAAAAAAAAAAAAGATTCCTATAAAGATTAACAGTTGTCTAGTTGAGTTTGATATTGATTGATCAATAAATATTTGATCAATCATATTGATAACATGTAAATCTTGATAGAAAATGTGAAATGAAAATAAAGCATTAGTTAGTACATTATCTTCAAGTTCATAAATACTGAGGCATTTACAGTGCACATAATTGCCTTACTCGGCCTGTAAAACACATATAAAAAGTACTGGGTATTATCTTTTTTCTCATTTCTAATGACATTGGCTGCTACAATGTCAATTTCAGTTTTATTTTGTATTTATTTCTCTTTTTTTCAACTATCAAATTATTTCCTTTTTATGTTGCTTCTTTTTTCATACAGAAAAATCACTACATGATAAAAACTGTTCATTGTTGTTATGATTTCATTGAATTTGTTTCTGTTATTATATATATACTATTGCTTACATCATGTTAATGTGATACGAAATCATGCCATATGAAATATGGAATTCTTGTGTTGTGTTTAGAATTTATATATAGTATACTCCTATTTCTGGGACATTTTAATTTTCTGGTGTTTGTTCATCTTTTCCTTTCTTACATTTTCATTTTTTATTCAGAACCTGGAACTTTGTCTGGTGACTCAGTGCGACTGAATGGGCATGCATTTTATTGACTTATTTTTATAGAATTTTAGGAGATGTATTCAGGCTCAGAGGAAGATACATATATACAATTATTATTATAAGTCATAGCTGCAATAATTTAGCTTCTAAAGCCAGGGCAAACGAGGCCGGGTATTGCATGTACAAATGTAATACATACTGTATAACCAGTATAGTGCTATACAAGATCCTTATAGTTACTACCAGTTGTAGGGGTGGAAACTAACGAATGATGACATCATAGACTGTCAGTCAACGTGGTAATATATTGTGACTTAAATCAATTATTATGTCTAGTTTTACCAACTCCCTAATGTGTCATATTGATTACAAAATATCGGTAGTTAGCAACTTTCTTGTCTAAAGCATGTTTGTTCAACCTCTCTTTTCCTTGGAGTTAATGGAAAAGCCTTCATGTAGTTTTGTATGGGTCAATGTAAACTCTAATCCCTCCTCATATGTATTAGTGCCTGTTTAAAATGGTGTCAAATAATTTTATTTCAAACTTAACTGTTGGGAACACAAGGTGTAAAGACTTATGTTAATAATGAGTTCCTATCCAAGACACAAATCAATATTACAACAAAAACGTTGCTTTTGAATTTTGTTTCTTTTCTGCTTTACATTCATTACACTATTTGGATGTTTCTGTACTTAGATAACAGTTTTGTGAAATAAAATAAAATCAAAACAATATTTATACAGAATTCTCCTTTTGAAAGTTAAATTCATTCATCCCTGAAGACACATTTGAACTCTTCCAATTCAAAGTTTGGAATAGCTCATTTTGATATTTCAGTGGTAAATTGATTACTGGATATTTTCTACAACGTCATAATATTACCTGAATTATGTTAATTACAATCGTCTTCCAACACATTAACGGATATCCAGTACTGTGATATATGTGATTACTTATTAATATATCGTCATGGTGTCCAATAGAAGCTTGCTTATTTTCATGTTCGAAACTGGAATGAACTTGTACCACATACATAAATGTTCCCCTTAATTTGTTCGCCCCTGAAATTTCCTAATGGACTGTTCTAACCTTTGATTTGGAAGAGATCAAATGTGTCATCAGGGGTTAATGAGTTTCTGTTGGGATAAATTCAGCTAACTTGTTGTTTACTGGTTAATGGTTGTGCCTACAATGAAGATTTCGATCATTACCTCAACTTGTCATATACATATAGACATGTGCTTTGCTCAATAGACTAGATTTATCGTTTAGTTATCCATGCTGAGCTTCATTAATTATAATTCTTCATATGACATAAAAAGGGTTTTTTTTCGTGTTATTTCGTTAAGGTGAAGGTCATCTATTAAATGTCTCTCTTAAAATTCATATGTATTTGACCAACCATTTCCACTCCATAATTTCATTGTATCATAAAACAGTCACAACACCTAACATAACTTCATTGTATCATAAAACAGTCACAACACTTAACATAATTCCATTGTATCATAAAACAGTCATAACACTTTACATAATTTCATTGTATCATAAAACTGTCACAACACTTTCAATGTTTCGAATTACATGCACATATACTTTTTGTCAGACATTTTCTTTTTATGGTTACAGTGGTACTTGTTCCAGTAAATTTTCAGATAAGACCCATTTTAAAATTTAGGGTATGAATTACCCACAAAATACAAGCAGTCTTCTGAGAAATATATTTAAGTGTGTACAAGAATGTTGAGTGTGTGGTTATGTTTTTTGATAAATTTTAACTTATTTTCCTCATTGCAAGCCAGTCCCAGGGTGTGCTGGATATGCCCTTCAATCACATATAAATTGTTATACAATATTTTGTGTGACTAGTTTTATTGTCATATTATGAGGGTCATTGCAGAGCCATATTTATGTTCAACTCAAACAATGAAGCAATGTGCTTTGGTAAATGTAAGATGTGTACATTTCACCATGTGTAAAAACTATATGGGACATTTGTGAGTAGGTTTCAGGCAGAATTATGCTAAAGGATTCTTGTATCAAAACCAGTAAGTGAATTTGTGTAACATTTCGATTTCCAGTGCGGTTGTATTCTGTCACAGCTTTGTATAAACGCTTAAAGCGTAGGAAATGCACATCATTTTGTGGACAACTGGTACATATTTTTCACTGTTTTGTACATATGATTCGACACTGGTCATCTGTTGGATGTTGAAAGTGACTTAATTAAGTACACACAGTACTAGTCATCCAGAAGTCATATAGAAACACTTATTGGTTGTAGAGCAAGAATCTTTCATAATCTATACTAACCAGTCTAAAACAAATGTCATGACTTGCACAGAAGGTGTTCTATAATGTGTTCAATTCATACACTGCCATCCGAAAGTTCTGTTACACACTAGCTGTTAGCCAGCAAAAAACGAAAAGAAGAGTTGCAATTTCTAAAGTATAGTCGATTTGTCAGTGAAAATTGCATATTATTTCAAAAATACCTCTTGCCCTTGAAATTACTGGGAGGGTCAAGGACGAGGCCTTTTTCAATGATTTTCAAAAATGAATAAAAAGGGAACTTTTGGAGTCAGTATAATTGTTGTATAGTGGGAAATGGGAATCAAATTAGAGTACCTCAAAAATTGTGGCTTCGGTCATTAGGGACCTAAGAATTTGCTACAGCTATGGTAATTTGAACTTAAATTATGTTGTTTCGAGTTTTTATTATGCTTTAGAGGTTTCGATGAAATTTTAGTATTTTATCCATTTGCTTATCTAAACCCCTAAATTGTACAAGATTTATATTATTGAAGACTTTAGTTAGGTCAAAATGTAGCTGTAACACATTCTCTAGTCCCTTTGAATTAGATTCGTTAATTTAGAATTTTAATCAATATGAATTGTATGTTTGTGTGATACAGAGAACTAATCAAATTATCAAGTATGTACTTAATGAATTCCAGATTGTACGATGTTTTTTATTATTTGATGTATATTTATCTTGATCTGTCATTTATTTCATTTTCAGTTTTCAAACTGTGTGAGTGTCATGTGTGTGGATGGTTGATTCTTATTGGTAACTCTGATATATGACAGATTCACAAATAAAGAAACTTATATTTTGAAACAATTTTGTGTAGATCATTCTTTGAATATGAATTTTAAGATTTTTTTTTATTCGCAGACACCAAAGTAATATGCATAGTTCTAAAAATTTCTATGGCTGCATTGGCAAACAAAAGTAATATAAAAATAAGTTGCCGCTAATCCTACCTACCCTAAGGATTTATTGGCTTGGAGCGCACTGTACAGTCGTTATGGTAGTGCCTGTTCAGCAGTATGTTATATAATTAATTATATATTTTTTTCCAAAACTCATGTAATTAAAAATTGAATACTGTCTGCCAAGTGTACATACCCTAAAAATAATGAAAGATACCTAAAACACCCCCCTGACTTAATCCACCACCTATAGCTACATATAGCCCCAAAAGACCATAACTCTTGTAAATATTGTCAAATCAAAATGAAAATGTAACTTCATGTCATGATGATTGCGCCTACCAAGTTTAGAAAATATTGTTTGAGAACTGTATGAGGATATCTCCAGACAAACAAAAGTTTACCAGTCAGAAACTTACATTCTACATAATTATACCATATTTGGCAATCGAAGGGCCATGACTCTCGCAAAAAATAGAGCACCATACATCTTCATATGCTACCAAGCAAACGTATCAAATAGCGAAATATTTTGGCAAAAACTGTAGGACTAAGTTGCGCCAACAAGAAAATTGAACACAACAAACCAGAAACTGTAGAGCCATAACTCGAATGCCGCCGAAAGTTGAACAAAAGGCATCGATACATTATATCAAGGCAATCGTGGTAAAATATTTTCAAAAAGATCCCGGGGACAGGGACAGACTGAGAAACTATAGCTAGGTCCCTAAGGCTGTGGCTTGACCCTGACATCAATGCTAATAACATGATTGTGTTTGTCTCTTTCTGCTCAGCAACTGTATAGTTTTGGGGCAGTGGGAAGTCTGCAAGGGCGTGGCAGATCCTGGGATCAAATCTATATCTAGTCCGAAGTGTTCTGACTCTTAAGTATACCCACTAAATATTTGGACGGCTGTTCTCGCTCCACCAGCCATCCAAATATTAAAGTGGATAAGAAAGTCAGAACTCTTCGGACTACCCTTTATCATAGTTGTGATCGTCTCTTTATGCCCATATATAGTTTTGGGGTAGGAATCTCAACTGTTAAAAAGTTACGACTCAGGAGTTCTGTCTGCAAGGGCGGACCTCACCCAGGACCAATCATAATTTCATAATTGTGTTCGTCTCTTTGTGCCGAGCAATGATATATATTAATATAGGGTGGGGATCACAACCAAATTCTAGTTAAACAAGCAGCGATTTAAAAGCTCACTCTATTTCCCCTACTGGGCCGTGTCCCTCTGGCCCCAGGGGAGGGATGGAGGCAGAATCGCCTTTTATACAAAATGTGTTCCCCTCCTCCAAAGGATATTTCTGACATTTTTTTTGTTAAAGGAAATGTTGACGGACGACGGACAACGCGCCCTTCGGGCTAGGTGAGCTAAAATGACAAAAGCCAGAAAATTGGTAAATAATTAAATTTCTGGCCGGCCGGATGGACAATGTCATACCATAATACGTCTCGTTTTCGACAGGCGTGTAAAAACATATTATTTTTGTCTTAAAGCACATTTTGAATAAAAAACATAAATGGGCATGGCAACCAAAAGTCTGTATGAAATAACCTGCATGCATATGATCTACACATGGTCCCTAACATTACGGGAAGGTTAATTGAAAGTGGTTAGTTACAACTGGTTAAGGGGGAGTTGTGAGGTCAAAATTTTCCAACAAAAACCTGTTTATACGACCTGGTTACCACGCCAACTTAAATTACACGTGGTCCCTAACATTCCTGTGTAGTTCACATCATAGGTTTATGAAGAGTTGTCTGGCCTCAAACAAAAGGTATAGTGACATAGTTACCATGGCAACCAAAATATTGCAACCTGATATAGATTACGCACATCTACAATGTATAAGGATGATTGCAGAACCAAGTTTCGTTGAAATTTCTTAGTAGTTTTAGAGGAGTAGCCGAAGCATCGGTGTGTCTACAGATCTAGAAGGACGGACGGACAACCTGATTCCAGTTTACCCCACCCCCTTTTGATTTTGGGCCTGATTGGGGGGAAATGGCAGAAATGTGGCCATCTTGGGTTTTGCCATTGGAAGTTTGTTATCGCTATTTCTTGAGAAGTACTTGATGGATCCTCCTCAAATTTCTCCTCTTGGTCCTTATAGAACTTTGGGCTATTTTGTATTTGGGACTGATCAGAAAAAAAGTAACTAAAATTAAATACATGAAATAGATAAGAAGAGAAAAGAAGTTAAAAGATCCAACATTTTAAGAACAAATACAGATTTCTATGGTGGGCGCCAAGATCCCTCTGGAATCTATACGTATACAGTCGTACAAGTGCGTTTTGTAATCTTTGAGCACGGCCCGGGTTATCCCAATTTCAATCCGGGTTATCGTATGGCAAGCCAATGCAAGTTGTCATTTATTCATGGAGCAATGTTGATCCGCTATTGTATCAAATTATATAAGGAGATATCTTATATGTTTATAAGATATATTATATCTTTTATGGGATATCTTATAAAGAAAATTAAATGAGATCTTATGTTTATGATTACATATGATACCTCATAAACTTCCGTCACAAGTAATTCCTATATCGAAGATTTCGGGGGTTTTCTGAGATTAAATAAAAGCAGGGACATATATATGTTTACGTCCCTGATAAAAGTGTGGATCATTATAGCTTTTTAGAAAGGGAAATATATAGGGGATGGATGGAAGCTGTTCGTTTTTCTCTAGTATGAACGGAAAATTAGTTTTTTATGACCGTTTTGTAACGTGGTTGAGGTATTATCTGCCACGGAGTTACATACATTCTCTCTTTTTCAGTGTCTGATAGTCGATTTTTGTGAAATTTAACCGCTTTACTTATCAAGCTGAAAGGCATTTTTTTCATTAGTAACATAAAAAGAAAATTGGAAAATTTAGTTTTTATATTTTATTTTAATTATTCATATCATCTTATATTATCTATACTGTACTGTATATTTAGATGACTATTCTCCTGGCCACAAGTGCCTTTGCAGTATCATATAGTTTTCTCAGACTTCAGATTAATTAAAGGAAGATAACTGTGCAGACGAAAAATGCCACGGAACTCTTCTATAATAGAAATCAGAAAAAGTCGTTTGCAATAATGGCGGAAGTGAGTGTCTGCGAGTCTTTCTCAGCTTAATTATTTTCATATTGTGTTGAACGTTCATTTCCAATTACTATAATAACATGATTTATAACAATTGTAAGATACATGTAGTCATTTTAAGTTGTGACAAATGAAATTATCTGCTTCAAAATCATACACAGTTAATATCGTCCCACAGAAACTGTTGTCACATGACAGGTTGTAATTATCAGTTGACCGAACGGGGACGTATGACTATACGTATATGTCCCTGAACAAACCTACAACCCCCCCCATGGACGGATAGCAAGTTATCTTACCTGTAATACCAAGGGTTTTGACTAAATGATCTGCTAAATATTGAGTTGTAACCAGGCCTCGAATTTAACTACAGTATATTGCTATTTGCAAGTGTAGATATCTGAGAATAGTAAGATGTAAATTATTTGAACTGTTAGAATGACAGAACAACTTAATAAAACTAATGTTGTTCGTAATATACAATTTTCATAATGAATGAAGCAAAGTAATACACCTGATAAATCACTTTATTCATAACAAAACAGTTAAACACATTATTTAAAGGCCCAATATACGTAACTTGCGGCAAAAGTTGAAGAGAAAAACAAGCCTAATAACTTATCATATTCATAGATTTAGTTAAGATTAACTGATATCAGCAATATTCAAGATGAATTCTTTCGCGGTTACCGGTACAGCAGCAGTTGAAATACGCTATTTGTAAACACTTGTCCATTTCGAACCGTCTTCTACCTTCGGTTTGTTGTTGAAGTGGGCCCCACCTGAATTATTTTCAATTCTTAGGATTTTTTTGTCAAGAGTTTCTTGTTAGTTACCGCTCATGTTTACTTCGTTTTAGGCTTATTTTTGCATGGTTATCAACTGGATTTTTTTTCAGAATTTTTCAGAATCTCGAAAATTTACCTGACGTTACGTATATTGGGCCTTTAAATATTGAGATTTGATGGCAAGCAAGTACAAATTAAGGGCACTTGCATTGCCGATTTTAGAAGTGACATAAAATGTTACATTCGAGGCCTGTTGATGTGTACACATATTATAATACATATGTGGGTGTGTGCAGTACTGTAAAGACTGAGAGGTCATTCCTACTACAAATGACACACACCAGTCCAGTTCTATGATATGGTTCAGATTTTATGATATTGTCATGTCACAAGTACATTTCTGTTCATTTTTAGGAAATAAAAACATACCTGTCCAAGTTGATGAAAACGTGAGTAGAAAATATTTTTGATGGAAATATTAACAGTATTTATAATCATAATATTACCAGTTTTTACTTATTTTTTTCACAAAAATAACAATAAAAATCTGCACATGATCATATACAAACAATGTATTTGAACGGTACCAGTGGGAAAAAAAATGTGGATATAACTTGCATGTAAAGTAAACATGAGATAGAACAAAAACGCTGCTGCAAACATAAGTTTAATGCTGTACTCGATAAATTATCAAATCCATATATTAACCAAGAGTTTTATTTCTTTCTATTTAGAGTCACAGGCCTTTATGCTATTTTAGTAACAGACAGAGATGGTGTTCCTGTTGTCAAAGGTAAGAAAGGTTTTGAGCAAATATGCAGAATCAGTGAACCCAATGTCAGTGTTCAGATATTTTTGAAATGTGTTTTTTATCTAAGTTTATTAATTTATATACAGTATGTATAAATACCTGGTCATTTTTCACAGTTTAGAATTCACATTCCTTCCACTGTGAATTTACAAATGAAAATGCAAAAGTGAAGTCTCCATCCAGAAGTCGGAGACTACATAATGTAGATGGGCAGATAATGCAAAATTGGGGCGCTGATCAAAGGAATTAAGGTTAAAAAGGATAAAAGTAAACATTTTAAAGCTTCACTTATTTTCTACCTCTTCTCAATTTTTATTTAGTTCATTCTTTTGATAGGGGTGTGTCTCGTTCAAGTAAAGATCATGTGAACTGTTCATTTAAAATATGTATTCTCCATGTCAACAGTATCATCAGAACAGGCCCCAGAATTGGCATTACGACAAGACTTTCTGTGTACCTTCAGCGCCGGAACAGAACAGGCCAACAAGATAGGATTTAAGAAAAATAATACAGTTGTCTGCATGTATCAGAACTATCAGGTAAGTTTTATCAGTAGAAAATAAAAGTGAATAATTCAATTGGCTCCAACTTAAAATGATATCAATGCATGTTGTTCAATAAATTATTATTATTATGTAAGAGAAGATGGTTTAAGTTAAAGTGACTTTAGATGTTATGGTAAATGACAAAAGAAATCAAATGGCTCCAACTTTTTATGATATCACAATACATGTTGTTTATTAGATTATGAATTATATCAGAAAATGGTTTAAATTTGAATGCCTGAAATTTTATTACAGTAAATGACAAAAACAAAATTAAGTTGTAATATATCAATTTTATCTCTATGTGTAAAAAAATCCAGTGATGTGTGCTCTTTCCAGGTGGTACAGGTAAATTGCCGTCCTTTGACAGTGACCTACATTGCGGAGAGTGACACAAATACAGGTGAGATAATTAAGCCTCCAATAAGATGTACACCTACACCAGGGTTTTATCAGGGGCTTTTGGGAATTGGACCCTGAGATCAAATTGGGAAAAATTGATCGACATAACAGTTATTTGGGAAATTTGGACAAACACTATTATAACAACTAAATACATTATTTCTTTTCTATATTACTATTTAAAGCTCACTGTACTCATGAAATTTACAGCCTATCTTTCTTGTTTCTTATTAAACTTAATGTCACAAGAAACTCCTCAAGCATGTAAAACCACCATTTTGCCATCATGCTTCGTCCGTCGTCGTCCGCCGTCCGCCGTCCGTAAACTTTTCCTTTAACAATCTTCTTCTTAGTAACCAAAAGGCTCTAGGTGCTGATATTTGGCCAGTAGGCACCTGGGATTGAGTGCTACAAAGTTTCCTCATTTCAATGACCTTGACCTGTTTTCAAGGTCACAGGGGTCAAATATGTAAAAAACTTTAACAATCTTCTTCTCAGTAACCAAAAGGTCTAGGGTAATGATATTTGGCCAGTAGGCACCTGGGATAGAGTGCTACAAAGTTTCCTCATATCGATGACCTTGACTAACTTTCAAGGTCACAGGGGCCGAAAAGGTCAAAATCTTTTTAAACAACTTCTTCTGAATAACCAAAAGGCCCAGAGACCTGATATTGGTCCTGTGTTATGCTTAGATAAAGGGCTACCAAGGTTGTTCAAAGAAATGACCTTGACCTTCATTCAAGGTCACAGGGGACAAAACGGTCATAATTTTTAAACGACTTCTTCTGAATAACCAAAAGGCCCAGAGACCTAATATTGGGCCTGTGGCATGCTGGGATAAAGGGCTACCAAGTTTGTTCAAACAAATGACCTTGACCTTCATTCAAGGTCACAGGGGCCAAAAAGGTCAAAATCTTTGAACGACTTCTTCTGAATAACCAAAAGGCCCAGAGACCTGATATTGGGCCTGTGTTATGCTGGGATAAAGGGCTACCAAGTTTGTTCAAAGAAATGACCTTGACCTTCATTCAAGGTCACAGGGGCCGAAAAGGTCAAAATCTTTTTAAACAACTTCTTCTGAATAACCAAAAGGCCCAGAGACCTGATATTGGTCCTGTGTTATGCTGAGATAAAGGGCTACCAAGTTTGTTCAAAGAAATGACCTTGACCTTCATTCAAGGTCACAGGGGATAAAACGGTCATAATTTTTAAACGACTTCTTCTGAATAACCAAAAGGCACAGAGACCTAATATTGGGCCTGTGGCATGCTGGGATAAAGGGCTACCAAGTTTGTTCAAAGAAATGACCTTGACTTTCATTCAAGGTCACAGGGGCCAAAACGGTCATAATCTTTAAACATTTTCTTCTGAATAACCAAAAGGCCCAGAGATCTAATATTGGGCCTGTGGCATGCTGGGATAAAGGGCTACCAAGTTTGTTCAAAGAAATGACCTTGACTTTCATTCAAGGTCACTGGGGCCAAAACGGTCATAATCTTTAAACATTTTCTTCTGAATAACCAAAAGGCCCAGATACCTAATATTGGGCCTGTGGCATGCTGGGATAAAGGGCTACCAAGTTTGTTCAAAGAAATGACCTTGACTTTCATTTAAGGTCACAGGGGCCAAAACGGTCATAATCTTTAAACGACTTCTTCTGAATAACCAAAAGGCCCAGAGACCTGATATTGGGCCTGTGGCATGCTGGGATAAAGGGCTACCAAGTTTGTTCAAAGAAATGATCTTGACTTTCATTCAAGGTCACAGGGACCAAAACGGTCATAATCTTTAAACAACTTCTTCTGAATAACCAAAAGGCCCAGAGACCTGATATTGGGCCTGTGGCATGCTGGGATAAAGGGCTACCAAGTTTGTTCAAACAAATGACCTTGACCTTCATTCAAGGTCACAGGGGCCAAAAAGGTCAAAATCTTTTTAAACAACTTCTTCTGAATAACCAAAAGGCCCAGAGACCTGATATTGGTCCTGTGTTATGCTGGGATAAAGGGCTACCAAGTATGTTCAAAGAAATGACCTTGACCTTCATTCAAGGTCACAGAGGCCAAAACGGTCATAATCTTTAAACAACTTCTTCTGAATAACTAAAAGGCTCAGAGACCTGATATTAGGCCTGTGGCATGCTGGGATAAAGGTCTACCAAGTTTGTTCAAATAAATGACCTTGAACTTCATTCAAGGTCACAGGGGCCAAAAGGGTCAAAATCTTTAAAACAACTTTTTCTGAATAACCAAAAGGCACAGAGATGTGATATTGGGCTTGTGGCATGCTGGGATAAAGGTGTGTCAAGTTTGTTTAAAGAAATGACCCTGACATTCATTCAAGGTCACAGGGGCCAAAAGGGTTTGTTGTCAAGTTTACTCACTAGGAATAAGCTGAAACTTGCCAGAAATGATTCTGAGATGATGCTGATTAAGTGTTGTTATTTTTAGGTTTGTTCAAAATTCAAGATGGCCACCACAGCCGCCATTTTGAATACACATTTTAAACTTCTCAAGTTCTACCAGTGGAATTGAGCTGAAACTTGCCAGAAATGATATCCTGAGATGGTCCCAACAAAGTGTTGTTATTTTTCAAGCCCATCAGAAATCCAAGAAGGCCACTATCTTGAACTTGGCAATCTATACAGGCATATTATAACTTGATTTAATGACTACACGTATTTTCATAGTGATTTTACAATTGGTAGTCAGATGACCGTTAAGGCCCGTTGGGCCTCTTGTTTTTTTCAAGTGTCTGAATTGAGAACTTTTAAGAGGAAATTTGGGAAAACTCACACCTTTTTTCATTGGGAATGGGTCTGTTTACCGGACCTAAAAAGAGGGGTGATAAAGCCCCGAACACATCTGCTAACTGTCTGTAAAACAGGTATCATTCCTGGTCTAGTTAAGTACTTCGGGTGGAAATCCCTCCTATGATGGGAATGATACAAAAAGATCTGTCATCAACCTTTAGCAGTGTTCATTAAGATGATTATTGATATGTTCTTATCTCTGCAGACATTGTGATACTG
Source organism: Mimachlamys varia (assembly GCA_947623455.1). Classification (NCBI taxonomy): domain Eukaryota; kingdom Metazoa; phylum Mollusca; class Bivalvia; order Pectinida; family Pectinidae; genus Mimachlamys; species Mimachlamys varia. The sequence goes on from OX392527.1 coordinate 53,398,560, forward strand.
TAGAAACAGTTGGTGCTGAAAGCTAAATGGTTACATCCCATGTGTAATAATACTGAGTGAAGTTTGTTCCTTTATTCTTCACTTATATCTTCAACTGTCTGTGTATTATATATTGTATAGATCAAAGCTCTGTTATAATTACCCCTCAGAAACGAATGAGGATCTAGTTTTGATGGGGTTTGATATCTGCTGCTTAGATTCCAGAGGTTTGGCTCTAGTTATCTTAAAACTAATTTAATGTCTTTTTATTTACAGGTTTACTGTTAAGTTTACAAGACGATATGAAAGACATTTTAAATGACATTTCATCTGTTGTGATAACATCATAGAAAGAAGTGCTACAGTCCTGTACTTGATGTGTTATAGACATATAAACCATTATGTGTAGAACAGCAAAGTAGGACTCACCGTTACTCTGAAGTAGAAACCTGGCCAGGCATATGTGTGGGTAAACTACCGGTATTTTCTGTGTGAGCAAAAGAAGTAATGAAAGGGTGTTTGTAGGCAAGATGTTGCATTGATTCTTAGTCTGAGTGAAGGTTTCAGCTCTGATTTTATTCAGTAGAACATGTTACAGATTTATAAAGAAAGTGTTACTATGGAAGTGCTACCTTATACATTTATTTGAATTTATGTTGGTCCTTTGATGTGTGGGACATTTTTATCACAAGACACAACACACAAGTCTTAGTTCTGCTTTTGCTAATAAAATGTGTTAACCTGTCTCATAGAATTTTGATATGCATATAACTTGATTTGAACTTAAAAATTGTGCTTAATTACCACAGCTGACATTTAAATTAATTACTGCATATATTTGAAAAAATCCTGGAAACAGGATGATACTGGATGTTAAAATTGGCAGGGAAACTAGTTAATTCTAAGTTTTGTTAATGTAATAAGGCTGCAAAAGCCTTGTGCATAATGTTTGTAGTAAAGGATCAAGTGTGTTTGTTTGATTTGAGGGAAATATATGAGGAACTCCAAATTATATTTATAATCTTTTATTTAATATATAGTTTAATATTTTTAAGATAATTACTTCCCTTTACTTATTGGCCACCCCTTGTACAAACATATGTTGTTATTTAGATCAACAAATATATTTTGTGAACAATTGAACTGAACAATTTTTAGAACATTTGGCAAACCAACGGATTCAATCCAAAAGCAAATTAATTATTTTCCTTTTATTTGCACTTTTGTTAAGAGCTGCCTACTTTCAGGCACGGAATAAACTATCCTGAAATAAGGTATTTGTCATCTACCAAGGATACCAGTGAGAAATTTCACTCCAGTAGGAAACAATTTAATATGAAATTAAAACTAATTCTCTGTTAGATTGCTTGTCACTTTATATAATAATTCCTTGACACATAGAATTATTTGTGGTAAAGTTTGACAGATATTTTAATGGTGCTTGAATGTGTCAGTGTGTGTATATGTGCAGTACCTAATCTGTAAGGTACTGGCCCCAAGAGATAAGAAGCTGGTACTTAGTACTGTGGTGTAGAAGATGTGAAGGTAGTATGAAAGGTGTGAAACTGGTAAGAAAGGTAGTACACATACATGTCTTTTGTGCAAAATATATACCTTTTAAAACCGAAGATATATATAAAATGTACTTGAAGAAAAGATACAAACATTGTATGAACAGAGATGTTTTTGTAACAATAGATACACATTTAGTGAAGTAACACTTTGTATGTATTACATGGTGCAACAGATAAATTTGTATTTGGTGCAAAACATATATACATTATATCATAATGTAGGAATAATATTGAAAATAAGACACAGTGTAGCTGTACAAAAGAACATACCTGGTTCATAAATATGTGGTAGTTCTGTAACAGTTGTGAAAAAGGCTGTATAACATATATAAGATTTTTGTGGGAGGTCCAAATTTTGTAATTTTGTTTAAAGGGAAATTTTGGGGTTCCTTTTAATCTCCTGTTATTCATCCTAATATGCAAGTGCATTCTGGTTTTTACATTTTTGTAATCTTGGAAATGAAGTAAAAATCTGGTATATGCCAAAAATACTTTAACCAGTGCTCTTTAATACATATTGAAATAATTGAAAATAAAAATAAAACTGTACACAGGATTTGTTATTTTGAATTTCATATCGACCGTGACCCATTGTCAATTTTTTGTCAATCCTTGACATTCTTGTATCACTCACTTTGTATCAAAGGAATTATGGCAAAATATTCTCCAAACAGATCATAAGGGACAGGAACCGACTCCAGAACTAATCCTGTTGGAGCTTATGTGTATAAAAGTTAGGTTATTGGCTTGGGAACTCAAATGTTTCCATGTTTTGACTCGGAAAGTAAGTCTCTAGCATTGTGGCTACATCCAGGGGCTGGTTCTAATATTTGGACTGCATTTGTCGCTTTGCCTTCAATTGCATATATAGTTTTAGTGTTGGGATATCATCTATTATGAAGTTATAACCCAGGGGATTAAGCCTCCAAGGGATTGGCAGGCCCTGGAGCCAGCCTAGAAGCATATGTGCATTCATCTGTTTGTATATGTTATAGGGTGGGGATCTCAACTCTTTCCAAGTTGTGAATCAGAAACTAGGTCCCCAATTTATTGAGTCACGATCTTGAATACTGCGAATGTCATTAAACACATCCATTACAATGTTTTGATGTAGGGGTGATGCAGACCCCCCGAGATCAATTGTAGTATCATAGGATGCATTCGACGTCACTACCGGTATATATAAGTACTTGTAATTGTGTATATTGTTTTGGTGTAGGGATCTCGACTGTTTCAAAGTTATGACCCAGGGACTAAATCCCCAAGGGTGTGACCATACCCCATTGCCATCCTTGAAGCATATTGTACTGAATGCATTCAACTCTTTCTACTCACCAATTGTATACAATGTTATTTTTTATGTAGGTTTGGAGTGGGAATCTCAACCTTTTGAAAGTGTTATGATTCGGGGATGAAATCGCCAAGGGTGTGACCAGATCCCATGGCTATCCTGGAAGTATATGTACAATCAGCTCTTTATACTCGGCAAGTGTATATGTTGGTAACTTGGGGATCTTAATTTATTTGCTGCTCCACCCCTTAGACTGTAGGAGTAGGGATTAGCCTTTCATTGTGTATATGGTGGTAACTTATTTGCTGCCACACCCTTAGACTGTAGGGGGAGGGGTTAGTCTTTCATTGTGTATATGGTGGTAACGTATTTGCTGCTCCACCCCTTAGACTGTAGGAGTAGGGGTTAGCCTTTCATTGTGTATATAGTGGTAACTTATTTGCTGCCCCACCCTTAGACTGTAGGGGGAGGGGTTAGCCTTTCATTGTGTATATGGTGGTAACTTATTTGCTGCTCCACCCCTTAGACTGTATGGGGAGGGGTTAGCCTTCATTGTGTATATAGTGGTAACTTATTTGCTGCCCCACCCTTAGACTGTAGGGGAGGGGTTAGTCTTTCATTGTGTATATGGTGGTAACTTATTTGCTGCTCCACCCCTTAGACTGTAGGGGGAGGGGTTAGCCTTTCATTGTGTATATGGTGGTAACTTATTTGCTGCCCCACCCTAAGACTGTAGGGGGAGGGGTTAGTCTTTCATTGTGTATATAGTGGTAACTTATTTGCTGCTCCACCCCTTAGACTGTAGGGGGAGGGGTTAGTCTTTCCTTGTGTATATGGTGGTAACTTATTTGCTGCCACACCCTTAGACTGTAGGGGGAGGGGTTAGTCTTTCATTGTGTATATGGTGGTAACGTATTTGCTGCTCCACCCCTTAGACTGTAGGGGGAGGGGTTAGCCTTTCATTGTGTATATGGTGGTAACTTATTTGCTGCCCCACCCTAAGACTGTAGGGGGAGGGGTTAGTCTTTCATTGTGTATATGGTGGTAACTTATTTGCTGCCCCACCCTAAGACTGTAGGGGGAGGGGTTAGTCTTTCATTGTGTATATGGTGGTAACTTATTTGCTGCTCCACCCCTTAGACTGTAGGGGGAGGGGTTAGCCTTTCATTGTGTATATAGTGGTAACTTATTTGCTGCCCCACCCTAAGACTGTAGGGGTAGGGGTTAGTCTTTCATTGTGTATATGGTTGTAACTTATTTGCTGCCCCACCCTAAGACTGTAGGGGGAGGGGTTAGTCTTTCATTGTGTATATGGTGGTAACTTATTTGCTGCCCCACCCTTAGACTGTAGGGGGAGGGGTTAGACTTCATTGTGTATATGGTGGTAACTTATTTGCTGCCCCACTCTTAGACTGTAGGGGGAGGGGTTAGACGTCATTGTGTATATAGTGGTAACTTATTTGCTGCCCCACCCTTAGACGGTAGGGGTAGGGGTTAGCCTTTCATTGTGTATATGGTGGTAACTTATTTGCTGCTCCACCCCTTAGACTGTAGGGGGAGGGGTTAGTCTTTCATTGTGTATATGGTGGTAACGTATTTGCTGCTCCACCCCTTAGACTGTAGGAGTAGGGATTAGCCTTTCATTGTGTATATGGTGGTAACTTATTTGCTGCCACACCCTTAGACTGTAGGGGGAGGGGTTAGCCTTTCATTGTGTATATAGTGGTAACTTATTTGCTGCTCCACCCCTTAGACTGTATGGGGAGGGGTTAGCCTTCATTGTGTATATAGTGGTAACTTATTTGCTGCCCCACCCTTAAACTGTAGGGGAGGGGTTAGTCTTTCATTGTGTATATGGTGGTAACTTATTTGCTGCTCCACCCCTTAGACTGTAGGGGGAGGGGTTAGCCTTTCATTGTGTATATGGTGGTAACTTATTTGCTGCCCCACCCTAAGACTGTAGGGGGAGGGGTTAGTCTTTCATTGTGTATATAGTGGTAACTTATTTGCTGCTCCACCCCTTAGACTGTAGGGGGAGGGGTTAGCCTTTCATTGTGTATATGGTGGTAACTTATTTGCTGCCCCACCCTAAGACTGTAGGGGGAGGGGTTAGTCTTTCATTGTGTATATAGTGGTAACTTATTTGCTGCTCCACCCCTTAGACTGTAGGGGGAGGGGTTAGCCTTTCATTGTGTATATGGTGGTAACTTATTTGCTGCCCCACCCTAAGACTGTAGGGGGAGGGGTTAGTCTTTCATTGTGTATATGGTTGTAACTTATTTGCTGCCCCACCCTAAGACTGTAGGGGGAGGGGTTAGACTTCATTGTGTATATGGTTGTAACTTATTTGCTGCCCCACCCTAAGACTGTAGGGGTAGGGGTTAGTCTTTCATTGTGTATATGGTGGTAACTTATTTGCTGCCCCACCCTAAGACTGTAGGGGGAGGGGTTAGTCTTTCATTGTGTATATGATGGTTACTTATTTGCTGCCCCACGCTTAGACTGTAGGGGGAGGGGTTAGTCTTTCATTGTGTATATGGTGGTAACTTATTTGCTGCTCCACCCCTTAGACTGTAGGGGGAGGGGTTAGCCTTTCATTGTGTATATGGTGGTTACTTATTTGCTGCCCCACCCTAAGACTGTAGGGGGAGGGGTTAGTCTTTCATTGTGTATATGGTGGTAACTTATTTGCTGCTCCACCCCTTAGACTGTAGGGGGAGGGGTTAGTCTTTCATTGTGTATATGGTGGTAACTTATTTGCTGCTCCACCCCTTAGACTGTAGGAATAAGGGTTAGCCTTTCATTGTGTATATGGTGGTAACTTATTTGCTGCCACACCCTTAGACTGTAGGGGGAGGGGTTAGTCTTTCATTGTGTATATGGTGGTAACTTATTTGCTGCCACACCCTTAGACTGTAGGGGGAGGGGTTAGTCTTTCATTGTGTATATAGTGGTAACTTATTTGCTGCTCCACCCCTTAGACTGTAGGAGTAGGGGTTAGCCTTTCATTGTGTATATAGTGGTAACTTATTTGCTGCTCCACCCCTTAGACTGTAGGGGGAGGGGTTAGCCTTCATTGTGTACCTGGTGGTAACTTATTTGCTGCTCCACCCCTTAGACTGTAGGAGTAGGGGTTAGCCTTTCATTGTGTATATAGTGGTAACTTATTTGCTGCTCCACCCCTTAGACTGTAGGAGTAGGGGTTAGCCTTTCATTGTGTATATAGTGGTAACTTATTTGCTGCTCCACCCCTTAGACTGTAGGGGGAGGGGTTAGCCTTCATTGTGTATATAGTGGTAGCGTATTTGCTGCCACACCCTTAGACTGTAGGGGAGGGGTTAGTCTTTCATTGTATATATGGTGGTAACTTATTTGCTGCCCCACTCCTTAGACCGTAGGGGGAGGGGTTAGCCTTTCATTGTGTATATGGTGGCAACTTATTTGCTGCCACACCCTTAGACTGTAGGGGAGGGGTTAGTCTTTCATTGTGTATATGGTGGTAACTTATTTGCTGCTCCACCCCTTAGACTGTAGGGGGAGGGGTTAGTCTTTCATTGTGTATATAGTGGTAACTTATTTGCTGCTCCATCCTTAGACTGTTGGGGTAGGGGTTAGCCTTTCATTGTGTATATGGTGGTAACTTATTTGCTGCTCCACCCCTTAGACTGTAGGGGGAGGGGTTAGCCTTTCATTGTGTATATGGTGGTAATTTATTTGCTGCTCCATCCTTAGACTGTTGGGGTAGGGGTTAGCCTTTCATTGTGTATATGGTGGTAACTTATTTGCTGCTCCACCCCTTAGACTGTAGGGGGAGGGGTTAGCCTTTCATTGTGTATATAGTGGTAACTTATTTGCTGCCCCACCCTTAGACTGTAGGGGGAGGGGTTAGCCTTTCATTGTGTATATGGTGGTAACTTATTTGCTGCCCCACCCCTTAGACTGTAGGGGGAGGGGTTAGTCTTTCATTGTGTATATGGTTGTAACTTATTTGCTGCCCCACCCTTAGACTGTAGGGGGAGGGGTTAGCCTTTCCCTTAGACTGTAGGGGGAGGGGTTAGTCTTTCATTGTGTATTGTGTATGCTTCCAACAAAATGTTGTTAATATCCATCGATTGGTTCAAGAGAAAAATCACTTGAAGCAAAATTGCCACATTAATGTTTTTTGGCACCACTTTTTAGCCCTCTCGGAGATTGTTGGTATCAATTGATTGGTTCCATAGAGGAAGTCGATTAAATCAATTCAATATAGCTAAATAACCCTTTATAGCCTCACCCATCAACACCCTGACGGGTCAGCCCCTCCATTTGTACAGTTTTGAATCCCCGTCTCCCGTAAATGCTTTTAACCGAATATGATTGATATCTAGTGCACTGTTCCTGAGAAGATGTCGTTGATAGCTGTAAAGTCTAATTGAGCCATTTAAGCCCACCCTACAAGCTCCATGGGGATCCGCCAAACATTTTGTAGAGTTTGGAATACTCAGCACCAAAAGAGGCTTCCAGCAGAATTTTCAAACAGCGGTTGTGGAGAAGAAGTCGTTTAAGAAATTGTTGACGGACGACAACGAACGGCGTGATTGTTTTGGAATTTTCCAAAATCTTCACGTGTTAGTGTCAAAGCTGTCATAGACCGCACACGTTCGTTCAATCGGACACCCTCGGACCTTTCCGACAATTAACATTCCTATGTTCTTATTTCCCCCCTAGTATAATCGATATTTGGTTCGGATAATGGTTGTATCGACACTTCAGTATTTTCTGATTTTGTTTTCTTTAAATTTGCCCATACGTGTTCTATCATAGATATGTAGTCTTCTTATCTGTAGATTTGTGAAGACACATAATCCATCAAAACATGTATGATACAATTGGCGACACATAACACTAAATTTATCGAAACATCTCTCCTAAAAGTCCAATTGAACAAAAGATATTAACCTGCATAAGGAACACGAAACCACGACCCACAATGTGATACCATTTGATGAGTAATTATTATAGAAGTCTGTCTCGAGTACATGCAACTTATCAATAAATCATTGCGGTCGCCGCCGCGAAGATGACTCGGAAATCCGAGTATATTCGGAGGAGAATGGAGTGCATTGTAATTTCATATGATCTATATAAGGGGAAAGTTAATGTTAAATGTATGATTCATCCTATTGAAATAAATGTTTATGAAATTAATCAGTCGTTTAACCAATAATCCTTAACACCGTGCCACATGAAAAGAGCCATGTTTATTAATCATAATGAAGATTACATCTGAACTATTACACAACTCTCTTACTGAACTATGTCTATTATAGGTTTTACATTTAAATACCAAAATAACACATGGACTCGTTATCACAAATCAATACGCCGTGAAGGAGTGTAATTCATAATGGCGCATCTAAGGTCACATGCACTCAACATTCTCCTATCGGAAGGTCGTCCTTAAACGACATGGCCCGGTTTCATCAACGTTCCTTAACTTAAGGAAGCTCCTTAACTTAAAAAATTCCATAGGAAAGCATTACAGAATTAAGGGAAAGTTCCTTAACTAAGGATTTCCCCCTTAAATTCTGTAATGCTTTCCTAAGGAGATTTTTAAGTTAAGGAGTTTCCTTAAGTTAAGGAACGTTGATGAAACCAGGGCCAGTTAGTAGGACGTAACATCGTTTAAAACCAAATCAGTCACTTGTTTATATTGTACTTGTATTGTTGAAATGAAAGAACATTTCATTTACCGTTAATTGAAACGGAATGACGTTGAAATTTCGGAAAACGAAAACGAAACAAATACGGCGGAATACTAGTATCTCCATTGTTGTCTAATACAATTATCAATTAGATTTTAAAGTTAAAAAATGTTTTAGTTACATAGTGATTATTCTGAAATTTAACTTACCAACATTCATAAAGTCATGTTTTCACAATTTCACCTATTGAAACAGAAAGGAAACGCATACTGAGACCCCTGAATTGCTATGTGAATTTCAAAACAGAAATGTTGGTTTCATTCCTAGTATGTAAATTACAAAAAAAAACAAAAATAACAACAAAAAAAACAAAAACAAAAACAAAAAAACAAAAACAAAAAAACAGCAGAAAACAAAAAATAAACGAATCGTGTATATGCTATGGGAAATGTTGTGGTTTTAACCAGTGGGAGAAACCAATAGAACACCTCAAACCCAACTTTTCTTTTCGAACGCACGATACATATTTATGAATCCCCTGACAAATAAAACTTGAACAAGTGCACCTTATTTTCGTTACGAATACTTCTTCGTACATGTATTAAAAGAAAAACCTAGGAACAAACGAGGAGGACATACCCACGTGTATTGTATTGATATCTAATGAGAAAACGTGTTTTGTATAAGTCATTATGTAATTCTTGTTCGTTGAAAATTTCAAGGAAAGCTTTATGATAATTCTCCCCTAACAGAGTGTGGGGAATTGCTTTATGATAATTCTTCTCTAACAGAGTGTGAGACATTACTTTATGATAATTCTCGCCAAACAGAGTGTGGGATATGACTTTATGATAATTCTCCCCTAACAGAGTGTGGGACATTTTTATATTATAATATTCGCCAAACAGAGTGTGGGACATCACTTTATGATAATTCTCGCCAAAGAGAGTGTGGGATATTACTTTATGATAATTCTCCCCTAACAGAGTGTGGGATATTTTTATATGATAATATTCGCCAAACAGAGTGTGGGATATTACTTTATGATAATTCTCGCCAAACAGAGTGTGGGACATTGCTTTATGATAATTCTCCCCTACCAGAGTGTGGGACATTGCTTTATGATAATTCTCGCCAAACAGAGTGTGGGACATTGCTTTATGATAATTGTCCCCGAACAGAGTGTGGGACATTACTTTATGATAATTCTCCCCTAACAGAGTGTGGGATATTGCTTTATGATAATTGTCCCCGAACAGAGTGTGGGACATTGCTTTATGATAATTGTCCCCGAACAGAGTGTGGGACATTACTTTATGATAATTATCGCCAAACAGAGTGTGGGACATTGCTTTATGATAATTCTCCCCTACCAGAGTGTGGGACATTGCTTTATGATAAGTCTCCCCTAACAGAGTGTGGGACATTGCTTTATGATAATTCTCCCCTAACAGAGTGTGGGACATTGCTTTATGATAATTCTCCCCTAACAGAGTGTTGACATTGCTTTATGATAATTCTCCCCTAACAGAGTGTGGGACATTGCTTTATGATAATTCTCCCCTAACAGAGTGTGGGACATTGCTTTATGATAATTCTCCCCGAACAGAGTATGGGACATTGCTTTTGGTCTGTTTCTTAATTATAAGTTAAGTTTATTCCTGGTTCATGACTGTATAGAGTCCTCTATACCAGACAATACATACATAAATTATAAATTTCAAGCATTTCCATCCAGTTACATTGTACATACATACATTTGTGTCTATGATTCAATTCTTGCTTTGTTGGGGTGTCCAGTGAGTATCTAGCTTATTTTTAAAAGAATTGACCTAGCCTGTCTATTTTCCCGACACAGAGGGAGACGGGGTATCGGTCACTACACGTATTATTGCATCAAATGAGATCATAAAAATGAAATTATGAAAAACCGTGGCCAAAACCCTTTAATGCTGATACAACATGTTCAGGAAGTTCGTTCCAAATGGTCACTGTTCTAAAAAATTAAAACATGCATGTCTCTTCAATAAGGTCCCCGGACGAAGTTCCGAAACGACTATTTGGCTTTTATTTCGGTTCTCTCTTCCTACTTGGAAAATATTCTTTTCCATAAACAAGAAATTCGAACAGATTCTGACGTCACAACGATGATAACCTATTTTAAGTTCAAGGTAACATGATGTCTGATTCGTACATGACTAATAAAGCGTCTTAAAACGTCACTTAGTGTTTTATTCTTTAAATGTTTACGATGAGATGATTCGGAAATGCGAGGTCATCAGTATAATAGTTTATAAGAGGAGACTGTCTGTATCTACGATAACTATATTCGTCATTTCCCAGTAATACGATAGTTAAGTGATGTTTTGTGTTTGTCTGTAGAGGGTTCTTTCTTATAACTACAAAATTATGTTTATGATAAATTCAATTAAATTACTGAAATATAAAATCATAAAGATTACTGATCATGAAAACAAAACATCATAAAATTACTAAATGTTTATTTATAATTACTCGATTTTCACGATCCCCATGCCCTGATTAACTATTAATACCGATTCTATGTCGTATCTGGCTTTCAGAAAAATATGGCAAGCCAAGTTGTCATTCATTCATGGAGCAATGTTGATCCAGTTGTTTACTAAATTACAAAAGATATCTGATAAACATATAACATATCTGATAAATATAAGATATTTTATAAATATAAGATATGTTATGATATACATCTTTTTTAAAGTTATTCATGGAGCAACATTAATCAAGGATTTAACCAAATTATAAAAGATATCTAGTATATTATATAAGATATATAATAAATTATATAAGGTATTTAATATATTATATAAGATATCTAATATATTGTATAAGATATCTAGTATATTATATAAGATATCTAATAAATTATATAAGATATTTAATATATTATATAAGATATCTAATAAATTACATTGTATATAAGATATCTCATAAACTTTTCTTTATAAGATGAATATTATCCCCAACATAAAGCTACGGGAGTATCGAGAGAATCCATCCCTCAATTGGAATGTTAATTTCAAGATTCTCGGTGGAAAATTATGCCAGACAATGCGCTCAACGTGAACATGCTGAATTGGATTCATTTTCAGAGTGGTTGAAGTCTATCAAGTCTTTCATTCAGAAAAAAATGTGCTTTTTGCGTTACAAAATGGAAACTAAACATAAGTCGATATTTCTTGACCCCGATGTTCGAACAACATACAACAATCTACATGAGAAGTATGTGATGGTGTCTGCAGACAAAGTATCTAACAACTTGATACAATTTGTTTGCAGACGCTATTACATTTATTGCTTGCAAAAAGAATTAGTCTTGCTCGATAACCTAGGTAACCCTATACTTACACATTGACCGACGGTTTTTCGAAAGATGAAATACTATCTAACCATGCTTCTGTATCACAATCTTTCAAGATTCCTGTTAAAGAGCAAGGCGCTGGCCAACCCCGTATTCATTGGAAACCTTAACTACACAAAGATCCTCATAAGCAATATTGCTGGCTCTGCTAATTGCTCGATAAAGCCTTTATCAAAACTTCTTACTATTCTTAGTACCATCAAATAAGGGCTTCAGACCTATTGTGACTCTGCTGACTCCAGGAGTGGAATAAACGGGATGTAGATTTTGAAAAACTCGAAAGATCTTTTGAAGATCTTGAGCACCCCCCCCCCCCCCCCTAAATAAAATGTTGTTTTTTTTCGATCAAATCCTTTGATTTCCCCACCCAATCCACTACCATACCTCATGAAAAACTGAAAGAATGCCTTAGATCTATCGTTATGCGAGCTTTCTTTTCCAAAAAAAAGGGGGACGGCGATACAGATATATGGTGGTGAGCTATCTTGGAGCATACTTTGTGAAAAAAAAACACAACAAAAGCTAAGATGGAATATATAGTATAGATAAAGAAAGGATGATTGAATTCCTTGTCGACAATATTTTTGTTGAGTTCGGAGGAAAGATTTTCCATCAGACTGTTGGCATTCCCATGGGAACAAACTGTGCCATACTCTTAGCTGACTTTCTTTTGTTATCATACGAGACCGAATTTGTGGAGGGGCCAATCAGTACATGTAACAAAAATCTTGTCAAATCTTTTAATTTCACTTTCAGATATATGGACGATGTGTTGCCTATAAACAACAAGAAGTTTGGAGACCACGTCGATCGTATATACCCTTCTGAACTTGAAAATAGAAACAAAAAAACAACAGACTCTTCTACATCAGCTGCATACGTCGATCTCTTCTTAAACTATGATCAACAAGGAGAGCTTACTACTAAGCTATACGATAAACATACCATTTCTTGATAGTAACATCCCTGCTTCTCCATCCTATGGTGCTTACATGTCGCAGTTGATTCTTTATTCCAGGGCTTGCTCTAAATATCGAGATTTTCGTGATCGATGTCGACTGCTCACAAACAAACTAACAACACAAGGATTCGAAAGAAGCAGGTTGATCAGAACTGTGGGCAATTTTATGGTCGCCATTTTTGTCTCATTGAAAAATATTCTGTATCTTTGTGTGATATGAAGATGGACGTTTTTGCTTTTACATGGGTCTCCATGTAGATTTGCCTTTTTCGTATTTTGACCCTAGTTTAAACGATTTTGAGTTTTTGTTGATGCTTCAGAATTCTCTATTTTTTATAAGATATTTTATATATTATATGAGTTATCTTATAAAGTTGATAAGATATATAATATTATAAGATATTTTATATAACGTGATAAAATCCTGGATTAATGTTGCTCCGTGGATAAACGACAACTTGGCTGCCACAGAAATCATCAATCCGTGTGAATCAGATTCATCATCGTTCAATTCATCTCTATCTATCAATTCATCCTTCTATCAAGTCATTCATTCTTCTATTCACCCATCTATCAATTCATCAATCCCTCAATTTATCCATCCTTCAATTCATCCATCTGTCGATTCACCCATCTATTAATTTATCAATCCTTCAATTCATCCGACCATCAATTTATCCATCTGAGTAAATTTGTCTGTGAGTTTTATAGCATTCCTCATTTTCACGTTTGGATGTTAAGGACAATTAAAATAACAATATTTTTCGTATTCTTCAGCAATAATACGTATAATTTCTTTGTGTGTTTAAACCGAAACAAATATTTACGATTTGTTTTAACCGAAACAAATGCTTACATAGTATTTTAATCTTAACAAAATGTTTATTTGTAAACCGAAACAAATATTAAAGGCCCAATATACGTAACTTCAGAAAAATTTTCGTGATTCTGAAAAATTCTGAAAAAAACTCCATTTGCTAACCATGCAAAAATAAGTCTTAAACGAAGTAAACCTGAGCGGTAACTAACAAGAAGCTCTTGACAATAAAATCCAAAGAATTGAAAATAATTCATGTGTGGCCCACTTCAAGAACAAACCGAAGGTAGAAATTAGTTCAAAATGGACGCGTGTTTACAAATACCGTGTTTAAACTGCTGCTGTACCGGTAACCGAGTAATGATTTATCTTGGATATTGCTGATATCAGTTAATCTGAACTAAATCTATAAATATAATAAGTTATTAGGCTTGATTTTCGCTTCAAGTTTTGCCGAAAGTTACGTATATTGGGCACTTAAGGATGTTTTTTAACCGAAATAAATGTATTATTTTCATGATTTGTGATAGAAAAATAAATATCTTTGTTTCTTGTCAAAATCTATCATAACCTGTCATAACCTGCTTTCAATAGTTAGCGGACATGATATATATACATATATATACAATTACGATAGTTAACAAAACGATGCTATACGTAATTCAAAAGTAGATCCATAAACCTATTCAGCGTATACTGCTTTATCACATATCATCTTATGTTGTCCATCGGAAGAGGGTTTGATTTTAGGAAACTGATACTTCCCCAAAAAAGTACGATGTATACCTTCTGGAATTTCGATCAAAAGACATTCAACAAAGATTGTGCGTAACAAAAAAAAAGCATAATCTCCATGAATACCTAATAACAGACGCAAAAAGAAGATTTTTATTATTAATTGGTATACACTACACTCAAATGACCTTTATTCTTTTACCAATATATGTTTCTAAAACAAACAAACGCATGGAAAACCATATAACGATTTTGTAATATCTCTAAACCCCTGGTAAATTGGTCCTTCATCTGCGACAAACTGAAGTGCGCCAATTATAAGTCACTTGATATCCTCTTCAAACATCAACTGAAAAAGCTTGTAGTTGTCTGTCCTGTATATATAAAGGTCTATACTACTATGAATAAACTATTCCATACTTTGTGGTCCAGTCTACAGATATCACTACATGTACGGACTTCACATTTTAGAATATTTAGGACAATTTCAACTTTTTATAAAAAGAAGCTTTGTTTACCAATGAAACTGTGTTCAGAAAGTTGAATGAACAATTGATAGTTATTTGGATAAATATGTAATAGATTACTTCTCATGTGACGTACGATTGCCGAAGCAACATCCTTAATGTTCAAATTGGAGAAGGCATATCAACTGAAACATGAACAGGTAAGTCGTTATTGCATATTATACATGCTTCAAATGTTCTCATATGCAGAACTGAATGTATGAACCTTGATATAGGGTCATGGTTTTTGTTGATAACATTATACATACAAAGACTTAATAGATAACGTAACACGCACATATGCTGCACTTTTTAAATATTTTACCTTTTTTACCAGTCTACCAACTGCCGCTGTATTTGGGTAAAATATCTTCATTAATTGGAAAGGACTAAATTGCTACTTTCATACATTTAAGTTAACACACGTGGTGTAACCTCGCAACGTTGGTATGAAGTGTGTATTATAGTATAGCAGAAAAGGAGGCACTTGTTAACATTTTCTTCAGGTTTGGTCTTTACATAAAAAAAGAAAAGGTGGTAGCTATTCATTAAGGGAGCCGCCATGATTTGGTGTAAAACTAATTATCTCACAATTCAAGGACAGTGTGGTAAGGGTTTAAACAGCACACTTTAAGACTGCTGCTAAAATTGCTTGGGCTGGTAAACTATATTAAGTTTTGTGTTATATCAATAATTAGTCAATACTGTGGTGTAGTACTAGCACAATGCAGTAACTGGAAGCCTACTTTTGATATGAATTATTTCCATTCACTAACTTTTGGGAAATCGAGTTTGTCTAGATATGAACAGATTTTATATTTAGATAACTAAGTTGACTGTACTTTGCCCTGAATAGACAGGATAGCTTACTCAGTTTTTATGAAGGTACTCTTTGAATTACATAACAATGTATTCACATTTTTCAAGTTTGCTAGGATTTCACACGCTAGCCTTTTACCTTAATATTATATTTCATTTCGGAAACATCTCGTGTTCTTTATTATGCGGTATGCTAAAAGCAAGAGGACAGTAGAATACTAGTAGGCAGAAAAGAGGTTGTGCCTCCTGTTATTTTTATCTCCGGTGTAATACTGTTCCTGTTATTTTTATCTCCGGTGTAATACTGTTCCTGTTATTTTATCTCCGGTGTAATACTGTTCCTGTTATTTTATCTCCGATGTAATACTGTTCCTGTTATTTTATCTCCGGTGTAATACTGTTCCTGTTATTTTATCTCCGGTGTAATACTGTTCCTGTTATTTTATCTCCGGTGTAATACTGTTCCTGTTATTTTATCTCCGGTGTAATACTGTTCCTGTTATTTTTATCTCCGGTGTAATACTGTTCCTGTTCGACCTAATTCTTCTTAGTTCCTGTTCGATCAATTTCTGATTTACTGTCGCAAAAAGGTGGAACATGTGTTGGAACATCACAAAATAGTTCAATCTTGTCCACACTTTCTCTAAATCAAGCAGCTTTCGGTATCAGATCACCTGTACTGCTCTGCGAGTCAAAACAAAAACAGGTGAGTTGTAGGGCCTCCATTTGTCAACATTCCTCTCCAATAGTCGACAGTTTATTGAGCTCCATTAGGCCTTGTTTTTCAAGATCGATATTGTGAAACCTTTAATTTCACATCCTGACAGAGATTTTTAAAAAACCAACTGGATAAATGCACTAAGGCGCTGTTTCATGCGTCTTGTTTCATTTTTACATTGTTCATCTGAAAAAAGGTATCCTTATCGTGGATATGTATACAACTTCTAAGTTTCCGAAAAGATGACGTAACACACACATGTGCTGCACCTTTTAAATTCAGTAATAGATACAGTATGCCGGAAAAAAATTAATTAAACTTCACCATACAGCTGTTTCGTCCTCCTAGGACTCTTCAGTGATGCTAGGGGCCAAAAGGTGGGAATCCAAAATTTCTAAACTAATGTAGGAAGCAGAAAGGTCAGGTGCGTAAAACCCCTTTAATTTCCGAATTGAGTTTACGATTGCTTTCGGTCAACAGTAAGGTGTTTAGGCTTACATATATAAACGCTGTTGTATTGTAAACATTAAGTATGACAAATGGAGAAGTAAATGTGGTCTATCTCGAGATTAATTGAATAATAGGTTCTTTGATTTCATAACACCATGACTTTTGAACATGAGGTGTATGACACGCTTTGTATTTCATTGAGAAATCCGTCATGTCGCTTTCCCCTTCAGGCATTTCCTATCTCTTTGCATCATGGCAATTTTACATTACTCGTTGAATAGCACTATTTGCTACAATATCTAAATTATTTTGAAAAAAGAATTCAGAGAACAACAAAGCGTCAACAAACCCCTTAATCCGAGCTCAAAATCGAAAACTAGACCAGGTGTTCCGGGAGAGTAAACGCCTTCTGCTTCATCGACGACACCAGCCAAGTAAATCTAGGTCAGATCCAATTAAATGTCATGGCCTCAAAGTAAGAACCGAGACATAATTCTCAATCACGACAAGCAGGCATACTAGTGAGAATATTAAAAAACGTCATAATTAAACAGAATATAAGTAAAATATAACGTCAGAATGATAGGGTTAAAAATCGAAGCCAAACTATACATTGAACGATGTAGATGATACAGGACACTGTTGCAGATAAACCCACCAAGAGCGCCGATAGCAAACGACACGATTGTGACATAATGATCAAGGCATGCTCATCAAAATGTCAGTCGAAGTAATATACAATAGCATTATTCAAAAAATAATCGAAAAACCTTACATGCTTATTTATGTTGGTTCGTATTTCGTTATAGGTCTGGGACGGAGAAAGGAAAAGGAAATTATACGGAAAACGAAAGGAAGTCCGTTCTTCTATCAAGATTAATGGAAAGGGAATTTTTACTGACACCGGAGGTAATAAACGTCAATCGGTCAAGTCTACTGATGTCTGAATCGTTGGAAAATGATGAAGACTGCACTATTCGTCGGTTTATAGCCGGAAGTCGATCGGAGGGAGTGAATATGGTCGATTCCGATACGGATCTACTGTATACAGATGTTCTGGTGACAGCTATTTACCCTGGCCAAGGCGTCCCTCCAAACAGCTCACACAAGACCGTTCTATATGTAAAGGAGGCCCGTGACTGTCGACCTGGCTTTGCGTATTTACAGTTAGGAAAGCTAGGAAAGAAAGGTCGTCCAGCACTTTTACATGCTCTGATAAAAGTTGGGGATGCACATTTCGTTTCAAGCGATATCTACAGAGAACAATGTAGCTCTTTATTAACGGAAAAGGGCAATCAAACCTATGCAAATGGTCCCAGCAACACTGTCGTGGGTTATGAGTATGACGTAGTCATTTCCTTTCCATGCAGCAGTTGGCCAGAGGTAGCTAGTGAGTGGCTAACACGCACACGACTGTATGGCTGGCCAAGCGAAGAAATGATCAACAGCATAAGACAAAGTGGCTGTCACCTTGTCCCAGTAGGTGACAAATGCTCACATGACACGCTGTTACAATGGAGAATATCGTTTGTAGCCACCGAGCGTCGTTTAATCCACTCCCTCAGTCACATCCAATTCAAAGTGTATGTTCTGTTGAAATATTTCCTCAAACGTATTAAAGGAACTTTAAAGGACAGAATAGGGGATGTCGATATTTTGTGCTCATATTTCATGAAATTGCTCATATTTGTTGCAGTTGAAAATACAAGTCAAAGATTCTGGCAGGAAAGAAACTTCTTTCTCTGTTTTTGGTTTTGCTTCAACATCTTGATCGATTGGGTACGAGCAGGTTATTGTCCAAATTATTTCATCCCTTCCCTCAACATGTTCCAGAGGAAAGTTCACGGACAGCACCAACAAATCTTACTAGAGATTTTAAACAACTGTCACGGGATGAAATGGATGTGCTTTCCTACTCTTTGGAGAACTCTGTCTAATCCTAGGACACAAGCCGAACTTCAGCACCCTCAAGATTCCCAAGAAATTAACTGCTCTCTAGATATCACAGTCATGAACGCATTACGCAAAACTGGTACTAACCGAAATTTATTGAAAAAGATCACAAAGACCCTGCGTTTGCTGTCAGAATCACGGACAGAAAGTGAGGAAATCATCAGGTATTACTTCGCGATGAACATGCTTTCTGAAATGGCACGGCTTCGTGCTGATCGACAAAGCATGGTAGTTGGTCAAGGCAACAAGTCAAGGTACAAAACTCTGAGAAAATGTAAACACTGGCTGATTCCAAAGGCATCGTTTGGTACAAACATGCTGTATTTAGCTACTTTCCACTTCCTGATGGGAAACTTCAAAAAGTCGCTTGAGATATGCACACAAGTTATGCCTCTCGCAGCTAATTTAAAGATGAATGTTTTGCACAGATCACCAGAAGAAAAGAAAAGATATGAGCTCAAATACTCTGGACAAGGACAGACCTTACTAACTAGATGTAAACAAGAATTTGCAGACGTCTTGATGTTTTCAAAGAAGGAACCCGGGATGTGTCTTCCCCATCTTCATGAAGAATTACGGAAGTGCAACTATCACATAACTATCTGTCCATTACCTTACGCTGTGTTCCTGCTGTTCTTAGGCTTCCATGAGCTTGGCGACACTAGAAGGCGAGAGGCTGCACTTAATCAGCTGAGAGTGACCAAGTATGATGTTGAACAGGGCGGACATCAAAACTGCTGGGTACTTATCCTGCTAGGGATCTGCAACAAAATGGTAGGGAACGACCACATGGCTACAAGGGCATATCGGGACTCGGAACGTGCAGCTGCCAGTAATCCAACGAGAATGTAGTTCTGACTGGAGGGGACGAGCATGTGCCTAGATAGACGCTGGCTCACGTATCTTATCGAGACTTGAAATGTGGAGCTACCAACAAGCCAATGAAAAAATAGCCTTGGTGTATGTAGTATACTTCTCAAAAGGAGAGGAGAACAGTGGTATAGCTAGTGTATTGTTCACCTACGAGCCATGAGCTAAATACAAACATTTTCTTTCCAATCTGGCTCATAGTATTCTAAAAAGTTAATTATTTTACAGAATGCTAGGTTGCTTCCCAGAACGCGATATAAACTGGCTCACTGTCTGTAAAGAAAAGTCTGTATTTATATACGAGGTATTCTGTATATTCGGTATATAAAGGATACACATTGGTGAAGCTATGTTGCTACTTTTTATTGCGCTGTACAGAAAAGCGATTTAGTTGGTACGTGGTTTTCAGTCTGGAACTTTTTCGCGGGATTCAATTTCGCGGATTGCAAAATAATTATGAATCTAGACTAAATAGTGACAATATATATATAGAAAATTAAATTTTCAAGAGGTGTTAACTTTTCGCGAAGTTTGATGCATTCGCGAATTCAGCAACAGTGCATTATATTGTTTAGCCGAAGTCTACTTTTGTTGACGAATTGAGGGAAACAACCATAACGTGTGTTTGATGAACCAACAAGAAATGTAAAACATCAGTTTTCTCTGACGATGATAGTTCAGTTAAGAGGAATATGTTTCGCTTTGTTTACGATTAGTTGCATGAGTGTTGTTCTGTATAATATAAAGAGGGAAGCATCTGTCATTAACCTGTACGTAGAATATTTATGTTTAAGGGGAAGAACTCCTACGACCTTATGTGAAATGATAATGTTCTACTGTGGTTTCTAGGGGCGTCAAGCTGAATCTGATTGTAAAGTGTTGACGATAGTTCTGGATAGTACTGGCTTTTACAATGGTTTTAGTATAAGTACCCTGACAGAAAGTGACAGGGGCAGAACTGGTTCATTCCCTTGTTAAGGAAAGCTTTAAGGAAGTATCCATTGCTTAGAACTGTAAATAATGTGATTATTGATTGCTGGTGAACTGTGTTAATATTCTTAATTCTGGAGTAACTGATAGGAAGGGTCACACATTGTTATTATCACGTAAGTGTTCTGAAATTTAAATCATCATCCACTGATACGCCAGTGTCCTGGGAAGTAATATTTTTAAATTCTTTTTTATTTTGCCCTTGGTCTCCAGAATATAGTAATTCCAGGCTTAATTGATATTTGACGGAATTTTAGTATATTTATCTGATCAGACCTGAAGTTTATGTATTGATATACATGTAAACATGTACTGTTGGCTGGATGTCTTTATTACTGAAATAAAGATTATTATTATTATTATTTATGTATATCGTTTTATAAACATTCAGTGTCTTTTTGGTTCTTTTTTTTTGTATAACTTTGTATCATCTGCATAAAGTGGAGAAACAACAAACAGTATCGGACCTAAACACCGAGCCGCGCTGTACTGCGTATATGTGTTAGACGTCACCACTTCATGTGTTCTGGTGTTCAGAAAATTTACTTATTTATTAGTTACACGTTACAGATTATCGTATACTTCCAGTTTCTGTATATTGTAAGTGGGCGTTACCTTATCAAGAGAATTCACTCACAATTAAAACGTGAGGAATGTCGTATCTAACACCTCTCTAATGGATTATCTTTGAACTTAAAGGCCCAATATACGTAACTTTCGGCAAAACTTGAAGCGAAAATTAAGCCTAATAACTTTTTATATCTATAGATCTAAAATTAACTGATATCAGCAATATCCAAAATTAATTCTTACGCGGTTACCGGAAAAGCAGCAGTTAAAACTCGGTATTTGTAAACACGCGTCCATTTTGAACCGTCTTCTATCTTCGGTTTGTTGTTGAAGTGGGCCCCACCTGAATTATTTTCAATTCTTTGGATTTTGCTGTCAAGAGTTTGTTATTAGTTACCGCTCAAGTTTACTTCGTTTTAGGCTTATTTTTGCATAGTTATCAACTGGATTTTTTCAGAATTTTTCAGAATCACGAAACATTTCCTGAAGTTACGTATTGGGCCTTTAAAAGTACACAATTGTTAATTAGAATATTATCTTTTAAATGAACGCTTCGAATTCGTGCAGTTTACAGCGTGCTCGGCTTGATTCATTAAGTTATGAAAAAAGACAAGTTTTCAAAAATAATTGCTAGAATCATAATAATTTTTATGAGATCGAGCGCTGTTCAAATTAGCATTTGTTCTAGTTTGTCTCTTTTTTATCGTGTGCACATCAAAGTGAAATAAAAACTAAAATGAATGTTGATACAAGTTTAAATTGAATGGTATCCAGCTTAGGGGCCGCGGTGGCATCGCCTGTCAACAAAACCTGTCAATTGTGTTATAATTGTGTCGATTGTGATTAAAATATAAGGTCCTACTATAAGGAAATTGACATCAGCGTCATGCCTACAGAAATATACTGGCCGTGGTCAAGGTAAAATTATCTAACATAATGTCACGAGAAACGACCATTCTAATTGGTCGAAATCTCCGAATAAACTTTTATTCGGGGAAACGAAGGTATACACCGATTCTGGCCCACGGTATGCAAACGTCAAAGAAGTGTACCGTGGGTTTCCGACGATGCCTCGCAATGTAATAGGACTAAAACAAAATAAACCAAACCAAAATATCCAGATTAACTCATCCAGGGGTTACGCTCACTCACCGAAACCGGAAATGCTAAGGTTCATCAAGAGAATGAACCCCAGAGCAAACCCCTGATTGGCCGAGTCAAAGATAATGTTTGGCCCTTTTGTTGCTTACACCAGTCTCAGGCCACCATAACAGTTTTCAGGTGTATCGAAATTGCATAACGTACTCTCCAAATTTTACTCCGCCCTTTTAATTCCAAAACATTAAAAAACCCTCAATTGCTAAAAATAGTATAAGTATGTGGAAATTAAGAATTGAACAAAACATATTTAAAGTAGAGTATAAGTTTATAGACAACATAAACCTTCCGGTGTATCGAAACTATAGGAAATATATAGAGAGCACAAGAATAGTCCTACTTCAAGAACACCATCAGGGCCTTCCAGTTTTTCTCCAGTTCCACGGGGTTCTTGAATCCATGACTAGAGAACCACCGCGCATGCGCCTTGGTATTGATACCTGCACGGTTGTAATTGAAGAGCATATTCGGTTGAGGCTTGATACCGAATTTATAGGCTACAATCCCTAAATATGAATCGTCTATGCGCAAATATTTGATATACGGGAAGGCAAATACGAATCTGCGCATCACTGAGTCTGAAACAAGAAAGGCGCCCCCGGCTAGATAAGGAACATAGAAATCATACGGGTACTCTGATAAAGGCACAAACCATTTCGAATTCGGGTTTGAAAAGGGGCGCGAATGAGGCACCAAAAGTCCCGTGAATAAGTTCTCAATGGTTCCGGGCACCAAGCGCCGGATGTACAGAAGAAGGTTCGGCAGCAGCACCAAATAATCGTCGTCCACAAAGTAATTGACCTTTGCCCCCGGACAGTGTTCCAGCCCCCAGTTGAAGGCCATTATAGTTTTATAAGTATTATTATGATAGGTGTCTATGAAGTTTTCCTGTACGATATCGCGGTACATTTCCGCTTCCGTGTCCACAGACTTTTGTAGTTCCGGGTCACTAGTGTTGACTCCAAGTAAGAACACAAGACGAATGTTTGGGTCTTCAATATTGCCCTACGTACGTCGGACACCGTCACGGTTCACTGAATTTCCGACTGCCGACTTGACCAGGATAAGTAGAGTGTGTGACACGTTCGGGCTGAATGTACAACGGTCGGGTCGGTGGAGGTACTCGAACGGGTGAGGATTGATGGGCGTGTCGCGGATGATGTTTGTGCTATTTAAAACCTGTATGTTGTACGCCTCGCGCAAATTGATATGCATCGGGTACCTAAACCCGGTTGTCAGGTGTGATCTCTGCTGTTTTTGGTTTGGAATTCCTTTAACCTTCTGTGACTTTGACAGGATCAAGGTCACCGAGCCATTTGGAGTCTTGGTCTCCACAAATGTGACGTTTTTCCGAGATCCAGACATTCGTCCTTTAAGCCGTGTGGCATTGCTGACGTAGAATGGCATTAAAATTCCACTTAGATTCTTCAGCAGGCGGTCCCCCTGTGATCGGGTCAGTTGCTTGGTTGTTCCATTGGTAACATACGTCACAGTATCCAAGTGGGTATGTAGCAGCGCACACATCGTCATTAGCCCGGAAATGAACAGCAACAAAGCAATTAAGTACTTCACGTTTCCAAACAGATTTATTTTACTGGTTCGCTTACTCATCATGCAATGACTTTGGTCTCTTAATTATAAGCTTTAAATAGTCTACAGATACAGTGACGTCAGCTTAATAATGATCTTTATTCCGTACACAGTGCGAACGAAGTCAGTATATTGGTATCCTTGACGTCACATCCTCCGTATGACGTCAGTTAATTAGCGATGAAGCAGATGTATGTGCCGTAACGTCAATTAAATGGTGATCATGTTAGTCTTTTCTTAACAGGTAACGACCAACAGGAACACCGAATATTTTCGTGATGCTAACACTGTCTGGTAGATCTGTATTTCCACTGTATCAGTTCCTGTGAAAATAAGATAAACAGAATAAGAAAGGTTACAACCGAATATCTTAATTAGTGTAAATAATCCAAATTAAAATCGTCGATAAAACTAGGACAGAATACAAAGAAAGGAAAGATTTACAAAGATATCTTGCAAATTATCAACAATATACATTGGCGAATAAACCCTGGCTTATAAATGCAAAATTCATGCTGTTACATTTATTGAATCGTACTCATTTGATATATAAGTTTTGAAATGAAATCTGATATCCGAACTCTGTTTTCAATTAATTGCAGTAAAAAGATTAAAGTCTCTAAAGTCAAAATCGGCGATTAATAGATTATTACTGTCTGTGATACTTCAATGTCCATCCACCTATGCTTTTTTATGTAGGCCTAGATCGATTTTATTGTGCTTTTTAGTATTATTAATTATGATTTTATATTCAAAGCTGCAAACTGGATGCCCTTATAAAATCAGACTGTTGTTTGTGACGAGGGAATGGGTGTGGGGTCTGAAACCGTGATAAAATCTGATTTTTAGCGAAAATATAGTAGGCCTAAGCTTATATCCTAGTTGGCTGGTGCACTCTCCGACTCTTCACGCTATTGCTGTTCAAAGCACTGGGTTCGTGGTTGTATGTCTCTGAAAGTTTAATAAACCCGTACAAGTTCACAGAAAACTCTACATAATGATTATTTAATGAAAGGAAGTAAGAATGAATTCAATAGGCATAACACTTACCAAAACATTAGGCCTACAGTACAGTAAAAATTGTCCTTGCCCGGTCAGGAACTCTGTCGGAAATGACGTCATCTAGTTATAATTAGGATTATCTCCCCCTATCTCCGCACAGTTTTCTTTGAGAGGTTTTACTCACAGGGACCTGGGAATTTGTTACAGCTAGTTTTGGACCCGAAATAGGTTGTTTAGAGTTGTTTTACACGTTTGGGGGGGGGGGGGGGTTAAGATCAATTTTCGATAAAAATGCCCCCTCAGTGGCCAATATAGCTTTTATGACCATTTTAGGTCCAAAACTATTTTAGGTCCAAAACTAGCTGTAACCAATATTCTCAGGTCCCTGTGGTTTTACTAGGTTTTCTGACAGCATTTGTACCAAGGAAAGAGAAGCAATATACTGAGAAGAAATTGATAAATGAATTTTACTAAGAGAAAAGGGAAAGAGAAAAATGTACAGATCTACACATGTAACTATAATTGTTGCATTACTTTCGTTGAGCCGAGGGATGAGCATACAGAGAGATAGCTGCGATAATGTAGAGCTCTCTACACGACGAGACGATTTTTTTTATATTGCGGGGCAGAGCCATAAGAGATCTGGTATTAATATTAGTACTTACAGTTTGTGCTCATAGCCAATAGGCCTACAACAGCTCCAGCACTGCCCGACCACGTGCTTACTTACAGTCGAGTAGCAGCGTAACTTATCTTCTTTGGATTTTGGATTCCCACATTTTGGTCCCTAGCATCAATAAAGAGTCATAGGAGGACGAAACAGCTGTATGATGCAATTTAATTCATTTTTTCGGCATACTGTATCTATTACTAAATTACTAAAAAGGGTGCAGCATATGTGTGTGTTACGTCATCTTTAATGATAGGGGTGGCAGACTCTACTGGTAGATTTTTTAGTCCCAGGGGTTTCCTGGAGCCTCCATAGCCACAGTTGATCTCATTTGAGTAGTGGCACGGTACATAATATACACATTTTCGTAGTACACGATTCGAAATTATACAAAACTAGTTTAATTTTATTTCTAAATTCATAAATTAAATCGCACCTGACCCTTCTGCTTCTACATTAGTTTAGAAATTTTGGATTCCGACCTTTTGGCTCCAAGCATCACTGAAGAGTCATAGGAAGACGAAACAGCTGTATGATGCAGTTTAATGATTTTTTTTTCGGTATACTGCATCTATTACTAAATTGAAAAGGTGCAGCATAATTATGTGTGTGTTACGTCATCTTCAAAGACATAACACAGTGCCGTGATGTACTCTAGAACCCTTAACCCTTCGGTCAGTAGCCCGGCTTTTACGACTAGACTACCGTGCCTCCTAAAGTTGTTCCAAAAAGTATAGATCAATTTCTACAATACACATAAAATAATTAAAAAGAAAAATATATCGTAATTAAACATCTTACTGTATTATATCACCCAATACAGGCCTTCACGTGATACATGTGTAGCATATTTAAAAACCAATGGCGACACCTTACACTTTGTAAGGTCACGTTTAGCGTAATTAACAAGCAATGGCGACAACTAACACTTTCTAAATACGCGTACAAATTAAGTGAAGCCTTTGACAGAACGGAATCGGTCAGATTTCTTTAATGACGTCATCACTACACGCCATGGACCGTTTCGTGTCTATGGCGGCTCATTCCCCGAACACCAACTCTGGTAACATGAAAGAAAGGTGTTTATATAGGAAATCCTTTGAAGTTTAAGTTATAGTCTGTTTCAACTAGGAATTTCAAATCATTTAATTTGTAGATATGATACTTAGTCAGTATTAAATGAAATTAACAAAATATTCTCATGTATTATAGCTTTAAGTAATAGAAAATTATCATTAAATATTATATTTTAGATTTAATAAATAGAAAGTAATCATTAAATTACATTACTTGAAAAATAAATTTCCTTAATCGAATTATTTAAAGCATATATTGATAATAAAATGAATTTTCTATTAATACATATATGTTAGTATATTAACTGAAAACCATTAAATGAAAATGACATATAAAACACACAATAACAGAAAATATTAAACTGATGTCACACAAATTAAGCACAAATCTTAACAAGTTTAACTTTAATATTCTGTGATATAAATAAGGCATTTGAGAGGGTTCGGCATGTAGGTATTTGCAAAAACTTTACAAAAACTTTACAAAAATGGTATAAAAAGGAAAATTATTTGAGTGGTTAAGAGCTTAATAAATTGATGGATACCAAGCAAATACCGTTATATCTGCAAGAGTTCCTCAAGGATCTGTTCTTTGGCCCTTTTTATTTCTATCATTTATTGATATAACAGCTGATGTAACTTCTTATATTAACTTGTTTGCAATTGATATGACTTCTCTATATGTTATTGAAGATAGTGATGGTGACCTTAATACGCATGCTGATCATACTAAATGATGATATTTCATCAATCTCTGCTTGGGCTAATCAATGAATGGCAAATTATTTTAAATCCATGCAACTAAAACAGTAGCATTAACTTTTACTCTTAGCTTTCTAATCCTCATTCCCCTCTTTTCTTTAATAACCATACTATAACAAACATACTGTTTCTATATATGGGTGATCTTTAAGGATAAAATAATTTAGATGTTTTTTCAATAGTGTAGTTTACCAACTAATTCAACTATACTTAATTATACTACCTCATACATTTATATACATTGTGCATAAAGCACTAAAACACTCTATATGTATAAGTAATTCATATTTTAATAAGGTAGTTCTAAATATGTCATTTAAAAAAAATCATAATAAAGGTATGAGAGTGTTTGAGAAAGGGATCTTTCATTGATAAAACATTATACTGCTAAGTTTCTTTTCCATCTACACCGAAATAAAATTTGATATGTCAATGTATATATATACAAAATGGATAACGGAAACTGGTTATCTTTTTTGGGAAAGACTTAAATAGGCTCAGCCTGCTTTTATTGTATACTATTTCTTTTTAGTTCTTGTTTATATGTCTTGTATAAATGCTAAAATATTTTCAAATTAAATATATGACAATAATTTACACAAATCTGAAACTTAAATACATATAAATAAATATATGATAATTTACACATACATATATCTGAAAGAAGGTGTAATAAATCATTAAAATGATTTTCCTAAATGTGCAGTTGTTTTATGCAGTACCTATTTATCATTATTTGTTTGCAAATATCATTAGTTATTGAGTATCTGATTAGTTACCAGAAGTTGATTTACCTGTGTAATTTACCTGTACAACATTTCTGCTATAGACTATAACTCATTATCATCACAACTGACCACCCAAGTAAACATGTTTTTATTAGCAGAGTTGGTGTTCGGGGAAGTCCCCTCTATGGCTAATATGAATGATGAACTGTTCTTGAAGACTATTCTTGGTTCCAGTCGACTCCAATTCGACTGTCCCGTCAGTAGACACCACTTTCTCTTGAGAATGCAGCTTTCTCACACTTACAACATGAACTGTTAGTTTGTGATCATACATAGTTGATGACGCAGCGCGCGTTCAATTTCTTGGTTTTTTCTTACTCATTAAATTTTGAATAATTTCATATAGGAAAAATAAAGACTGATGAACACTTAAGGCAGAAAGATGGTAATCTGTTTAAACGGCAATTTTAGAAAACCTTCTAAATATGGCGCAGCGTGAAAATTCTAACAGGAGTAGCGTGTTCCATTTAGCAGACCAGTTCCAAGTTGGCACAACCGGAACGTTCCGCTAAATGGAACACGCTATATATAACGGGGCTGGGTGTGTGTGCGCGCGCCATATGCAATAGCACATATATATATGAATAGGTATTTAACACAGGGACCTGAGAATTTGTTACAGCTAGTTTTGGACCTAAAAAATAGGGTGTTTAGAGTAATTTTACACATTTGGGGGGTTAAGATCAATTTTCGATAAAAATTCCCCCTCAATGGTCATAAAAGCTAAAGTGTGGAAAGCTTTCCAGATCGAAAAATCGACCCCACCTACTTTTCTTGCATCAAAATCACATTTCTAGTTGAGGTACGAAAAAACGCTTGGTACCGTTGGAAAGATGGATAATTTCTATTTTATGAACCTCCTAAATGCAAGTCAAATGTATCCTCCTTCCGCAGAATTAATCTCCACTTCCTCCAAAAACACGCAAAATTTCCGTGTCTCAAAGTTTTCGGCAGCTTGCCGGCCACTTTTTTACATATTCATTGAGGTTGACGTCACTGCACGCGGAGGCCTTACGCTATCATTGGATGGCGGTCTTCCTTTAAATTTAGGCATCCAATGACAGCAAAAGATCAGCACACGGGGTGACGTCAACCTCAATGAATATGTAACGAGTGGCCGGCAAGCTGCCGAAAACTTTGTCGTTCAGTGAGGATAGCAGATGACAGTAAAGTGATGTTGTTATCAGTGCTTTATTACGGTTTGGAGTTCTTGGTTAAGTGTCCAGTGAAGCAGAACTTATCTGCATGTGTGTGATTGTTGCAAGTGTAAAGATGTGAGGAGCAACATGACATTATCACCTTTGTACTGTAGTTGGGGAAGTTACATCATAATGTATTGTAAGCAATGAAAAGGGATTATTTAGCAAAGTGGTAAGATAATTTTCTGGATTCTTCAAATTATGTACACTTGATGAAAAACAAGAGGCCCAGAGGGCCTGTATCGCTCACCTGGATACATTGGTATCTTGGTAATCATGGCTAAATATTTTACTAAAAGATCAATTCAGTACTTTGGTAAAAAATAATTTTATCTTTAGGACAAGTAGTAATTTATAAGGCTTTACCTCTATTTCCCCTTTTGGGCCTAGCCCCTCTGGCCCCTTAGGGGTCATCATCACCTTTTATGCAAAATCTGTTCCCATTTCACCCAAGGATGTTTCTGACAAAATTTGGTTAAAATCCAATCAAAATTTGTTTGACAAGTTGCGATTTAAAGGAATAACCTCTTTTTTTCCATATTGGGCCCCACCTCTCTAGCCCCTTGGGGGTCAGAGTCACCATTTATGCAGAATTTTCCCTTTTCCCCCATGATGTTTCTGACCATATTTGGTCAAAATCCATTGGTAACTTTATGACTAGTAGCGATTAAAAGGTATTACTTCTATTTCCCTTATTGGGTCCCACCACTCTGGCCCTTATGATTCAGAGTCACCATTTATGCGAAATCTGTTCCCCTTCTCCCATGGATTTTTCTGTCCATATTTGGTCAAAATCTATTTATACCTTTAAGACTAGTAGCGATTTAAAGGAATTACCTCTATTTCCCCTATTGGGCCCGTCCCCTTTGGCCCCTTCTTTGGGGTCAGAGTGATCATTTATGCAAATTCTGTTCCCCTTCCTCCAAGGATGTTTCTGACCATATTTGGTTAAAATCCATTCAAAACTTTATGACTATTAGCAATTTAAAGGAATTACCTCTATTTTCCATATATGGCCCTGCCCCTCTGGCTCCTTTGGGGTCAGAGTCATCATTTATGCAAAATATGTTCCCCTTCTCCCAAAGATGTTTCTGACCAAATTTGGTTAAAATCATTGAAGTACTTTATGACTAGCAGGAATTTAAAGAAAATGCTGACGGACGAACGATGGATGCCGCGCCATGGCAGAAGCTCACAGGCCCTTCCGGCCAGGTTAGCTAATAAACAAGCTCATTTTCCTTCCCAAAGTTTGTCAAGCTTCATCCAAGGAACCTTTAAGCCAAATATCATGCTTCTTGAGCTTTTGGTATTTCAGAAGAAATCGTTTAAATGTTTTAACAGATTTGACCCCTGTGACCTTGAATGTAGGTCAAGGTCATTTCTTTTCGCAAACTTTGTCGGGCTTCATCCAAGGAACATTTCAGCCAAATACCATGTTTCTTGGGCTTTTGGTATTTGAGAAGAAGTCGTTTAAAGGTTTTAACAGATTTGACCCCTATGACCTTGAATATAGGTCAAGGTCATTTCTTTTCGCAAACTTTGGTGGGCTTCATCCAAGGAACCTTTCAGCCAAATATCATGCTTCTAGGGCTTTTGATATTTCAGAAGAAGTCGTTTAAATGTTTTAACAGATTTGACCCCTGTGACCTTGAATATAAGTCAAGGTCATTTCTTTTCGCAAACTTTGTCGGGCTTCGTCCAAGGAACCTTTCAACCAAATACCATGTTTCTTGGGCTTTTGGTATTTCAGAAGAAGTCGTTTAAAGGTTTTAACATATTTGACCCCTGTGACCTTGAATATAGGTCAAGGTCATTTCTTTTTGCAAACTTTGTCGGGCTTAATCCAAGGAACCTTTAAGCCAAATATCATACTTCTAGGGCTCTTGGTATTTCAGAAGAGGTTGTTTAAAGGTTTTAACAGATTTGACCCCTGTGACCTTGAATATAAGTCAAGGTCATTTCTTTTCGCAAACTTTGTCGGGCTTCATCCAAGGAACATTTCAGCCAAATACCATGTTTCTTTGGCTTTTGGTATTTGAGAAGAAGTCGTTTAAAGGTTTTAACAGATTTGACCCCTATGACCTTGAATATAGGTCAAGGTCATTTCTTTTCGCAAACTTTGGTGGGCTTCATCCAAGGAACCTTTCAGCCAAATATCATGCTTCTAGGGCTTTTGATATTTCAGAAGAAGTCGTTTAAATGTTTTAACAGATTTGACCCCTGTGACCTTGAATATAAGTCAAGGTCATTTCTTTTCGCAAACTTTGTCGGGCTTCGTCCAAGGAACCTTTCAACCAAATACCATGTTTCTTGGGCTTTTGGTATTTCAGAAGAAGTCGTTTAAAGGTTTTAACATATTTGACCCCTGTGACCTTGAATATAGGTCAAGGTCATTTCTTTTCGCAAACTTTGGTGGGCTTCATCCAAGGAACCTTTCAGCCAAATGTCATGCTTCTGGGGTTTTTGGTATTTCAGAAGAAGTCGTTTAAAGGTTTTAACAGATTTGACCCCTGTGACCTTGAATATAGGTCAAGGTCATTTCTTTTCGCAAACTTTGTCGGGCTTAATCCAAGGAACCTTTAAGCCAAATATCATACTTCTAGGGCTCTTGGTATTTCAGAAGAGGTTGTTTAAAGGTTTTAACAGATTTGACCCCTGTGACCTTAAATATAAGTCAAGGTCATTTCTTTTCGCAAACTTTGTCGGGCTTCGTCCAAGGAACCTTTCAGCCAAATATCATGCTTCTAGGAACTTTGGTACTTCAAAAGAAGTCATTTAAAGGTTTTAACAGATTTGACCCCTGTGACCTTGAATATAAGTCAAGGTCATTTCTTTTCGCAAACTTTGTCGGGCTTCATCCAAGAAACATTTCAGCCAAATACCATGTTTCTAGGGCTTTTGGTATTTCAGGAGAATTCTTTTAAAGGTTTTAACATATTTGACCCTTGTGACCTTGAATATAGGTCAAGGTCATTTCTTTTCGCAAACTTTGTCGGGCTTCATCCAAGGAACATTTCAGCCAAATATCATACTTCTAGGGATTTTGGTTTATTAGAAGAAGTCGTTTAAAGGTTAAAATAGATTTAACCTCACTGTGACCTTGAATATGGGTCAAGGTCATTTCTTTTCGCAAACTTTATTCAGCTTCATCCAAGGAAGCTACTGGTCAAATATGAGGTCTCTATGCCTGACGGTATTTTAGAAGAAGTTGTTTGAAGGTTTCGACATTTTTGACCCCTGTGACCTTGAAATTAGGTCAAAGTGATTTTTTTTCGCAAACTTTGTTCAGCTCCTTCCAAGAAATATACCAGCCAAATTTCATGTCACTAGGCCTTTCAGTATTTGAGAAGAAGTCGTTTAAAGGAAAAAGTTGACGGACGGCGGACGCTGCACCATCACATAAGCTCACTTGGCCCTTCGGGCCAGGTGAGCTAAAAACAGAAAGTCAAGTTTTACTAGCGAATCACTTTTTAAAGTTTATTTCAATTTGGATATAATGAAGATAAAAAACATTTGTATGAATTGATTGCATAGTGATGACCATTGTTAATGACAAGTTGACAACAATAACGTTTATGACAACATAATGACCATGAGTGAGGAAGAATCATTACAAACGTGAACACAAATGTTGTCTTTTAGTGATTTTCTTAAATCAATTCAACAATTGCAACATTGGTACAAAACCTACTTCATCCATTACTTTTTTTAAAAATCCAAACAAGTTAAATCCCTTGTCAATTTTTCTTTACACTTGTCTTAACCGGCTTGTCTAATCCGAAACCCAGTTTATTTTGGCATTATCATTGGGTTCCACATTCCACCTAAACTTATATCCTACCTCCACAAACCAGACGCCTGGGTAAAGCGGCCAACACTTTTGGTCCCAGACAAGCTATACTATATTACAAACATAGTTTAGCAGTAGTCTTATTTTGGCAGTTTTCGTGCTGAAATTATGGTTGTGCTAAAAAAAATCTGTATATTGCTTTCTACAGCAAGTATTGTGGGTGCACCAATTCATCTTTGTGCTTATCTGTTTCAATTTGGTCATGCCATAAAACTTGAATGCCCCAAAAATAAGTACTGCAACTACATGGATTACTTATGTAGCGAGACTTACAAACAACAGTATACACTTCTTTTAAACAGCAATGATCAATCCCTCCAAAATCTATATATTCTCAAATTCATTTTTCTCATTTTATGATTCTGACCCTGAAATTAACATTTGGTCCCCTTGGAATTTTTTTTTTTTCTTTTCGAAATCAAATTGATATCAATAATAATCATTCAAGTTGTCTGAAATATGATAACACTTCAAATTCACACCTGATGGGTAATAGTTGTATCACATATGTGTTGATTTCCCATTCCCAAGAAAAGAATACCTGGTAATTTCTCAGGTAAATAACTGAGTTTTGATCAGTATACATGAAATACACAGCTTCTTCAGAAATAAGAGGCCCAAGGGCTGTCAGATTCAGTTATGTCAGATTCAGTTATAACTGGCTTTTAATTTCATTGCTGAGAGGTTACATAGCAATCAGCATGCATGAAAAACATTTTTCTCTTAATGTCACATTTCTGTTTATATCATGTTTTTGTCTGACAAATACAACATGATATAAAGAGGAGTGCACTGTATTGGTATGCCTGGGTGTCCCACCTGTAAACAAAGTGTATTGAGGGGGTTTGGGGGTTGGGGGGTTGGGGGGTCACATCTAGCTTGTTGTGACCCACCACTCTCTCCCTTAACTTATATACTTACATATTTATTAAAGACAGGACATTTCTTATTCAACAAAATGAAAGTGAAACTATTTTAATGGTAAAAAGGTGTGTCTTTATATATCCTTGCAATAACCAATACACAATTATACGTTGTTAAGAAATACGCTTCCGAGAGCCTCTATTAAACATTGACATGAAACAGCTATAGCGAAATGAATTGTACAATGTCACAAAATCGCACCATAAATTTGTGTATTTTTAGTTTTCATAATATGAATAATTATCTTCCAATTACCATACCTTTTTTATTGTTTAACTTAATACAATGCATATTCAGTATAATCGAATCGACTTTAATTATTTACTTAAATAAAAATATTTAACATTAAATTTAAATGGAAATTGATGTACATGTTGAGAATTATGATATTTCAATTACACCTGGCAATCAACAAACAAAACTTATAAAAATTATATTATACATTATTTTCTTTATACAATGTTTCAATAACATTTTCCAAAACATGGACTATTATTGGATAACAACTTACTTTTTATTTCACAGTAACAAATGCAAAGTAAAATCCACATTTTATGGCCTTCCTACAACAAACAGTTAGGCTCTAAAAGGAGTGATTTCTTGGTGCACATTGCTATGCTTTTGTCGAGCGACTCATTTATTAGAAAATAGAAAAAAATAACAAATCAACTTGATACGTTATAAAGCATTACTAAGCAGGCTAAAAATGAATAAAATTGCACTAATCATATATTCTAAATATTCTTATAAATAACACATAATCATATGTATAATATATATGTAGAACTAGAACTAAAGAATTTAGTTTTAATTTGAACACAGGGCATAAAAAAAAAACATTACAATATCATTGTATAACTATAAAGAATACATTTTATCAATGTATAAATTAATTATCAGATCATCAAAAATAGAAATTATCAAAAATGCCCGTTTCACTGAGTTAGCATGCTATACATTGTTTAAGCTAGCTTTTTGTTGTCATCCTAAGCGACAATTGGATAGGAAAGAATGAGCGGATTACCCACAAATAATGGGACTGAAGAAGGTTGGCAATCATTCTCTAAATTGACTGAGGCAAACCCAGCTCAACATACCACAACTTGAGTCTGCCAATACCTTTAAACTGTGTTTTCCCCAAACTTTCTTCATTTGGAAATTGCATTTTTTGAAGTAATATTAATTTACAACTCTTATCAATGTTTGGTGCAGTTTTAAGGAATACAAATAAGCTGTGTTATATAGGAGGTTCATTTACTTGACAGTTAATGTTAAGGAGCAGAATATTACCAAAGGCTTGTCCTTTAAATTGCTTAGTATTAAATTAACACCAGTTTCTGGTACTGTACTACACATCTATAAAACGTCCCCTCTAGCTGAATGTATATACATAAATCTCTATCAAGGGCAAAAAATGAGAGGGAA
This sequence comes from Mimachlamys varia, assembly GCA_947623455.1. Lineage (NCBI taxonomy): Eukaryota > Metazoa > Mollusca > Bivalvia > Pectinida > Pectinidae > Mimachlamys > Mimachlamys varia. The sequence continues at coordinate 53,434,321 of OX392527.1, forward strand.
AAACTCCCTGCTTAAAATAACATTGTAAACTAAAAAGAGGTAGGAAAGAAAGCAAGCTTTATAAATGTGCTGCATAACCTTAAAGCAGTGTACCTTTAGTAAGTGATAAAAAGCCGTAATATGCTTTGTGCAAACCGCTAAACACCCTCAAAATGTGAAGCTATACAGCTTCTGTTAATGTCTAAAGCTATTTTAATATCTATGAATAATTACCTACTTATGTCAAAACAGATATCACCATTAACAGTTATAGGCCTTCTGTAAAGGCAGATATCCATGGTAACAGTTATAGGCCTTCTGTAAAGGCAGATATCCATGGTAAAACCTATAGGCCTTCTGTAAAGACAGATATCCATGGTAAAACCTATAGGCCTTCTGTAAAGACAGATATCCATTGTAACAGTTATAGGCCTTCTGTAAAGGCAGATATCCATGGTAACAGTTATAGGCCTTCTGTAAAGGCAGATATCCATGGTAACAGTTATAGGCCTTCTGTAAAGGCAGATATCCATGGTAACAGTTATAGGCCTTCTGTAAAGATAGATATCCATGGTAACAGTTATAGGCCTTCTGTAAAGGCAGATATCCATGGTAACAGTTATAGGCCTTCTGTAAAGATAGATATCCATGGTAACAGTTATAGGCCTTCTGTAAAGGCAGATATCCATGGTAACAGTTATAGGCCTTCTGTAAAGAAAGATATCCATGGTAACAGTTATAGGCCTTCTGTAAAGGCAGATATCCATGGTAACAGTTATAGGTCTTCTGTAAAGGCAGATATCCATGGTAACAGTTATAGGCCTTCTGTAAAGAAAGACATCCATTGTAACAGTTATAGGTCTCTGTAAAGACAGATATCCATGGTAACTGTTATAGGCCTTTTGTAAAGACAGATATCCATGGTAACAGTTATAGGTCTCTGTAAAGACAGATATCCATTGTAACAGTTATTGGCCTTTTGTAAAGACAGATATCCATGGTAACTGTTATAGGCCTTTTGTAAAGACAGATATCCATGGTAACAGTTATAGGTCTCTGTAAAGACAGATATCCATTGTAACAGTTATAGGCCTTTTGTAAAGACAGATATCCATGGTAACTGTTATAGGCCTTTTGTAAAGACAGATATCCATGGTAACTGTTATAGGCCTTTTGTAAAGACATATATCCATGGTAACTGTTATAGGCCTTTTGTAAAGACAGATATCCATGGTAACAGTTATAGGCCTTCTGTAAAGACAGATATCCATGGTAACTGTTATAGGCCTTTTGTAAAGACAGATATCCATGGTAACTGTTATAGGCCTTTTGTAAAGACAGATATCCATTGTAACAGTTATAGGCCTTTTGTAAAGACATATATCCATGGTAACTGTTATAGGCCTTTTGTAAAGACATATATCCATGGTAACTGTTATAGGCCTTTTGTAAAGACATATATCCATGGTAACTGTTATAGGCCTTTTGTAAAGACAGATATCCATTGTAATTGTTATAGGTCTCTATAAAGACAGATATCCATGGTAACTGTTATAGGTCTCTGTAAAGACAGATATCCATGGTAATAGTTATAGGTCTCTGTAAAGAGAGATATCCATGGTAACTGTTATAGGTCTCTGTAAAGACAGATATCCATGGTAACTGTTATAGGCCTTCTGTAAAGACAGATATCCATTGTAATAGTTATAGGTCTCTGTAAAGACAGATATCCATGGTATCAGTTATTGGCCTTTTGTAAAGACAGATATCCATGGTAACAGTTATAGGTCTCTGTAAAGACAGATATCCATTGCATAAGTTCTGGGCCTTTTGTAAAGACAGATATCCATGGTAACAGTTATAGGCCTTCTGTAAAGACAGATATCCATGGTAACAGTTATAGGTCTCTGTAAAGACAGATATCCATGGTAACAGTTATAGGCCTTTTGTAAAGGCAGATATCCATGGTAACAGTTATAGGTCTCTGTAAAGACAGATATCCATGGTAACAGTTATAGGCCTTTTGTTAAGACAGATATCCATGGTAGCTGTTATAGGTCTCTGTAAAGACAGATATCCATGGTAACTGTTATAGGTCTCTGTAAAGACAGATATCCATGGTAACAGTTATAGGCCTTTTGTTAAGACAGATATCCATGGTAACAGTTATAGGTCTCTGTAAAGACAGATATCCATGGTAACTGTTATAGGTCTCTGTAAAGACAGATATCCATGGTAGCTGTTATAGGTCTCTGTAAAGACAGATATCCATGGTAACAGTTATAGGTCTCTGTAAAGACAGATATCCATGGTAACAGTTATAGGCCTTCTGTAAAGACAGATATCCATGGTAACTGTTATAGGTCTCTGTAAAGACAGATATCCATGGTAACAGTTATAGGCCTTCTGTAAAGACAGATATCCATGGTAACTGTTATAGGTCTCTGTAAAGACAGATATCCATGGTAAGAGTTATAGGCCTTTTGTAAAGACATATATCCTTGGTAACAGTTAGAGGCCTTTTTGTAAAGACAGATATCCACATTAACAGTTTACGCCTTCTGTAAAAGGTTACACTTCTTTCAAAAGCTGAAATTTACAAATTTTCAGGCAATGCCAAATTTGCAAAACCTAAATATTTTACATTTTGTCAAAAACTTTAAGTGTGTAGAAGCTAAACAAATTAAAACAAGAGATCCCAGTGGAGATCTTTGGCCCACCATTGGTGATTTTTCATTCTTAGAAAGATGGATTTTTTCCCTTCTTATTTTAACTTTCATTTATGTATTTAATCTTAGTTTTATGAATTTTTCTTGAAAAGTAATAATAGTTGAAAGAGTCTCTTGTCAGAAGTTTTGTTTTTCTGATCAGTTCCAAATGTCAAATCCATGTTGTATACCTGAAAAAATAACCAAATACTTTCTTAGTCAACATATTAGATGGCTGTCTCAGGGCCATATTTCCCCCCTGTGCTGTCCAAAACTTAGACCATGCACAACTAGGGACCGAACCGAATCTGCTTATGAAAGTTGAAAAGGATCTATCCAGCACTTTTCAGGAAATAGCGATCACAAACTACCACTGTCAAAATCAAAGATGGCCGCCTGTCAGCAATACTGTTTATCGGATCTGTCCAAAAATGGACCATGCATAACTAGGCACCAAGGGTTGTATATGGAATTTGAAAATGATCCTTCCAGTACTTCTCAAGAACTAGCCATAACAAGATATTACTCACAAATCAAAGATAGCCCCATGTCCGCCATATTGTTTATATCAGATCTGTTAAACAATAGGGAACTACATAATATGGTATTGGAGGAAGACCCATCAAGTACTTCTCAAGAAATAGCAATAACAAACTTTCAATATCAAAATCCAAGATGGCCACTTTTTTTGTAAACATTTTCTTCAGGTTTGAAAGTATGACTTAATGACCAACAAAGCGTATGCATACAACAGGTGTAAAGTTCAGATATGGTAATAGATGACCAAGTCATAAACAAAGCGTAGATGAATCTAGTCACTTTGATACAATAACTTTCCTTTTGTACATATGTCTAATAGTGTAGACGAATTGACCAATTTGTCATTTACCAACTTGTACAAATTTTACACCTGTTGTATGCATACACTTTGTTGGTCAACAGCCTGATGAAGGTGACGGGGTACATATCGTACTAGTCATCGAAACGTCACATAAAAACATATTTTGGTTGTGTAAAATAATCTTTTCATAAACCAAGGGCACAACTAGGCACCGAGGGGAACCTACAAATGAAATTTGATTAAGATCAAAGTACTTCTCTAGAAATAGAGATAACAAACTTTCAATACCAAAACCCAAGATGGCCACCTTTCAGCCATTATGTTTTTCTGATCAAACCCAAAACCACAAGGGCACAACTAGGCACCAGGAAGAACCAACATACGAAATTTGAGCAAGATCCATCCAGTACTTCTCAAGAAACAGCGATAACAAGAATTATTTCAGGACAAACGGATGGACATTGACCACAGATGTAGGGAGATATGAATAGCCCATACTTTTACTGAGTACATGAAAACATCCTCGTTTCAGCAGATTAGACATCTGCTTCTGCAGTATAGTGTGTAGCTACATATGGCCTTAATTAATCATGTCAATGTTGTTTATCTGGGGGAGACCCGTTAGAATGGCACTACAATATTAATGGTCACTGGGACAAATTCATTTTTGGCAGTCACACAGATCCTGTGAAAAAATGCAAAACAATTCTCGTGAAACTTTCCCACTGGATTAAATCCTATGGACAATGATTGATTTTGGTTTTTGGAATTCATTGACATGTATCTTATGCAAAAACTATGGCAAATATTGATGTATTTACAAATGACTCTACACAATATGTATATTATATCAAAAAACAATATTCCGGTCAATGTCGGGTAAAAATATACCAGAGGATTGACACACGAGGAGAAACAACGCAAAAGGACGAAAACTTAACAAATCAACCACACACAATCACAACAGCATACACTACACAGGCATCGAACTGACTACAGCATACACTACACAGGCATCGAACTGACTACAGCATACACTAGACAGGCATCAAACTGACTACAGCATACACTTCACATGCATCAAACTGACTACATCATACACTAGACAGGTATCGTACTGACTACAGCATACACTACACAGGCATCAAACTGACTACAGCATACACGAGACAGGCATCGAACTCACTACAGCATACACGAGACAGGCATCAAACTGACTACAGCATACACTAGAAAGGCATCGAACTGACTACAGCATACACGAGACAGGCATCAAACTGACTACAGCATACACGAGATAGGCATCAAACTGACTACAGCATACACTAGACAGGCATCAAACTGACTACAGCATACACGAGACAGGCATCAAACTGACTACAGCATACACTAGAAAGGCATCAAACTGACTACAGCATGCTCTAGACAGGCATCGAACTGACTACAGCATACACTAGACAGGCATCAAACTGACTACAGCATACACGAGACAGGCATCAAACTGACTACAGCATACACTAGAAAGGCATCAAACTGACTACAGCATACACTAGACAGGCATCGAACTGACTACAGCATACACTACACAGGCATCAAACTGACTACAGCATACACTAGGCAGGCATTGAACTGACTACAGCATACACTAGACAGGCATCGAACTGACTACAGCATACACTACACAGGCATCAAACTAACTACAGCATACACTACACAGGCATCGAACTGACTACAGCATACACTAGAAAGGCATTGAACTGACTACAGCATACACTAGACAGGCATCGAACTGACTACAGCATACACTAGACAGGCACCAACTGACTACAGCATACACTACACAGGCATCAAACTGACTATAGCATACACTACACAGGCATCAAACTGACTACAGCATACACTAGAAAGGCATCGAACTGACTACAGCATACACTATACAGGCATCGAACTGACTACAGCATACACTACACAGGCATCAAAATGACAACAACATACACAAAGGCGACATTAAAAATATTCATGGGGACATCTTGAATCCCTGTAGAGAACTAGATCAGGAGAACAAGGTGATCAAAAAGAAAATTCCCTAAAGCATTGGTGTAATTAAAAAATGTAAGACATAGAAAATAAAAACAGCTGAACATCGATATCTAGAAGTCAGCAGAACTGGGAGAACATTGGTATCTCGAAGTTAGCAAGACTGGGTGAACATCAATATCTAGAAGTCAGCAGAACTGGGAGAAACATTGGTATCTAGAAGTCAGCAGAACTGGGAGAACATCGATATCTATTAGTCAGCAGGACTGGGAGAACATCGATATCTCGAAGTCAGCAGAACTGGGAGAACATCGATATCTATAAGTCAGCAGAACTGGGAGAACATTGATATCTCGAAGTCAGCAGAACTGGGAGAACATCAAAATCTCGAAGTCAGCAGGACTGGGAGAACATTGATATCTCGAAGTCAGCAGAACTAGGAGAACATCGATATCTAGAAGTCAGCAGAACTAGGAGAACATCGATATCTCGAAGTCAGCAGGACTGGGAGAAAATCGATATCTCGATGTCAGCAGGACTAGGAGAACATCGATATCTATAAGTCAGCAGGACTGGGAGAACATCGATATCTATAAGTCAGCAGGACTGGGAGAACATCGATATCTACAAGTCAGCAGGACTGGGAGAACATCGATATCTATAAGTCAGCAGAACTGGGAGAACATCGATATCTATAAGTCAGCAGGACTGGAAGAACATCGATATCTAGAAGTCAGCAGGACTGGGAAAACATCGATATCTATAAGTCAGCAGGACTGGAAGAATATCGATATCTAGAAGTCAGCAGGACTGGGAGAACATCGATATCTAGAAGTCAGCAGGACTGGGAGAACATTGATATCTATAAGTCAGCAGGACTGGAAGAACATCGATATCTATAAGTCAGCAGGACTGGGAGAAACATTGATATCTAGAAGTCAGCAGGACTGGGAGAACATCGATATCTAGAAGTCAGCAGGACTGGGAGAACATTGATATCGAGAAGTCAGCAGGACTGGGAGAAACATTAATATCTCGAAGTCAGCAGGACTGGGAAAACATCGATATCTATAAGTCAGCAGGACTAGGAGAACATTGATATCTCGAAGTCAGCAGGACTAGGAGAACATCGATATATCAAAGTCAGCAGGACTAGGAGAACATCGATATCTATAAGTCAGCAGGACTAGGAGAACATCGATATCTATAAGTCAGCAGGACTGGGAGAACATCGATATCTAGAAGTCAGCAGGACTGGGAGAACATCGATATCTATTAGTCAGCAGGACTAGGAGAACATCGATATCTCGGAGTCAGCAGGACTAGGAGAACATTGATATCTAGAAGTCAGCAGGACTGGGAGAACATCGATATCTATAAGTCAGCAGGACTAGGAGAACATCGATATCTCGAAGTCAGCAGGACTAGGAGAACATCGATATCTATAAGTCAGCAGGACTGGGAGAACATCGATATCTATAAGTCAGCAGGACTGGGAGAACATCGATATCTATAAGTCAGCAGGACTAGGAGAACATCGATATCTAGAAGTCAGCAGGACTGGGAGAACATCAATATCTAGAAGTCAGCAGGACTGGGAGAACATTGATATCTAGAAGTCAGCAGGACTGGGAGAACATCGATATCTAGAAGTCAGCAGGACTGGGAGAACATCGATATCTAGAAGTCAGCAGGACTGGGAGAACATTGATATCTTTTTCAAGATATTTGACTGTACTGAATCAAGGAAGACATGTTCTGGTTGGATAACAGATACGATAAACAGACTGATATCAATTCAGATTAAACAAACCTGGCAAAGAAGTTCATTTGTCTACAAGATGCACCTGTTCAGAACATTTTGAAACTTTCAACAGACTCAGAACAGGAAATCAGCTGTATCAAGTCGGCAGGTACACCTGATTCAATTTTAAAGTTGCACTTCGAAAGACTGAACTGTGAATATGTTAATTTGCAAATGAATAATATAAAATATCTTTTTCACATGAGGACTTATCCATGATTATGTAAAATTGCAAAAGAACAATTTGAAAAAATCACCCTTACACGAAACAAATACTATAAACCAAAGTGAAACTGATCTTTTTCTACTCATCCCTTGGTAGTCTTTCATCGAAACGTTTTGAGGGACTAGTCATGTGAACAATGCTTGGAAATCAAAGGAAGGGAAATAACTCTGCAATTGAAATATAAACTGCACAGTTAACTGATTGAGTGCACAAAGTTCAGCTGAAATCTAGGAAATATTCTAGGTGATGTAGTTTAAAGACAAACATTTATTAATTATGTTCCTCCTTTAACTAACATCATTATTGGGAAATAATAGTTAAAATTCATATCTTGCAATTATCTATCTACCTATATTTTTGTTCATGAAATAAATGTAATTTTAAATACAAAACTTCATACACATATGTATCTAAAAAGTATGAACAGGTGGATGGATTTGTCGGTGGTAATTGTTTACCCATGATTTCAATAATGGAATATATTGGTATCTGTTTTAAACATAATAGTTTGATCTTTTACAAAATAATAACTAAAAAAATATATTCAGATCTTCAAGTCTCAATTGTAAGAGTGAAAAAATACATGATTGGTTTATCATAAAGAACCTTTTCAGGAAATTTGAGTAAGACTCCTCAAGAACTCCAGAAATATCTAGCCATAACAAACTTCAATTTATTTGTAAAATTCAAGATGACCTCCTACCCTCATCTTCAATATGTAGATGATCTGTTCAAAACCTAACACCATGAGGAAATAACTTATGGTTGTTTTTTTAAAGATTTGTCCAGTGTTTTCTGATCAGTCTCAATAATGAACATACTCAGATACAGGATATGAAAAACAGTGACATTAGGGGAAGATGATGGATAGAAACAGCTCAAACCTGATTTAAAAGACTTTTAATCTTTCTTGTAAGTTTAATTGACTTATGAATTACCGTTTGGAAGGGTTTTAAGAATAAGTTATTTAAAGCAAATATATCTTTCACTAATGATTACTTTCAAAATGCTCAAAAAAATAATGAATGTCTTTTATAGTTTGAATGTTAAAGCCAAATGTATAACAAAATGTGCATTACATGTAATTAAATTTTGTGAAAATCTTTTAAACAAGGAAAAAAAAAATATTGCTAATACCCAGTATCAGTGTGTTTAGATAAAAAAGATACCATCTCCAAACAAATTTCATCTCGGACCAAAAAAAATAAAATGTTGTCAAAAGCACCAAGACAAAAATTCAATTATAGTATAACAATGAAAAATAACAAATACTTATAATTTTCTGTATAGGATATATACAGTCACGTTATATGACCACTCAGCCACCAAAGTGTTGTACTTTAAAACACCATCTAAACATTCCCATGGCATAACAAATATAAACCAACAAAACACCCTCATTAATGTTAAATTGTGCAATCACTTTATCATAAAGGAGAAAAATCTATTTTAAAATATGTATAAAATGAAAATGGTACACATTTGATGTTCATATTTTGAACAAATATGTTCCAAGACCAGGGTTCATATTCATGAAACCGTTCTCGTGCTCAAGCATGGATTTCGTGCTCAAACCCAATATTTCGTTTTGGAAACACATTAATAAATAATTAAAAGTTGATTTTGTGAATCATTTGGAAATATTTTTAAGAAACCTATAAAAGCCAGATGTTTTTAATGCTAAAATCTGATTTTGATTATTTGACAAGATTTGGACAAGATACAAGAAAGTTGGTCTGAGCACAGAATTTGTGCTTGAGCATGAGGATGTCTTCAGGAATACAGGCCCAGAACTTGTAGTTATTAAATTCACAAGTTTGAATTCCAACAATTTCATAAATATTTTCATGGTACATTCTGTAATTATAAAACCCCTCCGGTCCCACTAATGTTAATTATAAAGGACAAATGAATTTGTGGTGGTATATGTACTGGTTTCCAATTTCAATGTTATTTACCTTCTAAATGATAATTATGATGATCTTTTCTCTCATTTCTAGGTGTGTGATACTGGCCTGTCTAGTGCAATACACCTATGATTGCTGTGGTTGTATTACACACCTACCCATGGAATACAGCCACGGTGTGACGTCCCAATCGCGAAACAATGGCATGACATCACCAATTTGGTAAAATCTGATGCCAAAAAGAGAAAAAGTGTGATGTGATGAAATTAAAACCTTCCACGATATTTTAACCATGTTCATTAGAAAGCTGAGATTATTTTTTCTGCGCAAACTGTTTGCAAATATGGGGTATGCTTAATCTCGCTGTATCATTTGTTTTCGTTAAAACAGCTCAAGGAAAAAGTTGGTCTTTTCAAAATGGTGGCCAGTCAAAAGTATTTTCATGGTTTTTGAGCTTATTCAGGTAGTTGAAATGAGAGAAAAATACGATTTTTAAATTTGGCAAAACCCTTGGCAAAACCTCAGGTTTTACCAAACTTGAAAACCCGTCCGGTGGAATTTCCCTATCTTATACCCCTGGTCATGAAAGAGTCTTATGATATTGTATAGCTTTGTTCAAGTCCATACATTTTACCGGTATTTGTTTGTGATATAGAATATTTTGATTTTTTTTCCAAGCAACTCACTTCGAACACATTATGATGAATATCTTTGGAGATACATTGCTGCTATTTAAAAAGAATTACACACAATCCTACCACACAAACAAGTTTGTTTTGTCTATATAATTAAGTATATATCACAGTAATTTGCTTGAAAATCTTAATGTAGTTATGTTTTGGTGTCAGCTCACTAATAGTCCTGTACGTTCATCAATCCCATGGATTTCAGATTTTGGATCAGGTGACCTTGAACTCCAAGAAGTTGTGTCACAAAGGTCAATTTGTGGGCAGTGTTCTGCATCAACAGAACAGGTTGCTTGTATTGACCAGAATTTCTGAGTCAAACTGTCAATCCAGGATTCCAAAGCTGCCCCTGTCTTTTTGTTATTTAATAAAGCATCATTTATAAATGCATTGGATGCATTAATTTTCAGGACATTCCTGAACTCGGAAAAGTCTTTTGATGCGTAAAATTCCTGTGGGCCACCATGAGATAATTCAGCCTCAACCGGATTAATTGGATGGCCGTTTATCATGGTAAGTGGTACAACAAGAAATTTGGTCTCCGCGACAACGGTCCAATGGTGCATAAGTTTCACAGTCCATACACCAGGTCGCAGAGGGACAGAAAGTTGTGGCTTATGGTTACCTATGTACACTATGCTTGATTTAGGCACAGTCACTTCGTAAGATGCTGCTACGATATTAGCAGGGTCAATCCAAGCAACGGAGATGGTAAATTCCGTGCCTTGGCCCCAAACATGTCGCAGGGCAAGGTCACTGTAAGGTCCTAAAAGCTGGGCGTAATTCCTAAATATCAATTCCTTCAAGTCAAAGTCAGTTCCAACCTGTGGAAAATTAAACAGAACGTATTCACATCAAATTGATAAGAATTTTGATGAATTATTTCAAAATACATGAACTGTGTGTAAATGGTGTTTATTGTTTCATATTTACCATGTATTCACAATGGCTTCACAAAATTCATATGACAAGAGGCCCAGAGGGCCTGTATCGCTCACCTGGATACATTGGTATCTAGGTAATCATGATAAAATTTTTTCTTTTTGGCTCGCCCCTCAGCCCCCTAGGGGGTCAGTCCCACCATTAGTACAATTTTAAATCTTGAGCACCTATGGATGCTTCCTGCCAAATAAGGCTCATTTCCAATCAATGGTTATGGAGAAGAAGTCGTTTAAACCAATATAGCTAAATAACCCTTTTTGACCCCGCCACTCAGCCCCCTAGGGGTCAGTCCCACCATGAGTACAATTTTGAATCCTGAGCACCTAGGGATGGTTTCTACCAAATAAGGTTGATTTCCATTCAGTGGTTATGGAGAAGTCGCTTAAACCAATATAGCTAAATAACGGTTTTTGGCCCTGCTCCTCAGCCCCCTAGGGGGTCAGTCCCAACATGAGTACAATTTGGAATCCTGAGCACCTAGGGATAGTTCCTACCAAATAAGGTTGATTTCCATTCAGTGGTTATGGAGAAGAAGTCGTTTAAACCAATAAAGCTAAATAATGGTTTTTGGCCCTGCCCCCCAGCCCCATAGGGGGTCAGTCCCACCATGAGTACAATTTTGAATCCTGAGCACCTAGGGATGCTTCCTGCCAAATTACGCTCATTTCCGATCAGTGGTTATTGAGAAGATGTCGACTAAACCAATACAACTAAATAACCCTTTTTGGCCCCACCCCTCAGCCCCCAAGGGGATCAGTCTCACCATTAGTACAATTTGGAATCCTGGGCACCCAAGGATGCTTCCTGCCAAATTAGGTTGAATTCCTATCAGTGGTTATGGAGGAGAAGTCGTTTAAAGAAATTGTTGACGGACGACGGACGGACGACGGATGCCACGTATGGCATAGGCTCACCTTGGTCCTTCGGACCAGGTGAGCTAATAATGCAATTCACTAATGATTGAGCCACAAAAGACTTGAATAAGCATGGTTAATAAATCTTTCTCAAAGATCGGACACAGTGCTGAGATCACAACTCCAACTTTGTAACCCTTTGGTCACAAGCCCAATCTGATTAAAATGCTGATCCTTATTCTCACTACCTTACAACAGGATCTGACAACATCCCGTAAGGTGACCTTTTCCATTAGCCAATCAAATTTCCACTTGCAGAATCTTGAATGTAAATATTTGTGGGCGAAATGACTTGCTGACAGCGTCATGTATCATCAGTTAGAAAATTCAACTGGAGTGTGAAGTATCGGTAAAGAGGCGACAAAGGTCACCAGAACATGACCTCTGATGGGATGTTGTCAGATGCTGATGTAACGGAGCGGGATAAGGGATCAGCAGTGTATCACATTGGTCACAAGCTCGGCCTCATACCATTCCACTGCGTGCCATGCCTTCTGGTACATGTAACAAAGACACAACCTCAAACATCCCTAACTTATAGTTACCTCCAGACTCATCAGTCTTCCTATAGGTCCAACAGGTTTTATCACAGCATAATGTTTCTCCCATTGCACATGCGTCTCCATCGTAACAGTATTTCCTGTATTTTCATCCAAAGCCTCATAGAGAGTCAAAACTCCATTGAAATGGTCACGGATGTATAGAAGGTGTACCTCCAACAGTTTTTGAGGACGAATTCGACATTGCGTTTCGACTTCAAGGTCTTTCGCAGCACGTCGGAGAAAGGACATGTAGAAAGAATGATATTCATCCTTTTTCTTTGTATTGACGTCCAAGTGATGGTACTCGTTTTGCCAGTAATGGTCGCTCATCTCTGTAACAGATGACCAGCATTCATGAACAAACAGATGACAAGCATACATGAATTATTGTTCTTTTTGCTTCAATCATAAATATGAAGATTTTTTGAGTTTCATCAATCAAAATAATGAAACAACATTCCCTTAAAAAACAATAGGACTGTGCCAGAACTAACCATGTAGGAGGGGCGGGAGGCACTTTTTCAGAGACTCCCACCAGCTATCAAATATAAAAGAAATTTAATATAAAGAATAGTGTGCAGATCTGGTTTTAAGCCCTACACCCATGATATACTGATACAGGTGCCTCCCACCTCCCCAGCTTGATTAATGATGGAGTAGCCCTTAATTACCAGTATATAGAATTTAATACACCAGACACTATCAGTATGAAGTTATCTGTGTGAAGTTTTTAAACCTTTCTCTACCTTCGTTGGTCTTTCCGAACAAGTAGATATCCAAACTATTGATGATCTCCTGGCTGACAACGGCTTCAAACTTCCTCGAGAAGAATGTTGGCTTATGTTCATAGGCCTGAACAAACAAGAAATGGACAGGATTATCATGACTGCATCTAATTAACAGCAATGTCAGTCATATCAATAAATCATCAACAGTGTAGGTTTTTTATAATCCTCTCATATCAATAAATGATCAACAGTGTAGGTTTTTTACTTCTTTATTTATGCAGTGTAAGTATCAAATTATTATCTATATGCTGTGAAGCGCTTTTGAGTAATTATACAAATTATATAGAGCGCTATATAAATGTTGTATATTATTATTATTATTATTGTAATCCTGTCATATCAATTAATGATCAACAGTGTAGGTTTTTTATCATAACAAGTTTCACAGAAAAAAAATGGAAAATATAACAAAATTCAAAACACTGATCTAAGGCTGTTTTTAAGTTTCCCGATATGAGTGATGTACCAGGAGTCTGTCAAAGTCGGTGGCCTTGAGGTCGTTAGGGGAGCAGCCGCACCAGTCGACGATGTGTTTGTACTGACACTTACAGCCCTGTCGCCGGCGCCAGTTTGTCATGTGGAGGTTATTGTCGATGCACTTGTTACAGAACGGGCCGTTGTGGATCAGCGTGTGAAAGAACGACTGTAACAACAAGTACAAAATTCAATGATTTATGTTTAATAAAGATTTACCGGTAATGGTTATGAAGCAAACCACCCTGGCGTGATATAATATCCATCTTTTGTATCCAAGTGCAGTTGCTTGAGTTTCTGTGTAACAGTAAATAATAAATTATATACCGGTACGTAAACGTCAAAAATGAAACAGACACATTCTTTCAGTACTTTCACTCAATCAAAGGGAGCTCTTATATATATATATATATGGAGCCTCCCAGTACAGAATACATTGTGTAATGAGCAGCTACATATATATATATTACCTTCTAATAGAAACTCAATCAACTGTGATCCAAGGTCCACATGCACAACTTTACCGAGAGAAACTCTGTCACCCAATAAGGAAAAATTAAACAATTTGAAAAGGACATATTTTTCGTTTTTCTTTCAGATGAAATCTAAGATCTTTGAATAAATTAATTAATAGGTTAGCAAATTTCTTGATTGAAAATATAAACTAACCTCCACTGGGAGTAGAGTGTACTTGAACACTTGCTTGAGGCCCGACACCAGCTCGGACTTAGACTGAGATGCATAGACACAAAAGTCTCGATGGAGGGTGACCCAATCACTGCCTCCGTCTAAACGGAATCCAGTGGGAAAGGTTCGAGGTGCCACCCTCCATAAATGGTTTTCACACTCCAAAAATGTGTTTTCTAATCCCTGCTTCTGTATAAACCTGCGAAAAATTTGAGTGTGTCAAAAAAAGTAGGTTAATGCAGTATTCATTTTCAGTTTCACTGAACTGGTGGTAAATTACTTAATCATTTTACATGCATATTAAAGGGTACAATATTCATCAATTATAAGGAGTCATGATCGTGTGTAAATCATAATAACACCTGATTAGTTACTGTAAATGTGTATAGAATATGATAATTCCATCAACAAATTCATATGCATAGATTATATAAAAAAACAAATATTATAAACTTTCTTAAACATATCTTTATATAAAATAATAATTGATTATAACTGATTATGGACGAAAAGAATTTTAAATACATGTACAAAAACATTTTTATCCAGAGGCTCCGTATACAACCAGTTTGATAAATCACTGACCAAACACGAGTTGGTCAGGGTTAGCTTACCGCATTGTTTCCCTGCCATGTGACTTCAGGAATGTATAACCCTTGTGTTTGGTCAAGAAAAGTTCTAATGTCTTTAACCGCCTGAAATTGTAATTTTGAAAGTACAATTCAATAAACAAAAGGGGAAAAAAATGGTGCCATTATTTTTCATTTTCAAAATAAAAAAGTCAAAGGAATTTACTGTATGTATCTATTTTAACTCCTTTAGTTTGATGACATTCTAATGGAATTGAAAACTATTCAAATATATGCTGATGATTTGAAAGAGCTCTAATACATTTTCATCAATATTATGTGTAAAACAAACTGCTATATAAGACTACTAGAATATATAGATTCAGCAGATGGAGAAGTCTTTTCTAATGGTTAACACTGCAGGTTAACATGGCCAAATCTTCTTATGATTATTTTAGTGGTGTTTCACTGGCTGACTAAATTTACTCACTTTATTGAGCAACTAAATATACTCACTTTATTGAGTTACTAAAATTACTCACTTTATAGGGTCACATAATTTACTCACTTTATTGAGTCACCAAATTTACTCACTTTATTGAGCAACTAAATATATTCACTTTATTGAGTTACAAAAATTACTCACTTTATAGGGTCACATAATTTACTCACTTAATTGAGTCACCAAATTTACTCACTTTATTGAGCTACTAAAATTGCTCACTTTATTGAGTGACTTAATTTACTCACTTTATGGAGCTACTAAAATTACTCACTTTATTGAGTGACTATATTTACTCACTTTATTGAGTGACTAAAATTACTCACTTTATTGAGCGACTAAAATAACTAACTTTATTGAGTGACTAAATTTACTCACTTTATGGAGCTACTAAAATTACTCACTTTATGGAGCTACTAAAATTACTCACTTTATTGGATCATTAATTTACTCACTTTATGGAGCTACTAAAATTACTCACTTTATGGAGCTACTAAAATTACTCAATTTATTGAGTGACTAAATTCACTCACTTTATGGTGCTACTAAAATTACTCACTTTATGGAGCTACTAAAATTACTCACTTTATTGAGCTACTAAAATTACTCACTTTATTGAGCTACTAAAATTACTCACTTTATTGAGTGACTAACTTTACTCACTTTATCGGGTAGTCGCTCTCACTCAGGTTGAGGTAATAGTCCCACTTCCAATCCTTCATGCCCAGTAACTCCTCTAGAAAATGGAGGTGCGCCTGAAGGAGACTTGCTCCACCCCAAATTGTTGCGAAACGTGTTCGTGCAAGGCGGATATTTGAAAACTGCTTTTCAAGGGGAAGTAACTCTCGAAATAAGAACTCCTGCCTCTGCAATATATTGTTTATATGGCATTACTATCAGAAAGATTTAATAAAGTCATTTACAGTGTCACAGTATTCACCATATAAGTGCTCAGACAACAAGACAATAATTTTTAATGGACAGACTTTAAGACATTCCAAAAAAGCAAATACTAGAGAATACTATGTTTTTGTGTTCAATATACTTAGAAAATAGCATAAAAGCATTCTTCTCAGCATGAAAAATACAGTTTGTAACTACTGTAGTTCACAGTAATATGTGTCACCATTGAGATGCTATAACATCGATATGAATATATTGTGTCACACAGAAATCAATATTATGGTGTGGTGACAATTTTTGTCCAAATTGAAAACCTTAGTCTGAATATCCAAATTCCTTCTCTCTTTCAATTTTTCTTGGGGCTGGGGGGACGGGGGAGCCAGAAGGATTGACAGACCTCTTCCAAAGCCTGGATATGGACACATACACCACTAGAGGAAAGTTATAATATCTTTCAAATTTGTTTTCATCACATTTTGTCATCTGTTCACTTTGAAAAAAACAGCTGGTAGACTGTTCACCTGTCAGTTATTTGTAAACTTAACTGAAGAAAGGAGATACAAAGCATAATATATTTACACAAAGTAATATCTGAAGAATGAACATAATTATGAAAAGCTACCGATACCTTATCTACATGAATGTAGTAGTAATGGTCACGATGATATATGGCCTTGAGCAGTCGGCGGACCTGACGGATGGCTCGCCCATTCACGGTGAAAACAAACACGATTTTCACTGTCTCATCTTGCATCTCCATTTGTGTATCATCTGATATCAATGAGGCCTCAGCTAGTATTTTCTCTGAAATCAAAACACGGACTAGTTACAAAGGGCCATACCTGTAGATTTTCCAGGATATCACCACTGTTGTATGTAAACATTAGGGAGTGATCTGACTGATCGTCCCCCAATGAATTTTATAATATGTTACTTATTTGGTGTTATTCAATGACATATGGGCTTTTTTCTGAGCACATATTATCATTGGTACTCACCCCTACACAAGTGCTGTAAAAATTGTTGGCCAGGGGTTGCATACTTGCCAACTTTTGAAATTTTCATGGGGGAGATTACGTGTGCTCAGAATTGAGAGCATATATATAAGATGTAAACATGTACATTCAGAAGGAAAATAACACTTTTAAATGGCTTCTTTTGAGCTCTTCTTTCAGATGAAATCATCAGACCTTTAGAAATAGGAAAAGTTAAGCAGATTCCAATGTTGAAAATGCAACAATTTAGGGTCCAAAATCAGGAGTATTCCTCCTAAATAGGGAGGGTTGTCAAGTATAGGGTTGGGCTTGTTGCTCAGAATGTATTATATTAATTTGGTACTCACTCCTACACAGGTGCTTTAGATAATATTGGCCAGGGATTGGCTTATTGCTGAGCGAGTGTCATCATTGGTAATCACCCCTAAAACCAGTGCTGTAGATACTGTTGGCGAGGGATGGGCTTATTTCTGAGCGTGTATTGGTACTCACCCCTAAGACCTGTGCTGTAGATACTGTTGGCGAGGGGTGGGCTTATTGCTGAGCGTGTATTGGTACTCACCCCTAAGACCAGTGCTGTAGATTCTGTTGGCGAGGGGTGGGCTTATTGCTGAGCGTGTATTGGTACTCACCCCTAAGACCAGTGCTGTAGATACTGCTGGTGAGGGGGGGCTTATTGCTGAGCGTGTATTGGTACTCAACCCTAAGACCAGTGCTGTAGATACTGCTGGTGAGGGGGGGCTTATTGCTGAGCGTGTATTGGTACTCACCCCTAAGACCAGTGCTGTAGATACTGTTCGCGAGGGGTGGGCTTATTGCTGAGCGTGTATTGGTACTCACCCCTAAGACCAGTGCTGTAGATACTGTTCGCGAGGGGTGGGCTTATTGCTGAGCATGTATTGGTACTCACCTCTAAGACCAGTGCTGTAGATACTGTTTGCGAGGAGTGGGATTATTTCTGAGCGTGTATTGGTACAGTAGACTCCGCTTAATATCACTTCTCATTTGTCCGGGGAAAACATGATATTAACCGGGCCATGATATTAAAAGAAAACGTATTTTCGGACATTTTTCAGCCCTCAAAACCGGAAGTGGACTTGGTTAAATGTCGTAGTGCTGTGACTCGACAGAGAAGATTGTTGAATAAAGATATTTTATCACTAACAATGTTGTTTCACTCCAGTGATAGTATATTCTTTTGGTTTTATTCTGGAATGCACTTATTTTCATATATATTGTTCGTACGTAATATTATCAGTAGGCTAGTTTCACACGAAACGTACTACGATTGTTTACTGCAGTAGGCCTACTGTACTGTAGTGATGTAGGCATGCAAGTGGCTGGTATTCTGCATCAAATTCGTGTTTTAAAATCATGACACTCCGTAAATATTTACCGTTATCTTGATATGTATACTGGTTGTTCGCTTGTGAAATCTGTTGTTTGTTTAATTTCTTTAGATATTCGCTGCAAGTGCGACATCGTTTTCACAGAGTTTGTCAGTTGTATAGCGCTACCGCGAAATGAACTTTTACCTTTGAAACGTGACGTTTCATTGGATGACCTCTATGCAAATAAAACAACCACGCGATAATATTTAGGCCTAGTCTCGGCACTTATTCACCAGCCGGCCAAGAATCACGGCATATCGGCGTCGTACTTTGGCTATTTAAAAATCAAAACAAAGACGATATCTTCGCATTTTACGTGAACATTAGCTTAAATTAATTAATTGGACATTTGTTGTTTAAAAGACACTTTTTATTTTAATTTCAATCAATATTTCGTCATGTTTACGGAAGACCATCCACTTGAGCCTTCTTCACGACAACGTGAATTCAATCTTAGACGAGGTGAAATGAAAAATAGTACTCGTGTTAGGAACACATTAAATCACACATGGCGTTAAATAAGATTACAAAAGTATGGGTTCCCTCGCCCAAAGGTGTAATCTTTGCTCCGGTATGCCAAGTCAATCTATTGTTCGACTATAGTACTGCAGTGATCAAGATCAGGTAGGTGTGAAAGAGACGCAGCTGACCACGGCGTTGTTTACATAGCGAGTTCAGGTGTGAAACTCGGGTCCCCGGGCATTTATATGAAATTATTTCTAACATTTACCTGTAATTTTTGTATGACAGTGGCAAAAAAAAAGTGATATTAACCGAAATCCACCTGGAAACAAGTGATATTAAAAGAATGACGTTACATAGATTATATAGCAGGAAAAACGGTGCATGAAGAAAACGTGATAATAACCGAAAAGTGATATTAACCGACGTGACATTAAGTGGAGTTTACTGTACTAACCCCTAAGACCAGTGCTGTACATACTGTTGGTGAGGGGTGGGCTTATTGCTGAGCGTGTATTGGTACTCACCCCTAAGACCAGTGCTGTAGATACTGTTGGCCAGGGATTGGCTTATTGCTGAGCGTGTATTGGTATACTTACCCCTAAGACCAGTGCTGTAGATACTGTTTGCGAGGAGTGGGCTTATTGCTGAGCGTGTATTGGTATACTTACCCCTAAGACCAGTGCTGTAGATACTGTTGGCGAGGAGTGGGCTTATTGCTGAGCGTGTATTGGTATACTTACCCTTAAGACCAGTGCTGTAGATACTGTTTGCCAGGAGTGGGCTTATTGCTGAGCGTGTACTGGTACTCACCTCTAAGACCAGTGCTGTAGATACTGTTCGCGAGGGGTGGGCTTATTGCTGAGCGTGTACTGGTACTCACCTCTAAGACCAGTGCTGCAGATACTGTTCGCGAGGGATGGGCTTAATTCTGAGCATGTATTGGTACTCACCCCTAAGACCAGTGCTGCAGATACTGTTCGCGAGGGATGGGCTTAATTCTGAGCGTGTATTGGTACTCAACTCTAAGACCAGTGCTGCAGATACTGTTCGCGAGGGATGGGCTTATTGCTGAGCATGTATTGGTACTCACCTCTAAGACCAGTGCTGCAGATACTGTTCGCGAGGGATGGGCTTAATTCTGAGCATGTATTGGTACTCACCCCTAAGACCAGTGCTGTAGATACTGTTGGCAAGGTATCCACCACATTTCTGCTCCTTGTTGCCAGGACAGCTACTTACACACCTGTCTTCTTCCTCCATTTTGTGTGTTCCGTAATTGTTTCCACACCAGCATTCCTTACTATACTGTAGCCCGGCATATACATAACCTAGAATAATATTTATAAAATTTACAAATCACCAATTTGACGTCTTAAACAACAATGAAAATAGGTCTGGATACATTTACCTTTAAATTGTTCATTTACAATTGATCACAATCAGTCAACATCTTGGTAATTTGTGCAGCACAATAAATATACATAAATATTTACATTTGCTCCGCATTTTCCCATTGACACAATGCCAAAAGGCAGTTGTCACCATACGCCTTTAGCACCTAGTCCTTAGACTAAAACATTTGCTATTGTGACTTCATCAATGTCTATTGTGACGTCATCAATTTCATTGTTGTCTACACTTAATTTGCTGTTCAAAATCAGTTTGAAAATAAATAAATAAAGGACAATAGTTCTAGCAAAATGTAAATATAAATATTGTTACAGTCCTATAACACACATTGCTATTGATTACAAACTTAATAAAGCCGGATAGCAATTCATTCCTTAAATGAATCACACATTTCATATAAAATAAATATGAGACTAGAATAACTCCAGGTCTTGTTTATTGCAAATACATAAATTTTTAGCTTAAATACCAAATAGAAGGTGTTATTAGGTAGATTGTATTATATGTCCATGGCGATAAAGACGTTGTTGAAGGAGGGAGTCAGGTAGCAAACTATACTGCTGGATCAAGAGTTCAGAGGATTTAAATCCTTTAAAGGTCGCTTTTTGAGAATGACACAAATTTTGACCCAGAATTCAATCTCAGTGAATTCTTCCCTTTTTAAAGACTTCTATTCTTTTCATTTTCAATATAGTTCTCTGATAAGTTTCCTATCCTCCTAATTACTGTTTTTCTCTGGTTTAGGTAAGGTGTTATAACAGAAGTCCAAGATCATGTAATATCCACACAGTAGTATAATCTTTACTTCTCCCAATTACTAACAGTCTCATACTGGGTGCATGGTGATTCATGACTCACCTAAAAGCAGACAAAAGTTTATACATTTGGTTTGTGAGTTGTCCTCTGGGAATTCTATATGAAACCGTAAGTCCCGGATCTGCATGTTGTCACGGAAACAGCCCAGATAATGCCCTTTGCTATGATCACCTGTAAGGCAAAAAATTAATTTCATGTAATTTTTAGGACAGCACCATCAAAATAACTGATTTCTGTCAAAATAAATCCAATAATGTCTGTAGGTTTGAGGTTTCAAACTTACAGAATCAATGTACAAGTATTAAAAATGTTTGATCATCTATTTTCCAAGTTAACAAAAACAATTTACAGAAGAGTTGTATTAAATAAAAATAACTCAAGAGTACTTTTTCACATGTCATAACTAATTTCTTTATGTGTCTAGATATTAGATGCCCAAACTGCCACAAATAAGTGGCACAGATGTTTCGGTACTTGGGACATTTTGGTAGATATGGTACTGGGACATTGAGGTAGATATGGTACTGGGACATTGTGGTAGATATGGTACTGGGACATTGTGGAAGATATGGTACTGGGACATTGTGGTAGATATGGTACTGGGACATTGTGGTAGATATGGTACTGGGACATTTTGGTAGATATGGTACTGGGACATTTAGGTAGATATGGTACTGGGACATTGTGGTAGATATGGTACTGGGACATTGTGGTAGATATGGTACTGGGACATTTAGGTAGATATGGTACTGGGACATTTGTGGTAGATATGGTACCGGGACATTGTGGTTGATATGGTACTGGGACATTTAGGTAGATATGGTACTGGGACATTGTGGTAGATATGGTACTGGGACATTGTGGTAGATATGGTACTAAGACATTTAGGTAGATATGGTACTAAGACATTTAGGTAGATATGGTACTGGGACATTTGGTAGATATGGTACTGGGACATTGTGGTAGATATGGTACGGGGACATTTAGGTAGATATGGTACTGGGACATTGTGGTAGATATGGTACTGGGACATTTAGGAAGATATGATATTGGGACATTGTGGTAGATATGGTACTAAGACATTTAGGTAGATATGGTACTGGGACATTGAGGTAGATATGGTACTGGGACATTTTGGTAGATATGGTAATGGGACATTTTGGTAGATATGTAAATGGGACATTTTGGTAGATATGGTACTGAGACATTTTGGTAGATATGGTACTGGGACATTGTGGTAGATATGGTACTGGGACATTTAGGTAGATATGGTACTGGGACATTTGTGGTAGATATGGTACTGGGACATTGTGGTAGATATGGTACTAAGACATTTAGGTAGATATGGTACTGGGACATTGAGGTAGATATGGTACTGGGACATTGTGGTAGATATGGTACTGGGACATTGTGGTAGATATGGTACTGGGACATTGTGGTAGATATGGTACTGGGACATTTAGGTAGATATGGTACTGGGACATTGTGGTAGATATGGTACTGGGACATTTTGGTAGATATGGTAATGGGACATTTTGGTAGATATGGTAATGGGACATTTTGGTAGATATGGTACTGAGACATTTTGGTAGATATGGTACTGGGACATTGTGGTAGATATGGTACTGGGACATTTAGGTAGATATGGTACTGGGACATTTGTGTTAGATATGGTACTGGGACATTGTGGTAGATAGGGTACTGGGACATTGTGGTAGATATGGTACTGGGACATTTAGGTAGATATGGTACTGGGACATTGTGGTAGATATGGTACTGAGACATTTAGGTAGATATGGTACTGGGACATTGTGGTAGATATGGTACTGGGACATTTAGGTAGATATGGTACTGGGACATTTGTGGTAGATATGGTACCGGGACATTGTGGTTGATATGGTACTGGGACATTGTGGTAGATGTGGTACTGGGACATTTAGGTAGATATGGTACTGGGTCATTGTGGTAGATATGGTACTGGATCCACATTTAGGTAGATATGGTACTGGGTCCACATTTAGGTAGATATGGTACTGGGACATTTAGGTAGATATGGCACTGGGACATTGTGGCAGATATGGTACTGGGACATTGTGGTAGATATGGTACTGGGACATTGTGGTTGATATGGTACTGGGACATTGTGGTAGATATGGTACTGGGACATTGTGGTAGATATGGTACTGGGACATTTAGGTAGATATGGTACTGGGACATTTAGGTAGATATGGTACTGGGACATTTAGGTAGATATGGTACTGGGACATTGTGGTAGATATGGTACTGGGACATTTAGGAAGATATGATACTGGGACATTTAGGTAGATATGGTACTGGGTCATTGTGGTAGATATGGTACTGGATCCACATTTAGGTAGATATGGTACTGGGTCCACATTTAGGTAGATATGGTACTGGGACATTTAGGTAGATATGGCACTGGGACATTGTGGCAGATATGGTACTGGGACATTGTGGTAGATATGGTACTGGGACATTGTGGTTGATATGGTACTGGGACATTGTGGTAGATATGGTACTGGGACATTGTGGTAGATATGGTACTGGGACATTGTGGTAGATATGGTACTGGGACATTTAGGTAGATATGGTACTGGGACATTTAGGTAGATATGGTATTGGGACATTTAGGTAGATATGGTACTGGGACATTGTGGTAGATATGGTACTGGGACATTTAGGAAGATATGATACTGGGACATTTAGGTAGATATGGTACTGGGACATTGTGGTAGATATGGTACTGGGACATTGTGGTAGATATGGTACTGGGACATTTAGGTAGATATGGTACTGGGACATTGTGGTAGATATGGTACTGGGACATTTTGGTAGATATGGTACTGGGACATTGTGGTAGATATGGTACTGGGACATTGTGGTAGATATGGTACTGGGACATTTAGGTAGATATGGTACTGGGACATTTAGGTAGATATGGTACTGGGACATTTAGGTAGATATGGTACTGGGACATTGTGGTAGATATGGTACTGGGACATTGTGGTAGATATGGTACTGGGACATTTAGGTAGATATGGTACTGGGACATTTGTGGTAGATATGGTACCGGGACATTGTGGTTGATATGGTACTGGGACATTTAGGTAGATATGGTACTGGGACATTGTGGTAGATATGGTACTGGGACATTGTGGTAGATATGGTACTAAGACATTTAGGTAGATATGGTACTAAGACATTTAGGTAGATATGGTACTGGGACATTTGGTAGATATGGTACTGGGACATTGTGGTAGATATGGTACGGGGACATTTAGGTAGATATGGTACTGGGACATTGTGGTAGATATGGTACTGGGACATTTAGGAAGATATGATATTGGGACATTGTGGTAGATATGGTACTAAGACATTTAGGTAGATATGGTACTGGGACATTGAGGTAGATATGGTACTGGGACATTTTGGTAGATATGGTAATGGGACATTTTGGTAGATATGTAAATGGGACATTTTGGTAGATATGGTACTGAGACATTTTGGTAGATATGGTACTGGGACATTGTGGTAGATATGGTACTGGGACATTTAGGTAGATATGGTACTGGGACATTTGTGGTAGATATGGTACTGGGACATTGTGGTAGATATGGTACTAAGACATTTAGGTAGATATGGTACTGGGACATTGAGGTAGATATGGTACTGGGACATTGTGGTAGATATGGTACTGGGACATTGTGGTAGATATGGTACTGGGACATTGTGGTAGATATGGTACTGGGACATTTAGGTAGATATGGTACTGGGACATTGTGGTAGATATGGTACTGGGACATTTTGGTAGATATGGTAATGGGACATTTTGGTAGATATGGTAATGGGACATTTTGGTAGATATGGTACTGAGACATTTTGGTAGATATGGTACTGGGACATTGTGGTAGATATGGTACTGGGACATTTAGGTAGATATGGTACTGGGACATTTGTGTTAGATATGGTACTGGGACATTGTGGTAGATAGGGTACTGGGACATTGTGGTAGATATGGTACTGGGACATTTAGGTAGATATGGTACTGGGACATTGTGGTAGATATGGTACTGAGACATTTAGGTAGATATGGTACTGGGACATTGTGGTAGATATGGTACTGGGACATTTAGGTAGATATGGTACTGGGACATTTGTGGTAGATATGGTACCGGGACATTGTGGTTGATATGGTACTGGGACATTGTGGTAGATGTGGTACTGGGACATTTAGGTAGATATGGTACTGGGTCATTGTGGTAGATATGGTACTGGATCCACATTTAGGTAGATATGGTACTGGGTCCACATTTAGGTAGATATGGTACTGGGACATTTAGGTAGATATGGCACTGGGACATTGTGGCAGATATGGTACTGGGACATTGTGGTAGATATGGTACTGGGACATTGTGGTTGATATGGTACTGGGACATTGTGGTAGATATGGTACTGGGACATTGTGGTAGATATGGTACTGGGACATTTAGGTAGATATGGTACTGGGACATTTAGGTAGATATGGTACTGGGACATTTAGGTAGATATGGTACTGGGACATTGTGGTAGATATGGTACTGGGACATTTAGGAAGATATGATACTGGGACATTTAGGTAGATATGGTACTGGGTCATTGTGGTAGATATGGTACTGGATCCACATTTAGGTAGATATGGTACTGGGTCCACATTTAGGTAGATATGGTACTGGGACATTTAGGTAGATATGGCACTGGGACATTGTGGCAGATATGGTACTGGGACATTGTGGTAGATATGGTACTGGGACATTGTGGTTGATATGGTACTGGGACATTGTGGTAGATATGGTACTGGGACATTGTGGTAGATATGGTACTGGGACATTGTGGTAGATATGGTACTGGGACATTTAGGTAGATATGGTACTGGGACATTTAGGTAGATATGGTATTGGGACATTTAGGTAGATATGGTACTGGGACATTGTGGTAGATATGGTACTGGGACATTTAGGAAGATATGATACTGGGACATTTAGGTAGATATGGTACTGGGACATTGTGGTAGATATGGTACTGGGACATTGTGGTAGATATGGTACTGGGACATTTAGGTAGATATGGTACTGGGACATTGTGGTAGATATGGTACTGGGACATTTTGGTAGATATGGTACTGGGACATTGTGGTAGATATGGTACTGGGACATTGTGGTAGATATGGTACTGGGACATTTAGGTAGATATGGTACTGGGACATTTAGGTAGATATGGTACTGGGACATTGTGGTAGATATGGTACTGGGACATTGTGGTAGATATGGTACTGGGACATTGTGGTAGATATGGTACTGGGACATTTAGGTAGATATGGTACTGGGACATTGTGGTAGATATGGTACTAGGACATTTTTGTAGATATGGTACTGGGACATTGTGGTAGATATGGTACTGGGACATTTTTGTAGATATGGTACTGGGACATTGTGGTAGATATGGTACTGGGACATTTTTGTAGATATGGTACTGGGACATTTTTGTAGATATGGTACTGGGACATTGTGGTAGATATGGTACCAACATGTTCAGTACTTCTCAGTATTTGTTTTGATATATATATGATCAGATTTTCAGACTGAAGCTTCAACATATAACATGTTTATTGTTTGCGTTCTCCATTTCACTGATTTTGAAATAGGACAAGGGAAATTGATCAAGAAAGTGCCGTCGCTTGGGCTCAAACCTGTGACCCTTGGCTCTTCAGCGTGATGCTCTCTATGTATATATATATCGCTGAACTAAAGGGAGATTCCCTACAGCTCACACTTGTAAGGCAACCTAATCAATGCACATCTGTTACATTTCATAATTAACACCTTTTTTCATCTTTACATAAAAGTATTAAGACATCCTTCTCTCTCTACTACTAAATATCTAGAATTCAAGAAGAAATTCCTGCAGAGTCAAATAACCTCAAAAACAGAAAAAGGACTACAGTAAAAAATGTTTATAACAAATCACTGGGGACCAAGGAAATTAATTCGCTATAAGTATAGTTCATTATACATGTTTAACATACAGATGATAGGGTGCATGACAGGGAATGAAAAACAGTTTGTTATAACTACAAATTTGTTGTAAGTATGTTCATTATAAACTTGTTTTACTGTACTTGCTGAGAACACAACAAGGATTTACCTTTGTATGGACAGGTATTAGGTAGACTAGATGGTTAGGACTTACCTTTGTATGGACAGGTATTAGGTAGACTAGATGGGTCGGACTTACCTTTGTATGGACAGGTATTAGGTAGACTAGATGGGTAGGACTTACCTTTGTATGGACAGTTATTAGGTAAACTAGATGGGTAGGACTTACCTTTGTATGGACAGGTATTAGGTAGACTAGATGGGTAGGACTTACCTTTGTATGGACAGGTATTAGGTAGACTAGATGGGTAGGACTTACCTTTGTATGGACAGGTATTAGGTAGACTAGATGGGTAGGACTTACCTTTGTATGGACAGGTATTAGGTAGACTAGATGGGTAGGACTTACCTTTGTATGGACAGGTATTAGGTAGACTAGATGGGTAGGACTTACCTTTGTATGGACAGGTATTAGGTAGACTAGATGGGTAGGACTTACCTTTGTATGGACAGGTATTAGGTAGACTAGATGGGTAGGACTTACCTTTGTATGGACAGGTATTAGGTAGACTAGATGGGTAAAGTTTTCCTTCCTTGGAAAGGCAGTAGACGTCTGCAATCTCTTGTTTACAGCCTGGCATTTTGGCCCGGTTGATGGCTGACAAGGCCTCTTTGCCAGTAATGAGACACTTTGGCTTATATGACAGTGGTACATTGATTGTGTTATTATCTTTATGATGAGTATCTGATGTCTGTGTAAATAGGTGCTGAAGCTTTGAGGCGTCAGGCGGGTCCTTTCCATTCTATCAACATAAAAGGAACACATATACAAATGTATACAGTAGAATTCACTAATAATATCACATCGGTTTATTATGCTATCAGGTTTTCTTCATGCACCATCTTTCCTGCTCTATGATCTTTGTATTGTAGTGTAATTCTTTTTATATCACTCATGCTTAGGCAGATTTTGGTTAAACATACACGATGTATAATGCACTGGATCCAGCTGATCTTTGAATGTGTACTACATACTAAAATTCATTGGTTGAGTTTATTTTGTTTTACGTCCTATTAACAGCAACGGTCAGTTAAGGAAGTGTCAGGTTTTGGAGGTGGAGGAAAGCCAGAGTATCCGAAGATCAAGAGGCCCAATGGACCTGCATTGCTCACCTGGTATCAATCTCTTCCTTGTAACCCTCAAGTCGCCTAAAATCTATTACTGTAAGACATTCAGAAGGACATGTTCAGATTAAAACATATTTTACCCCTGTGACCTTGAAAGTAAGACAATGTTATTGTCATTTGCAAATTCTGTGCGACTTCTTCCAAGGAAGCAACCAGCCAAATGTCATGTATCTAGGCCTTAATAATTTTGGTATTTCCGAAGAAGTTGTGTAAATTTTATAACAGATTTGACTCTTGTGACCTTGGATATGGGTCAAGATCATTTCTTTTTTCGCAAATGTTGTCAGGCTTCATCAAAGGAACCTTCCAGCCAAGTATAATGCTTCTAGGCCTTTTGGTTAATCGGAAGAAGTCATTTAAATGTTTCAACAGATTTGACTCCTATGACCTTGAATATGGGTCAAGGTAATTTCTTTTAACAAACGTTGTCAGGCTTCATCAAAGGAACCTTTCAGGCAAAAATAATGGTTCTAGGCATTTTAGTTAATCAGAAGAGGTTGTTTAAAGGTTTTAGCAGATTTGACCCCTGTGACCTTGAATATTGGTCAAGGTAATTTCTTTTCACAAACTTTGTCAGGCTTCATTCAAGAAATCTTTCAGTCAAATATAAGGTCTCTATGCCTGATTGTATTTCAGAAGTCGTTTGAAGGCTTCAACATATTTGACCCCTGAGACCTTGAAAGTATGTCAGTGGTTTTAGCTCACCTGGCCCAAAGTGCCAAGTTAGCTAATGTGATGCCAGTGCAGCGCCTTTGTTCAGCTCTTTCCAACAACTAAAGTAAAGCTACCAGCCAAATTTCATGTCTCTAGGCCTTTTGGTATTTCAGAAAATGTCGTTTAAAGGAAAAGTTGATGAATAGACGGATGCCGGAGAGATGTACGACAGACACTGCACCATCATGTTAGCTAACTTGGCCCTTTGGGCCAGGTGAGCTAAAACCACTGACCTACGTCAGAGATGGAGAGCAATTGGTAGAATGTCAGGACACCTTAACCAATCTCAGCCACCACAACCCAGAAGTGGAGGGCTAGTGGCATAATGTCGGGACACCTTACCCACTCGACCACTACAACCCAAAAGTGGAGGGCTAGTGGCAGAATGTCAGGACACCTTAACTGTTCTCAGCCACCACAACCCAGAGGTGGAGGGCTAGTGGTAGAATGTCAGGACACCTTAACCACTCAGCCACCACAACCCAAAAGTGGAGGGCTAGTGGTAGAATGTCGGGACACCTAAACCACTTGGACACCACAACCCAAAGGTGGAGGGCTAGTGGTAGAATGTCGGGACACCTAAACCACTTGGACACTACAACCCAAAGGTGGAGGGCTAAAGTGGACGAATGTCAGGACACCTTAACCACTTGGACACCACAACCCAGAGGTGGAGGGCTAGTGGTAGAATGTCGGGACACCTTAACCACTCTCAGTCACCACAACCCAGAGGTGGAGGGCTAGTGGTAGGAGGTTGGGACAGCTGAACCACTTGGCCACTACAACCCAAAGGTGGAGAGCTAGTGGAAGAATGTCAGGACACCTTAACCATTTGGACACCACAACCCAAAGGTGGAGGGCTAGTGGAAGAATGTCAGGACACCTTAACCACTTAGACACCACAACCCAACCCTGCCTCTCAGGCCCCTGGGGGGGGGCATCCCCTTCATATGTATAAATTTGAATCCCTAGGGATGCTTCCGCTGAAATATGAATGTTGTACATTGCTTAGATCCAGAGAAGAAGTCGTTAATATGAATATAGCTAAACTGACCCCTTTCTGCCCCACCCCTCAGGCCCCTGGGGAGTCAGTCCCTTCATTTGTATAAACTTGAATCCCAGTCACCCAGGCATGCTTCCTACCAAATTTGATTAAATTCCGATCAGTGGTTATGAAGAAGAAGTTGATTGTTGATATAGACTCCTGACGACAGATGCCACAGTATGGCATAAGCTCACCTTGGTCCTTTGAACCAGGTGAGCTAAAATGAGAAGAAATGTTTAAAATTTTGAAATATTGTGTCAAATGATTATTCAATACCTATATTTTTATAATATCTAAAGAAAAATAGGGATCACTTGGCAATTTCTTAACACATTTGCTGTTAAGGGAAAAGGCAGAGGAGTTTCGAAAAGCAGATTTTTAAAAAGGCAGAGCTAACTCATACTTTGAACAATCATGAAAATAATTTGTCTCTCATACAGAGGTGTAAACAACAAGATTTCAATCTAGAGTCGGCTAATGGGTTTGAAGACTGTAGGCAAAAAACTGTCATCTATTCACATATAGGACTCGAGGCAAAAGATAATTCTTTTCAGATACAGTTAAATGTTTTGTTTGTTGTAAATAAGATACCTTAAACGTGATTCTCTATAAATAGAAACAGTGACCTTGACCCTGAACCTGAAACACCAACTCGTTTGAACTATTGTTATGCCAGACAATAAATGAAGTTTGATCAAAATCAGTTTAGAAATGATGTCACTAGTAGTGTAACCATGACAAAAGGTGAGCAAACCATTGCAAACATTTAAACAGACTCAATAATATAACCTTGTTGCTCACTTAAGGGCACAGGGTTTGCGTTGAAGCCGTCCTTATATCTTTTTCAAGCATAGAAATTGAAAAGGATCCCACTAATTTTGAGGATTCCCATTTAAACTATGCAGAAGGACCCCATTTATTTTGGAAAAGACCCCATTTATAAAACACCCAGCGCAAACCCTTGGGCAGGTAATAGATATTTTGTCCATAATAAACAGCAAAAACTCTAATAATAATTTTCTTTTATCAATTTTTTTTTCAATTGCAGTTTTGTTTGTTTATTTTTTTTCCCAAAAATGTTGTGACAGGTAATTACTTATTCAATCTGAAAATCTACAAATATCTGAGTTCAGCCATATGACATATATACTTTGGTACACGTACAGTTATACAGAAATGATACTGGTTTGTTTTACCTACAATATAGTAACAAACTAAACTTCTTGGTTGAGTAAAACTTAAGTTGATGACCTTCTTATTTTTATGATTAACAAATTAAAGGTACCATGAGGAAAACATGAAAACTTTCAGGATGATAACGATGGCCCATATAGAGTTGAGTGGTGATGATTAGGCTTTGTGACTGTAGATGTATAGTATATAATTAATCTATTAAAACAAAACATATATCTGTCTGATTAAAATGACATCTTCATATATATTTGTATATATCTAGCTCCTGTGTACTGATATGTAACACATCAATCAGCAGGAGAGATGAGGACAGGGAAAACCTGGTGTAAAGATGTTATTTTGATTATATCGCAAATTACATGCATATACCAATAGGTAAATATCTATCTTTTGGCCATAATTTAACGTCGTGGCGGGGATGGACTTGTGAGATACCTGACACATTATGTTAGGGCCCTGTGGTTAAATATATATATGTTATCATATGTACATGTTTTAAAAGTTTACAGGCAAGACTAAATGCTTTTAAAGAGTAAAATAAACTAGCTGGCTCCTAATTATGACAAGTGTACATGTGTCTTCAATGTAAAGGACATTCCTTATTGTACCTACGGCTTAGTTTAAAAGCCATAGGTACAATATGTTAATATGGTATTATACAATCATCTGCTTAGAGACTGTTTATATTGTCCAGCAAAAATAAACAGCCCATTGTGTACCTGTCCCATTGTGTACTTCTCCCATTGTGTACCTTTCCCATTGTGTACTTGTGTATTTGAAGATGTTTCAATCTATTTATAACATTATTTCATTATTTTTGTTTTTTTTTAAATTTATTTTCTATGCAATATTTTGAAAAAGTTGTATCTTAAATCAATGGAAATGACATCATTTTCTGGATATTTTATGTCATTGGTTAAAACACATGATATGAAGAGGAGTTCACCTCAAAATACATGATATTATATAGAGGGGGAAATGGTATCTGAGAAAAATATGTTATAAAGAGGAATGTGATATTAACAGGGGTGATATGAAGTGGAGTCCACTGTACTGGTGTTTTTTTAATGGTCTGTCAAGTTGCTTGTGTTTAACAACCTTTTCATTACTGTAAATATACTTTAATATTTTTGCTTAACTATGATTTTATTATATAACTGAATATAAACAGATAAGCACAGTGATGAATTAGTGCACTCACAATTAATACTTACTTTTAAAGCAGGCAATACAGAAACTGTAATCAGGGCAATCCTAATTTAGCTGAATACTTTCAATGCAAAATAAGATAACAGCTTGATTGTGAACATTTACAATATTAAGATTCATGGTTATATAAGTTCACACTGGGTTTTTGTTGGACGAAAACCAGAGTTCTCGGAGAAAAAACTATTGAAATCATCAGGCAGCCAGTAGTACGCGGTACCTGGATGGATTCTGTGACATATTGGTAAAAGGCTATACAGTGATTTTAAGTAGTCGGATTGCCGCAGCAACCTGACTCTTAAACAATAGTCTCATTAGTTGGCTATGTATACATATCAAAATAATAAAAAAAAAAACATATAAAAATTTGGTTTTGTTCCTTTATAATATACAGTATATATATTGATGAGTATTTCAAGCAGCTTTAAGCTAGTAGGTATGTAAGTTAGCCATTTAGTAACAATTTGAAAATTGATGACTTTCAATAATGTATTATCCTTAACAATTAATGTATAGTTAAACAGCAAGCCCAACATGGAGGTTCTTTTGATGGTCCGATGTTTTAACGGTTTTCTGGTGAGACCTCGTGTATAGTACTGTATATAGAGGATATTCAATGGTTTGCCGTTTAATATCGAATATATTTCACGAGTATGGCAGAACTTATATAACCTTGAATCTTAATATTGTAAATGTACACAATCAAGCTGTTATCTTATTTTGCATTGAAAGTATTCAGCTAATTTATATTTCTGCCATACAAGTGAAATATATTTGATATTAAACGGCAAACCATTGAATTTTCTTTTTATTACATTTCGAAAGAGGAATAAAGATACTTTCATTATTTTTTTCTTGGTCTACATGCCTACTGCAAAGGAGCTAAGTCTACTGTAACCGTCAAAATCACAACCGATCGGGTACAGTACACAGCTGATTGGGATAAGCTGATCGGAAAAGTTGAACCATTCTCATCTTTCAATTCATTTCATATTTAATCCTGCAGCAGTTCCTATCAATATGTACTATTGATGCCATTTCGTCAAGACCATCTTTCCCCAAGAGACAAGTTCTAGCAGACGACAACAATGGCGAGCCTCCAAGATCCGATCAAGGGGAACAACTCATACAAAAGTTTCGGTGTTACGTGAAAAAAATGACCCAGTTGAAAACTACCCACCGTTGAAAGCTACGGCGGGTCACTTTTTCACGGGACGAATTACGGAAAAATCGAATGGGGTCATTTTTCTACAGATGACCGTGTACGATTTCTACTGTTAAATACAACCCCGGGTAACATTTGCAACGTAGAATAATGACCTGGGTGGTACTTTATTGTGGGTCACTTTTTCACGTTACACTGAAAAAGCCTTATATTTTCACTGCAAAATCTTATATTTTCATGGCAAAATCTTATATTTTCACGGCAAAATCTTATATTTTCACTGCTCATCACTGCAGTGAAAATATAAGTTTTATCAGTTTGATAATTTTCTATATTTCACTGGCAACAATGTAATAAACACGGTTATCTGTATCTACGGCAAGTTAGTCAGAACATCTATGTTTTACTACCTCCCAGCACGTGTCTCCAACATCCGTATTGACAACTTATTTATACATTTGGCATTCTGTTTTCATTAAGAAACTGATTATATCTATTATAAAATTTGTAATTGATAACTGAAATTGGAAAGGGCAAACCCAATTTAAATACAAGAGGCCCATGGCCTTTCATCCTAGCATATATACTACAGGCCAAATATCAGCACCCCGGGTCTTTTGGTTATTGAAAAGAAGTGGCTAGAAAATTTTTACACTTTTGAACCCTGTGACCTTGAAAGTAGGACAAGGTCATTCATGCATTTAAACAATTATGGTATCCCTTCATTATAGAATGTTTAATTAAGGCCAAATTTAATATCTCTACCCTGGGCCTTTTAGTTGTTGAAAAGTTGTTTGGAGATCTTTAAGATGTCCGACCCCTGTGGCCCTGAAAGTATGTCAAGGTCATTTATTTGAACAAACCAGATAGCGCAATTCCTTCCAGTGTGCTTAAGGCCCAATATCATACACTACCTTGAGCTTTTCAGTTATTTAGAAGAAGTGGTTTGAAGAGTTTTAATACATTTGACCTTTGTGACCTTTAAAGTAGGTCAAGGTCATACATTTGAACAAACTTGGTGAACCTTAATCCTATTATGCACAGTTAATTTAATCTAATTGAAAATGAATCAATAAGGTTCAATTAAGGATTAACCTTTGATTTTGTTTAGTTTATGAGATCATAAATCCAATGGAGCACGAGGTAAATTGATTTACCGACTGCTCCATTGGATTTATGATCTCATAAACTAAACAAAATCAAAGGTTTATCCTTATATTTACAGTATTTTGTGTAAATGGGTCATAACTTTTCTGTTCAATTTAGCCTCATCTGCGGACATATATTTCATTTCAAAACTTGCAAATGTGAAAACGGTTCAATAAATATAACAGCATGAAGTTTGCACAAGCCGTAGCTAGCTCCGCCCATGTCAATTGTTAATGACGTCATACAATTGTGATTCGAACGGGATAATTTGCATAGCTCCGCCCACATGTATTGTTTTCGACGTCATAGAATTTTTACATGTTCTCAAGTATAGTTATTGGAAAATAACTCTAGTTTGCAGTACAACGGTTATCGAGTGAATGTCAATATAGACTGTAAATATTTTGAAACATACCGATGGCAAAGGTTTTTTTTGACCAAACCACCAATTGTACCACAGGGATATGAATAGACTTGACAATATATATATAGGTATTTATCACTAAATTTTATCATAAGTCTATACATGTCCCTGTGATGGTACCGTAGAAACCATTGCTTTTACTCATACCTGTATGTAAAAGACATCTTATAATAATTATTAGTTCACCTGAATGCATTTGCGAAATGCACCTGTCAACACTATATTGCCGTGGTTTAAACATTGTTGAGTACCTGTCGCGTCATTGACATAGGAGTCCGGGTATTAATATTGGTATATCACCTTGTGTCCTGATAAATAGCACATGTACAATTACGGTAGCTAGAGTACCTCCAAGCAGATGTTTGCAGTACTTAAGTAAACAATCGATTAAAACATAACATCTATATATCAAGTATATATTAGCCTTTATAATCGATTTTTAACTAAAAACGTGTTAAACACCTGTGTCCCATGCCATCATGATCAGCATCATCAACCAGGGATGTTTACATGAAGACAGTGCTAAAAGAACACAAAAAGGTCTTACCTTGTTTCCAATTTTGCCAGCACGGAAATCCTTATCAAAACTAAACATATAAAACATTGCAAATTGTAAAAACAATATTGTTATAGCACACATGGATAACTTTTTATATTTAAAGCATCGCCGGCAAATGTGTCGAGCCATCTTCCTACGGTAGTAGTCATCGGGCAATATGATGTTCTAAGCAAGTTGTTGTTCACGTTGTAGTGATTAACGGATGAAAATTGCCGAGGGTGTCCGATTAACAAATCGAAGGAGCGTTCGATTGCAAACAACACGCTCTTAGCTCGCTTCTTAACTAGTTATCTCCCTTGCACCATACGTGGCACCCTAGCTAGCTGAGTCATAGCAGCCACAGTAGCTGATCTTCATTGGGCGCGGTTACCTCGCGCCGTTTTACTATTTATTAACAAAACTGGATATCCAAAATTGGATATCCATAATTCATTTTTTTAAATCCATAATTCGAATTTATGATATCATTTAATAATTTTGGATACCTTAAATTAATTTTGGATATCCAAAATTCGAATTATGGATATCCATAAATGATTTTTGGATATCCATCATTCGAATTTGGGATATCCAGTTTTTTTAATAAATAGTAAAACGGCACCCCATACAAGATTGTCAAATGTTACAGGGGATTGGATTGAAAGGAAAACATTAAAGAACACATAGTACACTGTGTTTTTATTTTCAGGGTACAGCCACAATATAATTATTATAAAACAAATTATGTTGATTAATTGTGATTCGTTTTAAGATCTGGTCCCATTTTTACAATTAGACAAGGAAGTAGTGGCTATAGTCAAAGCAAAAAATGTCTTTTTAAATTTAGAACTCTTTGTCACCACACCCGAAAACATTTTTACCTTGCACATCATGCTCAGGATAAGGAAAAACAGACTTTGAGTTTTGTTTTCTTACTGGATTTCAAATCGCTATTATAATTTTATTTTATTGTTAGATCTAGCACAATAGTTGTTAGTGCAGTCATTGAGTTAAAGACGGGCTTATCGTGATCATCTTACCTAATTATTAAGAAACTAAGTACAGGTATACTAATAATTAGCCCATTAAGTACAGTTGTACTTAGCCCCCAGGTACGGGTAGCTATAGGATGTTAGTACAGGTGGTTTGTCGTCCCATTGAATTGTCACCTTGTCATAATGCTAGCCACACCCGTTACTATCCTAAACGTGTGGAATCAGTACTAGTGTTATTGTTGGGAATAAGAACCTCGGACAACGCCTACTGACTCGGAACAAACGGTGCAAGTGTACCAACTATTATAGACAGAAACTCTGTAATACATACTTGCCAACGTTAACCCTCCCTATTTAGGAGGGGGACTCACGATTTTGGACCCTAAATGTTGCATTTTCAACTTGGGAATCTGCTTTACTATCCCTATTTTTAAAGATCTGGTGATTTCATTTGAGAAGAGCTCAAAAGAAGCCATTTAAAAGTGTTATTTTCCCTCTGAATGTACGTATACATGCATACATTTTAGTTATGTTTTCAATTCTGAGCACGCGTAATCTCCCCAATGGAAATTTCAAAAAAGTTGGCAAGTATGGTAATATCTAACAAGATCAGGGAGTCAGAGGATATTACTAATCTGTACTGGAAAAGAAAGCACCGGGTCATGGACTGCTAGTTTTATCTTATAGGCCTCTACCTTAACAAAAACCCAATATATATAAAGATAAAATAAATGAAACCACGACGACCGACTTTCAAACGCTTCCACCCTCTTCCGGGCTCTTCAGTATTAAGTATATAAATAAGTGAAAACGCTAGTGAATCTGAGTTTGTCTATAACCACCACAAGGTCATTATGGAATTTTAATTATATATAGATCTTATTGCATTTCAAATTGCTATTATACTTTTGTTTTATCGCTAGGTTTAAAGATTGTTTTTAATAACATGTACATGTATAATATTGAATCAATGAAAACATAAATATTGTCAAATGGACAAGAGACAAGTTCTATCAACTTATGAATTCTTCTCCATAAACACATCACAAATAATTAAATTACAACACCTGATATTATTCATACAATAAACTTTGGAGATATACATGTTTAAATCGGTTTTGTTAAAGGATGAAGAAGACGGCTGAGTTGGAAAGAAGAGAAATAGTAAATTCATATATACCAAGGAAAAGAAAATAGAGAGTATACAGGCCCAGATTGAATGGTTCCGATTAAAAAAATATGTTTTAAACTGTAGGGTGAATGTTTTAAACTGTAGGGTGAATGTTTTAACTGTAGGGTGAATGTTTTTAACTGTAGGGTGAATGTTTTAACTATATAGGGTGAATGTTTTGACTGTAGGCTGAAAGTTTTTAACTGTATGGTCATGACCTGGGCGTGTTCGCAGCATGTCAGGCCCTGCAACTCGTCACACAGAGTTCCCTGTCTAAGCAGAAGACGGATATGACGACGACGATAATGACGACGACGACGACGATATGATGATGATGTCTTTTTTGACAGGATTTTTTCGAAATTTTGGATCCTTACTTTTTTTTATATATGTTTAATTTTTCAGAGATTTTACATAAATATATATTAACAACACATGCTCACTTACATTCCTACTCACATACATAATGCTTCGCCATTAGCAATACATCATCATCAACATCATGATATAACGCAACATCCTCAACTTCGATGTCGAACATCATCATCATCATCATCATCATCATCATTATCAAAAACAAGATCATTCTTTTCACCTTCACAATACCATCATCATTATGAAATAAATAATCATCATCATAGCATCACAATATTATCATCATCATCATCATCATCATCATCATCATCATCAAGGCGCAATAACCATCATTATTTAACCATCAGATTACCATCACCATGACACCATAATCATCATAATATCGTCATATTATGACCATTACGTACCCCATCATCATCGTGATATCACTTTATCATCGCCATCATACGCCATGCCATCAACATCATAATAACATCATATCATCACCATCATGATACAACACCATCATCGTGATAACACTATATCATCACCATCATGATACAACACCATCATGGTGATAACACTATATCATCACCATCATGATACAACACCATCATGGTGATAACACTATATCATCACCATCATGATACAACACCATCATGGTGATAACACTATATCATCACCATCATGATACAACACCATCATCGTGATAACACTATATCATCACCATCATGATACAACACCATCATCGTGATAACACTATATCATCACCATCATGATACAACACCATCATCGTGATAACACTATATCATCACCATCATGATACAACACCATCATCGTGATAACACTATATCATCACCATCATGATACAACACCATCATCGTGATAACACTATATCATCACCATCATGATACAACACCATCATCGTGATAACACTATATTATCACCATCATGATACAACACCATCATCGTGATAACACTATATCATCACCATCATCATACAACACCATCATCGTGATAACACTATATCATCACCATCATGATACAACACCATCATGGTGATAGCACTATATCATCACCATCATGATACAACACCATCATCGTGATAACACTATATCATCACCATCATGATACAACACCATCATCGTGATAACACTATATCATCACCATCATGATACAACACCATCATGGTGATAGCACTATATCATCACCATCATGATACAACACCATCATCGTGATAACACTATATCATCACCATCATGATACAACACCATCATGGTGATAGCACTATATCATCACCATCATGATACAACACCATCATCGTGATAACACTATATCATCACCATCATGATACAACACCATCATCGTGATAACACTATATCATCACCATCATGATACAACACCATCATCGTGATAACACTATATTATCACCATCATGATACAACACCATCATCGTGATAACACTATATCATCACCATCATCATACAACACCATCATCGTGATAACATCATATCATCACCATCATGATACAACACCATCATGGTGATAACACTATATCATCACCATCATGATACAACACCATCATCGTGATAACACTATATCATCACCATCATGATACAACACCATCATCGTGATAACACCATATCATCACCATCATGATACAACACCATATCATCACCATCATGATACAACACCATCATCGTGATAACACCA
Source organism: Mimachlamys varia (assembly GCA_947623455.1). Taxonomy (NCBI): domain Eukaryota; kingdom Metazoa; phylum Mollusca; class Bivalvia; order Pectinida; family Pectinidae; genus Mimachlamys; species Mimachlamys varia. Next base: position 53,474,915 of record OX392527.1, read on the forward strand.
TATCATCACCATCATGATACAACACCATCATCGTGATAACACTATATTATCACCATCATGATGACATTGACGTGATATGGGCGTCCTCATCAACATGCAATCACCATCTTCATCATAAAAAATCTATTCTTATAATTAATTTGTTCTTCATTGTGGTATTACTATGGACTGGTCAATGTTAAATCTTGAAAGGATGCTTTTAATTTAGACTGATTAAAATCAAAGTAACTGTAAATTCCAAATTAAAGAAAGTTATTTACGCTTACGGATTGTAACAAATGGACGTCATTATGGCCATTCATTTAATATGCTGGACTAGTAATTGAAATTGTCAAGTATATCAGTTAGGTAAAATAGCAACATCATTTCATAGTGTTATGCCTGAACACAGATAGATAAGAATACTGACCCCGAGGTCATGAAACAATCTTAGACTTTGCTTAGCCAATCACGTATAACGTTACTTTTCATAATCGTGATTGGCCATCACATGCACGATGACCCATAGTCAATGTCACATCGGTCAAATCAAAGACTTTTAAACGACTTCTTCTGATTAACAAAAAGATTAACACAATTTGAAAATGAAATTGACCTTGTCTCACCAGGTCAACTTTAGGGGTAAAATATGTTTAAATCTAACATGAGTGTCTTACAGTATAGATTTTAGTCGATTTCAGGATTACAAGTCAGAGATTGATACCAGGTGAGCGATGCAGGCACATTAGGCCTCTTGTTTTGTCACATATTGGTCCAATACGAGGGGTGTTCCATAAATAATGTCATCTGTGCTTAATTTCGCGGAAATCGTGCAATTTATGCACAAAACCACCTCGTGTCGATTGAGTGATCACTGGCTCGTGACACAGGTAAATATCTCGTCCACACGTTCACTGGCCTCGGTACGTGTACATCGTTTCATAGCCTATTCGTTAGACTAAACACAAAATGATAGGAAAACGAGCTGAAAATGTTCTTGAAATTAGGGCCTATATAAAAGGTAGGTCATTACTCGGCATAAAGGCTGTAGATAATCACCGCGAGGTGTGTGACATTTATGGGGAGGGCCAAATGTATCACAGGACTGTTTGTAGGAGGGTAGGTAAATTTAGTGCTGGACAGCAGCAACTGAAAGATGCTGCTCACCCAGGTCGTCCTGCAACAACTACGACCAAAGGTAACATAGAAAAATTCCGAAATATCCTCCAAACTGATGCTCGATTCACCGTAAGACAATTGGCTCGAATGAAAAACTTGTCGTTAGCAAGAGTTCATGCAATTTTGAAGAAACACCTAAAAGTAAGAAAGATAAATGCAAGATGGATACCCCATTTGTTAACGGATGAGCAAAAGAAGACGCGTGTAACAATGGCAAAAAAACTTCTCAAAATGTACCCAAAATATAGTAAAATGGCTTTTGATAATATAGTCACTGGTAATGAGACCTGGGTGTATTATTTTGAACCAAAACGGAAGGTTGCCAACCGAATATGGGCCACTAAAAATGCCAGACGCCCAAGTATTGCCAAACGAATACGAACGGTAAAGAAGGTTTTGTATGCTATTATTTTCACTAATAAGGGTCCAGCTATTCAAATCCCGGTGCCAAAAGACAGAACGGTCACAGGCAAGTTCTATAAAAACGTTGTTCTGAGAAAGTTGAAGAACTACTACAAAAGTCGCCGCCCCAAAACAGGACTTAAGTATGTCCGACTTTTGCATGATAATGCACGCCCTTCAAGGCACGTATTGTGACTGACTTTTGAAGTCAGAGAAGGTTACCGTCCTTCCGCACCCTCCGTATTCGCCAGACTTGGCCCCCTGCGACTATTTTCTCTTTCCAAAACTTAAATATCATTTATCTGGAAGGAGATACAATTCGAGAAATGCCCTTGGATCTGCTGCATGTTTATCAGTGTCTGATGGGTGTACCCATTGAAGAGTATGAAAAATGCTTCCAAAAATGGATTGACCGGCTAAAAAGGTGTGTTTTGGCTGGCGGAGAGTATTTTGAAGGGCAGAGCAAATTAAAATGAACAAAAGCACTTCCGCTATATGAGCACCGATGCAAGTGACATTATTTTTGAAACACCCCTCGTAATCCCTTCACAGACATCAGAAAATATTTCAAAATTACGTCGCGTCTTTATTCTCAGGTGCATACCGTTGAAAATATCATTACAAATAGTAACAGACGAATACAGATCGAATGCTGACCTGACTTGTAATGCCCCTGAAATTGTTGATATGTTGGTGCTAACAATGGTTTTGATTCTTCGAAGTCTGTTTGTTATAGAATATGTAAAACTTATTGTAATTTTGAACTGTATCTTGAGATTTTAATGACAATGGAAGATTCTCGCAATGTAACTTAGTTTAGAACTAACAATCATAACTTTATTGTGGAAACTGGAAGATGGAATAATGAAATAGAATTCAAGAAATTGGCGATGAATTCAATCACCCGTTACAATGTCCATTTTGACTATTGAAATAAGGTTATCTTTAGTATTTTTGTATTATCATACAAAGCTTAAAAGTCCAAAGTTTTTAGAACTGATGAACACAAAGAATACAAAATTGATAAGAAATCTATGAATGTTTATCAAATTAATTATGTTTTTAAAAAAGTCTCATAATTTGTCATCCACATGCATTATATTTTTGTTAAATGTTGTAAATATGTTCTCTCTATACATTGTGAATCTGTAAAGAGAATGAAATAAGTTGGTAATTGAAAGGTGAAGAGGGGAAAACACCATTGCATGGGTGGGGATGGTCCCACCTGGATCCAGATAACAGATGACTGTTGTTTTGGGGCGATATGCTTTATAATTAGCTATATAGTCCCGTGACAATTATTACCTGTACTGGCTATTACAACAGAGTTGAGACTTGAGATTTGTCGAGGCTCTCAGAGCATTATCATCTTTTAGTTCCCTTTTAAAATCTACAAATAATGCTCTTTACATTTCAAGAGACTCCATTATACGGGCTGGGATTTTTTTGTAAATGCTGTACTACATAAGATTTCGTACATACAAATAATACACCCACAGGTCAAAAGTCTTTCCGTATTTTTTTATTTTGCTTTATATTCTTTGTATTTCAAACATTTTTTCAATTAATTTTCCTGAAGGGACTTCACAGCCGGCATCCTACTGTAGATACTACAAGCTATAGACAGGCTGATTTACATCTGGGATGGGCCCATCATTTGTAATTGTTCGAACTAGATGAAAAATGTTGTTGTTTTTCATTTTTTTTTTTTGGGGAGGGGGGGTGCCTAACCTGCAGCTTCTTCATGATTTGATTGCTTTTACTGCTTTTATTTGCTCTTAGCACGGAATTGCATTAACTATCTAAGTCCGTGCTTTTAGGTTTTTTATTTGTATTTTCCTGGTTAAACAATTCCCGCCATGGTCTATAGGGATTGGCCAATGCAACCATATCCGTCCTTTGAGCTTTCAGGGATGTATATATATGTGAGATGTTTTATGCTTTGTCGTAATTTATAATAATAGCTCTTCCGTGTATACACTACACAGGTGCTGGACACTTAAACATATTGTGTATCGTACTTTATTATATAATAGTTTACCAGAGGCGTCTCTAAGTTTACATAACACATTAATGTGTCCAGCACCTGTGATTGTATATACACGACAAACTTGTATCCAGTGAAGTTTTATAAGAGTTTCCCCCCTTGAACCAATATGTAAGAAAAGGCTATAATTTAAATGTTTACACTGTACATGTATGCTCATGTGTATTGTTACGTATACGTATAATGCTTTATTAAATCTATTGGATTTATCAAGGACGTATATGTGAGTGTCACATATACGTCCATGGATTTATTGACACGAGTTAATTGAATTTATTAATTGATATATTAAACAATTTATCAACATGAGTTATGTCCCTTTTCAGAAGTTTTCATTCCTGGCGGGAAATTAAACATGAAAATGTCAAGAAGACCGAAACGACTTGCGACATTACAGACACAGTGCAGTCAGAGCTCGTAGCTGTTGACTGCCAATACTCAGACTGAACCTCGTCATGTCGAAGCCATTTTCATCCATGTTTGCGCGGAGATATTCGTGAGTGTGTAAATAAGTGTTTTCCCTGAAATCAATGTTCATGCACAGTCGGCGTTATAAAAATGTAAACAAACTTTTGTCATTTTATTTTTTCGATGTCCGTATATGTTACATATAAGCTTTTAGCTATAATAAGCTGTCAAACAAAATACACGGGTAGCTATATGTAAGACAACAGACTTATTTAGCTATCTAATTCCATGGTAGCTATAGTTCACAGATAATTAAAAATATGCACATAAAAAAGTAAGTCGCAAAATGGCGCAAATATCTGTATATGGGTGTACCGGTAATAATCCTGCATTTGGCCCTTTTGGGTAACAGTTAGGTCTACCACCAGTAACAATTTTTTTTAACTCTTGGCTCGTGACTAGTCGTGTGGATAATAATATAAAGTGATATGAAAACACATAAACAGTCATGATAACTTTTTTTAAACTCCAACAGTTAAAAGGACTGGGTGTGATTTTATTATTTAAATTAACAATCAGTGATCAATCTACGTGCGAGTCCCGAGTCCAGTACTCATAAAATTATGAAAGGACTCATAGCTTATATAAATTCTGAAAATGCTTCAATTTAACACTGTGGGACCCATCGTTTTCAGTAATGTGTACAAAAAGGACCCATGAAAATCAATTGTAAATTGACCGCTGACCAATGCAGTGAAATATCGCCTGAAATTTTCAAAATTGTTTGATTGATTTTGATTCCTCTTTTTCATAATTAGAATATTAATATTTCTCATTCAAATCATGGTATATGTTTATCAGGTTGGGCACAATTGCACATCTGGGTAATAATCCTGCATTTGGGTATGCAATAGTTACTCAGGTCTTGGAGCATGATCCCTTATAATTAACCTGTAATGCATTGTTTCAGAAAGCGACAGGTAACAAACCGTGATTTCAACTTCGTACGAGATTGGAATGCAGACTCATCCGATGGCAGAAGTTCAGACAACCATGATACATTTAGTGCTAAGGTAGTCTTAAAATAAACTTTATTTCATTCCAACAGTATATATACAACATTATAGACAGAGAATATGAAGGAATAGGATCCGGAAACAAGTTTTTAAAAAAACTTATATTAATCCATTTCCATAAACGGTAGTCTTGATCATGATAACATTCAGCACAATATCTAATATAAACTATAAAGTCACCCAACGAGTAATTATGTTACAATAAAGTCCTGTGTTTCGTAATTTACCGGGTGCCCTGGCTTTGTATGAACGTACCTTTTACATTTGTATCTATGACAAGTACTGGATGTGTGCTTGAAAGTTGTAATGAATGCCCCTAATCATGCATTATGCTTTTATAATAATGCAGCCTGAATTTATTTGAGAATTAAAATTAAAAGGTCAGTGAAAATAAGGATGAACTTTGATCTAGAATTTTGATTATAATTCAGTTCAAGATAATTAGCAAATTAATTGACTTTGATTTTACTTTAAAATATAGGTAACTCCACGAGCACAGTATATTATTTCCTCTTCCAAACCCAGTCCAGCCCATGGCAATCATCACATACCAGAACTGTCGGATCTCATAGGCAGCAGTCCAATACCTGTTGTCATCCAGTCACCACCTGCAAGGGGTAGGTAACTCTTTACTAATCAAATATCATCACCTGCAAGGGGGAGGCAACTCTTTACTCATACCAATCGCCACATTCAAGCTGTAGGGGTAGGTAACTCTTTACTCATCACCCAATCACCAAATGTTCAGAGGTAACCTTCTCATCATGCATCCAGTCAACATCTGCAAGGGGAGAGTGACTCTCCTCTTATCATATAGTTGTCACCTGCAAAGAGTAGGTAATTTGCATTTCATGTTCTAGTCATCATGTGACATCAGATATGGGTTTCTTTGGCTGTCATATGGATATAGTCGTCACCTGCCAGGGGAAGGTAACTCACCTAGTCAACAGCAATCAGTCATAGTTTCTTAATGTAACTCATTTGTCATTACTTAGTCACCAGCCGTCAGGGGTAGGTAACTCTCATTTGTCATCAATTAGTCACCAGCCGTCAGGGGTAGGTAACTCTCATTTGTCATTACTTAGTCACCAGCCATCAGGGGTAGGTAACTCTCATTTGTCATTGCTTAGTCACCAGCCATCAGGGGTTGGTAACTCTCATTTGTCATTACTTAGTCACCAGCCATCAGGGGTAGGTGACTCTCATTTGTCATTACCTAGTTACCAGCCATCAGGGGTAGGTAACTCTCATATCTCATTACTTAGTCACCAGCCAACAGGGGTAGGTAACTCTCATTTGTCATCATCTAGTCACCAGCTGTCAGGGGTAGGTAACTCTCATTTGTCATTACTTAGTCACCAGCCACCAGGGGTAGGTAACTCTCATTGGTCATTACTTAGTCACCAGCCATCAGGGGTAGGTAACTCTCATTTGTTATTACCTAGTTACCAGCCATCAGGGGTAGGTAACTCTCATTTGTCATTACTTAGTCACCAGCCATCAGGGGTAGGTAACTCTCATTTGTCATTACCTAGTTACCAGTTGTTAGGGGTAGGTAACTCTCATTTGTCATCATCTAGTCACCAGCTGTCAGGGGTAGGTAACTCTCATTTGTCATTACTTAGTCACCAGCCATCAGGGGGAGGTAACTCTCATTTGTCATTACCTAGTTACCAGTTGTTAGGGGTAGGTAACTCTCATATGTCATTACCTAGTTACCAGCTGTCAGGGGTAGGTAACTCTCATATGTCATTTGCTAGTTACCAGCTGTCAGGGTAGGTAACTCTCAGTTGTCATCACCTAGTTACCAGCTGTCAGGGGTAGATAACTGTCATTTGTCATTATCTAGTTACCAGCTGTTAGGGGTAGGTAACTGTCATTAGTCATCACCTAGTCACCAGCTGTTAGGAGGGGACATTAAATCTCTTTTGTCATTACAAGCTAGTCACCAGCTAGGGTTAGGTAAGTAAAAGAATCGAAAAGAAACAAAGGTCAAACCCAACAAGTTTTTGTGCTCAGGGCTTAAAATCCCACCATCATCAAAGAGGTTATACTTGTACAGTTGAAAATGGTTATTTCAAAGTCAGCAGACCATGGAGAAAGCTTCACCTTATCTGAGTATTTCAGTTAATGGAGCTCGAATGATTGGTGTGAAATTTGGCCAGGACTGACAAAGTTTTTCAAAATAAACTGATTCAAGTTGTATGTGTTCAAGAAAACAAGATTTGACTGTACAAAACATGATTAAAACCACAAACACGTATTGTGAATAAAAGTTATAGTATATTTTTTTTCCATTTATTGTATTGTTTTATATTAAGAAAAACAAAATGATGTCATGAATTCATTTGAAAGACCATGTGAAAATACACTTTTTTCTAAAGTACTTAAAAACTAGAATGTGATAATATTGATAATTATTCAGATGTCAGTATTTCTATGTTTCATTATTGATAATTCAGCAATTCCTTCTACACAAGAATCCATTGAGGAGGATGAGGAGGATGATGGAGAAGAGGAGGTTGCAGATGAGGAAGATGAAGAAGAGATGGCAGACGAGGAGGACGAAGAAGAGATGGCAGACGAGGAAGAGTCTGGCCGAGACGGGGACGCCAGCATGGCTGACAGTACAATGGCGGTAAAGGATGACGGAGAGTCGGAAAGTGAAAGCTTTGTGGTAGAAGCTACAATACAACATGCTGAGGAGGAGGAGGATGTCAACAGTACTTTACATCGTTCCAGAAAAGATACGACACCAAGGGCGAGATACAGCACATTTGACCACAGGGAGACTATCGATAATAGGGCAGATGAGTCTGATGGAGAGAAAGATAGAGGACAGCAGGGTGTGCATCACGATGAGGGGATAGAAGAAGAGGAGAAAGAGGAACAAGTTGATAGGCATCAGAAATTGAACAGAAGCATCAGGTATGTTGAGCAAGAGAGTAAAAAGGGTTTATCAAGTAGAACAAGAAGGTCCAGGGCTGGAGATAAGGAAGAGGAGGAGGGAATAAAATATATTGGGGTTAAGAAAACTTCTTCTCAGGAGGAGAAAAATCTTAATCATTCATCGCATAACTTGAGATCAAGGTCGAGGGGTAACGATCCAGAGGACAATATAACTGTGCAATCATCAAAAAGTGATATGCAAGATAATTCAGACCGCTGTATTGATAGGCTGTCATCTAGGACTACAAGAACTGTGGGGAATCAAATGAATAGATCAAAAACGTCTGGTGGACACCATAGTGAGACTGTCATCCATGATGAGACAAGGGAAAGAGATGACAGGGTGAGTGAGAGCCCGATACAAAAAAGTAGACAAAGTTTTAATAATACAGCAAATGGGAGAAACTCTGTATCCAAATCACCTAGGAAGAACTTAAACAAATCACCTAGGCAGAACTTAAACAAATCTGGATTTGCTGATGAAGAGAAGCAAAATCAGACTTTTGAGAGAAGGAAAACACATTCAGGAAAAAGACTGACAAGGCACTCATCTATGGAGCAAAATGTGTCGGATGAAGATGTGTCTGAAAAGCATGATTCTGATTTGGAGAAAGAAACAAGTAGAGGTGAAAGGAAAGAGACCCTTTCTAGAAGCAGGGCTGAATCTCCACCAGAGGGCGCTACTGATGAAGAGGAGGAGATTGGTGGAGATGATCGTGAGGATATGGCCAAAGATGTCAGACAGGACCAAATGTTACAGAATGAAACTGCAGCTTCAGTAAGTTTGCAAGAACAAACACAGTCATGGGGGGGGGGGGGGGGCATATAGCTTATAGATAATGATCCAGTCTTCTATGTATTGTCAGATAATGATCCTGTCTTCTATGTATTGTCAGATAATGATCCAGTCTTCTATGTATTGTCAGATAATGATCCAGTCTTCTGTGTATTGTCAGATAATGATCCAGTCTTCTATGTATTGTCAGATAATGATCCAGTCTTCTATGTATTGTCAGATAATGATCCAGTCTTCTGTGTATTGTCAGATAATGATCCAGTCTTCTATGTATTGTCAGATAAAGATCCAGTCTTCTATGTATTGTCAGATACTGATGATCCAGTCTTCTATGAATTGTCAGATAATGATCCAGTCTTCTATGTATTGTCAGATAATGATCCAGTCTTCTATGTATTTTCAGATAATGATCCAGTCTTCTGTGTATTGTCAGATAATGATCCAGTCTTCTATGTATTGTCAGATAATGATCCAGTCTTCTGTGTATTGTCAGATAATGATCCAGTCTTCTATGTATTGTCAGATAATGATCCAGTCTTCTATGTATTGTCAGATAATGATCCAGTCTTCTGTGTATTGTCAGATAATGATCCAGTCTTCTGTGTATTGTCAGATAATGATCCAGTCTTCTATGTATTGTCAGATAATGATCCAGTCTTCTGTGTATTGTCAGATAATGAACCAGTCTTCTGTGTATTGTCAGATAATGAACCAGTCTTCTATGTATTGTCAGATAATGATCCAGTCTTCTATGTATTGTCAGATAATGATCCAGTCTTCTATGTATTGTCAGATAATGAACCAGTCTTCTGTGTATTGTCAGATAATGAACCAGTCTTCTATGTATTGTCAGATAATGATCCAGTCTTCTATGTATTGTCAGATAATGATCCAGTCTTCTATGTATTGTCAGATAATGATCCAGTCTTCTGTGTATTGTCAGATAATGATCCAGTCTTCTATGTATTGTCAGATAATGATCCGGTCTTATATATATTGTAAGATAATGATCCAGTCTTCTGTGTATTGTCAGATAATGATCCAGTCTTCTATGAATTGTCAGATAATGATCCAGTCTTCTATGTATTGTCAGATAATGATCCGTTCTTCTATGTATTGTCAGATAATGATCCAGTCTTCTGTGTATTGTCAGATAATGATCCAGTCTTCTATGTATTGTCAGATAATGATCCAGTCTTCTGTGTATTGTCAGATAATGAACCAGTCTTCTGTGTATTGTCAGATAATGAACCAGTCTTCTATGAATTGTCAGATAATGATCCAGTCTTCTATGTATTGTCAGATAATGAACCAGTCTTCTGTGTTTTGTCAGATAATGAACCAGTCTTCTATGAATTGTCAGATAATGATCCAGTCTTCTATGTATTGTCAGATACTGATCCAGTCTTCTATGTATTGTCAGATAATCTTCTATGTATTGTCAGATAATGATCCAGTCTTCTATGTATTGTCAGATAATGATCCAGTCTTCTATGTATTGTCAGATAATGATCCAGTCTTCTATGTATTGTCAGATAATGATCCAGTCTTCTGTGTATTGTCAGATAATGATCCAGTCTTCTATGTATTGTCAGATACTGATCCAGTCTTCTATGTATTGTCAGATACTGATCCAGTCTTCTATGTATTGTCAGATAATGATCCAGTCTTCTATGTATTGTCAGATAATGATGCTGTCTTCTATGTATTGTCAGATAATGATCCAGTCTTCTATGTATTGTCAGATAATGATCCAGTCTTCTATGTATTGTCAGATAATGATCCAGTCTTCTATGTATTGTCAGATAAAGATCCAGTCTTCTGTGTATTGTCAGATAATGATCCAGTCTTCTATGTATTGTCAGATACTGATCCAGTCTTCTATGTATTGTCAGATACTGATCCAGTCTTCTATGTATTGTCAGATAATGATCCAGTCTTCTATGTATTGTCAGATAATGATCCAGTCTTCTATGTATTGTCAGATAATGATCCAGTCTTCTATGTATTGTCAGATAATGATCCAGTCTTCTATGTATTGTCAGATAATGATCCAGTCTTCTATGTATTGTCAGATAATGATCCAGTCTTCTATGTATTTATAGATAATGATCCAGTCTTCTATGTATTATCAGATAAAGATCCAGTCTTCTATGTATTGTCAGATAATGATCCAGTCTTCTATTTATTGTCAGATAATGAACCTGTCTTCTATGTATTGTCAGATAATGGTCCAGTCTTCTGTGTATTGTCAGATAATGATCCAGTCTTCTATGTATTGTCAGATAATGATCCAGTCTTCTATGTATTGTCAGATAATGATCCAGTCTTCTATGTATTGTCAGATAATGATCCAGTCTTCTATGTATTGTCAGATAATGATCCAGTCTTCTATGTATTGTCAGATAATGATCCAGTCTTCTATGTATTGTCAGATAATGATCCAGTCTTCTATGTATTGTCAGATAATGATCCAGTCTTCTATGTATTGTCAGATAATGATCTGGTCTTCTATGTATTGTCAGATAATGATCCAGTCTTCTGTGAATCATACACCATTAACAACAAAGTCTCCCAGAAAGCGAAGGAGAAGTCTTGTGAACAGCGTGGATGATGACAATGAGAAGGAGGCTGATGATGATACTTCTGTTGCCAGGCCCAAAACACCTGTACCACCAACTCTAAAACAGACAAAAATCTCATTTTCCTCTGAAACGAAAAAATCAGATAAGAAAAAAAGGAAAGAACCTGGTAAGAGATATAGATTTGTAAATGAAATACAGAGTATTTCAGTGCTATAATAATTTTAGATATTTCACCTTTCTAAAACTGATGAATCCTTCTTAAACTTTAAAATTCAGAAGTGATAAAAAAGATATTGGTAGGTTAGGGGATACAAATATTGACTAAGCTGTAGTGTTATAGTAATTTTAGACATTTCTTGTATAAAAGTAGAAAGTGTAATCAATGCATTTTGGTGAAATGGATGCATGTTGTGTATTGAATGAAGCTATCAGGGTGAAAATACACTGTTTGGGTGGTCGGGTGGTGCAGTGGATAGCGCACTTGCCTTTCACCAAGGCGGCCGGGGTATGATTCCCCGACTGGGCATGAAAAGGTATGGGGTCACCTGCCCGACCATGTGGGTTTTCTCCGGTTACTCCGGTTTCCTCCTACAATTAGACATGTCGCGCGCTAACATCCGGGCAAACGAGTGATTAATATAAGTTGGATAATTTGTTTCATAATGGTTTAGAAAAAAAAAAATACACTAGCTCGGGCTATGAAAATATATTCTGATAAAATCCTAGAGTATTGTGAGACTTCTGATAACATTTATTATCTTTACAGTACACCAGCTCGGGCTATGGCAGGGTGAGATGGACAAACGATACAAGAAGTCTGTCCTAGATCTCGACCTTGTCCTAAATGACCTGGATGATAAACTTGAAGAGGCCAGGTACTTATTACAGGAATGCAAACATGTAACGGATCATGTTAAAGTAAAACACTTTTCACTAATTCAAAATTTGTGGTGAAAGTTTGTTAGATTAAATTGTACCCCATTATTAATGACATGAGATAATTTCCTCCTAATCATGATGGAACATACAAAAATGATCTTGGAGAATAATCTACCTGGTAGGTGCCTTCAGGAAAATGTCTTGCTCTACAAACAAGAAATGTTTTTCATTTTGAGATTTGTTTTTCTTTTCTCGTAGTGAGGGTCATCTTCTTACCACAATGAAGAAAAAGGAATGTCAACTACTGAGTCATATACGGAAAAAAGTCACCAAGACAGTAAGTACAGTACTGTATATCTGGTTTGTTTGTTTTATTTGATTAATGTTTCATGGGAGGGACGGGGGTTGAGTGTGTGTGGAGGGACGGGGTGAAGTGTGTGTGGAGGGACGGGGGTTGAGTGTGTGTGGAGGGACGGGGGTTGAGTGTGTGTGGAGGGACTGGGTGAAGTGTGTGTGGAGGGGCGGGCTTGAGTGTGTGTGGAGGGACTGGGTGAAGTGTGTGTGGAGGGACGGGGTTGAGTGTGTGTGGAGGGACGGGGTTGAGTGTGTGTGGAGGGACGGGGTTGAGTGTGTGTGGAGGGACGGGGTTGAGTGTGTGTGGAGGGACGGGTTAGAGTGTGTGTGGAGGGATGGGGTTGAGTGTGTGGAGGGACTGGGTGAAGTGTGTGTGGAGGGACGGGGTTGAGTGTGTGTGGAGGGACGGGGTTGAGTGTGTGTGGAGGGACGGGTTAGAGTGTGTGTGGAGGGACGGGGTTGAGTGTGTGTGGAGGGACGGGGTTGAGTGTGTGTGGATTTTGCACATTTCCAGTCTTTGATAATGCTTCTCAATGTAAAAGTAGGTCAGTCCCTCTTGAAAATGAAGTCTCCAAGTGAAAAGAGAGATGTACAACACATGACAATGTTACACAATCGCATAGATGTACTTATTCAATAGGCATAATACAGACCGTAATTACAAGTATATGGAAAACGAAAATACAGGTCATGATGCAGCAGTAGATGAACCGAATACAAAATTGATGTGGACAAAATTATAGATATATTTTCGGTCAAATCCAAAATATCAAGGATAAAGGCAAAACATGAAGTAGACACTTCTTATAATTGATACAGCAGCATATATGTTTCTGGATTGTAACTGAGTTTAGAATATTGTGCACTTACTCTTCAGCTAGGCAACCTAGGGGTTCAAATTCTCAATTGGACAAGAAAAGGTCGGTATATGTTATACCTAACCAATAACCTGATTCTGCACATTAATGAGGATAAACTGTACATTGAAAAGTAATATTTTTGTTTTAATTTTAGATAGAAGCTGTTGAAGAAACTCGACAAAAACGCACAGAAATTCTTCGGGTATGTTCTTGAATGTCAACTGTCTTACACTGGTTAGAATTAGGTTCAATTATTTAAAGAAGTTGGTCGAAGATATGGAGACAGGATATACATACATAAAAATAGGCTGCTAGTTGCAGTTGCTGAAATGTAATTAAATTATAAACTACAATTTACTTCTTTGTATATCACATTAAACAATGTCAAAGCTATGTACACGTATATATCTCTATAACTTTCATTGGCATTCTGATCTCTGGCCTATCCTTGTATCTATTCCAGATTTAATGGTGTGGTGGGAGGCACCTGTATTAATATATCGGAATGTGACATTAAGAGAAACATGTTTTTCCAATAAATCTAGTGCATTTCCAATCTCTATAACTAAAAGTAAGCTATATAATGTACATATGAAGATGTTTCAATATATAGATAACATCATTTCAATTAAAAATCATTTTGGGGTATATTTTTTTTTCTATGCAACATTTTGTACATGTTGTATCTGAAATAAATGGGAATTACATCATTTTCTGTATATTTTATGTGATTGGTTAAGAGAAACATGATATCAAGAGGAATTCACCTCAAAATACATGATATTAACCAAATAAAATTACATTGAATATATAGAGAGAAAAATGGTGCTTGGGAAAAACATGATATAAAGAGAAATGTGATATTAACAGGAGTGATATTAGGTGGAGTCCACTGTATTTGATGGATGGTGAAGTCTCTAAAAAAGTGCCCTCCCGCCCCTCCCACATACAATGTACATGTAGGTAATTCTGGAAGAATGAATGAATTTTCCAATCAGCTTTTTATCGTATATGTGCACTTCGAACAGATGGATACTGTTTTATTTATTGAACAATATTGATTCCAGACAAAGAGAAACATTAAGGAAAGCAGGACTGAGCTGTCAGAGCTACAACAGAAAAACATGAGGTTTGTCTATTGTATACTACATCCTATAACAGGTCTCTATCATTCCAGACTATTTGTGTCTATATTTGTAACTTTTTCTTACATCTATCTGTCTATTTCACTCCAAAAGATAAAAAGACTCCTTCATGCCCAGATGTGTAGCCTAGGGTATGCATGGAAGAGTGATTTTCTATAATAAGCAGTGATGTCATGCAGTATGTTATGGGGTATAAGATAGAAAATCCTTACACCACTATTCTTACCCAGGACACTTCTGTCATTCATGTACAGGAATTAATGGCAGAAATCATAAGATGTTGGTAATTTTAAACATTTTTTTTTAATAATTGTAGATTTTTAGCCCACCATCATCAGATGGTGGGCTATTCAAATCACTTTGCATTCGTGGTCTTTGGTCTGTTGTCCATCCCCCGTCCATCCTTAAACAACTATTATTGTTATATTTTAAGATGTACTGTATGGATCTTTCCTTTATTGTGTATAAATATGTTGCTATAAATAGAAATTATTTTTCCGTGCGATAACTTGAGTTTCCTTGTGCCAATCAAACTCAAACTTCATACAGTGCTTCCTTACAAAAAATGCTCACTTGGAATTGCTTTTCAGGGTCAAAGGTCAAGGTCACTGTTGCTATAAATAGAAAATCAGTTTCCATGCAGTAACTCGAGTTTTCTTGTGCCAATCAAACTCAAACTTCATAGAGTGCTTCCTTACCAAAAGTGCTTGCTTGAGATTGCTTTTCAGAGTCAAAAGGCAAAGGTCAAGGTCATTGTTGCTATAAATAGAAAATCGGTTTCCATGCGATAAGTTGAGTTTCCTTGTGCCAATCAAACTCAAACTTCATAGAGTGCTTCCTTACCAAAAGTGCTCGCTTGGGATTGCTTTTCAGAGTCAAAGGTCAATGGTAAAGGTCACTGTTGTTATAAATACAAATCGGTTTCCATGCGATAACTTGAGTTTCCTTGGCCAATCAAACTCAAATTTCATACAAGTGCTTCCTTACCAAAAGTGCTCGCTTGGGATTGCTTTTCAGGGTCAAAGGGCGAAGGTCAAGGTCACTGTTGCTATAAATAGAAAATCGGTTTCCATGCTATAACTTTAGTTTCCTTAGGCCAATCAAACTCAAACTTCATACAGTGCTTCCTAAACAAAAGTGCTCGCTTGGGATTGCTTTTCAGGGTCGAAGGTCAAAGGTCAAGGTCACTGTTCCTATAAATAGAAAATCACTTTTCCTGGGCCAATCAAACTCAAACTTCATGCAGTGCTTCCTTACCAAAAGTGCTCGCTTGGGATTGCTTTTCAGGGTCAAAGGTCAAGGTCACTGTTTCTATTCCACTTGGAACTTATACAATGCATATCCATAGATAGCTCCTAAAAACTTATCTCCAAACTTGCTGCGCAGGCGATACATCCACTTCCGTGGAATTCTTGTTTCATATGTAGGTTTCCCTTGGTCCCTAGTTGTGCTGTATTGATTTTGGTACTGATTGAAAACAAAAATTGGCTGACAAGAGTCAGACAGACAGCCATCTGGGATCTCTTGTAATCCTAATGTAGGCTTATATGTTGGTGCCGACCACATTTTGAATGATAGAAATGAAAAAATTAAATGATGGATATTTATATAAGAATCTATAAGGGTCCTTGTCCCTATTAGTGCCTCTCCTTTTTAGGGTTAGAGAGTCATCATGACCTATAGCCATCGTGCACCATCCGTTGCCTTCTGCTGTGCGTAAACATTCCCTTTAAGCGACATCTTCTCTATAACCGAAAGGCTGAGGGTGCTAATATTATACATGTAACCTGCTGGGATGAAGGGCTACCACGATGAAATTTAGATGAATGACCTTGACCTACTTTCAAGGTCACAGGCAGGGTTCGCACGGGTCCTTGAAAAGCCTTGAATTTCACTGCTGGCCTTGAAAAGCCTTGAATTTCACTTGGGGCCTTGAAAAGCCTTGAAAATTGGCCTCTGGCCTTGAAAAGTCCTTGAATTTTGGCGTTCAGCATTCAGTATATAATTATCCAAAGTCTTGCTTTTCTTTCACGTTTAATTTTCACATTAATATAAAAAAAAAACAAACTGAAACACGTTTAGTGGTGATGTCTTCTCCATGTGGCCTTGGCATAGGTTTCAGTGTCGGAGGGGAGATAACTCCCACTGAATATTTGCTTACATTTGATGGTCATCTGCTTCTGCTAGCGCAGGCAAAAATGGGGAAATGGGGTTTTAACACCAAATGGACTGTTGACATCGATAAGTAGGGGTTTTTTTTGTTCTCTCGTTCCCTCTCAGGCTGACTTATTAGGTACGAATGACCTTGAAATTTAGTTGAGGCCTTGAAAAAGCCTCGAAAAGGCCTTGAATTTGGTTAGACATAACCTGTATGAACCCTGACAGGGTCAAATATGTTAAAATCTTTAAGTGACTTCTTCTCAATAACCAAAAAGCCCAGGGTTCTGATACTTGGCCTGTAGTATGCTCAGATGAAGGGCTAACAAGTTTGTTCAAATGAACGACTTTGACCGATTTTCAAGGTCACAGGTGTTAGAATCTGCAAGAAACATCTTCTCAATAACCTTAAGGCCCTGGGAACTGATATTTGGCCTGTGTCGTGCTAGGATAAATGGCTACCAAGTTTGAAAAAAAAAAATGACCTTGGCCCACTTTCAAGGTCCCAGGGTTAGAATGTGTTTAAATCTTTAGCAGCTTCTTCTCAATACCCAAAATGAATGCCCAGGGTACTGATATTTGGCCTGTAGCATGAAGGGCTACCAAGTTTGTTAAAATGAATGACACTGACCTACTCCCAAGGGGACAAATAAGTTAATATAACCAGCTAAAAGTATATATAATCAGATGACCTTTAAGGCCAGTTTGACCTTTTGTGCGGTCATCCGACCCATCTCATCATCCACCTTCTGAAGTGACCTGATATTATGCATGTCATGTAGCATGCTGGGATGAAGGGTTACCAAGTTTGTTAAAATGAATGACCTTGACCCATGTCACATTATGGTCACCCTTGTTACAATGGCCAAATGTGTTCAAGTCTTCAAGCAACTTCTTACAAAGTCACAAGTATCAAACATGTTAATGTCTTTTAACAACTTTGCAATAACCAACACAAAATTATAAAGCTGCCTTGTCTCTAAAGTCAGATGACCGTTAAGGCCCCTGGGCCTCTTGTTTTTTGGATGCCGAAGTTGATAATTTCCATGGGACAAAAATAAAGATAATGACCCAATACTTGTATAACCTATAATGCGTATGTATGAATAAATATTTGAGTTAATTGTGGTTCATGACTAATTCAATTTTTTACTTTGAGTCTGAATTGTACACAATATGCTAACATCCAATTTTCATTATTTTTTTAATATTTACAGTCTACACTGATATTCACTCGATAACCATTGTACTGCAAGCAAGTGTTATTTTCCAATAACTATACTTAAGAACGTGCAAAATTTCTATGACATCGACAACAATACATGTGGGCGGAGCTATGCAAATTATTCCATTTGAATCACAATTACATGACGTCATTAACAAATGACATCGGCGGAGCTAGCTACGGCTTATGCAAACTTCATGCTGTTACATTTATTGAACTGTTTTCCCGTTTGTAAGTTTTGAAATGAAATATATGTCTGCAGATGGGGCTAAATTGAACAGAAAAGTTATGAACCATTTACAGGAAAATACTGTAAATATAAGAATTAACCTTTGATTTTGTTTAGTTTATAAACTAAACAAAATCAAAGGTTAATCCTTAAGTGCCCAGGCCTTGGGTGCCCGTTTGATATAAAATACGCTATGAAAAATAATGTTGACACAAGGTAAAAGGTATGCATTCCTTGATAGGGGACCTGGAGCACAGACTAAAGCTGTCTGACTCACGTCATTTCTAGTATCTGTTGTGAGGACATAATTTATAAATTTTATCTTTGGCGAGATTTTCTTCTCTTATGTTTGATAGACTCTCCGAGAAGCTTGGAAATGAAGAAAATGAAAAGGTATATCGGAGGAAGTTACTGAACGACTGGATCACCAGCTTTGAAACTTTAATGAAAGCGTCTCGTGACATCAAAACCAAATCATCTATAAAGGTATGCCCTCTAGTTTTGAAATTAAAATACAATTTTTCTGTTAACACTTTAGGAATTTGTCTTAGCCATTCCAAACAAATTGTTAGCATCAACAAAAACACATCGTCGGATACCCACGGTTGATCTCGCTTCGCTAACTCACTCATCACCCGTAGGCAAATTCGCCGAGAAATCTTCGTAAAATAAGGTAATTCGTATATTAGAACGGACCAATCAGAAAATCCTATATGTAATTCGGAACTCTGCAGTTTGAAGACCCGTTTCGTGGTACACCATACACAACAATGGCTGCGCCCATGAGAAAGCGTGTAAACGGCGAGTAGAAGACGTGTTTACAACGATTGCGGCGTCAATTAAGTCTTGTGAATTTTGTTTAAAAATCATACGAGACAAGTCTTATAGGTCGTTGATTTCAGAAACAAGTCAAGAGCAATACAGTGCTAATTATTTAAGTTATGCTTTCGTATAGATTATATAACGCTAATTCTGATTGGTTTAAAATCCCATCGCGAAACTGCACTGGAACTAATCAAATGCTTTGTACATATTAATAACCTACGAGGATTTCTGGGCGAGTTTGCCCACGGGTGATGAGTGAGTTAGCGAAGCGAGATCAACCGTGGGTATCCGACGATGCAAAAACACCTCGTGAAGATTTTTTTTATGTTTCTGTAAAGCCATACAAAAAAAACCTTACTTCAGGTTCAAAATGCAATCTTAACTTAGTAAAAGTGTAATTCATATTTAAAACTGGGTGTTGGCCTTGGGCATTGTCTCTGACATAAAACGGCTTCCTTGAAACTGATTACTGAAGTGGACATAGTAAATATTCTGTGTCCATCATTTAAGAAAATATTCTTCACAGGTATTTGAAGCCATAAACTGGTCACATTTATGTTAACATGTGCTCATATGCATTGTATATGTCCTGAATTTGTTTTGTAAAATAATTCTTTTTGGTCTTATAGGGTATGGTTTCATTTGGCTATCTTCCCAAGATAGAATGAAGAGGATTCACCATCAGAAATCAGAAACAGAGATATTTACACAACTCATAGTACAGGAAGAGTTCTTACCCAGGTCTCCTTGCATAAGGAGCTTCAGAATGAGTTATAACCCAGGTCTCTTAACAGAAACAGCTTCAGAAAGATTTCTAACCAAGTTCTCTCAACAGAAGCAGTTTCAGGAAGAGTTATTATCCAGGTTTCCCAGGCAGAAACAGTCCATAGAAATTAACTGATATGTATTTATGTTTATAACAAATTCAGTGTCCTGCTCTATTTGGCTATCTAACCAGAACAGATCGAAGTAGTTTTCTTGTGGGGTTGTACACCACCACTTGAAATATGAAACAGGTTTTGTGTCGGTTTCTGCTGATCTTTGAAATGATGTTCAGTTTTTATACGCCCGTCAAAAATGACGGGACGTTTTATGGTATGACGTTGTCTGTCCGTCCGTACGGCCGTCGTAAACTTTTGTTTGTCCGGAGATCTCCTCCTACAGTTTTCAACCAATTTCTTTCAAACTTGCTAGGCTTAACCACCATAACATGAAGTTGTGTTTTCCTGAAAGACAATTTGATTCGAGAATATTCACTAGAGTTATGGCCCTTTGGGACTCAATTTCGGGCATTATTTAGAAAACGTCAGAACTTTTTTGTGTTTTCTAAAATTCCTCTAAAATTTGGTATGGTACTTCGAATATCTATAATATTTAACATATATTACGGGTTTTGTTGAGTTATTTCAACTTTTTTGTGTAACAACATTTTATAGTTAGATATAGGCATTGATTATGTAGAAAATGCATTTCTGTTGTAAACTGTTGTTTTGTCCGGAGATCTTCTCCTACAGTTTTCAACTGATATCTTTCAAACTTGCTAGGCTTAATCATCATGACATGAATTTGTGTTTTCCTGAATTACAGTTTGTTTCAACAATATTTACTAGAGTTATGGCCCTTTGGAACTTTGTATTTGATGCAATTTCAGACCTTATGTAAAAAATGTCAGAACATTTTTGTTTTTCTTCAGTTACTCTAAAATTTTGTATGGTACTTCGACTAGCTATAATATTTAATATATATTACGGGTTTTGTTGAGTTATTTCAACTTTTCGCGTAACAGCGTTGCATAATTTGCAATTGCAAAATATAGACTTTATGTAGAAAATGCATTTTTGTTGTAAACTGTTGGTTTGTCCGGAGATCTTCTCCTACAGTTTTCAACCGATATCTTTCAAACCTGGTAGGCTTAATCGTCATGACATGAAGTTGTGTTGTCCTGAATTACAGTTTGTTTCAACAATATTTACTAGAGTTATGGCCCTTAGGAACTTTGTATCTGATGCAATTTCAGACCTTATGTAAAAAATGTCAGAACATTTTTGTTTTTCTTCAGTTACTCTAAAATTTTGTATGGTACTTCGACTAGCTATAATATTTAATATATATTACGGGTTTTGTTGAGTTATTTCAACTTTTTGCGTAACGGCATTTCATAGTTAAATATAGGCATAATGTAGAAAATGCATTTCTGTTGTAAACTGTTGTTTTGTCCGGAGATCCTCTCCTACAGTTTTCAACCAAAATGCATTTCTGTTGTAAACTGTTGTTTTGTCCGGAGATCCTCTCCTAGTTATTTCAACTTTTCGCGTAACAGCATTGCATAATTGCAATTTCCAAATAAAGGCATATATATATGTAGAAAATGCATTTCTGTTGTAAATTGTTGTTTGTCCTGAGATCTTCTCCTTCAGTTTTCAACCGATATCTTTCAAACTTGCTAGGTTTAATCATTATGACATGAAGTTGTATTTTCCTGAATGACAGTTTAATTCAACAACATTTACTAGAGTTATGGCCCTTTAGGACTTTGTATCTGATGCAGTTTTGGATATTATGTAGAAAGTGTCAGAACTTTCTTTCCGTGTTTCTATACCATTATACTTCCGATAGGGTACGACAGGCGTATCATGCCTCCGCTTGCGGTGCTCTTGTTAAATGTTAGGTACATATGTACCAGGGTATATATGTTAAAATGTATAAAACCATATTACAGGGGGGATACATTTGTCAGAAAGATCTGTTTTGTATATATATATTAATTATGAACATGTATATTGTGTTATGACTATACACAAACAATCTGATTAAAGTACAAATGTAAGTATTCCCCAATGCCTTTAGACTTGATATATAATGAAGATCTGTATTTTTCATCAGTTTACTACATATACAAACGTTATGTGAATGTTGTGTTGCTGTTGTATTTTTGGTTCAAACCTAGCCTGAGAAAATATCAATATCAAACTGATACGTTAATACAGCTAACTTGTTGCTATCTTTCTCCTCAAACTTTTCTGATCAATCTTCCCAAGAGAAACTTTTGATAACAGTGACAGTGTGACTATGTTTAAATGATTGACTTTGACCTGTGTTAAGGTGTTGACGGTCAAATACAGGAATGAACTCGTAATTACACAGGAGACAAATACGTTCATTCTTCTGAATTATCAGTGAGATATCGGAGTAAGATATCGGAGTGAGATACCAGAATAAGATATTTACCTGTAGCCACATAACTCGGTTATGTTAGAATCATTAACTTTTAAACAGGTCATGATAGTAGACCTGTAAAACATGGAATGTAGATAAAGGTGTCCAAGTCGGTTTGACTGAATGACATGGCTCACTTTCAAAGTAACTGGGTTCAATTTATCAACATTTCCAACCATTTCATATGATCAACAAACAAAGGACGGAGTTTGTGGTATTTTACCTTATCATAAAGTGATAGGTTATCAATGTCATGATTATGGTTGACTCAGATTCATTTCAAGTTCTCAAAGGTCAAAAACTATTTTTAAAAGCTGGAATGAAGTCGGAATAAATAATCATCATAGCTGTTATGATAAAATGACCTGTGAACAGTTGTCAGTGTAGGGGTAAAATGACCCGTGAACAGTTGTCAGTCTAGGGGTAAAATTACCTGTGAACAGTTGTCAGTCTAGGGGTAAAATTACCTGTGAACAGTTGTCAGTCTAGGGGTAAAATGACCTGTGAACAGTTGTCAGTCTAGGGGGTGAACAGTTGTCAGTCTAGGGGTAAAATTACCTGTGAACAGTTGTCAGTCTAGGGGTAAAATTACCTGTGAACAGTTGTCAGTGTAGGGGTAAAATTACCTGTGAACAGTTGTCAGTCTAGGGGTAAAATGACCTGTGAACAGTTGTCAGTCTAGCGGTAAAATGACCTGTGAACAGTTGTCAGTCTAGGGGTAAAATTACCTGTGAACAGTTGTCAGTCTAGGGGTAAAATTACCTGTGAACAGTTGTCAGTCTAGCGGTAAAATGACCTGTAAACAGTTGTCAGTCTAGCGGTAAAATGACCTGTAAACAGTTGTCAGTCTAGGGGTAAAATGACCTTTAAACAGTTGTCAGTCTAGGGGTAAAATGACCTTTAAACAGTTGTCAGTCTAGGGTTAAAATGACCTTTAAACAGTTGTCAGTCTAGGGGTAAAATGACCTGTGAACAGTTGTCAGTCTAGGGGTAAAATGACCTGTGAACAGTTGTCAGTCTAGGGGTAAAATTACCTGTGAAAGAGTTGTCAGTGTAGGGGTAAAATTACCTGTGAACAGTTGTCAGTCTAGGGGTAAAATAACCTGTGAACAGTTGTCAGTCTAGGGGTAAAATGACCTGTGAACAGTTGTCAGTCTAGGGGTAAAATGACCTGTGAACAGTTGTCAGTCTAGGGGTAAAATTACCTGTGAACAGTTGTCAGTCTAGCGGTAAAATGACCTGTAAACAGTTGTCAGTCTAGGGGTAAAATTACCTGTGAACAGTTGTCAGTCTAGGGGTAAAATTACCTGTGAACAGTTGTCAGTCTAGCGGTAAAATGACCTGTAAACAGTTGTCAGTCTAGCGGTAAAATGACCTGTAAACAGTTGTCAGTCTAGGGGTAAAATGACCTTTAAACAGTTGTCAGTCTAGGGGTAAAATGACCTTTAAACAGTTGTCAGTCTAGGGGTAAAATGACCTGTGAACAGTTGTCAGTCTAGGGGTAAAATGACCTGTGAACAGTTGTCAGTCTAGGGGTAAAATTACCTGTGAACAGTTGTCAGTCTAGCGGTAAAATGACCTGTAAACAGTTGTCAGTCTAGCGGTAAAATGACCTGTAAACAGTTGTCAGTCTAGGGGTAAAATGACCTTTAAACAGTTGTCAGTCTAGGGGTAAAATGACCTGCAAACAGTTGTCAGTCTAGGGGTAAAATGACCTTTAAACAGTTGTCAGTCTAGGGGTAAAATGACCTGTGAACAGTTGTCAGTCTAGGGGTAAAATGACCTGTGAACAGTTGTCAGTCTAGGGGTAAAATGACCTGTGAACAGTTGTCAGTCTAGGGGTAAAATGACCTGTGAACAGTTGTCAGTCTAGGGGTAAAATTACCTGTGAACAGTTGTCAGTCTAGGGGTAAAATTACCTGTGAACAGTTGTCAGTCTAGCGGTAAAATGACCTGTAAACAGTTGTCAGTCTAGGGGTAAAATGACCTTTAAACAGTTGTCAGTCTAGTGGTAAAATGACCTGTGAACATTTGTCAGTCTTGGAGTAAAATGACCTTTAAACAGTTGTCAGTCTAGGGGTAAAATGACCTGTGAACAGTTGTCAGTCTTGGGGTAAAATGACCTGCAAACAGTTGTCAGTCTAGGGGTAAAATTACCTTTAAACAGTTGTCAGTCTAGGGGTAAAATGACCTGTGAACAGTTGTCAGTCTAGTGGTAAAATGACCTGTGAACATTTGTCAGTCTTGGAGTAAAATGACCTGTGAACAGTTGTCAGTCTAGGGGTAAAATGACCTGTGAACAGTTGTCAGTCTTGGGGTAAAATGACCTGCAAACAGTTGTCAGTCTAGGGGTAAAATTACCTTTAAACAGTTGTCAGTCTAGAGGTAAAATGACCTGTGAACAGTTATCAGTCTAGTGGTAAAATGACCTGTGAACATTTGTCAGTCTTGGAGTAAAATGACCTGTGAACAGTTGTCAGTCTAGGGGTTAAATGACCCGTGAACAGTTGTCAGTCTAGTGGTAAAATGACCTGTGAATATTTGTTAGTCTAGGGGTAAAATGACCTGTGAACATTTGTAAGTCTAGGGGTAAAATGACCTGTGAACAGTTGTCAGACTAGGGCTAAAATGACCTGTGAACAGTTGTCAGTCTAGGGGTAAAATGACCTGTGAACATTTGTTAGTCTAGGGGTAAAATGACCTATGAACAGTTGTCAGACTAGGGCTAAAATGACCTGTGAACAGTTGTCAGTCTAGGGGTAAAATGACCTGTAAACAGTTGTCAGTCTAGAGGTAAAATAACATGTAAATAGTTGTCAGTCTAGGGGTAAAATGACCTGTAAACAGTTGTCAGTCTAGGGGTAAAATGACCTGTGAACAGTTGTCAGTCTAGAGGTAAAATAACCTATGAACAGTTGTCAGACTAGGGGTAAAATGACCTGTAAACAGTTGTCAGTCTGGGGTAAAATGACCTGTAAACAGTTGTCAGTCTGGGGTAAAATGACCTGTGAACAATTGTCAATCTAGGGGTAAAATGAAGGAGTTATAACAGCCATGAGGCCAGTCTAATGATACTATATTCAAAGGACCAACATATAAATGATCTTCACCTTGCCTTAAATTTGGTCAGAAACATCTTTGGGAAAAGGGGAACAGATTTTGCATAAATGGTGACTGATCAACAAGGGGCCAGAGGGGCATGGCCCAATAGGGGAAATAAAGGTAATTCCTTTAAATCGTTACTTGTCATAAAGTTATGAATGGATTGTAATCAAATTTGGTCAGAAACATCCTTGGGAGAAGGGGAATAGATTTTGCATAAATGGTGACTGACCATCAAGGGGCCTAAGGGGCGGGGCCAAATAGGGGAAACAGAGGAAAATCTTTTAAATTCCTACTAATCATAAAGTATTGCATTGATTTTAGCCAAAACTGATCATAAACATCCTTGGGTGAGGAGGAACAGATTTTGCATAAATGGTGACTGACCCCCTTCCCGAGGTCCGGAGGGGCGGGCCCAATAGGAGATTTAGAGGTAAAGCCTTTAAATCAATTCTTGGATTTGGTTGTAACCCCCACCCTTTAGCAATATAAACCATTGCTTGGCATAAAGAGAACAACACATTCCTAATATCATGATTGGTCCCGGTTGAGCCTCGCTCTTGCAGACTTAACTCCTGAGTAATAACTTTCAAACGGTTGAGGTCCCCATTCAAAAACTATAAAAATCACTGGGCATTAATAGATGATCACAAACATGATTTAAGATTTGATCCCATAGTCCACCATGCCATTGCAGATTTGATTCCTGAGTCATAACTTTTAAACCGTTGAGATCCCCACCCCAAAACTGTATATATACAATCACCAGGTATTAAGAGACGATCACAAACACAAACATGATTTATAATTTGATCCCAGGGTCTGCCACACCCTTGCAGAGTTAACTTTTAGATGGTTGAGATCCGCACCTCGAATCTATATATACAATAGCTTGGTATAAAGATGCAATCACAATCATGATAATATTATGATTGGTCTCGCGGTATGTCACGTCGTTTCTGGGCATAAAGAGACGAACACAGTCATGATATTAGCATTGGTGTAAGAGTCTGGCCTTAGCACCAGGGACTTTGTTTCTCTGTTGAACTTGAAAACAGTTGAGATACACACCCATTAGCCAAACTTTGATTAATATAGATATGCTAATGATACCAATATTTACAGATGAGCGATACAAGCCCTCTGGGCCCCTTGTTTAAGATATACAAGATGAATACAAGATAAGAAGGGTAAAATCCATCTTTCTAAGAACGAATGAAAAATTATCGATGGTGGTCGCCAAGATCCTTCTGGGATCTCTTTTTGAGGCTTGTCAAGGCATTTGATAAAGGCTGGCATTAAAGATTGTTGTTTAAAACTTCACCAGTAAAACAGTATTGAGGGAATTTACTCCCCTAGTTCTGTATTTATTTCAATACTCGTCAACAATCTTCTTTTATTTATATTTTACTTTAATGATGTCGATTCTATGGAAGCTTTAACCAGACTCTTTGTCGATTATTCTTCTTTCAAGAGTCTTCTCGAATTTACATGTGTTAAAACAGAATATAAATTATGATATCCAATGTGTTTAGGATTGGGCCATGGCTAACACAGTCAAACCCCACGAACACAAGTCAATGTTCTTGCAAATTTTGACATTAAGCAAGTCCCTCATCTTGATACTCTGAGGTGACGAGGATCTGCCATTCTACACAAATGTTGATATTATATTTTCACATTCATAGAATCAACTAAGAGGTTAGAAAACAATTAGTGGACAATCTCTGCAACTGCACGACCCCCTTCTTTGTCTTTCTTTCCTCCCATGCTCTTGTCGTTCTTTTATTTCCGCTGTATTTGATTCCATATCTAAATATCAATGATTACATTTCTAATTATTGTCATCACTTGTTATCGAACAGGATAATATACACTGCTGATTCCCATGCCGAGCAATTTTTTGTTTAACGCTACTTAAATTATGTCATAATGGCGTTAAAAAAATTGGATGTTGTAAATAAATTATGATTTCCTTGGTCATACAAAAAGAAAAAACAATGAAAATATTATGAGATGAAACAAATAATTTTCTATAAGTCAACAAAATTTCAATGAAAAAAAACTCGAAGAAATAAAAGCCAGGAAAATGTATTGAAATATGGTGGAAATAAAATGAAAAAAAAATATGCACTTTTTGCACGATGCTTCATAACATTACTGTTAGGAGAGGGTCTGGTAAGTTGTGAGAACTTGTGCCTTATCACTTTGAATTATGATCAGTAAAATATGTTTGAATGAATGACTTTTTCTCGAAAACAAATAAGGACGAAACAACAAAAGGAACACTCCGTGGCACCAATATTAATCCCACCATTTGTGAACTAAACTGAAGGAAACTTGGGACGAAGTCTGTTCGACGTCAATCAGATATGATGTTAATAAACCTTATTCAAACAGTTTTGCACATTAACAAATACGTACACGTTTATTTGCTGATTCATTGTAATGGAGCATGCAATTAATTAATTTAGTTATAGCTGTTTTGATGATGATTTATGTTCATTTATGATTAGCGTTGGTAAACTTGGGTGCATTCGATCGCTGGCCTTTTGGTGATGCTCTCAAACTATAAAATATTTCCATCACCGATCCCAAATGAATACAACTTGATTTGTGTCATGACAATTTCAGTAGTCACACTTTCTTTCTCTTAACCAAACATTTCACGGATACGATAAACATTAATCTTCACACAAATAACTATTAGCCCAGTAGAGCTATAATTACGACACACAAATCTTCTGAACAAGAAGTAGATCAACACGGCTAGCTTTTATGTGTACATACATAATGGAGTCATATGGTTAAATGGTCAAATGTACAACTTATATATAATAGGCTTATATACACAATACAGGTTTCTGTATAATTTGTTGATTTAAAGACATTATTAGTTTGATTCGTATTAACATCAATTCGAATGCAGCGACGTATATAATTTATATCCTCGATATTAATAACTTAAAAGACCCTAACAATCTGAATTCAAGGGAGGTAACCACATATATAATTTCGCCTCACTATCAAACTTACAACAGACCGCTCGTTATAATGGCGGTACATTGTCTGTGTCATAAACTTAAAAGGGAGCCAGTCACTTTCGATCGGCTGTGTCGTAAACAAAGGGCCCCACACCATTGTCCCTTTAAAGTGACCCCTTTTTCATGTTTTTTATAAATGCACTGTTTCCTTTCAATATCATGCCCGTAAATAGCTTTTCACTCCTGTTTTGTGAAAATGTGTTTGTTTATTTTGAAGGCCTAATTTCTTTTAATAACCATCTACGATATAATAAATAACATCACTTTAACACGATTTGCATGTATTGTAAAATGAATAGAACCGAGCTATTTTACAAAACACTGACAGTCGTAAACTGTCTGTTCCCGTCGAAACCACAATTATATAATCAGTTCTATCAACAATTCATACAGAAATATTGACAGACACATGGTGTATCGCTATAATTCCATTTCTGTACTATTGGTAACCCTCGTCATTTCTGCCAATGAAATATGGACCTTGAACAACTGACAATAAGTTCCATATGCTTACAGACCTGGCAAGTCAAACTATGAAATGTATTTGTTTGGAAATCGCTTGAAGAAATTAATATATATTTTTTTTGTATCTGACGGTGGCTGTTTCTTTTCATTCTTTGAAGGTGCCGTGTTGGCCAGGTGTCTGACATTACGTGCTTTAATTAGTCGTCCGGGTTCGAGGTGTACGTGGTACAGTTTTTCTCTCCGGGAACACCGGCTTCCCTCCTGAACTAAAACCTGTCACGTCCTTATAATTAATTAACCATAACTGTTATTCGAAGTAATAGGACTAAATTAACACACACACACAAAAAAAAAAAAAAAGTCAATGGCATACATATTTTGGTTTCAAACTGTTTGGGGAAAAATGTTAATGTATTCTGCGTTGTATTTAACTAAAAACAAGTGTATACTAATATTTCTGCTTCATTTTCTAAATGTCTAAAGGCTAAATCATTGATACGAAGAACTATGCCAAGTAAAGAAAGATGACATTTCAATAAAAAAAAAGTGGTACGAAATGTCTACTTCTTTCGACTGTTCCGTCTGGTATAGATGCGTCATTCTGTTGCCTACAGATAATCCCTAGAAAAGGTTAATATTTAAAAGTTATAAGGATTAGTTTCCAATATCGCTGTAATAAAATTGTAAATAGACCGTACGTATTTATATAAGCGGAGAGATTTACAACGACTCTACAGTCAAGGGAATTCGTCAAGGTTTGGTGACATTTAGTGTCTCGATATAAACAAGCGGGTTTACACGAGAAAGTGCTTCCTATTGAAGAAAACACACAATACACATGTTTTATTTTCATTTTTGAGGATTCACTTAGTATTGACCCAGTAACGCACGCGATTAAACCACGACACACGGCATTATGATCCGGTAAATACGGTATATTAATGTTGAGTGTTTGCCAAGTCTGTGGGAGAAAGCTCCATTCAACACTGACATGTGTGTACATATATAGAGTTTGGACTTACAGCGTAGTCGGATTTCACTGTGTCATTTAAATGCACTTCATTTTTATGGATTTTCATTTCATTTCTTTACCACCGAATCACTGTCTGTAGTTCTAGAGCGAAATTAAAGTAACACGTGCATGTTCGTGTCAGAAATGTTCAGCCATATTTGAACAGATAATTTCGGGCATGAAAAACTGTATGAAATGGAATAGCACAGAACGACTTTGGAATGTATTTTAAGAAATTCGGGAGAGAGTGAGAGTAATTGGGAAGTGTTAATCAACTTTCGGTTCAGAATGAAGGAACAAGAAGGGTAAGTAACTAAAAGTAAACCCCATATCTTATATTTCAGAACTCACCAACACTATAACCGGGGAAATACATACAGTTTAATGTCTAAACATATTTATTCTGAGTGATATGTGACCTAGAGATAAGCAAATCACTCTATATAATCACAAACTCCTGCTACACGTAAGCTCATTAATAAACCCGCCGTATTTCTTTTCAGTGCATTGAATTGTTATCGGACATCTCAGTCACTATATATGTTAAAATCACTGAACTGAACCTGCCCTATAGGGAATTCGAAGATCTTTATAAACATATTTTCAATTTGCGACAGACTGGTTGACCTAGAGTAACACTTTAAGGAGTAATTAATTAAAGTAACTGTTGTAAATAAAATGAAGGAAAGAAAGAATAAGGATTTGTAGTTTGAAATTTATTTAGATATTGTTAAAATGCGGTATATATTATGTTTCAGGAAATTAGGACACGAAACAACGTACAATCATAGGCATGACTTGATGTAATTGCCAAACCGCGATATTCTTTAATTCATCTGTATGAACCGAATACATTCATCGGCAGAATGTTACCGTGTTTGGTTGTTTTTAGCCAAACATCATCAAATGGTGGGCTATTCAAATCACCCTGCGTCCGTGGTCCGTCCTTCCTTCAACAACTATTGTTATCCCTATTTCTTGAGAAGTACTGGATGGATCATTCTTAAAGTTCATATGTTGGTTTCCCCTTGATGCCTTTTTGTGCATGGTCCATTTTTGGACAGATCCGATAAACAATGTGGTCGACAGGCGGCCATCTTGGATTCGTGAGTAATAATTTGTTATCGCTATTTTTGTGGGTTTTTTTTTGGAGAATTACTAGATGGATCATTCTCATAATCATATGTAGGTTTCCCTTGGTGCCTTGATGGCATGGTCCATTTTTTGTCATGTCCGATAATCGATATGGCCATCTTGGATTTGTTAGTAATATTTTGTTATCGCTATTTCTTGAGAAGTTCTTGATGGATCATTCTTAAAGATCATATGTAGGTTTCTTTTGATGCCTAGTTGTGCATGGTCCATTTTCGGACAGATCCTATACACAATATAGTCGACAGGCGACCATTTTGGATTTGTGGGTAATAGTTTGTTATCGCTATTTCTTTACCATTACTGGATTGTCAATAGTCATCATAATAAATACATATATGCCACGAAAAATATCATTAATATTACTCACGAAACGGCAGACAATTTCCCACATGTGAGCAGAATTAAACCAATATAATCAATATCGAATAATAAAATGTGAAAATGACGTAGCGGGACCGACTTTTGACACATAACGGGACAGACTTTTGACACATCACTGTATTACACACGTAAAGGGACAGACTTTTGACACATCACGGTATTGGACACGTAACGGGACAGACTTTTGACACATCACGGTATTGGACACGTAACGGGACAGACTTTTGACACATCACGGTATTAGACACGTAACGGGACAGACTTTTGACACATCACTGTATTGGACACGTAGCGGGACAGACTTTTGACACATCACGGTATTGGACACGTAACGGGACAGACTTTTGATACATCACGATATTGGACACGTAACGGGACAGACTTTTGACACATCACGGTATTGGACACGTAACGGGACAGACTTTTGATACATCACTGTATTGAACACGCAACGGGACATACTTTTGACACATCACGGTATTGGACACGTAACGGGACAGACTTTTGACACATCACTGTATTGGACACGTAACGGGACAGAATTTTGACACATCACTGTATTGGACACGTAGCGGGACAGACTGTTGACACATCACTGTATTGGACACGTAACGGGACAGACTTTTGACAAATCTCTGTATTGGACACGTAACGGGACAGACTTTTGACACATCACTGTATTGGACACGTAACGGGACAGACTTTTGACACATCACGGTATTGGACACGCAACGGGACAGACTTTTGACACATAACGGTATTGGACACGCAACGAGACAGACTTTTGACACATCACGGTATTGGACACGTAACGGGACAGACTTTTGACACATCACGGTATTAGACACGTAAAGGGACAGACTTTTGACACATCACGGTATTGGACACGTAACGGGACAGACTTTTGACACATCACGGTATTGGACACGTAACGGGACAGACTTTTGACACATCACGGTATTGGACACGTAGCGGGACAGACTTTTGACACATCACTGTATTGACCACACCATTTCTCTCCCTTCATATAGTTGGTCCCTTATTGACCAAAAGTAATGATCGAAATACGTCTTTTATCAAATTAATCATTAACTCTTTTTATCTCCGTTGTAGACGAATTGTGGGAGAGGGAAATTTAAAATAGTTTCAAAATTAAACAATCATTAAAAATAAATGGATAACAATGTGTTAAAAAGGAAGTTTGACAGAAACAGGTTAATAATGACTGGATTGACGTCACAAAGGTTATTAAACCTAATCTTAATCTCGAGTAGGTGTTGATCGCTCGATCGGTTAACGACAAGTTCGGTGCATTGTGTTACTCAGATTATAATATCATTTTATTGATGTTGATTTTGTAAAATAAAAAAGAAAACAAAGATATGAAAAATAAAATACGTCGAGTGTAATTAAAAATACAGATACTTCTTTTTAATTTAAATGTTATGAAACCGTCAAAATAACCATATTTATACAACCGAAAAAATGGCATCATCTTTATGAAAATAAGGACTTTTCAGTCTGTGATTTCTTTTTCAATATTACCATTAATACGAATTAAAATATCGTATCCTGATGTTCACAATATAACCCATTGATGTTCACTATAAGAACAGTAATATTGTTGCAGATGTTGTTTTTTTTAACTGAATTTGAATACATTCAGGATTCTATCCGACAGCATTTCTAAAGTGAAGTCATGTCAAAGTGTTTTATTTTCATGTCAAACACATAATATTCATAAATGAAAATAAAATATATAGTTTATGAAATGCGTGTGACGATAATGCCTGATTATAAACGTTATAAAGACAATAAATAATGAAATGTACCATTAGGCCACGGCTAATAACAGTAAACAGTTATTTACAGTTTCTACTGTAAGTCTGCAACCGGCATTTATGTTGGATCACAGATCCACTTAACGGGTATTTATAAGTACACATGTCCCATTTAACAAAATATATTATATTGGCATGCGCAATACACACAAACGAGACTCTTATAACACAATAAACAATATGGATCTAAAAACTGTTACAAAGTATTGCCATAACTTATACACGAGTTGACCGGAAACGGTCTAGGTGGATGGCTGGCGACCGACTAACCCACAACTCAGTTGGTAGAGCGTCCGCTAAAGTTTAGAGGGTCCTTGGTTCGAATTGCAGTTTTGTAGTGGACACATCTCTTGTAATACATATCCGGTCATAGCGTATTTCAGTTCAGTTTTGATATATAAATCAAGATTCAGTTTGAAAATGAATCAATGATTTAAAAATCTTCTGCTGGTACAAAGTACATTGACCAGAATAATGTCGGAACGTTTTCTATTCGATCATAATTTAGTATTCATATACTGTATTACATGTATGAATAAATCCTAATTATATCGATATATAACGATATTTTTGTTAAATCAACACTGAAATTTACAGACTCAATTTCAGAATAACAAGAAACACTTCCTCATATTATAATTGCTGTTCATGACAGTTCTTGGTAAACAATCGTAGATTATCGTGAAGATCGGTGAACGTGACTTGGACACTTTCTCATGTTGATTTAAAGCGTGAACAACACAAGTTGCACATGTATACATATATTTTTGCTTCTTAATGCAAAAAAAGTCCAGATGGTGCGAAATACTGAACGTCATTAAACCTTAACGTAAAAAAAAGACCCATTCAGTTCACCCACAAAGGTATTCACACACTCTACATGTGAAGGAGCTGTTATAAATAAGCTCATGACAGGTATAGGTATATTATATAACAAGTTAACTACGGTGTAGGCGCCCTGACTATCTCACCAAACAATAACCTGAATGATGATTCTAATATGTCGGGGTAATTTAAACTGATATCAAAGTGTTTGTTAATAGGCATCCTTCCTTTGATGTGTTCGAGGTCTAGTTTTGCTGGATTTTGTTACAAGAGTCGTGGGCTAATATAGAGGTGTTAACTAAAATGTCCAAATTACCTTTTCCGTCAGATGAATTGGGAATTTGTGCAATTTTTTTGGGATACAGTATCGTATGGTAATTTATAACCTTCTTTTTGTTAAAGACATAATCACTAGTATGAAACACTGGTCCACATACCAAAGATATGTAGCTATATAGTATATAAGGCAATTGAAGCTGGTACACATGTATTTATTGATTTGCTGGTTTGAACCGACTTCCTGGTTTATTTTCCCAAAGGTCTTGACTGGCGAGAAGAACTTTTAACAACTGTTTCTTTCCTTATGTCTCCCTGGACATTAAGCACGCCTCTCTTTTGACCTTAATGATGTATTCTTCTGAGGTTTCATTCACGTTCAAGTCTCGTTTAAATCTCATTTAAACATTTAAAATTATCTTAAAGAAATTTTGATCAATTTTAATATCGTATGTACTTCTGAAAATTGTGTCAAAAATATAGGTGTCTCTGTTGCTTGTAGAACTTTTTTTACATGAAATTAAAAGAAATACCAATTCGGCGGCCATTTTGAAAATGCGTATTTCTGTGCATATTTTGCACTTGGCGAAAGGCCGATATTTCACCGTTTGATGCTGGATTGATCTCTTAAAAACATCAGTGTTTCGTCATTTTTAATCATAGAAAGCTAGTTTTTGCTGTACAGCTTTATAATGTTCAATATTATAGAAATATTATGCAACAAAGAGAAAAATTATATACTTTTTATATTTTTTTCATATTGGAGCCCTTTTTCTTTTTGAACCCGAAATTGTGAAAAATAACACAAATAGTAACGGGACAAAAAATGAAGTGGGAAATTACAGCATCTTAGTTTCTGTCGCTTGAACAGTGTTCTTTTAGACAATCAGAAACGTCATTACCATTGAGATTTAACCAAATTCCCTAAACATCGATACCATATTCAAATACTAAACTACAAAGATCATATTTCGTAGCTTACTTGTATGTCAACTTCTTTTGTATTCTTCGTTACTGATTCTGCAAATGATGATTTTATGATTTTTATTTCAGAAATAGCAGCAGGGATAAAAAGGAGCTCCGATATGCTGTTGAACGCTTCCGGCAAACGCAACAACACGAAGAAGTTGCACAAGAGAAAGAGTTCAAGCGCAGGCGCGATACCCGGGTAAAACGAAAAATTGCAATAAAGAAGGATAGAAAATTGGTGCACTACAAAAGGATATATGTTTTATCATTCCTGGCTTTTATAAGCGGTACTATTATGACATTCGGGAGTGTAGTCAAGGGATTAGGTGAAGGGTCCGTTCTCTGGACGTATAGATCCATCTTTATAATTACCGGGCCGATTACTGTAGGACTTGGTGCATTATTGTTGCTTGTGGCTACAGGCTTTGTGTACGAACGACAGACCAAGATTAAAAAACGAATGAACATGCGTGTATTTGACCTGGGGAGCAGTTTCAACTCAAATATTTCCAATGGAGGAAAGCGAGGTTCTTGCCAAATAGACAGCTCTTCAAAACCACTGCTTTCACGTGAAACATCTTCTTCTGGTTCAAGCACAACAGACACTTCTGGAAATTCATCAAACCGTGTGAAATGTAGTGAAAACAGATCCAGAATTGGAAGACAGATTTCAGAAGGATCGGAAATGGACGTTTTCTTAGATTCAAGTGTTTCATCTGGAGAATCGACCGGGATGTCATTCTCTGCAAAATGGGCGGCTTTGGCAAAAAGTCCCGAACAAGGAAATAAAAATCAAGGAGATAGTTTCACTTTTACATCAGAATGTGGGTTAGTACCGGAAGTTGTAGTTCCACCAACGGAACACTGTGTTCTTACAGATGAGACTCCTCAATCTAACGACATATATAGTAAAAATATCCTAATTCAGATTGGTAGACAAACAAGTATCTAACTTACATCATGTTTCATCTGACAATAGGGGAGGACAAACCCCATAAAATGATTATATAATTATCAATTTGGATAA
This sequence comes from Mimachlamys varia, assembly GCA_947623455.1. NCBI lineage: Eukaryota > Metazoa > Mollusca > Bivalvia > Pectinida > Pectinidae > Mimachlamys > Mimachlamys varia. The sequence continues at coordinate 53,511,323 of OX392527.1, forward strand.
ATGATTCTGGAAATGCCGTTATACAAACGAGAAGGGATTAACGCGTTGGTATTTGACAGGCTTATCGGGAAGTAATACAGCTTCATTAAGTTTGCATTATACAATACCTTTCTCAAGACTGATATTCCAGCTTTTGAGCAGGTTTGCTGGTTGAAATGGTAAACAGCAGACTTGTTTTCAATCATTTATATGTGGAATGACTCCATGAAACCCCATGTTCATTTACCTTTTGTGTTTATACATCGATACATGATACCAGGTAGGTAACTAGTATACATATATTGATACTTTGTCAAGGCATCACTGAATCATATTACCGTCTGCTAGTCTGTGACGTAGTAGCACAAAGAATGGCGTCAATATTTTTCATTAGAAAGATGATGATCATTATACAAATGTAAATTTTGAAGGTCTCAGCGTATCGTTGATATATCTATCAAATGAATGTTAACTTCTAGTCTCCAATTATATATTTGATCAGAATTATATTTTTTCGACTTCAAATTGGTGTCAATTCATATGGTTTGAAGAACAGACTCCAATGGTAATAACCGTGCGAGCTTCTCACATATAATGGTATGCGTTATCAAATAAAACGAACTCTCAGACGCATTTGAAGCAGCAAAAACGCAATGGCGAATCCCATATTTTGGAGAGACTTCCTGCAAGAGAAAATTTAACTCGATAGCTTAAGCTGTTTTTTTTAAAGAGAACTGTTTTGTCTGATTTCGTTTAACGGTGGTTTATTACATGTTACACTGATTTAAATCAGAAACTTTTTGATAATTTCCGGTAAACATTGGAAATAAATAATCATGGCAACACGGTCAGTTTCAGTAAACGTTTATGTTTAATGCATTTTGTCTGAAAAATTACCCTACCTTATTTTCACACAAATATTTACAACTTTATTACAAAGGCTTTGATCGAAATCCAAAGGAAGGGATTTAGAAAGAGGGAGCTTTGATTTTTTTTTCATGGGTATCGTGCAACTGGTCAATGAAGCTTGACATCAATTAAATTAAAATCAGAATATAGAAATGCACGGTAAAAGTCAAGTCAGTTGATGTGGTAATTCTAGCCAAATGAACATTTCATACTGATTATTTACATTTTGTTTTCAAGTGTGGTCACTGGTGGTCAATACATTCATTGGACCTTTATTGGCCGGTATATACCACTCACCTCCTTTCGACTAGAGGTCAAGGGTAGCCCATTTTGACACCTATTGGCTAAGAGTGGTACTAACAACAAACGCAAACAGTTTTTAGTTTGTAATTATCATACTGCTGTTAAGTAAAAGCTTTGTTAGCTGAAACAGATTATGGCTCATTTTTGACATTAAAAAAGAGAAGGCCAATGAAACAATATAAAATGAAAATAAAAAATATGAAAAGGACCATTAACGGGCAACTATATTTGACATTGGTATGTTTCAAAAAGCCAGAGGTCACGAGATTTATATGCGGGTCGACGAATCACAATTTAACACTTGTCTTTTTACAAACATTTACTGAATATATACATAGATACAATATGCCATACATATCTTAACAGATGAAACATGTAAAGCCTTACCTAAGATAGAAAACACTACCTGTAAAGGTAACACTACCTGTAAAGGTAACACTACCTATATTGGTAGTTTGTCTCTATTCGGACACGCACATAAAGATGATGTAATACATAAAATTGCATTGAGGTCCAAGTGACCGGGAAATGAAAGAAAACATGAAAAATCACAAAAAGACCGAGTCTTGAGGCATTGCGCCGTTAAAATATTCTTCAGAATCTTATCTTACGATTTCAACATTTTTGTTCATAGATATTTATGATATTGTGATATGCATGTACCCTTTTGACATCTTTATCATCGTACATTAATAATAATTTAAACAATACCATACATCATACTTAACGGAAAGAACGTCTAAGGTCTCTCCCCACGAGTGCTTTATTTTCAAAGGAAGGTGAACTACGATAAAATTATATGATTGTGTGCTATATTGGAACATACTTTGCAGAAACCACAACAAAAGCAAAGATTAGATATAGTAAGAGTGACTGAATTCCTGGTTGAAAATATATCTTTAAGCTGGAAGGAAAGATTTTCAAACAGACTATTGGCATCCATATGGAAACAAACGGTGTCCCACTCTTGGTTGACTTGTTCTTGTTTTCTTGTTGAGACTACATTTCTCGAGGAGCTAATCAGGACATTAACAAACCCTTGTCAAATCTTTTGATTTCACTTCCAGGTATATCGACGATATTTTGTTAAAAAATAACAAGAGGTTTGCTGACCAAGTCGATCGTATGTATATCCTTAACTTTACATAAATGACACACCACACAGTATCACATTCTACATCACAGCTGCTTACCTCAATCTTTACTTGAACTGTGACTAATATGGATAACTTATTATTTCAGCTTGATAGTACCACCCCTGCTGCTCCAACCTATGGTGATTACATGTCGCAGTCAACTCGTTACACGTGCACTTGGGTTTGCTCTAAATATCGAAATTTTAGTGATATATGTCGGCCTCTGACGAACAAACTTACGGCATTCCAGATTCAAGATATGCAGGTTGATGCAGGCTATAAGAACAAGTTCATTGGTCGCCATCTTGGTCTCATGGAGAAAATATTATGTATCCTTGTGCGATATAAAGCTGGATAACTTTTAATATGCTCGTTATTTTGTTTTTGTTTTTATTGAGAATGATGCTTTTGTTCTCACTTCGAGGACGTGACATTTACTTCGAAGTGAGCTATATTTACAGACAGTTAAGACAACTGGCTAAAACGTGTTTTTATATGGCAGAGATTTGAATTTAAGAGCAAGAGTTTAAATTTATGATAATTATAGAATGTCTGCAATAAAAATTGAATTATTTTTGTCACTGATTAAGGCAAATAGCCATTGATCCAAGATAAATCCTTTGATATTTAACATACCTTTCAGGGTCAATTTCTCAGATTATATGACCTATATCAGGATAAGAATAAAATAAAAATACCTTTGATTTGAAAAGAAAATATTTTGGACTTGCGATAGTTTATCCCTTATACCATCAGCTATTGATCGCTGAACTGAAAAATCTGGGCTATCCGCTACTTAAATAATTCAGTCCAATGTATGATTACAAGAGATTAATGTGTAGCGGCCAGTGTTTGTTGGTTTGACAAGTATTTATCAACAGTGAGCCATACCTAACTCGGATAAAACAGTCCAGGGCCATGTTCTCAATATACATGTCAATAACCATATAAGGATAGTTTAGCTTATTTAGATTTTATTGATCTAGGCCTAGCTAAACACATGAATATATTTCCAATATAGCATAAAAATAATCCAGTTAGAACGGAATTTGCTTCGGACCCTAGTCAAATATTATTTTCTATCAATTTTTTAACGGTTTATGTTAGTTTTCAAAAGTGTTTTTCTTCGTTAAATATTTTCACAATGGAACTATTATTTAAGACTTTACTATATATGATATTATCTATTGCTATTACTATCTTCATACATACTTGTTGGACAGCGTGATGTTTTGATGCGGAAAACTTCATCAGAGATGTGTCTCTAGCATTTGTCTGTGATTATATTTGAAGGGAATATTACCAGTTATGTAATATGTATGTTAGGTGGGATCAACATATGGCCCCCTCTTCGATTTCTTTTATTTTTTTCGCCATACATAAATACATAATATAAATAAAGATACACAAATATATAAAGTATATAACAGCGTAATTGCTTTGTCAATATTATAACTGGAAGTCGTATTGGACTTCCACGGATAACACCAGGGCGAGTAAAAGGGATATCCTAACAAAATGACAGATAACTGTCGCAGGCGAATGTAATTTTGAAAATGAATTATGACAGTGCATAGTGTAACGTCGGTGTACCCAAATTGATACCGTACCCAAATTCATAACCCATTTTCAAAAAGCGTTCTAAAATCCTTGTTGATAAAATACATGATATTCCACGTTTACAACATCCCCTGTCAACCTCTGCCGTTGATGTTGATTTAACATCGTTTTTCTTTATACAACGGCTTATTTATTCTACAAGAAGACTTTGAAAGGGGCTAAATCTCTCCGAGAAACATGTATCCCGAAAAATACTATCGTGCGACAGCTATTGTTCTCATTCGTTTTAGTTGTCATATGTTTACTCAAAAAACTAAAACAATCATCATTAACGTGGAAAACCTGTTTGTATTATTCCGCTAGCTCAAATACTACAGCGAGTGTGCATCGGCGGCTGCATCGCCATCTTAACTTGTTTACGTCGCTCTGCGCATGTCACAGCTGTGTCTAACAGGTGTCTGTTAGAAAATCCGGATTTGTTATCTCTAACAGATGTATCGCCATACATTGTTTGCCAGTAAATGCCGGCTTTCATTTAAGCTGACTAATTATTTTTAACAAATAAATAAAATAAATATTTGTACAAATAAAAAAAGAAATATTTGTACAAATAAAAAAAAGAAATATTTCTACAAATGAAAAAAAAAGAAATATTTCTACAAATAAAATCAATACTAGACAAGAGCTTATTTTGGAAACTGAACATGCCACCCAATGCTGAAAGAATGTAGTTAATTTTATGACAATTTACACATTTTGCTTGTTTTTATATTATGGTCCAAAGTAATTCACAGTACATTTTGTCATTATTACAGTTGATAGATAAAGATATTAAACTACATGTATTGTAAATGGAACCTAACATTTGATATTTTTACTGTGCAGAAAAATGTTTTCAATTACCAAATCTGAAACAAGTCTGCCCCCCCCCCCCACCCCCCATTTAGCTTGAAAAGTCAGTGTTATGGCTTACAGTGTACTTGTAAGCTTCGGAATCATCATAATTATTATCATAATGAATAATTTAGTATTCAATTATGAATTTGATAATGTAGTTGTTTGGAAATTCAATTCATATGCAAAAATAACTGATGACTTGTATTATCATAATGACCATGCATGCACATTGCTCAGTGCTTCAGGACCAGTTAATTAAAACCATTATAAGAGCATATTCTTTTTTAACCAAATTCTCTGAAGCAGTTAATATGTTAATAGTATATTAAGTTTTTCCCAAATTATGAAGAAATGTGCATGCAAAATCAATCATAAGGCTAAAGACTTAAATGCAAAAATAAAATGTTTTATTGAACACATACAATTTTCAAATACAAGACATGAAGCTTTAACCAGACATAAAATGTCATACAAGAAATCTGTTCCAAGGCCAACCAGTCAGGGTGATAACAGCTGAAGAAGAGGTCTGTCTGTACCTATCAAGTCATGTCAACTTGTCAAGGGATGATTCTGTCACTGCAAAGAAAAAAACTTGTTCTAATTTATTTTATCTTTCCAAATATTTTTCATATTTACTAAAATACATCTTCAAATACTCACACTCCTACATTTACTTTCACAATATGATATTATAGCAATACAGTGCATTCCTCTTTATATCATGTTGCATTTGTCAGACAAAAACATGAGATTAACAGGTATGTGACATTAAGAGAAACATGTTTTTCCACTAAATCTAGTGCATTTCCAATCTTCATAACTAAAAGTAAGCTATTCAATGTACATATAAAGATGTTTCACTCTACAGATAACATTATTTCATTAAAAAAGTTTTTTATTTTGATGATTTTAATTTTTTTATGCAATACATGTACTTTGAATAAGTTGTATCTCAAATCAATTGAAATTGTATAATTTTCTGGATATTTTATAAAATTGGTAAACACAAGGAATTCACCTCAAAATACATGATATTGACAAAATAAAATTGTATAGATTGTATATAAAGGGTTAGTGTTTCAGAGAAACATGATATAAAAAGGAATGTGATATATTAAGAGGAATCCACTGTAATACAATCATCATAATCATCATCATCATCATCTGATCTCATAAATTAATTCTTCACAATCCTTAAGGGATTGGAGAAGCTTATGTTTTAAAAGTTACACTTGATAATGATACTTTTTACCAAGTAAAACTATAATAAAATTTAATTTAATTAAACCCTTAAATCTATACACAATATATTATAATTATGATACTATTGGAAGTTAAACATATTAATTTGATTGCATGGCTTATGTTACCCTATTGAATCTATAGTTTTAGATGTAGTTCTTAATGATAAAATGTTGGCAGTCACTGGCAGGTACAGCTCTCCCTCGGCCAAACATGATGTTTTCAATAGATTATTTGTAAAATGTCCTGACAAGATCACAACAAAGTTTGACAAAATCACGATAATTGGATATTTAACTACAACATGGTTGATCCACAGAAGTGTAAACTTTTTCAGGACATGTGTGACATCTTCTTTTAAATCTGACTTAATCCGAAACATGTTTTACAAAGATTGGTGAGCCATCTCCTGTAGATGTTAGACTCTCAAACCAACCACAATATACATGTACAATACCTGTACAATGCTCTTAATTTGGACTGTGGAATCTCAGATTGCCACAATATGGTTGATATACTTGTGAAGGGCAAATCCTCATATGTACCTGATGAAAAGCTGAAATACAGAAGCTTTAAGGATTTTAACGAAAATGATTTAATGTATATGTTGATCGTATTCCTTTTTCAGTGTCGTATGTTTTTGATGACCCAGACGACGTTTAGGTTACAGATGGTCACGACCCTATAAAGGAACGTCCCAACAAAACCAATAAGCATGCATTCATGAATTGTGACCTACGCAGAGCTGTCTATAAAAAGCACATGCTTAGGAAACAATGCCTGAAATGTAGATCATCTCGAAATTGGGAGATATACAGATTACAAAGAAAATTGTTATCAAACCCAAAAGACATTCTCTTAAAGTGTACTTTCATTGGGGAAGGGCCTAATTCTAAGGACTTTTGACCAACCATAAAACCATATTTATCGGGAAAAGGTAGCAAAGATGACCCAACAGTTATTTTGAATGAAAAAAAAAAACAAATCATATCTGACCAAAAAGAAATCTGTAGGATTTTTAATGACTACTTCATTAATGTTGCAAATGAAATAGGCTCTGAAGATAGCAGTGACTTTAATTCTCATACTAGCATTTTAAAAATTCTAGAACAGACCCTGTTATTGTTGATAACCATTTTAGTTTTAATCCCGTAGACTCGCAATATGTTTCAAAGCTGATCACAAAGCTCCAGAGTAAGAAGGTTACAGGTGATGATGGCATATCAGCAAAGATTTTGAAATCATATGCTGACACTATTGCTCAGCCTCATAAATTTCGGTTTTGAACATCATACTTTTCCTCAAAATATTAAACATGCACAAGTTCTACCATTTTTAAGAAAAAAAAAAGATCCGCTGCTCAAATAGAACTATAGACCTGTAAGCATCTTACCAACTAGATCTAAGCTCTAAGCGGCTTTCCGTAGGGGTTTAGGCCACTCTCCTTAGGCTAGTCGAGGACTGGGAATTAACTTCAGACCAACACAAGTGTGTTGCCGCTATACTCATTGACTGCCTTCCCTATGAACTTGCCTAACTAAAAGCTTATGTTCTATCGGGGGGGGGGGGGGGGGGGGGGGGGGCTGTCAAGCTCCTTGACAGTAGTTACCTGAGGAATCGCAAACAGCAGATCAGTATTAGTCCATATACTAGTGCCTTGAGTGATTTCCTTAAAGGGGCCACTCTTGTTCAGCATATTCATGAATTACAGTGTACTGTCCTATAGTATGACACTTTGTAGCAAATACAAGAAAGGTGTCTTAGATTTGACGCTAGTGACCATGAGTCTCCAGTAGAAGCTATCCTGGCAAATACAAATTCCAGACTTTTACATGTAAATCGAATACATCTGATTGTTAAGGGGGCTTTTAAAATCCTTAACAAGGATGCTCCATATGTGGGATGGACCTATGTGCAGCTGCCCAGTCTGTAAGAAATGATTAGTGTTTTATTATACTTTTAGTGCTCTAGTCTCTTACAACCTTAACTTATGCCTGCTGTCTTATGTCGTTGTATGTTTTAACTTACAACTGCTGCATGTCTATGATTTTTTGTTTTAATACTCACAATGTTGTTATGGCATGTTCTTATTTATGTTACATGGCTGTTATCTATATATTTATTACTTGCTTTTACTCTGTCGAAATACAGGCTCTTCTGAGCTTATGTTGTACTGTTCTCAATATTTGACGCAATATAAAGCTTCTGTATCTGTATGTCTGGAATAAATCATTGCTTAGATGGCTTCTGATCATTCACCTAAGTAAGGGGGAAATATATTTATACTGTAGCGTATATGATATATTTATTTTTGTATCATGGGTAAACCTTCAATGAATTGTTAGTTCGACAACAATCGTCTTTTTGGGCAATAATCGTTTGAAGGGTTGCAGTTTCAGAACCAACATCCTCGATAACCAGGGGTTGCGATCACTTACGCTCTCTTCACCCCCGGAATATGTCATGGAAAAACTGAAGGCACCGTTAGAGCCGACTTGTTGATGAGACAAAAACACTGGTTCGACCCTTTGCTGTTTGTCAAAAGACTATCGTGGTCACATAACGGTAAAATTTGACTTGCTTTGAAATCGGCTGCGGCTCCTTTGTAATCTTTAAAGGACAGGCATGCAGCCTAGAGATTGATAAGATTTTTTTATTTACCTGAGCGTGCCTTCTGTTTTGCCATGACATATTCCAGGGGTGTAGAGAGCGTAGCTGATCGTAACCCCTGGATATACAGTAGAGGATGCAAAACCATATGCTCATTCGGATTTTCATTGGTGTTTTTGATGTGATAAGGTTTGAAAGTATGCCTTCTCCTCACCTAACACCGAAAATTGTCATATTCCAGACAACTTAGAGCTTTATAACAGGATAAGGTTTAGCGATATTATTTTAGTTATATATTACAAGTGAGATTTTTATTCAGGAATCGTTATGGAGATAGTATTGGAACATATTGGCGGTAAGTAAGGTGTCAAATGAAACCAGTGACAATAAATGTAGGTTTGACTGTGACACAGGACATTATACAGAGGTTAGGTTAACACGTATTTACCACAGGGGCTAGGCACGAACCTATGTCAGAATGAAATTGTTGTCAGATAAATATTTTACCTCTCTCAAATATTACCCCTCCTACTACTATATATCTATGACAGGGGAAAGAACTAGCCTGAACGAGAAAATTGACCTATTTTCACTCTAAGGTCATTTTTGTTACTGAATAAAGTAATTTTTCACATGCATGCCTCATTTTAAAGGTGATACATAGAAGTGGGAGGGATTAAAGGTGAGAGAGGTAAAATTAGTATCTGACAATCATTTTATAATGACATAGGTCCGTGCCTGGCCCCTGTGGTGTTTACGTTGTTGGGGTAAACCGGTGTGACGTTTTACACATCGTCATGATATTCTTCATTGAGGTAGAGACTTAGCGGGAAATGCCATTGTTATAATAACTAACTGACAACTTGAAGCGTAGAATAAGCTCGTAAAGTCGACAACAGACTTTCTGTTTAAAGTCTGGTTATGCTGGATGATAGTCCTCGAGTATGCACAATGATCAGGATAAACAATAAAATGACGTCGCGGTTTAGCGCCAATTTAGAAAATGGCGGAAATACTAGTGAGTACTATGATTCTATACTCCAGACATTTTTCTTTCATCGGTTTATTGATGATGTATCTATATATTGTTTTCAGATGGACGAGTCATTAAACATATGGAGTGTGTTTGGGGAGGAAATGAAGTTGATGTCTGTGGAAAGGAGCAAACATTTGGCTTGCATGTAGGAGGTTTGTGCAATAAAAAATATCCATATTTACAACAAATAGAAAGGTAATTTTTGATGTGATACAATTCAAGGATCACCTGGTGCCACTTAGGAATCGAAGATGAGTCCATATAAACTGGCGGGAACAGAATGCAAAACGATCTTTACATGTTAAGTTGCAAGTAGGTCGTCAATTTCATTTGTGTAATCTCTTCCGAACGGACATCAGCCGGAGGGCTTCACAATGGACGAAATCACGGACAGTGACAGCACGCCGTACATCAATCAGATGGCCATCGTGTCCGAATGTAGCACCTGAGGCGGTCATCAACCAGGTGCTAATTAATCATGTACAGGTAAAAATGCAGATATGTCAGCTCCGAGTGTGTTATTCTCACCTCGGCGCTGTTTTACGATCCACGTAATATCGGTATGTATAGACTACAATACTATACTTTATAAACGTGTCGTCTTGATGAGCACATGCCATAGTTACAGAGTAATCGCCCTTGATAAACCTTCACACCAAATGTGTTACGAAGTTATCAACATCAGCATACTCCGAGGTGCGCTGTCAAGGAGAACATATTCCGTTTAACTTTTCTGTTATTACACCAAATACAGAAACAAGGTGACAGACAGAATATTGCTATGAGCAATACTATATATTTATTGATTTGAGAAGGAATGCATGAATGTGAAAATATCGAGTTTTTTATGAATAATTACTTCTCGAAATAACCAATTTAAGCTTAGCTAAAACTGTATTATGCAGTTGAGATTTAAATTTACATTTGTTTACTTAATTATCTAACTAATTATGCATGACACATGTTAATTGGAGCTTAATGCTCAATATTTCACTAATTTGATATATACTATTTTCCAGAGTAATATCGTGCGAGATACCTACCACAGGGACCTACGAATTTGTTACAGCTAGTATTGGACCTAAATTAAAGTGTTTAGAGCAATTTTACGGCGTTTTGGGGCGTTTATATCGAAAATTGATCTAGTTATTCCCCAAATAGTGTATAATTGCTCTAAACAGTTTTTATTTAGATCAAAACTAGCTGTAACGAATTCTCAGGTCCCTGTGATACTTACAACGCCATCAAGGGATTTTGCTTTGTTTTCTACAAATTATTGCGGGGTCCGTGTCCTTTAGATCTGTATTTGTCTTGGTTTGACGTCATGTTTTCTACAAACTATAGATCTGTTTAATAAATGACGATTGTTACTTTTCTAAGATATGTAAATCAATTTTAATGAGTCAAAATGTAAAAATAAGAAATAATTTGTCTTTTTTGTTGTTTACTGGTGTATAACCTGATTTTTTTATACAGATATTTCAACCTAACGCGCTGTGCGTCATTTAAAATATCGGTATAAAAAATCAGTTTACACACAGTAAACAACAAAATAGAAAAAGTATTTCTTAAACATTCCATGTGTATAACGACTTCGAGGATCGAACCCCGGTCGCAAGTTTGGAGAGCCTCTGTATTAAACACTCGACCAAACCGTTGCTCTTCAAAAATACCCGCCATCGATGGTCGGCGAGTGCATTAACATTGTCATGGGCTAAAGTAACATTTAAAACGGTATGGCATTTTTAAAAACATTTAATGAGACAAAGTCATATATGTATATATGTAAGTCAATGTAACATAACACAAAATGAGAAACAGTCAACAATTATATATATATAATTTTCTTATTCTCTCTGAAAAAAAAATACATTTTTCATTTTACTTGCACTTCTTTCAAAAAACCCTGATTAGTGTAGAATAACGATGTCTGTATTAATATAAATGATCATCTTGGTTTGAGAGGAAATTAATATTGGTGATAAACCAGATGTCAATAAGGGCGATATAGATAACGCAGCAGTTGGCGTATAGGAAAGACTGTTTTTTTGCATTTTGAACCAAACTTCTTCTGTCAAACATAATTATGTACGCCCCTGTCTCTTCCCCAATTTTTACTAAATATTTCAACAAAAATATGTTATAAATCATAGGTATTGTATATCAGAAGGCATATACCCTTAATTAACTGATAAATAATTTGTAATAGTTTTCTTCTTATAATTGAATTGGGATAACCCAGCATTCGTTGTTTCCTCTATTGAAAACATCACACCGTTATTGGTGCCCATCAACTCCGACACTGGTGCTAGTCTCAATCCTGGACCGCTCTGGACAAATGGCAGTATATCTGACGCCCTCATAGAAAATGTCACTTCTCCGCGATTTATTGTTGTGGACAGTTGATAGTGGTACACCGTGCCTGTGGGGCGATAAAATAGTATACATTAATACAAATATACATGTGAAGGTGTCTGGTCATCGGGAAAACATACCGACCGTGTCCAGCTTGACCGAAACTGATCGACAACTGATGACCTTGCGTGACAAATTAGCACAATCATGAATCGTATTGTATTATTTAAGCGTGGTAGTTAAGATTAACAATATAAAAGGAACCCTTAAAGCTGTGGCATTGCCAGGTCACTAAGACCCCCCCCCCCCTCCCCCAACTTAATCCCAGATAAATAGCAATGCTCAATGGCGATTTAATGGACACTTTTATTAAGATCCAGATATATCTAACACACATCACCCGAATACCATAACAATTCCCAACGAGCGGCATACTCCACATTCGTCCAGCAATACAATTTCATTACATCTCCAAAGTACAAACATGCTTAGATCCCCCCCCCCCCACCTCACCACCTCCCAACATAGTTCTCATGAAACAGCTTTTATCACTACACTATTCTCAGTCCTCTGCCAGGGGACGCAACCACCATCAAGAAATCTCTGTTGTTTTAATGCTAACCGTACCCCATTCTTCTTCCTGAGAACTGTATGTTGCTATAATGCTAAGCATGCCCATGTTCTAACTCTTGGGACTCTACGTTGCTGTTATGCTAACCGTGCCCCCGTTCTCTCCCTGAGAACTCTATGTTGCTATAATGCTAACCTTACCTCTGTTCTCTTCCTGAGAACTCTATGTTGCTGTTATGCTAAACTTACCCCGTTCTCTCCCTGGGAACTCTATGTCGCTATAATGCTAACCGTGCCCCCGTTCTCTCCCCGAGAACGCTATGTTGCTATAATTCTAACCGCACCCCTCTCCGAAAAAGAAGGAACCACCCCTGAGAACTCTATGATGCTGTCAGGATTGGGGTAATTGTAATGTGTAATTAATTACTATTAATTACAAAATCCCAATGTACATAATTATGTAATAGGGTTATTTTATAATTGAAGGAAGATTCAATTACACGTAATTGTATTTTAATTAATTACATTTAAGATAATTGTGTAATTGTAATTGAAATCCAATTGCTTTTAAATTACTTAACCATGTAATAAGATATTATAACCTTTATTTGTTTACAATATTTATGTTATATTTACAATACTGACCGTGCCCCTGTTCTCTCCTGTTTGGTCACACGAGCAGACGTTCCCACAGCTGTCCACCTGCCGAGACTGACCCTCGGGGATAAAGAAGTTCCTCACGCGACAACCTGTGAAAATGGACAACGGTCAATGTAAACGAGATGACAAGTGTAATCAGTCATTAATCAATCAATCAATCAATCAATCGATCGATACTAGATACTTAACATGTAACGTATTACATTATTATATATGAAAGCAATATTCAAAAAACGATGTACGACAAGATTTATTAGACATGGTTGTCATATCATCAACCCATACGTTTATGTTATTCGTCCAAGGACGTATATATACCAGAGACAGCGGGTATATTATGGTGAATACTAGTTTTGAAATACGATGGATAATAGAAACACACATTACAAGTAACTGTATGCAAGGTAACAATGGTTGAGTTTTATGGAGAAAAATTAAAGTTTGGTTTATCAAAATTCAACATTTGTTAAGTCATATGTTAAATAACTGTTATCTGATGCGGTTGATATGCCGTGCCTGATCAAATCGATAAATTGAAACAAGAATGGATTTTGAATACCGTTAAATGTCATGCTACACGTTGTTATTTTCGCCAAGACGACTTTTTTCTGCAGTTGTCCGATTAAAAATTTTGGGAAGGATTTTGAATATTAATACGGGATTATGATGAGTAATGAAATAACTGTAGATTCAATAAAGCTTATGCCTTATAATCCCACACCGTACTATTACTTACCTGCTTGACATCGGCACTCCAGGGACTCGAGGTACATGGCGCAAGGATACTCTCCAGCAAACACGCACTGTTGACCGCCCTGACAACCGCTGAGAAAAAAAGTTCTGAGATTAGAACGACATCTAATTGTGAATCGTTTCTACAAGTTACCGAAGAAAAAAACTTAGACCAAAACATATTTCATGTCATTTAATGCATTCGACTTTTTAATTTATTTGGACTGAGAAGTGTTTGAATACATTGCTTTTATTTTCGTAACTTGTACCGGTTTACCCGGTCACAAATACTACCCTTTTCCCCTTCTTGGACGTTTTTGTTCCAAAATGTATTTTCTTTATCCAGAACTTTGTTTGTATGTATTGATACGAGATCTAACGCAATAGATCAAAATAAAATGGAAAGCTATTTCTGATTAGTTAGAGGGGTACGATTGTTTTACGTTACGTATCGGCGACCACGATTATGGTACATGTTCCCGGACTTGAGCAAGACTACTACCAGGGTGACGGAAGCTATCCAATCGTTCGACTGATTTCTATGACATTGCTTTCGAGTCACTTTATATTTGTTTCCACATTTTTCACCAAATTTGGACTCTTCAAGAAAATCTGAAAGTTACTGAGAAGAAAAGTCACTTACGTTGCTTGGCACTTGGATCCTACAGTTGTTGTGGGGAGGGTGTTAGGATCCACAGCTCCAGTATCCGTTGTACCAATAGTTCCAATAACGGCCACATCTGGTGAAAGTTCGATTCCTGGGGGTTCGGAGCCTGGAACGTTGGTTCCTGAAGGGTCACCGACCGGAGCTACATTTTCGGTACCGGTATTTACCAGAGTGTTACCAGCTATCGTCTGCCCAGATGTTGGATCCTGGAATATACCACCACCAGTCTCTCCTCCCATCATGCCTCCTGCTTGTGAAGCACCGTCACCCATAAGAGTAAATCTGTTTGCGAAGGAATTTCCGGCGTTCAGTACCATATTGTCTTGGTTTCCATCTGTCTGAACGTTGCTGGTAATCTGTGTTCCTAAGCTGTTAACCTGTGCCAAAGCTGGAACGCCATTATTCAATAAAAATTGATTTGACAAGGTTCCAGTTCCAGCTTGCACTCCACTTCCGGTAAGAGTGTTAGTACCGCCGATAGGGTTTGTCGGACTGGGGAGCACGTTACCGGTATTTGGTAACGTTCCTGGAAAGCCGGTATTAATGGTTCCCATGAAGCCAGGTTGAGGAAAAATGGTATTTGGTACTGGTCCAGGGAAACCGGTGTTCGGAACGGGTCCGGGAAAAATGGTATTCACAGTCGCAGGAAAACCGGTATTTATGGTTGCAGGAAACCCGCCTTGAATTCCAGTGGGGAATTGACTGTTTGCAGGCCCCGCCCCTGGGTTAATCACTCCCCCGGGACCAGCGTTGGCAGTTCCGAATGGGACGTTTCCAATTGTATTAGCAGTCTGGGTTATCACTCCGCCGGGGCCAGTGTTTGTGGTGCCGAATGGGACATTCGCAATAGTATTCGTTGCTTGACCAGCATTGCCAGTTGTTGTTGTTCCGATGCCAAAACTAGGGCCTATTCCGGTGTTTGTTATCCCGTTTCCCTGTATAATCGTGTTTGGCGGAAATCCAACATTTCCATTATTCAAAACATTTACAGGCGCAAACGGCGGAACAAATGGATTTCCGTTGAAGATGGCATTTGTTGGTTGGGTAAAGATTGGTCTTGGTGGACCACCTACTAACGGTGGGCCGAAGACATTGCCTCCTATAAATGGTGGCCTGCCAAAAGGCGGCCTAAAATTGAATGTACCAAACCCTGGTGGGCCCGGAAATCCTCTTATAATCCTGGGCGGAGGGCCTCTCCGAGGGAAGGGCCGAAACGGGGGCTGACCATTAGTTGTGGTGAAAATTGAGAATAGGATAGAACACAATCCCAACGAGAGCATGTATTTCATCATGGTCGCTACTGGATGACTTGCCTGGTCCTAGTCCGAATGAACACTACTGGTCAAGCCCTGTCCGATCACTCGCACGCCCTCCTACGTAAGTGATAGCTAAATAACAAGCTGGCCCTGATGAATAGCAGTTATGGACTATTAACTTATTGATGTCTATAAAATCGTTCATTCTGTTGGATTGTTCCCTAGTCAGATAACACCTGCAGGCTTGTGTCCGAACTGACAGATTAATGACCATTGGTCAAGTGCTTGGAACAATGATCGTTTTCTTCTTCACCGAGTCGTTTTGTACAATACTGTCTCTGTCAACTACACGATGCTGCGAGCCCCTACTGATACGTATATAAAACTCCTATATATCTGATACTGTGGTTGATGTTACGTAGCATGCCGACAAACAGGCGAATACGAGGTGTTTATTACACTGATTTATACACTTTAATCTAGTATCTCGTCCCGCGCTCGTGCTATCTTTCCAACACGATCTTTTACCACAATTCGGGAATACACCTAATAGTGTAACCGCACGTGCCTGGTACGATCGTCAATAACGTTTAGATATGGGGGGTGGAGGGGGGCATATTTTGACGAGAAATTTGGTAAAGATGTATATCCAGTTAGAAGGAAAGAAAGAAGGAAAACCTTGTTAGCTTGGGTTCCATAATACATTGTGTGTTTGTTTTAAATGTCTGTCACCATGTCGAGTATTACTTATAGAATGACAACTTTCAATCTAAGATAACTGCTTAATTACTTCAATATTTAACTTTCTTTTAAACAAATTCTATCCATGTTTTGAAAGCATTAATCAGTGTGTGGTGATTTCAACAAAAACTGGGGGCAAGAGACCCAAACTTTTCAAACAGTATGATGGCCAGGCGACGTTATAGCCAGATGGTATAGCGGAAATACATTTTAGTATATTAAAGTTCAAGATATATTTGATCAAATTTTATGAAAAAAGCACATGGAAAAAAACTGCGGATGATATTAATTTTCTTCTGCTTTGTCATAAAGCGAGGATTTAGATAAAATGTCTTTTCCCCTCTCCAATTATTGGAATAGGTGTTGTACAGGGATCCGCGCTATGTCCCATTTAATTACTATTTTCCAGTGAAATATTGAAAATTATTCATTCTATAAAAGTGATAAAAACCAGAAAAAAAATGATTTGACAAATCAAAACACTTCTTACAAACGACAATGGAAAATTAAAAGCTACCCGCCTAGATTTTGTTACAAAAATGTCATAAACAGAATATCTAACATTATCTTAAGTAAAACCAAATGTATTTCATTTCACTTGTGCTGCGCAAAATATTAGCCCCAGTCGTGAAATACATTTGATATTACTGAAGGCACTGTTAGATACCCTATGTTTATTAGTTTCATATTTCAATGGCCTGAAACACATCATAGAAATATATGCAGATGACCATACCATCCTTGACCACTATACGTTCTGCTCTGCTCGTGTACCCGTGGTCGGTTTTAGATACTGAAGCTTGAACTTAGTACTGCAATGTTAACCTGAAATTTTGACTGCGTATACGGTAGTATGCCCTCAGTCAAAATGAAGTACAATCCTTATATTTACATCATTATTAATTTTGAAATGCTATACGAAGAAAAAAACATTCCAAGCGGGTTGCTAAGATAGTAACTACGATGGCCGTGGTTGCTAAAATAGTCCGATCGAATTTCATCAATATATTGGAAAGTGTAGAAAAAAAACAGTCAACAACACTATTTTTCTTTATTACATCATTTTTAAATTTGGTATTAAATAAAATTACTAGCATTTCAAATTTCTTTCTTTCTTTATAACGGTCGTTATGTACATGCATTGACATAGTGATCTGGTTGTGACGCGGTCCGACGTCGAACGTCACAACTGCAGGGCGCCCCCATGTTAGCGTTACCGTCAAAGAATTTCGAATGTGCATCATTGGAATCAAAAGTTTGCCAGAAAAAGATTATTGTATAATCGGACCGAATGGATTCATTATATGTTCAATGATTCAAAATCTTGAAGGAACCAAGCAATGGCCGTCACCGAATAGTTATTATTTTGAAGCGGGAACGACGTTTTTTTCATTGTGTATACGATAATTTATTCGCAGTCAGAGTTTACTAAGTTCAAGAAGGGAGAGGTGTAAATATAACATGATAACTACAAAAATAAAAACTTAAATCAGAAAAGAGTTAGTTTCAGAATTAATTCCATGACAAATCGAACCTCATAGGCTAACCCCCGTGCGTGTGTGTGTGTGTGTGTGATAAAGGTGCTGCAAGGATACAACTTGTATTTAAATGACACAGTTATTAATTATAAAATTATATCGTCATCGTATGCAACATATTCCAATTCACGGCAATTGTTATTTTGATACTAAATATTACATTATTTCAAGAAAGATTTGTTTCTTTTATTGAAAATGTAAGCATATGGAATTGTTTTACTCAATCTTTGACATCATGATCTACAATTGCTTTTGACATTGTATGAAATAGCTGTCTGCATCTTTTCTACCGTTACCGAGTCTGACGAAGGGTTTATGGCGTTTTAACTAATCCAGTGGGCAAATTCACGAAAATAGTTTCCGAGCCCATAATGAATTCAAAATGTACGTTTGTAATAGAACCAATTTGCATATAAAGTGAATTAAAATATACTGTATTCATATACCTCTGCGAAATAAACCGTTTCAAAGACAAACTGTGATGACAAAGACAAACTGTGACCACAAAGACCACTTTACCTGTGACGTAACAACCGATGAAGATTGTGTGGTAAGGTATAGTAGTTCGCGCGTGGCCGTCGCCACGTAACAACCGGTGAAGGATGCCAGAAAATCTAAAGTACAACTATTACTGACCAGTTTTTACAACAGTAAAAACTATCAGTAGGCGAGCTGTCTGCTTTGACACAGACGCACGAACGTTGCTCACGATACACTTGAAGCTGTTTTTTTCGCTGTCGCCGGCATTGTTTGTTAGACTGTGCTGAACTGGAATAAGTAAATTTGATGGATGTTTTCTTGACGAAATTAGTAAATAAATATCCTTTACATGCTTATGTGGCTTTCGACCAGTCAGAGAAGTCTAGCTGACAACTAAGTTTGTCTTATATTTTCGGGAAATGCGTTTTTATGACCTTACAGTCAACTTAGCTAATTATATAGCAGTCACTGACTGATTAACCTGTATTTAACATTGTTATGATGTGATGGGAAAAAATCCGAGAATACCGAAGCGACAACAAAACCATAACCCGAACTCAAAATTCATTAAACTAAGGGCAAAATATAATGGAAGATTTGCACAGAGACCCTTGAAAAAAATACAAGAGAATAAGACCAGGGAGTGTAAGCATCTCTGCTTCTTGACAACAACCACCATGCCAATCTTGGTCATATCCAGGTACGAGAGGTGTTCCATAAATAATGTCCTCTGTGCCTTATTTCGCGGAAATCGTGCAATTTATGCACAAAACCACCTCGTGTCGATTGAGTGATCACTGGCTCGTGACACAGGTAAATATCTCGTCCACACGTTCACTGGCCTCGGTACAGTGTACATCGTTTCATAGCCTATTCGTTAGACTAGACAAAAAATGACCGGAAAACGAGCTGAAAATGTTGTTGAAATTAGGGCCTATGTAAAAGGTAGGTCATTACTCGGCATAAAGGCTGCAGATATTCACCGCGAGGTGTGTGACATTTATGGGGAGGGCCAAATGTCTCACAGGACTGTTTGTAGATGGGTAGGTAAATTTCGTGCTGGACAGCAGCAACTGAAATATGCTGCTCACCCAGGTCGTCCTGCAACAACTACGACCAAAGGTAACATAGAAAAAATCCGAAATATCCTCCAAACTGATGCTCGATTCACCGTAAGACAATTGGCTCGAATGACAAACTTGTCGTTACCAAGAGTTCATGCAATTTTGAAGAAACACCTTAAAGTTAGAAAGATAAATGCAAGATGGATACCCCGTTTGTTAACGGATGAGCAAAAGAAGACGCGTGTAACAATGGCAAAAAAACTTCTCAAAATGTACCCAAAATATAGTAAAAAGGCTTTTGACAATATAGTCACTGGTGATGAGACCTGGGCGTATTATTTTGAACAAAAGCGGAAGGTTGCCAACCGAATATGGGCCACTAAAAATGCCAGACGCCCAAGTATTGCCAAACGAATACGAACGGTAAAGAAGGTTTTGTATGCTATTTTTTTCACTAATAAGGGTCCAGCTATTCAAATCCCGGTGCCAAAAGGCAGAACGGTCACAGGCAAGTTCTATAAAAACGTTGTTCTGAGAAAGTTGAAGAACTACTACAAAAGTCGCCGCCCCAAAACAGGACTTAAGTATGTCCGACTTTTGCATGATAATGCACCCGCTCACAAGGCACGTATTGTGACTGACTTTTTGGAGTCAGAGAAGGTTACCGTCCTTCCGCACCCTCCGTATTCGCCAGACTTGGCCCCCTGCGACTATTTTCTCTTTCCAAAACTTAAATATCATTTATCTGGAAGGAGATACAATTCGAGAAATGCCCTTGGATCTGCTGTTTATCAGTGTCTGATGGGTGTACCCATTGAAGAGTATGAAAAATGCTTCCAAAAATGGATTGACTGGCTAAAAAGGTGTGTTCTGGCTGGCGGAGAATATATAGAAGGGCAGAGCAAATTAAAATGAACAAAAGCACTTCCGCTAAATGAGCACCGATGCCAGTGACATTATTTTTGGGACACCCCTCGTAAATGCTATGTCCTCAAAATGAGAGCCGAGTTATCATTCTCAATTACAAGGAAAAATATATTCATAAACGTAACAGCCGACATCTACAGAACTATCACGACAATCACCATATTTCGAGCAAGCCCTCGAATAACGAATCAACTGCGACATGTAAACACCATAGGTTGGAAAAGCAGAGATGTTACTATAAAGAAAGGGAAGGTTCACGCTCGGAAAATCAAAATTGTCACGTTCATCTTATAGCTACATTATTATGGCTTAAATGAAGATCGAGGTAAGCAGCTGAGTCTGTTGTGACCTTAATTTCCTATTCAGAAGGGTATATACGATCGACGTGGTCAGCAAACTGTCTGAAAGTGAAATTAAAAGATTTAGCAATGCTTTTGTTATCTGTCCTGATATTGATATAAATTGTAAAACAATTCTCGTTTGTTTGCACCCCTTTCCCCTTGTGTCACTGAATTGTTTCCATCCATATTGTACTCTACACTGTCGTGTAAGATATAATGGTATTAAGATGGTATTGATGTCAGGTCTTGTTTTATGGTGTACAAGTTGACAATTGATCAGATACCGGAATATATCAAAATACGCCGTGCATTATCAAGGTCATCAAATTGGAAGTATAACAGAGCTCTTGGTTACTGTTTTTTTCTTGATTTTTGAACTGCTGTTGTTGCTTTAAGTTCCCCCGTTTTCATGTTCTTATTTTACTATTCTTGATTTTAGAAAATGCCATAGCTTATGTATTTTCAAGCTATAATTAGTGTTTTCTCTTGTAGTCCTGTCTATTTTGTTTTCTCTTGTAGTCCTGTCTATTTTGTTTTCTCTTGTAGTCCTGTCTATTTTGTTTTCTCTTGTAGTCCTGTCTATTTTGCCCCGTGTTTTCTCTTGTAGTCCTGTCTGTCTCTCTTGTAGTCCTGTCTGTTTTCTCTTGTAGTCCTGTCTATTTTGTTTTCTCTTGTAGTCCTGTCTATTTTGTTTTCTCTTGTAGTCCTGTCTATTTTGCCCCGTGTTTTCTCTTGTAGTCCTGTCTATTTTGTCCCGATTTTTTCTCTTGTAGTCCTGTCTATTTTGTTTTCTCTTGTAGTCCTGTCTGTTTTCTCTTGTAGTCCTGTCTATTTTGTCCCGTGTTTTCTCTTGTAGTTCTGTCTATTTTGTTTTCTCTTGTAGTCCTGTCTATTTTGCCCCGTGTTTTCTCTTGTAGTCCTGTCTGTTTTCTCTTGTAGTCCTGTCTATTTTGTCCCGTGTTTTCTCTTGTAGTCCTGTCTATTTTGTCCCGTGTTTTCTCTTGTAGTCCTGTCTATTTTGCCCCGTGTTTTCTCTTGTAGTCCTGTCTATTTTGCCCCGTGTTTTCTCTTGTAGTCCTGTCTGTTTTCTCTTGTAGTCCTGTCTTTTTTGCCCCGTGTTTTCTCTTGTAGTCCTGTCTATTTTGCCCCGTGTTTTCTCTTGTAGTCCTGTCTGTTTTCTCTTGTAGTCCTGTCTGTTTTCTCTTGTAGTCCTGTCTATTTTGTCCCGTGTTTTCTCTTGTAGTACTGTCTATTTTGCCCCGTGTTTTCTCTTGTAGTCCTGTCTATTTTGCCCCGTGTTTTCTCTTGTAGTCCTGTCTATTTTGCCCCGTGTTTTCTCTTGTAGTCCTGTCTATTTTGCCCCGTGTTTTCTCTTGTAGTCCTGTCTGTTTTCTCTTGTAGTCCTGTCTATTTTGTCCCGTGTTTTCTCTTGTAGTCCTGTCTATTTTGTTTTCTCTTGTAGTCCTGTCTATTTTGCCCCGTGTTTTCTCTTGTAGTCCTGTCTTGTAGTCCTGTCTGTTTTCTCTTGTAGTCCTGTCTATTTTGCCCCGTGTTTTCTCTTGTAGTCCTGTCTGTTTTCTCTTGTAGTCCTGTCTGTTTTCTCTTGTAGTCCTGTCTATTTTGCCCCGTGTTTTCTCTTGTAGTCCTGTCTATTTTGCCCCGTGTTTTCTCTTGTAGTCCTGTCTATTTTGCCCCGTGTTTTCTTTTGTAGTCCTGTCTATTTTGCCCCGTGTTTTCTCTTGTAGTCCTGTCTGTTTTCTCTTGTAGTCCTGTCTATTTTGTCCCGTGTTTTCTCTTGTAGTCCTGTCTATTTTTTCCCGTGTTTTCTCTTGTAGTCCTGTCTATTTTGCCCCGTGTTTTCTCTTGTAGTCCTGTCTGTTTTCTCTTGTAGTCCTGTCTATTTTGTCCCGTGTTTTCTCTTGTAGTACTGTCTATTTTGCCCCGTGTTTTCTCTTGTAGTCCTGTCTATTTTGCCCCGTGTTTTCTCTTGTAGTCCTGTCTATTTTGCCCCGTGTTTTCTCTTGTAGTCCTGTCTATTTTGCCCCGTGTTTTCTCTTGTAGTCCTGTCTGTTTTCTCTTGTAGTCCTGTCTATTTTGTCCCGTGTTTTCTCTTGTAGTCCTGTCTATTTTGTTTTCTCTTGTAGTCCTGTCTATTTTGCCCCGTGTTTTCTCTTGTAGTCCTGTCTGTTTTCTCTTGTAGTCCTGTCTATTTTGCCCCGTGTTTTCTCTTGTAGTCCTGTCTGTTTTCTCTTGTAGTCCTGTCTGTTTTCTCTTGTAGTCCTGTCTATTTTGCCCCGTGTTTTCTTTTGTAGTCCTGTCTATTTTGCCCCGTGTTTTCTCTTGTAGTCCTGTCTATTTTGCCCCGTGTTTTCTTTTGTAGTCCTGTCTATTTTGCCCCGTGTTTTCTCTTGTAGTCCTGTCTGTTTTCTCTTGTAGTCCTGTCTATTTTGTCCCGTGTTTTCTCTTGTAGTCCTGTCTATTTTTTCCCGTGTTTTCTCTTGTAGTCCTGTCTATTTTGCCCCGTGTTTTCTCTTGTAGTCCTGTCTGTTTTCTCTTGTAGTCCTGTCTAATTTGCCCCGTGTTTTCTCTTGTAGTCCTGTCTGTTTTCTCTTGTAGTCCTGTCTGTTTTCTCTTGTAGTCCCGTCTATTTTGTTTTCTCTTGTAGTCCTGTCTATTTTCTCTTGTAGTCCTGTCTATTTTCTCTTGTAGTCCTGTCTATTTTCTCTTGTAGTCCTGTCTATTTTCTCTTGTAGTCCTGTCTGTTTTCTCTTGTAGTCCTGTCTGTTTTCTCTTGTAGTCCTGTCTGTTTTCTCTTGTAGTCCTGTCTATCTTCTCTTGTAGTCCTGTCTGTTTTCTCTTGTAGTCCTGTCTGTTTTTTCTTGTAGTCCTGTCTATTTTCTCTTGTAGTCCTGTCTATTTTGTCCCGAGTTAAAGTTCCAGTATCCTTTTCATACTTTAGAAATGCAGTGTTTCGTTGGTTAGAACCATGTGGAGTATTTTAACGGAAAGGGTCCCAATTTTACTCTAATTAATTTTAACTGTTGATGTACCGCAGTCTAAGGTTGAGCTAAGGTGGCCGAGTGCCGCTGACGGAGTATGTTGGTGTATATGTGCCGGTGACTGGGAATGTTGGTGTATATGTGCCGGTGACTGGGTATGTTGGCGTATATGTGCCGGTGACTGGGTATGCTGGTGTATATGTGCCGGTGACTGGGTATGTTGGTGTATATGTGCCGGTGACGGGGTATGTTGGTGAATATGTGCCGGTGACTGGGTATGTTGGTGTATATGTG
Source organism: Mimachlamys varia (assembly GCA_947623455.1). Classification (NCBI taxonomy): domain Eukaryota; kingdom Metazoa; phylum Mollusca; class Bivalvia; order Pectinida; family Pectinidae; genus Mimachlamys; species Mimachlamys varia. Next base: position 53,535,619 of record OX392527.1, read on the forward strand.
CCGGTGACGGGGTATGTTGGTGTATATGTGCCGGTGACTGGGTATGTTGGTGTACTTGTCTCCTTGTGATAGCGCTGATCTAATGCCAACTTTATAGTGCTTCCTCACTAACATTCACATAACGAAAGGTTCACAATATTCCACGTTGTCACATTATACTGAAACGGGGTAGCCAGTTGCCATTACCCTCAATGCAGAACGGCTAGTCCCGGCCAGGAGAGAGCCCATTGCCTTCCTTACCTGGGCGAACGGAGTCCAGACCAGGAGGGATCCCATTGCCTTCCTTACCTGGGCGAACACAGTCCCGGCCAGGAGGGATCCCATTGCCTTCCTTACCTGGGCGAACGGAGTCCAGACCAGGAGGGATCCCATTGCCTTCCTTACCTGGGCGAACACAGTCCCGGCCAGGAGGGATCCCATTGCCTTCCTTACCTGGGCGAACGGAGTCCAGACCAGGAGGGATCCCATTGCCCTCCTTACCTGGGCGAACACAGTCCCGGCCAGGAGGGATCCCATTGACTTCCTTACCTGGGCGAACGGAGTCCAGACCAGGAGGGATCCCATTGCCTTCCTTACCTTGGCGAACACAGTCCCGGCCAGGAGGGATCCCATTGCCTTCCTTACCTGGGCGAACGGAGTCCAGGCCAGGAGGGATCCCATCGCCTTCCTTACCTGGGCGAACACAGTCCAGGCCAGGAGTGAGCCCATTGCCTTCCTTACCTGGGCGAACACAGTCAAAGCCAGGAGAGAGCCAATTGCCTTCCTTACCTGGGCGAACACAGTCCCGGCCAGGAGGGATCCCATTGCCTTCCTTACCTGGGCGAACGGAGTCCAGGCCAGGAGAGAGTCCATTGCCTTCCTTACCTGGGCGAACGGAGTCCAGGCCAGGAGAGAGCCCATTGCCTTCCTTACTTGCACCAACACAGTAGCAGGAAACGAAATGTAGACAAAAGTAGAAAAGTCGTTGCTAGGGGTACGGTAGATTTATGTTTTTCACTTTTGTGTGAAGGTCACGAGAAAATGCCCTATAGTTCTGTAGGGGTCGCCCGTTAGTCACCTTTTACGATACATTCAGTTGGTAACAGCATGTGTACGCTTTTCTCGGTCCCCTACCTGCAGGGGTTAGAGTAAAAATGATCTAAAACATTTGATTTGTGTTATTAAATCTCTATTTATAAAGGTCAATGTTGTCAGATAATGAAATCGAGACTGGTTGTATAGTGAATACCAGTACTGTTGGTATGTATGTTTTTATGCTATGAGCGCAAATTAATGTATGGGATATACAATGGATTTCGATTTAAATCAAAATTTTAAGGTAACAATTTTGCAATACAAAATGCAACTGGTTTAAAACCATCTTTGATCCTTGTTAATAAAATGACGTCCTGCTAAACCACAATCATGAAATATCAGTTCCCTGTTATCAGTAATAAATTAGCAATAAGAAAGAACCTAAAAATGTATATTCGATAAATTTACGGGGATTGTGTTATTGTGGTATCAATCACCTATTAAGTAAGCGTAACCCTGTAGGATCTACTATATAGATAGCGGTGTTACTTAACTACTCCCCCCCCCCCCCCCACACACACACACTTATATACGTGTCACCGTAAAGCAAGCGGTAACACTTCCATACACCGAAAGTGATAAAACCAACGCTTCTAAGCGAGAGAAAATGATAGTTTTATACCACTTTCTACACGTGAAATTTCTGTACTAATGGTTTATGAGCTTGGCCAGGTAAGTTGAAAGCGATTATTACATACATAGGTGTGTTACAACACTGATATACCTTTCTCCCTCCGTTTGGCACCACAGGTAATTGGTGATTGGCAACTATATGGTATGAGCTGAAGTGAAATTGGCCGAGTTGACGTGGCGATGGCCTGTAGGTGACATTTGTGAGTATTTCGGACACAGTACACGTTAATGGGGGCCTGTCATTGGATGTTCAACATTCCACGTTTGGTCGAGGTCACATAAACTTATACTAAAGGGGTCGTATATATACGACGAATCACTGTTCCAATACTATGGAAAAAGCCAAACTTACTAGCGCTAAATAAGTATATGTGTTTGTATTGATGCCGTTGCTGACACCCAGAGGAATGGACACAGGGACAACGTCACAATACGATGAAGTATCCGGAAAATGGTCCCATGAGAGGCGACTAATGTGGGAAAATAATTTGAGAGATTCTATTGTACTCTCGACATTGCTTCACGAAGGTTTTCAAAATATATTTGCTGCTCTCATTGATTTTTTTTCCGTTTCGTAACACTGACCCAAACAAAAGTTCCTACCTTGGTACTTAGTTGCCGCTTTCTCCTTTGTAATGGATTTTAAAAAGGTGTCACTTTAATGCGTCGATTTGAATCGTATGAATGGCGTCTTAGTTAAGATATTTCAGAGAGAAATCAATCTAAATTCGGCACTAGATCCGCTTATTATACGAGGGTAAATATCAACATTCTGTCTCCTGTAAGTCTCCAGCACGCTATCATACGAGGGTAAATATCAACATTCTGTCTCCAGTAAGTCGCCAGCACGCTATCATACGGGGGTAAATATCAACATTCTGTCTCCCGTAAGTCGCCAGCACGCTATCATACGAGGGTAAATATCAACATTCTGTCTCCCGTAAGTCTCCAGCACGCTATCATACGAGGGTAAATATCAACATTCTGTCTCCCGTAAGTCTCCAGCACGCTATCATACGAGGGTAAATATGAACATTCTGTCTCCCGTTAGTCTCCAGCACGCTATCATACGAGTGTAAATATCAACATTCTGTCTCCCGTAAGTCTCCGGCACGGTATCACACGAGGGTAAATATCAACATTCTGTCTCCCGTAAGTCTCCAGCACACTATCATACGAGGGTAAATATCAACATTCTGTCTCCTGTAAGTCTCCAGCACGCTATCATACGAGGGTAAATATCAACATTCTGTCTCCCATACAAGTCTCCAGCACGGTATCACACGAGGGTAAATATCAACATTCTGTCTCCCGTAAGTCTCCAGCACGCTATCATACGAGGGTAAATATCAACATTCTGTCTCCCATATAAGTCTCCAGCACGCTATCATACGGGGGTAAATATCAGCATTCTGTCTCCCGTAAGTCTCCAGCACGCTATCATACGAGGGTAAATATCAACATTCTGTCTCCCATACAAGTCTCCAGCACGCTATCATACGGGGGTAAATATCAACATTCTGTCTCCCGTAAGTCTCCAGCACGCTATCATACGAGGGTAAATATCAACATTCTGTCTCCCGTAAGTCTCCAGCACGCTATCATACGGGGGTAAATATGAACATTCTGTCTCTCGTAAGTCTCCAGCACGCTATCATACGAGGGTAAATATCAACATTCTGTCTCCCGTAAGTCTCCAGCACGCTATCATACGAGGGTAAATATCAACATTCTGTCTCCCGTTAGTCTCCAGCACGCTATCATACGAGGGTAAACATCAACATTCTGTCTCCCGTAAGTCTCCAGCACGCTATCATACGAGGGTAAATATCAACATTCTGTCTCCCGTTAGTCTCCAGCACGCCATCATACGGGGGTAAATATCAACATTCTATCTCTCGTAAGTCTCCAGCACGCTATCATACGAGGGTAAATATCAACATTCTGTCTCCCATACAAGACTCCAGCACGCTATCATACGAGGGTAAATATCAGCATTCTGTCTCCCATACAAGTCTCCAGAACGCTATCATACATGTACGACGGGTAAACATCAACATTCTGTCTCCCGTTAGTCTCCAGCACGCTATCATACGAGGGTAAATATCAACATTCTGTATCCCATACAAGTCTCCAGCACGCTATCATACGAGGGTAAATATCAACATTCTGTCTCCCGTATGTCTCAAGCACGCTATCAAATTGGGGTAAATATCAACATTCTGTCTCCCGTATGTTTCCAGAACGCTATCACACGAGGGTAAATATCAACATTCTGTCTCCCATACAAGTCTCCAGCACGCTATCATACGAGGGTAAATATCAACATTCTGTATCCCATACAAGTCTCCAGCAACCTATCATACGAGGGTAAATATCAACATTCTGTCTCCCGTAAGTCTCCAGCACGCTATCATACGGGGGTAAATATCAACATTCCGTCGCCCGTAAGTCTCCAGCACCCTATCATACGAGAGTAAATATCAACATTCTGTCTCAAATAAGTCTCCATCACGCTATCATACGGGGGTAAATATCAACATTCTATCTCTCGTAAGTCTCCAGCACGCTATCATACGAGGGTAAATATCAACATTCTGTCTCCCATACAAGACTCCAGCACGCTATCATACGAGGGTAAATATCAACATTCTGTCTCCCGTATGTTTCCAGAACGCTATCACACGAGGGTAAATATCAACATTCTGTCTCCCATACAAGTCTCCAGCACGCTATCACACGAGGGTAAACATCAACATTCTGTCTCCCGTAAGTCTCCAGCACGCTATCATACGAGGGTAAATACAGTATCAACATTCTGTCTCCCGTTAGTCTCCAGCACGCTATCATACGAGGGTAAATATCAACATTCTGTCTCCCATACAAGTCTCCAGCACGCTATCACACGAGGGTAAACATCAACATTCTGTCTCCCGTAAGTCTCCAGCACGCTATCATACGAGGGTAAATACAGTATCAACATTCTGTCTCCCGTTAGTCTCCAGCACGCTATCATACGAGGGTAAATATCAACATTCTGTCTCCCGTTAGTCTCCAGCACGCTATCATACGAGGGTAAATATCAACATTCTGTCTCCCGTTAGTCTCCAGCACGCTATCATACGGGGGTAAATATCAACATTCTATCTCTCGTAAGTCTCCAGCACGCTATCATACGAGGGTAAATATCAACATTCTGTCTCCCATACAAGACTCCAGCACGCTATCATACGAGGGTAAATATCAGCATTCTGTCTCCCATACAAGTCTCCAGAACACTATCATACATGTACGACGGGTAAACATCAACATTCTGTCTCCCGTTAGTCTCCAGCACGCTATCATACGAGGGTAAATATCAACATTCTGTCTCCCGTTAGTCTCCAGCACGCTATCATACGAGGGTAAATATCAACATTCTGTCTCCCGTTAGTCTCCAGCACCCTATCATACGGGGGTAAATATCAACATTCTATCTCTCGTAAGTCTCCAGCACGCTATCATACGAGGGTAAATATCAACATTCTGTCTCCCATACAAGACTCCAGCACGCTATCATACGAGGGTAAATATCAACATTCTGTATCCCATACAAGTCTCCAGCACGCTATCATACGAGGGTAAATATCAACATTCTGTCTCCCGTATGTCTCAAGCACGCTATCAAATTGGGGTAAATATCAACATTCTGTCTCCCGTATGTTTCCAGAACGCTATCACACGAGGGTAAATATCAACATTCTGTCTCCCATACAAGTCTCCAGCACGCTATCATACGAGGGTAAATATCAACATTCTGTTTCCCACACGTTTCTAGCACGCTATCATATGAGGGTAAATATCAATATTCTGTCTCCGTTAGTCTCCAGCACGCTATCATACGAGGGTAAATATCAACATTCTGTCTCCCGTAAGTCTCCAGCACGCTATCATACGAGGGTAAATATCAATATTCTGTCTCCGTTAGTCTCCAGCACGCTATCATACGAGGGTAAATATCAACATTCTGTCTCCCGTAAGTCTCCAGCACGCTATCATACGAGGGTAAATATCAATATTCTGTCTCCCGTATGTCTCCAGCACGCTATCATACGAGGGTAACTATCAACATTCTGTCTCCCGTAAGTCTCCAGCACGCTATCATACGAGGGTAAATATCAACATTCTGTCTCCCACACGTTTCCAGCACGCTATCACACGAGGGTAAATATCAACATTCTGTCTCCCATACAAGTCTCCAACACACTATCATACGAGGGTAACTATCAACATTCTGTCTCCCGTATGTCTCCAGCACGCTATCATACGAGGGTAACTATCAACATTCTGTCTCCCGTAAGTCTCCAGCACGCTATCATACGAGGGTAAATATCAGCATTCTGTCTCCCATACAAGTCTCCAGCACGCTATCATACGAGGGTAAATATCAACATTCTGTTTCCCATACAAGTCTCCAGCAACCTATCATACGAGGGTAAATATCAACATTCTGTCTCCTGTTAGTCTCCAGCACGCTATCATACGAGGGTAAATATCAACATTCTGTATCCCATACAAGTCTCCAGCACGCTATCATACGAGGGTAAATATCAACATTCTGTCTCCCGTATGTCTCAAGCACGCTATCAAATTGGGGTAAATATCAACATTCTGTCTCCCGTATGTTTCCAGAACGCTATCACACGAGGGTAAATATCAACATTCTGTCTCCCATACAAGTCTCCAGCACGCTATCATACGAGGGTAAATATCAACATTCTGTTTCCCATACAAGTCTCCAGCAACCTATCATACGAGGGTAAATATCAACATTCTGTTTCCCGTAAGTCTCCAGCACGCTATCATACGGGGGTAAATATCAACATTCTGTCGCCCGTAAGTCTCCAGCACGCTATCATACGAGGGTAAATATCAACATTCTGTCTCAAATAAGTCTCCATCACGCTATCATACGGGGGTAAATATCAACATTCTATCTCTCGTAAGTCTCCAGCACGCTATCATACGAGGGTAAATATCAACATTCTGTCTCCCATACAAGACTCCAGCACGCTATCATACGAGGGTAAATATCAACATTCTGTCTCCCGTATGTTTCCAGAACGCTATCACACGAGGGTAAATATCAACATTCTGTCTCCCATACAAGTCTCCAGCACGCTATCACAAGGGGGTAAACATCAACATTCTGTCTCACGTAAGTCTCCAGCACGCTATCATACGGGGGTAAATATCAACATTCTGTCTCCCGTAAGTCTCCAACACGCTATCATACGAGGGTAAACCTCAACATTCTGTCTCCCACACGTTTCTAGCACGCTATCATACGAGGGTAAATATCAATATTCTGTCTCCGTTAGTCTCCAGCACGCTATCATACGAGGGTAAATATCAACATTCTGTCTCCCGTAAGTCTCCAGCACGCTATCATACGAGGGTAAATATCAATATTCTGTCTCCGTTAGTCTCCAGCACGCTATCATACGAGGGTAAATATCAACATTCTGTCTCCCGTAAGTCTCCAGCACGCTATCATACGAGAGTAAATATCAATATTCTGTCTCCCGTATGTCTCCAGCACGCTATCATACGAGGGTAACTATCAACATTCTGTCTCCCGTAAGTCTCCAGCACGCTATCATACGAGGGTAAATATCAACATTCTGTCTCCCACACGTTTCCAGCACGCTATCACACGAGGGTAAATATCAACATTCTGTCTCCCATACAAGTCTCCAACACACTATCATACGAGGGTAACTATCAACATTCTGTCTCCCGTATGTCTCCAGCACGCTATCATACGAGGGTAACTATCAACATTCTGTCTCCCGTAAGTCTCCAGCACGCTATCATACGAGGGTAAATATCAGCATTCTGTCTCCCGTACAAGTCTCCAGAACGCTATCATACATGTACGACGGGTAAACATCAACATTCTGTCTCCCGTTAGTCTCCAGCACGCTATCATACGAGGGTAAATATCAACATTCTGTATCCCATACAAGTCTCCAGCACGCTATCATACGAGGGTAAATATCAACATTCTGTCTCCCGTATGTCTCAAGCACGCTATCAAATTGGGGTAAATATCAACATTCTGTCTCCCGTATGTTTCCAGAACGCTATCACACGAGGGTAAATATCAACATTCTGTCTCCCATACAAGTCTCCAGCACGCTATCATACGAGGGTAAATATCAACATTCTGTTTCCCATACAAGTCTCCAGCAACCTATCATACGAGGGTAAATATCAACATTCTGTCTCCCGTAAGTCTCCAGCACGCTATTATACGGGGGTAAATATCAACATTCTGTCGCCCGTAAGTCTCCAGCACGCTATCATACGAGGGTAAATATCAACATTCTGTCTCAAATACGTCTCCATCACGCTATCATACGGGGGTAAATATCAACATTCTATCTCTCGTAAGTCTCCAGCACGCTATCATACGAGGGTAAATATCAACATTCTGTCTCCCATACAAGACTCCAGCACGCTATCATACGAGGTTAAATATCAACATTCTGTCTCCCGTATGTTTCCAGAACGCTATCACACGAGGGTAAATATCAACATTCTGTCTCCCATACAAATCTCCAGCACGCTATCACACGAGGGTAAATATCAATATTCTGTCTCCGTTAGTCTCCAGCACGCTATCATACGAGGATAAATATCAACATTCTGTCTCCCGTAAGTCTCCAGCACGCTATCATATGAAGGTAAATATCAATATTCTGTCTCCCGTATGTCTCCAGCACGCTATCATACGAGGGTAACTATCAACATTCTGTCTCCCGTAAGTCACCAGCACGCTATCATACGAGGGTAAATATCAACATTCTGTCTCCCACACGTTTCCAGCACGCTATCACACGAGGGTAAATATCAACATTCTGTCTCCCATACAAGTCTCCAACACACAATCATACGAGGGTAACTATCAACATTCTGTCTCCCGTATGTCTCCAGCACGCTATAATACGAGGGTAAATATCAGCATTCTGTCTCCCATACAAGTCTCCAGAACGCTATCATACGAGGGTAAATATCAACATTCTGTCTCCCGTATGTCTCAAGCACGCTATCAAATTGGGGTAAATATCAACATTCTGTCTCCCGTATGTCTCCAGCACGCTATCATACGAGGGTAACTATCAACATTCTGTCTCCCGTAAGTCTCCAGCACGCTATCATACGAGGGTAAATATCAGCATTCTGTCTCCCGTACAAGTCTCCAGAACGCTATCATACATGTACGACGGGTAAACATCAACATTCTGTCTCCCGTTAGTCTCCAGCACGCTATCATACGAGGGTAAATATCAACATTCTGTATCCCATACAAGTCTCCAGCACGCTATCATACGAGGGTAAATATCAACATTCTGTCTCCCGTATGTCTCAAGCACGCTATCAAATTGGGGTAAATATCAACATTCTGTCTCCCGTATGTTTCCAGAACGCTATCACACGAGGGTAAATATCAACATTCTGTCTCCCATACAAGTCTCCAGCACGCTATCATACGAGGGTAAATATCAACATTCTGTTTCCCATACAAGTCTCCAGCAACCTATCATACGAGGGTAAATATCAACATTCTGTCTCCCGTAAGTCTCCAGCACGCTATTATACGGGGGTAAATATCAACATTCTGTCGCCCGTAAGTCTCCAGCACGCTATCATACGAGGGTAAATATCAACATTCTGTCTCAAATACGTCTCCATCACGCTATCATACGGGGGTAAATATCAACATTCTATCTCTCGTAAGTCTCCAGCACGCTATCATACGAGGGTAAATATCAACATTCTGTCTCCCATACAAGACTCCAGCACGCTATCATACGAGGTTAAATATCAACATTCTATCTCCCGTATGTTTCCAGAACGCTATCACACGAGGGTAAATATCAACATTCTGTCTCCCATACAAATCTCCAGCACGCTATCACACGAGGGTAAATATCAATATTCTGTCTCCGTTAGTCTCCAGCACGCTATCATACGAGGATAAATATCAACATTCTGTCTCCCGTAAGTCTCCAGCACGCTATCATATGAAGGTAAATATCAATATTCTGTCTCCCGTATGTCTCCAGCACGCTATCATACGAGGGTAACTATCAACATTCTGTCTCCCGTAAGTCACCAGCACGCTATCATACGAGGGTAAATATCAACATTCTGTCTCCCACACGTTTCCAGCACGCTATCACACGAGGGTAAATATCAACATTCTGTCTCCCATACAAGTCTCCAACACACAATCATACGAGGGTAACTATCAACATTCTGTCTCCCGTATGTCTCCAGCACGCTATAATACGAGGGTAAATATCAGCATTCTGTCTCCCATACAAGTCTCCAGAACGCTATCATACGAGGGTAAATATCAACATTCTGTCTCCCGTATGTCTCAAGCACGCTATCAAATTGGGGTAAATATCAACATTCTGTCTCCCGTATGTTTCCAGAACGCTATCACACGAGGGTAAATATCAACATTCTGTCTCCCATACAAGTCTCCAGCACGCTATCATACGAGGGTAAATATCAACATTCTGTATCCCATACAAGTCTCCAGCAACCTATCATACGAGGGTAAATATCAACATTCTGTCTCCCGTAAGTCTCCAGCACGCTATCATACGGGGGTAAATATCAACATTCTGTCGCCCGTAAGTCTCCAGCACGCTATCATACGAGGGTAAATATCAACATTCTGTCTCAAATACGTCTCCATCACGCTATCATACGGGGGTAAATATCAGCATTCTGTCTCCCGTACAAGTCTCCAGAACGCTATCATACATGTACGACGGGTAAACATCAACATTCTGTCTCCCGTTAGTCTCCAGCACGCTATCATACGAGGGTAAATATCAACATTCTGTATCCCATACAAGTCTCCAGCACGCTATCATACGAGGGTAAATATCAACATTCTGTCTCCCGTATGTCTCAAGCACGCTATCAAATTGGGGTAAATATCAACATTCTGTCTCCCGTATGTTTCCAGAACGCTATCACACGAGGGTAAATATCAACATTCTGTCTCCCATACAAGTCTCCAGCACGCTATCATACGAGGGTAAATATCAACATTCTGTTTCCCATACAAGTCTCCAGCAACCTATCATACGAGGGTAAATATCAACATTCTGTCTCCCGTAAGTCTCCAGCACGCTATTATACGGGGGTAAATATCAACATTCTGTCGCCCGTAAGTCTCCAGCACGCTATCATACGAGGGTAAATATCAACATTCTGTCTCAAATACGTCTCCATCACGCTATCATACGGGGGTAAATATCAACATTCTATCTCTCGTAAGTCTCCAGCACGCTATCATACGAGGGTAAATATCAACATTCTGTCTCCCATACAAGACTCCAGCACGCTATCATACGAGGTTAAATATCAACATTCTGTCTCCCGTATGTTTCCAGAACGCTATCACACGAGGGTAAATATCAACATTCTGTCTCCCATACAAATCTCCAGCACGCTATCACACGAGGGTAAATATCAATATTCTGTCTCCGTTAGTCTCCAGCACGCTATCATACGAGGGTAAATATCAACATTCTGTCTCCCGTAAGTCTCCAGCACGCTATCATATGAAGGTAAATATCAATATTCTGTCTCCCGTATGTCTCCAGCACGCTATCATACGAGGGTAACTATCAACATTCTGTTTCCCGTAAGTCTCCAGCACGCTATCATACGAGGGTAAATATCAGCATTCTGTCTCCCGTACAAGTCTCCAGAACGCTATCATACATGTACGACGGGTAAACATCAACATTCTGTCTCCCGTTAGTCTCCAGCACGCTATCATACGAGGGTAAATATCAACATTCTGTATCCCATACAAGTCTCCAGCACGCTATCATACGAGGGTAAATATCAACATTCTGTCTCCCGTATGTCTCAAGCACGCTATCAAATTGGGGTAAATATCAACATTCTGTCTCCCGTATGTTTCCAGAACGCTATCACACGAGGGTAAATATCAACATTCTGTCTCCCATACAAGTCTCCAGCACGCTATCATACGAGGGTAAATATCAACATTCTGTTTCCCATACAAGTCTCCAGCAACCTATCATACGAGGGTAAATATCAACATTCTGTCTCCCGTAAGTCTCCAGCACGCTATTATACGGGGGTAAATATCAACATTCTGTCGCCCGTAAGTCTCCAGCACGCTATCATACGAGGGTAAATATCAACATTCTGTCTCAAATACGTCTCCATCACGCTATCATACGGGGGTAAATATCAACATTCTATCTCTCGTAAGTCTCCAGCACGCTATCATACGAGGGTAAATATCAACATTCTGTCTCCCATACAAGACTCCAGCACGCTATCATACGAGGTTAAATATCAACATTCTGTCTCCCGTATGTTTCCAGAACGCTATCACACGAGGGTAAATATCAACATTCTGTCTCCCATACAAATCTCCAGCACGCTATCACACGAGGGTAAATATCAATATTCTGTCTCCGTTAGTCTCCAGCACGCTATCATACGAGGATAAATATCAACATTCTGTCTCCCGTAAGTCTCCAGCACGCTATCATATGAAGGTAAATATCAATATTCTGTCTCCCGTATGTCTCCAGCACGCTATCATACGAGGGTAACTATCAACATTCTGTCTCCCGTAAGTCACCAGCACGCTATCATACGAGGGTAAATATCAACATTCTGTCTCCCACACGTTTCCAGCACGCTATCACACGAGGGTAAATATCAACATTCTGTCTCCCATACAAGTCTCCAACACACAATCATACGAGGGTAACTATCAACATTCTGTCTCCCGTATGTCTCCAGCACGCTATCATACGAGGGTAACTATCAACATTCTGTCTCCCGTAAGTCTCCAGCACGCTATAATACGAGGGTAAATATCAGCATTCTGTCTCCCATACAAGTCTCCAGAACGCTATCATACGAGGGTAAATATCAACATTCTGTCTCCCGTATGTCTCAAGCACGCTATCAAATTGGGGTAAATATCAACATTCTGTCTCCCGTATGTTTCCAGAACGCTATCACACGAGGGTAAATATCAACATTCTGTCTCCCATACAAGTCTCCAGCACGCTATCATACGAGGGTAAATATCAACATTCTGTATCCCATACAAGTCTCCAGCAACCTATCATACGAGGGTAAATATCAACATTCTGTCTCCCGTAAGTCTCCAGCACGCTATCATACGGGGGTAAATATCAACATTCTGTCGCCCGTAAGTCTCCAGCACGCTATCATACGAGGGTAAATATCAACATTCTGTCTCAAATACGTCTCCATCACGCTATCATACGGGGGTAAATATCAGCATTCTGTCTCCCGTACAAGTCTCCAGAACGCTATCATACATGTACGACGGGTAAACATCAACATTCTGTCTCCCGTTAGTCTCCAGCACGCTATCATACGAGGGTAAATATCAACATTCTGTATCCCATACAAGTCTCCAGCACGCTATCATACGAGGGTAAATATCAACATTCTGTCTCCCGTATGTCTCAAGCACGCTATCAAATTGGGGTAAATATCAACATTCTGTCTCCCGTATGTTTCCAGAACGCTATCACACGAGGGTAAATATCAACATTCTGTCTCCCATACAAGTCTCCAGCACGCTATCATACGAGGGTAAATATCAACATTCTGTTTCCCATACAAGTCTCCAGCAACCTATCATACGAGGGTAAATATCAACATTCTGTCTCCCGTAAGTCTCCAGCACGCTATTATACGGGGGTAAATATCAACATTCTGTCGCCCGTAAGTCTCCAGCACGCTATCATACGAGGGTAAATATCAACATTCTGTCTCAAATACGTCTCCATCACGCTATCATACGGGGGTAAATATCAACATTCTATCTCTCGTAAGTCTCCAGCACGCTATCATACGAGGGTAAATATCAACATTCTGTCTCCCATACAAGACTCCAGCACGCTATCATACGAGGTTAAATATCAACATTCTGTCTCCCGTATGTTTCCAGAACGCTATCACACGAGGGTAAATATCAACATTCTGTCTCCCATACAAATCTCCAGCACGCTATCACACGAGGGTAAATATCAATATTCTGTCTCCGTTAGTCTCCAGCACGCTATCATACGAGGGTAAATATCAACATTCTGTCTCCCGTAAGTCTCCAGCACGCTATCATATGAAGGTAAATATCAATATTCTGTCTCCCGTATGTCTCCAGCACGCTATCATACGAGGGTAACTATCAACATTCTGTCTCCCGTAAGTCACCAGCACGCTATCATACGAGGGTAAATATCAACATTCTGTCTCCCACACGTTTCCAGCACGCTATCACACGAGGGTAAATATCAACATTCTGTCTCCCATACAAGTCTCCAACACACAATCATACGAGGGTAACTATCAACATTCTGTCTCCCGTATGTCTCCAGCACGCTATCATACGAGGGTAACTATCAACATTCTGTCTCCCGTAAGTCTCCAGCACGCTATAATACGAGGGTAAATATCAGCATTCTGTCTCCCATACAAGTCTCCAGAACGCTATCATACGAGGGTAAATATCAACATTCTGTCTCCCGTATGTCTCAAGCACGCTATCAAATTGGGGTAAATATCAACATTCTGTCTCCCGTATGTTTCCAGAACGCTATCACACGAGGGTAAATATCAACATTCTGTCTCCCATACAAGTCTCCAGCACGCTATCATACGAGGGTAAATATCAACATTCTGTATCCCATACAAGTCTCCAGCAACCTATCATACGAGGGTAAATATCAACATTCTGTCTCCCGTAAGTCTCCAGCACGCTATCATACGGGGGTAAATATCAACATTCTGTCGCCCGTAAGTCTCCAGCACGCTATCATACGAGGGTAAATATCAACATTCTGTCTCCCACACGTTTCTAGCACGCTATCATACGAGGGTAAATATCAACATTCTGTCTCCCGTTAGTCTCCAGCACGCTATCATACGAGGGTAAATATCAACATTCTGTCTCCCGTTAGTCTCCAGCACGCTATCATACGGGGGTAAATATCAACATTCTATCTCTCGTAAGTCTCCAGCACGCTATCATACGAGGGTAAATATCAACATTCTGTCTCCCATACAAGACTCCAGCACGCTATCATACGAGGGTAAATATCAGCATTCTGTCTCCCATACAAGTCTCCAGAACGCTATCATACATGTACGACGGGTAAACATCAACATTCTGTCTCCCGTTAGTCTCCAGCACGCTATCATACGGGGGTAAATATCAACATTCTGTATCCCATACAAGTCTCCAGCACGCTATCATACGAGAGTAAATATCAACATTCTGTCTCAAATAAGTCTCCATCACGCTATCATACGGGGGTAAATATCAACATTCTATCTCTCGTAAGTCTCCAGCACGCTATCATACGAGGGTAAATATCAACATTCTGTCTCCCATACAAGACTCCAGCACGCTATCATACGAGGGTAAATATCAACATTCTGTCTCCCGTATGTTTCCAGAACGCTATCACACGAGGGTAAATATCAACATTCTGTCTCCCATACAAGTCTCCAGCACGCTATCATACGAGGGTAAATATCAACATTCTGTCTCCCATACAAGTCTCCAGCACGCTATCACACGAGGGTAAACATCAACATTCTGTCTCCCGTAAGTCTCCAGCACGCTATCATACGAGGGTAAATATCAACATTCTGTCTCCCGTAAGTCTCCAGCACGCTATCATACGAGGGTAAATATCAACATTCTGTCTCCCATACAAGTCTCCAGCACGCTATCACACGAGGGTAAACATCAACATTCTGTCTCCCGTAAGTCTCCAGCACGCTATCATACGAGGGTAAATATCAACATTCTGTCTCCCGTTAGTCTCCAGCATGCTATCATACGAGGGTAAATATCAACATTCTGTCTCCCATACAAGACTCCAGCACGCTATCATACGAGGTTAAATATCAACATTCTGTCTCCCGTATGTTTCCAGAACGCTATCACACGAGGGTAAATATCAACATTCTGTCTCCCATACAAATCTCCAGCACGCTATCACACGAGGGTAAATATCAATATTCTGTCTCCGTTAGTCTCCAGCACGCTATCATACGAGGGTAAATATCAACATTCTGTCTCCCGTAAGTCTCCAGCACGCTATCATATGAAGGTAAATATCAATATTCTGTCTCCCGTATGTCTCCAGCACGCTATCATACGAGGGTAACTATCAACATTCTGTCTCCCGTAAGTCACCAGCACGCTATCATACGAGGGCAAATATCAACATTCTGTCTCCCACACGTTTCCAGCACGCTATCACACGAGGGTAAATATCAACATTCTGTCTCCCATACAAGTCTCCAACACACAATCATACGAGGGTAACTATCAACATTCTGTATCCCATACAAGTCTCCAGCAACCTATCATACGAGGGTAAATATCAACATTCTGTCTCCCGTATGTTTCCAGAACGCTATCACACGAGGGTAAATATCAACATTCTGTCTCCCATACAAGTCTCCAGCACGCTATCATACGAGGGTAAATATCAACATTCTGTATCCCATACAAGTCTCCAGCAACCTATCATACGAGGGTAAATATCAACATTCTGTCTCCCGTAAGTCTCCAGCACGCTATCATACGGGGGTAAATATCAACATTCTGTCGCCCGTAAGTCTCCAGCACGCTATCATACGAGGGTAAATATCAACATTCTGTCTCCCACACGTTTCTAGCACGCTATCATACGAGGGTAAATATCAACATTCTGTCTCCCGTTAGTCTCCAGCACGCTATCATACGAGGGTAAACATCAACATTCTGTCTCCCGTAAGTCTCCAGCACGCTATCATACGAGGGTAAATATCAACATTCTGTCTCCCGTTAGTCTCCAGCACGCTATCATACGGGGGTAAATATCAACATTCTATCTCTCGTAAGTCTCCAGCACGCTATCATACGAGGGTAAATATCAACATTCTGTCTCCCATACAAGACTCCAGCACGCTATCATACGAGGGTAAATATCAGCATTCTGTCTCCCATACAAGTCTCCAGAACGCTATCATACATGTACGACGGGTAAACATCAACATTCTGTCTCCCGTTAGTCTCCAGCACGCTATCATACGGGGGTAAATATCAACATTCTGTATCCCATACAAGTCTCCAGCACGCTATCATACGAGGGTAAATATCAACATTCTGTCTCCCGTATGTCTCAAGCACGCTATCAAATTGGGGTAAATATCAACATTCTGTCTCCCGTATGTTTCCAGAACGCTATCACACGAGGGTAAATATCAACATTCTGTCTCCCATACAAGTCTCCAGCACGCTATCATACGAGGGTAAATATCAACATTCTGTATCCCATACAAGTCTCCAGCAACCTATCATACGAGGGTAAATATCAACATTCTGTCTCCCGTAAGTCTCCAGCACGCTATCATACGGGGGTAAATATCAACATTCCGTCGCCCGTAAGTCTCCAGCACGCTATCATACGAGAGTAAATATCAACATTCTGTCTCAAATAAGTCTCCATCACGCTATCATACGGGGGTAAATATCAACATTCTATCTCTCGTAAGTCTCCAGCACGCTATCATACGAGGGTAAATATCAACATTCTGTCTCCCATACAAGACTCCAGCACGCTATCATACGAGGTTAAATATCAACATTCTGTCTCCCGTATGTTTCCAGAACGCTATCACACGAGGGTAAATATCAACATTCTGTCTCCCATACAAATCTCCAGCACGCTATCACACGAGGGTAAATATCAATATTCTGTCTCCGTTAGTCTCCAGCACGCTATCATACGAGGATAAATATCAACATTCTGTCTCCCGTAAGTCTCCAGCACGCTATCATATGAAGGTAAATATCAATATTCTGTCTCCCGTATGTCTCCAGCACGCTATCATACGAGGGTAACTATCAACATTCTGTCTCCCGTAAGTCACCAGCACGCTATCATACGAGGGTAAATATCAACATTCTGTCTCCCACACGTTTCCAGCACGCTATCACACGAGGGTAAATATCAACATTCTGTCTCCCATACAAGTCTCCAACACACAATCATAAGAGGGTAACTATCAACATTCTGTCTCCCGTATGTCTCCAGCACGCTATCATACGAGGGTAAATATCAACATTCTGTCTCCCGTATGTCTCAAGCACGCTATCAAATTGGGGTAAATATCAACATTCTGTCTCCCGTATGTTTCCAGAACGCTATCACACGAGGGTAAATATCAACATTCTGTCTCCCATACAAGTCTCCAGCACGCTATCATACGAGGGTAAATATCAACATTCTGTTTCCCATACAAGTCTCCAGCAACCTATCATACGAGGGTAAATATCAACATTCTGTCTCCCGTAAGTCTCCAGCACGCTATTATACGGGGGTAAATATCAACATTCTGTCGCCCGTAAGTCTCCAGCACGCTATCATACGAGGGTAAATATCAACATTCTGTCTCAAATACGTCTCCATCACGCTATCATACGGGGGTAAATATCAACATTCTATCTCTCGTAAGTCTCCAGCACGCTATCATACGAGGGTAAATATCAACATTCTGTCTCCCATACAAGACTCCAGCACGCTATCATACGAGGTTAAATATCAACATTCTGTCTCCCGTATGTTTCCAGAACGCTATCACACGAGGGTAAATATCAACATTCTGTCTCCCATACAAATCTCCAGCACGCTATCACACGAGGGTAAATATCAATATTCTGTCTCCGTTAGTCTCCAGCACGCTATCATACGAGGATAAATATCAACATTCTGTCTCCCGTAAGTCTCCAGCACGCTATCATATGAAGGTAAATATCAATATTCTGTCTCCCGTATGTCTCCAGCACGCTATCATACGAGGGTAACTATCAACATTCTGTCTCCCGTAAGTCACCAGCACGCTATCATACGAGGGTAAATATCAACATTCTGTCTCCCACACGTTTCCAGCACGCTATCACACGAGGGTAAATATCAACATTCTGTCTCCCATACAAGTCTCCAACACACAATCATACGAGGGTAACTATCAACATTCTGTCTCCCGTATGTCTCCAGCACGCTATCATACGAGGGTAACTATCAACATTCTGTCTCCCGTAAGTCTCCAGCACGCTATAATACGAGGGTAAATATCAGCATTCTGTCTCCCATACAAGTCTCCAGAACGCTATCATACGAGGGTAAATATCAACATTCTGTCTCCCGTATGTCTCAAGCACGCTATCAAATTGGGGTAAATATCAACATTCTGTCTCCCGTATGTTTCCAGAACGCTATCACACGAGGGTAAATATCAACATTCTGTCTCCCATACAAGTCTCCAGCACGCTATCATACGAGGGTAAATATCAACATTCTGTATCCCATACAAGTCTCCAGCAACCTATCATACGAGGGTAAATATCAACATTCTGTCTCCCGTAAGTCTCCAGCACGCTATCATACGGGGGTAAATATCAACATTCTGTCGCCCGTAAGTCTCCAGCACGCTATCATACGAGGGTAAATATCAACATTCTGTCTCAAATACGTCTCCATCACGCTATCATACGGGGGTAAATATCAGCATTCTGTCTCCCGTACAAGTCTCCAGAACGCTATCATACATGTACGACGGGTAAACATCAACATTCTGTCTCCCGTTAGTCTCCAGCACGCTATCATACGAGGGTAAATATCAACATTCTGTATCCCATACAAGTCTCCAGCACGCTATCATACGAGGGTAAATATCAACATTCTGTCTCCCGTATGTCTCAAGCACGCTATCAAATTGGGGTAAATATCAACATTCTGTCTCCCGTATGTTTCCAGAACGCTATCACACGAGGGTAAATATCAACATTCTGTCTCCCATACAAGTCTCCAGCACGCTATCATACGAGGGTAAATATCAACATTCTGTTTCCCATACAAGTCTCCAGCAACCTATCATACGAGGGTAAATATCAACATTCTGTCTCCCGTAAGTCTCCAGCACGCTATTATACGGGGGTAAATATCAACATTCTGTCGCCCGTAAGTCTCCAGCACGCTATCATACGAGGGTAAATATCAACATTCTGTCTCAAATACGTCTCCATCACGCTATCATACGGGGGTAAATATCAACATTCTATCTCTCGTAAGTCTCCAGCACGCTATCATACGAGGGTAAATATCAACATTCTGTCTCCCATACAAGACTCCAGCACGCTATCATACGAGGTTAAATATCAACATTCTGTCTCCCGTATGTTTCCAGAACGCTATCACACGAGGGTAAATATCAACATTCTGTCTCCCATACAAATCTCCAGCACGCTATCACACGAGGGTAAATATCAATATTCTGTCTCCGTTAGTCTCCAGCACGCTATCATACGAGGGTAAATATCAACATTCTGTCTCCCGTAAGTCTCCAGCACGCTATCATATGAAGGTAAATATCAATATTCTGTCTCCCGTATGTCTCCAGCACGCTATCATACGAGGGTAACTATCAACATTCTGTCTCCCGTAAGTCTCCAGCACGCTATCATACGAGGGTAAATATCAGCATTCTGTCTCCCGTACAAGTCTCCAGAACGCTATCATACATGTACGACGGGTAAACATCAACATTCTGTCTCCCGTTAGTCTCCAGCACGCTATCATACGAGGGTAAATATCAACATTCTGTATCCCATACAAGTCTCCAGCACGCTATCATACGAGGGTAAATATCAACATTCTGTCTCCCGTATGTCTCAAGCACGCTATCAAATTGGGGTAAATATCAACATTCTGTCTCCCGTATGTTTCCAGAACGCTATCACACGAGGGTAAATATCAACATTCTGTCTCCCATACAAGTCTCCAGCACGCTATCATACGAGGGTAAATATCAACATTCTGTTTCCCATACAAGTCTCCAGCAACCTATCATACGAGGGTAAATATCAACATTCTGTCTCCCGTAAGTCTCCAGCACGCTATTATACGGGGGTAAATATCAACATTCTGTCGCCCGTAAGTCTCCAGCACGCTATCATACGAGGGTAAATATC
Organism: Mimachlamys varia; assembly: GCA_947623455.1. Taxonomy (NCBI): domain Eukaryota; kingdom Metazoa; phylum Mollusca; class Bivalvia; order Pectinida; family Pectinidae; genus Mimachlamys; species Mimachlamys varia. The sequence continues at coordinate 53,556,455 of OX392527.1, forward strand.
AACATTCTGTCTCAAATACGTCTCCATCACGCTATCATACGGGGGTAAATATCAACATTCTATCTCTCGTAAGTCTCCAGCACGCTATCATACGAGGGTAAATATCAACATTCTGTCTCCCATACAAGACTCCAGCACGCTATCATACGAGGTTAAATATCAACATTCTGTCTCCCGTATGTTTCCAGAACGCTATCACACGAGGGTAAATATCAACATTCTGTCTCCCATACAAATCTCCAGCACGCTATCACACGAGGGTAAATATCAATATTCTGTCTCCGTTAGTCTCCAGCACGCTATCATACGAGGATAAATATCAACATTCTGTCTCCCGTAAGTCTCCAGCACGCTATCATATGAAGGTAAATATCAATATTCTGTCTCCCGTATGTCTCCAGCACGCTATCATACGAGGGTAACTATCAACATTCTGTCTCCCGTAAGTCACCAGCACGCTATCATACGAGGGTAAATATCAACATTCTGTCTCCCACACGTTTCCAGCACGCTATCACACGAGGGTAAATATCAACATTCTGTCTCCCATACAAGTCTCCAACACACAATCATACGAGGGTAACTATCAACATTCTGTCTCCCGTATGTCTCCAGCACGCTATCATACGAGGGTAACTATCAACATTCTGTCTCCCGTAAGTCTCCAGCACGCTATAATACGAGGGTAAATATCAGCATTCTGTCTCCCATACAAGTCTCCAGAACGCTATCATACGAGGGTAAATATCAACATTCTGTCTCCCGTATGTCTCAAGCACGCTATCAAATTGGGGTAAATATCAACATTCTGTCTCCCGTATGTTTCCAGAACGCTATCACACGAGGGTAAATATCAACATTCTGTCTCCCATACAAGTCTCCAGCACGCTATCATACGAGGGTAAATATCAACATTCTGTATCCCATACAAGTCTCCAGCAACCTATCATACGAGGGTAAATATCAACATTCTGTCTCCCGTAAGTCTCCAGCACGCTATCATACGGGGGTAAATATCAACATTCTGTCGCCCGTAAGTCTCCAGCACGCTATCATACGAGGGTAAATATCAACATTCTGTCTCAAATACGTCTCCATCACGCTATCATACGGGGGTAAATATCAGCATTCTGTCTCCCGTACAAGTCTCCAGAACGCTATCATACATGTACGACGGGTAAACATCAACATTCTGTCTCCCGTTAGTCTCCAGCACGCTATCATACGAGGGTAAATATCAACATTCTGTATCCCATACAAGTCTCCAGCACGCTATCATACGAGGGTAAATATCAACATTCTGTCTCCCGTATGTCTCAAGCACGCTATCAAATTGGGGTAAATATCAACATTCTGTCTCCCGTATGTTTCCAGAACGCTATCACACGAGAGTAAATATCAACATTCTGTCTCCCATACAAGTCTCCAGCACGCTATCATACGAGGGTAAATATCAACATTCTGTTTCCCATACAAGTCTCCAGCAACCTATCATACGAGGGTAAATATCAACATTCTGTCTCCCGTAAGTCTCCAGCACGCTATTATACGGGGGTAAATATCAACATTCTGTCGCCCGTAAGTCTCCAGCACGCTATCATACGAGGGTAAATATCAACATTCTGTCTCAAATACGTCTCCATCACGCTATCATACGGGGGTAAATATCAACATTCTATCTCTCGTAAGTCTCCAGCACGCTATCATACGAGGGTAAATATCAACATTCTGTCTCCCATACAAGACTCCAGCACGCTATCATACGAGGTTAAATATCAACATTCTGTCTCCCGTATGTTTCCAGAACGCTATCACACGAGGGTAAATATCAACATTCTGTCTCCCATACAAATCTCCAGCACGCTATCACACGAGGGTAAATATCAATATTCTGTCTCCGTTAGTCTCCAGCACGCTATCATACGAGGGTAAATATCAACATTCTGTCTCCCGTAAGTCTCCAGCACGCTATCATATGAAGGTAAATATCAATATTCTGTCTCCCGTATGTCTCCAGCACGCTATCATACGAGGGTAACTATCAACATTCTGTCTCCCGTAAGTCACCAGCACGCTATCATACGAGGGTAAATATCAACATTCTGTCTCCCACACGTTTCCAGCACGCTATCACACGAGGGTAAATATCAACATTCTGTCTCCCATACAAGTCTCCAACACACAATCATACGAGGGTAACTATCAACATTCTGTCTCCCGTATGTCTCCAGCACGCTATCATACGAGGGTAACTATCAACATTCTGTCTCCCGTAAGTCTCCAGCACGCTATAATACGAGGGTAAATATCAGCATTCTGTCTCCCATACAAGTCTCCAGAACGCCATCATACGAGGGTAAATATCAACATTCTGTCTCCCGTATGTCTCAAGCACGCTATCAAATTGGGGTAAATATCAACATTCTGTCTCCCGTATGTTTCCAGAACGCTATCACACGAGGGTAAATATCAACATTCTGTCTCCCATACAAGTCTCCAGCACGCTATCATACGAGGGTAAATATCAACATTCTGTATCCCATACAAGTCTCCAGCAACCTATCATACGAGGGTAAATATCAACATTCTGTCTCCCGTAAGTCTCCAGCACGCTATCATACGGGGGTAAATATCAACATTCTGTCGCCCGTAAGTCTCCAGCACGCTATCATACGAGGGTAAATATCAACATTCTGTCTCCCACACGTTTCTAGCACGCTATCATACGAGGGTAAATATCAACATTCTGTCTCCCGTTAGTCTCCAGCACGCTATCATACGAGGGTAAATATCAACATTCTGTCTCCCGTTAGTCTCCAGCACGCTATCATACGGGGGTAAATATCAACATTCTATCTCTCGTAAGTCTCCAGCACGCTATCATACGAGGGTAAATATCAACATTCTGTCTCCCATACAAGACTCCAGCACGCTATCATACGAGGGTAAATATCAGCATTCTGTCTCCCATACAAGTCTCCAGAACGCTATCATACATGTACGACGGGTAAACATCAACATTCTGTCTCCCGTTAGTCTCCAGCACGCTATCATACGGGGGTAAATATCAACATTCTGTATCCCATACAAGTCTCCAGCACGCTATCATACGAGGGTAAATATCAACATTCTGTCTCCCGTATGTCTCAAGCACGCTATCAAATTGGGGTAAATATCAACATTCTGTCTCCCGTATGTTTCCAGAACGCTATCACACGAGGGTAAATATCAACATTCTGTCTCCCATACAAGTCTCCAGCACGCTATCATACGAGGGTAAATATCAACATTCTGTATCCCATACAAGTCTCCAGCAACCTATCATACGAGGGTAAATATCAACATTCTGTCTCCCGTAAGTCTCCAGCACGCTATCATACGGGGGTAAATATCAACATTCCGTCGCCCGTAAGTCTCCAGCACGCTATCATACGAGAGTAAATATCAACATTCTGTCTCAAATAAGTCTCCATCACGCTATCATACGGGGGTAAATATCAACATTCTATCTCTCGTAAGTCTCCAGCACGCTATCATACGAGGGTAAATATCAACATTCTGTCTCCCATACAAGACTCCAGCACGCTATCATACGAGGGTAAATATCAACATTCTGTCTCCCGTATGTTTCCAGAACGCTATCACACGAGGGTAAATATCAACATTCTGTCTCCCATACAAGTCTCCAGCACGCTATCATACGAGGGTAAATATCAACATTCTGTCTCCCATACAAGTCTCCAGCACGCTATCACACGAGGGTAAATATCAATATTCTGTCTCCGTTAGTCTCCAGCACGCTATCATACGAGGGTAAATATCAACATTCTGTCTCCCGTAAGTCTCCAGCACGCTATCATACGAGGGTAAATATCAACATTCTGTCTCCCGTAAGTCTCCAGCACGCTATCATACGAGGGTAAATATCAACATTCTGTCTCCCATACAAGTCTCCAGCACGCTATCACACGAGGGTAAACATCAACATTCTGTCTCCCGTAAGTCTCCAGCACGCTATCATACGAGGGTAAATATCAACATTCTGTCTCCCGTTAGTCTCCAGCATGCTATCATACGAGGGTAAATATCAACATTCTGTCTCCCATACAAGACTCCAGCACGCTATCATACGAGGTTAAATATCAACATTCTGTCTCCCGTATGTTTCCAGAACGCTATCACACGAGGGTAAATATCAACATTCTGTCTCCCATACAAATCTCCAGCACGCTATCACACGAGGGTAAATATCAATATTCTGTCTCCGTTAGTCTCCAGCACGCTATCATACGAGGGTAAATATCAACATTCTGTCTCCCGTAAGTCTCCAGCACGCTATCATATGAAGGTAAATATCAATATTCTGTCTCCCGTATGTCTCCAGCACGCTATCATACGAGGGTAACTATCAACATTCTGTCTCCCGTAAGTCACCAGCACGCTATCATACGAGGGTAAATATCAACATTCTGTCTCCCACACGTTTCCAGCACGCTATCACACGAGGGTAAATATCAACATTCTGTCTCCCATACAAGTCTCCAACACACAATCATACGAGGGTAACTATCAACATTCTGTCTCCCGTATGTCTCCAGCACGCTATCATACGAGGGTAACTATCAACATTCTGTCTCCCGTAAGTCTCCAGCACGCTATAATACGAGGGTAAATATCAGCATTCTGTCTCCCATACAAGTCTCCAGAACGCTATCATACGGGGGTAAATATCAACATTCTGTCTCCCGTATGTCTCAAGCACGCTATCAAATTGGGGTAAATATCAACATTCTGTCTCCCGTATGTTTCCAGAACGCTATCACACGAGGGTAAATATCAACATTCTGTCTCCCATACAAGTCTCCAGCACGCTATCATACGAGGGTAAATATCAACATTCTGTATCCCATACAAGTCTCCAGCAACCTATCATACGAGGGTAAATATCAACATTCTGTCTCCCGTAAGTCTCCAGCACGCTATCATACGGGGGTAAATATCAACATTCTGTCGCCCGTAAGTCTCCAGCACGCTATCATACGAGGGTAAATATCAACATTCTGTCTCCCACACGTTTCTAGCACGCTATCATACGAGGGTAAATATCAACATTCTGTCTCCCGTTAGTCTCCAGCACGCTATCATACGAGGGTAAACATCAACATTCTGTCTCCCGTAAGTCTCCAGCACGCTATCATACGAGGGTAAATATCAACATTCTGTCTCCCGTTAGTCTCCAGCACGCTATCATACGGGGGTAAATATCAACATTCTATCTCTCGTAAGTCTCCAGCACGCTATCATACGAGGGTAAATATCAACATTCTGTCTCCCATACAAGACTCCAGCACGCTATCATACGAGGGTAAATATCAGCATTCTGTCTCCCATACAAGTCTCCAGAACGCTATCATACATGTACGACGGGTAAACATCAACATTCTGTCTCCCGTTAGTCTCCAGCACGCTATCATACGGGGGTAAATATCAACATTCTGTATCCCATACAAGTCTCCAGCACGCTATCATACGAGGGTAAATATCAACATTCTGTCTCCCGTATGTCTCAAGCACGCTATCAAATTGGGGTAAATATCAACATTCTGTCTCCCGTATGTTTCCAGAACGCTATCACACGAGGGTAAATATCAACATTCTGTCTCCCATACAAGTCTCCAGCACGCTATCATACGAGGGTAAATATCAACATTCTGTATCCCATACAAGTCTCCAGCAACCTATCATACGAGGGTAAATATCAACATTCTGTCTCCCGTAAGTCTCCAGCACGCTATCATACGGGGGTAAATATCAACATTCCGTCGCCCGTAAGTCTCCAGCACGCTATCATACGAGAGTAAATATCAACATTCTGTCTCAAATAAGTCTCCATCACGCTATCATACGGGGGTAAATATCAACATTCTATCTCTCGTAAGTCTCCAGCACGCTATCATACGAGGGTAAATATCAACATTCTGTCTCCCATACAAGACTCCAGCACGCTATCATACGAGGGTAAATATCAACATTCTGTCTCCCGTATGTTTCCAGAACGCTATCACACGAGGGTAAATATCAACATTCTGTCTCCCGTTAGTCTCCAGCACGCTATCATACGAGGGTAAATATCAACATTCTGTCTCCCATACAAGTCTCCAGCACGCTATCACACGAGGGTAAACATCAACATTCTGTCTCCCGTAAGTCTCCAGCACGCTATCATACGAGGGTAAATATCAACATTCTGTCTCCAGTAAGTCTCCAGCACGCTATCATACGAGGGTAAATATCAACATTCTGTCTCCCATACAAGTCTCCAGCACGCTATCACACGAGGGTAAACATCAACATTCTGTCTCCCATACAAGTCTCCAGCACGCTATCATACGAGGGTAAATATCAACATTTTGTCTCCCGTTAGTCTCCAGCATGCTATCATACGAGGGTAAATATCAACATTCTGTCTCCCGTAAGTCTCCAGCACGCTATCATACGAGGGTAAATATCAACATTCTGTCTCCCGTTAGTCTCCAGCACGCTATCATACGAGGGTAAATATCAACATTCTGTCTCCCGTTAGTCTCCAGCACGCTATCATACGGGGGTAAATATCAACATTCTATCTCTCGTAAGTCTCCAGCACGCTATCATACGAGGGTAAATATCAACATTCTGTCTCCCATACAAGACTCCAGCACGCTATCATACGAGGGTAAATATCAGCATTCTGTCTCCCATACAAGTCTCCAGAACACTATCATACATGTACGACGGGTAGACATCAACATTCTGTCTCCCGTTAGTCTCCAGCACGCTATCATACGAGGGTAAATATCAACATTCTGTATCCCATACAAGTCTCCAGCACGCTATCATACGAGGGTAAATATCAACATTCTGTCTCCCGTATGTCTCAAGCACGCTATCAAATTGGGGTAAATATCAACATTCTGTCTCCCGTATGTTTCCAGAACGCTATCACACGAGGGTAAATATCAACATTCTGTCTCCCATACAAGTCTCCAGCACGCTATCATACGAGGGTAAATATCAACATTCTGTTTCCCACACGTTTCTAGCACGCTATCATACAAGGGTAAATATCAATATTCTGTCTCCGTTAGTCTCCAGCACGCTATCATACGAGGGTAAATATCAACATTCTGTCTCCCGTAAGTCTCCAGCACGCTATCATACGAGGGTAAATATCAATATTCTGTCTCCGTTAGTCTCCAGCACGCTATCATACGAGGGTAAATATCAACATTCTGTCTCCCGTAAGTCTCCAGCACGCTATCATACGAGGGTAAATATCAATATTCTGTCTCCCGTATGTCTCCAGCACGCTATCATACGAGGGTAACTATCAACATTCTGTCTCCCGTAAGTCTCCAGCACGCTATCATACGACGGTAAATATCAACATTCTGTCTCCCACACGTTTCCAGCACGCTATCACACGAGGGTAAATATCAACATTCTGTCTCCCATACAAGTCTCCAACACACTATCATACGAGGGTAACTATCAACATTCTGTCTCCCGTATGTCTCCAGCACGCTATCATACGAGGGTAACTATCAATATTCTGTCTCCCGTAAGTCTCCAGCACGCTATCATACGAGGGTAAATATCAGCATTCTGTCTCCCATACAAGTCTCCAGAACGCTATCATACATGTACGACGGGTAAACATCAACATTCTGTCTCCTGTTAGTCTCCAGCACGCTATCATACGAGGGTAAATATCAACATTCTGTATCCCATACAAGTCTCCAGCACGCTATCATACGAGGGTAAATATCAACATTCTGTCTCCCGTATGTCTCAAGCACGCTATCAAATTGGGGTAAATATCAACATTCTGTCTCCCGTATGTTTCCAGAACGCTATCACACGAGGGTAAATATCAACATTCTGTCTCCCATACAAGTCTCCAGCACGCTGTCATACGAGGGTAAATATCAACATTCTGTTTCCCATACAAGTCTCCAGCAACCTATCATACGAGGGTAAATATCAACATTCTGTTTCCCGTAAGTCTCCAGCACGCTATCATACGGGGGTAAATATCAACATTCTGTCGCCCGTAAGTCTCCAGCACGCTATCATACGAGGGTAAATATCAACATTCTGTCTCAAATAAGTCTCCATCACGCTATCATACGGGGGTAAATATCAACATTCTATCTCTCGTAAGTCTCCAGCACGCTATCATACGAGGGTAAATATCAACATTCTGTCTCCCATACAAGACTCCAGCACGCTATCATACGAGGGTAAATATCAACATTCTGTCTCCCGTATGTTTCCAGAACGCTATCACACGAGGGTAAATATCAACATTCTGTCTCCCATACAAGTCTCCAGCACGCTATCATACGAGGGTAACTATCAACATTCTGTCTCCCGTAAGTCTCCAGCACGCTATCATACGAGGGTAAATATCAACATTCTGTCTCCCGTATGTCTCAAGCACGCTATCAAATTGGGGTAAATATCAACATTCTGTCTCCCGTATGTTTCCAGAACGCTATCATACGAGGGTAAATATCAACATTCTGTCTCCCATACAAGACTCCAGCACGCTATCATACGAGGGTAAATATCAGCATTCTGTCTCCCATACAAGTCTCCAGAACGCTATCATACATGTACGACGGGTAAACATCAACATTCTGTCTCCCGTTAGTCTCCAGCACGCTATCATACGGGGGTAAATATCAACATTCTGTATCCCATACAAGTCTCCAGCACGCTATCATACGAGGGTAAATATCAACATTCTGTCTCCCGTATGTCTCAAGCACGCTATCAAATTGGGGTAAATATCAACATTCTGTCTCCCGTATGTTTCCAGAACGCTATCACACGAGGGTAAATATCAACATTCTGTCTCCCATACAAGTCTCCAGCACGCTATCATACGAGGGTAAATATCAACATTCTGTATCCCATACAAGTCTCCAGCAACCTATCATACGAGGGTAAATATCAACATTCTGTCTCCCGTAAGTCTCCAGCACGCTATCATACGGGGGTAAATATCAACATTCCGTCGCCCGTAAGTCTCCAGCACGCTATCATACGAGAGTAAATATCAACATTCTGTCTCAAATAAGTCTCCATCACGCTATCATACGGGGGTAAATATCAACATTCTATCTCTCGTAAGTCTCCAGCACGCTATCATACGAGGGTAAATATCAACATTCTGTCTCCCATACAAGACTCCAGCACGCTATCATACGAGGGTAAATATCAACATTCTGTCTCCCGTATGTTTCCAGAACGCTATCACACGAGGGTAAATATCAACATTCTGTCTCCCATACAAGTCTCCAGCACGCTATCATACGAGGGTAAATATCAACATTCTGTCTCCCATACAAGTCTCCAGCACGCTATCACACGAGGGTAAACATCAACATTCTGTCTCCCGTAAGTCTCCAGCACGCTATCATACGAGGGTAAATATCAACATTCTGTCTCCCGTAAGTCTCCAGCACGCTATCATACGAGGGTAAATATCAACATTCTGTCTCCCGTTAGTCTCCAGCATGCTATCATACGAGGGTAAATATCAACATTCTGTCTCCCGTAAGTCTCCAGCACGCTATCATACGAGGGTAAATATCAACATTCTGTCTCCCGTTAGTCTCCAGCACGCTATCATACGAGGGTAAATATCAACATTCTGTCTCCCGTATGTTTCCAGAACGCTATCACACGAGGGTAAATATCAACATTCTGTCTCCCATACAAGTCTCCAGCACGCTATCATACGAGGGTAACTATCAACATTCTGTCTCCCGTAAGTCTCCAGCACGCTATCATACGAGGGTAAATATCAACATTCTGTCTCCCGTATGTCTCAAGCACGCTATCAAATTGGGGTAAATATCAACATTCTGTCTCCCGTATGTTTCCAGAACGCTATCATACGAGGGTAAATATCAACATTCTGTCTCCCATACAAGACTCCAGCACGCTATCATACGAGGGTAAATATCAGCATTCTGTCTCCCATACAAGTCTCCAGAACGCTATCATACATGTACGACGGGTAAACATCAACATTCTGTCTCCCGTTAGTCTCCAGCACGCTATCATACGGGGGTAAATATCAACATTCTGTATCCCATACAAGTCTCCAGCACGCTATCATACGAGGGTAAATATCAACATTCTGTCTCCCGTATGTCTCAAGCACGCTATCAAATTGGGGTAAATATCAACATTCTGTCTCCCGTATGTTTCCAGAACGCTATCACACGAGGGTAAATATCAACATTCTGTCTCCCATACAAGTCTCCAGCACGCTATCATACGAGGGTAAATATCAACATTCTGTATCCCATACAAGTCTCCAGCAACCTATCATACGAGGGTAAATATCAACATTCTGTCTCCCGTAAGTCTCCAGCACGCTATCATACGGGGGTAAATATCAACATTCCGTCGCCCGTAAGTCTCCAGCACGCTATCATACGAGAGTAAATATCAACATTCTGTCTCAAATAAGTCTCCATCACGCTATCATACGGGGGTAAATATCAACATTCTATCTCTCGTAAGTCTCCAGCACGCTATCATACGAGGGTAAATATCAACATTCTGTCTCCCATACAAGACTCCAGCACGCTATCATACGAGGGTAAATATCAACATTCTGTCTCCCGTATGTTTCCAGAACGCTATCACACGAGGGTAAATATCAACATTCTGTCTCCCATACAAGTCTCCAGCACGCTATCACACGAGGGTAAACATCAACATTCTGTCTCCCGTAAGTCTCCAGCACGCTATCATACGAGGGTAAATATCAACATTCTGTCTCCAGTAAGTCTCCAGCACGCTATCATACGAGGGTAAATATCAACATTCTGTCTCCCATACAAGTCTCCAGCACGCTATCACACGAGGGTAAACATCAACATTCTGTCTCCCGTAAGTCTCCAGCACGCTATCATACGAGGGTAAATATCAACATTCTGTCTCCCGTTAGTCTCCAGCATGCTTTCATACGAGGGTAAATATCAACATTCTGTCTCCCGTAAGTCTCCAGCACGCTATCATACGAGGGTAAATATCAACATTCTGTCTCCCGTTAGTCTCCAGCACGCTATCATACGAGGGTAAATATCAACATTCTGTCTCCCGTTAGTCTCCAGCACGCTATCATACGGGGGTAAATATCAACATTCTATCTCTCGTAAGTCTCCAGCACGCTATCATACGAGGGTAAATATCAACATTCTGTCTCCCATACAAGACTCCAGCACGCTATCATACGAGGGTAAATATCAGCATTCTGTCTCCCATACAAGTCTCCAGAACACTATCATACATGTACGACGGGTAGACATCAACATTCTGTCTCCCGTTAGTCTCCAGCACGCTATCATACGAGGGTAAATATCAACATTCTGTATCCCATACAAGTCTCCAGCACGCTATCATACGAGGGTAAATATCAACATTCTGTCTCCCGTATGTCTCAAGCACGCTATCAAATTGGGGTAAATATCAACATTCTGTCTCCCGTATGTTTCCAGAACGCTATCACACGAGGGTAAATATCAACATTCTGTCTCCCATACAAGTCTCCAGCACGCTATCATACGAGGGTAAATATCAACATTCTGTTTCCCACACGTTTCTAGCACGCTATCATACAAGGGTAAATATCAATATTCTGTCTCCGTTAGTCTCCAGCACGCTATCATACGAGGGTAAATATCAACATTCTGTCTCCCGTAAGTCTCCAGCACGCTATCATACGAGGGTAAATATCAATATTCTGTCTCCGTTAGTCTCCAGCACGCTATCATACGAGGGTAAATATCAACATTCTGTCTCCCGTAAGTCTCCAGCACGCTATCATACGAGGGTAAATATCAATATTCTGTCTCCCGTATGTCTCCAGCACGCTATCATACGAGGGTTACTATCAACATTCTGTCTCCCGTAAGTCTCCAGCACGCTATCATACGAGGGTAAATATCAACATTCTGTCTCCCACACGTTTCCAGCACGCTATCACACGAGGGTAAATATCAACATTCTGTCTCCCATACAAGTCTCCAACACACTATCATACGAGGGTAACTATCAACATTCTGTCTCCCGTATGTCTCCAGCACGCTATCATACGAGGGTAAATATCAATATTCTGTCTACCGTATGTCTCCAGCACGCTATCATACGAGGGTAACTATCAACATTCTCTCTCCCGTAAGTCTCCAGCACGCTATCATACGAGGGTAAATATCAACATTCTGTCTCCAACACGTTTCCAGCACGCTATCACACGAGGGTAAATATCAACATTCTGTCTCCCATACAAGTCTCCAACACACTATCATACGAGGGTAACTATCAACATTCTGACTCCCGTATGTCTCCAGCACGCTATCATACGAGGGTAACTATCAACATTCTGTCTCCCGTAAGTCTCCAGCACGCTATCATACGATGGTAAATATCAGCATTCTGTCTCCCATACAAGTCTCCAGAACGCTATCATACGACGGGTAAATATCAACATTCTGTCTACCGTACGTCTCCAGCACGCTATCATACGAGGGTAAATATCAACATTCTGTCTCCCGTATGTCTCCAGCACGCTATCATACGAGGGTAACTATCAACATTCTGTCTCCCGTTAGTCTCCAGCACGCTATCATACGAGGGTAAATATCAACATTCTGTCTCCCATACAAGTCTCCAGAACGCTATCATACGACGGGTAAATATCAACATTCTGTCTCCCGTACGTCTCCAGCACGCTATCATACGAGGGTAAATATCAACATTCTGTCTCCCATACAAGTCTCCAGCACGCTATCATACGATGGTAAATATCAGCATTCTGTCTCCCATACAAGTCTCCAGAACGCTATCATACGACGGGTAAATATCAACATTCTGTCTACCGTACGTCTCCAGCACGCTATCATACGAGGGTAAATATCAACATTCTGTCTCCCGTATGTCTCCAGCACGCTATCATACGAGGGTAACTATCAACATTCTGTCTCCCGTAAGTCTCCAGCACGCTATCATACGAGGGTAAATATCAACATTCTGTCTCCCATACAAGTCTCCAGAACGCTATCATACGACGGGTAAATATCAACATTCTGTCTCCCGTTAGTCTCCAGCACGCTATCATACGAGGGTAAATATCAACATTCTGTCTCCCGTAAGTCTCCAGCACGCTATCATACGAGGGTAAATATCAACATTCTGTCTCCCGTTAGTCTCCAGCACGCTATCATACGAGGGTAAATATCAACATTCTGTCTCCCGTAAGTCTCCAGCACGCTATCATACGAGGGTTAATATCAACATTCTGTCTCCCGTTAGTCTCCAGCACGCTATCATACGAGGGTAAATATCAACATAATGTCTCACATACAAGTCTTCAGCACGCTATCATACGAGGGTAAATATCAACATAATGTCTCCCATACAAGTCTCCAGCACGCTATCATACGAGGGTAAATATCAACATTCTGTCTCCCATAAAAGTCTCCAGCACGCTATCATACGAGGGTAACTATCAACATTCTGTCTCCCGTAAGTCTCCAGCACGCTATCATACGAGGGTAAATATCAGCATTCTGTCTCCCATACAAGTCTCCAGCAACCTATCATACGAGGGTAAATATCAACATTCTGTATCCCGTTAGTCTCCAGCACGCTATCATACGAGGGTAAATATCAACATTCTGTCTCCCATACAAGTCTCCAGCACGCTATCATACGAGGGTAAATATCAACATTCTGTCTCCCGTAAGTCTCCAGCACGCTATCATACGAGGGTAAATATCAATATTCTGTCTCCCGTATGTCTCCAGCACGCTATCATACGAGGGTTACTATCAACATTCTGTCTCCCGTAAGTCTCCAGCACGCTATCATACGAGGGTAAATATCAACATTCTGTCTCCCACACGTTTCCAGCACGCTATCACACGAGGGTAAATATCAACATTCTGTCTCCCATACAAGTCTCCAACACACTATCATACGAGGGTAACTATCAACATTCTGTCTCCCGTATGTCTCCAGCACGCTATCATACGAGGGTAAATATCAATATTCTGTCTACCGTATGTCTCCAGCACGCTATCATACGAGGGTAACTATCAACATTCTCTCTCCCGTAAGTCTCCAGCACGCTATCATACGAGGGTAAATATCAACATTCTGTCTCCAACACGTTTCCAGCACGCTATCACACGAGGGTAAATATCAACATTCTGTCTCCCATACAAGTCTCCAACACACTATCATACGAGGGTAACTATCAACATTCTGACTCCCGTATGTCTCCAGCACGCTATCATACGAGGGTAACTATCAACATTCTGTCTCCCGTAAGTCTCCAGCACGCTATCATACGATGGTAAATATCAGCATTCTGTCTCCCATACAAGTCTCCAGAACGCTATCATACGACGGGTAAATATCAACATTCTGTCTACCGTACGTCTCCAGCACGCTATCATACGAGGGTAAATATCAACATTCTGTCTCCCGTATGTCTCCAGCACGCTATCATACGAGGGTAACTATCAACATTCTGTCTCCCGTTAGTCTCCAGCACGCTATCATACGAGGGTAAATATCAACATTCTGTCTCCCATACAAGTCTCCAGAACGCTATCATACGACGGGTAAATATCAACATTCTGTCTCCCGTACGTCTCCAGCACGCTATCATACGAGGGTAAATATCAACATTCTGTCTCCCATACAAGTCTCCAGCACGCTATCATACGATGGTAAATATCAGCATTCTGTCTCCCATACAAGTCTCCAGAACGCTATCATACGACGGGTAAATATCAACATTCTGTCTACCGTACGTCTCCAGCACGCTATCATACGAGGGTAAATATCAACATTCTGTCTCCCGTATGTCTCCAGCACGCTATCATACGAGGGTAACTATCAACATTCTGTCTCCCGTAAGTCTCCAGCACGCTATCATACGAGGGTAAATATCAACATTCTGTCTCCCATACAAGTCTCCAGAACGCTATCATACGACGGGTAAATATCAACATTCTGTCTCCCGTTAGTCTCCAGCACGCTATCATACGAGGGTAAATATCAACATTCTGTCTCCCGTAAGTCTCCAGCACGCTATCATACGAGGGTAAATATCAACATTCTGTCTCCCGTTAGTCTCCAGCACGCTATCATACGAGGGTAAATATCAACATTCTGTCTCCCGTAAGTCTCCAGCACGCTATCATACGAGGGTTAATATCAACATTCTGTCTCCCGTTAGTCTCCAGCACGCTATCATACGAGGGTAAATATCAACATAATGTCTCACATACAAGTCTTCAGCACGCTATCATACGAGGGTAAATATCAACATAATGTCTCCCATACAAGTCTCCAGCACGCTATCATACGAGGGTAAATATCAACATTCTGTCTCCCATAAAAGTCTCCAGCACGCTATCATACGAGGGTAACTATCAACATTCTGTCTCCCGTAAGTCTCCAGCACGCTATCATACGAGGGTAAATATCAGCATTCTGTCTCCCATACAAGTCTCCAGAACGCTATCATACATGTACGACGGGTAAACATCAACATTCTGTCTCCCGTTAGTCTCCAGCATGCTATCATACGAGGGTAAATATCAACATTCTGTCTCCCGTTAGTCTCCAGCACGCTATCATACGAGGGTAAATATCAACATTCTGTCTCCCGTATGTTTCCAGAACGCTATCACACGAGGGTAAATATCAACATTCTGTCTCCCATACAAGTCTCCAGCACGCTATCATACGAGGGTAAATATCAACATTCTGTATCCCATACAAGTCTCCAGCAACCTATCATACGAGGGTAAATATCAACATTCTGTCTCCCGTAAGTCTCCAGCACGCTATCATACGAGGGTAAATATCAACATTCTGTCGCCCGTAAGTCTCCAGCACGCTATCATACGAGGGTAAATATCAACATTCTGTCTCAAATAAGTCTCCATCACGCTATCATACGGGGGTAAATATCAACATTCTATCTCTCGTAAGTCTCCAGCACGCTATCATACGAGGGTAAATATCAACATTCTGTCTCCCATACAAGACTCCAGCACGCTATCATACGAGGGTAAATATCAACATTCTGTCTCCCATACAAGTCTCCAGCACGCTATCATACGAGGGTAAACATCAACATTCTGTCTCCCGTAAGTCTCCAGCACGCTATCATACGAGGGTAAATATCAACATTCTGTCGCCCGTAAGTCTCCAACACGCTATCATACGAGGGTAAACATCAACATTCTGTCTCCCACACGTTTCTAGCACGCTATCATACGAGGGTAAATATCAATATTCTGTCTCCGTTAGTCTCCAGCACGCTATCATACGAGGGTAAATATCAACATTCTGTCTCCCGTATGTCTCCAGCACGCTATCATACGAGGGTAAATATCAATATTCTGTCTCCGTTAGTCTCCAGCACGCTATCATACGAGGGTAAATATCAACATTCTGTCTCCCGTAAGTCTCCAGCACGCTATCATACGAGGGTAAATATCAATATTCTGTCTCCCGTATGTCTCCAGCACGCTATCATACGAGGGTAACTATCAACATTCTGTCTCCCATAAGTCTCCAGCACGCTATCATACGAGGGTAAATATCAACATAATGTCTCCCACACGTTTCCAGCACGCTATCACACGAGGGTAAATATCAACATTCTGTCTACCGTACGTCTCCAGCACGCTATCATACGAGGGTAAATATCAACATTCTGTCTCCCGTATGTCTCCAGCACGCTATCATACGAGGGTAACTATCAACATTTTGTCTCCCGTAAGTCTCCAGCACGCTATCATACGAGGGTAAATATCAACATTCTGTCTCCCATACAAGTCTCCAGAACGCTATCATACGACGGGTAAATATCAACATTCTGTCTCCCGTTAGTCTCCAGCACGCTATCATACGAGGGTAAATATCAACATTCTGTCTCCCGTAAGTCTCCAGCACGCTATCATACGAGGGTAAATTTCAACATTCTGTCTCCCGTTAGTCTCCAGCACGCTATCATACGATGGTAAATATCAACATTCTGTCTCCCGTAAGTCTCCAGCACGCTATCATACGAGGGTAAATATCAACATTCTGTATCCCATACAAGTCTCCAGCACGCTATCATACGAGGGTAAATATCAACATTCTGTCTCCCGTAAGTCTCCAGCACGCTATCATACGGGGGTAAATATCAACATTCTGTCGCCCGTAAGTCTCCAGCACGCTATCATACGAGGGTAAATATCAACATTCTGTCTCAAATAAGTCTCCATCACGCTATCATACGGGGGTAAATATCAACATTCTATCTCTCGTAAGTCTCCA
This sequence comes from Mimachlamys varia, assembly GCA_947623455.1. Lineage (NCBI taxonomy): Eukaryota > Metazoa > Mollusca > Bivalvia > Pectinida > Pectinidae > Mimachlamys > Mimachlamys varia. The sequence continues at coordinate 53,573,864 of OX392527.1, forward strand.
GCACGCTATCATACGAGGGTAAATATCAACATTCTGTCTCCCATACAAGACTCCAGCACGCTATCATACGAGGGTAAATATCAACATTCTGTCTCCCATACAAGTCTCCAGCACGCTATCATACGAGGGTAAACATCAACATTCTGTCTCCCGTAAGTCTCCAGCACGCTATCATACGAGGGTAAATATCAACATTCTGTCGCCCGTAAGTCTCCAACACGCTATCATACGAGGGTAAACATCAACATTCTGTCTCCCACACGTTTCTAGCACGCTATCATACGAGGGTAAATATCAATATTCTGTCTCCGTTAGTCTCCAGCACGCTATCATACGAGGGTAAATATCAACATTCTGTCTCCCGTATGTCTCCAGCACGCTATCATACGAGGGTAAATATCAATATTCTGTCTCCGTTAGTCTCCAGCACGCTATCATACGAGGGTAAATATCAACATTCTGTCTCCCGTAAGTCTCCAGCACGCTATCATACGAGGGTAAATATCAATATTCTGTCTCCCGTATGTCTCCAGCACGCTATCATACGAGGGTAACTATCAACATTCTCTCTCCCATAAGTCTCCAGCACGCTATCATACGAGGGTAAATATCAACATAATGTCTCCCACACGTTTCCAGCACGCTATCACACGAGGGTAACTATCAACATTCTGACTCCCGTATGTCTCCAGCACGCTATCATACGAGGGTAACTATCAACATTCTGTCTCCCGTAAGTCTCCAGCACGCTATCATACGATGGTAAATATCAGCATTCTGTCTCCCATACAAGTCTCCAGAACGCTATCATACGACGGGTAAATATCAACATTCTGTCTACCGTACGTCTCCAGCACGCTATCATACGAGGGTAAATATCAACATTCTGTCTCCCGTATGTCTCCAGCACGCTATCATACGAGGGTAACTATCAACATTTTGTCTCCCGTAAGTCTCCAGCACGCTATCATACGAGGGTAAATATCAACATTCTGTCTCCCATACAAGTCTCCAGAACGCTATCATACGACGGGTAAATATCAACATTCTGTCTCCCGTTAGTCTCCAGCACGCTATCATACGAGGGTAAATATCAACATTCTGTCTCCCGTAAGTCTCCAGCACGCTATCATACGAGGGTAAATTTCAACATTCTGTCTCCCGTTAGTCTCCAGCACGCTATCATACGATGGTAAATATCAACATTCTGTCTCCCGTAAGTCTCCAGCACGCTATCATACGAGGGTTAATATCAACATTCTGTCTCCCGTTAGTCTCCAGCACGCTATCATACGAGGGTAAATATCAACATAATGTCTCCCATACAAGTCTTCAGCACGCTATCATACGAGGGTAAATATCAACATAATGTCTCCCATACAAGTCTCCAGCACGCTATCATACGAGGGTAAATATCAACATTCTGTCTCCCATAAAAGTCTCCAGCACGCTATCATAAGAGGGTAAATATCAACATTCTGTCTACCATACAAGTCTCCAGCACGCTATCATATGTCATATAACTGTAGGGCGCGTTCCGATTGACATGAACAGTTATACATTGTATTGTATATATTATGACTCAAAATACAGTAGGACAAACCAACCATTAACACATGAAATGTTGAACATGGTGTCCTGCCACTCGGAAAAATATAAAAAAAAAACGGAACACCGAACGTCAACAAAACCATAATCCGAACTCAAAATCACTTAATCTTGAACAGAATATAAACAAAGGAAAGATTTACGTGGAGACCATTGTAAACATGCTGTACAAGAGAATAAGACCAAGTGCATCGGAAGAGTAAGCGTCTTCTGTCTCTTGGTCACATCCAAGTAAACATCAAGTCCTCAAAGTCAGAACCCAGTCATCATTCTCAATCATATCGCACAAAGATACAAAATATTTCTCAATGAGACAGAGTTGGAGACCTGTACTGCAATAATACTATATGTCAGTGGTCCTAGGCCAATATGATGGTAGTTGGCGTCTGTGTGTATACGTCTGATGTGTTTCCGTGCTTACCGTGTATTGTGTGTTAGGATAAAATATATAGCCAGGTTCAGGGCCGATAGGGCGTGGCCTTGACCTGGGGAAGGTTTCGCGTGTAAGTACATGGAAACAAAAGATCAGGATGGCATTGTAATACACATTCACTTTATGTATTCCAGCTCATGCTATTGTGGACAGTACGTATTCACTAATGATGCAACATTTTGATACTTTAAGTATCGAACAGAAGTTGTTTTTGCTGAACAAATTATTGTTGTCAATATGACATGTTAAATTCTAACCTAAAATAGTTTCAATGGTGTTTATCATGCTTAACCATATGCAAGATGAGTTTTTGAGTGAATATGGCATTGAAGTTTTCAAGCTAAATTCTACGGAAGCCTATAAGGGTCACGTAAATCCGTCAAAGAAATGCATAAACAATTCTTGTCGATGTGTTAATTCATCTTGCATATGGTTAAGCATGATAAACACCATTGAAACTATTTTATACATTTTCACCAAACATCCATACCCGCCGCGATCAAATGTATGATATTTTGCCAGCCCAACGTTGCGGAAATAAGAGTTACTCCCCGTCGAACAAACATCTTTTTGCCACCATTCAAGAATCGGTCGCTGTAGCAGCCATTTTGAGGTGTTTTCCCATCTTTGATTGACTCGCAAAATCTTGCTGACCGTCATGTCATCATTCAAAGGGGGAAAATTGGGGGAATTACTTGCTCAAAATTATCTTTGATAAAGTCAGAGAGGTCCGCACGTATTTTACAAGGTTACTTCGAATTATTCTGCTGTTCCACGTTCGGTGGCACTGTTGTTTTGTTACGGAATCTACCGAAAGGGAAATATTTAACTATTTTTTTTATTAACTGAAGTGTTATACATGTCATACAAGATAAAAGGGATCATTAAACACGACAGAAATGTTACTATTCTTATAACTACTGAGGTACCGCGGTATAAGCCTTATGTAGAAAACTTGATGTGATGCCGATGGTTTACGGAATCAGCCGAGGAGTCTATGTTTATTATTTTTCCCGCGTTTCTGAAGTTTGACAGCATGTGCCATCTTGTGCATATATGTACACTAAAAACCATTTGTTGTCTTTGTAATAAGTCATCAGCATAACTAAACCAGATATTGTATAAAGATTGGTCTCAGACTTTACTAGTTTTGCTCACTAATATATAATGCTGTTGGCAGCTCTCTTAGATTTTGGAAAGCTTGTACTTTGATAGATATATATAGAAGATATTCTACTGAACATTGACATTGCTTGTGATTCTTGCAATGAGAAAACCTAAACGATTATCATTTTATTTTCCTAGTTCTTATCTGAGGTTTTTAATTACATAATTTTCTATAATATCAAGGGGCGTTTGGTACCTTTCTATTTTTTGGACATTTTGTTGTTGTTTTTTGGTATTGAGATAAATGTGAATGCAAAGATCGGGGTCGTTGCTGTCATTATTGAACGTTGAATAGCATTGCTCTTCTAACGGGATGCTATTAAATCGAGAGTAGTTAAGCTTAGCCTGGCGGTACAAAATGATCCCATCACTTGGTCATGGCCATGACGTTTGATTAAGAACTTCGTGTAACTGGAAAAAATATAAAAAAAATGCTCCATTATTTTGTGTGTTGCAATTTCAATCTTTTTCAAAGAAGAAGATTATATTACTCTACACGTATATACGAAGATAACACATTGGAATTCTATAGTATTTTGACTTTAGAAAGCCAGATATAAGGGAAAATGTCAAGCATTAGTGAGAGTTATCGCCCTTAATACATATACGTGTAAAACAAAACCACATACCTTGTACATCCGTCTTATCCCTCCGAGTTGTTTGGATATCGTATGCGTCATCAGTATGGGACGCTGTTATACTTTTTATTTCCATTTGTTCAAAAACAAATGTGTATCACTAAAAACGATTAATCGATATTACTTATAGGTGATTTCACCGCAATGAATAGGTGATCTCAAAACAACAAACTCATTTACGGCATTTTATTAAACTTTCCAATAACAATGTACTTGCAATGAATGCTCCGCGAGGAAAAACGCATGCAAGAGCATGAAAAACTAAGCCTATACTATTATTATACATGACACCGAAAAACTGGGAGTAAATACACTGTTTAAAATTGGAAGTTATTCTCAGGTACCAGATGTCATCATCAGACTGTTAATCGGAGTCGGATATTTCTTCTCTGATGGTCCAGAGATCATCTGCAGTAACGCCACTACGGCACCAAGGTTACATCCTCGATATCTAAGGGTAACGATCACCTACGCTCTCTACACTTCATCCTCGGTATCCAGGGGTAACGATCACCTACGCTCTCTACGTATAGACCCCTGGAATATGTCATGGCAAAACCGAAGGCACGCTCAGGTAAAAAAAAACACTGACCAATCGCCAGGCTGTATGCCTGTCCTTTGAAGATTACAAAGTAGCCACAACCTACTTGAAAGTCTTTCGATGTTTACCGTTATGTAGCCACGAGATTCATTTGATGTACATCAAAGGATCGAACAGTCTTCTTGTCTCATCAACAAGGTGGTGCACAAAGAGCCTTCAGTTTTGGAAGTATTTTTACTTTGCCGGTCAACAAAAATGGTGCTAAAGATTATTCGGTGGTGTCTTATAAGATAATCCGCTATGGTACAGAATTTAGGCTTCCTCATGGTCCTGACTGTTAGCTGCTAGGGGTGATATACGACCTACAACTTATTTCATAAACATCTCCCTAATCTTACGCCTAAATTACATGTACCCTCCATGCTAGCTATGTTTTCAGAGGAGCTAGATTTTCATTTTTTAACGATAATAAATTTTAAATCATGTCTTTTCTAATTAAATGGGTTTCTTGCTTTATTTAGTACGATTAGTATAAAATAGTATGAAGTATTTTCGAATGCAAGAAAAAACATATTTCTAAAAACACTAAAACACTTCCGAGATTATTGTGCATGCGAAGGGGGATAACTCCAACGCTTCAAAAAGGTATTTTCGAGTTCAAAATGAATGATTAGTATCAAACCAGAAAAAAAATCCTCAAGCATTTCAAGCACAGCAATAATATAAGGGTCGATCAGCCTTGTTGATTTTTTTCAATATATCAAGGTCTTCAAAAATCAAGACAAAAACCTGAGTAGTCTGGTCGCGCAGTGGATTAATATAACCCACACCAGACCTGATGTGAGGTATGGATTATAAGACTTTTTTCATACCCAGGCGCGTAAGTTAGGGGAATTTCAACCGATGGATTTCCAAAAATTTAAAACGGGAAGGTTTACCTATCTTAGAAATTGGATCATGAAAATGTATTTTTCTTTCACATCAACCTCAAAAACCATAAAAGATACTTTTGAACCTGCTACCATTTTAGTGGCGAATCATCAACTTTTCCCTTGATCTTTTTTTGAAGAAAGCAAATCACTTAACGAGATTAAGCATCCCACACATATGTAAACATTGTTCGCACAGAAAAATCAAAGTACCGGAAGTACTGCACTAAACCAACAACAGTGTTTATCGAACTTTTGATCTCCGGGACTAGTGCCCGACAGAGTAAGTGCCGACTACACGCATATCTACGGAATATTGTGAATATTCTACCCACAACGTTACTATATTCTGATTTTATTAATCATAGATTACGTATTTAATACTGTAGTTAACAACCTCAATATCAAAACATGGTACAAATTACTTTCTTGCATATTTATGCGAGTTTGCGATTATCATGTTATTGAGATATCACATATTTTGGCTTTTGTTCAACACCGAAGTCGGGGTTAATTCGCCATCATCAGCTGAACTCTCAGAATGGGATCATAAAGAGATGTTGAGCTTGATACACTAAACTGCGCTGAAAGTCTTTTGCCCACTTTCACATCCAGGTGATCTTACTTTGCCAGCCAACAACGAGGCTATAGTCTTTGACAACTTTAGACCCCCCCCCCCCCAAAAAAAAAACCCCGGAAATTTGTGTATATCCCTCTAAAAGCGTGAATTATTCCGTTTCTTTCCCTGTTCACAAAAAAATAGTTTTCTTATTTCATTCTAGGATTAGGACAAGCTACACGTGATCTCTGCACGTTCTAAACAATTGCATGACGTCTTACATGTAGCAATAACACCATGACGTCTTACATGTAGCAATAACACCATGACGTCTTACATGTAGCAATAACACCATGACGTCTGACATGTAGCAATAACACCATGACGTCTGACATGTAGCAATAACACCATGACGTCTTACATGTAGCAATAACACCATGACGTCTGACATGTAGCAATAACACCATGACGTCTGACATGTAGCAATAACACCATGACGTCTTACATGTAGCAATAACACCATGACGTCTTACATGTAGCAATAACACCATGACGTCTGACATGTAGCAATAACACCATGACGTCTGACATGTAGCAATAACACCATGACGTCTGACATGTAGCAATAACACCATGACGTCTTACATGTAGCAATAACACCATGACGTCTTACATGTAGCAATAACACCATGACGTCTTACATGTAGCAATAACACCATGACGTCTTACATGTAGCAATAACACCATGACGTCAATTTAAGGACGTTACATCGACAATTCGAAAACATCACATCAACATTGTCTTGCATTGAAATAACGTCAATAAAGGTACTTAAGAGGGTAATAGGGTATGATAAAAATAATAATTTATCCCCATAGGAGTACGTCAGTGCGATATCAACCCTCGGGGCTGTCAAACACTATTTTAATCTCACTCTGGTAAAAAGTGCGGTTCACCTGTACTGGATAAGAGATTTTTGTATTTGTTACGTTCAAATAAGTCGTACAGAAGTTTTATTTCGGTATCGATTTGCCGAATTAGTGACGCTACATTGAACGTTGTCGTTGAGACATTATAACATCACCTTGCGTGAAATGAGTCGTCAATATCTACCCGGACAACCCTGGGTAGAGACTGATGGGTTATACTGTAAGATAGACATTTCATACAACTCTGGGTATAGATTGATGGGGTACTGTAAGATAGACATTTCATACAACTCTGGGTAGAGACTGATGGGTTATTGTAAGATAGACATTTCATACAACTCTGGGTAAGATAGACATTTCATACAACACTGGGTAGAGACTGATGAGTTACTGTAAGATAGACATTTCATACAACTCTGGGAATAGATTGATGGGGTACTGTAAGATAGACATTTCATACAACTCTGGGTAGAGACTGATGGGTTATTGTAAGATAGACATTTCATACAACTCTGGGTAAGATAGACATTTCATACAACTCTGGGTAGAGACTGATGGGTTACTGTAAGATAGACATTTCATACAACTCTGGGTAAGATAGACATTTCATACAACTCTGGGTAGAGACTGATGGGTTATTGTAAGATAGACATTTCATACAACTCTGGGTAAGATAGACATTTCATACAACTCTGGGTAGAGACTGATGGGTTATTGTAAGATAGACATTTCATACAACTCTGGGAAGAGACTGATGGGTTATTGTAAGATAGACATTTCATACAACTCTGGGTAGAGACTAATGGGTTATTGTAAGATAGACATTTCATACAACTCTGGGTAGAGACTGATGGGTTATTGTAAGATAGACATTTCATACAACTCTGGGTAAGATAGACATTTCATACAACTCTGAGTAGAGACTGATGAGTTACTGTTAGATAGACATTTCATACAACTCTGGGTAGAGACTGATGGGGTACTGTAAGACAGACATTTCATACAACTCTGGGTAGATATTGATGGGTTACTGAAAGATAGACATTTCATACAACTCTGGGTAAGATAGACATTTCATACAACTCTGGGTAGAGACTGATGGGTTATTGTAAGATAGACATTTCATACAACTCTGGGAAGAGACTGATGGCTTATTGTAAGATAGACATTTCATACAACTCTGGGTAGAGACTAATGGGTTATTGTAAGATAGACATTTCATACAACTCTGGGTAGAGACTGATGGGTTATTGTAAGATAGACATTTCATACAACTCTGGGTAAGATAGACATTTCATACAACTCTGAGTAGAGACTGATGAGTTACTGTTAGATAGACATTTCATACAACTCTGGGTAGAGACTGATGGGGTACTGTAAGACAGACATTTCATACAACTCTGGGTAGATATTGATGGGTTACTGAAAGATAGACATTTCATACAACTCTGGGTAGAGACTGATGGGTTATTGTAAGATAGACATTTCATACAACTCTGGGTAAGATAGACATTTCATACAACTCTGAGTAGAGACTGATGAGTTACTGTTAGATAGACATTTCATACAACTCTGGGTAGAGACTGATGGGGTACTGTAAGACAGACATTTCATACAACTCTGGGTAGATATTGATGGGTTATTGTAAGATAGACATTTCATACAACTCTGGGTAAGATAGACATTTCATACAACTCTGGGTAGAGACTGATGGGTTATTGTAAGATAGACATTTCATACAACTCTGGGTAAGATAGACATTTCATACAACTCTGGGTAGAGACTGATGGGTTACTGTAAGATAGACATTTCATACAACTCTGGGTAAGATAGACATTTCATACAACTCTGGGTAGAGACTGATGGGTTATTGTAAGATAGACATTTCATACAACTCTGGGAAGAGACTGATGGGTTATTGTAAGATAGACATTTCATACAACTCTGGGTAGAGACTAATGGGTTATTGTAAGATAGACATTTCATACAACTCTGGGTAGAGACTGATGGGTTATTGTAAGATAGACATTTCATACAACTCTGGGTAAGATAGACATTTCATACAACTCTGAGTAGAGACTGATGAGTTACTGTTAGATAGACATTTCATACAACTCTGGGTAGAGACTGATGGGGTACTGTAAGACAGACATTTCATACAACTCTGGGTAGATATTGATGGGTTACTGAAAGATAGACATTTCATACAACTCTGGGTAGAGACTGATGGGGTACTGTAAGATAGACATTTCATACAACTCTGGGTAGAGACTGATGGGTTATACTGTAAGATAGACATTTCATACAACTCTGGGTAGAGACTGATGGGTTACTGTAAGATAGACATTTCATACAACTCTGGGTAGAGACTGATCGGTTATACTGTAAGATAGACATTTCATACAACTCTGGGTAGAGACTGATGGGGTGCTGTAAGATAGACATTTCATACAACTCTGGGTAAGATAGACATTTCATACAACTCTGGGTAGAGATTGATGGACTACTGTAAGATAGACATTTCATACAACTCTGGGTAAGATAGACATTTCATACAACTCTGGGTAGAGACTGATGGGTTACTGTAATATAGACATTTCATACAACTCTGGGTAGAGACTGATGGGGTACTGTAAGATAGGCATTTCATACAACTCTGGGTAGAGATTGATGGACTACTGTAAGATAGACATTTCATACAACTCTGGGTAAGATAGACATTTCATACAACTCTGGGTAAGATAGACATTTCATACAACTCTGGGTAAGATAGACATTTCATACAACTCTGGGTAAGATAGACATTTCATACAACTCTGGGTAGAGATTGATGGGTTACTGTAAGATAGTCATTTCATACAACTCTGGGTAAGATAGACATTTCATACAACTCTGGGTAGAGACTGATGGGGTACTGTAAGATAGACATTTCATACAACTCTGGGTAGAGACTGATGGGTTACTGTAATATAGACATTTCATACAACTCTGGGTAGAGACTGATGGGTTATTGTAAGATAGACATTCCATACAACTCTGGGTAGAGATTGATGGGGTACTGTAAGATAGACATTTCATACAACTCTGGGTAGAGACTGATGGGGTACTGTAAGATAGACATTTCATACAACTCTGGGTAGAGATTGATGGACTACTGTAAGATAGACATTTCATACAACTCTGGGTAGAGACTGATGGGGTACTGTAAGATAGACATTTCATACAACTCTGGGTAGAGATTGATGGACTACTGTAAGATAGACATTTCATACAACTCTGGGTAGAGATTGATGGACTACTGTAAGATAGACATTTCATACAACTCTGGGTAGAGACTGATGGGTTATACTGTAATATAGACATTTCATACAACTCTGGGTAGAGACTAATGGGTTACTGTAATATAGACATTTCATACAACTCTGGGTAGATATTGATGGGTTATTGTAAGATAGACATTTCATACAACTCTGGGTAGAGATTGGTGGGTTACTGTAAGATAGACATTTCATACAACTCTGGGTAGAGATTGGTGGGTTACTGTAAGATAGACATTTCATACAACTCTGGGTAGAGATTGATGGGTTATTGTAAGATAGACATTTCATACAACTCTGGGTAGACACTGATGGGTTACTGTAATATAGACATTTCATACAACTCTGGGTAGGGACTGATGGGGTACTGTAAGATAGACATTTCATACAACTCTGGGTAAGATAGACATTTCATACAACTCTGGGTAAGATAGACATTTCATACAACTCTGGGTAGAGACTGGTGGGTTACTGTAATATAGACATTTCTTAAAACCTTTCTTTATATATTTGATAGCTTTACATGCAAAAACGAAAGAAAATGTGATTTAACATCAATTGGGATACATATTGAGCATGCATGAGTAACGGCTTTCTTATCTTAAAAAGGCATAACAACATGCCAATTTCGAATCTTTGACCGATCAAGAGAAAACATGGAGCAAACAACTTATGTAGTTTCAGGAGAAATCATCGAGTGAATTTAACGTGTCATCTGGCAAACGAAACAGTCTCCAAGTCCCAAGTTAGGCTATACACGATCGGCAGGAAGAGAACCATCTCATGACAGTGATAGTGATAAAGTACAAGTGTATAACTCACCTAGGTGGTGCTGTCGTTGATCACCTCGATATCCCTTTCTGTTTTACATTTGGTGGTTATTTTTTTTTAAATACTTACATTATGATAGTAATTTTGCAAAAACAATACGTTTTTCATCATACAAAGTAATTAAGAGAAGTTGGTGATGGGTTTTTACATTTCACATTTATGAAATATTTGCAGGAGGACTATATTGTGTCGCGCAGATCTAGAGTTGTGATGATTTGCTTGTGGTAAAGTTACCACACCAAGAATTGTTAGTTTATGTTCCCGGGTAAGTTATGTTATACCAATTCAATAAAACAAAACAGTACCTTCAGTATTACTTTAAACACTGTGACAGTGGCTATCCTCTATACACAGTACTACTTAATCATTTTCGTACGGAAATTCTAAAATAATAAAACAATAATTGGAGACAAGAAGATGAATAACTTAACAATTTATTCACTTTTCAAAAACACATATTTTGTGGCTTTATGATACAATACATAAAATATGCATATAGGAATTGTTATAAAAACACACACACATTCAAACACCTTTCAATCTCTTTGTATTCTCTGCTACTGTCTTTATTTCACATCGCGCATTCCCCCCTTCATACTTTCTCTCATTCAAAAATCTTGCATTACAATCAAATCAGAACATAAAAGCTCTCTGGTCCATTTTTTTCGAAAATGACTCCCCATTCATAATTACATCCATAGGATACAATAAGGGGAAAGTGGATCGAATGTCAACGCGTACTAGTCCGTTCGGAACTCTCTTATTGCTTGGATGCATTGACACAGGTTTACCTGTACGCGAGTTTTCTTAGATATACACTTGTAACTGGACCATTCTTTGGGACTTTTCTTTATTGATTTACAAGCACAATTCATATGATGTAAACCAAGAGAACAATACTACATCCGGGTTTTATTGTTGAATTCGAGCGTCAATAATTGTGGTTCATCGACCTTTGATCCGGAAGTTGATCTCTTTCTGTTTGTCGATAATTAGTGCACATTACCAATATGGCCCATACGAAGGCTGATCATCGTGTTGGTTATTTATTACACCGCTGGTTTTCTGTTCTTGTGACTGAAGGACTTAGGTAAATGTCACTGGAAAAATACTGACGTCATCAAGTGGTGACCTACTTTCCTTGTTGTTGCTGTTGCTGCTGTTGCTGCTGTCCTTGTTGACCTTGTTGTTGCTGTTGCTGTTGTTGTTGTGAAGAAGGACATGCCATCATCGTACACGCAGGCTACAACAGGAAGACGTGAATAGTATAAGTATCGCGCATGCCCAGAAGGCGTAAGTAACACACACAAAACTCGGCTAGTTGCCGGGAGTCATATTTCTGCTGACCATCAACTACCTGAGTACTTACATGTCACGATCCATCAGGAAACATGAAATATGGTTAAGGATTAGATAACGATACTATCATCGCAGGTTTATATGGTCATATGTACGTATGTTTGTAAGGCTGATCAGCCTAAGTGTAAAAACATGATAAGTGTTAACATAATTAATATTCATCTGATCATTGTTTTATGATACATACATACACAGATAAATGCTTTTATAGAGATAAGTTTGAGATATTAAAAAAAACATTGAATAATTATATCTATTCTTTTCATAACTTACCGTTCCATCCGGGCTATTACAGGTACACGTGTTTCCACACCTGTCGATTTGGCGGGACTGTCCCAGGGGGATAAATAGGTTCTGAGCCTGACATCCCTGGCGACATCCACAAGGCAGAATGGGGATCCAAGTCGGGCACATGTGGGCACCGGTCGGGGCGAACACACATTGTGAACCAACTGGACAACCACTGAAATTACAAGCAAACCATTATAGTTTTAATATATTTAACAGTATACGATAACCTTTCTATATCGGTTACATTATTTAATGGACAGGCTCCACGGGGATATTTCGATAATGATAAAAAGTGTGTTTAAATCGTAATACATGCGGGCAATAAATCGCCATATCATGGGCACCGCTTTTACTTGTACACAAACCTACGCCTGATTGAAGACAAAGTGGAAAATGGAATTGCAGCAGATCAAACGGTTAACAATGTTAGAATTTGATTTTAAAAGATAAACTCGATCATTCAGCACAATGGCGTATTTCATAATTATTTGCTCTTTTTCCCGTGGCACTTAATTATATATGGTACAAGTACCACCTCTTTCAAACATGACAGTGCGCGCTCTTTCTTATTTGCGAAGGTTTGTCAGTGTTCACGCTTGAGACCTTAGATTCATCAGTGCCATGACTGTATTTTGAAGTTAACCCCCCCCCCCCCCCCTTTTTTTTTTTAAATTATTTGTCTTTTTTATCGTTGTGTTTCTATTATCTGGGGGTGTTAATATCTAATATTCAATGATTCAGAAAATGTGACTGAGAACCGATTTCAAAATTAGCATAACGGGCCATTCTAATTACGAAGATCGCAATAACCCGGCCGACACTAATTAAATACCGTCATATATATGTAATTACCTTTACACCCTGTCTTCTTTAAACAGTATAGCCAAGCTATGGTTGGAATATTTTAAAGCAAAAGTAATATATAAAGGATGTATTGATATTATATTTTGCACAGTAAACTACTTACGTCAAATGGCATTGGCCTTGTCGCTGTCCGAAGGGATTGAATGTATTCGGTCCAAACTGTCCATTTGGTCTAAATTGTCCATTAGGACCGAATTGTCCATTCTGAGGTCCAGTTTGTGGTCCAAATTGTCCGTTCTGGGGTCCCGTTTGTGGTCCAAATTGTCCGGTTTGTGGTCCAAATTGTCCATTCTGGGGTCCAGTTTGTGGTCCAAATTGTCCGTTCTGGGGTCCCGTTTGTGGTCCAAACTGTCCGGTTTGTGGTCCAAATTGGCCTGTTTGGGGTCCGAATTGTCCAGTCTGGGGTCCGAATTGTCCAGGTTGAGGTCCAAACTGACTGCCAGGGATCATTGGTTGTCCTGGTAGCTGCCCAGGCTGTTGTCCCGTCTGTCCATTGATAAAAGTTTGACCTTGACCGGTAATAATTCCTGGCTGTTGTTGGCCTCCGATAGTTGGGGTAGTTACTTGATTAGTTCCGCTGGCTGTACTTCCGGTCTGGGCCCCTCCCTGTTGATCAGCAGCTCCGGCTTGGATGGGGACACCTATTTGTCCGGGGAAAGCAGCTGTGTTCTGGGGGGTAAATGGCTGTGCTTGTCCTGGAAACACAGTTGTTGGAAAGACGGATGGACGCGGTTGTCCAGGGAATCCAGGCTGTACGCCTGGTTGCCCCGGGAAACCAGTCTGCACACCTGGTTGTTGTCCACCAAACATCGGAACTCCTTGTCCGGGTGCTGTTTGTCCTGTAGTTTGGGGAAACATTGACTGAACTCCCGGTTGCCCGGGGAAACCAGTTGGTCTGTTCTGCTGTCCAGGGAATGGTTGGATACCATTCTGCATTGGAAACACGCTGTTCATGCTCTGTGGCGGTTGTCCTGGAAATCCAGTCATTCCAGGAACTTGTCCAGTGAATCCGGGAGTGGCATTTGTACCCGTTGTTGTGCTTGGAACAATAGAGTTTGTCATCTGTCCATTTGCTGTAGTAGTGGGTTGTCCTGGAATCGGTGTGAGTCCAAATTGAGACTGGTTGGCCTGCTCGGGAACAGTGGCGAAAGGCTGACCAGTGAAAGCAGTAAAGGCATTAGGGATCTGGAGACCATTAGAGTCAGTTTGTCCGGCATTAGCTCCGGTTTCTTGACCTAGAAACATTGTTTGGGATGGAAACGCCACGGCATTTTGTTGTCCAGTTGTTGTTCCTTGAGAATTTACCCATGCAAAGCATAAACTTAATGCTAATATAACACAAAACAGATTTCCATCCCGAAACATCATGGTGTAGTCCTTTAAGTGGTCGGGACAGAATTCAAATGACTGCAGAAATGACAGGTAACCCTTTTATAACTGACTCTGTCTCCCCTGTCAGCTAGGGCCTATGCCGTCACTCAGATGTGACGATATAGCTAGAATCTCCCTTAACACGTCATAAAGTGACAGGTAAGATTGATCTAAGGACGTACCTGTGGAGTTTCACGGATAACTAAAGTAGTAGCCATGGTAATACTGACCGCGGGTCAAATACGCTATACACACCTACATGTACCAAACGTGTGTTTATGAAAAATAAATCGCCGGACCAATCAATGGAGATATATCTGTGGAATTCTTTGATGTAATATGACGTATGCTATATAAGACGCCGTTTCATTAAATATTTCATTGATCATCGATTGGTCATATTTCGGCCGTATGACTGGCCACTGCAGGGTGTTTAACAGCCCAATTAGCTCCATATGACTAAATGTTGCCGATATCAGTTATCGTCGGACGAGTTTACATACATACATACTAAAAGACAAGAATAGTTGTACCTGCAATTTAATGAATATTTAACAATAAACATTGAAATCATTTTCCCCAGAAAACATGTATGCAAACAAGTGCTGTTTAATTTCTTATAAAGGATCAGATATTGTCGTTACGTATGCCAAACCAAGAAATATTTTGTACGGAAGAGCATAAGGACCATGTAAGAAAAGTAAATCCGTATCGCTCTTAATCTCGAGATACTGACTTTGTAACACGAACAATGTGGTTATATTTCTACTTGGCCTGAATGTTCCTCCGTACCGTTGTTTTGGTGATTAACAAACTACTTAACAAAGGGTTTTCGTCCGAGTAGTTTCAATCTAGTTTTAAGGAATTCAATGGTTGGCGTGACTGCTTTCTGACGTCGACATTGTTAAAGACTTCAATGTTCACAGTGAGTTTGATCATTCCAGAATTTGACGGCACATTAATAAGTAGCACATATGGTGACGGAAATATCGATCCTTTCGGAACACATCTGATGTTGATAAGTAGGGCATCAAGTTAAGAACGAATGTAGCGATAAAAAAGGCAGATACACCGGGACATGAAAATTTATTACAGCTAGTTTTGTAATAAATATTGATATATTTGTAATAAATATTGATATATTTAAGTATATGAAATACAACTCGTCAATCTAAACAACTCGCGTGTTATTGGGTTTACTCTAAATACTTACTTAATCCCTATTCGGAAACTTTCTGATATCGAAACATAGTTACCCATACAACAAAAACACTTCAATAGCTGTCGAAATATATATACTATTGTTTGAAGTTTTAGCGTTCAGTACTTTCAGTACTTTGATTATAATAGTTGAGGTTTTATAGAGATTATATAACAGTGCCTTTTGTAATACCAAATAGAGTTCACGAATGCAAAGCACGAGTGAATAAGATCAAAATGTTAGCCCCACTCGTGAAATATTACCAAATATACCACAAGATATTCTGTGTATCAAAACCTACCCGGACAGTTTTTGTTTTAGTTCCTGATTGTCCTTTGCAAACAATGTTTTGATTGGTCAAATAAGAAAAAAGTGATATTGTTCGCTAATGAAAAATATTATATTTTATAAATATATTTCAAGTACTTTTATAGAATGATTACTTTCCATATTCACTGGAGAAAATGTAAACAATTTGTTTCTTTCATTCTTTCATATTATAATTTCAAAATCACTTGACAAGACCTCACGATATATTTCATTAACGTCTTGTTTTATGGGACCTCTTGATATTTCAACAGCATTCACGCTTACTATCGTAGACTAAGGGAACATCGACTGTTGTCAATCAAGTCACTTGAATCTTATTAAAATACTGTAGATGTACCTGTTTTAGCGGTGTCTTATTTTAGTGATTTTCAAGATTGCGCTAATAACAGTTTCTGTATATTGCTTTTTTCAAAAATATTGTTGATACACCTATATATTATTCGCGAATAATTATGTTTAAATTGTGTTATGCGCCAAAATTTGTATGGCCTAAAATTTGTGTGCATCAAAATTTATGTGCACCAAAATAAGTACGTTTACGGTATCCCATAACACAATGAAAGTTATTACTCTTCAAACCCTGAAGGCGAATTTCAACTCTTCAAATCATGAGTTCCTCTAGTACATTGTGCAGGGGTGTTTGAAATAATACGTCAGTTTTTAATCGTGTAAAAGTAATGATTTAAATAGCAGTTTCTGAAAAATTATTATTTTTTGTCCAATTCCGTCTTAATTTTTCAAATAGAATAAGTTTAAAGTAAACTAACCATTCGGAGAAGTAGGAGTAATTGGTAGTAAATACTATATCGGTATGTACATGATCTGACAGTGACAGGGCAAGACGGACCTTTACTTCGGGTCCTTGTCGAAAGCCAGTACACATTTATTACCTTTGGGCAGATCTGGAAGGTTTTTATTGAGATAAAAGAGCCGTTGATTGAATTGTGTTGAGAATAATGTCCCTCCCTACACTGACGGTGTGAGTGACTGACGATTTTATCACCATTTTTATTCCGTAACATTGTCAAATAACAATTTAGGGCAAAGGAGACACCAAAGATTATAAAATAATAATAAAAAAAACAATCAACGACACAAGATTTGTAATTGATAAGAAATAGCGCAACGATATTTACGTGCTTCTTCAAATTTCTATCAGCAATATAAACATTGGTTAGAAACCCCGATATGCTATAAAATTATAAAAGCAAGTTTTCAAATAAAATTGCATCCTCGATATCCGGGGGTAACGCTCATGTACGCTCTCTACACCCCTGGAAAATATCATGGCAAAACTGAAGGCTCCGTGTGACATCTTGTTGATGAGACAAGAAGACTGGGTCGACCCTTTGATGTACACCAAAAGAATCCCGTAGTCACATAACGGTAAAAATGGACAGGCTTTGAAGTTGATTGCGGCTCCTTCGTAATATTCGAAGGAATAGCATATTGCCTAGCGATTGGTCAGGGTTTTTTGCTGAGCGTGGCTTCAGTTTGCCATGGCATGTTACAGGGGTAGAGAGAGCGTAGGTGATCGTAACCCCTCGATATTAAAGATGATGAAATTGAGGAGCAATGGAACGCCTCAGCTGGAAAATAAACAATGTTTCCCAAGTAGCCAGGAATGAACATTGTTATAGGGCTTTATTTTGACGAAATAATCAGCTGTTTCCGGTAATTTGGAATGAAGACGACGCACACACTTAACAAAGGAAATGAACGTTTCTGAAAAATTAGCTTTTAAATTGATGTATTTATTTTCATTTCGAAAACTTACATAAAACATAGGAAATTCAAATGATAAAACATAGGAGACTCGAATGGGAAATCCAATATAATTAAAAACGTGTTCATATTGACATTATTGTAAGGTGTCTGAATTCGCTTAATAACCTCCATGCAAAAAAAATTATGTTAATTTTTCAAAGATATCGCCGGTCAATTCATTTTTATTATTTTTTCCGACCCACACTTTACTAAATGATATTACTTCCTTATGATAGATAACCACAAGTTCTGACCACAGGTATAAACATTATCCTCGTTATTGCTGGTTAGTACGAGGGGAAGTGACCACATATACTGTATGACTAAAATGTACCGTTACTGACCGGTGTGGTCAGAAATGTTTGTTTGTATGGTCATTGAGGAGGAATTGCCACGTTTAATATCCCACGACCACTATGAATACTGTCCCTATTGGTCAGTAGTTCGTGACGTAACACGGTCTAGATCCATCACGCCCAGTCCCCTGTGGTCATTCAGGAAGTGATGACCAGTACACCGTTGTCCGAACTACTGACTGGTGGTGTCGGCACTAATGCACAGATTATGTACGCGTGTGCACAAGGATGTTTACTGTATTAATTGGCTTAGACTCAGACACGCATTTTGGGCATATCAATCCAGCATTACATATAAAAATGTAACCACCCTTTATCGTTTTCTGGAGATTGCATCTAAACTCGTTTGATTTTATTACAAACTATCGACAGTTTAGTATATATTTACTTATCCGACGAAGTATTCTTTCAGTACTTTGGAAAAATGAATTGGATATTATAGATGGAATAGACGGCACCAAGTAGCACTTTTCGACCAGAAAAAAATACATTTTTGCCATTTGCAACAATTCTTTCAACAGCTAGAATCAAAACACAAACTTGAAATATGGAAGACATGGTTTGGTGTAGGTTAATGCTACTTTACACACGATATACTATTCTGTAGTCCGTGGTGTAAGTTAAAGTTATCTCCCCAACGTTTTCGATCAAAGTAGAATTAGATATAAAAATCTGGTAACTAATCAGATACTCAATAACTACATTGAAACCTCTCTATTAAGTCCACCTTGTGGACTGCATCAAAGTGATCTTTATAGCGGGGTGGTCTGAATACAGAGGGTGACCATGCAGACAGATTTCTCTAAAATCCACTTTTTGATATGTTTCCATGGCACAGTAACTATTATATAGGCTTTATATTGCTAAGCAAACAGTAATTATAACTGATTAGGTAATTTGACACCAACACACAGCTTACTGTGTACACCGTGAATTACACACAAGGTGACTTTGTGTTTGATTAGTGGTCCGAGTAGTGAGGTGAAACTATAAAAGTGGTATTTGGGACTTTTCAAAACTGGTCTTATTAGCGATGTGGTCTTAATAGTGAGTCGGTCTTAATAGTGAAGCTTAAAATACAAAGATATATAGAAGATTTTTTCTGAACTGAAATGAAGTGGTCTTAATAGTGAGGTGGTCTTAATTCTGAGGTGGTCTTTAAGCGAGGTTTCACTGTAATGCTATTTGCAAACAAATAAATGATAGATACTTCATAAAACAGCTGCACATTTAGGAAAATTATCACACATAACACCTTCTTGCAGATATGTGTAAATTATCATAAGTATCATTATTGTGTTATTCTGAAGCATGCATTTTGTTGTATGTTTTGCCAAAATTAGCGAACAGCTAAACAAATTGGTTCTCTGAACGCCAACATTTTTTTAACAATAGGTAGGTGGGGTTGGGTTGCGCATGCGCTACCTGCTGGACGTCTTTTCTGTTTCCTGCTCGGTAAGGTATCTAACTAACTAAATTCACGCTTTCTATCTTACATTTTATCTCCACACCTCGCCATTATAAATATTCCATCTCCATCGATCCTATTTCATCTACCCATATTCCAACGTTTCCTATCTAAGCTATTCCATAACTTTTCTCTTCTGTCTCTCACCTCCTCGTATTTCCCGCCATCTTGCTTAGGTATCCTATCAACATCCGGTTTACCACCGCGACTCCAACAAACAGGTAAGACCATGAAAATCACATTCACCATACTCACCACAGCTCTTCTCATACTCTGGTTAGTTAGCAAAGCGACACAACTTCACACAAACAAATTCCACACAAACACACCTTCGTCACGACCAGATACACACGTAACGCTAGCAATATGCCCGACACTTACCACTAGACTCAAACACAAAACAATCAGACCCAGCTGCAATTACTTGTTCATTCTCCTACTCTCCATATCTGCAGACACTGAAACAAACCCCGGTCCAAGGGCTCCCAAGTACCCCTGTGGGTCGTGTGGGAAGGCAGTCTCGTGGAAATCCAGCGCAATATGCTGTGATACATGCAATACCTGGTTCCACGTAGACTGTCAGGGAATGAATAAGTCATTCCTAAAGTACTACACACCCGCGGACGTGTCTTGGGAGTGTCTGAACTGTGGTATGCCCAACTTCTCATCAACACTTTTCGACAACAACACAACAAACACATCCAACAGATTCTCAAACCTCAGCACCATATCTGACGACCCCACCAGTCCAGGACTACCCACAGCATCATCATCCCCGATAAAAACCCAAAATAACAGTACACCCACCAACAAATTCACAACTCCAATCAGAATAGCCACAATAAATTTCCAATCTATATCAAACAAAAAACATGACCTAGACGAACTCATACATACACTCAAACCGGACATAATCATTGGAACAGAAACATGGCTGAACAACTCCATATCCTCCCATGAATACTTCCCAGCCACTCAGTACAATGTATACAGAAAAGATCGCAACCCAAACAAACGAGGACAGAGCCACGGTGGTGTGCTCCTTGCCATCACAAATAAGTACATATCACAACAATTACCAGACCTGGAAACAGACAATGAATCCATATGGGCAAGCATCACAATGTCAAACTCGCACAAACTAACAATAGGTTCATATTACAGACCACCTACAGACAAAGGCAATTCACTCCAACAATTAGAAATTTCAATGCACAGACTCAACGCTAACAACAACAACAACACAATCACATACATCGGTGGAGATTTTAATCTTCCACACATAGACTGGCAGACAAATCAAACCATCGCAGGCAAACCAGACCAAATCCAACACCAGCACTTACTTGACATCATAGCTGATTACTCACTTACCCAAACCACAAGCAATCCAACTCGGGGTGACCACATACTTGACCTAGGACTTACCAACAGACCAGCTATAGTTAACAAGACTGAAACAGCACCTCCCATTGGTAAAGCAGACCACGACATAGTTTTCACAGAAATAGATGTAAGACTGAAAAGAGCACGCAAACAACCACGACACGTATACACCTATCACAAAGCCAATTGGGACAATATAAAAGAAGACCTCACCAAACTAGACAGTACACTCGACGAACTGACCGACAAAACAGCAAACAACATGTGGAACACGTTCAAATTAACACTCATTGAATCTGTAAACAAAAACATACCCCAAAAACTCCTGACCTATAAACATCGACTCCCATGGATGACACATTCCCTCCTTTGCCTCATAAAACAATCCAAACGCCTACACTCCAAAAGTCGCACTAACCATCAACTCACTCAAAAATACAAAGCAAAAAAAGCTGAAGTACAGAAACAATCACGCAACGCATACCTAAACTACATAGAAAAAATGATCAAAGACATACCCATAAATGAACCAGACTCCACGCACTCTAACAGAAAATACAATCCCAAAAAACTATTCTCATACATCAAAACCACAAGAAAAGAAAACACAGACATCTCATCCCTTCGTAAAGATGGACACCTCATCACAGACCCAACTTTAAAAGCAAACATCCTCAACCAAGAATTCCAAGCTGCCTTCACAACGGAACAGAACAATGACATACCCGACAAAGGACCATCACCACACCCAAATATGCCACAAATTCACATTACATCCAATGGAATCGCAAAATTACTCGGAAACATAAACCCACACAAAGCAACAGGACCTGACCAAATACACGGAAGAATCCTAAAAGAACTCAAAGACACCATAGCACCCCTACTCACAAAAATATTCAACACATCACTCCGCACAGGGACACTACCACACGATTGGAAACATGCCAACGTAAACCCCATTTACAAGAAAGGAGACAAACACAACCCCACAAACTACCGCCCAATTTCACTCACCTGCATCACATGCAAAATCATGGAACACATCATCACAAGCGCCACAATGAAACACCTAGAAGACAACAACATACTTTACAACCTCCAACATGGCTTCCGCTCCTCTAGATCATGCGAAACACAACTCGCCACATTCATCCACGACCTAACACACAACCACAATACAAATAAACAGACAGACATAGTGATAATGGACTTTGCCAAAGCATTTGACAAAGTCCCACACAAACGCCTTCAATACAAACTCAAACACTATGGGATAACAGGGAACACACTCACATGGATTACAGACTTCCTCACACACCGCACCCAAACAGTAGTACTTGAAGGGAAACAATCAAACAAAATTCAAGTAACATCAGGAGTACCTCAAGGAACCTGTTTGGGCCCAATACTCTTTCTCATTTACATCAACGACCTACCAGACTACATAAAACACAGCACCCTCAGACTCTTTGCTGACGACAGCATAATCTATAAAACAATCCACAACAAAGACGACGCTCACAAACTACAACAAGACATAGACGCAGCAGGACAGTGGGAAAAGGACTGGCTCATGACATTTCATCCAAACAAATGTAACATCATATCCACTACAAACAAACGCACCAAAACAATATATAACTACAAACTGCATAACCACACACTGCAACAAGTCGACGCCACCAAATACCTAGGACTTACACTACAAAAAAACCTCAAATGGGACACACACATCAACAACATCGCCGCAAACGCGAACAGATCACTAGGCTTCCTTAAACGTAACCTTAAAATAAACTCACAAAATATAAAAGAACACGCATACAAAGCCCTAGTGAGACCCAAACTAGAATACTGCTCTTCCATATGGGACCCGCACAACACAAACCATATCAACCAGCTAGAGAAAATACAACGCAGAGCAGCACGATACGTACAAAACAGATACCACAACACCAGCTCAGTACAAGACATGATGGACAAACTAAACTGGCCCACACTCCAGACACGCAGACTCAACACTAGACTAATTTTACTATATAAAATTATCCACCATCATGTCGCAATAGACGCAAACACAATCTTACACCCAGCAGACCCTAGGACAAGACAAACACACCCATACACATATAGACACCTATCTGCCACCAAGGACACATACAAATACTCCTTCTTCCCACACACAATAACACAATGGAACCTCCTCCCGGTGGCAGCAGTACAATGCCCTACACTAGAGATCTTCAAGGCACATATACACAACGCAGCCCTTGTCGATCTCAAACACACACCAACACCCTAAACCCACAAAGTTCTTTTATCTTATAGCTCAAAAATTAAAAATTAAAAAACAGCACCGACCCCTCACTGTAAATAACAATTTCCTCACTCTTTTTAACAGCGGCCAGCAAAAACAACCTACATTACCCGTAAACATCATTTCTGATGGAGGGTGTACCCTAAAAGAAGAAGAAGAAGGTGTTGTTTTTGAGAACAATGGGAAGACAATTATATACTGTTTCATAAAAAAACTACCCTATTCACCTTACCTGTGATTTACCGGGGGCCGATTCACCTGTGAACTCACCTTACCTGAGATTTAACTGTGGACAGTCAGCACTACAAATGCATTAAATTGTATTTTTTTTTTAAATGCAATGATACAGATTTCAAGAAATAAAAGTAAAATTATCAAATAGGTAATCAGCACTCAATTGAACATAAAATATACAATCCAGAGATAACAATCTATTGAAGAAATAAAGAGAGATATAGAAAATTATCAAAAGTAATTAATCCTAAATTGTTAGAAATTCGTTTTAGTTATTTAGGATTTATGTTGATATATAATTAATTTTATAATGGAAAATTCTGAACAACACAAGAGAAAATATCTGAACAAGATCGAAAAGCTTTATTTACAATTATGGATGTTTGTAAAAGTAAATTTCAATTTTGAAACCCAAATAAGTTTTTTAGCACTTTTGTAAGGAGCATTTTAAATTATGGGTCTGAAGTGTGGGGGTTTCATATAGCACCTAATATTGAAAAAAATGCATCTAAATTTTTGTCAGAGAATTTAGGGGTTAAGAAAAGTACGCCAATATCATGATCAATCATGAATTAGGAAGACTTCCATTTATTATTATTCGAAAGTTTAGATCGAATTTTTAAATATTAGCTTCAAGTTAAAAACTCAGACAATTGCATGTTACGATGAAATGGTTGGAAAGGGCACTGAAAGGACAGATAGAATAAGAAACAAATTGTTTAGAATAGGTTTGTGATATGTGTAGCAAACAGAAAATACAGAGAATGAAGGTAAAGCATGTATTCCTATATTATATAGAATGACATATATTTCAACAACAATGTATCGACTATATAAATGTGTCATAAAAAAGTTCATTTTGAAAATGTGTTAGTGGTTAATTTTTGTCTTAAACCGTATTTTGATAAAACCTATTTGTTTGAAGTAATCGAAAAAATTAGATTATCGTCTCATAAACTGATTACTAATTATTTAAATTTTTGCAATAGTATCTTTTAGAATTAAGAATTAGTCATAAAATAATTCGTTAGTGAATTACAAAGTTTGTTGTTTTTTTTTCTAGAAAAGGATATTTTAAGCTTTTGATTTTGATAAATAAACAGAAATCTTAGAAAAGTTACATTATTTATTACACAATTTAATATTTCTGATTGAAAAAGTATCATGAAGATAATGTTTGTAATACTTGTGCCTGAGTACCAACAGGTAACTTTTACAGGTAAATTTACCTGTTGGAACTGAGACTACTTTAAGGAAAAAGACTATAACCCCTATCACAACAAACTACCCTGTAGGCAAATTAAAAATGTTGGCGTTCAGAGATAACCCAGCAAATTACATGTCAAAAACAAGGTTCAAGGTCAGACATTACCCATTCAACCATTGATTAAGTTATTCCTGGTAGTGATAGATAGGCTTGTAAAATTAATTACCCCATATACTATTTAGACTCTTAAATCAAAAAGGTTTCAGTATCTTATGTACTTTATGTATAATTGGGAAGATTGCATAAACTGAAAGGCCCAAATTTACGTCACTTTCAGTAAAACTTCAAAAAATCAAGCCAAATAACTTATTCTATTTATATATTTAGTTAAGATTAACGGATATCAGCAATAATCATGATGCTTTCTTACGAGGTTACCGGTACAGCAGCAGTTGAAACTCGGTATTTGTAAACATGCATCCATTTTGAACTGTCATCTAACTTCGACTTGTTGTTTTAGTGGTCCACACCTACAATATTTTGAATTCTTTGGGTTTTTCCCCGACTTTTTCAGAATCATGAAAACATTACCCGAAGTTGCGTATATTGGGCCTTAATCCAATACCTCAAAAGTGGCACTTTTTAATTAATTCTTTAAGAGACAGGAATCTTCATGATGACCTGGCATTCCCTTTTATTTTCATCTGAGTTTGATGAATGTGCATAGCGCACGTGCAAACCAGACGACCCTGTCCGTCGTATAACTTGTGCTTAAATTGAAGTTTTGGTATGGAATGTCCATTATACTAGGGTAACAGTAATATAAAGACATCGTATTCAATACTAGGGTAACAGTAATATAAAGATATCGTAATTCAATACTAGGGTAACAGTAATATAAAGACATCGTATTCAATACTAGGGTAACAGTAATATAAAGATATCGTATTCAATACTAGGGTAACAGTAATATAAAGACATCGTATTCAATACTAGGGTAACAGTAATATAAAGACATCGTATTCAAACTTTGGACTATGTATGGTTTTGCCTGTTTTTGGCCCCCAAATCCATCAAATTTTAAATTTCATTATTGAACACTCAAATAATATTATTTCAAATATAGATTACATCCCTCATGCAATTGTAATAATATTTATTTGTCATTTGTGCTATGGTTGCCATGGTAACCATCCGAAATATGCATAAATTATGCAAATGTAAATATTTGGTCTATTTTGGTCAATTTTTGCATACATTTTCACACAGCAACCATAGAGCGCATTCTTGAACAAAGTTTATATTTCTCCTAAGGATGTGGTATAAGTGCCCACATATTCTCATTTGATATGAAGTTTGTTCAAGAATGCGCTCAATAGTTTCTAATAGAAAAACTATCCAAAAAGTGGCCAAAATTGACTAAATCGTCAAATTTCCCTAATTTATGCATATTTGAGATGGTTTCCATGACAACCAGAGTTGAAACAACAAATAATTATTGTTTCAGTTTTATCAGGGATGTACTCCATATTTGAAATACATTAATTTGAGAGTTCAATAATCTGCTTCAAAATTTGATAAACATTGATTGACCGCCACCTCAAGTGTCAATGTTTACCATGTTCAAAAATATTGAGATAGACCCATACTACTTCATTTCTAATGCCAAGTATCACGTTTCTGGGGAAAATATCGAATGGTACTGGTTTGTGTGCCCAACTACTACCTAATGTGATTGTATTGGGAAATTTCAATAGTAGAAGAACGGGCATTTACGACGATTATATAAATAACGATGTTGTTAATCAAGCGCCTGCGCATGCTATTTGAAATATCATTAATTATGTTAATGATTCTAAATCCAGATTAATCCAAATGTTCCAGTTCTGACCTGTATATTAACCAATTTGGTAGACATCTTCTCTCACTTCATTGAGAATTGTTAATGGACGACATAAAGATGATCATAATGGTAGTACAACGTTTTTAAATAGTAGGGGATCTAGTTTAATAAATTATGTGTATACTTTTGATGATTTTATGAAAAATATAACTCACTTTGAGAGGGGAATATTCAATGTTTTCTCTGACCATTCTCCAATTTGTATTACTGTAGGTTCATGTAAAAAAGACGCTATTTCACCTGAGTTCAATGATAAAGATGATAAATATATACACATGTTAAATGGAATGAGGATCATGCAGAGAGGACATTGTTTTTATTAGAGGAAAACCGTAAAGAGTTATTAAATACTTGTTACAATATTGCGGATAATCAAGAATGTATAAACAAGAGTGTGAATAAGTTTACCAATATGTTAAATGATTTGTTAATGCCTTTAAATATTACTTCATCCATCCATAGAAAGGTTATAAAAAATCGAGAGGAGGATAAACCATGACTTTTAATTTACTAAAGTCAAAAGAAAATAAGAACTTTTTCATATCAAAAAACGAAACTATAAAAAACTGGAAGCTAAATTAAAGCATGAATGTATAGCTCAATAGGGTAATATGTTGAATTATTTACGAAAAAGTAATCTTAAGGCTTTCTACAGCAGGTTTAAGAAAAGGAAAAGTAATGTTCATGGTAATCTTAGTGAACAAGATTTTTTCAATTATTTTAGCGAGTTGTCTTCAACGGATCATGTTGAGAATGAAATGGTCAACGAGTTGAGTTTTTAACAGATTATGATATTAATATACCAAATACTATGTTATAGAACTAGATGATGAAATGACTGAGAGTGAAGTTCTTAAAGCTATCAATAACTTAAGTAACTCGTATGCGTGTGGTCCAGACCTACTGATTAATGAGTATTTCATCAAGGGTAGAGATGTCCTTTTATCATGTCTTGTGGTACTGTTCAACAATTTTTTTTTAATCTGGGTTTTATCCTTCATCATGGTCAGTTGGTGATATAATTCCTATTTTAAAGAAAGGAGACAAAAACGATACCAATAATTACAGAGGAATTGCTCTGGTAAGTTGTTTACATCATTTCTCAATGAGCGTCTTCTGAATTTCGATAGTGACTTCTCTAAAATAAGTGATGGTCAGGTTGGTTTTAAGGAGAATTTATCAACTATTGATGCTATATTTGTATTGAACAAACTAATAAGTAAAACCTTCAAAAATAGGAAAAGGCTGTATTGCTGTGTTATTGATTACAAAAAGGCTTTAGACTTCGTTAATAGACAGAATCTGTGGTACAAACTAATCAAAGAAGGCATAGAAGGAAAGATGTTGAATAGTGTACGTTCTTTATACAGAGATTTAAAATGTTATGTTAAATATAACAAAAACATGCCAGATTTCTTCCAATGTAAAAATGGATTATTCCAAGGGGAATTGTGTATCCTATTTTGTTTTCTTTGTATGTCAATGATTGTAAAATTATTTTTTTAACAGAAGGGTGTCATTCTATTGAGTTACAAACTACTAATTTATTTTTAATGATGTATGCAGACGATATGGTTCTATTAGCCGAAACTTCAGAGGGAATACAAAAAATGTTGGATACGTTATTACTCTACACAAATAAGTGGAATCTTACTGTTAATACGTCTAAAACTAAAGTAATGGTTTTTCGTTACGGGGATATATTAAGAAAAGAGGATAAGTGGTTTTTTGACGGTTGTGTACTAGATAATGTAGACGAATTTAATTATCTTGGGATATTAATGAATTGTAATGGTAAATTCAGGAAAACACAACAACAATTGCTAAACAAGGAAGAAAGGCATTATTTTTAGTTGCAAACGTATCAAAGAAAAAATAGTTTTTGATACATATGTATGTAGTATTTTTGATTATGGAGCGGAAGTTTGGGGTTTCCATAAGGCACCAGATATAGAGAAAATTCACTTAGAGTTTTGTAAAAGATTGTTAGGGGTTAAAAAATCGACTGCGAATTTTATGGTTCACCAAGAGTTAGGAAGAATGCCATTGGAAATAATGAGAAAATTCAGAATTTTTAAATACTGGTTGAAATTAAAACAAACTGGAAATTGTGTTTTACTTGCATGTTATCAGGAAATAGTAGAAAATGGAAATGAATGGTTGAATGGAGTAAAAGAGGAATTATGTAGAATGGGAGTAGGGTACATATGGTATAATGGCGATAGTTATGCATACGATTATGTTATGAAAACTATTAATGGTAGAATGTGTGATATGTTTAAGCAAGAATGTAAAGGAAAAAACAGATGCATCTTCCAAGTGTTCACTGTACAAATTTATGGCTGAAAATTTCTGTTTACAACCATATTTACGTGTTAAACAAACCAATTGGAACTTTAAATCTGAAAGAAATAACCAAAATCAGACTATCATCTCACAAATTAAATATTGCAATTGGTAGGTATAATTGATTAGAAAGGACTGAAAGAACATTGTACATGCTTCAATAGGGGAGACATCAAAGATGATTATCATTTTATATTAAAATGTGAATATTATGTTTATTTTAGAAAACGTCTTATTAAGAAACATTACTATGATAAACCTAGCATGTATACAATCCAACTTATGGAAACAGTGAACAAAAAACAGTTGTCAAATTTAGCCAAATATATTAAATTGAGTAATTAGAAAAGAAAAACCTATGTACAAGTATAGCGAGGAATATCCTTCTACACTATACCAAGTGCGCGAATGTGTGTATCTGAAGTTGTGTTATGGGCGTGTAAGGGTATTGCAGATATTGATTGTGTTATTCTTGTTATTTGTTTATTTTGTACTGATGAGCCATAAGGTTCAAGGTATTAAAGAACTGAACTGAACTGAACCTTTAGATATGTGTGACAGACGATATGTGCGTGCGTCATGCAGGCATAGTGTGTTAGGGAATATACGATGGTTAATTGAAAATAATTACAACTGTCTTAACATTTTTGTTACTTGGAATGTTGCTTGTTTGTTGGTTAAAATTAACTTTTCTGCAGGATATGAAAGTAATTCCTTTTGATTTTGGATTGTAATATAATCCCAATGGGCAAGAAACACTCGACTCTCAAGAAAGCTGATACTACTCTGAAACAGAGCGAGTATACATCATGAAGATCTCCATTAATCTATGACAAATCATTAAAATAGGTTTTACTGTTGTTGACGAGACCGAGATGGCCGTTAGATCAGTTCCCGCTAAATGATTTATAATTGTTTACACCAGTCTAAAGGTCAAGGAAACAGCTTGCTGAAAGGTACAGTCAACGGCCAGAACGTTGGATGCACATGAATGAGTTCTGAAACTTGTTATTAAAAAAACATTTCAAAGCAAATTGTTTAGTAAATATTTATACACTAAATATAAATCAATTATAGCATTTATAAAATAAAGATGTCCTCGTAGTTAGATTAATTATATGATTAAGAGACAAGGGACAGAGTATGTTGGATCATGCAGTACTATAAAAATAAACTCGGGACTTTTTGGCAACCTCCTGGACATAAACTTGGGCGTCGTTGAAAGTCCTCGGAGAAATATGCTTGCTTTTTATCGTCAGTCCGAACACTTGTGTACTACAAGGTACAAAGTTGCTACATGTAAAACATTGGTTACTCATCAATCAATCACACTCTTTCTTTTGTTGTTATTTCTCGTCTTATCAGCTATTCATAAAACCACCCTTATATGCTCCGGAAAAACTAGATTTTTCTCTTTTTCACTTTAAATCATACCAATATTTAAATTTTTAAACAACCACATATTGTTTTAATAGAGCGCCGTGCTAAAACTGTATACATAGAAAAGTATTTAAAGTAAAAACTATTATTTTATTATGATTTGTAGATTATCAAAATTGAAGTTCAAGAAAAGGAAATAAAAAATCTGCTTGAAATCAACTGTTCATCTGGCTCCAATGAAAGCAACCATCGTAAGAAACAATGTGTTGGTCTAAATATCAGAGATTATGACAAAACATCGCCTCGTCACCTCATACGCGTTTGTAGGAGCACATAACCAACTCGTCTAGTTGTAGGCGAGATCAGTACACGTGAACTCATGAATAATTCATTATTTTTGTTTTTTTGTAAACATTTTAATTCGGTGACGAATGCTCTAAAACTGGTGACGAAAGTAATTTGTTGACTCCAGAATTATCTACAGTTAATCACTTTACTGCATTCCATGCTAATTGTGGTCTGATGACCATGGTCATTTCCGCAATGACCTGTCCCCATTCTGACACTTTTGTTGTCCGTTTTTGACAGTTTGATATCGTTTGTCGTATGAAGTGGCGGTCTACGTCACCAGGATCGCGTTCGATTGTAGTGGAAACCTGTGTATGCGTCATCGTTTCGTGCCGCTGCACATCAGGCAGATCACAACAACCTGCTTACCGAAACAATTAAATGCACATAAAATGACCAACACATGCGTCATCACCACGACATGGTGTGTGTATATATAGGTCCACCGAACAATGTCCAGCTCAGAAACAAACCAGCTTTCCAACAAAGCACTACTGCCATATACTCAAACAACATTTCATTTACCTGCAGCTTTAACGTTTGATTTAAGCGGACATTTTATACTTTTTAAATCTGTTTATTGCTATAAGCTCAACGACACAATGAATACCATTATATTGTTGGCTGTAGTGTTATCCGGGGTCCTCTCTAGCTGCAGTGGTCACTATTATCACCGAAGGACATACTTTCATCCAATCGTCCACAAGCGGGTGGTCCGACCTCACCGAGTCTTCGTCCACAGATACCCGACCTACATGATCCAGAGGAAAAGTATGGGAACCGTCTACCCTACCAACGGACACGGACCATTCTACAGACCCAATTTTCCCGCCGGTGTCAACACATTTCATCCTCAAGCAACCGTTAATCCTAACGTAGTGATTTCCTCAAACGGCCGCGTGGTGAACCCAGGAATGGTAACCCCTAATGCCGGTCATTTTATCAACCCTGTCAATGGGGGTTTCGTGAATCCCGGATTCGTTGTACCCAGAGAAGGAGGATTTATCCCCGGTGATGTAAGCGTTGTAGGAACACCAGATGTCGCTAGTGTTGTACCAACATTCCCAAACCTTGGAATCGACTCCATGTCTGAATTGCCTCCAATGGATTTCGATAACAATGTTATCTTCGACGGAATCAACACCTTCCCTGGAAACGACCTGCTAGTTCCAGGAGCTGGAATCGGTTTTCAGACCAAAGATGTCGGTGCTGACGGAAAACCAGTGGTTCAGGAACAAAACAAAAATGGGGACCAAGCAATGCCACAGGACTCGTCATCTCTTGGTGGTGCTTCCGGTATAGGTGCAGGGCTTCCTGCTATCAGTCCCGTAGTTATCACAGATACCAGCAACGGAGCAGAACTTCCGGTTATAACACCGGTTGTAATCACTGATGCGAAGGATTCTACAGGCCTTCCCGACATGACCTTCCCTGAAGTAGGTTTACCAGACAACAACCAGATCTTCCCTGGAGTCGGTGGAGAAAAGAAGAACTCGAGCTGCCATACAACGTAAGTTTATATATTCTTTAAGTTTCCAACAAGCTCCAATATGAGACCTTAATTTAACAAATAAATATTTTTAGTAAAAAACAAACGAATACATTGCTACACAGACAAGTTTCATATTAGATTTTGTATGTTTCCCTTTAGTGGTTGTGACACCGGTGCCGAGTGTGTGTTTGCGGAGGAATACATCTGCCCTGAATACATCCCTTCTGTCGCGTGCGAATGTCGCCTTGGGTGTCGCCTCGACTACAACTTCATCCCTCTGGGTGGATCCATCACAATCGACGTCTGTGGAAACACGTGTTCGTGTAACAACATGTTCGGCGCGGTAAGTTCACTAGCAAGACTGATTGAATCAAGCTTATTATCAAAATATCATTTAAAAAAATACTTTTTCCGAATAAAGCTGTAACATTTGTGGGTTTTTTTATATCAATCCGGATGCCTTGATCAAATGTTATATCATTTTAAACTTATCTGATTGATCTTTTATTTTGTAGGCTGAATGTACGCAGCGCATGTGCAAACCAGAAGACCCAGCTATTTCCGTTACTGGAACGGTTCCCTCAGAAAATGATCTTGGAGGATTCCAGGGCGCATTCGATAGCATAACAGAGTTCCCAACGGCGAAAAGTGACAGCGGGTTCGAACTTCCATCTAGTTCCTCAAACCGAATCACAGTCCCGGAATTACAACAATTCTCCGAACCGATGCAAATAGCGGAAAAAATTGTGAAGGATTCGTCATTGCCGTCTGTCAGTGATGGTTCAGCTACACAGACACTTGTTGTAGGTGATGAACTCAACAATGTCATTGGAATATCGAAAACGGAAGTAACTGTAGCGCCCAAGGAACTTTCTACAGAATCCCCTTTAGTGTAAACAAACTGACAAAACAAACTTCAAATTCCGTTAACTGATAAAGCGGCAAGCATAGTTGATGTATTATCTGGCTGTATATA
The DNA here is from genome assembly GCA_947623455.1 of Mimachlamys varia. Lineage (NCBI taxonomy): Eukaryota > Metazoa > Mollusca > Bivalvia > Pectinida > Pectinidae > Mimachlamys > Mimachlamys varia. The sequence continues at coordinate 53,607,416 of OX392527.1, forward strand.
TGTTTGCAGGCTCGTTCAAGGAGCTTTTCAGAACATTCAGCTTGATACAGCAATAATACATGAACACGTGGCAACTGTTTACGTTTTCAATATGGCCTGGAATCTTATCGCGCATCAAAATGTAACACGATTTATTATACAAGGACAATCGGACGTCAAATGGATTTCGTTCATTCAACGCTGGTAAATGAAAATCCGTGTTCGAGTATTGAACAATGTTCTTCAGACAAGGAAGACTAACACTGAACTTTGAACACGATGTTTTAGATATCGTGATACCTTTTTTAAAGCATGGCTATTAACATGTCCTCATGTACGCTATAGGATAGACAAGGAAGGAATAGAACGATTGAAAAGGAGAAAAGGATAGATAGAGAGTGAAAGGGAAGTTAAGTTATTTATTCACAAAAAAACGAAACTGGAGAAAAGTTTCGTGTCGGTCGAATGTTTTGTTCCCATATAAGGACATGAATAGTAATGTGATTTAGTATTGTGCTAATTATTTATGTCCCCATTAATTTACGTACCTACCTCAATGTCAATGCATCAAAATATATTTTTTATATTATACATGAAATCCTTATACAAATGAATGTCATTTTCTGTATTGTATTGTCTGATTTTTATAATAAAATGAATAATTGCAACTATGAGAAATTTTTTTTTGAGTTATTCAAAAATGCGTTACCGGGAAACATGTTGTCGTTGATTTTTCTTTATTGAACTAATTCAACGAGTTCACTGGGTTTTAATCGATCGGAAGTGTACTTCCCAAACGTTTAAGATGGTCTCTGAACAATTTCAGTCTTTTGCTGTTTTGTATCAAATATGACGCATCATACAACACGCGCGATGATTTGAATTTTGATTTGAATATACTTTATTGCTTTAAACAATAGGATTGGGCACAGGATATACCAACTTATGAAAGCCCTCTCCTCAACAACTATATTACAAATTATAGCAATAGCGACATGTACAATATTCATTATAACTAGTGTAATACAATTGATAAGTAAAGAGAACAGATAGTGAGAAAATAAATAGAAGATAAGAAGAAAAGAAAAAGGGATGATGCAGGATGGATAAAATACCCTGCGACTGTTACAATGGTTCATTCAAAATATTAATAAATTTATATATATGTATAGGCCGCATGGTACGCACTAGCTACATATTCCATTCATGTCGTCTGTTCGATTGTCCATTTAATGCACATTTCTTAAAATCCTTTCTCTGGTCACTCCTGTTCCTTCAAGGTATCTTATCGATGTACCATGCAGATACATTTACAAAATAAATATTGTCTTACTTAACCAGTAAACACTTTAACTATAAACATAAGACAGAGTGAGAGGGTGAGAGAGAGAGAGAGAGAGAGAGAGAGAGAGAGGGTGACAGCAAGATAAATTAGACTGATTTACCTGTTCACACGATAATTTTATTTAAAAACGGGCGATGAACGAGGCAATGTATTAATATTTTACCTATTTTGCGATGACATACAATTGAATAATATTAATGTGTAATTTAAGTCTAATTTAAACGCACATGACCTTCTGCTTCTACATTAGTTTAGACATTTTGGATTCTTTTGGCCCCTATCATCACTGAAGAGTCCTAAGAGGACGAAACAGCTGTATGCAGTTGAATTCATTTTTTCGACATGCTGTATCTATTACTAAAGTTAAAAGGTGCAGCATATGTGTGTGTTACGTCATCTTTAATGATAGGGGATGGCAGACCCTGATGTTGGATTTTTTAGTTCTAGAGGTTTGCTTGAACATAATAGAGGTTTACATAATATACACATTTTCGTAGTACATTATTTGAAATTATACAGAACTAGTTTAATTTTACTTCTAAATTCATAAAATAAAAAGATGTTACGCACTTGACCCTTCTGCTTCTACATTAGTTTGAAATTTTGGATTCCCACCTTTTGGCCCCTAGTATCACTGAAGAGTCCTTGAAGTTGAATTCTTTTGTTCGGCATACAATCTTCGAAAGGTTGTCCTCATATTTTATCTAAGCCTTGATCAGTACAGTCAATTCATAGATTGTATTTTGCTTTCTTATTAAATAGAATATGTGGTTTGACTAAATAATAATGTAAAATCAGTTTAAAAAACATTTGATTTCAACTTGGTTACAAATCACGGGAAACAATCTTTAATACAAACATGTCTTTTAAACTGGCGAGTTTTGTTTTGCTTTGGGTATTCTCACGAGGATGGCAATATATTCAAACAGGACGTTCAGCAATGCTAACTATAGAAATGTCATACCCATGGGAACTACACGTGTGCCTCAGTTAATTATGTCTCCCTTTCGAATGAAGGGAGACATATTAGACACATTGCATTAGTACTGTTTCGTCGGGTTCTTCTTGTGGTTTTTCCCAATAAACTATACTGAATATATCGTGAAGGAATTTGAAGTACACTTTCATCACCGTAAGCCGATGGCAGTGCAATGTCGATATTTCACTTTGACATTGACCTTATGGTCAAGGGTCAAACAAGTGTGAATTTAAATATAACGGATAAAACTTTCAGTATACTTACATAGAACATAGACAATGTGCAGTGCACTGTCATTAGGTCATTGTCACATTTCACCGAAAGGCCAGAGGTCAAAATTGTCCTATTTTTACAAATATTCAAATGTGGACGCCAAGGTAATGTCATCGGTCCTTCACTGTCTATTTACACATGTAACATATTTTATATCTTTTCCTCAAGTTCACCTGAGTAAAGGTAGAAGCCAAATTGTACATCTCCTAACTGCTTAACATTTTGTTTTGACATTATGAAGCAAAGTTGGTCAGCATTAAGCCAGACCAGAAGTTAACTGACCAACCCCCAAAGTCATTGGATCAAAGGTGAAGGTCAGTTTCTTAACTGCTAAACAGTGTGTTATGACATTATGAACTGAAGTTGGTCGGAATCAAACAAGGTGGTATAGTTTAAACCTCTGTCAAGCTAAGGGTCAAATAACATAATATGTCTTTCTTAACGTGTTAGAGTTCTGGTTTCGCTTAAACTTTGTAGTTCGTTAAACCATATTTTATTGCAAGTGAATTAACAAAAGGATTGCGCAAAAGTTATCGCAACTTAGTAATCGCCCTTTCCGCAATAATGTACGAAATATACAAGAATATGCAACTTTCATATAATGCATAGATTTACATGAAAACTGCATATTCTTGTATATTGTTTTTAATGACTTATTGACAATAAAAAAACACGAATAAAAATAAAGAAAATTTAGAGAAGGAACAAGACGATTGTAGATGACCTTTTTCAGTTTTTGTTCTGATCACGCATCCAAGATGGCCACCACAGCAACACATAATCAGCCTTTATGTGGTTATTACTATTTTTATATTTTGCCGATTTCGATTAAAACATGTGTTAGGTGATGATTACATGATGGCTGTTAATTTTACGCAGTCAGAGTGAAAATATTTTGACAAAATGGCCGCCATTTCCTGCTTTCTTATTGGTTGAAATTTAGATATTGACATATTTCATTCACATTTGGTAAGAACATACATTAACAGGACACACTTTACACAGCCGTAACGTTGGCTTTGAAATCTGAGAAACCGCCATTTTGTCCCTTCTGATTGGTAGAAATTTAGATATAGTCCGATTTTGCTCAAATGGTGTAAACGTGGAACAGGGCACAACGAACACAACTCTGTTTTAAAATCTGACAACATAGCCGCCATTTCCTGCCATCTAATTGGTCGAAATTCAGATATTGTCCGATTGCCATCAAATTAATTATTTGTTCAGCATTGCACTGCGGGATCAACTGCCATGTTTTATAGGGGTTATACATATAAATATAAATATAAACTTTATTTATTTTACAATAATAATGAAACAAGTTATGCAAGTTAACGTGCGAGGGGTCTTAATTTGGGAGAAAACCGGAGAACCCAGAAAAAAACCCACATGGTTGGGCAGGTGACCCCATATCCTTTCACGTCCGGTCGGGGAATCAAACCCCGGCCGCTTTGGTGAAAGGCAAGTGCGCTCTTCATTGCGCCATCCGGCCCGACCCGATAGGGATTTGAGGGGATCGGCTTGCGGAGAGGGTTGACTTCCGCTATTGCTCGCAATTGCAATCTAGTTGTAATTTTTGTTTAATGTCATTTTATAGCTATGACGTTAAGAATTATTCCATTCACTAAGTTGCATTCACAAATATTACTTGGGTTAAAATATCAACCGTCAATCGTCATTTGTAGTCCCCATTTGAATATCGTCTATTACTCTTGGTCCATTTTGCCTAAACGCTATTGCTGGTTATTTACGTTTTACGCATACAATACATATAATATGACTAAACATATGATTAAGATTGTGCTGTCGCTGGGGCTCGAACCCGCGACCCTTAGCACTTAGAATGTTTTCATGGGTTCATCTTCGAATACCACAACCCAAGTTCTAATTCCCTTGGTAATGTTCAGGAAACCAAATAGTACTTCCACAAGGGGATCGAACCCTCGATCAGCAGATTTCTCGTCGGACGATCTACCACTGAGATAAATAGAAAATTTAGAAAAGTTTGAAAGCAACCTTAATAAATTCTACGTACAATTTAAATCTCCCAAATACAAATATATTAAGCGTTGAAACAAACATTCATTTTTTCTATTTACTACATTATTTTAGCCACAGTTATCTAATTTTAGTAGTGGCACGGTATATAATATACACATTTTTGTAGTACACGATTTGTAATTATACAGTACTGATTTTAATTTTTTTCTTAATTCATTAATTAAAGGGTTTTTTTTACGCACATGGCCCTTCTGCTTCTACATTAGTTAAGACAATTTTGATTCCCATCATTTGACCCCTTGCATCACTGACGAGACCTAAAAGGACGAAACTGCTGTATGATGCAGTTTAATTAATTTTTTCAGCATTCTGTATATATATTACTAAATCATATAGGTGCAGCATGTGTGGGAGTTAAGTCATCTTTGTTCACCTCAAGCCAGGGACGTATATGTCATATATACGTCCCTGCCTCACGTCAAGCAAAACAAAATTAGAATCATCACGCCATTTTCAGAAAAGCGGGGACTCAAGCGTTTAGTGACGTCACGCTTGAAAACTATAGAGTATTGGAATGCGTTCTCACTGCGGTCATGTAGAGTTGTGATAGTTTGTATCTCTTCAACGTATTCAAGATATGTTTTAGTGGTATGTCACTTGTAAAATGTACTTAACATGAATACCGTAGAGTTAACCATCATATTTGTGTTGACCGTATGATGCCTTAATTTCCCAGAAGGCTTTTACGCATGGAGAAGCACCGGAAGTGCACAAAGTATTTCCAGATCAAACCCCGGCGGCGCTTCGCGACGCTTGGAGATTTGAAAAAATATATATATATGGAGAATACAAGTTATTTAAGAAAGAGGTATATTGCCTAAAAATATTTTCTAACTAGGTTTACCTAAGATGACATCGTTTGTCGTATGAAGTGGGGGTCTACGTCACCAGGATCGCGTTCGATTGTTGTGGAAACCTGTGTATGCGTCATCGTTTCGTACCGCTGCACATCAGACAGACCACAACAACCTGCTTACCGAAACAATGAAATGCACATAAAATGGCATGCGTCATCACCACGACATAGTTTGTGTATATATGTCCACCGAACAATGTCCAGCTCAGAAACAAACCAGCTTTCCAACAAAGCACTTCTGCCTTATACTCAAACAACACTTCATTTACCTGCAGGTTTAACGTTTGATTTAAGTGGACATTTTATGTTTTTTAAATCTGTTGATTGCTATAAACTCAACGACACAATGAATACCATTATATTGTTGGCTGTAGTGTTATCCGGGGTCCTCTCTAGCTGCAGTGGTCACTATTATCGCCGGAGGACATACTTTCATCCAATCGTCCATAAGCGGGTGGTCCGACCTCACCGAGTCTACGTTCACAGATACCCGACCTACATGATCCAGAGGAAAAGTATGGGAACCGTCTACCCTACCAACGGACACGGACCATTCTACAGACCCAATTTTCCCGCCGGTGTAAACACATTTCATCCTCAAGCAACCGTTAATCTTAACGTAGTGATTCCCTCACACGGCCACGTGGTGAACCCAGGAATGGTAACCCCTAATGCCGGTCATTTTATCAACCCGGTCAATGGGGGTTTCGTGAATCCCGGATTCGTTGTACCCAGAGAAGGAGGAGTTATCCCCGGTGATGTAAGCGTTGTAGGAACACCAGATGTCGCTGGTGTTGTACCAACATTCCCAAACCTTGGAATCGACTCCATGTCTGAATTGCCTCCACTGGATTTCGATAACAATGTTATCTTCGACGGAATCAACACCTTCCCTGGAAACGACTTGCTAGTTCCGGGAGCTGGAATCGGTTTTCAGACCAAAGATGTCGGTGCTGACGGAAAACCAGTGGTTCAGGAACAAAACAAAAATGGGGACCAAGCAATGCCACAGGACTCGTCATCTCTTGGTGGTGCTTCCGGTATAGGTGCAGGGCTTCCTGCTATCAGTCCCGTAGTTATCACAGATACCAGCAACGGAGCAGAACTTCCGGTTATAACACCGGTTGTAATCACTGATGCGAAGGATTCTACAGGCCTTCCCGACATGACCTTCCCGGAAGTAGGTTTATCAGTCAATAACCAGATCTTCCCTGGAGTCGGAGGAGAAAAGAAGAACTCGAGCTGCCATACAACGTAAGTTTATATAGTCTTTATGCTTCCAACAACTTTAAGCTCCGATATGCGACCTAAATTTAACAAATAAATATTTTTAGTAAAAAAACAAACAAACGAATACATTGCTAAACAGACTGGTTTCATATTAGATTTTTTATATTTCCCTTTAGTGGTTGTGACACCGGTGCCGAGTGTGTGTTTGCGGAGGAATACATCTGCCCTGAATACATCCCTTCTGTCGCGTGCGAATGTCGCCTTGGGTGTCGCCTCGACTACAACTTCATCCCTCTGGGTGGATCCATCACAATCGACGTCTGTGGAAACACGTGTTCGTGTAACAACATGTTCGGCGCGGTAAGTTCACTAGCAAGACTGATTGAATCAAGCTTATTATCAAAATATCATTTAAAAAAATACTTTTTCCGAATAAAGCTGTAACATTTGTGTTTTTTTTTTATATCAATCCGGATGTCTTGATCAAATGTTACATCATTTTAAACTTATCTGATTGATATTTTATTTTGTAGGCTGAATGTACGCAGCGCATGTGCAAACCAGAAGACCCAGCTATTTCCGTTACTGGAACGGTTCCCTCAGAAAACGATCTTGGAGGATTCCAGGGCGCATTCGATAGCATAACAGAGTTCCCAACGGCGAAAAGTGACAGCGGGTTCGAACTTCCATCTAGTTCCTCAAACCGAATCACAGTCCCGGAATTACAACAATTCTCCGAACCGATGCAAATAGCAGAAAAAATTGTGAAGGATTCGTCATTACCGTCTGTTAGTGATGTTTCAGCTACACAGACACTTGTTGTAGGTGATGAACTCAACAATGTCATTGGAATATCGAAAACGGAAGTAACTGTAGCGCCCCAAGAACTTTCTACAGAATCCCCTTTAGTGTAAACAAACTGACAAAACAAACTTCAAATTCCGTTAAACTGATAAAGCGGCAAGCATAGTTGATGAATTATCTGATTGTATATATGTCTGTAGGCTCGTTCATGGAGCTTTTTAGAACATTCAGCTTGATACACCAATAATACATGAACACGTGGTAACTGTTTACGTTTTCAATATGGCCTGGAATCTTATCGCTCATCAAAATGTAACACGATGATTTTAAACAAAGACGATAGGACGTCAAATGTCAGGAAACAGAAATTATTTATTGAACGTACGACATGAATGGATATCGTTCATTCAACGCTGGTAAATGAAAATTCGTGTTCGAGTATTGAACAATGTTCTTCAGACAAGGAGCATGAACACTAACACTGAACGTTTGAACACGATGTTTTAGATATCGTGATATCTTTTTTTAAGTCATGGCTATAAACGTGTCCTCGTGTACGCTGTAGGATAGACAAGGAAGGAAGAGAACGATTGAAAAGGAGAAAAGGATAGATAGAGAGTGAAAGGGAAGTTAAGTTATTTATTCACAAAAAAATGAAACTGGAGAAAAGTTTCGTGTCGGTCTCATGTTTTGTTCCCATATAAGGACATGATTCGTAATATGTGTTTTAGTATTGTGCTAATTATTTATTTTAGAGTTATGTCCCCATTAATTTACGTACCTACCTCAATTTCAATGCATCAAAATATATTTTTTTATATTATACATGAAATCCTTATACTAACGAATGTCATTTTCTGTATTGTATTATTTACTTTCATAATAAAATGAATTAACAATGAAAAAATCTTTTATTTTTCGTGCGTCACGTTGTCCGTGATTGTTTTTAATTCTCTATTGGACTATTCATAAATCCACAGATGTATCTCTACAGAAAGATGGGGGATGCCTGTAGTAAGAAGGAGAATGCCTGTAGTAAGATGGAGGATGCCTGTAGTAAGATGGATGATGCCTGTAGTAAGATGGAGGATGCCTGTAGTAAGATGGAGGATGCCTGTAGTAAGATGGAGGATGCCTATAGTAAGATGGAGAATGCCTGTAGTAAGAAGGAGAATGCCTGTAGTAAGATGGAGGATGCCTGTAGTAAGATGGAGGATGCCTGTAGTAAGATGGAGGATGCCTATAGTAAGATGGAGGATGCCTGTAGTAAGATGGATGATGCCTGTAGTAAGATGGAGGATGCCTGTAGTAAGATGGAGGATGCCTGTAGTAAGAAGGAGAATGCCTGTAGTAAGATGGAGGATGCCTGTAGTAAGATGGAGGATGCCTGTAGTAAGATGGAGGATGCCTGTAGTAAGATGGATGATGCCTGTAGTAAGATGGAGGATGCCTGTAGTAAGATGGAGGATGCCTGTAGTAAGATGGAGGATGCCTATAGTAAGATGGAGGATGCCTGTAGTAAGAAGGAGAATGCCTGTAGTAAGATGGAGGATGCCTGTAGTAAGATGGAGGATGCCTGTAGTAAGATGGAGGATGCCTGTAGTAAGACGGAGGATGCCTGTAGTAAGATGGAGGATGCCTGTAGTAAGAAGGAGAATGCCTATAGTAAGATGGAGGATGCCTGTAGTAAGATGGAGGATGCCTGTAGTAAGATGGAGGATGCCTGTAGTAAGATGGATGATGCCTGTAGTAAGATGGAGGATGCCTGTAGTAAGATGGAGGATGCCTGTAGTAAGATGGAGGATGCCTGTAGTAAGAAGGAGAATGCCTATAGTAAGATGGAGGATGCCTGTAGTAAGATGGAGGATGCCTGTAGTAAGAAGGAGGATGCCTGTAGTAAGATGGATGATGCCTGTAGTAAGAAGGAGAATGCCTGTAGTAAGATGGAGGATGCCTGTAGTAAGAAGGAGAATGCCTGTAGTAAGAAGGAGAATGCCTATAGTAAGATGGAGGATGCCTGTAGTAAGATGGAGGATGCCTATAGTAAGATGGAGGATGCCTGTAGTAAGATGGAGGATGCCTGTAGTAAGAAGGAGGATGCCTGTAGTAAGATGGATGATGCCTGTAGTAAGAAGGAGAATGCCTATAGTAAGATGGAGGATGCCTATAGTAAGATGGAGGATGCCTATAGTAAGATGGAGGATGCCTGTAGTAAGATGGAGGATGCCTGTAGTAAGAAGGAGGATGCCTGTAGTAAGATGGAGGATGCCTGTAGTAAGAAGGAGAATGCCTGTAGTAAGATGGAGGATGCCTGTAGTAAGATGGATGATGCCTGTAGTAAGAAGGAGAATGCCTGTAGTAAGATGGAGGATGCCTGTAGTAAGAAGAAGAATGCCTATAGTAAGATGGAGGATGCCTGTAGTAAGAAGGAGAATGCCTGTAGTAAGATGGAGGATGCCTGTAGTAAGATGGAGGATGCCTGTAGTAAGAAGGAGAATGCCTGTAGTAAGATGGAGGATGCCTGTAGTAAGATGGAGGATGCCTGTAGTAAGATGGAGGATACCTGTAGTAAGAAGGAGAATGCCTGTAGTAAGAAGGAGAATGCCTGTAGTAAGATGGAGGATGCCTGTAGTAAGATGGAGGATGTCTGTAGTAAGATGGAGGATGCCTGTAGTAAGAAGGAGGATGCATGTAGTAAGATGGAGGATGCCTGTAGTAAGAAGGAGAATGCCTGTAGTAAGATGGAGAATGCCTGTAGTAAGATGGAGAATGCCTGTAGTAAGATGGAGGATGCCTGTAGTAAGAAGGAGGATGCCTGTAGTAAGAAGGAGAATGTCTGTAGTAAGAAGGAGAATGCCATAGTAAGATGGAGGATGCCTGTAGTAAGATGGAGGATGCCTGTAGTAAGAAGGAGAATGCCTGTAGTAAGAAGGAGGATGCCTATAGTAAGATGGATGATGCCTGTAGTAAGATGGAGGATGCCTGTAGTAAGATGGAGGATGCCTGTAGTAAGAAGGAGAATGCCTATAGTAAGATGGAGGATGCCTATAGTAAGATGGATGATGCCTGTAGTAAGAAGGAGAATGCCTATAGTAAGATGGAGAATGCCTATAGTAAGATGGATGATGCCTGTAGTAAGATGGAGAATGCCTGTAGTAAGATGGAGAATGCCTGCAGTAAGAAGGAGGATGCCTGTAGTAAGAAGGAGAATGCCTATAGTAAGATGGAGGATGCCTGTAGTAAGATGGAGGATGCCTGTTGTAAGATGGATGATGCCTGTAGTAAGATGGAGAATGCCTATAGTAAGATGGATGATGCCTGTAGTAAGATGGAGAATGCCTATAGTAAGATGGATGATGCCTGTAGTAAGAAGGAGAATGCCTGTAGTAAGATGGAGGATGCCTGTAGTAAGAAGGAGAATGCCTGTAGTAAGAAGGAGAATGCCTATAGTAAGATGGAGGATGCCTGTAGTAAGAAGGAGAATGCCTATAGTAAGAAGGAGAATGCCTGTAGTAAGAAGGAGAATGCCTATAGTAAGAAGGAGAATGCCTGTAGTAAGAAGGAGAATGCCTGTAGTAAGATGGAGGATGCCTGTAGTAAGATGGAGGATGCCTGTAGTAAGAAGGAGAATGCCTATAGTAAGATGGAGGATGCCTGTAGTAAGATGGAGGATGCCTGTAGTAAGAAGGAGAATGCCTGTAATAAGATGGAGGATGCCTGTAGTAAGATGGAGGATGCCTATAGTAAGATGGATGATGCCTGTAGTAAGAAGGAGAATGCCTGTAGTAAGATGGAGGATGCCTGTAGTAAGATAGGGGATGCCTATAGTAAGATGGGTGATGCCTATAGTAAGATGGATGATGCCTGTAGTAAGAAGGAGAATGCCTGTAGTAAGATGGAGGATGCCTATAGTAAGAAGGAGAATGCCTGTAGTAAGATGGAGGATGCCTGTAGTAAGATGGAGGATGCAAGTAGTAAGATGGAGAATGCCTGTAGTAAGATGGAGGATGCCTGTAGTAAGATGGAGAATGCCTGTAGTAAGATGGAGGATGCCTGTAGTAAGATGGAGGATGTCTATAGTAAGATGGAGGATGCCTGTAGTAAGAAGGAGAATGCCTGTAGTAAGATGGAGGATGCCTGTAGTAAGAAGGAGAATGCCTGTAGTAAGAAGGAGAATGCTTGTAGTAAGATGGAGGATGCCTGTAGTAAGATGGAGGATGCCTGTAGTAAGATGGAGGATGCCTGTAGTAAGATGGAGGATGCCTGTAGTAAGATGGAGGATGCCTGTAGTAAGATGGAGGATGCCTGTAGTAAGATGGAGGATGCCTGTAGTAAGAAGGAGAATGCCTGTAGTAAGAAGGAGAATGCTTGTAGTAAGATGGAGGATGCCTGTAGTAAGAAGGAGAATGCCTGTAGTAAGATGGAGGATGCCTGTAGTAAGATGGAGAATGCCTGTAGTAAGATGGAGGATGCCTGTAGTAAGATTGAGGATGCCTGTAGTAAGATGGAGGATGCCTGTAGTAAGATGGAGGATGCCTGTAGTAAGATGGAGGATGCCTGTAGTAAGATGGAGGATGCCTATAGTAAGATGAAGGATGCCTGTAGTAAGAAGGAGAATGCCTGTAGTAAGATGGAGGATGCCTGTAGTAAGATGGAGGATGCCTGTAGTAAGATGGAGGATGCCTGTAGTAAGATGGAGGATGCCTGTAGTAAGATGGAGGATGCCTGTAGTAAGATGGAGGATGCCTGTAGTAAGAAGGAGAATGCCTGTAGTAAGATGGAGGATGCCTGTAGTAAGATGGAGGATGCCTGTACTAAGAATGAGAATGCCTATAGTAAGATGGAGGATGCCTGTAGTAAGATGGAGGATGCCTGTAGTAAGATGGATGATGCCTGTAGTAAGATGGAGGATGCCTGTAGTAAGATGGAGGATGCCTGTAGTAAGATGGAGGATGCCTGTAGTAAGAAGGAGAATGCCTATAGTAAGATGGAGGATGCCTGTATTAAGATGGAGGATGCCTGTAGTAAGAAGGAGGATGCCTGTAGTAAGATGGATGATGCCTGTAGTAAGAAGGAGAATGCCTGTAGTAAGATGGAGGATGCCTGTAGTAAGAAGGAGAATGCCTGTAGTAAGATGGAGGATGCCTGTAGTAAGATAGAGGATGCCTGTAGTAAGAAGGAGAATGCCTGTAGTAAGATGGAGGATGCCTATAGTAAGATGGAGGATGCCTATAGTAAGATGGAGGATGCCTGTAGTAAGATGGAGGAAGCCTGTAGTAAGAAGGAGGATGCCTGTAGTAAGATGGATAATGCCTGTAGTAAGAAGGAGAATGCCTATAGTAAGATGGAGGATGCCTATAGTAAGATGGGTGATGCCTATAGTAAGATGGAGGATGCCTGTAGTAAGATGGAGGATGCCTGTAGTAAGAAGGAGGATGCCTGTAGTAAGATGGATGATGCCTGTAGTAAGAAGGAGAATGCCTGTAGTAAGATGAAGGATGCCTGTAGTAAAATGGATGATGCCTGTAGTAAGAAGGAGAATGCCTGTAGTAAGATGAAGGATGCCTGTAGTAAGAAGGAGAATGCCTATAGTAAGATGGAGGATGCCTGTAGTAAGATGGAGGATGCCTGTAGTAAGATGGAGGATGCCTGTAGTAAGATGGAGGATGCCTGTAGTAAGATGGATGATGCCTGTAGTAAGAAGGAGAATGCCTGTAGTAAGATGGAGGATGCCTGTAGTAAGAAGGAGAATGCCTATAGTAAGATGGAGGATGCCTGTAGTAAGATGGAGGATGCCTGTAGTAAGATGGAGGATGCCTGTAGTAAGATGGAGGATGCCTGTAGTAAGATGGATGATGCCTGTAGTAAGAAGGAGAATGCCTATAGTAAGATGGAGGATGCCTGTAGTAAGATGGAGGATGTCTGTAGTAAGATGGAGAATGCCTGTAGTAAGATGGAGGATGCCTGTAGTAAGATGGAGGATGCCTGTAGTAAGATGGAGGATGCCTGTAGTAAGATGGAGGATGTCTGTAGTAAGATGGAGAATGCCTATAGTAAGATGGAAGTTGCCTGTAGTAAGAAGGAGAATGCCTATAGTAAGATGGAGGATGCCTGTAGTAAGAAGGAGAATGCCTGTAGTAAGATGGAGAATGCCTGCAGTAAGATGGAGAATGCCTGTAGTAAGATGGAGGATGCCTGTAGTAAGATGGATGATGTCTGTAGTAAGAAGGATGATGCCTGTTGTAAGAAGGAGAATGCCTGTAGTAAGATGGAGGATGCCTGTAGTAAGAAGGAGAATGCCTGTAGTAAGATGGAGGATGTCTGTAGTAAGATGGAGAATGCCTGTAGTAAGATGGAGGATGCCTGTAGTAAGATGGAGGATGCCTGTAGTAAGAAGGAGAATGCCTGTAGTAAGAAGGAGAATGCCTGTAGTAAGATGGAGAATGCCCTTAGTAAGATGGAGGATGCCTGTAGTAAGATGGATGATGTCTGTAGTAAGAAGGAGAATGTCTGTAGTAAGAAGGAGAATGCCTATAGTAAGAAGGAGAATGCCTGTAGTAAGAAGGAGAATGCCTGTAGTAAGATGGAGAATGCCTATAGTAAGATGGAGGATGCCTGTAGTAAGATGGAGGATGCCTGTAGTAAGAAGGAGAATGCCTGTAGTAAGAAGGAGAATGCCTATAGTAAGATGGATGATGCCTGTAGTAAGATGGAGGATGCCTGTAGTAAGATGGAGGATGCCTGTAGTAAGAAGGAGAATGCCTATAGTAAGATGGAGAATGCCTATAGTAAGATGGATGATGCCTGTAGTAAGATGGATGATGCCTGTAGTAAGATGGATGATGCCTGTAGTAAGATGGAGAATGCCTATAGTAAGATGGATGATGCCTGTAGTAAGATGGAGAATGCCTATAGTAAGATGGAGAATGCCTGTAGTAAGAAGGAGAATGCCTGTAGTAAGATGGAGGATGCCTGTAGTAAGAAGGAGAATGCCTGTAGTAAGAAGGAGAATGCCTATAGTAAGATGGAGGATGCCTGTAGTAAGATGGAGAATGCCTATAGTAAGAAGGAGAATGCCTGTAGTAAGAAGGAGAATGCCTGTAGTAAGATGGAGGATGCCTGTAGTAAGATGGATGATGCCTGTAGTAAGAAGGAGAATGCCTGTAATAAGATGGAGGATGCCTGTAGTAAGATGGAGGATGCCTATAGTAAGATGGATGATGCCTGTAGTAAGAAGGAGAATGCCTGTAGTAAGATGGAAGATGCCTGTAGTAAGATGGGGGATGCCTATAGTAAGATGGATGATGCCTATAGTAAGATGGATGATGCCTGTAGTAAGAAGGAGAATGCCTGTAGTAAGATGGAGGATGCTCGTAGTAAGAAGGAGAATGCCTGTAGTAAGATGGAGGATGCCTGTAGTAAGATGGAGGATGCCTGTAGTAAGATGGAGAATGCCTGTAGGAAGATGGAGGATGCCTGTAGTAAGATGGAGAATGCCTGTAGTAAGATGGAGGATGCCTGTAGTAAGATGGAGGATGCCTGTAGTAAGATGGAGGATGCCTGTAGTAAGAAGGAGAATGCCTGTAGTAAGAAGGAGAATGTCTGTAGTAAGATGGAGGATGCCTGTAATAAGATGGAGGATGCCTGTAGTAAGATGGAGGATGCCTGTAGTAAGATGGAGGATGCCTGTAGTAAGAAGGAGAATGCCTATAGTAAGATGGAGGATGCTTGTAGTAAGATGGAGGATGCCTGTAGTAAGATGGAGGATGCCTGTAGTAAGATGGAGGATGCCTGTAGTAAGATGGAAGATGCCTGCAGTAAGATGGAGGATGCCTGTAGTAAGAAGGAGAATGCCTATAGTAAGATGGAGGATGCCTGTAGTAAGATGGAAGATGCCTGTAGTAAGATGGAGAATGTCTGTAGTAAGAAGGAGAATGCCTGTAGTAAGAAGGAGAATGCCTGTAGTAAGATGGAGGATGCCTGTAGTAAGAAGGAAAATGCCTGTAGTAAGATGGAGGATGCCTGTAGTAAGAAGGAGAATGCCTGTAGTAAGATGGAGGATGCCTGTAGTAAGATGGAGGATGCCTGTAGTAAGAAGGAGAATGCCTATAGTAAGATGGAGGATGCCTATAGTAAGATGGAGGATGCCTATAGTAAGATGGAGGATGCCTGTAGTAAGATGGAGGATGCCTGTAGTAAGAAGGAGGATGCCTGTAGTAAGATGGATGATGCCTGTAGTAAGAAGGAGAATGCCTATAGTAAGATGGAGGATGCCTATAGTAAGATGGAGGATGCCTATAGTAAGATGGGGGATGCCTGTAGTAAGATGGAGGATGCCTGTAGTAAGAAGGAGGATGCCTGTAGTAAGATGGATGATGCCTGTAGTAAGAAGGAGAATGCCTGTAGTAAGATGGATGATGCCTGTAGTAAGAAGGAGAATGCCTGTAGTAAGATGGAGGATGCCTGTAGTAAGATGGAGAATGCCTGTAGTAAGATGGATGATGCCTGTAGTAAGAAGGAAAATGCCTATAGTAAGATGGAGAATGCCTATAGTAAGAAGGAGAATGCCTGTAGTAAGAAGGAGAATGCCTGTAGTAAGATGGAGGATGCCTGTAGTAAGAAGGAGAATGCCTGTAGTAAGAAGGAGAATGCCTATAGTAAGATGGAGGATGCCTGTAGTAAGATGGATGATGCCTGTAGTAAGAAGGAGAATGCCTGTAGTAAGAAGGAGAATGCCTGTAGTAAGAAGGAGAATGCCTGTAGTAAGAAGGAGAATGCCTATAGTAAGATGGAGGATGCCTGTAGTAAGATGGATGATGCCTGTAGTAAGGAGGAGAATGTCTGTAGTAAGAAGGAGAATGTCTGTAGTAAGAAGGAGAATGCCTGTAGTAAGATGGATGATGCCTATAGTAAGAAGGAGAATGCCTGTAGTAAGAAGGAGAATGCCTATAGTAAGATGGAGGATGCCTGTAGTAAGAAGGAGAATGCCTATAGTAAGATGGATGATGCATATAGTAAGAAGGAGAATGCCTGTAGTAAGAAGGAGAATGCCTGTAGTAAGAAGGAGAATGCCTGTAGTAAGATGGAGAATGCCTGTAGTAAGAAGGAGAATGCCTGTAGTAAGAAGGAGAATGCCTATAGTAAGATGGAGGATGCCTGTAGTAAGATGGATGATGCCTGTAGTAAGACGGAGGATGCCTGTAGTAAGATGGATGATGTCTGTAGTAAGAAGGAGAATGTCTGTAGTAAGAAGGAGAATGCCTATAGTAAGAAGGAGAATGCCTGTAGTAAGAAGGAGAATGCCTGTAGTAAGATGGAGAATGCCTGTAGTAAGATGGAGGATGCCTGTAGTAAGATGGAGGATGCCTGTAGTAAGAAGGAGAATGTCTGTAGTAAGAAGGAGAATACCTATAATAAGATGGAGGATGCCTGTAGTAAGATGGAGGATGCCTGTAGTAAGAAGGAGAATGCCTGTAGTAAGAAGGAGAATGCCTATAGTAAGATGGATGATGCCTGTAGTAAGATGGAAGATGCCTGTAGTAAGATGGAGGATGCCTGTAGTAAGAAGGAGAATGCCTATAGTAAGATGGAGAATGCCTATAGTAAGATGGATGATGCCTGTAGTAAGAAGGAGAATGCCTATAGTAAGATGGAGAATGCCTATAGTAAGAAGGAGAATGCCTGTAGTAAGATGGAGGATGCCTGTAGTAAGATGGAGGATGCCTGTAGTAAGAAGGAGGATGCCTGTAGTAAGATGGATGATGCCTGTAGTAAGAAGGAGAATGCCTGTAGTAAGATGGAGGATGCCTGTAGTAAGATGGAGGATGCCTGTAGTAAGATGGATGATGCCTGTAGTAAGAAGGAGAATGCCTATAGTAAGATGGAGAATGCCTATAGTAAGAAGGAGAATGCCTGTAGTAAGAAGGAGAATGCCTGTAGTAAGATAGAGGATGCCTGTAGTAAGAAGGAGAATGCCTGTAGTAAGAAGGAGAATGCCTATAGTAAGATGGAGGATGCCTGTAGTAAGATGGATGATGCCTGTAGTAAGAAGGAGAATGCCTGTAGTAAGAAGGAGAATGCCTGTAGTAAGAAGGAGAATGCCTGTAGTAAGAAGGAGAATGCCTGTAGTAAGAAGGAGAATGCCTGTAGTAAGATGGAGGATGCCTGTAGTAAGAAGGATAATGCCTGTAGTAAGAAGGAGAATGCCTGTAATAAGATGGAGGATGCCTGTAGTAAGATGGAGGATGCCTGTAGTAAGATGGATGATGCCTGTAGTAAGATGGAGGATGCCTGTAGTAAGATGGATGATGTCTGTAGTAAGAAGGAGAATGTCTGTAGTAAGAAGGAGAATGCCTATAGTAAGAAGGAGAATGCCTGTAGTAAGAAGGAGAATGCCTGTAGTAAGATGGAGAATGCCTGTAGTAAGATGGAGGATGCCTGTAGTAAGATGGAGGATGCCTGTAGTAAGAAGGAGAATGTCTGTAGTAAGAAGGAGAATGCCATAGTAAGATGGAGGATGCCTGTAGTAAGAAGGAGGATGCCTGTAGTAAGAAGGAGAATGCCTGTAGTAAGAAGGAGAATGCCTATAGTAAGATGGATGATGCCTGTAGTAAGATGGAGGATGCCTGTAGTAAGATGGAGGATGCCTGTAGTAACAAGGAGAATGCCTATAGTAACAAGGAGAATGCCTATAGTAAGATGGATGATGCCTGTAGTAAGAAGGAGAATGCCTATAGTAAGATGGAGAATGCCTATAGTAAGAAGGAGAATGCCTGTAGTAAGAAGGAGAATGCCTGTAGTAAGAAGGAGAATGCCTATAATAAGATGGAGGATGCCTGTAGTAAGATGGATGATGCCTGTAGTAAGATGGATGATGCCTGTAGTAAGATGGATGATGCCTGTAGTAAGAAGGAGAATGCCTGTAGTAAGATGGAGAATGCCTATAGTAAGATGGATGATGCCTGTAGTAAGATGGAGGATGCCTGTAGTAAGATGGAGGATGCCTGTAGTAAGATGGAGGATGCCTGTAGTAAGAAGGAAAATGCCTATAGTAAGATGGAGGATGCCTGTAGTAAGATGGAGGATGCCTGTAGTAAGATGGAGGATGCCTGTAGTAAGATGGAGGATGCCTGTAGTAAGATGGAGGATGCCTGCAGTAAGATGGAGGATGCCTGTAGTAAGAAGGAGAATGCCTATAGTAAGATGGAGGATGCCTGTAGTAAGATGGAGGATGCCTGTAGTAAGATGGAGAATGTCTGTAGTAAGAAGGAGAATGCCTGTAGTAAAAAGGAGAATGCCTGTAGTAAGATGGAGGATGCCTGTAGTAAGAAGGAAAATGCCTTCAGTAAGATGGAGGATGCCTGTAGTAAGAAGGAGAATGCCTGTAGTAAGATGGAGGATGCCTGTAGTAAGATGGAGGATGCCTGTAGTAAGATGGAGAATGCCTATAGTAAGATGGATGATGCCTGTAGTAAGAAGGAGAATGCCTATAGTAAGATGGAGAATGCCTATAGTAAGATGGATGATGCCTGTAGTAAGAAGGAGAATGCCTGTAGTAAGATGGAGGATGCCTGTAGTAAGAAGGAGAATGCCTATAGTAAGATGGAGAATGCCTATAGTAAGATGGATGATGCCTGTAGTAAGAAGGAGAATGCCTGTAGTAAGATGGAGGATGCCTGTAGTAAGAAGGAGAATGCCTATAGTAAGATGGAGAATGCCTATAGTAAGATGGATGATGCCTGTAGTAAGAAGGAGAATGCCTATAGTAAGATGGAGAATGCCTATAGTAAGAAGGAGAATGCCTGTAGTAAGATGGAGGATGCCTGTAGTAAGATGGAGGATGCCTGTAGTAAGAAGGAGGATGCCTGTAGTAAGATGGATGATGCCTGTAGTAAGAAGGAGAATGCCTGTAGTAAGATGGAGGATGCCTGTAGTAAGATGGAGGATGCCTGTAGTAAGATGGATGATGCCTGTAGTAAGAAGGAGAATGCCTATAGTAAGATGGAGAATGCCTATAATAAGAAGGAGAATGCCTGTAGTAAGAAGGAGAATGCCTGTAGTAAGATAGAGGATGCCTGTAGTAAGAAGGAGAATGCCTGTAGTAAGAAGGAGAATGCCTATAGTAAGATGGATGATGCCTGTAGTAAGATGGATGATGCCTGTAGTAAGAAGGAGAATGCCTGTAGTAAGAAGGAGAATGCCTGTAGTAAGAAGGAGAATGCCTGTAGTAAGAAGGAGAATGCCTGTAGTAAGAAGGAGAATGCCTGTAGTAAGATGGAGGATGCCTGTAGTAAGAAGGATAATGCCTGTAGTAAGAAGGAGAATGCCTGTAGTAAGATGGAGGATGCCTGTAGTAAGAAGGAGAATGCCTGTAGTAAGAAGGAGAATGCCTATAGTAAGATGGAGGATGCCTGTAGTAAGATGGATGATGCCTGTAGTAAGATGGAGGATGCCTGTAGTAAGATGGATGATGTCTGTAGTAAGAAGGAGAATGTCTGTAGTAAGAAGGAGAATGCCTATAGTAAGAAGGAGAATGCCTGTAGTAAGAAGGAGAATGCCTGTAGAAAGATGGAGAATGCCTGTAGTAAGATGGAGGATGCCTGTAGTAAGATGGAGGATGCCTGTAGTAAGAAGGAGAATGTCTGTAGTAAGAAGGAGAATGCCATAGTAAGATGGAGGATGCCTGTAGTAAGATGGAGGATGCCTGTAGTAAGAAGGAGAATGCCTGTAGTAAGAAGGAGAATGCCTATAGTAAGATGGATGATGCCTGTAGTAAGATGGAGGATGCCTGTAGTAAGATGGAGGATGCCTGTAGTAACAAGGAGAATGCCTATAGTAAGATGGAGAATGCCTATAGTAAGATGGATGATGCCTGTAGTAAGAAGGAGAATGCCTATAGTAAGATGGAGAATGCCTATAGTAAGAAGGAGAATGCCTGTAGTAAGAAGGAGAATGCCTGTAGTAAGAAGGAGAATGCCTATAATAAGATGGAGGATGCCTGTAGTAAGATGGATGATGCCTGTAGTAAGATGGATGATGCCTGTAGTAAGATAGATGATGCCTGTAGTAAGAAGGAGAATGCCTGTAGTAAGATGGAGAATGCCTATAGTAAGATGGATGATGCCTGTAGTAAGATGGAGGATGCCTGTAGTAAGATGGAGGATGCCTGTAGTAAGAAGGAGAATGCCTATAGTAAGATGGAGGATGCCTGTAGTAAGATGGAGGATGCCTGTAGTAAGATGGATGATGCCTGTAGTAAGATGGAGGATGCCTGTAGTAAGATGGAGGATGCCTGCAGTAAGATGGAGGATGCCTGTAGTAAGAAGGAGAATGCCTATAGTAAGATGGAGGATGCCTGTAGTAAGATGGAGGATGCCTGTAGTAAGATGGAGAATGTCTGTAGTAAGAAGGAGAATGCCTGTAGTAAAAAGGAGAATGCCTGTAGTAAGATGGAGGATGCCTGTAGTAAGAAGGAAAATGCCTTCAGTAAGATGGAGGATGCCTGTAGTAAGAAGGAGAATGCCTGTAGTAAGATGGAGGATGCCTGTAGTAAGATGGAGGATGCCTGTAGTAAGATGGAGAATGCCTATAGTAAGATGGATGATGCCTGTAGTAAGAAGGAGAATGCCTGTAGTAAGATGGAGGATGCCTGTAGTAAGAAGGAGAATGCCTGTAGTAAGAAGGAGAATGCCTATAGTAAGATGGAGGATGCCTGTAGTAAGAAGGAGAATGCCTATAGTAAGAAGGAGAATGCCTGTAGTAAGAAGGAGAATGCCTGTAGTAAGATGGAGGATGCCTGTAGTAAGATGGAGGATGCCTGTAGTAAGAAGGAGAATGCCTATAGTAAGATGGAGGATGCCTGTAGTAAGATGGAGGATGCCTGTAGTAAGAAGGAGAATGCCTGTAATAAGATGGAGGATGCCTGTAGTAAGATGGAGGATGCCTATAGTAAGATGGATGATGCCTGTAGTAAGAAGGAGAATGCCTATAGTAAGATGGAGGATGCCTGTAGTAAGATGGGGGATGCCTATAGTAAGATGGGTGATGCCTATAGTAAGATGGATGATGCCTGTAGTAAGAAGGAGAATGCCTGTAGTAAGATGGAGGATGCCTATAGTAAGAAGGAGAATGCCTGTAGTAAGATGGAGGATGCCTGTAGTAAGATGGAGGATGCCTGTAGTAAGATGGAGAATGCCTGTAGTAAGATGGAGGATGCCTGTATTAAGATGGAGGATGCCTGTAGTAAGATGGATGATGCCTGCAGTAAAAAGGAGAATGCCTGTAGTAAGATGGAGGATGCCTGTAGTAAGATGGAGAATGCCTGTAGTAAGAAGGAGAATGCCTATAGTAAGATGGAGGATGCCTGTAGTAAGATGGATGATGCCTGTAGTAAGATGGAGGATGCCTGTAGTAAGAAGGAGAATGCCTATAGTAAGATGGAGGATACCTGTAGTAAGATGGAGGATGCCTGTAGTAAGAAGGAGAATGCCTGTAATAAGATGGAGGATGCCTGTAGTAAGATGGAGGTTGCCTATAGTAAGATGGATGATGCCTGTAGTAAGAAGGAGAATACCTGTAGTAAGATGGAGGATGCCTGTAGTAAGATGGGGGATGCCTATAGTAAGATGGATGATGCCTATAGTAAGATGGATGATGCTTGTAGTAAGAAGGAGAATGCCTGTAGTAAGATGGAGGATGCCTATAGTAAGAAGGAGAATGCCTGTAGTAAGATGGATGATGCCTGTAGTAAGATGAAGGATGCCTGTAGTAAGATGGAGAATGCCTGTAGTAATATGGAGGATGCCTGTAGTAAGATGGAGGATGTCTATAGTAAGATGGAGGATGCCTGTAGTAAGAAGGAGAATGCCTGTAGTAAGATGGAGGATGCCTGTAGTAAGAAGGAGAATGCCTGTAGTAAGAAGGAGAATGCTTGTAGTAAGATGGAGGATGCCTGTAGTAAGATGGAGGATGCCTGTTGTAAGATGGAGGATGCCTGTAGTAAGATGGAGGATGCCTGTAGTAAGATGGAGGATGCCTGTAGTAAGATGGAGGATGCCTGTAGTAAGATGGAGGATGCCTGTAGTAAGAAGGAGAATGCCTGTAGTAAGAAGGAGAATGCTTGTAGTAAGATGGAGGATGCCTGTAGTAAGAAGGAGAATGCCTGTAGTAAGATGGAGGATGCCTGTAGTAAGATGGAGAATGCCTATAGTAAGATGGAGGATGCCTGTAGTAAGATTGAGGATGCCTGTAGTAAGATGGAGGATGCCTGTAGTAAGATGGAGGATGCCTGTAGTAAGATGGAGGATGCCTGTAGTAAGATGGAGGATGCCTATAGTAAGATGGAGGATGCCTGTAGTAAGAAGGAGAATGCCTGTAGTAAGATGGAGGATGCCTGTAGTAAGATGGAGGATGCCTGTAGTAAGATGGAGGATGCCTGTAGTAAGATGGAGGATGCCTGTAGTAAGATGGAGGATGCCTGTAGTAAGATGGAGGATGCCTGTAGTAAGATGGAGGATGCCTGTAGTAAGATGGAGGATGCCTGTAGTAAGATGGAGGATGCCTGTACTAAGAATGAGAATGCCTATAGTAAGATGGAGGATGCCTGTAGTAAGATGGAGGATGCCTGTAGTAAGATGGATGATGCCTGTAGTAAGATGGAGGATGCCTGTACTAAGAATGAGAATGCCTAAAGTAAGATGGAGGATGCCTGTAGTAAGAAGGAGAATGCCTGTAGTAAGATGGATGATGCCTGTAGTAAGATGGAGGATGCCTGTAGTAAGATGGAGGATGCCTGTAGTAAGATGGAGGATGCCTGTAGTAAGAAGGAGAATGCCTATAGTAAGATGGAGGATGCCTGTAGTAAGAAGGAGGATGCCTGTAGTAAGATGGATGATGCCTGTAGTAAGAAGGAGAATGCCTGTAGTAAGATGGAGGATGCCTGTAGTAAGATGGAGAATGCCTGTAGTAAGATGGATGATGCCTGTAGTAAGAAGGAAAATGCCTATAGTAAGATGGAGAATGCCTATAGTAAGAAGGAGAATGCCTGTAGTAAGAAGGAGAATGCCTGTAGTAAGATGGAGGATGCCTGTAGTAAGAAGGAGAATGCCTGTAGTAAGAAGGAGAATGCCTATAGTAAGATGGAGGATGCCTGTAGTAAGATGGATGATGCCTGTAGTAAGAAGGAGAATGACTGTAGTAAGAAGGAGAATGCCTGTAGTAAGAAGGAGAATGCCTGTAGTAAGAAGGAGAATGCCTGTAGTAAGAAGGAGAATGCCTATAGTAAGATGGAGGATGCCTGTAGTAAGATGGATGATGCCTGTAGTAAGAAGGAGAATGTCTGTAGTAAGAAGGAGAATGTCTGTAGTAAGAAGGAGAATGCCTGTAGTAAGATGGATGATGCCTATAGTAAGAAGGAGAATGCCTGTAGTAAGAAGGAGAATGCCTATAGTAAGATGGAGGATGCCTGTAGTAAGAAGGAGAATGCCTATAGTAAGATGGATGATGCATATAGTAAGAAGGAGAATGCCTGTAGTAAGAAGGAGAATGCCTGTAGTAAGAAGGAGAATGCCTGTAGTAAGATGGAGGATGCCTGTAGTAAGAAGGAGAATGCCTGTAGTAAGAAGGAGAATGCCTATAGTAAGATGGAGGATGCCTGTAGTAAGATGGATGATGCCTGTAGTAAGATGGAGGATGCCTGTAGTAAGATGGATGATGTCTGTAGTAAGAAGGAGAATGTCTGTAGTAAGAAGGAGAATGCCTATAGTAAGAAGGAGAATGCCTGTAGTAAGAAGGAGAATGCCTGTAGTAAGATGGAGAATGCCTGTAGTAAGATGGAGGATGCCTGTAGTAAGATGGAGGATGCCTGTAGTAAGAAGGAGAATGTCTGTAGTAAGAAGGAGAATACCTATAATAAGATGGAGGATGCCTGTAGTAAGATGGAGGATGCCTGTAGTAAGAAGGAGAATGCCTGTAGTAAGAAGGAGAATGCCTATAGTAAGATGGATGATGCCTGTAGTAAGATGGAAGATGCCTGTAGTAAGATGGAGGATGCCTGTAGTAAGAAGGAGAATGCCTATAGTAAGATGGAGAATGCCTATAGTAAGATGGATGATGCCTGTAGTAAGAAGGAGAATGCCTATAGTAAGATGGAGAATGCCTATAATAAGAAGGAGAATGCCTGTAGTAAGATGGAGGATGCCTGTAGTAAGATGGAGGATGCCTGTAGTAAGAAGGAGGATGCCTGTAGTAAGATGGATGATGCCTGTAGTAAGAAGGAGAATGCCTGTAGTAAGATGGAGGATGCCTGTAGTAAGATGGAGGATGCCTGTAGTAAGATGGATGATGCCTGTAGTAAGAAGGAGAATGCCTATAGTAAGATGGAGAATGCCTATAGTAAGAAGGAGAATGCCTGTAGTAAGAAGGAGAATGCCTGTAGTAAGATAGAGGATGCCTGTAGTAAGAAGGAGAATGCCTGTAGTAAGAAGGAGAATGCCTATAGTAAGATGGAGGATGCCTGTAGTAAGATGGATGATGCCTGTAGTAAGAAGGAGAATGCCTGTAGTAAGAAGGAGAATGCCTGTAGTAAGAAGGAGAATGCCTGTAGTAAGAAGGAGAATGCCTGTAGTAAGAAGGAGAATGCCTGTAGTAAGATGGAGGATGCCTATAGTAAGATGGAGGATGCCTGTAGTAAGATGGATGATGCCTGTAGTAAGATGGAGGATGCCTGTAGTAAGATGGATGATGTCTGTAGTAAGAAGGAGAATGTCTGTAGTAAGAAGGAGAATGCCTATAGTAAGAAGGAGAATGCCTGTAGTAAGAAGGAGAATGCCTGTAGTAAGATGGAGAATGCCTGTAGTAAGATGGAGGATGCCTGTAGTAAGATGGAGGATGCCTGTAGTAAGAAGGAGAATGTCTGTAGTAAGAAGGAGAATGCCATAGTAAGATGGAGGATGCCTGTAGTAAGATGGAGGATGCCTGTAGTAAGAAGGAGAATGCCTGTAGTAAGAAGGAGAATGCCTATAGTAAGATGGAGGATGCCTGTAGTAAGATGGATGATGCCTGTAGTAAGAAGGAGAATGTCTGTAGTAAGAAGGAGAATGTCTGTAGTAAGAAGGAGAATGCCTGTAGTAAGATGGATGATGCCTATAGTAAGAAGGAGAATGCCTGTAGTAAGAAGGAGAATGCCTATAGTAAGATGGAGGATGCCTGTAGTAAGAAGGAGAATGCCTATAGTAAGATGGATGATGCATACAGTAAGAAGGAGAATGCCTGTAGTAAGAAGGAGAATGCCTGTAGTAAGAAGGAGAATGCCTGTAGTAAGATGGAGGATGCCTGTAGTAAGAAGGAGAATGCCTGTAGTAAGAAGGAGAATGCCTATAGTAAGATGGAGGATGCCTGTAGTAAGATGGATGATGCCTGTAGTAAGATGGAGGATGCCTGTAGTAAAAAATGGATGATGTCTGTAGTAAGAAGGAGAATGTCTGTAGTAAGAAGGAGAATGCCTATAGTAAGAAGGAGAATGCCTGTAGTAAGAAGGAGAATGCCTGTAGTAAGATGGAGAATGCCTGTAGTAAGATGGAGGATGCCTGTAGTAAGATGGAGGATGCCTGTAGTAAGAAGGAGAATGTCTGTAGTAAGAAGGAGAATACCTATAATAAGATGGAGGATGCCTGTAGTAAGATGGAGGATGCCTGTAGTAAGAAGGAGAATGCCTGTAGTAAGAAGGAGAATGCCTATAGTAAGATGGATGATGCCTGTAGTAAGATGGAAGATGCCTGTAGTAAGATGGAGGATGCCTGTAGTAAGAAGGAGAATGCCTATAGTAAGATGGAGAATGCCTATAGTAAGATGGATGATGCCTGTAGTAAGAAGGAGAATGCCTATAGTAAGATGGAGAATGCCTATAGTAAGAAGGAGAATGCCTGTAGTAAGATGGAGGATGCCTGTAGTAAGATGGAGGATGCCTGTAGTAAGAAGGAGGATGCCTGTAGTAAGATGGATGATGCCTGTAGTAAGAAGGAGAATGCCTGTAGTAAGATGGAGGATGCCTGTAGTAAGATGGAGGATGCCTGTAGTAAGATGGATGATGCCTGTAGTAAGAAGGAGAATGCCTATAGTAAGATGGAGAATGCCTATAGTAAGAAGGAGAATGCCTGTAGTAAGAAGGAGAATGCCTGTAGTAAGATAGAGGATGCCTGTAGTAAGAAGGAGAATGCCTGTAGTAAGAAGGAGAATGCCTATAGTAAGATGGAGGATGCCTGTAGTAAGATGGATGATGCCTGTAGTAAGAAGGAGAATGCCTGTAGTAAGAAGGAGAATGCCTGTAGTAAGAAGGAGAATGCCTGTAGTAAGAAGGAGAATGCCTGTAGTAAGAAGGAGAATGCCTGTAGTAAGATGGAGGATGCCTATAGTAAGATGGAGGATGCCTGTAGTAAGATGGATGATGCCTGTAGTAAGATGGAGGATGCCTGTAGTAAGATGGATGATGTCTGTAGTAAGAAGGAGAATGTCTGTAGTAAGAAGGAGAATGCCTATAGTAAGAAGGAGAATGCCTGTAGTAAGAAGGAGAATGCCTGTAGTAAGATGGAGAATGCCTGTAGTAAGATGGAGGATGCCTGTAGTAAGAAGGAGAATGTCTGTAGTAAGAAGGAGAATGCCATAGTAAGATGGAGGATGCCTGTAGTAAGATGGAGGATGCCTGTAGTAAGAAGGAGAATGCCTGTAGTAAGAAGGAGAATGCCTATAGTAAGATGGATGATGCCTGTAGTAAGATGGAGGATGCCTGTAGTAAGATGGAGGATGCCTGTAGTAACAAGGAGAATGCCTATAGTAAGATGGAGAATGCCTATAGTAAGATGGATGATGCCTGTAGTAAGAAGGAGAATGCCTATAGTAAGATGGAGAATGCCTATAGTAAGAAGGAGAATGCCTGTAGTAAGAAGGAGAATGCCTGTAGTAAGAAGGAGAATGCCTATAATAAGATGGAGGATGCCTGTAGTAAGATGGATGATGCCTGTAGTAAGATGGATGATGCCTGTAGTAAGATGGATGATGCCTGTAGTAAGAAGGAGAATGCCTGTAGTAAGATGGAGAATGCCTATAGTAAGATGGATGATGCCTGTAGTAAGATGGAGGATGCCTGTAGTAAGATGGAGGATGCCTGTAGTAAGAAGGAGAATGCCTATAGTAAGATGGAGGATGCCTGTAGTAAGATGGAGGATGCCTGTAGTAAGATGGAGGATGCCTGTAGTAAGATGGAGGATGCCTGTAGTAAGATGGAGGATGCCTGCAGTAAGATGGAGGATGCCTGTAGTAAGAAGGAGAATGCCTAAAGTAAGATGGAGGATGCCTGTAGTAAGATGGAGGATGCCTGTAGTAAGATGGAGAATGTCTGTAGTAAGAAGGAGAATGCCTGTAGTAAGAAGGAGAATGCCTGTAGTAAGATGGAGGATGCCTGTAGTAAGAAGGAAAATGCCTGTAGTAAGATGGAGGATGCCTGTAGTAAGAAGGAGAATGCCTGTAGTAAGATGGAGGATGCCTGTAGTAAGATGGAGGATGCCTGTAGTAAGAAGGAGAATGCCTATAGTAAGATGGAGGATGCCTATAGTAAGATGGAGGATGCCTATAGTAAGATGGAGGATGCCTGTAGTAAGATGGAGGATGCCTGTAGTAAGAAGGAGGATGCCTGTAGTAAGATGGATGATGCCTGTAGTAAGAAGGAGAATGCCTATAGTAAGATGGAGGATGCCTATAGTAAGATGGAGGATGCCTATAGTAAGATGGAGGATACCTGTAGTAAGATGGAGAATGCCTGTAGTAAGAAGGAGAATGCCTATAATAAGATGGAGGATGCCTGTAGTAAGATGGATGATGCCTGTAGTAAGATGGATGATGCCTGTAGTAAGATGGATGATGCCTGTAGTAAGAAGGAGAATGCCTGTAGTAAGATGGAGAATGCCTATAGTAAGATGGATGATGCCTGTAGTAAGATGGAGGATGCCTGTAGTAAGATGGAGGATGCCTGTAGTAAGAAGGAGAATGCCTATAGTAAGATGGAGGATGCCTGTAGTAAGATGGAGGATGCCTGTAGTAAGATGGAGGATGCCTGTAGTAAGATGGAGGATGCCTGTAGTAAGATGGAGGATGCCTGCAGTAAGATGGAGGATGCCTGTAGTAAGAAGGAGAATGCCTATAGTAAGATGGAGGATGCCTGTAGTAAGATGGAGGATGCCTGTCGTAAGATGGAGAATGTCTGTAGTAAGAAGGAGAATGCCTGTAGTAAGAAGGAGAATGCCTGTAGTAAGATGGAGGATGCCTGTAGTAAGAAGGAAAATGCCTGTAGTAAGATGGAGGATGCCTGTAGTAAGAAGGAGAATGCCTGTAGTAAGATGGAGGATGCCTGTAGTAAGATGGAGGATGCCTGTAGTAAGAAGGAGAATGCCTATAGTAAGATGGAGGATGCCTATAGTAAGATGGAGGATGCCTATAGTAAGATGGAGGATGCCTGTAGTAAGATGGAGGATGCCTGTAGTAAGAAGGAGGATGCCTGTAGTAAGATGGATGATGCCTGTAGTAAGAAGGAGAATGCCTATAGTAAGATGGAGGATGCCTATAGTAAGATGGAGGATGCCTATAGTAAGATGGAGGATGCCTGTAGTAAGATGGAGGATGCCTGTAGTAAGAAGGAGGATGCCTGTAGTAAGATGGATGATGCCTGTAGTAAGAAGGAGAATGCCTGTAGTAAGATGGAGGATGCCTGTAGTAAGATGGAGAATGCCTGTAGTAAGATGGATGATGCCTGTAGTAAGAAGGAAAATGCCTATAGTAAGATGGAGAATGCCTATAGTAAGAAGGAGAATGCCTGTAGTAAGAAGGAGAATGCCTGTAGTAAGATGGAGGATGCCTGTAGTAAGAAGGAGAATGCCTGTAGTAAGAAGGAGAATGCCTATAGTAAGATGGTGGATGCCTGTAGTAAGATGGATGATGCCTGTAGTAAGAAGGAGAATGACTGTAGTAAGAAGGAGAATGCCTGTAGTAAGAAGGAGAATGCCTGTAGTAAGAAGGAGAATGCCTGTAGTAAGAAGGAGAATGCCTATAGTAAGAAGGAGAATGCCTGTAGTAAGATGGATGATGCCTGTAGTAAGAAGGAGAATGTCTGTAGGAAGAAGGAGAATGTCTGTAGTAAGAAGGAGAATGCCTGTAGTAAGATGGATGATGCCTATAGTAAGAAGGAGAATGCCTGTAGTAAGAAGGAGAATGCCTATAGTAAGATGGAGGATGCCTGTAGTAAGAAGGAGAATGCCTATAGTAAGATGGATGATGCATATAGTAAGAAGGAGAATGCCTGTAGTAAGAAGGAGAATGCCTGTAGTAAGAAGGAGAATGCCTGTAGTAAGATGGAGGATGCCTGTAGTAAGAAGGAGAATGCCTGTAGTAAGAAGGAGAATGCCTATAGTAAGATGGAGGATGCCTGTAGTAAGATGGATGATGCCTGTAGTAAGATGGAGGATGCCTGTAGTAAGATGGATGATGTCTGTAGTAAGAAGGAGAATGTCTGTAGTAAGAAGGAGAATGCCTATAGTAAGAAGGAGAATGCCTGTAGTAAGAAGGAGAATGCCTGTAGTAAGATGGAGAATGCCTGTAGTAAGATGGAGGATGCCTGTAGTAAGATGGAGGATGCCTGTAGTAAGAAGGAGAATGTCTGTAGTAAGAAGGAGAATACCTATAATAAGATGGAGGATGCCTGTAGTAAGATGGAGGATGCCTGTAGTAAGAAGGAGAATGCCTGTAGTAAGAAGGAGAATGCCTATAGTAAGATGGATGATGCCTGTAGTAAGATGGAAGATGCCTGTAGTAAGATGGAGGATGCCTGTAGTAAGAAGGAGAATGCCTATAGTAAGATGGAGAATGCCTATAGTAAGATGGATGATGCCTGTAGTAAGAAGGAGAATGCCTATAGTAAGATGGAGAATGCCTATAGTAAGAAGGAGAATGCCTGTAGTAAGATGGAGGATGCCTGTAGTAAGATGGAGGATGCCTGTAGTAAGAAGGAGGATGCCTGTAGTAAGATGGATGATGCCTGTAGTAAGAAGGAGAATGCCTGTAGTAAGATGGAGGATGCCTGTAGTAAGATGGAGGATGCCTGTAGTAAGATGGATGATGCCTGTAGTAAGAAGGAGAATGCCTATAGTAAGATGGAGAATGCCTATAGTAAGAAGGAGAATGCCTGTAGTAAGAAGG
Organism: Mimachlamys varia; assembly: GCA_947623455.1. Classification (NCBI taxonomy): domain Eukaryota; kingdom Metazoa; phylum Mollusca; class Bivalvia; order Pectinida; family Pectinidae; genus Mimachlamys; species Mimachlamys varia. The sequence goes on from OX392527.1 coordinate 53,638,181, forward strand.
AGAATGCCTGTAGTAAGATAGAGGATGCCTGTAGTAAGAAGGAGAATGCCTGTAGTAAGAAGGAGAATGCCTATAGTAAGATGGAGGATGCCTGTAGTAAGATGGATGATGCCTGTAGTAAGAAGGAGAATGCCTGTAGTAAGAAGGAGAATGCCTGTAGTAAGAAGGAGAATGCCTGTAGTAAGAAGGATAATGCCTGTAGTAAGAAGGAGAATGCCTGTAGTAAGATGGAGGATGCCTGTAGTAAGAAGGATAATGCCTGTAGTAAGAAGGAGAATGCCTGTAGTAAGATGGAGGATGCCTGTAGTAAGAAGGAGAATGCCTGTAGTAAGAAGGAGAATGCCTATAGTAAGATGGAGGATGCCTGTAGTAAGATGGATGATGCCTGTAGTAAGATGGAGGATGCCTGTAGTAAGATGGATGATGTCTGTAGTAAGAAGGAGAATGTCTGTAGTAAGAAGGAGAATGCCTATAGTAAGAAGGAGAATGCCTGTAGTAAGAAGGAGAATGCCTGTAGTAAGATGGAGAATGCCTGTAGTAAGATGGAGGATGCCTGTAGTAAGATGGAGGATGCCTGTAGTAAGAAGGAGAATGTCTGTAGTAAGAAGGAGAATGCCATAGTAAGATGGAGGATGCCTGTAGTAAGATGGAGGATGCCTGTAGTAAGAAGGAGAATGCCTGTAGTAAGAAGGAGAATGCCTATAGTAAGATGGATGATGCCTGTAGTAAGATGGAGGATGCCTGTAGTAAGATGGAGGATGCCTGTAGTAACAAGGAGAATGCCTATAGTAAGATGGAGAATGCCTATAGTAAGATGGATGATGCCTGTAGTAAGAAGGAGAATGCCTATAGTAAGATGGAGAATGCCTATAGTAAGAAGGAGAATGCCTGTAGTAAGAAGGAGAATGCCTGTAGTAAGAAGGAGAATGCCTATAGTAAGATGGAGGATGCCTGTAGTAAGATGGATGATGCCTGTAGTAAGATGGATGATGCCTGTAGTAAGATGGATGATGCCTGTAGTAAGAAGGAGAATGCCTGTAGTAAGATGGAGAATGCCTATAGTAAGATGGATGATGCCTGTAGTAAGATGGAGGATGCCTATAGTAAGATGGAGGATGCCTGTAGTAAGATGGAGGATGCCTATAGTAAGATGGAGGATGCCTATAGTAAGATGGAGGATGCCTGTAGTAAGATGGTGGATGCCTGTAGTAAGATGGAGGATGCCTGTAGTAAGAAGGAGAATGCCTGTAGTAAGATGGAGAATGCCTATAGTAAGAAGGAGAATGCCTGTAGTAAGAAGGAGAATGCCTGTAGTAAGATGGAGGATGCCTGTAGTAAGATGGAGGATGCCTGTAGTAAGAAGGAGAATGCCTGTAGTAAGAAGGAGAATGCCTATAGTAAGATGGAGGATGCCTGTAGTAAGATGGATGATGCCTGTAGTAAGATGGATGATGCCTGTAGTAAGATGGATGATGCCTGTAGTAAGAAGGAGAATGCCTGTAGTAAGATGGAGAATGCCTATAGTAAGATGGATGATGCCTGTAGTAAGATGGAGGATGCCTATAGTAAGATGGAGGATGCCTGTAGTAAGATGGAGGATGCCTATAGTAAGATGGAGGATGCCTATAGTAAGATGGAGGATGCCTGTAGTAAGATGGTGGATGCCTGTAGTAAGATGGAGGATGCCTGTAGTAAGAAGGAGAATGCCTGTAGTAAGATGGAGAATGCCTATAGTAAGAAGGAGAATGCCTGTAGTAAGAAGGAGAATGCCTGTAGTAAGATGGAGGATGCCTGTAGTAAGATGGAGGATGTCTGTAGTAAGATGGAGGATGCCTGTAGTAAGAAGGAGAATGCCTGTAATAAGATGGAGGATGCCTGTAGTAAGATGGAGGATGCCTATAGTAAGATGGATCATGCCTGTAGTAAGAAGGAGAATGCCTGTAGTAAGATGGATGATGCCTATAGTAAGATGGATGATGCCTGTAGTAAGAAGGAGAATGCCTGTAGTAAGATGGAGGATGCCTGTAGTAAGAAGGAGAATGCCTGTAGTAAGATGGAGGATGCCTGTAGTAAGATGGAGGATGCCTGTAGTAAGATGGAGGATGCCTGTAGTAAGATGGAGGATGCCTGTAGTAAGAATAAGAATGCCTATAGTAAGATGGAGGATGCCTGTAGTAAGATGGAGGATGCCTGTAGTAAGATGGATGATGCCTGTAGTAAGATGGAGGATGCCTGTAGTAAGATGGAGGATGCCTGTAGTAAGATGGAGGATGCCTGTAGTAAGAAGGAGAATGCCTATAGTAAGATGGAGGATGCCTGTAGTAAGATGGAGGATGCCTGTAGTAAGAAGGAGAATGCCTGTAGTAAGATGGAGGATGCCTGTAGTAAGATAGAGGATGCCTGTAGTAAGAAGGAGAATGCCTGTAGTAAGAAGGAGAATGCCTATAGTAAGATGGAGGATGCCTATAGTAAGATGGAGGATGCCTGTAGTAAGATGGAGGAAGCCTGTAGTAAGAAGGAGGATGCCTGTAGTAAGATGGATGATGCCTGTAGTAAGAAGGAGAATGCCTATAGTAAGATGGAGTATGCCTATAGTAAGATGGGTGATGCCTATAGTAAGATGGAGGATGCCTGTAGTAAGATGGAGGATGCCTGTAGTAAGAAGGAGGATGCCTGTAGTAAGATGGATGATGCCTGTAGTAAGAAGGAGAATGCCTGTAGTAAGATGAAGGATGCCTGTAGTAAGATGGATGATGCCTGTAGTAAGAAGGAGAATGCCTGTAGTAAGATGAAGAATGCCTGTAGTAAGAAGGAGAATGCCTATAGTAAGATGGAGGATGCCTGTAGTAAGATGGAGGATGCCTGTAGTAAGATGGAGGGAGCCTGTAGTAAGATGGAGGATGCCTGTAGTAAGATGGATGATGCCTGTAGTAAGAAGGAGAATGCCTGTAGTAAGATGGAGGATGCCTGTAGTAAGAAGGAGAATGCCTATAGTAAGATGGAGGATGCCTGTAGTAAGATGGAGGATGCCTGTAGTAAGATGGAGGATGCCTGTAGTAAGATGGAGGATGCCTGTAGTAAGATGGATGATGCCTGTAGTAAGAAGGAGAATGCCTATAGTAAGATGGAGGATGCCTGAAGTAAGATGGAGGATGTCTGTAGTAAGATGGAGAATGCCTGTAGTAAGATGGAGGATGCCTGTAGTAAGATGGAGGATGCCTGTAGTAAGATGGAGGATGCCTGTAGTAAGATGGAGGATGTCTGTAGTAAGATGGAGAATGCCTATAGTAAGATGGAAGATGCCTGTAGTAAGAAGGAGAATGCCTATAGTAAGATGGAGGATGCCTGTAGTAAGAAGGAGAATGCCTGTAGTAAGATGGAGAATGCCTGTAGTAAGATGGAGAATGCCTGTAGTAAGATGGAGGGTGCCTGTAGTAAGATGGATGATGTCTGTAGTAAGATGGAGGATGCCTGTAGTAAGAAGGAGAATGCCTGTAGTAAGATGGAGAATGCCTGTAGTAAGATGGAGGATGCCTGTAGTAAGATGGAGGATGCCTGTAGTAAGAAGGATGATGCCTGTAGTAAGAAGGAGAATGCCTGTAGTAAGATGGAGGATGCCTGTAGTAAGAAGGAGAATGCCTGTAGTAAGATGGAGGATGTCTGTAGTAAGATGGAGAATGCCTGTAGTAAGATGGAGGATGCCTGTAGTAAGATGGAGGATGCCTGTAGTAAGAAGGAGAATGCCTGTAGTAAGAAGGAGAATGCCTGTAGTAAGATGGAGAATGCCTGTAGTAAGATGGAGGATGCCTGTAGTAAGATGGATGATGTCTGTAGTAAGAAGGAGAATGTCTGTAGTAAGAAGGAGAATGCCTATAGTAAGAAGGAGAATGCCTGTAGTAAGAAGGAGAATGCCTGTAGTAAGATGGAGAATGCCTATAGTAAGATGGAGGATGCCTGTAGTAAGATGGATGATGCCTATAGTAAGATGGATGATGCCTGTAATAAGAAGGAGAATGCCTGTAGTAAGATGGAGGATGCCTGTAGTAAGAAGGAGAATGCCTGTAGTAAGATGGAGGATGCCTGTAGTAAGTTGGAGGATGCCTGTAGTAAGATGGAGGATGCCTGTAGTAAGATGGAGGATGCCTGTAGTAAGAATGAGAATGCCTATAGTAAGAAGGAGGATGCCTGTAGTAAGATGGAGGATGCCTGTAGTAAGATGGATGATGCCTTTAGTAAGATGGAGTATGCCTGTAGTAAGATGGAGGATGCCTGTAGTAAGATGGAGGATGCCTGTAGTAAGAAGGAGAATGCCTATAGTAAGATGGAGGATGCCTGTAGTAAGATGGAGGATGCCTGTAGTAAGAAGGAGAATGCCTGTAGTAAGATGGAGGATGCCTGTAGTAAGATAGAGGATGCCTGTAGTAAGAAGGAGAATGCCTGTAGTAAGATGGAGGATGCCTATAGTAAGATGGAGGATGCCTATAGTAAGATGGAGGATGCCTGTAGTAAGATGGAGGAAGCCTGTAGTAAGAAGGAGGATGCCTGTAGTAAGATGGATGATGCCTGTAGTAAGAAGGAGAATGCCTATAGTAAGATGGAGGATGCCTATAGTTAGATGGGTGATGCCTATAGTAAGATGGAGGATGCCTGTAGTAAGATGGAGGATGCCTGTAGTAAGAAGGAGGATGCCTGTAGTAAGATGGATGATGCCTGTAGTAAGAAGGAGAATGCCTGTAGTAAGATGAAGGATGCCTGTAGTAAGATGGATGATGCCTGTAGTAAGAAGGAGAATGCCTGTAGTAAGATGAAGGATGCCAGTAGTAAGAAGGAGAATGCCTATAGTAAGATGGAGGATGCCTGTAGTAAGATGGAGGATGCCTGTAGTAAGATGGAGGGAGCCTGTAGTAAGATGGAGGATGCCTGTAGTAAGATGGATGATGCCTGTAGTAAGAAGGAGAATGCCTGTAGTAAGATGGAGAATGCCTGTAGTAAGAAGGAGAATGCCTATAGTAAGATGGAGGATGCCTGTAGTAAGATGGAGGATGCCTGTAGTAAGATGGAGGATGCCTGTAGTAAGATGGAGGATGCCTGTAGTAAGATGGATGATGCCTGTAGTAAGAAGGAGAATGCCTATAGTAAGATGGAGGATGCCTGAAGTAAGATGGAGGATGTCTGTAGTAAGATGGAGAATGCCTGTAGTAAGATGGAGGATGCCTGTAGTAAGATGGAGGATGCCTGTAGTAAGATGGAGGATGCCTGTAGTAAGATGGAGGATGTCTGTAGTAAGATGGAGAATGCCTATAGTAAGATGGAAGATGCCTGTAGTAAGAAGGAGAATGCCTATAGTAAGATGGAGGATGCCTGTAGTAAGAAGGAGAATGCCTGTAGTAAGATGGAGAATGCCTGTAGTAAGATGGAGAATGCCTGTAGTAAGATGGAGGATGCCTGTAGTAAGATGGATGATGTCTGTAGTAAGAAGGAGGATGCCTGTAGTAAGAAGGAGAATGCCTGTAGTAAGATGGAGAATGCCTGTAGTAAGATGGAGGATGCCTGTAGTAAGATGGAGGATGCCTGTAGTAAGAAGGATGATGCCTGTAGTAAGAAGGAGAATGCCTGTAGTAAGATGGAGGATGCCTTTAGTAAGAAGGAGAATGCCTGTAGTAAGATGGAGGATGTCTGTAGTAAGATGGAGAATGCCTGTAGTAAGATGGAGGATGCCTGTAGTAAGATGGAGGATGCCTGTAGTAAGAAGGAGAATGCCTGTAGTAAGAAGGAGAATGCCTGTAGTAAGATGGAGAATGCCTGTAGTAAGATGGAGGATGCCTGTAGTAAGATGGATGATGTCTGTAGTAAGAAGGAGAATGCCTATAGTAAGAAGGAGAATGCCTGTAGTAAGAAGGAGAATGCCTGTAGTAAGATGGAGAATGCCTATAGTAAGATGGAGGATGCCTGTAGTAAGGTGGAGGATGCCTGTAGTAAGAAGGAGAATGCCTGTAGTAAGAAGGAGAATGCCTATAGTAAGATGGATGATGCCTGTAGTAAGATGGAGGATGCCTGTAGTAAGATGGAGGATGCCTGTAGTAAGAAGGAGAATGTCTATAGTAAGATGGAGAATGCCTATAGTAAGATGGATGATGCCTGTAGTAAGATGGATGATGCCTGTAGTAAGATGGATGATGCCTGTAGTAAGATGGAGAATGCCTATAGTAAGATGGATGATGCCTGTAGTAAGATGGAGAATGCCTATAGTAAGATGGAGAATGCCTGTAGTAAGAAGGAGAATGCCTGTAGTAAGATGGAGGATGCCTGTAGTAAGAAGGAGAATGCCTGTAGTAAGAAGGAGAATGCCTATAGTAAGATGGAGGATGCCTGTAGTAAAATGGAGAATGCCTTTAGTAAGAAGGAGAATGCCTGTAGTAAGAAGGAGAATGCCTGTAGTAAGATGGAGGATGCCTGTAGTAAGATGGAGGATGCCTGTAGTAAGAAGGAGAATGCCTATAGTAAGATGGAGGATGCCTGTAGTAAGATGGAGGATGCCTGTAGTAAGAAGGAGAATGCCTGTAATAAGATGGAGGATGCCTGTAGTAAGATGGAGGATGCCTATAGTAAGATGGATGATGCCTGTAGTAAGAAGGAGAATGCCTGTAGTAAGATGGAAGATGCCTGTTGTAAGATGGGGGATGCCTATAGTAAGATGGATGATGCCTATAGTAAGATGGATGATGCCTGTAGTAAGAAGAAGAATGCCTGTAGTAAGATGGAGGATGCCCGTAGTAAGAAGGAGAATGCCTGTAGTAAGATGGAGGATGCCTGTAGTAAGATGGAGGATGCCTGTAGTAAGATGGAGAATGCCTGTAGTAAGATGGAGGATGCCTGTAGTAAGATGGAGAATGCCTGTAGTAAGATGGAGGATGCCTGTAGTAAGATGGAGGATGCCTGTAGTAAGATGGAGGATGCCTGTAGTAAGAAGGAGAATGCCTGTAGTAAGAAGGAGAATGTCTGTAGTAAGATGGAGGATGCCTGTAGTAAGATGGAGGATGCCTGTAGTAAGATGGAGGATGCCTGTAGTAAGATGGAGGATGCCTGTAGTAAGAAGGAGAATGCCTATAGTAAGATGGAGGATGCCTGTAGTAAGATGGAGGATGCCTGTAGTAAGATGGAGGATGCCTGTAGTAAGAAGGAGAATGCCTATAGTAAGATGGAGGATGCCTGTAGTAAGATGGAGGATGCCTATAGTAAGATGGAGGATGCCTATAGTAAGATGGAGGATGCCTATAGTAAGATGGAGGATGCCTGTAGTAAGATGGAGGATGCCTGTAGTAAGAAGGAGGATGCCTGTAGTAAGATGGATGATGCCTGTAGTAAGAAGGAGAATGCCTGTAGTAAGATGGAGGATGCCTGTAGTAAGATGGAGGATGCCTGTAGTAAGATGGATGATGCCTGTAGTAAGAAGGAGAATGCCTATAGTAAGATGGAGAATGCCTATAGTAAGAAGGAGAATGCCTGTAGTAAGAAGGAGAATGCCTGTAGTAAGATGGAGGATGCCTGTAGTAAGAAGGAGAATGCCTGTAGTAAGAAGGAGAATGCCTATAGTAAGATGGAGGATGCCTGTAGTAAGATGGATGATGCCTGTAGTAAGAAGGAGAATGACTGTAGTAAGAAGGAGAATGCCTGTAGTAAGAAGGAGAATGCCTGTAGTAAGAAGGAGAATGCCTGTAGTAAGAAGGAGAATGCCTATAGTAAGATGGAGGATGCCTGTAGTAAGATGGAGGATGCCTGTAGTAAGAAGGAGAATGTCTGTAGTAAGAAGGAGAATGTCTGTAGTAAGAAGGAGAATGCCTGTAGTAAGATGGATGATGCCTATAGTAAGAAGGAGAATGCCTGTAGTAAGAAGGAGAATGCCTATAGTAAGATGGAGGATGCCTGTAGTAAGAAGGAGAATGCCTATAGTAAGATGGATGATGCCTATAGTAAGAAGGAGAATGCCTGTAGTAAGAAGGAGAATGCCTGTAGTAAGAAGGAGAATGCCTGTAGTAAGATGGAGGATGCCTGTAGTAAGAAGGAGAATGCCTGTAGTAAGAAGGAGAATGCCTATAGTAAGATGGAGGATGCCTGTAGTAAGTTGGATGATGCCTGTAGTAAGATGGAGGATGCCTGTAGTAAGATGGATGATGTCTGTAGTAAGAAGGAGAATGTCTGTAGTAAGAAGGAGAATGCCTATAGTAAGAAGGAGAATGCCTGTAGTAAGAAGGAGAATGCCTGTAGTAAGATGGAGAATGCCTGTAGTAAGATGGAGGATGCCTGTAGTAAGATGGAGGATGCCTGTAGTAAGAAGGAGAATGTCTGTAGTAAGAAGGAGAATACCTATAATAAGATGGAGGATGCCTGTAGTAAGATGGAGGATGCCTGTAGTAAGAAGGAGAATGCCTGTAGTAAGAAGGAGAATGCCTATAGTAAGATGGATGATGCCTGTAGTAAGATGGAAGATGCCTGTAGTAAGATGGAGGATGCCTGTAGTAAGAAGGAAAATGCCTATAGTAAGATGGAGAATGCCTATAGTAAGATGGATGATGCCTGTAGTAAGAAGGAGAATGCCTGTAGTAAGATGGAGAATGCCTATAGTAAGAAGGAGAATACCTGTAGTAAGATGGAGGATGCCTGTAGTAAGATGGAGGATGCCTGTAGTAAGAAGGAGGATGCCTGTAGTAAGATGGATGATGCCTGTAGTAAGAAGGAGAATGCCTGTAGTAAGATGGAGGATGCCTGTAGTAAGATGGAGGATGCCTGTAGTAAGATGGATGATGCCTGTAGTAAGAAGGAGAATGCCTATAGTAAGATGGAGAATGCCTATAGTAAGAAGGAGAATGCCTGTAGTAAGAAGGAGAATGCCTGTAGTAAGATAGAGGATGCCTGTAGTAAGAAGGAGAATGCCTGTAGTAAGAAGGAGAATGCCTATAGTAAGATGGAGGATGCCTGTAGTAAGATGGATGATGCCTGTAGTAAGAAGGAGAATGCCTGTAGTAAGAAAGAGAATGCCTGTAGTAAGAAGGAGAATGCCTGTAGTAAGAAGGAGAATGCCTGTAGTAAGAAGGAGAATGCCTGTAGTAAGATGGAGGATGCCTGTAGTAAGAAGGAGAATGCCTGTAGTAAGAAGGAGAATGCCTGTAGTAAGATGGAGGATGCCTGTAGTAAGAAGGAGAATGCCTGTAGTAAGAAGGAGAATGCCTATAGTAAGATGGAGGATGCCTGTAGTAAGATGGATGATGCCTGTAGTAAGATGGAGGATGCCTGTAGTAAGATGGATGATGTCTGTAGTAAGAAGGAGAATGTCTGTAGTAAGAAGAAGAATGCCTATAGTAAGAAGGAGAATGCCTGTAGTAAGAAGGAGAATGCCTGTAGTAAGATGGAGAATGCCTGTAGTAAGATGGAGGATGCCTGTAGTAAGATGGAGGATGCCTGTAGTAAGAAGGAGAATGTCTGTAGTAAGAAGGAGAATGCCATAGTAAGATGGAGGATGCCTGTAGTAAGATGGAGGATGCCTGTAGTAAGAAGGAGAATGCCTGTAGTAAGAAGGAGAATGCCTATAGTAAGATGGATGATGCCTGTAGTAAGATGGAGGATGCCTGTAGTAAGATGGAGGATGCCTGTAGTAACAAGGAGAATGCCTATAGTAAGATGGAGAATGCCTATAGTAAGATGGATGATGCCTGTAGTAAGAAGGAGAATGCCTATAGTAAGATGGAGAATGCCTATAGTAAGAAGGAGAATGCCTGTAGTAAGAAGGAGAATGCCTGTAGTAAGAAGGAGAATGCCTATAGTAAGATGGAGGATGCCTGTAGTAAGATGGATGATGCCTGTAGTAAGATGGATGATGCCTGTAGTAAGATGGATGATGCCTGTAGTAAGATGGAGAATGCCTGTAGTAAGATGGAGAATGCCTATAGTAAGATGGATGATGCCTGTAGTAAGATGGAGGATGCCTGTAGTAAGAAGGAGAATGCCTGTAGTAAGAAGGAGAATGCCTGTAGTAAGATGGAGGATGCCTATAGTAAGATGGAGGATGCCTGTAGTAAGATGGAGGATGCCTGTAGTAAGATGGAGGATGCCTGTAGTAAGAAGGAGAATGCCTGTAGTAAGATGGAGAATGCCTATAGTAAGAAGGAGAATGCCTGTAGTAAGAAGGAGAATGCCTGTAGTAAGATGGAGGATGCCTGTAGTAAGATAGAGGATGCCTGTAGTAAGATGGAGGATGCCTGTAGTAAGAAGGAGAATGCCTGTAATAAGATGGAGGATGCCTGTAGTAAGATGGAGGATGCCTATAGTAAGATGGATCATGCCTGTAGTAAGAAGGAGAATGCCTGTAGTAAGATGGATAATGCCTATAGTAAGATGGATGATGCCTGTAGTAAGAAGGAGAATGCCTGTAGTAAGATGGAGGATGCCTGTAGTAAGAAGGAGAATGCCTGTAGTAAGATGGAGGATGCCTGTAGTAAGATGGAGGATGCCTGTAGTAAGATGGAGAATGCCTGTAGTAAGATGGAGGATGCCTGTAGTAAGATGGAGGATGCCTGTAGTAAGATGGATGATGCCTGTAGTAAGAAGGAGAATGCCTGTAGTAAGATGGAGGATGCCTGTAGTAAGATGGAGGATGCCTGTAGTAAGATGGAGGATGCCTGTAGTAAGATGGAGGATGCCTGTAGTAAGATGGAGGATGCCTGTAGTAAGATGGAGGATGCCTGTAGTAAGATGGAGGATGCCTGTAGTAAGATGGAGGATGCCTGTTGTAAGAAGGAGAATGCCTGTAGTAAGAAGGAGAATGCCTGTAGTAAGATGGAGGATGCCTGTAGTAAGAAGGAGAATGCCTGTAGTAAGATGGAGGATGCCTGTAGTAAGATGGAGAATGCCTGTAGTAAGATGGAGGATGCCTGTAGTAAGATGGAGGATGCCTGTAGTAAGATGGAGGATGCCTGTAGTAAGATGGAGGATGCCTGTAGTAAGATGGAGGATGCCTGTAGTAAGATGGAGGATGCCTGTAGTAAGAAGGAGGATGCCTGTAGTAAGATGGAGGATGCCTGTAGTAAGATGGAGGATGCCTGTAGTAAGATGGATGATGCCTGTAGTAAGATGGAGGATGCCTGTAGAAAGATGGAGGATGCCTGTAGTAAGATGGAGGATGCCTGTAGTAAGATGGAGGATGCCTGAAGTAAGATGGAGGATGCCTGTAGTAAGATGGAGGATGCCTGTAGAAAGATGGATGATGCCTTTAGTAAGATGGATGATGCCTGTAGTAAGATGGATGATGCCTTTAGTAAGATGGAGGATGCCTGTAGTAAGATGGAGGATGCCTGTAGAAAGATGGATGATGCCTTTAGTAAGATGGATGATGCCTGTAGTAAGATGGAGGATGCCTGTAGTAAGATGGATGATGCCTGTAGTAAGATGGAGGATGCCTGTAGAAAGATGGATGATGCCTTTAGTAAGATGGATGATGCCTGTAGTAAGATGGAGGATGCCTATAGTAAGATGGATGATGCCTGTAGTAAGAAGGAGAATGCTTGTAGTAAGATGGAGGATGCCTGTAGTAAGATGGAGAATGCCTGTAGTAAGATGGAGGATGCCTGTAGTAAGATGGAGGATGCCTGTAGTAAGTAGGAGAATGCCTGTAGTAAGAAGGAGAATGCCTGTAGTAAGATGGAGGATGCCTGTAGTAAGATGGAGGATGCCTGTAGTAAGAAGGAGAATGCCTGTAGTAAGATGGAGGATGCCTGTAGTAAGATGGAGGATGCCTGTAGTAAGAAGGAGGATGTCTGTAGTAAGATGGATGATGCATGTAGTAAGATGGAGGATGCCTGTAGTAAGATGGAGGATGCCTGTAGTAAGATGGATGATGCCTGTAGTAAGATGGATGATGCCTGTAGTAAGATGGAGGATGCCTGTAGTAAGATGGAGGATGCCTGTAGTAAGATGGAGGATGCCTGTAGTAAGAAGGAGGATGCCTATAGTAAGATGGAGGATGCCTGTAGTAAGATGGAGGATGCCTATAGTAAGATGGAGGATGCCTGTAGTAAGATGGAGGATGCCTGTAGTAAGATGGAGGATGCCTGTAGTAAGAAGGAGAATGCCTGTAGTAAGATGGAGAATGCCTATAGTAAGATGGAGGATGCCTGTAGTAAGAAGGAGAATGCCTATAGTAAGATGGAGGATGCCTGTAGTAAGAAGGAGAATGCCTGTAGTAAGATGGAGGATGCCTGTAGTAAGATGGAGGATGCCTGTAGTAAGAAGGAGAATGCCTATAGTAAGATGGAGGATGCCTGTAGTAAGAAGGAGAATGCCTGTAGTAAGATGGAGGATGCCTGTAGTAAGAAGGAGAATGCCTGTAGTAAGAAGGAGGATGCCTGTAGTAAGAAGGAGAATGCCTGTAGTAAGATGGAGGATGCCTGTAGTAAGATGAAGGATACCTGTGGTAAGATGGAGAATGTCTGTAGTAAGAAGGAGAATGCCTGTAGTAAGAAGGAGAATGTCTGTAGTAAGAAGGAGAATGCCTGTAGTAAGAAGGAGAATGCCTGTAGTAAGAAGGAGGATGCCTGTAGTAAGAAGGAGAATGTCTGTAGTAAGATGGAGGATGCCTGTAGTAAGAAGGAGAATGCCTGTAGTAAAAAGGAGAATGTCTGTAGTAAGATGGAGGATGCCTGTAGTAAGATGGAGGATGCCTGTAGTAAGAAGGAGAATGCCTGTAGTAAGAAGGAGAATGCCTGTAGTAAGATGGAGGATGCCTGTAGTAAAAAGGAGAATGCCTGTAGTAAGAAGGAGAATGCCTGTAGTAAGATGGAGGATGCCTGTAGTAAGAAGTAGAATGCCTGTAGTAAGATGGAGGATGCCTGTAGTAAGATGGAGGATGCTTGTAGTAAGAAGGAGAATGCCTGTAGTAAGATGGAGGATGCCTGTAGTAAGAAGGAGAATGTCTGTAGTAAGAAGGAGAATGCCTATAGTAAGAAGGAGAATGCCTGTAGTAAGAAGGAGAATGCCTGTAGTAAGATGGAGGATGCCTGTAGTAAGATGGAGGATGCCTGTAGTAAGAAGGAGAATGTCTGTAGTAAGAAGGAGAATGTCTGTAGTAAGATGGAGGATGCCTGTAGTAAGAAGGAGGATGCCTGTAGTAAGAAGGAGAAAGTCTGTAGTAAGAAGGAGAATGCCTGTAGTAAGAAGGAGAATGCCTGTAGTAAGATGGAGGATGCCTGTAGTAAGAAGGAGAATGTCTGTAGTAAGAAGGAGAATGCCTGTAGTAAGAAGGAGAATGTCTGTAGTAAGAAGGAGAATGTCTGTAGTAAGAAAGAGAATGCCTGTAGTAAGAAGGAGAATGCCTGTAGTAAGATGGATGATGCCTGTAGTAAGATGGAGGATGCCTGTAGTAAGAAGGAGAATGCCTATAGTAAGATGGAGGATGCCTGTAGTAAGAAGGAGAATGCCTGTAGTAAGATGGAGGATGCCTGTAGTAAGAAGGAGAATGCCTGTAGTAAGAAGGAGAATGCCTATAGTAAGATGGAGGATGCCTGTAGTAAGATGGAGGATGCCTGTAGTAAGAAGGAGGATGCCTGTAGTAAGAAGGAGAATGCCTGTAGTAAGATGGAGGATGCCTGTAGTAAGATGAAGGATACCTGTGGTAAGATGGAGAATGTCTGTAGTAAGAAGGAGAATGCCTGTAGTAAGAAGGAGAATGTCTGTAGTAAGAAGGAGAATGCCTGTAGTAAGAAGGAGAATGCCTGTAGTAAGAAGGAGGATGCCTGTAGTAAGAAGGAGAATGTCTGTAGTAAGATGGAGGATGCCTGTAGTAAGAAGGAGAATGCCTGTAGTAAAAAGGAGAATGTCTGTAGTAAGATGGAGGATGCCTGTAGTAAGATGGAGGATGCCTGTAGTAAGAAGGAGAATGCCTGTAGTAAGAAGGAGAATGCCTGTAGTAAGATGGAGGATGCCTGTAGTAAGAAGGAGAATGCCTGTAGTAAGAAGGAGAATGCCTGTAGTAAGATGGAGGATGCCTGTAGTAAGAAGTAGAATGCCTGTAGTAAGATGGAGGATGCCTGTAGTAAGATGGAGGATGCCTGTAGTAAGAAGGAGAATGCCTGTAGTAAGATGGAGGATGCCTGTAGTAAGAAGGAGAATGTCTGTAGTAAGAAGGAGAATGCCTATAGTAAGAAGGAGAATGCCTGTAGTAAGAAGGAGAATGCCTGTAGTAAGATGGAGGATGCCTGTAGTAAGATGGAGGATGCCTGTAGTAAGAAGGAGAATGTCTGTAGTAAGAAGGAGAATGCCTGTAGTAAGATGGAGGATGCCTGTAGTAAGAAGGAGGATGCCTGTAGTAAGAAGGAGAATGTCTGTAGTAAGAAGGAGAATGCCTGTAGTAAGAAGGAGAATGCCTGTAGTAAGATGGAGGATGCCTGTAGTAAGAAGGAGAATGTCTGTAGTAAGAAGGAGAATGCCTGTAGTAAGAAGGAGAATGTCTGTAGTAAGAAGGAGAATGTCTGTAGTAAGAAGGAGAATGCCTGTAGTAAGAAGGAGAATGCCTGTAGTAAGATGGATGATGCCTGTAGTAAGATGGAGAATGTCTGTAGTAAGATGGAGGATGCCTGTAGTAAGATGGATGATGCCTGTAATAAGATGGAGGATGCCTGTAGTAAGAAGGAGAATGCCTGTAGTAAGAAGGAGAATGCCTGTAGTAAGATGGAGGATGCCTGTAGTAAGATGGAGGATGTCTGTAGTAAGAAGGAGAATGCCTGTAGTAAGAAGGAGAATGTCTGTAGTAAGAAGGAGAATGTCTGTAGTAAGAAGGAGAATGCCTGTAGTAAGAAGGAGAATGCCTGTAGTAAGATGGAGGATGCCTGTAGTAAGATGGAGGATGCCTGTAGTAAGAAGGAGAATGCCTGTAGTAAGAAGGAGAATGCCTGTAGTAAGAAGGAGAATGCCTGTAGTAAGAAGGAGAATGCCTGTAGTAAGAAGGAGAATGCCTGTAGTAAGATGGAGGATGCCTGTAGTAAGATGGAGGATGACTGTAGTAAGAAGGAGAATGCCTGTAGTAAGAAGGAGAATGGCTGTAGTAAGATGGAGGATGCCTGTAGTAAGATGGAGGATGCCTGTAGTAAGATGGAGGATGCCTGTAGTAAGATGGAGGATGCCTGTAGTAAGAAGGAGAATGCCTATAGTAAGATGGAGGATGCCTGTAGTAAGATGGAGAATGCCTGTAGTAAGATGGAGGATGCCTGTAGTAAGATGGATGATGTCTGTAGTAAGATGGAGGATGCCTGTAGTAAGAAGGAGAATGCCTATAGTAAGATGGAGGATGCCTGTAGTAAGATGGAGGATGTCTGTAGTAAGAAGGAGAATGCCTGTAGTAAGATGGAGGATGCCTGTAGTAAGAAGGAGAATGCCTGTAGTAAGGAGGAGAATGCCTGTAGTAAAAAGGAGAATGTCTGTAGTAAGAAGGAGAATGCCTGTAGTAAGGAGGAGAATGCCTGTAGTAAGAAGGAGAATGCCTGTAGTAAGAAGGAGAATGCCTGTAGTAAGGAGGAGAATGCCTGTAGTAAGAACGAAAATGCCTGTAGTAAGAAGGAGAATGCCTGTAGTAAGAAGAAGAATGCCTGTAGTAAGGAGGAGAATGTCTGTAGTAAGATGGATGATGCCTGTAGTAAGATGGAGGATGCCTGTAGTAAGATGGAGGATGCCTGTAGTAAGAAGGAGAATGCCTGTAGTAAGATGGAGAATGCCTGTAGTAAGAAAGAGAATGTCTGTAGTAAGATGGAGGATGCCTGTAGTAAGATGGAGGATGCCTGTAGTAAGAAGGAGAATGCCTATAGTAAGATGGAGGATGCCTGTAGTAAGATGGAGGATGCCTGTAGTAAGATGGAGGATGCCTGTAGTAAGATGGGGGATGCCTGTAGTAAGATGGATGATGCCTGTAGTAAGAAGGAGGATGCCTGTAGTAAGATGGATGATGCCTGTAGTAAGAAGGAGAATGCCTATAGTAAGATGGATGATGACTGTAGTAAGAAGGAGAATGCCTGTAGTAAGATGGAGGATGCCTGTAGTAAGAAGGAGAATGTCTGTAGTAAGATGGAGGATGCCTGTAGTAAGAAGGAGAATGTCTGTAGTAAGATGGAGGATGCCTGTAGTAAGAAGGAGAATGCCTGTAGTAAGAAGGAGAATGCCTGTAGTAAGATGGAGAATGCCTGTAGTAAGAAGGAGAATGCCTGTAGTAAGAAGGAGAATGCCTGTAGTAAGATGGAGAATGCCTGTAGTAAGAAGGAGAATGCCTGTAGTAAGAAGGAGAATGCCTGTAGTAAGATGGAGGATGCCTGTAGTAAGATGGATGATGCCTGTAGTAAGATGGATGATGCCTGTAGTAAGATGGATGATGCCTGTAGTAAGATGGAGGATGCTTGTAGTAAGAAGGAAAATGCCTATAGTAAGATGGAGGATGCCTGTAGTAAGATGGAGGATGCCTGTAGTAAGATGGAGGATGCCTGTAGTAAGATGGAGGATGCCTGTAGTAAGATGGAGGATGCCTGTAGTAAGATGGATGATGCCTGTAGTAAGAAGGAGGATGCCTGTAGTAAGAAGGAGAATGCCTATAGTAAGATGGAGGATGCCTGTAGTAAGATGGAGGATGCCTGTAGTAAGATGGAGGATGCCTGTAGTAAGATGGAGGATGCCTGTAGTAAGAAGGAGAATGCCTGTAGTAAGAAGGAGGATGCCTGTAGTAAGATGGAGGATGCCGGTAGTAAGATGGATGATGCCTGTAGTAAGAAGGAGAATGCCTATAGTAAGATGGAGGATGCCTGTAGTAAGAAGGAGAATGTCTGTAGTAAGGAGGAGAATGTCTGTAGTAAAGAGGAGAATGTCTGTAGTAAGGAGGAGAATGTCTGTAGTAAGGAGGAGAATGTCTGTAGTAAGGAGGAGAATGCCTGTAGTAAGAAGGAGAATGCCTGTAGTAAGATGGAGGATGCCTGTAGTAAGATGGAGGATGCCTGTAGTAAGAAGGAGAATGTCTGTAGTAAGATGGAGGATGCCTGTAGTAAGAAGGAGAATGCCTGTAGTAAGATGGAGGATGCCTGTAGTAAGATGGATGATGCCTGTAGTAAGATGGAGGATGCCTGTAGTAAGATGGATGATGTCTGTAGTAAGAAGGAGAATGTCTGTAGTAAGAAGGAGAATGCCTATAGTAAGAAGGAGAATGCCTGTAGTAAGAAGGAGAATGCCTGTAGTAAGATGGAGAATGCCTGTAGTAAGATGGAGGATGCCTGTAGTAAGATGGAGGATGCCTGTAGTAAGAAGGAGAATGTCTGTAGTAAGAAGGAGAATACCTATAATAAGATGGAGGATGCCTGTAGTAAGATGGAGGATGCCTGTAGTAAGAAGGAGAATGCCTGTAGTAAGAAGGAGAATGCCTATAGTAAGATGGATGATGCCTGTAGTAAGATGGAAGATGCCTGTAGTAAGATGGAGGATGCCTGTAGTAAGAAGGAGAATGCCTATAGTAAGATGGAGAATGCCTATAGTAAGATGGATGATGCCTGTAGTAAGAAGGAGAATGCCTATAGTAAGATGGAGAATGCCTATAGTAAGAAGGAGAATGCCTGTAGTAAGATGGAGGATGCCTGTAGTAAGATGGAGGATGCCTGTAGTAAGAAGGAGGATGCCTGTAGTAAGATGGATGATGCCTGTAGTAAGAAGGAGAATGCCTGTAGTAAGATGGAGGATGCCTGTAGTAAGATGGAGGATGCCTGTAGTAAGATGGATAATGCCTGTAGTAAGAAGGAGAATGCCTATAGTAAGATGGAGAATGCCTATAGTAAGAAGGAGAATGCCTGTAGTAAGAAGGAGAATGCCTGTAGTAAGATAGAGGATGCCTGTAGTAAGAAGGAGAATGCCTGTAGTAAGAAGGAGAATGCCTATAGTAAGATGGAGGATGCCTGTAGTAAGATGGATGATGCCTGTAGTAAGAAGGAGAATGCCTGTAGTAAGAAGGAGAATGCCTGTAGTAAGAAGGAGAATGCCTGTAGTAAGAAGGAGAATGCCTGTAGTAAGAAGGAGAATGCCTGTAGTAAGATGGAGGATGCCTATAGTAAGATGGAGGATGCCTGTAGTAAGATGGATGATGCCTGTAGTAAGATGGAGGATGCCTGTAGTAAGATGGATGATGTCTGTAGTAAGAAGGAGAATGTCTGTAGTAAGAAGGAGAATGCCTATAGTAAGAAGGAGAATGCCTGTAGTAAGAAGGAGAATGCCTGTAGTAAGATGGAGAATGCCTGTAGTAAGATGGAGGATGCTTGTAGTAAGATGGAGGATGCCTGTAGTAAGAAAGAGAATGTCTGTAGTAAGAAGGAGAATGCCATAGTAAGATGGAGGATGCCTGTAGTAAGATGGAGGATGCCTGTAGTAAGAAGGAGAATGCCTGTAGTAAGAAGGAGAATGCCTATAGTAAGATGGATGATGCCTGTAGTAAGATGGAGGATGCCTGTAGTAAGATGGAGGATGCCTGTAGTAACAAGGAGAATGCCTATAGTAAGATGGAGAATGCCTATAGTAAGATGGATGATGCCTGTAGTAAGAAGGAGAATGCCTATAGTAAGATGGAGAATGCCTATAGTAAGAAGGAGAATGCCTGTAGTAAGAAGGAGAATGCCTGTAGTAAGAAGGAGAATGCCTATAATAAGATGGAGGATGCCTGTAGTAAGATGGATGATGCCTGTAGTAAGATGGATGATGCCTGTAGTAAGATGGATGATGCCTGTAGTAAGAAGGAGAATGCCTGTAGTAAGATGGAGAATGCCTATAGTAAGATGGATGATGCCTGTAGTAAGATGGAGGATGCCTGTAGTAAGATGGAGGATGCCTGTAGTAAGAAGGAGAATGCCTATAGTAAGATGGAGGATGCCTGTAGTAAGATGGAGGATGCCTGTAGTAAGATGGAGGATGCCTGTAGTAAGATGGAGGATGCCTGTAGTAAGATGGAGGATGCCTGCAGTAAGATGGAGGATGCCTGTAGTAAGAAGGAGAATGCCTATAGTAAGATGGAGGATGCCTGTAGTAAGATGGAGGATGCCTGTAGTAAGATGGAGAATGTCTGTAGTAAGAAGGAGAATGCCTGTAGTAAGAAGGAGAATGCCTGTAGTAAGATGGAGGATGCCTGTAGTAAGAAGGAAAATGCCTGTAGTAAGATGGAGGATGCCTGTAGTAAGAAGGAGAATGCCTGTAGTAAGATGGAGGATGCCTGTAGTAAGATGGAGGATGCCTGTAGTAAGAAGGAGAATGCCTATAGTAAGATGGAGGATGCCTATAGTAAGATGGAGGATGCCTATAGTAAGATGGAGGATGCCTGTAGTAAGATGGAGGATGCCTGTAGTAAGAAGGAGGATGCCTGTAGTAAGATGGATGATGCCTGTAGTAAGAAGGAGAATGCCTATAGTAAGATGGAGGATGCCTATAGTAAGATGGAGGATGCCTATAGTAAGATGGAGGATGCCTGTAGTAAGATGGAGGATGCCTGTAGTAAGAAGGAGGATGCCTGTAGTAAGATGGATGATGCCTGTAGTAAGAAGGAGAATGCCTGTAGTAAGATGGAGGATGCCTGTAGTAAGATGGAGAATGCCTGTAGTAAGATGGATGATGCCTGTAGTAAGAAGGAAAATGCCTATAGTAAGATGGAGAATGCCTATAGTAAGAAGGAGAATGCCTGTAGTAAGAAGGAGAATGCCTGTAGTAAGATGGAGGATGCCTGTAGTAAGAAGGAGAATGCCTGTAGTAAGAAGGAGAATGCCTATAGTAAGATGGAGGATGCCTGTAGTAAGATGGATGATGCCTGTAGTAAGAAGGAGAATGACTGTAGTAAGAAGGAGAATGCCTGTAGTAAGAAGGAGAATGCCTGTAGTAAGAAGGAGAATGCCTGTAGTAAGAACGAGAATGCCTATAGTAAGATGGAGGATGCCTGTAGTAAGATGGATGATGCCTGTAGTAAGAAGGAGAATGTCTGTAGTAAGAAGGAGAATGTCTGTAGTAAGAAGGAGAATGCCTGTAGTAAGATGGATGATGCCTATAGTAAGAAGGAGAATGCCTGTAGTAAGAAGGAGAATGCCTATAGTAAGATGGAGGATGCCTGTAGTAAGAAGGAGAATGCCTATAGTAAGATGGATGATGCATATAGTAAGAAGGAGAATGCCTGTAGTAAGAAGGAGAATGCCTGTAGTAAGAAGGAGAATGCCTGTAGTAAGATGGAGGATGCCTGTAGTAAGAAGGAGAATGCCTGTAGTAAGAAGGAGAATGCCTATAGTAAGATGGAGGATGCCTGTAGTAAGATGGATGATGCCTGTAGTAAGATGGAGGATGCCTGTAGTAAGATGGATGATGTCTGTAGTAAGAAGAAGAATGTCTGTAGTAAGAAGGAGAATGCCTATAGTAAGAAGGAGAATGCCTGTAGTAAGAAGGAGAATGCCTGTAGTAAGATGGAGAATGCCTGTAGTAAGATGGAGGATGCCTGTAGTAAGATGGAGGATGCCTGTCGTAAGAAGGAGAATGTCTGTAGTAAGAAGGAGAATACCTATAATAAGATGGAGGATGCCTGTAGTAAGATGGAGGATGCCTGTAGTAAGAAGGAGAATGCCTGTAGTAAGAAGGAGAATGCCTATAGTAAGATGGATGATGCCTGTAGTAAGATGGAAGATGCCTGTAGTAAGATGGAGGATGCCTGTAGTAAGAAGGAGAATGCCTATAGTAAGATGGAGAATGCCTATAGTAGGATGGATGATGCCTGTAGTAAGAAGGAGAATGCCTATAGTAAGATGGAGAATGCCTATAGTAAGAAGGAGAATGCCTGTAGTAAGATGGAGGATGCCTGTAGTAAGATGGAGGATGCCTGTAGTAAGAAGGAGGATGCCTGTAGTAAGATGGATGATGCCTGTAGTAAGAAGGAGAATGCCTGTAGTAAGATGGAGGATGCCTGTAGTAAGATGGAGGATGCCTGTAGTAAGATGGATGATGCCTGTAGTAAGAAGGAGAATGCCTATAGTAAGATGGAGAATGCCTATAGTAAGAAGGAGAATGCCTGTAGTAAGAAGGAGAATGCCTGTAGTAAGATAGAGGATGCCTGTAGTAAGAAGGAGAATGCCTGTAGTAAGAAGGAGAATGCCTATAGTAAGATGGAGGATGCCTGTAGTAAGATGGATGATGCCTGTAGTAAGAAGGAGAATGCCTGTAGTAAGAAGGAGAATGCCTGTAGTAAGAAGGAGAATGCCTGTAGTAAGAAGGAGAATGCCTGTAGTAAGAAGGAGAATGCCTGTAGTAAGATGGAGGATGCCTGTAGTAAGAAGGATAATGCCTGTAGTAAGAAGGAGAATGCCTGTAGTAAGATGGAGGATGCCTGTAGTAAGAAGGAGAATGCCTGTAGTAAGAAGGAGAATGCCTATAGTAAGATGGAGGATGCCTATAGTAAGATGGATGATGCTTGTAGTAAGATGGAGGATGCCTGTAGTAAGATGGATGATGTCTGTAGTAAGAAGGAGAATGTCTGTAGTAAGAAGGAGAATGCCTATAGTAAGAAGGAGAATGCCTGTAGTAAGAAGGAGAATGCCTGTAGTAAGATGGAGAATGCCTGTAGTAAGATGGAGGATGCCTGTAGTAAGATGGAGGATGCCTGTAGTAAGAAGGAGAATGTCTGTAGTAAGAAGGAGAATGCCATAGTAAGATGGAGGATGCCTGTAGTAAGATGGAGGATGCCTGTAGTAAGAAGGAGAATGCCTGTAGTAAGAAAGAGAATGCCTATAGTAAGATGGATGATGCCTGTAGTAAGATGGAGGATGCCTGTAGTAAGATGGAGGATGCCTGTAGTAAGAAGGAGAATGCCTATAGTAAGATGGAGAATGCCTATAGTAAGATGGATGATGCCTGTAGTAAGAAGGAGAATGCCTATAGTAAGATGGAGAATGCCTATAGTAAGAAGGAGAATGCCTGTAGTAAGAAGGAGAATGCCTGTAGTAAGAAGGAGAATGCCTATAGTAAGATGGAGGATGCCTGTAGTAAGATGGATGATGCCTGTAGTAAGATGGATGATGCCTGTAGTAAGATGGATGATGCCTGTAGTAAGAAGGAGAATGCCTGTAGTAAGATGGAGAATGCCTATAGTAAGATGGATGATGCCTGTAGTAAGATGGAGGATGCCTATAGTAAGATGGAGGATGCCTGTAGTAAGATGGAGGATGCCTATAGTAAGATGGAGGATGCCTATAGTAAGATGGAGGATGCCTGTAGTAAGATGGTGGATGCCTGTAGTAAGATGGAGGATGCCTGTAGTAAGAAGGAGAATGCCTGTAGTAAGATGGAGAATGCCTATAGTAAGAAGGAGAATGCCTGTAGTAAGAAGGAGAATGCCTGTAGTAAGATGGAGGATGCCTGTAGTAAGATGGAGAATGCCTGTAGTAAGATGGAGGATGCCTGTAGTAAGAAGGAGAATGCCTGTAATAAGATGGAGGATGCCTGTAGTAAGATGGAGGATGCCTATAGTAAGATGGATCATGCCTGTAGTAAGAAGGAGAATGCCTGTAGTAAGATGGATGATGCCTATAGTAAGATGGATGATGCCTGTAGTAAGAAGGAGAATGCCTGTAGTAAGATGGAGGATGCCTGTAGTAAGAAGGAGAATGCCTGTAGTAAGATGGAGGATGCCTGTAGTAAGATGGAGGATGCCTGTAGTAAGATGGAGGATGCCTGTAGTAAGATGGAGGATGCCTGTAGTAAGAATGAGAATGCCTATAGTAAGATGGAGGATGCCTGTAGTAAGATGGAGGATGCCTGTAGTAAGATGGATGATGCCTGTAGTAAGATGGAGGATGCCTGTAGTAAGATGGAGGATGCCTGTAGTAAGATGGAGGATGCCTGTAGTAAGAAGGAGAATGCCTATAGTAAGATGGAGGATGCCTGTAGTAAGATGGAGGATGCCTGTAGTAAGAAGGAGAATGCCTGTAGTAAGATGGAGGATGCCTGTAGTAAGATAGAGGATGCCTGTAGTAAGAAGGAGAATGCCTGTAGTAAGAAGGAGAATGCCTATAGTAAGATGGAGGATGCCTATAGTAAGATGGAGGATGCCTGTAGTAAGATGGAGGAAGCCTGTAGTAAGAAGGAGGATGCCTGTAGTAAGATGGACGATGCCTGTAGTAAGAAGGAGAATGCCTATAGTAAGATGGAGGATGCCTATAGTAAGATGGGTGATGCCTATAGTAAGATGGAGGATGCCTGTAGTAAGATGGAGGATGCCTGTAGTAAGAAGGAGGATGCCTGTAGTAAGATGGATGATGCCTGTAGTAAGAAGGAGAATGCCTGTAGTAAGATGAAGGATGCCTGTAGTAAGATGGATGATGCCTGTAGTAAGAAGGAGAATGCCTGTAGTAAGATGAAGAATGCCTGTAGTAAGAAGGAGAATGCCTATAGTAAGATGGAGGATGCCTGTAGTAAGATGGAGGATGCCTGTAGTAAGATGGAGGGAGCCTGTAGTAAGATGGAGGATGCCTGTAGTAAGATGGATGATGCCTGTAGTAAGAAGGAGAATGCCTGTAGTAAGATGGAGGATGCCTGTAGTAAGAAGGAGAATGCCTATAGTAAGATGGAGGATGCCTGTAGTAAGATGGAGGATGCCTGTAGTAAGATGGAGGATGCCTGTAGTAAGATGGAGGATGCCTGTAGTAAGATGGAGGATGCCTGTAGTAAGAAGGAGAATGCCTATAGTAAGATGGAGGATGCCTGAAGTAAGATGGAGGATGTCTGTAGTAAGATGGAGAATGCCTGTAGTAAGATGGAGGATGCCTGTAGTAAGATGGAGGATGCCTGTAGTAAGATGGAGGATGCCTGTAGTAAGATGGAGGATGTCTGTAGTAAGATGGAGAATGCCTATAGTAAGATGGAAGATGCCTGTAGTAAGAAGGAGAATGCCTATAGTAAGATGGAGGATGCCTGTAGTAAGAAGGAGAATGCCTGTAGTAAGATGGAGAATGCCTGTAGTAAGATGGAGAATGCCTGTAGTAAGATGGAGGATGCCTGTAGTAAGATGGATGATGTCTGTAGTAAGAAGGAGGATGCCTGTAGTAAGAAGGAGAATGCCTGTAGTAAGATGGAGAATGCCTGTAGTAAGATGGAGGATGCCTGTAGTAAGATGGAGGATGCCTGTAGTAAGAAGGATGATGCCTGTAGTAAGAAGGAGAATGCCTGTAGTAAGATGGAGGATGCCTGTAGTAAGAAGGAGAATGCCTGTAGTAAGATGGAGGATGTCTGTAGTAAGATGGAGAATGCCTGTAGTAAGATGGAGGATGCCTGTAGTAAGATGGAGGATGCCTGTAGTAAGAAGGAGAATGCCTGTAGTAAGAAGGAGAATGCCTGTAGTAAGATGGAGAATGCCTGTAGTAAGATGGAGGATGCCTGTAGTAAGATGGATGATGTCTGTAGTAAGAAGGAGAATGTCTGTAGTAAGAAGGAGAATGCCTATAGTAAGAAGGAGAATGCCTGTAGTAAGAAGGAGAATGCCTGTAGTAAGATGGAGAATGCCTATAGTAAGATGGAGGATGCCTGTAGTAAGATGGATGATGCCTATAGTAAGATGGATGATGCCTGTAGTAAGAAGGAGAATGCCTGTAGTAAGATGGAGGATGCCTGTAGTAAGAAGGAGAATGCCTGTAGTAAGATGGAGGATGCCTGTAGTAAGTTGGAGGATGCCTGTAGTAAGATGGAGGATGCCTGTAGTAAGATGGAGGATGCCTGTAGTAAGAATGAGAATGCCTATAGTAAGAAGGAGGATGCCTGTAGTAAGATGGAGGATGCCTGTAGTAAGATGGAGGATGCCTGTAGTAAGATGGAGGATGCCTGTAGTAAGAAGGAGAATGCCTATAGTAAGATGGAGGATGCCTGTAGTAAGATGGAGGATGCCTGTAGTAAGAAGGAGAATGCCTGTAGTAAGATGGAGGATGCCTGTAGTAAGATAGAGGATGCCTGTAGTAAGAAGGAGAATGCCTGTAGTAAGATGGAGGATGCCTATAGTAAGATGGAGGATGCCTATAGTAAGATGGAGGATGCCTGTAGTAAGATGGAGGAAGCCTGTAGTAAGAAGGAGGATGCCTGTAGTAAGATGGATGATGCCTGTAGTAAGAAGGAGAATGCCTATAGTAAGATGGAGGATGCCTATAGTAAGATGGGTGATGCCTATAGTAAGATGGAGGATGCCTGTAGTAAGAAGGAGAATGCCTATAGTAAGATGGAGGATGCCTGTAGTAAGAAGGAGAATGCCTGTAGTAAGATGGAGAATGCCTGTAGTAAGATGGAGAATGCCTGTAGTAAGATGGAGGATGCCTGTAGTAAGATGGATGATGTCTGTAGTAAGAAGGAGGATGCCTGTAGTAAGAAGGAGAATGCCTGTAGTAAGATGGAGAATGCCTGTAGTAAGATGGAGGATGCCTGTAGTAAGATGGAGGATGCCTGTAGTAAGAAGGATGATGCCTGTAGTAAGAAGGAGAATGCCTGTAGTAAGATGGAGGATGCCTGTAGTAAGAAGGAGAATGCCTGTAGTAAGATGGAGGATGTCTGTAGTAAGATGGAGAATGCCTGTAGTAAGATGGAGGATGCCTGTAGTAAGATGGAGGATGCCTGTAGTAAGAAGGAGAATGCCTGTAGTAAGAAGGAGAATGCCTGTAGTAAGATGGAGAATGCCTGTAGTAAGATGGAGGATGCCTGTAGTAAGATGGATGATGTCTGTAGTAAGAAGGAGAATGTCTGTAGTAAGAAGGAGAATGCCTATAGTAAGAAGGAGAATGCCTGTAGTAAGAAGGAGAATGCCTGTAGTAAGATGGAGAATGCCTATAGTAAGATGGAGGATGCCTGTAGTAAGATGGATGATGCCTATAGTAAGATGGATGATGCCTGTAGTAAGAAGGAGAATGCCTGTAGTAAGATGGAGGATGCCTGTAGTAAGAAGGAGAATGCCTGTAGTAAGATGGAGGATGCCTGTAGTAAGTTGGAGGATGCCTGTAGTAAGATGGAGGATGCCTGTAGTAAGATGGAGGATGCCTGTAGTAAGAATGAGAATGCCTATAGTAAGAAGGAGGATGCCTGTAGTAAGATGGAGGATGCCTGTAGTAAGATGGAGGATGCCTGTAGTAAGATGGAGGATGCCTGTAGTAAGAAGGAGAATGCCTATAGTAAGATGGAGGATGCCTGTAGTAAGATGGAGGATGCCTGTAGTAAGAAGGAGAATGCCTGTAGTAAGATGGAGGATGCCTGTAGTAAGATAGAGGATGCCTGTAGTAAGAAGGAGAATGCCTGTAGTAAGATGGAGGATGCCTATAGTAAGATGGAGGATGCCTATAGTAAGATGGAGGATGCCTGTAGTAAGATGGAGGAAGCCTGTAGTAAGAAGGAGGATGCCTGTAGTAAGATGGATGATGCCTGTAGTAAGAAGGAGAATGCCTATAGTAAGATGGAGGATGCCTATAGTAAGATGGGTGATGCCTATAGTAAGATGGAGGATGCCTGTAGTAAGATGGAGGATGCCTGTAGTAAGAAGGAGGATGCCTGTAGTAAGATGGATGATGCCTGTAGTAAGAAGGAGAATGCCTGTAGTAAGATGAAGGATGCCTGTAGTAAGATGGATGATGCCTGTAGTAAGAAGGAGAATGCCTGTAGTAAGATGAAGGATGCCTGTAGTAAGAAGGAGAATGCCTATAGTAAGATGGAGGATGCCTGTAGTAAGATGGAGGATGCCTGTAGTAAGATGGAGGGAGCCTGTAGTAAGATGGAGGATGCCTGTAGTAAGATGGATGATGCCTGTAGTAAGAAGGAGAATGCCTGTAGTAAGATGGAGAATGCCTGTAGTAAGAAGGAGAATGCCTATAGTAAGATGGAGGATGCCTGTAGTAAGATGGAGGATGCCTCTAGTAAGATGGAGGATGCCTGTAGTAAGATGGAGGATGCCTGTAGTAAGATGGATGATGCCTGTAGTAAGAAGGAGAATGCCTATAGTAAGATGGAGGATGCCTGAAGTAAGATGGAGGATGTCTGTAGTAAGATGGAGAATGCCTGTAGTAAGATGGAGGATGCCTGTAGTAAGATGGAGGATGCCTGTAGTAAGATGGGGGATGCCTGTAGTAAGATGGAGGATGTCTGTAGTAAGATGGAGAATGCCTATAGTAAGATGGAAGATGCCTGTAGTAAGAAGGAGAATGCCTATAGTAAGATGGAGGATGCCTGTAGTAAGAAGGAGAATGCCTGTAGTAAGATGGAGAATGCCTGTAGTAAGATGGAGAATGCCTGTAGTAAGATGGAGGATGCCTGTAGTAAGATGGATGATGTCTGTAGTAAGAAGGAGGATGCCTGTAGTAAGAAGGAGAATGCCTGTAGTAAGATGGAGAATGCCTGTAGTAAGATGGAGGATGCCTGTAGTAAGATGGAGGATGCCTGTAGTAAGAAGGATGATGCCTGTAGTAAGAAGGAGAATGCCTGTAGTAAGATGGAGGATGCCTTTAGTAAGAAGGAGAATGCCTGTAGTAAGATGGAGGATGTCTGTAGAAAGATGGAGAATGCCTGTAGTAAGATGGAGGATGCCTGTAGTAAGATGGAGGATGCCTGTAGTAAGAAGGAGAATGCCTGTAGTAAGAAGGAGAATGCCTGTAGTAAGATGGAGAATGCCTGTAGTAAGATGGAGGATGCCTGTAGTAAGATGGATGATGTCTGTAGTAAGAAGGAGAATGCCTATAGTAAGAAGGAGAATGCCTGTAGTAAGAAGGAGAATGCCTGTAGTAAGATGGAGAATGCCTATAGTAAGATGGAGGATGCCTGTAGTAAGATGGAGGATGCCTGTAGTAAGAAGGAGAATGCCTGTAGTAAGAAGGAGAATGCCTATAGTAAGATGGATGATGCCTGTAGTAAGATGGAGGATGCCTGTAGTAAGATGGAGGATGCCTGTAGTAAGAAGGAGAATGCCTATAGTAAGATGGAGAATGCCTATAGTAAGATGGATGATGCCTGTAGTAAGATGGATGATGCCTGTAGTAAGATGGATGATGCCTGTAGTAAGATGGAGAATGCCTATAGTAAGATGGATGATGCCTGTAGTAAGATGGAGAATGCCTATAGTAAGATGGAGAATGCCTGTAGTAAGAAGGAGAATGCCTGTAGTAAGATGGAGGATGCCTGTAGTAAGAATGAGAATGCCTGTAGTAAGAAGGAGAATGCCTATAGTAAGATGGAGGATGCCTGTAGTAAAATGGAGAATGCCTATAGTAAGAAGGAGAATGCCTGTAGTAAGAAGGAGAATGCCTGTAGTAAGATGGAGGATGCCTGTAGTAAGATGGAGGATGCCTGTAGTAAGAAGGAGAATGCCTATAGTAAGATGGAGGATGCCTGTAGTAAGATGGAGGATGCCTGTAGTAAGAAGGAGAATGCCTGTAATAAGCTGGAGGATGCCTGTAGTAAGATGGAGGATGCCTATAGTAAGATGGATGATGCCTGTAGTAAGAAGGAGAATGCCTGTAGTAAGATGGAAGATGCCTGTAGTAAGATGGGGGATGCCTATAGTAAGATGGATGATGCCTATAGTAAGATGGATGATGCCTGTAGTAAGAAGAAGAATGCCTGTAGTAAGATGGAGGATGCCCGTAGTAAGAAGGAGAATGCCTGTAGTAAGATGGAGGATGCCTGTAGTAAGATGGAGGATGCCTGTAGTAAGATGGAGAATGCCTGTAGTAAGATGGAGGATGCCTGTAGTAAGATGGAGAATGCCTGTAGTAAGATGGAGGATGCCTGTAGTAAGATGGAGGATGCCTGTAGTAAGATGGAGGATGCCTGTAGTAAGAAGGAGAATGCCTGTAGTAAGAAGGAGAATGTCTGTAGTAAGATGGAGGATGCCTGTAGTAAGATGGAGGATGCCTGTAGTAAGATGGAGGATGCCTGTAGTAAGATGGAGGATGCCTGTAGTAAGAAGGAGAATGCCTATAGTAAGATGGAGGATGCCTGTAGTAAGATGGAGGATGCCTGTAGTAAGATGGAGGATGCCTGTAGTAAGATGGAGGATGCCTGTAGTAAGATGGAGGATGCCTGCAGTAAGATGGAGGATGCCTGTAGTAAGAAGGAGAATGCCTATAGTAAGATGGAGGATGCCTGTAGTAAGATGGAGGATGCCTGTAGTAAGATGGAGAATGTCTGTAGTAAGAAGGAGAATGCCTGTAGTAAGAAGGAGAATGCCTGTAGTAAGATGGAGGATGCCTGTAGTAAGAAGGAAAATGCCTGTAGTAAGATGGAGGATGCCTGTAGTAAGAAGGAGAATGCCTGTAGTAAGATGGAGGATGCCTGTAGTAAGATGGAGGATGCCTGTAGTAAGAAGGAGAATGCCTATAGTAAGATGGAGGATGCCTATAGTAAGAAGGAGGATGCCTATAGTAAGATGGAGGATGCCTGTAGTAAGATGGAGGATGCCTGTAGTAAGAAGGAGGATGCCTGTAGTAAGATGGATGATGCCTGTAGTAAGAAGGAGAATGTCTGTAGTAAGAAGGAGAATACCTATAATAAGATGGAGGATGCCTGTAGTAAGATGGAGGATGCCTGTAGTAAGAAGGAGAATGCCTGTAGTAAGAAGGAGAATGCCTATAGTAAGATGGATGATGCCTGTAGTAAGATGGAAGATGCCTGTAGTAAGATGGAGGATGCCTGTAGTAAGAAGGAGAATGCCTATAGTAAGATGGAGAATGCCTATAGTAAGATGGATGATGCCTGTAGTAAGAAGGAGAATGCCTATAGTAAGATGGAGAATGCCTATAGTAAGAAGGAGAATGCCTGTAGTAAGATGGAGGATGCCTGTAGTAAGATGGAGGATGCCTGTAGTAAGAAGGAGGATGCCTGTAGTAAGATGGATGATGCCTGTAGTAAGAAGGAGAATGCCTGTAGTAAGATGGAGGATGCCTGTAGTAAGATGGAGGATGCCTGTAGTAAGATGGATGATGCCTGTAGTAAGAAGGAGAATGCCTATAGTAAGATGGAGAATGCCTATAGTAAGAAGGAGAATGCCTGTAGTAAGAAGGAGAATGCCTGTAGTAAGATAGAGGATGCCTGTAGTAAGAAGGAGAATGCCTGTAGTAAGAAGGAGAATGCCTATAGTAAGATGGAGGATGCCTGTAGTAAGATGGATGATGCCTGTAGTAAGAAGGAGAATGCCTGTAGTAAGAAGGAGAATGCCTGTAGTAAGAAGGAGAATGCCTGTAGTAAGAAGGAGAATGCCTGTAGTAAGATGGAGGATGCCTGTAGTAAGATGGAGGATGCCTATAGTAAGATGGAGGATGCCTGTAGTAAGATGGATGATGCCTGTAGTAAGATGGAGGATGCCTGTAGTAAGATGGATGATGTCTGTAGTAAGAAGGAGAATGTCTGTAGTAAGAAGGAGAATGCCTATAGTAAGAAGGAGAATGCCTGTAGTAAGAAGGAGAATGCCTGTAGTAAGATGGAGAATGCCTGTAGTAAGATGGAGGATGCCTGTAGTAAGATGGAGGATGCCTGTAGTAAGAAAGAGAATGTCTGTAGTAAGAAGGAGAATGCCATAGTAAGATGGAGGATGCCTGTAGTAAGATGGAGGATGCCTGTAGTAAGAAGGAGAATGCCTGTAGTAAGAAGGAGAATGCCTATAGTAAGATGGATGATGCCTGTAGTAAGATGGAGGATGCCTGTAGTAAGATGGAGGATGCCTGTAGTAACAAGGAGAATGCCTATAGTAAGATGGAGAATGCCTATAGTAAGATGGATGATGCCTGTAGTAAGAAGGAGAATGCCTATAGTAAGATGGAGAATGCCTATAGTAAGAAGGAGAATGCCTGTAGTAAGAAGGAGAATGCCTGTAGTAAGAAGGAGAATGCCTATAATAAGATGGAGGATGCCTGTAGTAAGATGGATGATGCCTGTAGTAAGATGGATGATGCCTGTAGTAAGATGGATGATGCCTGTAGTAAGAAGGAGAATGCCTGTAGTAAGATGGAGAATGCCTATAGTAAGATGGATGATGCCTGTAGTAAGATGGAGGATGCCTGTAGTAAGATGGAGGATGCCTGTAGTAAGAAGGAGAATGCCTATAGTAAGATGGAGGATGCCTGTAGTAAGATGGAGGATGCCTGTAGTAAGATGGAGGATGCCTGTAGTAAGATGGAGGATGCCTGTAGTAAGATGGAGGATGCCTGCAGTAAGATGGAGGATGCCTGTAGTAAGAAGGAGAATGCCTATAGTAAGATGGAGGATGCCTGTAGTAAGATGGAGGATGCCTGTAGTAAGATGGAGAATGTCTGTAGTAAGAAGGAGAATGCCTGTAGTAAGAAGGAGAATGCCTGTAGTAAGATGGAGGATGCCTGTAGTAAGAAGGAAAATGCCTGTAGTAAGATGGAGGATGCCTGTAGTAAGAAGGAGAATGCCTGTAGTAAGATGGAGGATGCCTGTAGTAAGATGGAGGATGCCTGTAGTAAGAAGGAGAATGCCTATAGTAAGATGGAGGATGCCTATAGTAAGATGGAGGATGCCTATAGTAAGATGGAGGATGCCTGTAGTAAGATGGAGGATGCCTGTAGTAAGAAGGAGGATGCCTGTAGTAAGATGGATGATGCCTGTAGTAAGAAGGAGAATGCCTATAGTAAGATGGAGGATGCCTATAGTAAGATGGAGGATGCCTATAGTAAGATGGAGGATGCCTGTAGTAAGATGGAGGATGCCTGTAGTAAGAAGGAGGATGCCTGTAGTAAGATGGATGATGCCTGTAGTAAGAAGGAGAATGCCTGTAGTAAGATGGAGGATGCCTGTAGTAAGATGGAGAATGCCTGTAGTAAGATGGATGATGCCTGTAGTAAGAAGGAAAATGCCTATAGTAAGATGGAGAATGCCTATAGTAAGAAGGAGAATGCCTGTAGTAAGAAGGAGAATGCCTGTAGTAAGATGGAGGATGCCTGTAGTAAGAAGGAGAATGCCTGTAGTAAGAAGGAGAATGCCTATAGTAAGATGGAGGATGCCTGTAGTAAGATGGATGATGCCTGTAGTAAGAAGGAGAATGACTGTAGTAAGAAGGAGAATGCCTGTAGTAAGAAGGAGAATGCCTGTAGTAAGAAGGAGAATGCCTGTAGTAAGAACGAGAATGCCTATAGTAAGATGGAGGATGCCTGTAGTAAGATGGATGATGCC
This sequence comes from Mimachlamys varia, assembly GCA_947623455.1. Lineage (NCBI taxonomy): Eukaryota > Metazoa > Mollusca > Bivalvia > Pectinida > Pectinidae > Mimachlamys > Mimachlamys varia. Next base: position 53,670,398 of record OX392527.1, read on the forward strand.
TGTAGTAAGAAGGAGAATGTCTGTAGTAAGAAGGAGAATGTCTGTAGTAAGAAGGAGAATGCCTGTAGTAAGATGGATGATGCCTATAGTAAGAAGGAGAATGCCTGTAGTAAGAAGGAGAATGCCTATAGTAAGATGGAGGATGCCTGTAGTAAGAAGGAGAATGCCTATAGTAAGATGGATGATGCATATAGTAAGAAGGAGAATGCCTGTAGTAAGAAGGAGAATGCCTGTAGTAAGAAGGAGAATGCCTGTAGTAAGATGGAGGATGCCTGTAGTAAGAAGGAGAATGCCTGTAGTAAGAAGGAGAATGCCTATAGTAAGATGGAGGATGCCTGTAGTAAGATGGATGATGCCTGTAGTAAGATGGAGGATGCCTGTAGTAAGATGGATGATGTCTGTAGTAAGAAGGAGAATGTCTGTAGTAAGAAGGAGAATGCCTATAGTAAGAAGGAGAATGCCTGTAGTAAGAAGGAGAATGCCTGTAGTAAGATGGAGAATGCCTGTAGTAAGATGGAGGATGCCTGTAGTAAGATGGAGGATGCCTGTAGTAAGAAGGAGAATGTCTGTAGTAAGAAGGAGAATACCTATAATAAGATGGAGGATGCCTGTAGTAAGATGGAGGATGCCTGTAGTAAGAAGGAGAATGCCTGTAGTAAGAAGGAGAATGCCTATAGTAAGATGGATGATGCCTGTAGTAAGATGGAAGATGGCTGTAGTAAGATGGAGGATGCCTGTAGTAAGAAGGAGAATGCCTATAGTAAGATGGAGAATGCCTATAGTAGGATGGATGATGCCTGTAGTAAGAAGGAGAATGCCTATAGTAAGATGGAGAATGCCTATAGTAAGAAGGAGAATGCCTGTAGTAAGATGGAGGATGCCTGTAGTAAGATGGAGGATGCCTGTAGTAAGAAGGAGGATGCCTGTAGTAAGATGGATGATGCCTGTAGTAAGAAGGAGAATGCCTGTAGTAAGATGGAGGATGCCTGTAGTAAGATGGAGGATGCCTGTAGTAAGATGGATGATGCCTGTAGTAAGAAGGAGAATGCCTATAGTAAGATGGAGAATGCCTATAGTAAGAAGGAGAATGCCTGTAGTAAGAAGGAGAATGCCTGTAGTAAGATAGAGGATGCCTGTAGTAAGAAGGAGAATGCCTGTAGTAAGAAGGAGAATGCCTATAGTAAGATGGAGGATGCCTGTAGTAAGATGGATGATGCCTGTAGTAAGAAGGAGAATGCCTGTAGTAAGAAGGAGAATGCCTGTAGTAAGAAGGAGAATGCCTGTAGTTAGAAGGAGAATGCCTGTAGTAAGAAGGAGAATGCCTGTAGTAAGATGGAGGATGCCTGTAGTAAGAAGGATAATGCCTGTAGTAAGAAGGAAAATGCCTGTAGTAAGATGGAGGATGCCTGTAGTAAGAAGGAGAATGCCTGTAGTAAGAAGGAGAATGCCTATAGTAAGATGGAGGATGCCTATAGTAAGATGGATGATGCCTGTAGTAAGATGGAGGATGCCTGTAGTAAGATGGATGATGTCTGTAGTAAGAAGGAGAATGTCTGTAGTAAGAAGGAGAATGCCTATAGAAAGAAGGAGAATGCCTGTAGTAAGAAGGAGAATGCCTGTAGTAAGATGGAGAATGCCTGTAGTAAGATGGAGGATGCCTGTAGTAAGATGGAGGATGCCTGTAGTAAGAAGGAGAATGTCTGTAGTAAGAAGGAGAATGCCATAGTAAGATGGAGGATGCCTGTAGTAAGATGGAGGATGCCTGTAGTAAGAAGGAGAATGCCTGTAGTAAGAAAGAGAATGCCTATAGTAAGATGGATGATGCCTGTAGTAAGATGGAGGATGCCTGTAGTAAGATGGAGGATGCCTGTAGTAAGAAGGAGAATGCCTATAGTAAGATGGAGAATGCCTATAGTAAGATGGATGATGCCTGTAGTAAGAAGGAGAATGCCTATAGTAAGATGGAGAATGCCTATAGTAAGAAGGAGAATGCCTGTAGTAAGAAGGAGAATGCCTGTAGTAAGAAGGAGAATGCCTATAGTAAGATGGAGGATGCCTGTAGTAAGATGGATGATGCCTGTAGTAAGATGGATGATGCCTGTAGTAAGATGGATGATGCCTGTAGTAAGAAGGAGAATGCCTGTAGTAAGATGGAGAATGCCTATAGTAAGATGGATGATGCCTGTAGTAAGATGGAGGATGCCTATAGTAAGATGGAGGATGCCTGTAGTAAGATGGAGGATGCCTATAGTAAGATGGAGGATGCCTATAGTAAGATGGAGGATGCCTGTAGTAAGATGGTGGATGCCTGTAGTAAGATGGAGGATGCCTGTAGTAAGAAGGAGAATGCCTGTAGTAAGATGGAGAATGCCTATAGTAAGAAGGAGAATGCCTGTAGTAAGAAGGAGAATGCCTGTAGTAAGATGGAGGATGCCTGTAGTAAGATGGAGGATGCCTGTAGTAAGATGGAGGATGCCTGTAGTAAGAAGGAGAATGCCTGTAATAAGATGGAGGATGCCTGTAGTAAGATGGAGGATGCCTATAGTAAGATGGATCATGCCTGTAGTAAGAAGGAGAATGCCTGTAGTAAGATGGATGATGCCTATAGTAAGATGGATGATGCCTGTAGTAAGAAGGAGAATGCCTGTAGTAAGATGGAGGATGCCTGTAGTAAGAAGGAGAATGCCTGTAGTAAGATGGAGGATGCCTGTAGTAAGATGGAGGATGCCTGTAGTAAGATGGAGGATGCCTGTAGTAAGATGGAGGATGCCTGTAGTAAGAATGAGAATGCCTATAGTAAGATGGAGGATGCCTGTAGTAAGATGGAGGATGCCTGTAGTAAGATGGATGATGCCTGTAGTAAGATGGAGGATGCCTGTAGTAAGATGGAGGATGCCTGTAGTAAGATGGAGGATGCCTGTAGTAAGAAGGAGAATGCCTATAGTAAGATGGAGGATGCCTGTAGTAAGATGGAGGATGCCTGTAGTAAGAAGGAGAATGCCTGTAGTAAGATGGAGGATGCCTGTAGTAAGATAGAGGATGCCTGTAGTAAGAAGGAGAATGCCTGTAGTAAGAAGGAGAATGCCTATAGTAAGATGGAGGATGCCTATAGTAAGATGGAGGATGCCTGTAGTAAGATGGAGGAAGCCTGTAGTAAGAAGGAGGATGCCTGTAGTAAGATGGATGATGCCTGTAGTAAGAAGGAGAATGCCTATAGTAAGATGGAGGATGCCTATAGTAAGATGGGTGATGCCTATAGTAAGATGGAGGATGCCTGTAGTAAGATGGAGGATGCCTGTAGTAAGAAGGAGGATGCCTGTAGTAAGATGGATGATGCCTGTAGTAAGAAGGAGAATGCCTGTAGTAAGATGAAGGATGCCTGTAGTAAGATGGATGATGCCTGTAGTAAGAAGGAGAATGCCTGTAGTAAGATGAAGAATGCCTGTAGTAAGAAGGAGAATGCCTATAGTAAGATGGAGGATGCCTGTAGTAAGATGGAGGATGCCTGTAGTAAGATGGAGGGAGCCTGTAGTAAGATGGAGGATGCCTGTAGTAAGATGGATGATGCCTGTAGTAAGAAGGAGAATGCCTGTAGTAAGATGGAGGATGCCTGTAGTAAGAAGGAGAATGCCTATAGTAAGATGGAGGATGCCTGTAGTAAGATGGAGGATGCCTGTAGTAAGATGGAGGATGCCTGTAGTAAGATGGAGGATGCCTGTAGTAAGATGGAGGATGCCTGTAGTAAGAAGGAGAATGCCTATAGTAAGATGGAGGATGCCTGAAGTAAGATGGAGGATGTCTGTAGTAAGATGGAGAATGCCTGTAGTAAGATGGAGGATGCCTGTAGTAAGATGGAGGATGCCTGTAGTAAGATGGAGGATGCCTGTAGTAAGATGGAGGATGTCTGTAGTAAGATGGAGAATGCCTATAGTAAGATGGAAGATGCCTGTAGTAAGAAGGAGAATGCCTATAGTAAGATGGAGGATGCCTGTAGTAAGAAGGAGAATGCCTGTAGTAAGATGGAGAATGCCTGTAGTAAGATGGAGAATGCCTGTAGTAAGATGGAGGATGCCTGTAGTAAGATGGATGATGTCTGTAGTAAGAAGGAGGATGCCTGTAGTAAGAAGGAGAATGCCTGTAGTAAGATGGAGAATGCCTGTAGTAAGATGGAGGATGCCTGTAGTAAGATGGAGGATGCCTGTAGTAAGAAGGATGATGCCTGTAGTAAGAAGGAGAATGCCTGTAGTAAGATGGAGGATGCCTGTAGTAAGAAGGAGAATGCCTGTAGTAAGATGGAGGATGTCTGTAGTAAGATGGAGAATGCCTGTAGTAAGATGGAGGATGCCTGTAGTAAGATGGAGGATGCCTGTAGTAAGAAGGAGAATGCCTGTAGTAAGAAGGAGAATGCCTGTAGTAAGATGGAGAATGCCTGTAGTAAGATGGAGGATGCCTGTAGTAAGATGGATGATGTCTGTAGTAAGAAGGAGAATGTCTGTAGTAAGAAGGAGAATGCCTATAGTAAGAAGGAGAATGCCTGTAGTAAGAAGGAGAATGCCTGTAGTAAGATGGAGAATGCCTATAGTAAGATGGAGGATGCCTGTAGTAAGATGGATGATGCCTATAGTAAGATGGATGATGCCTGTAGTAAGAAGGAGAATGCCTGTAGTAAGATGGAGGATGCCTGTAGTAAGAAGGAGAATGCCTGTAGTAAGATGGAGGATGCCTGTAGTAAGTTGGAGGATGCCTGTAGTAAGATGGAGGATGCCTGTAGTAAGATGGAGGATGCCTGTAGTAAGAATGAGAATGCCTATAGTAAGAAGGAGGATGCCTGTAGTAAGATGGAGGATGCCTGTAGTAAGATGGATGATGCCTGTAGTAAGATGGAGGATGCCTGTAGTAAGATGGAGGATGCCTGTAGTAAGATGGAGGATGCCTGTAGTAAGAAGGAGAATGCCTATAGTAAGATGGAGGATGCCTGTAGTAAGATGGAGGATGCCTGTAGTAAGAAGGAGAATGCCTGTAGTAAGATGGAGGATGCCTGTAGTAAGATAGAGGATGCCTGTAGTAAGAAGGAGAATGCCTGTAGTAAGATGGAGGATGCCTATAGTAAGATGGAGGATGCCTATAGTAAGATGGAGGATGCCTGTAGTAAGATGGAGGAAGCCTGTAGTAAGAAGGAGGATGCCTGTAGTAAGATGGATGATGCCTGTAGTAAGAAGGAGAATGCCTATAGTAAGATGGAGGATGCCTATAGTAAGATGGGTGATGCCTATAGTAAGATGGAGGATGCCTGTAGTAAGATGGAGGATGCCTGTAGTAAGAAGGAGGATGCCTGTAGTAAGATGGATGATGCCTGTAGTAAGAAGGAGAATGCCTGTAGTAAGATGAAGGATGCCTGTAGTAAGATGGATGATGCCTGTAGTAAGAAGGAGAATGCCTGTAGTAAGATGAAGGATGCCTGTAGTAAGAAGGAGAATGCCTATAGTAAGATGGAGGATGCCTGTAGTAAGATGGAGGATGCCTGTAGTAAGATGGAGGGAGCCTGTAGTAAGATGGAGGATGCCTGTAGTAAGATGGATGATGCCTGTAGTAAGAAGGAGAATGCCTGTAGTAAGATGGAGAATGCCTGTAGTAAGAAGGAGAATGCCTATAGTAAGATGGAGGATGCCTGTAGTAAGATGGAGGATGCCTCTAGTAAGATGGAGGATGCCTGTAGTAAGATGGAGGATGCCTGTAGTAAGATGGATGATGCCTGTAGTAAGAAGGAGAATGCCTATAGTAAGATGGAGGATGCCTGAAGTAAGATGGAGGATGTCTGTAGTAAGATGGAGAATGCCTGTAGTAAGATGGAGGATGCCTGTAGTAAGATGGAGGATGCCTGTAGTAAGATGGGGGATGCCTGTAGTAAGATGGAGGATGTCTGTAGTAAGATGGAGAATGCCTATAGTAAGATGGAAGATGCCTGTAGTAAGAAGGAGAATGCCTATAGTAAGATGGAGGATGCCTGTAGTAAGAAGGAGAATGCCTGTAGTAAGATGGAGAATGCCTGTAGTAAGATGGAGAATGCCTGTAGTAAGATGGAGGATGCCTGTAGTAAGATGGATGATGTCTGTAGTAAGAAGGAGGATGCCTGTAGTAAGAAGGAGAATGCCTGTAGTAAGATGGAGAATGCCTGTAGTAAGATGGAGGATGCCTGTAGTAAGATGGAGGATGCCTGTAGTAAGAAGGATGATGCCTGTAGTAAGAAGGAGAATGCCTGTAGTAAGATGGAGGATGCCTTTAGTAAGAAGGAGAATGCCTGTAGTAAGATGGAGGATGTCTGTAGAAAGATGGAGAATGCCTGTAGTAAGATGGAGGATGCCTGTAGTAAGATGGAGGATGCCTGTAGTAAGAAGGAGAATGCCTGTAGTAAGAAGGAGAATGCCTGTAGTAAGATGGAGAATGCCTGTAGTAAGATGGAGGATGCCTGTAGTAAGATGGATGATGTCTGTAGTAAGAAGGAGAATGCCTATAGTAAGAAGGAGAATGCCTGTAGTAAGAAGGAGAATGCCTGTAGTAAGATGGAGAATGCCTATAGTAAGATGGAGGATGCCTGTAGTAAGATGGAGGATGCCTGTAGTAAGAAGGAGAATGCCTGTAGTAAGAAGGAGAATGCCTAGAGTAAGATGGATGATGCCTGTAGTAAGATGGAGGATGCCTGTAGTAAGATGGAGGATGCCTGTAGTAAGAAGGAGAATGCCTATAGTAAGATGGAGAATGCCTATAGTAAGATGGATGATGCCTGTAGTAAGATGGATGATGCCTGTAGTAAGATGGATGATGCCTGTAGTAAGATGGAGAATGCCTATAGTAAGATGGATGATGCCTGTAGTAAGATGGAGAATGCCTATAGTAAGATGGAGAATGCCTGTAGTAAGAAGGAGAATGCCTGTAGTAAGATGGAGGATGCCTGTAGTAAGAATGAGAATGCCTGTAGTAAGAAGGAGAATGCCTATAGTAAGATGGAGGATGCCTGTAGTAAAATGGAGAATGCCTATAGTAAGAAGGAGAATGCCTGTAGTAAGAAGGAGAATGCCTGTAGTAAGATGGAGGATGCCTGTAGTAAGATGGAGGATGCCTGTAGTAAGAAGGAGAATGCCTATAGTAAGATGGAGGATGCCTGTAGTAAGATGGAGGATGCCTGTAGTAAGAAGGAGAATGCCTGTAATAAGCTGGAGGATGCCTGTAGTAAGATGGAGGATGCCTATAGTAAGATGGATGATGCCTGTAGTAAGAAGGAGAATGCCTGTAGTAAGATGGAAGATGCCTGTAGTAAGATGGGGGATGCCTATAGTAAGATGGATGATGCCTATAGTAAGATGGATGATGCCTGTAGTAAGAAGAAGAATGCCTGTAGTAAGATGGAGGATGCCCGTAGTAAGAAGGAGAATGCCTGTAGTAAGATGGAGGATGCCTGTAGTAAGATGGAGGATGCCTGTAGTAAGATGGAGAATGCCTGTAGTAAGATGGAGGATGCCTGTAGTAAGATGGAGAATGCCTGTAGTAAGATGGAGGATGCCTGTAGTAAGATGGAGGATGCCTGTAGTAAGATGGAGGATGCCTGTAGTAAGAAGGAGAATGCCTGTAGTAAGAAGGAGAATGTCTGTAGTAAGATGGAGGATGCCTGTAGTAAGATGGAGGATGCCTGTAGTAAGATGGAGGATGCCTGTAGTAAGATGGAGGATGCCTGTAGTAAGAAGGAGAATGCCTATAGTAAGATGGAGGATGCCTGTAGTAAGATGGAGGATGCCTGTAGTAAGATGGAGGATGCCTGTAGTAAGATGGAGGATGCCTGTAGTAAGATGGAGGATGCCTGCAGTAAGATGGAGGATGCCTGTAGTAAGAAGGAGAATGCCTATAGTAAGATGGAGGATGCCTGTAGTAAGATGGAGGATGCCTGTAGTAAGATGGAGAATGTCTGTAGTAAGAAGGAGAATGCCTGTAGTAAGAAGGAGAATGCCTGTAGTAAGATGGAGGATGCCTGTAGTAAGAAGGAAAATGCCTGTAGTAAGATGGAGGATGCCTGTAGTAAGAAGGAGAATGCCTGTAGTAAGATGGAGGATGCCTGTAGTAAGATGGAGGATGCCTGTAGTAAGAAGGAGAATGCCTATAGTAAGATGGAGGATGCCTATAGTAAGAAGGAGGATGCCTATAGTAAGATGGAGGATGCCTGTAGTAAGATGGAGGATGCCTGTAGTAAGATGGAGGATGCCTGTAGTAAGATGGATGATGCCTGTAGTAAGAAGGAGAATGCCTATAGTAAGATGGAGGATGCCTATAGTAAGATGGAGGATGCCTATAGTAAGATGGAGGATGCCTGTAGTAAGATGGAGGATGCCTGTAGTAAGAAGGAGGATGCCTGTAGTAAGATGGATGATGCCTGTAGTAAGAAGGAGAATGCCTATAGTAAGATGGAGGATGCCTGTAGTAAGATGGAGGATGCCTGTAGTAAGATGGATGATGCCTGTAGTAAGAAGGAGAATGCCTATAGTAAGATGGAGAATGCCTATAATAAGAAGGAGAATGCCTGTAGTAAGAAGGAGAATGCCTGTAGTAAGATGGAGGATGCCTGTAGTAAGAAGGAGAATGCCTGTAGTAAGAAGGAGAATGCCTATAGTAAGATGGAGGATGCCTGTAGTAAGATGGATGATGCCTGTAGTAAGAAGGAGAATGACTGTAGTAAGAAGGAGAATGCCTGTAGTAAGAAGGAGAATGCCTGTAGTAAGAAGGAGAATGCCTGTAGTAAGAAGGAGAATGCCTATAGTAAGATGGAGGATGCCTGTAGTAAGATGGATGATGCCTGTAGTAAGAAGGAGAATGTCTGTAGTAAGAAGGAGAATGTCTGTAGTAAGAAGGAGAATGCCTGTAGTAAGATGGATGATGCCTATAGTAAGAAGGAGGATGCCTGTAGTAAGATGGAGGATGCCTGTAGTAAGAAGGAGAATGCCTATAGTAAGATGGAGAATGCCTATAGTAAGATGGATGATGCCTGTAGTAAGATGGATGATGCCTGTAGTAAGATGGATGATGCCTGTAGTAAGATGGAGAATGCCTATAGTAAGATGGATGATGCCTGTAGTAAGATGGAGAATGCCTATAGTAAGATGGAGAATGCCTGTAGTAAGAAGGAGAATGCCTGTAGTAAGATGGAGGATGCCTGTAGTAAGAATGAGAATGCCTGTAGTAAGAAGGAGAATGCCTATAGTAAGATGGAGGATGCCTGTAGTAAAATGGAGAATGCCTATAGTAAGAAGGAGAATGCCTGTAGTAAGAAGGAGAATGCCTGTAGTAAGATGGAGGATGCCTGTAGTAAGATGGAGGATGCCTGTAGTAAGAAGGAGAATGCCTATAGTAAGATGGAGGATGCCTGTAGTAAGATGGAGGATGCCTGTAGTAAGAAGGAGAATGCCTGTAATAAGCTGGAGGATGCCTGTAGTAAGATGGAGGATGCCTATAGTAAGATGGATGATGCCTGTAGTAAGAAGGAGAATGCCTGTAGTAAGATGGAAGATGCCTGTAGTAAGATGGGGGATGCCTATAGTAAGATGGATGATGCCTATAGTAAGATGGATGATGCCTGTAGTAAGAAGAAGAATGCCTGTAGTAAGATGGAGGATGCCCGTAGTAAGAAGGAGAATGCCTGTAGTAAGATGGAGGATGCCTGTAGTAAGATGGAGGATGCCTGTAGTAAGATGGAGAATGCCTGTAGTAAGATGGAGGATGCCTGTAGTAAGATGGAGAATGCCTGTAGTAAGATGGAGGATGCCTGTAGTAAGATGGAGGATGCCTGTAGTAAGATGGAGGATGCCTGTAGTAAGAAGGAGAATGCCTGTAGTAAGAAGGAGAATGTCTGTAGTAAGATGGAGGATGCCTGTAGTAAGATGGAGGATGCCTGTAGTAAGATGGAGGATGCCTGTAGTAAGATGGAGGATGCCTGTAGTAAGAAGGAGAATGCCTATAGTAAGATGGAGGATGCCTGTAGTAAGATGGAGGATGCCTGTAGTAAGATGGAGGATGCCTGTAGTAAGATGGAGGATGCCTGTAGTAAGATGGAGGATGCCTGCAGTAAGATGGAGGATGCCTGTAGTAAGAAGGAGAATGCCTATAGTAAGATGGAGGATGCCTGTAGTAAGATGGAGGATGCCTGTAGTAAGATGGAGAATGTCTGTAGTAAGAAGGAGAATGCCTGTAGTAAGAAGGAGAATGCCTGTAGTAAGATGGAGGATGCCTGTAGTAAGAAGGAAAATGCCTGTAGTAAGATGGAGGATGCCTGTAGTAAGAAGGAGAATGCCTGTAGTAAGATGGAGGATGCCTGTAGTAAGATGGAGGATGCCTGTAGTAAGAAGTAGAATGCCTATAGTAAGATGGAGGATGCCTATAGTAAGAAGGAGGATGCCTATAGTAAGATGGAGGATGCCTGTAGTAAGATGGAGGATGCCTGTAGTAAGAAGGAGGATGCCTGTAGTAAGATGGATGATGCCTGTAGTAAGAAGGAGAATGCCTATAGTAAGATGGAGGATGCCTATAGTAAGATGGAGGATGCCTATAGTAAGATGGAGGATGCCTGTAGTAAGATGGAGGATGCCTGTAGTAAGAAGGAGGATGCCTGTAGTAAGATGGATGATGCCTGTAGTAAGAAGGAGAATGCCTGTAGTAAGATGGAGGATGCCTGTAGTAAGATGGAGGATGCCTGTAGTAAGATGGATGATGCCTGTAGTAAGAAGGAGAATGCCTATAGTAAGATGGAGAATGCCTATAGTAAGAAGGAGAATGCCTGTAGTAAGAAGGAGAATGCCTGTAGTAAGATGGAGGATGCCTGTAGTAAGAAGGAGAATGCCTGTAGTAAGAAGGAGAATGCCTATAGTAAGATGGAGGATGCCTGTAGTAAGATGGATGATGCCTGTAGTAAGAAGGAGAATGACTGTAGTAAGAAGGAGAATGCCTGTAGTAAGAAGGAGAATGCCTGTAGTAAGAAGGAGAATGCCTGTAGTAAGAAGGAGAATGCCTATAGTAAGATGGAGGATGCCTGTAGTAAGATGGATGATGCCTGTAGTAAGAAGGAGAATGTCTGTAGTAAGAAGGAGAATGTCTGTAGTAAGAAGGAGAATGCCTGTAGTAAGATGGATGATGCCTATAGTAAGAAGGAGAATGCCTGTAGTAAGAAGGAGAATGCCTATAGTAAGATGGAGGATGCCTGTAGTAAGAAGGAGAATGCCTATAGTAAGATGGATGATGCCTATAGTAAGAAGGAGAATGCCTGTAGTAAGAAGGAGAATGCCTGTAGTAAGAAGGAGAATGCCTGTAGTAAGATGGAGGATGCCTGTAGTAAGAAGGAGAATGCCTGTAGTAAGAAGGAGAATGCCTATAGTAAGATGGAGGATGCCTGTAGTAAGATGGATGATGCCTGTAGTAAGATGGAGGATGCCTGTAGTAAGATGGATGATGTCTGTAGTAAGAAGGAGAATGTCTGTAGTAAGAAGGAGAATGCCTATAGTAAGAAGGAGAATGCCTGTAGTAAGAAGGAGAATGCCTGTAGTAAGATGGAGAATGCCTGTAGTAAGATGGAGGATGCCTGTAGTAAGATGGAGGATGCCTGTAGTAAGAAGGAGAATGTCTGTAGTAAGAAGGAGAATACCTATAATAAGATGGAGGATGCCTGTAGTAAGATGGAGGATGCCTGTAGTAAGAAGGAGAATGCCTGTAGTAAGAAGGAGAATGCCTATAGTAAGATGGATGATGCCTGTAGTAAGATGGAAGATGCCTGTAGTAAGATGGATGATGCCTGTAGTAAGAAGGAGAATGCCTATAGTAAGATGGAGAATGCCTATAGTAAGATGGATGATGCCTGTAGTAAGAAGGAGAATGCCTGTAGTAAGATGGAGAATGCCTATAGTAAGAAGGAGAATACCTGTAGTAAGATGGAGGATGCCTGTAGTAAGATGGAGGATGCCTGTAGTAAGAAGGAGGATGCCTGTAGTAAGATGGATGATGCCTGTAGTAAGAAGGAGAATGCCTGTAGTAAGATGGAGGATGCCTGTAGTAAGATGGAGGATGCCTGTAGTAAGATGGATGATGCCTGTAGTAAGAAGGAGAATGCCTATAGTAAGATGGAGAATGCCTATAGTAAGAAGGAGAATGCCTGTAGTAAGAAGGAGAATGCCTGTAGTAAGATAGAGGATGCCTGTAGTAAGACGGAGAATGCCTGTAGTAAGAAGGAGAATGCCTATAGTAAGATGGAGGATGCCTGTAGTAAGATGGATGATGCCTGTAGTAAGAAGGAGAATGCCTGTAGTAAGAAGGAGAATGCCTGTAGTAAGAAGGAGAATGCCTGTAGTAAGAAGGAGAATGCCTGTAGTAAGAAGGAGAATGCCTGTAGTAAGATGGAGGATGCCTGTAGTAAGAAGAAGAATGCCTGTAGTAAGAAGGAGAATGCCTGTAGTAAGATGGAGGATGCCTGTAGTAAGAAGGAGAATGCCTGTAGTAAGAAGGAGAATGCCTATAGTAAGATGGAGGATGCCTGTAGTAAGATGGATGATGCCTGTAGTAAGATGGAGGATGCCTGTAGTAAGATGGATGATGTCTGTAGTAAGAAGGAGAATGTCTGTAGTAAGAAGGAGAATGCCTATAGTAAGAAGGAGAATGCCTGTAGTAAGAAGGAGAATGCCTGTAGTAAGATGGAGAATGCCTGTAGTAAGATGGAGGATGCCTGTAGTAAGATGGAGGATGCCTGTAGTAAGAAGGAGAATGTCTGTAGTAAGAAGGAGAATGCCATAGTAAGATGGAGGATGCCTGTAGTAAGATGGAGGATGCCTGTAGTAAGAAGGAGAATGCCTGTAGTAAGAAGGAGAATGCCTATAGTAAGATGGATGATGCCTGTAGTAAGATGGAGGATGCCTGTAGTAAGATGGAGGATGCCTGTAGTAACAAGGAGAATGCCTATAGTAAGATGGAGAATGCCTATAGTAAGATGGATGATGCCTGTAGTAAGAAGGAGAATGCCTATAGTAAGATGGAGAATGCCTATAGTAAGAAGGAGAATGCCTGTAGTAAGAAGGAGAATGCCTGTAGTAAGAAGGAGAATGCCTATAGTAAGATGGAGGATGCCTGTAGTAAGATGGATGATGCCTGTAGTAAGATGGATGATGCCTGTAGTAAGATGGATGATGCCTGTAGTAAGATGGAGAATGCCTGTAGTAAGATGGAGAATGCCTATAGTAAGATGGATGATGCCTGTAGTAAGATGGAGGATGCCTGTAGTAAGAAGGAGAATGCCTGTAGTAAGAAGGAGAATGCCTGTAGTAAGATGGAGGATGCCTATAGTAAGATGGAGGATGCCTGTAGTAAGATGGAGGATGCCTGTAGTAAGATGGAGGATGCCTGTAGTAAGAAGGAGAATGCCTGTAGTAAGATGGAGAATGCCTATAGTAAGAAGGAGAATGCCTGTAGTAAGAAGGAGAATGCCTGTAGTAAGATGGAGGATGCCTGTAGTAAGATAGAGGATGCCTGTAGTAAGATGGAGGATGCCTGTTGTAAGAAGGAGAATGCCTGTAATAAGATGGAGGATGCCTGTAGTAAGATGGAGGATGCCTATAGTAAGATGGATCATGCCTGTAGTAAGAAGGAGAATGCCTGTAGTAAGATGGATAATGCCTATAGTAAGATGGATGATGCCTGTAGTAAGAAGGAGAATGCCTGTAGTAAGATGGAGGATGCCTGTAGTAAGAAGGAGAATGCCTGTAGTAAGATGGAGGATGCCTGTAGTAAGATGGAGGATGCCTGTAGTAAGATGGAGAATGCCTGTAGTAAGATGGAGGATGCCTGTAGTAAGATGGAGGATGCCTGTAGTAAGATGGATGATGCCTGTAGTAAGAAGGAGAATGCCTGTAGTAAGATGGAGGATGCCTGTAGTAAGATGGAGGATGCCTGTAGTAAGATGGAGGATGCCTGTAGTAAGATGGAGGATGCCTGTAGTAAGATGGAGGATGCCTGTAGTAAGATGGAGGATGCCTGTAGTAAGATGGAGGATGCCTGTAGTAAGATGGAGGATGCCTGTTGTAAGAAGGAGAATGCCTGTAGTAAGAAGTAGAATGCCTGTAGTAAGATGGAGGATGCCTGTAGTAAGAAGGAGAATGCCTGTAGTAAGATGGAGGATGCCTGTAGTAAGATGGAGAATGCCTGTAGTAAGATGGAGGATGCCTGTAGTAAGATGGAGGATGCCTGTAGTAAGATGGAGGATGCCTGTAGTAAGATGGAGGATGCCTGTAGTAAGATGGAGGATGCCTGTAGTAAGATGGAGGATGCCTGTAGTAAGAAGGAGGATGCCTGTAGTAAGATGGAGGATGCCTGTAGTAAGATGGAGGATGCCTGTAGTAAGATGGATGATGCCTGTAGTAAGATGGAGGATGCCTGTAGAAAGATGGAGGATGCCTGTAGTAAGATGGAGGATGCCTGTAGTAAGATGGAGGATGCCTGAAGTAAGATGGAGGATGCCTGTAGTAAGATGGAGGATGCCTGTAGAAAGATGGATGATGCCTTTAGTAAGATGGATGATGCCTGTAGTAAGATGGATGATGCCTTTAGTAAGATGGAGGATGCCTGTAGTAAGATGGAGGATGCCTGTAGAAAGATGGATGATGCCTTTAGTAAGATGGATGATGCCTGTAGTAAGATGGAGGATGCCTGTAGTAAGATGGATGATGCCTGTAGTAAGATGGAGGATGCCTGTAGAAAGATGGATGATGCCTTTAGTAAGATGGATGATGCCTGTAGTAAGATGGAGGATGCCTATAGTAAGATGGATGATGCCTGTAGTAAGAAGGAGAATGCTTGTAGTAAGATGGAGGATGCCTGTAGTAAGATGGAGAATGCCTGTAGTAAGATGGAGGATGCCTGTAGTAAGATGGAGGATGCCTGTAGTAAGAAGGAGAATGCCTGTAGTAAGAAGGAGAATGCCTGTAGTAAGATGGAGGATGCCTGTAGTAAGATGGAGGATGCCTGTAGTAAGAAGGAGAATGCCTGTAGTAAGATGGAGGATGCCTGTAGTAAGATGGAGGATGCCTGTAGTAAGAAGGAGGATGTCTGTAGTAAGATGGATGATGCCTGTAGTAAGATGGAGGATGCCTGTAGTAAGATGGAGGATGCCTGTAGTAAGATGGATGATGCCTGTAGTAATATGGATGATGCCTGTAGTAAGATGGAGGATGCCTGTAGTAAGATGGAGGATGCCTGTAGTAAGATGGAGGATGCCTGTAGTAAGAAGGAGGATGCCTATAGTAAGATGGAGGATGCCTGTAGTAAGATGGAGGATGCCTATAGTAAGATGGAGGATGCCTGTAGTAAGATGGAGGATGCCTGTAGTAAGATGGAGGATGCCTGTAGTAAGAAGGAGAATGCCTGTAGTAAGATGGAGAATGCCTATAGTAAGATGGAGGATGCCTGTAGTAAGAAGGAGAATGCCTATAGTAAGATGGAGGATGCCTGTAGTAAGAAGGAGAATGCCTGTAGTAAGATGGAGGATGCCTGTAGTAAGATGGAGGATGCCTGTAGTAAGATGAAGGATACCTGTGGTAAGATGGAGAATGTCTGTAGTAAGAAGGAGAATGCCTGTAGTAAGAAGGAGAATGTCTGTAGTAAGAAGGAGAATGCCTGTAGTAAGAAGGAGAATGCCTGTAGTAAGAAGGAGGATGCCTGTAGTAAGAAGGAGAATGCCTGTAGTAAGATGGAGGATGCCTGTAGTAAGAAGGAGAATGCCTGTAGTAAAAAGGAGAATGTCTGTAGTAAGATGGAGGATGCCTGTAGTAAGATGGAGGATGCCTGTAGTAAGAAGGAGAATGCCTGTAGTAAGAAGGAGAATGCCTGTAGTAAGATGGAGGATGCCTGTAGTAAGAAGGAGAATGCCTGTAGTAAGAAGGAGAATGCCTGTAGTAAGATGGAGGATGCCTGTAGTAAGAAGTAGAATGCCTGTGGTAAGATGGAGGATGCCTGTAGTAAGATGGAGGATGCCTGTAGTAAGAAGGAGAATGCCTGTAGTAAGATGGAGGATGCCTGTAGTAAGAAGGAGAATGTCTGTAGTAAGAAGGAGAATGCCTATAGTAAGAAGGAGAATGCCTGTAGTAAGAAGGAGAATGCCTGTAGTAAGATGGAGGATGCCTGTAGTAAGAAGGAGAATGTCTGTAGTAAGAAGGAGAATGCCTGTAGTAAGATGGAGGATGCCTGTAGTAAGAAGGAGAATGTCTGTAGTAAGAAGGAGAATGCCTGTAGTAAGAAGGAGAATGCCTGTAGTAAGATGGAGGATGCCTGTAGTAAGAAGGAGAATGTCTGTAGTAAGAAGGAGAATGCCTGTAGTAAGAAGGAGAATGTCTGTAGTAAGAAGGAGAATGTCTGTAGTAAGAAGGAGAATGCCTGTAGTAAGAAGGAGAATGCCTGTAGTAAGATGGATGATGCCTGTAGTAGGATGGAGAATGTCTGTAGTAAGATGGAGGATGCCTGTAGTAAGATGGATGATGCCTGTAATAAGATGGAGGATGCCTGTAGTAAGAAGGAGAATGCCTGTAGTAAGAAGGAGAATGCCTGTAGTAAGATGGAGGATGCCTGTAGTAAGATGGAGGATGTCTGTAGTAAGAAGGAGAATGCCTGTAGTAAGAAGGAGAATGTCTGTAGTAAGAAGGAGAATGTCTGTAGTAAGAAGGAGAATGCCTGTAGTAAGAAGGAGAATGTCTGTAGTAAGAAGGAGAATGCCTGTAGTAAGAAGGAGAATGCCTGTAGTAAGAAGGAGAATGCCTGTAGTAAGAAGGAGAATGCCTGTAGTAAGAAGGAGAATGCCTGTAGTAAGAAGGAGAATGCCTGTAGTAAGATGGAGGATGCCTGTAGTAAGATGGAGGATGACTGTAGTAAGAAGGAGAATGCCTGTAGTAAGAAGGAGAATGCCTGTAGTAAGATGGAGGATGCCTGTAGTAAGATGGAGGATGCCTGTAGTAAGATGGAGGATGCCTGTAGTAAGATGGAGGATGCCTGTAGTAAGAAGGAGAATGCCTATAGTAAGATGGAGGATGCCTGTAGTAAGATGGAGAATGCCTGTAGTAAGATGGAGGATGCCTGTAGTAAGATGGATGATGTCTGTAGTAAGATGGAGGATGCCTGTAGTAAGAAGGAGAATGCCTATAGTAAGATGGAGGATGCCTGTAGTAAGATGGAGGATGTCTGTAGTAAGAAGGAGAATGCCTGTAGTAAGATGGAGGATGCCTGTAGTAAGAAGGAGAATGCCTGTAGTAAGGAGGAGAATGCCTGTAGTAAGAAGGAGAATGTCTGTAGTAAGAAGGAGAATGCCTGTAGTAAGGAGGAGAATGCCTGTAGTAAGAAGGAGAATGCCTGTAGTAAGAAGGAGAATGCCTGTAGTAAGGAGGAGAATGCCTGTAGTAAGAACGAAAATGCCTGTAGTAAGAAGGAGAATGCCTGTAGTAAGAAGAAGAATGCCTGTAGTAAGGAGGAGAATGTCTGTAGTAAGATGGATGATGCCTGTAGTAAGATGGAGGATGCCTGTAGTAAGATGGAGGATGCCTGTAGTAAGAAGGAGAATGCCTGTAGTAAGA
Organism: Mimachlamys varia; assembly: GCA_947623455.1. Taxonomy (NCBI): domain Eukaryota; kingdom Metazoa; phylum Mollusca; class Bivalvia; order Pectinida; family Pectinidae; genus Mimachlamys; species Mimachlamys varia. Next base: position 53,688,025 of record OX392527.1, read on the forward strand.
TGGAGAATGCCTGTAGTAAGAAAGAGAATGTCTGTAGTAAGATGGAGGATGCCTGTAGTAAGATGGAGGATGCCTGTAGTAAGAAGGAGAATGCCTATAGTAAGAAGGAGGATGCCTGTAGTAAGATGGAGGATGCCTGTAGTAAGATGGAGGATGCCTGTAGTAAGATGGAGGATGCCTGTAGTAAGATGGATGATGCCTGTAGTAAGAAGGAGGATGCCTGTAGTAAGATGGATGATGCCTGTAGTAAGAAGGAGAATGCCTATAGTAAGATGGATGATGCCTGTAGTAAGAAGGAGAATGCCTGTAGTAAGATGGAGGATGCCTGTAGTAAGATGGAGAATGTCTGTAGTAAGATGGAGGATGCCTGTAGTAAGAAGGAGAATGTCTGTAGTAAGATGGAGGATGCCTGTAGTAAGAAGGAGAATGCCTGTAGTAAGAAGGAGAATGCCTGTAGTAAGATGGAGAATGCCTGTAGTAAGAAGGAGAATGCCTGTAGTAAGATGGAGGATGCCTGTAGTAAGAAGGAGAATGCCTGTAGTAAGAAGGAGAATGCCTGTAGTAAGAAGGAGAATGCCTGTAGTAAGATGGAGGATGCCTGTAGTAAGATGGATGATGCCTGTAGTAAGATGGATGATGCCTGTAGTAAGATGGATGATGCCTGTAGTAAGATGGAGGATGCCTGTAGTAAGAAGGAAAATGACTATAGTAAGATGGAGGATGCCTGTAGTAAGATGGAGGATGCCTGTAGTAAGATGGAGGATGCCTGTAGTAAGATGGAGGATGCCTGTAGTAAGATGGAGGATGCCTGTAGTAAGATGGATGATGCCTGTAGTAAGAAGGAGGATGCCTGTAGTAAGAAGGAGAATGCCTATAGTAAGATGGAGGATGCCTGTAGTAAGATGGAGGATGCCTGTAGTAAGATGGAGGATGCCTGTAGTAAGATGGAGGATGCCTGTAGTAAGAAGGAGAATGCCTGTAGTAAGAAGGAGGATGCCTGTAGTAAGATGGAGGATGCCGGTAGTAAGATGGATGATGCCTGTAGTAAGAAGGAGAATGCCTATAGTAAGATGGAGGATGCCTGTAGTAAGAAGGAGAATGTCTGTAGTAAGGAGGAGAATGTCTGTAGTAAGGAGGAGAATGTCTGTAGTAAGGAGGAGAATGTCTGTAGTAAGGAGGAGAATGTCTGTAGTAAGGAGGAGAATGCCTGTAGTAAGAAGGAGAATGCCTGTAGTAAGATGGAGGATGCCTGTAGTAAGATGGAGGATGCCTGTAGTAAGAAGGAGAATGTCTGTAGTAAGATGGAGGATGCCTGTAGTAAGAAGGAGAATGCCTGTAGTAAGATGGAGGATGCCTGTAGTAAGGAGGAGAATGCCTGTAGTAAGAAGGAGAATGCCTGTAGTAAGAAGGAGAATGCCTGTAGTAAGATGGAGGATGCCTGTAGTAAGATGGAGGATGCCTGTAGTAAGAAGGAGAATGCCTGTAGTAAGAAGGAGAATGCCTGTAGTAAGAAGGAGAATGCCTGTAGTAAGAAGGAGAATGCCTGTAGTAAGAAGGAGAATGCCTGTAGTAAGATGGAGGATGCCTGTAGTAAGATGGAGGATGACTGTAGTAAGAAGGAGAATGCCTGTAGTAAGAAGGAGAATGCCTGTAGTAAGATGGAGGATGCCTGTAGTAAGATGGAGGATGCCTGTAGTAAGATGGAGGATGCCTGTAGTAAGAAGGAGAATGCCTATAGTAAGATGGAGGATGCCTGTAGTAAGATGGAGAATGCCTGTAGTAAGATGGAGGATGCCTGTAGTAAGATGGATGATGTCTGTAGTAAGATGGAGGATGCCTGTAGTAAGAAGGAGAATGCCTATAGTAAGATGGAGGATGCCTGTAGTAAGATGGAGGATGTCTGTAGTAAGAAGGAGAATGCCTGTAGTAAGATGGAGGATGCCTGTAGTAAGAAGGAGAATGCCTGTAGTAAGGAGGAGAATGCCTGTAGTAAGAAGGAGAATGTCTGTAGTAAGAAGGAGAATGCCTGTAGTAAGGAGGAGAATGCCTGTAGTAAGAAGGAGAATGCCTGTAGTAAGAAGGAGAATGCCTGTAGTAAGGAGGAGAATGCCTGTAGTAAGATGGAGGATGCCTGTAGTAAGATGGAGGATGCCTGTAGTAAGATGGAGGATGCCTGTAGTAAGATGGAGGATGACTGTAGTAAGAAGGAGAATGCCTGTAGTAAGAAGGAGAATGCCTGTAGTAAGATGGAGGATGCCTGTAGTAAGATGGAGGATGCCTGTAGTAAGATGGAGGATGCCTGTAGTAAGAAGGAGAATGCCTATAGTAAGATGGAGGATGCCTGTAGTAAGATGGAGAATGCCTGTAGTAAGATGGAGGATGCCTGTAGTAAGATGGATGATGTCTGTAGTAAGATGGGGGATGCCTGTAGTAAGAAGGAGAATGCCTATAGTAAGATGGAGGATGCCTGTAGTAAGATGGAGGATGTCTGTAGTAAGAAGGAGAATGCCTGTAGTAAGATGGAGGATGCCTGTAGTAAGAAGGAGAATGCCTGTAGTAAGGAGGAGAATGCCTGTAGTAAGAAGGAGAATGTCTGTAGTAAGAAGGAGAATGCCTGTAGTAAGGAGGAGAATGCCTGTAGTAAGAAGGAGAATGCCTGTAGTAAGAAGGAGAATGCCTGTAGTAAGGAGGAGAATGCCTGTAGTAAGAACGAGAATGCCTGTAGTAAGAAGGAGAATGCCTGTAGTAAGAAGAAGAATGCCTGTAGTAAGGAGGAGAATGTCTGTAGTAAGATGGATGATGCCTGTAGTAAGATGGAGGATGCCTGTAGTAAGATGGAGGATGCCTGTAGTAAGAAGGAGAATGCCTGTAGTAAGATGGAGAATGCCTGTAGTAAGAAAGAGAATGTCTGTAGTAAGATGGAGGATGCCTGTAGTAAGATGGAGGATGCCTGTAGTAAGAAGGAGAATGCCTATAGTAAGATGGAGGATGCCTGTAGTAAGATGGAGGATGCCTGTAGTAAGATGGAGGATGCCTGTAGTAAGATGGAGGATGCCTGTAGTAAGATGGATGATGCCTGTAGTAAGAAGGAGGATGCCTGTAGTAAGATGGATGATGCCTGTAGTAAGAAGGAGAATGCCTATAGTAAGATGGATGATGCCTGTAGTAAGAAGGAGAATGCCTGTAGTAAGATGGAGGATGCCTGTAGTAAGAAGGAGAATGTCTGTAGTAAGATGGAGGATGCCTGTAGTAAGAAGGAGAATGTCTGTAGTAAGATGGAGGATGCCTGTAGTAAGAAGGAGAATGCCTGTAGTAAGAAGGAGAATGCCTGTAGTAAGATGGAGAATGCCTGTAGTAAGAAGGAGAATGCCTGTAGTAAGAAGGAGAATGCCTGTAGTAAGATGGAGAATGCCTGTAGTAAGAAGGAGAATGCCTGTAGTAAGAAGGAGAATGCCTGTAGTAAGATGGAGGATGCCTGTAGTAAGATGGATGATGCCTGTAGTAAGATGGATGATGCCTGTAGTAAGATGGATGATGCCTGTAGTAAGATGGAGGATGCCTGTAGTAAGAAGGAAAATGCCTATAGTAAGATGGAGGATGCCTGTAGTAAGATGGAGGATGCCTGTAGTAAGATGGAGGATGCCTGTAGTAAGATGGAGGATGCCTGTAGTAAGATGGAGGATGCCTGTAGTAAGATGGATGGTGCCTGTAGTAAGAAGGAGGATGCCTGTAGTAAGAAGGAGAATGCCTATAGTAAGATGGAGGATGCCTGTAGTAAGATGGAGGATGCCTGTAGTAAGATGGAGGATGCCTGTAGTAAGATGGAGGATGCCTGTAGTAAGAAGGAGAATGCCTGTAGTAAGAAGGAGGATGCCTGTAGTAAGATAGAGGATGCCGGTAGTAAGATGGATGATGCCTGTAGTAAGAAGGAGAATGCCTATAGTAAGATGGAGGATGCCTGTAGTAAGAAGGAGAATGTCTGTAGTAAGGAGGAGAATGTCTGTAGTAAGGAGGAGAATGTCTGTAGTAAGGAGGAGAATGTCTGTAGTAATGAGGAGAATGTCTGTAGTAAGGAGGAGAATGCCTGTAGTAAGAAGGAGAATGCCTGTAGTAAGATGGAGGATGCCTGTAGTAAGATGGAGGATGCCTGTAGTAAGAAGGAGAATGTCTGTAGTAAGATGGAGGATGCCTGTAGTAAGAAGGAGAATGCCTGTAGTAAGATGGAGGATGCCTGTAGTAAGGAGGAGAATGCCTGTAGTAAGAAGGAGAATGCCTATAGTAAGATGGAGGATGCCTGTAGTAAGGAGGAGAATGCCTGTAGTAAGAAGGAGAATGTCTGTAGTAAGATGGAGGATGCCTGTAGTAAGATGGAGGATGCCTGTAGTAAGAAGGAGAATGCCTGTAGTAAGAAGGAGAATGTCTGTAGTAAGAAGGAGAATGCCTGTAGTAAGAAGGAGAATGTCTGTAGTAAGAAGGAGAATGCCTGTAGTAAGATGGATGATGCCTGTAGTAAGATGGAGAATGCCTGTAGTAAGAAGGAGAATGCCTGTAGTAAGATGGAGGATGCCTGTAGTAAGATGGAGGATGCCTGTAGTAAGAAAGAGAATGCCTGTAGTAAGATGGAGGATGCCTGTAGTAAGATGGAGGATGCCTGTAGTAAGAAGGAGAATGCCTGTAGTAAGAAGGAGAATGCCTGTAGTAAGATGGAGGATGCCTGTAGTAAGATGGAGGATGCCTGTAGTAAGATGGAGGATGCCTGTAGTAAGAAGGAGGATGCCTGTAGTAAGAAGGAGAATGCCTGTAGTAGAAGGAGGATGCCTGTAGTAAGAAGGAGAATGTCTGTAGTAAGAAGGAGAATGCCTGTAGTAAGAAGGAGAATGCCTGTAGTAAGAAGGAGAATGCCTGTAGTAAGAAGGAGGATGCCTGTAGTAAGAAGGAGAATGTCTGTAGTAAGAAGGAGAATGCCTATAGTAAGAAGGAGAATGCCTGTAGTAAGAAGGAGAATGCCTGTAGTAAGATGGAGGATGCCTGTAGTAAGATGGAGGATGCCTGTAGTAAGAAGGAGAATGTCTGTAGTAAGAAGGAGAACGCCTGTAGTAAGATGGAGGATGCCTGTAGTAAGAAGGAGGATGCCTGTAGTAAGAAGGAGAATGTCTGTAGTAAGAAGGAGAATGTCTGTAGTAAGAAGGAGAATGCCTGTAGTAAGAAGGAGAATGCCTGTAGTAAGATGGAGGATGCCTGTAGTAAGAAGGAGAATGTCTGTAGTAAGAAGGAGAATGCCTGTAGTAAGAAGGAGAATGTCTGTAGTAAGAAGGAGAATGTCTCTAGTAAGAAGGAGAATGCCTGTAGTAAGAAGGAGAATGCCTGTAGTAAGATGGATGATGCCTGTAGTAAGATGGAGAATGTCTGTAGTAAGATGGAGGATGCCTGTAGTAAGATGGATGATGCCTGTAGTAAGATGGAGGATGCCTGTAGTAAGAAGGAGAATGCCTGTAGTAAGAAGGAGAATGCCTGTAGTAAGATGGAGGATGCCTGTAGTAAGATTGAGGATGTCTGTAGTAAGAAGGAGAATGCCTGTAGTAAGAAGGAGAATGTCTGTAGTAAGAAGGAGAATGTCTGTAGTAAGAAGGAGAATGCCTGTAGTAAGAAGGAGAATGCCTGTAGTAAGATGGAGGATGCCTGTAGTAAGATGGAGGATGCCTGTAGTAAGAAGGAGAATGCCTGTAGTAAGAAGGAGAATGCCTGTAGTAAGAAGGAGAATGCTTGTAGTAAGAAGGAGAATGCCTGTAGTAAGAAGGAGAATGCCTGTAGTAAGATGGAGGATGCCTGTAGTAAGATGGAGGATGCCTGCAGTAAGAAGGAGAATGCCTGTAGTTAGAAGGAGAATGCCTGTAGTAAGATGGAGGATGCCTGTAGTAAGATGGAGGATGCCTGTAGTAAGATGGAGGATGCCTGTAGTAAGATGGAGGATGCCTGTAGTAAGAAGGAGAATGCCTATAGTAAGATGGAGGATGCCTGTAGTAAGATGGAGAATGCCTGTAGTAAGATGGAGGATGCATGTAGTAAGATGGATGATGTCTGTAGTAAGATGGAGGATGCCTGTAGTAAGAAGGAGAATGCCTATAGTAAGATGGAGGATGCCTGTAGTAAGATGGAGGATGCCTGTAGTAAGATGGAGGATGCCTGTAGTAAGAAGGAGAATGCCTATAGTAAGATGGAGGATGCCTGTAGTAAGATGGAGAATGTCTGTAGTAAGATGGAGGATGCCTGTAGTAAGATGGATGATGCCTGTAGTAAGATGGAGGATGCCTGTAGTAAGAAGGAGAATGCCTGTAGTAAGAAGGAGAATGCCTGTAGTAAGATGGAGGATGCCTGTAGTAAGATGGAGGATGTCTGTAGTAAGAAGGAGAATGCCTGTAGTAAGAAGGAGAATGTCTGTAGTAAGAAGGAGAATGTCTGTAGTAAGAAGGAGAATGCCTGTAGTAAGAAGGAGAATGCCTGTAGTAAGATGGAGGATGCCTGTAGTAAGATGGAGGATGCCTGTAGTAAGAAGGAGAATGCCTGTAGTAGGAAGGAGAATGCCTGTAGTAAGAAGGAGAATGCCTGTAGTAAGAAGGAGAATGCCTGTAGTAAGAAGGAGAATGCCTGTAGTAAGATGGAGGATGCCTGTAGTAAGATGGAGGATGCCTGCAGTAAGAAGGAGAATGCCTGTAGTTAGAAGGAGAATGCCTGTAGTAAGATGGAGGATGCCTGTAGTAAGATGGAGGATGCCTGTAGTAAGATGGAGGATGCCTGTAGTAAGATGGAGGATGCCTGTAGTAAGAAGGAGAATGCCTATAGTAAGATGGAGGATGCCTGTAGTAAGATGGAGGATGCCTGTAGTAAGATGGAGGATGCCTGTAGTAAGATGGAGGATGCCTGTAGTAAGAAGGAGAATGCCTATAGTAAGATGGAGGATGCCTGTAGTAAGATGGAGAATGCCTGTAGTAAGATGGAGGATGCATGTAGTAAGATGGATGATGTCTGTAGTAAGATGGAGGATGCCTGTAGTAAGAAGGAGAATGCCTATAGTAAGATGGAGGATGCCTGTAGTAAGATGGAGGATGCCTGTAGTAAGATGGAGGATGCCTGTAGTAAGATGGAGGATGCCTGTAGTAAGAAGGAGAATGCCTATAGTAAGATGGAGGATGCCTGTAGTAAGATGGAGAATGTCTGTAGTAAGATGGAGGATGCCTGTAGTAAGATGGATGATGCCTGTAGTAAGATGGAGGATGCCTGTAGTAAGAAGGAGAATGCCTGTAGTAAGAAGGAGAATGCCTGTAGTAAGATGGAGGATGCCTGTAGTAAGATGGAGGATGTCTGTAGTAAGAAGGAGAATGCCTGTAGTAAGAAGGAGAATGTCTGTAGTAAGAAGGAGAATGTCTGTAGTAAGAAGGAGAATGCCTGTAGTAAGATGGAGGATGTCTGTAGTAAGAAGGAGAATGCCTGTAGTAAGAAGGAGAATGTCTGTAGTAAGATGGAGGATGTCTGTAGTAAGAAGGAGAATGCCTGTAGTAAGAAGGAGAATGTCTGTAGTAAGAAGGAGAATGTCTGTAGTAAGATGGAGGATGCCTGTAGTAAGATGGAGGATGCCTGTAGTAAGAAGGAGAATGCCTGTAGTAAGAAGGAGAATGCCTGTAGTAAGAAGGAGAATGCCTGTAGTAAGAAGGAGAATGCCTGTAGTAAGATGGAGGATGCCTGTAGTAAGATGGAGGATGCCTGCAGTAAGAATGAGAATGCCTGTAGTTAGAAGGAGAATGCCTGTAGTAAGATGGAGGATGCCTGTAGTAAGATGGAGGATGCCTGTAGTAAGATGGAGGATGCCTGTAGTAAGATGGAGGATGCCTGTAGTAAGAAGGAGAATGCCTATAGTAAGATGGAGGATGCCTGTAGTAAGATGGAGAATGCCTGTAGTAAGATGGAGGATGCATGTAGTAAGATGGATGATGTCTGTAGTAAGATGGAGGATGCCTGTAGTAAGAAGGAGAATGCCTATAGTAAGATGGAGGATGCCTGTAGTAAGATGGAGGATGCCTGTAGTAAGATGGAGGATCCCTGTAGTAAGATGGAGGATGCCTGTAGTAAGAAGGAGAATGCCTATAGTAAGATGGAGGATGCCTGTAGTAAGATGGAGGATGCCTGTAGTAAGATGGAGGATGTAGTAAGATGGAGGATGTAGTAAGATGGAGGATGGCATGACTTTGGCTATGTCTCAGTGATTGGAGAAAGTTATTTCAAGTAGAAAAGCCTAACGCAAAAATATATAAAAAGTCATTTCATATAGAATACAAGCAGATTGTGGGGTACTTATTTTCAAATTCATGATGGCTAATTTCATCCTGATCCGAGGCCTTACCGAGCTCCGATTTTTGTAGAACGTCTCGAATTTCCTCACTTTCAACTCTTAGACGAATAGAACTAAATGCCAGTAACAATAGGAGCCACAGTTTTATTATCATCTACCTGTTTAATGTGTCAGCTTTCTCTTATTCATTGGTAACATCATTGTCACTATCATCTACCTGTTTAATGTGTCAGCTTTCTCTTCGTCATTGGTAACATCATTGTCACTATCATCTACCTGTTTAATGTGTCAGCTTTCTCTTCGTCATTGGTAACATCATTGTCACTATCATCTACCTGTTTAATTTGTCAGCTTCCTCTTCGTCATTGGTAACATCATTGTCACTATCATCTACCTGTTTAATTTGTCAGCTTCCTCTTCGTCATTGGTAACATCATTGTCACTATCATCTACCTGTTTAATTTGTCAGCTTCCTCTTCGTCTTGGTAACATCTTTGTCGCTATCATCTACCTGTTTAATTTGTCAGCTTCCTCTTCGTCATTGGTAACATCATTGTCGCTATCATCTACCTGTTTAATTTGTCAGCTTCCTCTTCGTCATTGGTAACATCATTGTCACTATCATCTACCTGTTTAATTTGTAAGCTTTCTCTTCGTCATTGGTAACATCTTTGTCAATGTGAGGATCGACAGGAGTAGGTATAGAAGTATCTGTTGATTGTAGTAAACGTTGATTAATCTCCAATGATATTTTGGATCAGGGGAAGAATACCTTGAACAATTTCATCAAATATAACGCGGGCATGTTTGTTCATGTTGTTATTTCGTTGAGATTTTACAGTTGTAATTCATTTAAAGAAGTTTTTGTGACGTTGCAACGCATTTTCATTTTGAATTCGGATTATGGTTTGGTTTATGCTTTGGTATTCACTAATTTCTTTGAAAATCTCCGTGGCAATTAAGTGTTTTCGTTGTTTACTCCATTGTGACGTCACAAGTAAAATTCCGATATAGTGTTGTTGTTCTTAAAGTATTTTGATAAATCGTATGACAATGTTTGTTGATTAATGCAAATTATATGAGACTGCGCGTATACTCGCACCCCTCTTTGTACTTCTCTTTACAGTGTAATTGGCATGGAATGTTTCACCTTGTCTCTAAAGAATTCCAGAAGCAACATTAATATTGACAAATAAATCAATAATGTAGGAGCGCATGATGAGTCTACTTGTTGACAATATTAAACATATAAACAGAACCGACTAAGAGTCTATTGCTATCGGAGGTGGTGATTTCACTGACAGGGGTCGTGACATCAGTTTGTTTATATGATGGACCCATGGATCAGCGTACCTGTCTGATAATCACTGTTTAATTGATAAACACCGTGTTTTGTCATCGTTGACCTTAGATGACCACTCGTCTGCGTGACCGGTAAACCTGTAGGAGGCCATGTCTGACGGTCATACCTGCTTACATGTTTTATTCATGTTGAGGCATTGCGAACCTGTCAACAATGCTTTCGGAACATCTCGTCTAGATGAAGTTCAGTCGAGATGTTCCAAATTAAGCATTGTTAGCTTTAAAATCAAGACTAAAACGATACATATATACATGTTTTAAAGCTAGCATTGATAATTATTAAGTCTTTACCTCGTAAGCTTTGTATATCAAATACTCATTTCCATAGGTAACATATGTTGTCTAACTTGATGCCATGTTCATTTGTTGTTAATACCAATTTTCAAATATGATGCCTTAAAGATAATATGAAAATATAAAAACTTATTTCAAACTATCTTACATGTTTTGTGACTTTCACCAGTTCTCATTATTTGGCAAAAATGACTAAAATATTTGGTCATTTCTTAGCAGAAGCAGGAAGAGAAATTCACGTAAAACGAGTTCAATTTCTAAGATTTATTTTCGACTTACAGCCATTTGGAATTGTCGGCACGTTCCGTGAACACATACATACTGGTTCACAGAAATTGCTGACGGTTCACCCCATTGAATTTGCAATAGAACTGTACTCCCAGATGCGAAGAAGATGAAACCCCAGTAGTATTGATATTTCTGACTTTCAGGGTATTTATCTTTCATCTTAATGTTGTGCGTATATAGATATTAGAGAGCAGCTGTTTTGTATAGCTCCCGAGTTGTTCATCCCTTCACTAATTCCAAATTATTTAATAACTGCTTTAAAAACGTCATTTTAAAATTGATGAAGATGAAATGTCAGATTGAATTATTTTCTGTTTTCGTGGTGCTTATTCCTTCAGTTCGAAATTCAGTATATAAACAGGATATTTTACCAAATATTGGAACGGTAATTATTGTAATGACAATGGTTTATATGGTTATTTTGTTTCTGTTAGCAACTATAATGTCAACTATTATAAAACTTTCATAACCACTGGCCCCTGATTGTTCTCATCCTCGATATCCAGGCGTTACGATCACCTACGCTCTCTCCACTCTGAAATATGTCATGGCAAACTGAAGGCACGCTCAGGTAAAAATATCCTGACAAATCGCTAGGCTGCATGCCTGTCCTATGAAGATTACAAAGGAGCCTCAGCCGACTTCACAAAGGCTGTCAATTTTACCGTTATGTGACCACGAGATTACATCAAAGGGTCAACCAGTCTTCTTGTCTCAAGGTGGTGCACACGGAGCCTTCAGTTTTGTTACGACATAATCCAGGCCTGAATATCGAGGAGGGATTGTTCTGAGCTTAAACAGAACTTGAATTAAGTAGACCCAATTGATTAAACCTGTCAGAAGTATAGCCAGTCGACATTAACGGGAAACATTAAACCCGTCAGAAGTATAGCCAGCCGACATTACAGGGAATTATTAAACCCGTCAGAAGTATAGCCAGCCGACATTACCGGGAAAAATTAAACCCGTCAGAAGTATACCCAGTCGACATTACAGGGAAACATTAAACCCGTCAGAAGTATACCCAGTCGACATTACAGGGAAACATTAAACCCGTCAGAAGTATACCCAGCCAACATTACCTGGAAACATTAAACCCGTCAGAAGTATACCCAGTCGACATTACAGGGTAACATTAAACCCGTCAGAAGTATACTCAGTCGACATTACCGGGAAACATTAAACCCGTCAGAAGTATACCCAGCCAACATTACCTGGAAACATTAAACCCGTCAGAAGTATACCCAGTCGACATTACAGGGAAACATTAAACCCGTCAGAAGTATACCCAGTCGACATTACAGGGTAACATTAAACCCGTCAGAAGTATACCCAGTCGACATTACAGGGTAACATTAAACCCGTCAGAAGTATACTCAGTCGACATTACCGGGAAACATTAAACCCGTCAGAAGTATACCCAGCCAACATTACCTGGAAACATTAAACCCGTCAGAAGTATACCCAGTCGACATTACCGGGAAACATTAAACCCGTCAGAAGTATACCCAGCCAACATTACAGGGTAACATTAAACCCGTCAGAAGTATACCCAGTCGACATCACAGGGTAACATTAAACCCGTCAGAAGTATACCCAGTCGACATTACAGGGAATTATTAAACCCGTCAGAAGTATACCCAGTCGACATTACAGGGTAACATTAAACCCGTCAGAAGTATACCCAGTCGACATTACAGGGAAACATTAAACCCGTCAGAAGTATACCCAGTCGACATTACCGGGAAACATTAAACCCGTCAGAAGTATACCCAGCCAACATTACAGGGTAACATTAAACCCGTCAGAAGTATACCCAGTCGACATTACCGGGAAACATTAAACCCGTCAGAAGTATACCCAGTCGACATTACCGGGAAACATTAAACCCGTCAGAAGTATACCCAGCAATTATAGCAAGCTTATTTTTCCTGTACAACTATACAATGATCAATTTTATAGAAATATTATGCTACAAAGTGAATAATTATACATTTTTGTATTTTTTTTTCATATATTTAGTGTAACTGGAGCAGCTTTTATTTTTGAACCCGAAATTGTGAAAAATAACACAAATAATAAAGACAAAAAAATAAGCACACTAACCTCCCATTTTTATAACGGTTTAAGAAAGAGAAACCCATTTTCTTTTCATCTGCCAAATATTAAAACAAGTTTTATATCAGAACTTTTTTTATTTAGCGTAAAATCTGCAAAAAATAGTGAAAAAATGAGGATTTTCTCATTAAAAAATAAGGGGTAGGGGTAACTCGAATGGCTTTCCCGAGTACAAATATTGAGTTAGAGAAATTTTACTTCCATAACAATATTTTCGTCATTTCTGAAAACATTCATACATTTCGGATTACAAATTCGGAAAACATTATATAAAGATATCCCGCAATTGGTCAAAAGTACAAAATCGACTTAAAAATCCCTTATTATTTCATATTGGTATCTATGACATATCAAAGCACAAAAACGGGCACACTGACATATCATTATCTTTGCATTTTCTGACATGCCTTGAACTCCTATCCAAAAATGTAAACGTTTGATACAGGACAATTTTGACTTCTCAGAGGTGTACATCCTTAAAATGTATCTTACTTGTTTTGGTATTAACACTTTACATATGGTATGTTCTCATATGTTACTATGCGTAGGCAAGTTGACTGAGTTGGACATATTTTAAACTTCGTAAAAGGTTTGTATATTTCATACTTAAAAGTATCACTGCGCTTACATAACATACATCAATATGACATGTTTTGTATCAGAGCAACTGTCATTTTATTCCTTTTCATGCATTATCCGTTTTGAAATTACACCCGTTTTAACAAGTATCTGTCATTTTGTAAGGATAACGCCGTCAATATGGTGTTACACAAGGAGGTCCTCTACGGTTATCAGTTGTTATAATGAATATTCATATATGCAATTATTGTCAATCTTTATGTATCTACATATGGCGTAAACAATACAATAAATTGAAACTGTGTTCAAATGTTGCCCCCCCCCTCCCCCCCTCTCTCCCCACCCACCTTTTAACGTTTATCTTTTACATCGAATTTTATATTTTTTCATTCATTTATTTTATTTCAGCAACTTTTGGCGCATATGTGAAAAGGCTCGGTACATCTTTGCCTACGTATGGATAATGGAAATAGTTATTGGTAATACAAATTCTGTTTGCGCCTCGATCGGTTGCTCTAAGACACACATTCAAGTAACGTACTTTCACCAGATTGTAATTGTCGGGTGGAATTCTTGTTTTTGTAACGACATACGGCACAGTTTTACCTATATATTACCATAGCAATATGGAAAGTGATAAACAAGTGTTATAAACATTTCTAATCCTCCTAAATGTAGAAGTAAAGTTAACATAAATCCAATGAGCCTGTTTTCATATATAATCAATGTTATTTATACATTAGGAACATGAGATATTTCATCTTACAGACATGAATTTGAAAGTCATTTTTTTCTGTGTGTATTTTTCATAGTACTACGATACCATATTTGGAAATACTTCTCAATGAGCATATCGTAAAGTGACAATGATTTCAGGCATCAAACGTCGTGTTTACCTTATTTGGAAATATTTCTCAATGATCTGGGCACTGGTTAATGTTTCGACGTCACAAACAGCAGTATCAAAGGTCAATTCCAGCCAATTACACGTCAAGGACTATCCCCTCGATGGCCGAGCGTGACAGGAGTGATGGATGGATGTCGGTTTCCATGTACGTAGGCCATGCGTGGTGACCAGGGATTACTGGGCGGTCATAACAAGTAAAAGCATGACGACAGCAAACGAAATCAACTTCCCTATATATATGAATGAAATAGATTTGGTTTTCACCGCAGCTCGTTCGATCTTATACTAAGCAGCATCAACAAGAAACATACTTGACTATCATTTTCTAACATCTACTTGAACGAATTCAAGTTTATTTAAAAAGTATATTTTCCGATTGTTTCAACAAGAACTATGAACAAGATGTGTACAACCATTGCTGTATCGATGGTTACTGTGTTTATTTTGATGGCGACTCCATTGAGTGCTCATCCATATCATCATTTTAAAGCAGCAAGGATACCGGTGCCCATTTTAAAGCTTCCAAATATAGTTTACACGGGGCCAACTGTGATCTCAAATGCCCAACTTCCACTAATCCCCGCCAAGATTCCCGCGATTCCACAGATTCCCGCCATTCCGACTCGGCAGCAAATCGTACGTCCAATGACAGGAGAGTTCTGGCAGACACAAAATATGGTACAGAGAGTTCCCGCTGCTGCATCGAGATGTCGCACAAGGTATTGGAACTTAAACATTGACTAATAAAGTAATATTAAAACAGGAACTTAACAATTGGTAAAACGTTGTACGTTCAAAGAGGTAGATGTGGCCACCTTATGAATACATATATGAATATTCACAAAGGATACACGTGAATAAACTGGGGGGGGGGGGGGGGCATTTTTTTTTTTTTTTACAAGGTTCGACGTTTTAAATCCTTCAAGATATATAATAAAATATGTCGATCTTCAATATTAGAAGCTATTAAAGTCATATATATATATGGAAATTAATGATGTTTTGAAATTATTTCATTCATTACTGATGATGACAATATAATGCTTTTTTGTGACAGTCGTGGATGTGCCTCTGGCGAGGATTGTGTGTTTGCTGAGCAGTGGCAGTGCCCAGACTGGATCCCCAACCTTAACTGCCAGTGTAGACAAGGTAGGTACGAAAGTCTGTTTCTCACAGATAAATTATTGTGAATCAATAAATAAGATTTCGTGAACTTTTAACATAAGTACACGTATTACTGAATATTGTATTTGAATCACAATTACAAGGTATATTGTAGGAAAGTGAAGTGAGTGTGTGTCAGGATACCGATAAAGGTCCTTACATTAGATACTGCCCAACTTCTAAACCACAAACTTTATATGCGTAGTTTAAGGGAATATAGTTCTTACCGATTAATGATGACAATTTCAGAAATGTTAACATTTAATATTGTTCTAAAATAAAATATATGATAAAATAAGAGGAATTTCATTTTGTCGTCTTCCATGTTTACTTTCGTTTCTTTTTTGTTTATACATGTTATTGAATATCCTCCTTTATTAATATCAACTTTTGATTTTTTTTTTGACAGGTTGTCGTCACCAAAACACCTTTATACCGTTCGGAAAGACCGTCGTCGTAGATAAATGTGGCAACAAGTGTTCCTGCTTCAGTGTTTACGGTACTCCAGAGTGTTCCTACGAGAGTTGTTGAACTATAAACGGTACTCTAGATTGTTCCTACGAGAGTTGTTGAACTATAAACGGTACTCAAGATTTTCCTACGAAAGTTGTTGAACAATGAACGGGTTCTAGATTGTTCCTACGCGAGTTGTTGAACAAAGAACGATACTCTAGATTGTTCCTACGCGAGTTGTTGAACAATGAACGGTACTCTAGATTGTTCCTACGCGAGTTGTTGAACAATGAACGGTACTCTAGATTGTTCCTACGCGAGTTGTTGAACAATGAACGATACTCTAGATTGTTCCTACGCGAGTTGTTGAGCAATGAACGGTACTCTAGATTGTTCCTACGCGAGTTGTTGAACAATGAACGGTACTCTAGATTGTTCCTACGCGAGTTGTTGAACAATGAACGGTACTCTAGATTGTTCCTACGCGAGTTGTTGAACAATGAACGATACTCCAGATTGTTCTTACGCGAGTTGTTTAACAATAAACATCTTACAATGTATTTGCGAGACTTGCTGGACAGGTCTTTCTTTCCTCTGAACAAGGTAGCTTCTGAGAATACTTCGACAGTCCCAGAAAATGTACTCAATTATCCCAGAGGTTCAGAACAACAGACAATGTGAAAATTCTTCCATCGGGGTTTGGTGACAAAATAATACTATGGATACTTGTTGCTTTGCAGAATTGCTGGACAATTCTTCCTCTGAGCAAGTGTCTCTTCAAGTGCTAGCAAACAAACATGAAGACAGAAATGTTGACATATAAAGACTTGCTGGACAAGTTTTCCTCAGTGTGTGCACCACTGAGAGTGTCGTTGAACGAATTCAATAATTATGTAAACGTTTGTAAATCTCTCTAGATTTATTGAACATGTTTATCTTTATTCAGGGCTGTTCTGTGATAAGAAAAGATGAACAAGAACATTCCTTTGGCACTTGCTGGACAAGTGCTGACACCGAACTATTTAAATATTGGTCTCAATGAATTACTGCTGTGGTCCGGCTATTAAAAGTGCCTTTGATAGGAATTGTGGGTTTATAAATATGTATCTTATATAAGTGATGGGTATGTGTCAAGTAGTATGTTTGTGAACCTTTGGCGTGTTATTAAATAGTGTATGGCAGTTAATTTTACTGAATCATAGCCAGTTGTGTTCCCGTTGAAATGCAAGTTATTGAAAAGAATAGTTTAATCAATCAATGAACTACACTTGTAGAAGTTCCTGATCTACACTTGTATAAGATCCTGAACTACACTTGTATAAGATCCTGAACTACACTTGTATAAGATCCTGAACTACACTTGTATAAGATCCTGAACTACACTTGTAGAAGTTCCTGATCTACACTTGTATAAGATCCTGAACTACACTTGTATAAGTTCCTGATTGTTACAGTGCTTCATTCCTCTCATTGATTTAATAAGTGCGAGAAAATCGATATGCATCCTTATTTCCAAAGGTATGTTTTGAATATTAAATTCAGTTGATGAATCTACAAACAAAGCTTAGATGAAATAATTACGCCAATATTTACGTACGGGTAAATGTCATACAAGTGATTCTCGTGTGCGATTTCTATTTATATATACATGTACTACTTCGTCATGGATTCAATACTCTGGATTTCCCCATTTAATTTCATTCATAAATACGTTCATGCGATATTTTAGTATATGCTATGTGTCTGCTACAGTATACTTTTGCTATATTGAGGTCACCATGCCAGATAAGTACCAGAAAGCATTACCTTATTTATTTATCCCATCATCTTACAATTTATGTGTATAAATGTAATTATATTGTTTTCTACTTTTAAATAAAAAAATAATTTATTGATGATTTTTGTTGGAATGATGCTTTAAAAAATATGTTTTTGTATATACATCAAGCAGAACCCCAACAATTTGATGACGTGGCAAATCTTTGCTACAGCTGTACGTCTTAAGGGATGAGGGGATGCATAAATGAATAAATTGTTTATGACAAGAAATATATTCAAAATTTATAACCAATGAAAATACATTATGTATTAATAATACACCGAGAGTCTTTTCTCAATTTTTAAAATATTCTGCGATACAGGCTTAATATTGGAAAACATATGTATACCTCAATATATACCAGATTTCTAACAAAAAGGCCTTTATTTCATATAATATACATTGTTACCAAATCCTCTAAAGTATACTTTTGATTTATTGTACTGTATTACTTATTCTCAAATAAATATTGTTTAAACTATATAATATACATTGATTTCAGAAATTAATTATAACGACAGATTTAATCAATTCAGGCATCCTTTTATTATTTTTGTTTGTTTGTATTCACATAAAAATTATCTAAATAAGCAGTCCCGAACATATATTCCGGATTTGGTTGCGCTACGTTTTTCCTCCTCAAATTACAATGTTATGTGAGGTTTTAACCAATCAAAAACGTGCATTTCTTAATGATCAAATAAAAGTTTTCGCGGCATATCGGCCGGACACACCTTAGAACCTATGTCAACATGATGGGCGATTATGTTTCCAACGTTGGCAATGACAACACTGATGTAGACGTTTCGCCGAATATGCAGAATATCTCCCATAGTGAGTTAGCACGATCACCTTCCTTATCATGTTTGACAAGTTACAGTCAGTACATTGTTAACGTTAGGGCCGAATCTATCAATCCGAAGAACATTGATGCTGTACGTTGTTAGCGTTATGAAATTGTTCACCTTTAAATGTTACAAGCTATAATTTGAAAGGCTAAACATATATATTATGCAGTGAAAATAATGATTATTTTCTCGCAATGTGCATTGACGACTGGGTAAGAAGGGAGATCACTCTAACAATCACGGTGACTCGGCTAATCTCAAAAGTTCGTACGTAGAGTTACTATACTAGGCTTACAAGTTAGGCTACTAAATAACGGATTTTTCTTAATTGTTTTTCGAAACAAGGAAGAACAAAATTAAGTCAAACTGCTAAAATAAATGTGTGAAATAATTGTGAATATTGTCCCATTATTTTTTAATCAAAGTATTCATTCAATAAACAAACAAACGTGCCACTGACAGTTTAATCAAATGTTATTTACTTCTGGACTCACTGGATATTTTGTATTATATATAGGCCTTTTTCGGTTTAACCTAGATTTGTTAAACTTGCAGTATCTTTTCGTGATTCACTGGACGAGGAGCCCATCAGTGTAACCCCCAAGGTAAGATATACGTGTGTGGTCAGTCTGTATGAAATAAAATGATTTATTCAGCTCCAAACATTGATTGATTATTGATTATTCTTGTTCGTTTATGAATGAAACCATGAAAATCAATTAATTGAATTATCAATAACTCATTTGTCCGATCACGTTGTTTTCATTCCACATTCAGACGCCCGTGCGCTAATATACGGGCACCGTTTAAATTACATGTATGTGTTTAATAATTGTTTTAAAAATAATGTTTCATTTTTATAGGTCCGGTCCACGTTCACGGGAAGATCATACGCCGGGGAAGAACTACAAAAGGTTTTAGGGAACGATGCGAATTTAAATACATGTACGTTTTCAATCTTTATTTAATCCGGTTTTATTTACTGATAATAGACAATAACGTATGCATTAACTTTTATCTGTATTTCAAAAGTATGTGTTCAATGTTTCTTCCTCAGATGTTTCAGGAAGTGTGCAGGATGTACTTGAGGTGAGAAATAGAGGTCGTTATCATTAGTTTTAAACAATAACATTCATATTTTATTTTCATTATTTTGTACGACAAACTAGTCAATGTTTTTCATATGCGAGTTTGTTTTTAATATCTTTAATTTTACTGACTTGCTTTACTTCTTTTGTTTGTTCTATAGTTGTATTTTTATATTTTTCATTTTTTGTTAATAACATGATTCCCAAATGTTTACGTGCAGCACTATTATTTTTACCGTCAATGAATGTACCCTCATGTTCGATATCCAGGGGTTACGATCACCTACGCTCTCTACACCTCGTCCTCGATTTCCAGGGGTTACGATCACCTACGCTCTCTACATCTCATCTTCGATGTTCAGGGGTTACGATCACCTGTACTCTGTACACCCCTGGAGTATGCCATGGCAAAACTGAAGGCTTCATATGCATAACCTTTGCTCGACCCTTTGATGTACAACAAATGAATATCGTGGTCACATAACGGTAAAGATTGACAGGCTTTCAAGTCGGTAGTGGCTCTTTTGTAATCTTCAAAAGACAGGCGTGCAGCCTAGCGATTGGTCACGGTATTTTTTACCTGAGCGAGCCTTCAGTTTTGTCATGACATATTACTGGGGTGTAGTGGACGTAGGTGATCAGATTCAGATTATTTTATTCCTTAAGCAAAACACATCGTAGAGTAGATATACATGTAAGTATATTACAAGTTCACAATGAAACCTGTTAACAATAACAGTCATATTAACAATATGAACATATTGTATAATGGTTAGGTTTGGTTTATTTGATTTTACGTCCTATTAACAGTCATGGTCATTTAATGACGTGGCAGGCTTTGGAGGTGGAGGAAAGCCGGAGTACCCGGAGAAAAACCACCGAATTACGGTCAGTACCTCGCAACTGACCCACGTGGGATTCGAACTCGCAACACAGAGGTGGAGGGCTAGTGGTAGAATGTCGGAACACCTTTACCACTAGGCCATCGCAGCCCCTTTTAATAATGGCATACATGATCGTTATCATTAACCGTGCAGTACGACAAACGACATTATCATAAGAGACAGCATTTATCATAAGAGACAGCATATATTATTTTTAACACAATAAATATTTAACAAATATCTGTTCAAGCATGATTTGGAATATTGATTGAGATGTAAAAAGGCAAAATTTGATGAAAGATAATACAGTGTTATTACGATATCTTATCAAATATAATAAGAAATACCCTTGAACATCCGGTTTTCGACGGGGTAAACAATTATCGCAGATAGCACACGAAACAACTGTGAATAAAATATCCCAATATTATTTATGCAATAGTCTATCTTTTACCTTACCTGTACCATTGTTTATCCGTCAATTCGTTATTTCCTCATTTCAATATCGGCACTTTCCTACTGCTACTCGTCATGGGGTGGCCATGACACCATATTGTGTTATCGACAGTAGTGCTCCATAGCGTTTCAAAAGCATTGAAGACCACACCAGTCAAATTTTGTAACAGGGAATCATTTTCAAGAACCAACATTTGAGTTTTAAATAATGATCCTTCAGAAAATTCATTAAATTGATTAAAATAATAAGTTTTTTTTTTTTTTTCAACGGAAGTGACATCAGAACTTGCATAGGTCAACATCTTTTTTGTATAATTCTGTTTTAAACATAGCATTGCCTACCATTACATTCTTTTTATCAAAATCGTATAATATAGCACTTCACAGGGTCTGATGTAAAAAATACCCCGTTATTTTCCTCTTTTTTTTTGAGAAAATAAAATCTGAAATATGCTCTTTCGTAGCGTTTTATTTATAGCACAACAAAATTTCGCGTTACTTGAATTGCAAAATTAATTTTGCCTGGTTGTGATATGTCGCTAAAAATCACATACTCAGACTCGGGACATCTGGCACAATGTTTACTAAGCGTTACAAATTTGACTGAGGCTCAGAACGCTGCAGGTAAGGTTTTAAAGATGTATATAAAATGGGCTTAAGTAAATACTTGATTTTACGTGAGTATATATTCAATCTGTGATAAAATTAACCGTTTGAAACGCAAAGTCTACTTTTCTTGGTCAAAACGTTTCTTGTTGTGTGGGCATTAGGCAGACGACATCTGGTGAGAAATCACGCGGGAGTTTACGAAATATTTACAAAATGGCAAAGGCGTCGGAAACTCCATCTCGTCGATAACGTAATGCCCGACCATACTTATTGAAATGTAAATTGGAAAAAATCGATATAAGATTATACGGTGCTATTCCGACGTTTACTACTTTAAAACAGGAATTTTCCTAATCTATTCAACTCCTTAATGTCGTAACCCCCTGGATATCGAGGATGTTGTACTCTCAGCTCAGTCAGTCCAGTCTATCAGTCTAACTTCCTTTTAACGAATTCATGATGTTAAGCATTAGTTTTGTTTTTACTGATTTCGAATAACACACACACACACACATATGTAATATTTGGACATGTTTTGTGTTAATTATATTACTACACACACGCTGTTTTAATTTTCTGATTCCAGACTGAGAGACCCAGACACCCCGGACTACCAATAGGTGAGTTTAAACACACGCTCCAACTGGTGACGAATGCCCCCATCACCATGACGACCGCTGGGTCCTGACATTTTCGAGAAACACAGTGGGGTGAAAATGGACCCTTGTGCAGTTCATGTAAAATTGTTACGTCCTAATTTCATCCCTACCAGTTTTTTTTACAGCGTCCAACACGTTTCCATCAGTTCCTTGTCGCGTTCTTACTGCGTTTCTCAACTCTCTATAACTTAAGTCATGCTTGACCTGCTGTTACATTAACTAATGTATGTCAGTCATTGCAGTCAAGGGCGAATCCAATAAAACCTATGCTGTCTTCTTCGCAAGTACAGCATGTGCATCAATAATAACCTGTTCTTAATTCATGGCAGGATGGCGAAAAAAAGGATTTTACTTGAAAACGGAACATAGACGTAGTGAGAACAGCTGCAGACATGTAGTTGTATCGCCTGATTCAAGTGAACGTCCTGACAACCTAATGTGACCATCGCCATTTCACAAGGTAGAAAGGATGAAATAGACCTCCGGAAAACACCGAGATCTTCTCCATGGGTTCTACACTAGAGTTCAGCCAAGAGGGAGAACTACATTGACATAGCAAGAACGTATAGTGACAACGCGATACAAATATACGTCTGCGTTTCGCTTCTTCTGCATCAATGAATTCCCCATTATATTGTGGTTACGTCATTACTACGTCAGTGCCGTCCTTAGTAGGTTTTAACTGCGTCCTGATCCGTCAAGGTCCTTTCCCTTTTTAATATGTCCAAAGTTCGGCCACGTCCTCCGCGTCCCTGAAGACCATATCGCGTCCTTATTGGTGTCTGTTGTGTTCTCACTGGGTCCTCAGATATATTCCAGGACTTGGATGGACGTAGTAGGAACGTGGCTGTTGTGTTCTCACTGGGTCCTCAGATATATCCTAGGACTTGGATGGACGTAGTAGAAACGTGGTTATTGATTTAAAGGGAAAACTGTTTACTTCAGAAAAACAAAACCTTTCCCTCAATTCAACACCCTCGAAATTCTAGCGTTGTTAATTTTGCCATGACAAAACATGAAATCAAACAGCAAATTTCGTGTCTACGATTTTGTTAGGACTATTCACGGGATTCTAATAATTAAGGGCAAATACTGAATAAAATATATATAATGTTGTATTGGGTTTACCACATTACATACTACTCTTGTTGACACGAACATGACAGTGTTATATATTAATAATTAATGTAACTTTATATTCTTTCTAACTTCTAGCCCCTATCCTGAAGTACTACGAAATTATCGGGCCTCCTCGGATTTCTTTGGAGGAGCAAAGTCTCAATGATCACCGCACCCAAAATAAAGCCATATGTGAATCTGAAAGTTGGTCGCCAACAAAAGTCAGACAAATTTACAAAAACGAAGCATTGTCTCTGAGTTCGAGGAATTTTCGGCAGTCCAGAAGAATGCCAACGCTTGAGTCACTTCCGGAACTTGACCAGACTCCCGAGGAAGACGAGTTAGCCATGGTACCCTTCACTAGTACACCAATAATGGACAAAAGTAGCACGCTAACGATGTTGGTGGGTATCAGGTTATTGGGGATGTCTTTGGACTGACAGGTTTACATGACCCACACAACCAAGTATATCCTCGTGGGTATCAGGTTATTGGGGATGTCTGTGGACTGACAGGTTTACATGACCCACACAACCAAGTATATCCTCGTGGGTATCAGGTTATTGGGTATGGACTGACAGGTTTACATGACCCACACAACCAAGTATATCCTCGTGGGTATCAGGTTATTGGGTATGGACTGACAGGTTTACATGACCCACACAACCAAGTATATCCTCGTGGGTATCAGGTTACTGGGTATGGACTGACAGGTTTACATAACCCACACAACCAAGTATATCCTCGTGGGTATCAGGTTACTGGGTATGGACTGACAGGTTTACATGACCCACACAACCAAGTATATCCTCGTGGGTATCAGGTTACTGGGTATAGACTGACAGGTTTACATGACCCACACAACCAAGTATATCCTCGTGGGTATCAGGTTATTGGGTATGGACTGACAGGTTTACATGACCCACACAGCCGAGTATATCCTCGTGGGTATCAGGTTATTGGGTATGGACTGACAGGTTTACATGACCCACACAACCAAGTATATCCTCGTGGGTATCAGGTTATTGGGTATTGACTGACAGGTTTACACGACCCACACAACCAAGTATATCCTCGTGGGTATCAGGTTATTGGGTATGTCTGTGGACTGACAGGTTTACATGACCCACACAACCAAGTATATCCTCGTGGGTATCAGGTTATTGGGTATGGACTGGCAGGTTTACATGACCCACACAACCAAGTTTATCCTCGTTGGTATCAGGTTATTGGGTATGGACTGACAGATTACATGACCCACACAACCAAGTACATCCTCGTGGGTATCAGGTTATTGGGTATGGACTGACAGGTTTACATGACCCACACAACCAAGTATATCCTCGCGTGTATCAGGTTATTGGGTATGGACTGACAGGTTTCCATGACCCACACAACCAAGTACATCACATCCTCGTGGGTATCAGGTTATTGGGTATGGACTGACAGTTTACATGACCCACACAACCAAGTATATCCTCGTGGGTATCAGGTTATTGGGTATGGACTGACAGGTATACATGACCCACACAACCAAGTATATCCTCGTGGGTATCAGGTTATTGGGTATGGACTGACAGTTTACATGACCCACACAACCAAGTATATCCTCGTGGGTATCAGGTTATTGGGTATGGACTGACAGGTTTACATGACCCACACAACCAAGTATATCCTCGTGGGTATCAGGTTACTGGGTATGGACTGACAGTTTACATGACCCACACAACCAAGTATATCCTCGTGGGTATCAGGTTATTGGGTATGGACTGACAGGTTTCCATGACCCACACAACCAAGTACATCACATCCTCGTGGGTATCAGGTTATTGGGTATGGACTGACAGTTTACATGACCCACACAACCAAGTATATCCTCGTGGGTATCAGGTTATTGGGTATGGACTGACAGGTATACATGACCCACACAACCAAGTATATCCTCGTGGGTATCAGGTTATTGGGTATGGACTGACAGTTTACATGACCCACACAACCAAGTATATCCTCGTGGGTATCAGGTTATTGGGTATGGACTGACAGGTATACATGACCCACACAACCAAGTATATCCTCGTGGGTATCAGGTTATTGGGTATGGACTGACAGGTATACATGACCCACACAACCAAGTATATCCTCGTGGGTATCAGGTTATTGGGTATGTCTGTGGACTGACAGGTTTACATGACCCACACAACCAAGTATATCCTCGTGGGTATCAGGTTATTGGGTATGGGCTGACAGGTATACATGACCCACACAACCAAGTATATCCTCGTGGGTATCAGGTTATTGGGTATGTCTGTGGACTGACAGGTTTACATGACCCACACAACCAAGTATATCCTCGTGGGTATCAGGTTATTGGGTATGGACTGACAGGTATACATGACCCACACAACCAAGTATATCCTTGTCGGTATCAGGTTACTGGGTATGGACTGACAGGTTTACATGACCCACACAACCAAGTATATCCTCGTGGGTATCAGGTTATTGGGTATGGACTGACAGGTTTACATGACCCACACAACCAAGTATATCCTCGTGGGTATCAGGTTACTGGGTATGGACTGACAGTTTACATGACCCACACAACCAAGTATATCCTCGTGGGTATCAGGTTATTGGGTATGGACTGACAGTTTACATGACCCACACAACCAAGTATATCCTCGTGGGTATCAGGTTATTGGGTATGGACTGACAGGTTTACATGACCCACACAACCAAGTTTATCCTCGTGGGTATCAGGTTATTGGGTATGGACTTACAGGTATACAGGACCCACAAAACCAAGTATATCCTCGTGGGTATCAGGTTATTGGGTATGGACTTACAGGTATACAGGACCCACAAAACCAAGTATATCCTCGTGGGTATCAGGTTATTGGGTATGGACTTACAGGTATACAGGACCCACAAAACCAAGTATATCCTCGTGGGTATCAGGTTATTGGGTATGGACTTACAGGTATACAGGACCCACAAAACCAAGTTTATCCTCGTCTGTACTCTAATACTTATCTGTTATTAATAATGTTGTGTTGTATTTGAGAAAAAAGAAAAAGTAAGATATCCTGCGTGTGCTATTTCTTTGTTTTCTATATTCAATACGGATCATCAATTATTTACAGTTTTTTTTATTCTATTAACTTAAACGTTTCCTTTCATGTTTTGTTTTATTGTTTAGAATAAAAGACTAAAATAAAAGAAAAATACAGTTCTTATTGGAGTCATTATTATTCATAAGAGTTGCTGCTTAGTCTTGACATTCATAGTTGATATGAGTGCCATCTGAATTTGGAATGTTTTTTTCCAGAAGCACATTTGAATTTCCACAGATATGTCAAATACTCGCGGTCATGTCTCCATCTTTTCTAGAAAGTTCTTATAATATCATGTTTTATGGTGGAGACTTACCAAATTCTCAAAAGATAATACTATTACTCAGTATTAAAGGTATATAACGACGGATTCATCCGTTGTCAGCACAATGTGATCGGTTGTGTCTTTTGCTGGCCTGCGACAGTATATTCAATGTGATTTCAGTATATTTCGGTGTGGTAGCACTGTAAAGTTGGCATGAACACGTACGCCGTCACTCTACACATACACCGACAAACCGTCATTAAATGACGTCGTCTGTTAACCCTTTCACTTCTATGTTTACATTTGCGCTGCAATACACTTTATGAAGAAACCCAGAGCAAAAGACTTTCATATACGACTATGAAAGCATAAACCCACGTGACGTACCACGTGGTTTACTTGTTACAAAGATCTATACATTTGTTCAATGAGAGTCTTGCCACAACATGGAGAACGCCTAGGGTTCAACATTCAAATGACTAAGGTTAATTATTGACGACATTTTATTCAAATGAAAGACGACGAAAATACACGCAATTAATTAATTAAAATAAAATTAAACAATTGTTTTATAGTAAAACTGTTAATATATAGGTCACTTCAGTAGACTTTACCACGCATTGACCGTGATGTGACCATTGTGGTCTATGGTGACAAAAGGCGTAAAACAAACCAAACATTGTACATAACTTTAATCAACAATTCAATTTATCGTCTTATGGTGTAATAAGGATATGACGTCGACGTATATGACGTGTACCTGGCGAATAAAATACACTTACAAAAATATTGAGTCTCTGCCACACTATTGCTGCGATAGCGCCGCAATGTTTCGGCGATATCGCCGCGTGTCCAGATTGTGTATGCAAATTAGGTTTCTGGCGATATCGCCAGAATATCACCAGAATATTCTGGTGCAGTTGTGGCGATATTGCGGCGATGTTATGGCGATATCGCCAAAATGTCCTGGTGCAGTTGTGGCGATATTACGGCGATGTTGTGTCGATATAACCAGCATTTTCTGGTGCAGTTCAGGCGATATTGCCACAGCTAAGGTTCTGGTGACATGGTGACTAATCTAATCTATATGTCTTGGTATGCAAGATTTGAATTTCCAAGATCAGAAATTTTACAATGTTGTAGTGTTGTGGATATTATCTGGTTTTTACATAGTAATTCATAGCTTTATTGATCAGGGATTGGTTGCTAGGTTCCTATGAAAATCTCACCATGTGATACATGTATATTTGTTAGTAACATGTGTCAAACCTGTATATACGATGCATATTATTTGTAATTTTATGAAGAATTTCGTAAGAAATGGTTCGTAGAAAGCAGCATTGAACTTCTGTATAGAAAAACTTCAGCAAGCCCTAAAACAAATTCTGGTAGTAGAATTGTGTATGACAAAATAATGTATTTACATGAAATGCACTTAAAGGGGCATCCCGCGAAAGTAAGCTTTTTTCATATTTTTTTTTCAAAATATTACATACACATATCGAGTGGGTATTCTTATGGACTACGACGATCGGATTCCGCTGACATGTATTCATAAAATAAATAATTTCAAAATAACTAGTGGAAATTCCAAAACGTCTGGCCAGACGTTCTGAATTGGGATTTCCACCTACCAACGCATGCGCAGCGAGCGCCGTTTCCATTGTAAACACTCTATCTGTTATTACCGTTACACTACGATAAGGCCTAACTACTAAGCGAAAAGTTGCCGAATGGTCAAAATATGACACAAGACTGCGTTACGGAATCATATTGAGAGATGGGAAGTATTCTAAGGAAAAACTACCTGCTCTATTGTGTGTATGTTACATATTTCTTTGCTTTGATTTGGTTTTGAGGCTACCCAAGGGGAAACTGTTTCAGTCTTCTGTTGCATAAAATGCGTGTGTAATATTAAACTTAAAAGTTTGTTTTATAATATTCTCTTTATAAAATCTTATGTTCCAGTAAAACAGTATGATTTAATTATATTGCTGGATAGAAAGACATTTTCAAATACTATATATACCATAACAGAAAAAGTCGTTTGATTACGTTGTAAAACGGGACGTGCGACCGAGGTACATACGGCTTCAATTTGGACAAAAGGAATATAAAAATTTGTTTTCACGCGTAAAAAAAGTGATATTCATACTTAATCTATAAATTAGTGAAGATACAAATATCATTGGGTTGCGACCTCGGTATTGAATTTGATACGAAAATATATACATACATGTAACTGGATTTTTTTTTTTTTTTAAACCAAAGTTATACAACATATACTTATATGTATATTCCATTCCTGCAGGTTTTTTTTTAAAGTCACCGTCCCTTTACAAGACGACAAAAAAGATGTTAAAAGAAAGCGGAATTATCATAACATATTCATAACGTGTAGTTATAAGTGTTTCAACAGTTCCAAATCTGATATACATGTAGTCATGCTTATAGTGTGTCGTTATATGAGTGTGTGGACTTAAATATTCGCATTCCGTGATACGAGTTAACGTGTGAAGACGCTGAAAGTTGGAGATATTTTAAATGAATATGAATGTTATAGTCTGAAAAAAAAAAATCCTCAAGACATGAGAGTTGTAAAAAAAATTGCAAACATTTCATGTCATTTTTTTTTCGAACTTTTCAATGCATGCTACATACATTTTATGAAATCATCTGAAAAGTTGGTTCGTGAATATTACCTTTTACATAAATAAGGTTTGTACCATGGCCGTATTCCGTACCCATGTGTACCGGTCTCGGTCAGGTAAATATGATATAGATAATTCCTGGTGTCGATCGATATATGGTGCCGATATGCCGACAATTATTCTTCATTTTAATATCGGTATGTGTGTAATTGATGTCTAATTTCAATGTGAATGTGATTCAATAAGTTTATACACGGACTTTGTCTCTGTTTCATCAGCCGTATACATTACGCGTCCCCTCCCGTATGGCCCCTTCCGTCAAACCGAGCAGGAAACTTGCGGCACACCTGTCACGTTGCGTCATCCCCGCTATTTTTATCTGGGCTTTCCCGAGGAATGCGATTTTGCAAGTGGTCATTATAGACATTTTGGGTGGACTTTTGAATTTGGGAATAAGAGGAAAGTATAATTAGTAGTACAGGCGCCATGTATATTCAAGAATTAAGGCTTTCGCGGGATGCCCCTTGCCCCTTTAACATACAGTTCATTTAAGATTTTACATGTTTTGTGATCATTGATTACACAAACAAAGAAGAAAACTTATTCTATACTACCTTACAAGAATGCTGTCACTTTATCCAAAACATACTAAAGCCTTCTTATTTCACCAAATATTTCCCTTTCACCACGAGCTCCTTTATCACACATCAGCCATTTGTAATTTTTGAATTTGAGGGTCAAGGATGTTAAAGAGGATCATGGGAAATTCGTATCTGTGGTGCACGTCTGGCGATATTCTGGTAATATTTTGGTTACATGGAAAAGTGTGCCAGAATATCACCAGAACATTTTAATCTGTGGTGCACCTCTGGCGATATTCTGGCGATATTCTGGTGATATGGAAAAGTGTGTAAAAATAACACCAGAACTTTTAAATCTCTCGATGACATTCTGGCGATATGAAGATGTGTGCCAGAACATCACCAGAATATTACGATAGTTGATGCACTTCTGGCGAACTGATTTGATCGCCGCGATATCGCTGCAAACTTTCTGTTTCTGTAAGAGTATGTTTATTAAGCTATACACCAAATTTTTTAATTTAAGGTTAAAATAAATTCTTAAAATGCTCGATTCAATGCAACTTCTGTCTAATTTTTAATTGAACTTGTCCAAAATGACAAATTATAATTATTTATACTTAATATATAAGCACATGAGAGTTGTTCTTTAATCGGTGTATTTTTAACTGATATATTTAAATGTCACCCCCATATTCATCAAATGTGGCCGTAACAAACGGGTTTATCTGTTTCGGTGTTGACACGAAAATGTTCACTGATTATGCTCGATAACTGTGTTAACCTTACTTAATCAAATACGATTCCCGACCTTAGGATTCCTACAGATTCCTAGATTCCAATTTGTTCTTTTTTAATTTCTTGCAGACATATTTCTTTCTAATCAATAAATGGTGTAATATTATTATGGACAAAGTCTCCTAGCATGTAGGCTATCTAAGTCCGTGTTCCAGGTCTAGATCCCCCTATTTTTGTTCTATTTGACCAGATTGTTTTCTATTTGTAATAATTTTTACTCGGCAATACGTTTCAGTAATTAAGGAATTTGTTTTCTGGCCTGTTGCCTGGCGTTGCGGGAAAGGCAGCCATCTTTGATTCAGGTATCAAAAAAATAATAATACATGTAATATCGCTGTTTCTTGACATCTTTAAGATGGGTCTTTCTAATAACAAGTTGTGCCCTTCTGATTAAATATCTGAAATTTAGCCTGAAAAGCAGCCATCTTGGATTTTGACATTCAAAAAATGTAATCACTAGTACTATTTCTTGAGAAATACTGGATGGATTTGTGTCAAACTCCGTATGTAGGTTCCCGTTCGTGCATAGGTATATGAAGGGGAAATACTACCTAAGTGGCGAGCTAGCTTTTCCAGTCATGCGATATAAACCGGGGACCCGCTCAAAATAGTTACACAACGGTGACTGAGCGTGGTCAGTAGTTGGATGGGTGACCGCCTGCATGTTACAATAGTTGTGTCCTGCTGAATTTGAAACTAATTAGGAAAACATAGCTGATAGACCGCCATCATAGTTGTGTTTTCGGAAAACACTAAATGGCTGACTGACGGCTATCTTGGAATTTTATCTCGCAGGTTACCATCTTTCAATTAATAATGCCTTTTCCTAAGAGGAACACTAAAGAGAAAAACAGGGGATCGAAAAAGAAAGGAAAGTTCCTACTTTAGAAGAACAAACTTTTGATGGAGATTGTCTATGGTGGGTGCTAACATAAGATCCCACCGTAATGTTGTGCTTACTAAAAATGAATGTACATACGTTAGTATCTCTGATGCAGGGGGAATTCTTTACCAGATTTCACAACTGTTTATAAGATACACAATTTATATTAAATATGGTCTAAAGTAAATGGAAGATGTATAATTTGGTGTTCTATATACATTTTACGACATCATATATTTTATAAGATATTATATAGAGATGTCCGTATATACGGACGCTTGAAATCCGAGTCATCCGCCATATTGGATATTACTGATACAATCTCCGAGGATGGCGGCTGACAAGGGTTGTCAGAACCCTCTAGGCCTACGTATTTTGAAACGCTACACAGCAGTGCAGCGGCGACATATTCGCAAACGATCTCTTTATTAGGAGCGACTGACCCCTACCAAATTCCAACCAGTCAACTTAACCTTAATCTAGACGTTTTGTCGGTATTGTCTATCGAGACATAGTCAATTATCTGGTATTCAGCCCCAGCCCATGAAATGAAACAAAATGTTATATATTTATATATATAAACTGCTCAAATTGTTACATCACATCCGTTTTCATCCATCGTACTTAAGGTAGGTATGATATGTCTACGCATACTTGCCAATCCTCCCTATTTAGGAGGGAGACTCCCGATTTTGGACCCTGAAATGTTACATTTTCAACTTTGGAATCTGCTTAACTGTTCCAATGTTTAAAGGTCTGATGATTTCATCTGAAAGAAGAGCTCAAAAGAAGCCATTTAAAAGTGTTATTTTCCCTCTGAATGTACATGTACAAGTATACATCTTATTTATGCTCTCAATTCTGAGCACGCGTAATCTCCCCCATGGAAATTGAAAAAAAAAGTTGGCAAGTATATGTCTGCGCCATAATGCAAACTTTTATTATAACATTGCAATAAAATACATTTATTGTCGCCATCTTGTAATTTGCTTTGTTCTATGCCTATAAGTGTTGCAGGGAGGATTTATTAAATTAAGTTTTATTTTTGTGTCGAACCAACTACTAACGTTTATTTCAATGCATGTGTATATACGCACAGTCACTTCCCTGTAACCCTTATCCACTAATTTTAATCACGCCTCTGTGCAATCCCCTTTCTACGGAAGCCGGTTAGTGCCACATGAAGTAGACTTTTTATGTCGAATTTAGCTATCTCGTAATTACGAGATAGATAAGTCGTAATTACGACATACTAAGTCGTAATTACGAGATAACTAAGTCGTAATTACGACATAACTAAGTCGTAATTACGACATAAAAAGTTTACTTCATGTGGCACTAACCGGCTTCCGTACAAAATAGATGTTTGTCAGCATTACTGCCATATCGTTTTGTTTTCTGGAAAAATTTACAACAAAAAGATGACATCAAAGTCAACATATCAGAAAACCAGTAAAAAGCCATGCGTCGACGACATTTTGGCGTATTTTGAAGGGGTAGTTTTAAGCATGTTTAAAGGGTAATTTCTGGTCCTTATGATAGTATAATATCAAAGTGGATATGTATAACTGTAGTTCAGTATGGAGTTTAAAAAAGAAGTATATTTTGTTGCAATAGGCACATTCATTAGTCAAAATAAAAACAAATTTTATAACCTTTGATAAAGTGTACCAATTTGGGTACTAATCACGGCTGAAAAACGGACAAAATCTTTGTGAAAGTTTTGCGTTCTATTTTCAAAACTAAATAACATAGGATAATATTTTTTTCTAAAAAAGAACCAACATACATAGTCTTTGTCAAAAAATTCAAAAAGGTTTCAGATACAACATCTCAATTTGTAGATATCATTGAAAAACTGTCAAAATTGTACCAATTGTGGTAGCGTGACGTTACATACGTCATACATATACGTCCCTGGTCTAGTCCGAAAGGTTCTGACTCTAGATCTGTGACCCATTAAATATGTTGACCCGCCTGTCGTCAAAATATTTAGCAGATCAGAGAGTCAGAACACTTCAGACTACATTTCGTCAATCTCAACAAATGACGTGTAAATGAGTTTACTATCAACACCTACGAAATCCCTATTCTGAAACCTGATGATATCAAAACTTCGTACACACATACCAATCCCTATTCTGAAACCTTCCGATATCAAAACTTCGTACACACATACAACAAAGTCACTTCAATAGTTGTCGAAAAAATACATAATTTACGGTATAGTATGGGGCGCCATTTTACTATTAATTAACAAAACTGGATATCCAAAATTCGAATTATGGATATCCATAATTCATTTTTGGATATCAATAATTCGAATTTATGATATCATTAAATAATTTTAGATATCTTAAATTAATTTTGGATATTCTAAATTAATTTTGGATATCCAAAATTCGAATTATGGATATCCATAAATGAATTATGGATATCTATAATTCGAATTATGGATATCCAAAAATACATGGAATTTTGGATATCCATAATTAATTTTTTTTGGATATCCATAATTCGATTTTTGGATATCTATAATTCGATTTTTGGATATCTATAAATGAATTTTGGATATCCAAAAATAGAATTATGGATATCCAAAATTCAATGTATTTTTGGATATCCATAAATCGATTTTTGGATATCCATAAATCGATTTTTGGATATCCAAAAATCATTTATGGATATCCATAATTCGAATTTAGGATATCCAGTTTTGTTAATAAATAGTAAAACGGCGCCCCATAGTATAGGGCAATAATTTAGAAGTTTTAGCGTTTCAGTACTCCTAGTACTTTGATTTTTTAAACTACCTCTCTAGTAAGAGTTATCTTCCCGGAAGTTTAATTGACGTGAAACACCATGGACTCTTTCGATTCAGATTCATAACTTGTTCAGACAGCTTTTTTAGTACGCCATGTCATTCTTCGGTTCAAAGATAACGGAATGAAGAGAGCAAGGTAAGATATGTTTGTTTTCAACCGTTATTTTATCTGTGAAGTGCAACCAAGTTCATAATGCATGCGATATTGCTACTAAAAGTTAAAACTTTCTTGATTTCGGTCGTGATTTTGGACTGAGCTAAATATAGAGTGGAAACCTACATGTAGGCCTATTTGTGACACATATCTCCTGGCAACGGGAAAACCCACACGTGTGTCTAACCTACCGTCCCTCCTCCACCGGTTAACCAAAACATGCCTTGTTCCGGTTATACAACGGAATGTACAATAACATGTATTTTATTTAATTTGCAGTCAGAGATTCCCTGGTCTACTACTGTACTGGGCCCGGTGTATATGGGTCATTAAATTAAGTGATATTTTTTTGTGAAGTAACGTTGATTTGGAGCCAGAATACCATTTATAAATAAATGAATTGATGGTATTTTGCCCCCCCCCCCCCCCCCCCACCTATCATAATGAGTTGATGACATGCATATGCTTCATAAATGTTACTGACCGAATGTTCAGACTGTGGCCAAATATATACTAACAACAATTAGACTGTGTGTCACTTTATCGTTGCCATCGCCAGATCATGTTCACAGTTACCTATGTACACTTGTACTGTATGTGTTCAATGATATGTGACCCTGTTTAAAACTTTTAAGGAGGTGTAGCAATAGACTTGTTAGTACTCGTCAATATACATATATATGTGTATAATATTAATACGATAAACTTTCAGAGCAGACAAATTGAAAACATTAGTCAACATTAAGACTAGATAGACCTTTTTATAAAAGTTCTGTATTTGAATAAGACCTGAGGTGTGTCACATGGTCGTTTAAACAAGTAAAATTGTGGTTGCCAAACTTTGATGGGCCTGTTTTACAGGTGGGAGTGTTTATCACTAAGAGGTTGTGTAAGATACACATTCTTGTCTGATGTGTAAACATTAATACTCCACTTGGTGCTCACTGCCCTCGTACAATCAGGACTGCACAACATGTTCCTTGGAACATACATTAAAAGGACAATAACAGGCTACTTTTTTCAAGTAAAATGGTTGGGATCTTGAGACCCTGAGACATAGCTACAGGGGGCAGTCACAATGAATCATCCATGGTGCTTATGATATTAAATTAATGTATAATAATAACAACACTTTACTGTAAGAAAAAGATAGCTGTTCTCCTCACATACTGTTTTTTTTTCTATTGTACAATGTAATTGTGGTCCAACCAATTACAGCTATGGTTTAATTTTAGTTTTTAAGTGGAATATTTTTCAAAATTGATACACCTTGCATTAAAATCATATCTGACAGGTTCCTGTCCCAGGATGATTAAAACACTAGACTCCACGTTGAATTAACCTGTCTCAAAAATGAAATTGACAAATAGACAAGTTTTCAGAATAATTATGAGGTAATCTTTTCATGTATCACTCGATTGGTCATGATGGGAGGTCAGGCAACACTGTCATGGAAAGAAAAATGTGGATGAGATCAGCTCCTATCATACAGATTGTACTTAAGGTATAAATAAAATGTCTTGTAAACTGCATGTACATGTTCAGCTGGTAATTCTATTGAAGTTCAATATAAATGCACTGCAACAGTTAAGATGTGGTCATCAATCTGTTTTAGAAATATATATATAGAATGAGGAAATATCTTGATATTAAATTAATGTATTTAAAGTTTATAAAGCTGTCAAAATATAAGATGATTATGCTTTGCTCTTTAACAAAAATCAGTGTGGAAATAACATTGTACCTGCATGATAATAATTATTTTGGAATGCTTGAAATGATTCTCAACTGCAGGAACAATGTAATATGTTAGCTTGCATAAAACTTTGAAGTTTATCAAAATTGAGCGATAAATTATTTCTTTCATTACAAAATAACAAGCATTTATCATTACTCTGGTAATTGTGTAAACATATAATTGGCAGACTTCATCAGAGCCCCTATAGTGAATTGCTCTGTCTGCATGCATATACCGTACATACTGTATGTCCGTGGTCCGAAACATATTTGTTTCTGCTCTTTAACTTTATAATCTGTCATAATTGAGGGGTGAATTATGCAGCAAGAAACCACATTGCCCTGAACTTCCCCTGTGTCCAACTCACAGCACCACTTCCCAGCAACAGTGAAATTTGGCATGAATGCACTATTAGAAGCCGTGCCACATACTTAATTAAGTTTTTTGTTAAGGTAGTATCCGCCGACAGTGTATTGCTACTAGTCTTTCCTCTTACGCAAGATCTTCCTTTTAATCTACGATGACCTCTGGAGGACGTTATTGGCGTTCAACTTAAATCTTACAATTATATCATGTTTAGATTCATACAAACCTGACAATAACTGATTCTTAGTTGCACAAATGAAGCTCGTGCGTGAATTATCTGATAGTATCATATTGACTTTCCTATTCAAATTTTTGGTAATTTCTAATTGTTTGATTTAATGCCGTCACACTTAATTTCCTCGGGTCAGCGCTTACTTTTCACCAACCATGCTGACTTTTCACCAACAACTCTTACCTTTTCAGTGTTGTTCAGTGAAAAGTAAATAGTGTCAATTCATCTACCAATACCTATTGGTGTATTTTACCCATTTATATGTGCTATAAATATCTTCGTTATGTTAAGTTGTAAGAAAAGCTACCAACACATATTAAAAGGGCTACAATCTGGTCTACCCCTTCACATAGATTTTACTGGCTTGGTTAGCAAAGATGGAAAAACTGTTTGCAAATCTTATTTCAACAATGAAAACTAGCCATGCCATTAAATAAACATCATTTCATTGTCCTTCATTTTGTTGTTGCCAAATGTCTCCAAATCATGTTTAATTATTAGTCCCCCACCGGAATCCGGGGGGGACTATAGGTTTGCGTTGTGTCCGTCCGTCCGTCCGTCCTTCCGCACACTATTTGTCCGGGCTCTATCTCCCATACTATAAAACACTGGAACTTCATACTAAGTGTGTGGGTTCCCTGTTGGAAGGCGGTGTGTCGCATACAAAAACCGGGTCACTGTGACCTATATTTTGACCTCTGACCTACATTAAAGAAAAAGCTTGTCCGGGCTCTATCTCCTACACTATAAAGCACTAGAACTTAATACTTAGTAGTATTGTTCTCTGTGGGAAGGCAGTGTGTCGCGTACCAAAACCGGGTCACTGTGACCTATATTTTGACCTCTGACCTACATTAAAGAAAGAAAAATTTGTCCAGGTTCTATCTCCTACACTATTAAGGATTAGAACTTTATACTTAGTAGTATAGTTCCCTGTGGGAAGGCAGTGTGTCGCGTACCAAAACTGGGTCACTGTGACCTTTATTTTGCTATATTTTGACCTCTGACCTACATTAAAGTAAAAGTTTGTCCGGGCTCTATCTCCTACACTATAAAGGACTAGAACTTAATACTTGGTAGTATGGTTCCTTGTGGGAAGGCGGTGTGTCGCGTACCAAAACCGGGTCACTGTGACCTTTATTTTGCTATATTTTGACCTCTGACCTACATTAAAGTAAAAGTTGGTCCGGGCTCTATCTCCTACACTATAAAGCACTAGAACTTAATACTTGGTAGTATGGTTCCCCGTGGGAAGGCGGTGTGTCGCGTACCAAAACGGGTCACTGTGACCTATATTTTGACCTCTGACCTACATTAAAGAAAGAAAAATTTGTCCAGGTTCTATCTCCTACACTATTAAGGATTAGAACTTTATACTTGGTAGTATAGTTCCCTGTGGGAAGGCGGTGTGTCACGTACCAAAACTGGATCACTGTGACCTTTATTTTGCTATATTTTGACCTCTGACCTACATTTAGTGTTCTTCTCAGATCACCATTTAATCAATATACAGTACTGTTGAATTCAATGTAAGCATAACAAACAACATCTTGTTATTATTATTACAATTTCATGTCTATTGCAGTAAAACCTGTCTATAAAGGATACCCAATAGAAAAACTAAAGGTGTCCTTCATAGACTTGTGTCCTTTATATAGAGATCATATAGAGTATACCTACAGTGTACATGTATTTAGTGAGAATGGGATGGTTCCTGTATAGAAGCGGGTCTCTGTAAACTACATCTTCACCTTTCAATACATTGTAGAAAATACATGACCTTATTGCATCTCGAGATTCACACTCATTGCTATTGGATCTCGAGATAACAACCCGGTGGGGGACTGTAATTCGTTGAATTATCTTGTTTAAATTGATATATCAGATTTGCTGCAAAATAAATGAAGAGTGAAAGAGTATTAAAAGATTGCACTGTATTTGATGTAAAAAACAATATCATGTTCAAGTTTTTAAACAAATGACAAAATTAAAGTTCGATAAATTGACCAAAACTACTACCAACATTTTAGTCATCCTTGGCATTTGATAAGAAGAATATGGTACTTTATCAAAGTCTTGTTATCATTATATAGTCAGGATCTTATCTTATCATGTTATGGAAGATAATACACATCTGAGATAACATTGTGACTTGAACATGAAGGCTATAGCTTAGGGTGAGTCACATTTGTAATGTTTTCATCATGGTGTGTTTTCCAACATGCTGACTATATATATCATAACTGAAAGTTTGGAGGACCATGGCAGGAAAGAGTCAATCCACTGACGATTATTGTCTGTGCCATATATATATAAATATCTATCAAATATTGTAATCTTGCTTCAAGATTACAGTGTATCTTAGTACTGTACATAATCTTATGTTCAGTAATGACCAAGATATCAGAAATATCAGAACAGCTGTAGAAAATTAAGCGTTTTTTGCATAAATTCAAATATGAGTGAAATCAACTGATGTGCCATATATATATATCTATCAACAAATATTGAGATCTTGCTTCAAGAAAACAATGTGCGAACATCAGGACAATAAATGAAAAACATTGAATACTGCCAGAATATGATAACTACCATTATCGTGGTCCCTCGATCCAATCTTTGCAGCTGTCTGATTCTAGCTGTGATAATCTGTTTTTCTGTATGTTGACCCGTGTATAGTCGCAGGACAAATATACCATGATAGTAATGCATTATTGTATTGTGATGTATGTAATAAAATGCTTAAATAGTAATGAAGTATGCCGATGAAGGCACAGCATATCAATGTTACTATATAAGGATTTTTTTTTTTGAAAATTTTACACAATTAGTTTATGACCACTTTATCACTTTAATCTGAGTATACATTGTACATGAATTATTAACAATATGTATTGTAAAACAAAACTACTTCTCTTCCCTAAGACCATACTACAATATACCCTTGGTATACACAAATTTTCATTGAAATGATGTAGATCTTTTAGGTAAGACATTAAGAGTCTGGGAAACAGGGAACCAAGAATTTTATATAATTAATGTTTTGACCTAGCTTGTATATGATACTTATAACCATCATTGATATAGGGTCAGTGGCATTTTCACAGGTGGGATTGTGCTGTCTGGATGCAAGATATTTAAAATATAAAAGTTTTCACTGTCATGTACCCTCTATAGATCTAGAGGAGATATTGAGGGATATACCAAAAAGGTAGTCAAAGCAGATCAGTAGGGGTAGGTGTCTGCTTTAAAGTGCCTGATTCTCCTAATTGCAAAGCTTCAGTTGGTTATATTTTATCTGGGTAACTCATAGAATTACTCTAGAACACATCCATGTAGAGTTCCCATGTACAAACTGCAAGAAATTAGAATTTTTGATATTTGAAATTTAGGTTTATTGCTCTTTTGTTTTCCAAGTGAATATGATTTTTACATTTAATTGTGTGGCTTCCAACCCTTGTCATTATAAGACTTGCTAGTAATCACAAATGTTTGTGAGCTTTTATGTAATAATTCCTGTCCAATCTCAAATGAGCTGTGATGTAATGATTCCTGTCCAATTTCAAGTGAGCAATGATTTAATGATTCCTGTCCAATCTCAAGTGAGCTGTGATTTAAAGATTCCTGTTCAATCTCAAGTGAGCTGTGATGTAATGATTCCTGTCCAATCTCAAGTGAGCTGTGATGTAATGATTCCTGTCCAATTTCAAGTGAGCAATGATTTAATGATTCCTGTCCAATCTCAAGTTAGCTGTGATGTAATGGTTCCTGTCCGATCTCAAGTGAGCTGTGATTTAAAGATTCCTGTCCAATCTCAAGTGAGCTGTGATGTAATGATTCCTGTCCAATCTCAAGTGAGCTGTGATGTAATGATTCCTGTCCAATCTCAAGTTAGCTGTGATGTAATGATTCCTGTCCAATCTCAAGTGAGCTGTGATGTAATGATTCCTGTCCAATCTCAAGTGAGCTGTGATGTAATATTCCTGTCCAATCTCAAGTTAGCTGTGATGTAATGATTCCTGTCCAATCTCAAGTTAGCTGTGATGTAATGGTTCCTGTCCAATCTCAAGTGAGCTGTGTTGTAATGATTCCTGTCCAATCTCAAGTGAGCTGTGATGTAATGATTCCTGTCCAATCTCAAGTGAGCTGTGATGTAATGATTCCTGTCCAATCTCAAGTGAGCTGTGATGTAATGATTCCTGTCCAATCTCAAGTTAGCTGTGATGTAATGATTCCTGTCCAATCTCAAGTGAGCTGTGATGTAATATTCCTGTCCAATCTCAAGTGAACTGTGATGCAATGATTCCTGTCCAATCTCAAGTGAACTGTGATGTAATGATTCCTGTCCAATCTCAAGTGAGCTGTGATGTAATGATTCCTGTCCAATCTCAAGTGAGCTGTGTTGTAATGGTTCCTGTCCAATCTCAAGTGAGCTGTGTTGTTACACAACAGATCAGCTATACCACCCCTCCCTAGGACGTACATAACACTCAACAGTGACATTGGGAGGTATCGTATGTTACACTTCTCAGTTCTTACTAACAGATCAACTATATTGTATGTGAGTTTGGTATTGTTGAAGCATAAATATAAATCAATAGCTTTTAGAACTGTTTCGGTTTTGAATGTTTTAAGCACATGCCAGCTCTGTTTGAAACACCT
This sequence comes from Mimachlamys varia, assembly GCA_947623455.1. Classification (NCBI taxonomy): domain Eukaryota; kingdom Metazoa; phylum Mollusca; class Bivalvia; order Pectinida; family Pectinidae; genus Mimachlamys; species Mimachlamys varia. The sequence goes on from OX392527.1 coordinate 53,729,280, forward strand.
ATACAACATTCAAAAAATATATAATATCATGCCTATGATCTTCTATGAAACATGTAAAGAAGGGACATTTTGGATTTTTTTTTATTATATTTTAAACTGTGTACAGTGTTTAACCAAATATACTTGGTTTAAGGTCAAGTCTATAGATATTAAGGCTTATACATTTTTTCCTATTGATGTAGAAGGTTTATAAATGTGTGTTAGTACTTATAATTGGTCTTGAATAATCCGAGGGGCATTAGAGATTAGAAAGGTTCATTGTACAGTCACTATAAGTAGAGAGTATAAGCTAATATACCACACAGCCAGCTCACAACACCAGTTAGTTTATATACACACCACAGTCCAGTCACATCGCTGGGAGAGTGGACAAATAATGTCAGACTGGATTTAGTGAAATTTTAAGTGGTACATGTCATGTGTGAACAGGAACGAAGCTCCTTTTGACCACTTCATTGAGGTGATATACGGTATCTCATGTGTGCTTAGAAACAGGTTCGAAAAGAATTGTGTTCAACTTCACCCCAGAGACTTCAGGTTTGTATTATACATTTTATGTTTAATTTTTCAACATCTTTATAATCAATTGCTACCATAACCGATAGGAAAGGTCCTTAACTTGTTGAGGTTACATGAATTTTGTTGATGTCAGAATTCCCAAAGTTTCTTATTTACAATCAATTATTATGTACTGGGCAGTGTCTCTGAGTTTCTCATGTCTGGTAGGTGTTCGAAAATGTGTGTCCGGTAGGTGTTTGGGAATGTGCGTCTTGTAGGTGTTCGGGAATGTGTGTCCGGTAGGTGTTCGGGAATGTGTGTTTGGTAGGTGTTCGGAAATGTGTGTCCGGTAGCTGTTCGGGAATGTGTGTCCGGTAGGTGTTCGGGAATGTGTGTTTGATAGGTGTTCGGGAATGTGTGTCTGGTAGGTGTTCGGGAATGTGTGTTTGGTAGGTGTTCGGGAATGTGTGTCCGGTAGGTGTTCGGGAATGTGTGTCCAGTAGGTGTTTGGGAATGTGTGTTTGGTAGGTGTTCAGGAATGTTTGTCTGGTAGGTGTTTGGGAATGTGTGTCTGGTAGGTGTTCGGGAATGTGTGTCTGGTAGATGTTTGGGAATGTGTGTCCGGTAGGTGTTCGGGATTGTGTGTCTGCCAGGTAGATCTTCGGGATTGTGTGTCTGGTAGGTGTTTGGGATTGTGTGACTGCAAGGTAGATGTTCGGGATTGTGTGTCTGCCAGGTAGATGTTTGGGATTGTGTGTCCGGTAGGTGTTCGGGATTGTGTGTCTGCCAGGTAGATGTTTGGGATTGTGTGTCTGGTAGGTGTTCGGAAATGTGTGTCTGGTAGGTGGTTGGGAATGTGTGTTTGGTAGGTGTTCGGGATTGTGTGTCTGCCAGGTAGATGTTCAGGATTGTGTGTCTGGTAGGTGTTCGGGAATGTATGTCTGATAGGTGTTCGGGATTGTGTGTCTGGTAGGTGTTCGGGATTGTGTGTCTGCCAGGTAGATGTTCAAGATTGTGTGTCTGCCAGGTAGATGTTCGGGATTGTGTGTCTGCCAGGTAGATGTTCGGGATTGTGTGTCTGCCAGGTAGATGTTTGGGATTGTGTGTCCGGTAGGTGTTCGGGATTGTGTGTCTGCCAGGTAGATGTTTGGGATTGTGTGTCTGGTAGGTGTTCGGAAATGTGTGTCTGGTAGGTGGTCGGGAATGTGTGTTTGGTAGGTGTTCGGGATTGTGTGTCGGCCAGGTAGATGTTCAGGATTGTGTGTCTGGTAGGTGTTTGGGAATGTGTGTCTGATAGGTGTTCGGGATTGTGTGTCTGGTAGGTGTTCGGGATTGTGTGTCTGCCAGGTAGATGTTCGAGATTGTGTGTCTGCCAGGTAGATGTTCGGGATTGTGTGTCTGCCAGGTAGATGTTCGGGATTGTTTGTTTGCCAGGTAGATGTTCGGGATTGTGTGTCTGCCAGGTAGATGTTCGGGATTGTGTGTCTGCCAGGTAGATGTTCGGGATTGTGTGTCTGCCAGGTAGATGTTCGGGATTGTGTGTCTGGTAGGTGTTCGGAAATGTGTGTCTGGTAGGTGGTCGGGATTGTGTGTCTGGTAGGTGTTCGGGATTGTGGGTCTGGTAGATGTTCGGGATTGTGTGTCTGGTAGATGTTCAGGATCGTGTGTCTGGTAGATGTTCGGGATTGTGTATCTGGTAGGTGTTCGGGATTGTGTGCTCGGTAGGTGTTCGGGAATGTGGAATCTGAATTTTGTTTAATTACTTATTGTATTTTGCATCTTGTGTAAGTGATAAGATCAATCAGGTTTTTTGTAGAAACAACTACCTCATAGTTTGCACATGTGCTAGTGAAGCCCTTACTTCTATTCATTAACTTGCAGACTCTTCATTAGGGGTCGGTGCAGTTCAGGAGTGGGTTACAGTATGTGTTGGTGGAGTGAGGTCTGTGTGGAAACTGGCCTCAAACTAAGCTGTTCGTTAGTTGGTAGTCATTTCTGTAGGCTGATGGCTTGGGTCGATCAAGGAAGATACATGGCAAAGCATGTGATAAGATAGTTAAATGAGGGTTTTTTGTGGAACAACTACCTCATAGTTTGCAATACTATTGTAATACTGAGTAGATCTCGAGCTTATATTTGCATGTAGATTTAAAGTATTACTACAGAGTGTTACAGGACCGACAAACCTGTGTCAATATGATCTAATACATGTACTATCAACTCTCAGATTTAAGTCTGTTTTTGTACAGAAGGTCAAGGTTGCAAAAACATTCCATTTTGTTTGCATGATGAGATGTTTGTCCTTTGGCTAAATTTCTTATTTTATCTTTAGCTCTTTACTCAGAAAGTCTGCCATTATAACACTGTCTTGTACAGATTATGTGTAAGGAGACCTGTAATAAGCTCTATATATATAAAGGTGATAACTGCAGAAAAAGGTGTTAACATGTTTACAATGCATAACATTTGGTCCAGTTTGGTACAGAAAAAGTATAAAAGGGTTTTGAGAAGAGAGAAATAAATGAGTTGTTTGTCTTGCCTCAAAGAGTCTTGATCTAAGATCATAGCATGCCCAGACATAATTATAAGGGTTTGCTGCCTTGTTAAAGAAATCTGAATACATTATGAAAAATGTAATTTCAATAATTGTAAATGACAAAAAAAGTAAATTATGATCATGAGGTACATAATTTCCCCGATGACAAACAGGTAGATATGATATGTTCAATATACATAATGGAACTGGTTCATTCATGGACATGCATGATCCTCTCAGCATGTTTGTCATTCACTGTAATTGAATAATGTCTATCACATTATAAGGTACTATTGATCATAGATAATGAAAACAAAAACAGCATCAATTTGATAGGATGACAACATGCTTTTATAAATTAATATTTCTATTTATTGACGATTAGTTTGGACTTGTGAAGGTTTGTTTGTGATCTGTTTATTGACCATTATTTTGGACTTGTGAAGGCCTTGGTTTGTGGTCTGTTTATTGACGATTAATTTGGACTTGTGAAGGTTTTTTTGTGGTCTGTTTTCATTGTTTATTGACGATTAGTTTGGACTTGTGAAGGCCTAGGTTTGTGGTCTGTTTATTGACGATTAGTTTGGAATTGTGAAAGTTTGTTTGTGGTCTGTTTTCATTGTTTATTGACGATTAGTTTGGACTTGTGAAGGCCTAGGTTTGTGGTCTGTTTATTGACGATTAGTTTGGACTTGTGAAGGTTTGTTTGTGGTAATAGTAAATTAGATATACATCCAGGCCAACAAGAGTGATTAATGTCAGTTGTATAACTTGTTTCATAATTGTTGTAAAATAAATAAAGTTCAATATAAATCTTTCTATAAACATATAGGCTTAATCTACCCAACTTCAGGTCTATAAATTGAAAAGTTTGACCAATCAAGTACGTGTTTCTTTCACTTGTTTGAATAGATTAAATCTACTGGTTTCTTATAAAAATGACTTTATTTTCCCTTGAATTTTGGTGTTACTGTATTCAACCTAACAGTACACCTGCCCCTGTAGGTGCAATCCTAGCCTCTACCTCTACCCCGACACCATACCTGGTATGGGGCCACAGTGCACTGCTTTATGAAAATTTGGAAGTCGCCAGATACCAGACAGTTTTGGGAAGTGATTAAATAAATCCGGAAACCTTCTAAAGAAAAAATCATCTTCCGTTTCTATCGTCTTGATCAGTATGATTTGTTGCCATTGCCTAGTCACCCCAAGGACTACTTTTGTGGTAACAAAAACGTGTCCGCTCAGGTGAGGAACGATTGCAAACCGAGGATTCTACTATTGGAATTTAGGAGCTGTTGGTGATAAGAGTGGATTTTGATCAATAAAAAATCCATTCATCAATTACATGTAAGGTGTTGTGCCAATAGTTGATTTGTGTTGTCGGCATCTCAAAACTATCAGTCATCAAACAGTGTCAGATAATTCCATATTTTTATTGGAGCGTGCTCTGGCCCCCCACCAGACATCTATCTGTCAAAATGTCCATGTCTGGTGTCAGTTGCAGGGCCAGACAAAACTTGTGCAACCCCACCTTTTTCTTCAGGGAAAGAGGATGGTGCGCTAATCAAAACCTGCTATAGAAAAGTTCCTTACCTTACTGAGCATATGTTATATTGTATTATGTATTTGTACGATGTAAAACAGATGAACTGTAAAGCTGAAAACGTAATAAAAGAATTTTAGTGATCTGTAATAGAACAAGGAAAAGTGATAAAGATAGTGCCTTCGCTGGGGCCTCGAACCCCTGACCCTTGGCTATCCAGTCCGATGCTCTACTGGCTCAGCTAAAGGGAAATTCCCTGTAACAGCTCATGCTTGTAAGGCAACCTAATCAATGCACATATTGTACAGATCTACCAGTACAATTTTTAGTCGTTAACCACGTGAAAAATGCCCTTATTAAGTTAAATACGGTAAATTAATTTAACAAAAGCCTGATTTCAAACTTTGAATCTAAAAGTGTACATTCGAGCTAAATGTATGCTTTATTTAGTAATACCATTGACATATGCAGGTCACTAGGAGAATGACCCTTTAAATCTCTTTGCTGTGAACAGATATTGGGTTTCACTGGAATAGTTACAGATATTGACTTTTGCCAAGAGAACAAAGTAAATTCGTAAAATGACTTGGTCTTATGGTTGTTATAAATAACTCAGGTGAGGTCAGCTTCTAACAAAAAACAAGAACAGATGCCACGTTTCCCAAAGCTTCGATATACTCCACGAAACTTGAGTCCTCGGAGCTGAATGAGTTAAATTTTAACCCCACCCCCAGTTATTGCATGGGGTGTGTGTTACATAAAGATCGTGTTGCTTTATTGCATTTTTTTGTTCTGTTTAATTTCCATTATTTGAAATTAAATGGTGATGAAATTACTAAAGCAACATTAAAAGAAAATAGCATTGAAAATTTTCATTCTCTATAGATTTCATTTTAAAATTGCTTGAATCAGAGGCCAAAATTGAATGCCTCAATTGAGAGTGTGCGAAAACATTAATATGTAGAATATTGAAATGCCTAACAAACAAAGAGCATGTTAAGATTTGAACTCAAGGACAAGTTTGTACAGTAATATCTATTAAACACATTCCTCATTCCTATTTTTCACTAACAATTAATATCAATGGCTTCAAGTCTTGTGTTGACTTCTTTATATTTCATTTTTTGTAGATCAAAATGAAAAGAATCAATATTTAAACAGGATAATTGTTAAAGTCTATAACAGGTTTTGAAGTGAGGCTTTATCGTCTAGGCAATGTATTCATGTATCCTTCTCACAGCTAATTTACAATGTACTTCTCACAATGTATTCCGAGTAAGGTAGACGTCGATATTTAAGACTGGCATATGTAACTCCTATAACATCAGATACACCCTTGTCAACACACTTGGCTTTATCTCGTACCCAGGCTTTATGTATCTTTTATAGGCCAGGTAAATGTTTTGAAATCAATACCATATTTCTTTGTCATATTTCTTACTCAGGCTTTCTCACAATGCTACTTTAAAATTGGTCAGATATCACGTTTCATATACAGCCAGTAACTTCCTAACAACAGTTCCAATGGGGGACCGAATCAATTTAATACTACATCCAGGTTAAAAAATTACCTATAGGGATTAGGCTGTTTGTATGTGGCATAAGTTACCAAGTGTATGACTGAAATTAACTGTTACAGACCAAAATGATTATATGATAATATATATGGAAAATAGTTTATGAAGAATGAAATGGACCAGTCTACCTTGGTATTTGACTCTGGAAAACTTCCTTAGTTTATTAAACTGTTGAAAGCTTGGATAAAAAGTTATAAACAACCGACAATAAAGGACTACCTAAATATTGCTGATAACAGATACAAACTGTATTGTCCCTTTTCGTGTACAAAGAAACAACTTCCTTGTACATAGCTCAGATAACGGAGTTTAAAGAAGCTTATGAGGTTACATAATGGAACAGATGTAATCTGAACATTATAACATAAAATATTGACATTCAGATGATTCTGACAAACCCTGTACCAGGTCAAATGGGCCTAAAGAAACTCTAACATATCCAGGATACCTGCCTCTAAGCTGATATATTTTAGTGGAAATTACGCTTCAATTTGTATTATTTACTCCATTTAATGGAGTTTGAAACAAATGGTGTGATAGACTGAAAAAAGAATTACTGAATCATCTAAGGGAATGTCACAAACTTGAAAACCCCTGAACTACACAGTATATATGAAGGTGCTTGAGGACATGGAATGTATTTTTTTTATTACATAGTCGGAAATCCATGGTACACTTCTCTAATATATGTGTGTCGTGGGCTAGAATGGTCGGAAAATCTTGGTTGCTCAGTTTATAATGGATATTCTAATAGACAGTTCAAAAGGGAGATATGCTCCCTAAAATTGCTTTGTATTTTCGATCCATTACAAACATTTATTCCCCTTTAAATGAACACAGTTTTATCTGGCCTTGCAATTTCTCAGTTTTTGATTTAATTTTTAGCACACCATCATCAGATGGTTGGCTATTCAAATCATGCTGCATCCATGGTCCATCTTTCCTTAAACAATTCTTGTTAACCCTATTTCTTGAGAAGTACTTGATGGATCATTTTCAATTTTCATATATAGGTTTGTTCGCCTTAGTGCCTAGTTGAGCATGGTAGTGAATGTTCTGCTGAATCTTAAAAAAATAAGTTCTACTTGTTTTTGAGAGGAATTCTCATATTTTATAGAATTAAAATTATAAATATATTTAAGAGAAAAGAAGGGACAAGGTCCAACAATTTAAGAACAAATAAAGATTATCTAAAGTGGGCGCCAAGATACCTCTGGGAACTCTTGTTTTTTGGGGAAAGGGTTAGTGCAATATATGGTGTTGTTTCCCCTGAAGTAATTTAGCATTTTGACCCCTTTTGAAAGAGTTAGTTATTTTTCATTTATTTCATGCCATGGGGTAAGCGGGGTGTATTAGTCAGCCGTCCTGGCGACAGTTCTGAGTTTTCGTACAAAAATAGTAGCCAATCATATCAATTCTTTCATCTGTGACTACATCCTGCTGGGATATCCCATTTGTATCTATACGATACAAACGAACATGGTGGCGGCATCGTCAGTCAATAAAACCTATCGATTATGTTTGATCAACATGTCAGGGACAATATAGTCCTACAAGAAATTGACATCGGCATCATGCCTACAGAAATATACTGGAGGTGGTCAAGGTAAATTGATATAACCAAATGCCATGAGAAATGACCATTATGATTGGTTGAAATCTCCGAATAGACTTCTATTCGGGAAACAAAATTTCGATTCTATTCTAGCCCACGGTACACAAACTTAAGAGAGGTGTACTTTGGGTTTCCCACGATGGAATAGGCAGGTTTATGAATTTAATAGGTAAGAGTTCCTCTGATCTATTAGGCAGTTATTAAACGTCAGCCTTATTTAGACTGATCTACAGTACATGCTAATTGTTAAATACTATGGCATGAGTACCTGATGGCCCTCCCCAAACCTTTGTTCAAACTGGAATGTTATACAGTGTACCTCGACCTATTGCCACTCAAATCTCTTCTGCCACCCTGCATACCGCCACCTTATCTTCTAGAACGGATTTCCCCGCTTTATTATTCCCCCGTTAAGTTTGCCACCTTCGCATACCCCCATCCGCCATATTCATCACAATACAACCATCCTGAATCCCTATATATTTCCCTCAAAGATATCGCCGTTTTGTTACGTTTTTGGTGATTGCAGAACTCTTTAGTGTTCTATTTATAGACATAAGAATATTTCCAGTTTTTACTCGCGCATTTGTACATGTACAGGTATGCTTGAATGATTTTCAATCACTCAGGTATATTGATATTCCGTCGGTCTTATTATGTCACATTCAAACATACTTATGGCTTTGTTTGTATCAAAAGCAAGTGACTGATTTCTACTCACTTTGTGTTCTTATTGTGTATGGTATAAGCATTTGGCTTCGTCAGTCGAGATGGAAACTCAAAGACCAAAGCGTGTACTGTATTAGATCATGGTTTGAATTATTTCACATAAAGTTTGACAGATAATATTAAATAAAGGATGGCATGCAATAGAAGCAGATCAATGACTAGTTTCAGAAATCAGATTTGTGACGATATACAAGTAGATATATTACCCAGCTTGTATTTAATATAGACGTTGATAGTGTAATCTGTTATAACACTTCAGTCATTGGAACTGTTAGTTCATTATTCCATGCTATGGCCATTTGTACCTCGTAATACCGCCATGATTGCCGTGGACAAAAGGGGGCGATATAACGAGGGTACGTGATCACTGTACAATATGTATAATGAATGGTTGAAGTATTTTAGTTGCCCTAGGCTCTAATTACAACAAATACCATAGGTTAATAATTATAAACTGATGATATAGCTGGAGAAATCTCAACTCAAACAGCCATAAGATATTTATAGATAATCACATTGTAATTTCAGGGTTTGTCGTGAGAACAATTTTCTCATCGCAAACATGTGGATAAAATTGCAAGGCCACTGCAGGTGGAGATTTTATCCACATGTGAGTGATGAGAAAATTGTTCGAACGACAAACCCTGAAAATAATGTGTTGACTTCTAATTAAACACAGATGAACACACCCCATAGCATTGTTTGGAAGATTTGTTCAAGTTGGTATCTTGACAATTACTGCCTTGCCTTCCGGTTATTAATTCATAAAAGAGATTCTTCTATTTAACTTGGTTCAGATACAAAAGAATCATGGATGAAAAAGGGGTTGCTGACTTCTTGTGTCGCCGTTCAGTGACATTAGCTGTTCTCTAACTCACTGTTAATCAATATTGATACAGATGCAAAGTATATATACAGTCATATATGTACCTAGAGTATACGTAAAATACTGGTGTGACAGCTGAATTGATTATTTCATAATTGGTGATAAATAAATATTCCTTTATTAGCTCAAAGCAAACTTTCTCTACAGTGAAGGCCATCAGATCAATCGTGTTATTTTTCTGACCAAGCTGAGGTAGACGCGAGGGTGAAAACTTGATTGTTTAGGTAAATACTTTGCAAATAATCAAGTGTTTTTAAGATTTTAAAATTATTCATTGCTGATGATGTTAACTGAAAAAACTGAAATCATCTCCTAGCCAGAGAAAAAATGTCTTTCTATAATATTATGTAAATGTTCTACACAGGTTATGAAAAATATGGGTTTTTTTTTCATCCAAGTTCAAATTGTAGAGTGCTGACATAATAGTAGACAGAAGCATGTTATATATTAAAATTTAGGATTTACAATTGTAACAGGGGTGTGAATGTTGCATATCAATTGACAGAAGCATGTCACAAGATTAAGAATTTTCAATGGTATGAAGGTTGGGCTTGTTGAGGACATCTAGACAGAAGCAGGTGTGTTTGATATGGGGGAGGGGGGGGGGGGGGGACTGTAGAAATACAAGAAAAATAAACTTTTATGATTAACACCAAGAAGTTTTTAGGTGAGCAAAGCATTTATTTGTGTTCAACACTGATTTGTTTCTGACTCAATGGCCTAGCTCACTTCTCTTGGTATTTCTTGAACATTCAGAAATTTTCTTGATTTTGGTGGAATGTTAAACCAGCAGAACAGTGATTTTTTTCAAAGTGTCTGGGGTTGCATGTTGGGTGATGAAACCAGATGCTGTGGTGTGCTACGTATATATATAGATAGTGTAGGTATGGTCTAGTAAGTAATATCGATGGTATGATCCACTTTATGTACTGGATCCTAACAAACAAATGTTCGTTGGATGCGTATTACAGTGATCAATCTAGGTGCGAGTCCTGAGTCCAGTACTCATAAAATTATGAAAGGACTCATAGAAATTATGGAAATATTTCAATTTAACATCGTGGGATCCATAGTTTTCGGCATTATTTACAAAAAGGACCCATAAAAATTAATTGTAAATTAATCGCTGGTACTACTAGAAATAGATATATGACCGTAGAAGTAATAGCGACAGTACGGACAAATAAATTGTCAAATTTTCAAGGCAATCCGCCCCTTTATCAAACACATAAAATACACGTTTCATCACATAAACAGAATATACATAAAACATGAAACAATTTTAGGCATATAATCCCTTCAGACGCCGAAGGTCCTACCGAATCAGCAAAAAAACATTCTAAGGTGATGTTTTGAAAGTATAAAGTTCAGCCAAAAATGTTGTTACTAATCGTAGAGGACAGCTACTGAGCATATCTATTAGGTTGTTTTTAAAATTTGTTTCAGATTGGGTCGACCCTGAGAAAGTCAGAGTCGTTACATTTTCGTCCCACTTTAAATAAAAAAAGTAAATGTTAATATTATGAAAATATATTGTCAAAAGTTATATAGGAAAAATACATTAGTGGCGGGCAAATTAAAGTTTTTTGAAAAATGGTCGAATTGTCTGGGGTGTATAGTGACAATCTCGAGAAATGAATACGGTACATAAATGTCCCACTCTAATTAAAAGTTGAATGGTTTAATTAAATAGTGTACGTATATATACATGTACAAGGCATACATATTAATCTCACCAATATGATCACCATAAGGATGTACATTTAGTTCTAATCTTAAAACCTGTCATCACATACCGCGATATCTTGTGTCTACAGATTAATACCAAGACCAGTATATATAGACCTATAGGTATAATTAGCCCGGTATTTGAAACCATGTAGTTTAAGCCTACTGAGACAACACCAGATAAAGGTAGACTATTGTACATGTGGCTCGTAGATACCCGACACTATTGATGTTTATCAAGTCAATAATTAGGTACCTCAGCATCACAATAGCTCACTGATAATGGAAGCCTGCAGGGTCTCACAGAAATACATGCCCATCTAGGACCAAGACCGGAGAGTACTGCAAGTAGCTAATTAATAATCACATTATACTTCATGCTGATGCAATGCAAGCTTCCATGACTGGACATACGTCAGTAAGTGACTTGAAGTCAATAGGATATTCTGTGGAATTCATGTGCAATGGCTTAGAGATCAGCTCGCTTGGACATTTGAACAAACTAGGCCTATATCAAATTTTATGTATTTCTTTTACATGGGATGAAACAAAAATTCTCTTTAACATTTGTGAGTTATATTCTGCTATATATATATAGACTGTTACATACCGTACATGCATGTGGATAATATGATGTTCAAATATGGATTCATGGAAACTTAATGATTGTTAATGTTCTTTTAACTGTCATGCATTAATTACGTTGAAGCTTGGATTTCTGTATTGTAGTAGTGCATTAAGTTTATTTTGGGGATTGGCTGTCATTTAATACCTTTGAGGTATGCTGTTTCAGAGCCTTGTTATACTGACTCAATTTGTAGTCCATTGCTGGTGTTAAGACAAATATTTCAGGTAAATAACATTCATGGTGTCATATCAATCCTGGTGAGCTGGTGCCCGCGGTCTGGATACATTTACTTCAGATTCCAGGCTATGACTAAGTATCTGAACCATTGATAATTATATAGGTAAATTAATTCATGGTGTTAAAAATTCGTAACCATGTTTTTGTGTACACATTGTGTGTAAATAGGAGGTGGATGATAACTGTAAATAAGACTAGGATTGGAGTGTTGACTTACGTAAGTCTGGTGCATATAAACAAGATCACTGTTAAGGTGTACTGACGGGTAACGGAAGTGTACTGACAGGTGACGGAATGTAACATATTTATAGGTGGATCGTAACGGCTGTGTTTACAACAAGGATATAAATGTTGACTGGTACCCGAAGTACATACATATGTATGTGCACTGTTTGGTGGTTTGTGTAGTTGCTGTTCCTTATAATGTTTGTCCATATATTTATACCATACAGTTAAACTTATAATTACTCCAATAATGTGAGAGGTTTAACATGGTGAGAAACTTTTGACAGAGCTCTGTATGTGTGTCGCCAATGCAATCAGGCAGACTGTGATTGTAAGACCTCTTAATATAACTTATTCAGAGTAAGTTCTCTGGGTGTATGATAATGGATGCATAAGTTACGTAATCTGTGTACCTATACATCACCGGGGCTGTGTACCTATACATCACCGAGGCTGTGTACCTATACATCACCAGGGCTGTATACCTGTACATCACCGAGGCTGTGTACCTATACATCACCGGGGCTGTGTACCTATACATCACCGGGGCTGTGTACCTATACATCACCGAGGCTGTGTACCTATACATCACCGGGGCTGTGTACCTATACATCACCGGGGCTGTGTACCTATACATCACCGAGGCTGTGTACCTATACATCACCGGGGCTGTGTACCTATACATCACCGGGGCTGTGTACCTATACATCACCGGGGCTGTATACCTATACATCACCGAGGCTGTGTACCTATACATCACCGGGGCTGTGTACCTATATATACATCACCGGGGCTGTGTACCTATACATCACCAGGGCTGTGTACCTGTACACCACCGGGGCTGTGTACCTGTACATCATGGGGGTGTGTACCTATACATCACCGAGGCTGTGTACCTGTACATCACCGGGGCTGTGTACCTATACATCACCGAGGCTGTGTACCTATACATCACCGAGGCTGTGTACCTGTACATCACCGAGGCTGTGTACCTATACATCACCGGGGCTGTGTACCTGTACATCACCGGGGCTGTGTACCTATACATCACCGAGGCTGTGTACCGATACATCACCGAGGCTGTGTACCTGTACATCACCGAGGCTGTGTACCTATACATCACCGAGGCTGTGTACCTATACATCACCAGGGCTGTGTACCTGTACACCAACGGGGCTGTGTACCTGTACATCACCGGGGCTGTGTACCTATACATCACTGGGGCTGTATACCTGTACATCACCGGGGCTGTGTACCTATACATCACCGGGGCTGTATACCTATACATCACCGGGGCTGTATACCTATACATCACCGGGGCTGTATACCTGTACACCACCGAGGCTGTATACCTGTACATCACCGGGGCTGTGTACCTATACATCACCGGGCTGTATACCTATACATCACCGGGGCTGTATACCTGTACATCACCTGGGCTGTATACCTATACATCACTGGGGCTGTGTACCTATGCATCACCGAGGCTGTATACCTGTACATCACCGGGGCTGTGTACCTATACATCACCGGGGCTGTATACCTATACATCACCGGGGCTGTATACCTGTACATCACCTGGGCTGTATACCTATACATCACTGGGGCTGTGTACCTATACATCACCGAGGCTGTGTACCTGTACAACATCGAGGCTGTGTACCTGTACATCACCGGGGCTGTGTACCTATACATCACCGAGGCTGTGAACCTATACATCACCAGGGCTGTGTACCTGTACACCAACGGGGCTGTGTACCTGTACATCACCGGGGCTGTGTACCTATACATCACTGGGGCTGTATACCTGTACATCACCGGGGCTGTGTACCTATACATCACCGGGGCTGTATACCTATACATCACCGGGGCTGTATACCTATACATCACCGGGGCTGTATACCTGTACACCACCGAGGCTGTATACCTGTACATCACCGGGGCTGTGTACCTATACATCACCGGGCTGTATACCTATACATCACCGGGGCTGTATACCTGTACATCACCTGGGCTGTATACCTATACATCACTGGGGCTGTGTACCTATACATCACCGGGGCTGTATACCTGTACATCACTGGGGCTGTATACCTGTACATCACCGGGGCTGTGTACCCATACATAACCAGGGCTGTGTACCTGTACATAACCGGGGCTGTGTACCTGTACATCACCGGGGCTGTGTACCTATACATCACCGGGGCTGTGTACCCATACATCACTGGGACTGTGTACCTATACATCACTGGGGCTGTGTACCTGTACATCACGGGGGCTGTGTACCCATACATCACCGGGGCTGTGTACCCATATATCACCGGGGCTGTGTACCCATACAACACCGGGTCTGTGTACCCATACATAACCGGGGCTGTGTACCTATACATCACCGAGGCTGTGTACCGATACATCACCGAGGCTGTGTACCTGTACATCACCGAGGCTGTGTACCTATACATCACCGAGGCTGTGTACCTATACATCACCAGGGCTGTGTACCTGTACACCAACGGGGCTGTGTACCTGTACATCACCGGGGCTGTGTACCTATACATCACTGGGGCTGTATACCTGTACATCACCGGGGCTGTGTACCTATACATCACCGGGGCTGTATACCTATACATCACCGGGGCTGTATACCTATACATCACCGGGGCTGTATACCTGTACACCACCGAGGCTGTATACCTGTACATCACCGGGGCTGTGTACCTATACATCACCGGGCTGTATACCTATACATCACCGGGGCTGTATACCTGTACATCACCTGGGCTGTATACCTATACATCACTGGGGCTGTGTACCTATACATCACCGAGGCTGTATACCTGTACATCACCGGGGCTGTGTACCTATACATCACCGGGCTGTATACCTATACATCACCGGGGCTGTATACCTGTACATCACCTGGGCTGTATACCTATACATCACTGGGGCTGTGTACCTATACATCACCGAGGCTGTGTACCTGTACAACATCGAGGCTGTGTACCTGTACATCACCGGGGCTGTGTACCTATACATCACCGAGGCTGTGAACCTATACATCACCAGGGCTGTGTACCTGTACACCAACGGGGCTGTGTACCTGTACATCACCGGGGCTGTGTACCTATACATCACTGGGGCTGTATACCTGTACATCACCGGGGCTGTGTACCTATACATCACCGGGGCTGTATACCTATACATCACCGGGGCTGTATACCTATACATCACCGGGGCTGTATACCTGTACACCACCGAGGCTGTATACCTGTACATCACCGGGGCTGTGTACCTATACATCACCGGGCTGTATACCTATACATCACCGGGGCTGTATACCTGTACATCACCTGGGCTGTATACCTATACATCACTGGGGCTGTGTACCTATACATCACCGGGGCTGTATACCTGTACATCACTGGGGCTGTATACCTGTACATCACCGGGGCTGTGTACCCATACATAACCAGGGCTGTGTACCTGTACATAACCGGGGCTGTGTACCTGTACATCACCGGGGCTGTGTACCTATACATCACCGGGGCTGTGTACCCATACATCACTGGGACTGTGTACCTATACATCACTGGGGCTGTGTACCTGTACATCACGGGGGCTGTGTACCCATACATCACCGGGGCTGTGTACCCATATATCACCGGGGCTGTGTACCCATACAACACCGGGTCTGTGTACCCATACATAACCGGGGCTGTGTACCCATACAACACCGGGGCTGTATACCTATAGCTACTCGTTACAAATACTACAAGTGCCCTGAATGAAGTTGATTTCCACACATACCAAAATATTACTTAACCTATTAATTACAAGCCTAGTGAATGTAACAATGGTGAACTGGTTATATATATGTAGAAAAGAATGGATCAAGTTAAAATCTAAATCACTTTGTAGGTATTATATAACTTAAGAGTGTAATCTTGATCTACAATATTGGCAATGTGTATAATAGAACTTTTGGTATACTTTAATTAGAAGTATACCAGTATGTAGATATACATGGATTTGTAGAATAGGTTTGTATAGAATATTATAAGCTGTATGTTTATTAGTCATCAACTGTTTGACAGCTAGCTGTCAGTATAATATATTGTTTTGGTAATTAATACGTAAAATTTTGGTCAACAAAGAATTTCGAGTACAGGTACACTGTATGCCTGCTATTACCAGAGGATCTAGATCTGTCACTTAGATAAAAGCAAAAATAATCAGTGCTTGGTGGAGACTTATAGAACTCCTTTGAAATATAGTGAAATGTTCTATCTCAATGAATAAAGTGTCTGAAGTATTTAATAAAATCACAAGAAATAGATTTGATCTAGAAAAGAAAAAAAAGGAGTTTTCATGTATGTGGTTATTTTCATGCTTCAAGACCAGTTCTGTGCATGCATGACATCAATTTAAATGTATGGAAAGGCGAAAATTTTAAGTAACTATTGGAGATTGACGTTGCTGAAAGTTCAATGGGAGATAATTGTAGTGGAATGTTGAGTTTACATGTCATGTAAATTGGTATATTTATGGTCGGTAGAGATATAATATGGCGGGTAATTGTTATCAGTGATTTCATGTATATTTGATAAAGCTATGCTGCTTTAATGTGACACAAAGGTTTAAATATGCTAATAGCATGGAATTGATTACCAATAAGCATAGCTCGTTCCTATATAAAACCTTACTTGTATTTTGCAGAAACTTTTTTTTAGCTAACCATTCAGTCTACATTATATATGACAAAATGTACCTGTAACAGTGTAAGATATTGGTTCTGGTGAGGGGAATAGTCAAGTTTTACCAGATAAATAGCTCTGACTACTCTATGTTTTAAAACCAGACAATCTTTTTATAACTCCCACCTAGGTAAAGAGAGGTCACAGTATATAATCACTTTGTCTGTGACTGCACAGTGTGTGCATGTGCGTCCGGATATTGTGTACAATTTATCTTAAAAATCATCCCTGGTCAGCTTTGGTTAATATTTACACTAAAACATCACAGGTACGGTCAAGGTCTACACCTAATTAGATTTTGGTGGTCATTGGTCAATGATAAAGGTCACCATTGACTACTTTGGAAATAAAAAGCTTATAATGTACAAGATACTGTTTGTTTCTCAAGAACTCCAAGGACAGATTTGGTTCATATTCACACCCATGTAGCACCAGAAAGATTTTGGTGGCCATCAGAAAGGTTAAAGGTCAAAGGTCACTGTTGACCACTTTGGGATTAAAAGCTTGTATATTTTATATCTCATGAACCCCTGGACAGATTTGATTCATATTCATGCCATAGCATCACACTTTCAAGTTCTACACCTTAGCAGATTTCAGTGGTCACCAGTAAAGGTTGAAGGGTGAAAGGTCACACTTGACCACTTTACAGGGGTGGGTGTGTAACTATGTGAGCCCCTGTTTACTTTGCTTTTATTTTGAGTGGTTCTTGAAAGTATATTGCAATCCCAATAAATCAAATGTTGTATATATTTGAATCTTGTATTGTACATAATTGTGAATGAAATACTGTTTAAACCAAGTATGTTGCAACTATTTAATCTACTAACAGTAAATGTTACATCAACTCAGACCTCTGAAAACTGTGTCCTGGTATTTAATCCTAAAAAAACTTAAATGGTTTTCATTGTCATTTGAATAAGAAAATAATGAAGGAAGAACTCAGGTGTCTCTACCTCGTGTACAGGTACAACGTGTTTGGGAGTGAACCTGCGAGGGTGTGTGTGTGAGTTGTGTACACCTACCAAGAATACATTTCTATAGGCGTGTGATATTTCTGTTATAATGAGAATTGAATTATGATCTGCTTATCAAATCGTATATTTGGCCAGTGTGAGACATAACCTTTTGAAATTTCAAAGAATGTATATTGATACAAGCTACTTTTATGAATGGACAGAATTATTTAATCATCCAGTTTAAAAAGAATTGTCCTACCCAGGATGTGTTGACAATTATTTAGGTTAATAGATATTCAGTGGGTAAGATTGTAAGTATAACGACTAGAGAAAGTTTCAGAGCGTCACATTATATGGTCTGTCACTTATATATGTTTGTAAACCGTGGTATCGTTTACATTTGCATGGTAATGACCCCCAAGATGTGATGATTATGACATTAGTGTTTTGGCATAGAAATGGCATTGGTTCCCCGTCAGAATGGGTGCATTCCATTTCTATCACAGTTTAAATCAAATTGAAATCAGTATAAGTCAGCAACATGGACATATATACATTTAAAGGTTTAGTTTCTGCAAAATAAAGTAAAATATGATTATTTGCAGAGCTCAGAAAGTTATAATCACCATAGTTTTGATACCATGACAACTTCTTTATGATTTCCAGTTATATATATATATTAAAAACTTCATTTAATATTTTTGCCCAAAAAGATAAAAGAAAAAATCTGTAAACAAGATGAATCTAATGTACAAGATTTTTTGAAGGTTCTTCAATGAAAATGTAGACATGAACTACTGTGTCGCACAGAATGAGGGAAATAACAATAGAAATATAAAAAGGTTATGTTTATTTATTGTCCACAATGACAAAAATTGATAAATTGTTGGAGAATTGCAGCTAAGAAAAATATTTCAACATCTTGTTGTATTTCTAATCAAGTTCCTTTTCATTTGACAGATAGATAAAGAGAATGTCAGCATCTTTGGCGATACCACCTTTGCCACCTGGGACCAAACCATTAGCCAATCAGGTGGCTGGACACAAATACGGAGAAGGGAAGACAAAGCTAGGTAAGGCATTGCATGTTCGAATAAAGTTCATCAGTCCATGCAGTTCTGATAACCAATAGAACTGGATTATAACAATTTAAGTTCACATCTCCCTTCTGAAGCGGAGGCTGATTATTTCCTTACCTCTGGGACAGGTGGAGGTGTTTGCTCAACTAGGGAAAGGGAAAACTGTAAGATTTGTTTTTGTTATTTGGAGAAATTTTTAAGTTGGCTTGTTCAATGGATGATCCCAGTGGTACATTTTTGGCTTGCCTGTTCGAAGAACAGGGAGAGCTATTGCAATACCCCTGGCGTGAGCGTGAAAATAATTATGAAGAATTGTTGAGTCAGTTAAATGTTGTGAAGTAACTATGTATAAGTCCTACATCAATGAAACGTACATGCTTGATGTGTCTAAGGATACACAGCACATGCTAACCTTGGATGCTGGATTTTACCTATATATACTTTCCACTTGAATGACCATATTTGCAGACTTAGTGTGTTTGGTTAAGAAGAATGGTTGAGTCCGTTCTTAGTGTGTTTGGTTAAGAAAAATGGTTGAGTCCGTTGTGAAGTAACTATAAGTCCTACACCAACAAAACTTACATGCTTGATGTGTCTAAGGATACACAGCACACGCTAACCTTCTGATATTGTATAGTTATTACCGGTATGTATACTACACAGTCAAAATATAAAATTACGAATTATGTGTGTACAGGCGAGCATTGGATGCATGGCTTTGACACCATCTCTAGTTGTATGTGGACACACATGTTTAAAGGGCAGTTATTGTTAAATTTATCATTCAAGAGATTCTATACTGAACAAATTGACCACACAGGTTTAAAGCCCAATCCAGGTAGACAATAGACATTGTAACGTCCCATTAATCTTAATACCTGATGTATTCAATGTGTAAATAAACAATACTGTTAATGAACTTCTGAAGTGAGGAATTGTGGAAACAAGACTAGTAGACTTAATAAAATAAATAGCAAAATACTCATTTCATTTTGATATTCGTCTGATGGGAGTCTCTTTAATATTATCTTGGAATATAGACTACACTTTGTAATCCCAAGTTGAATGGTCATTAAAATATTCAATAAAACACCTTGACCATTACTTATAATTAGTACATTTTCAGTTCTGATGACTTAAATGTACCAAGAATTGTTAGCTTAACAAGCTTTTCAGTAAAAGTTTTTAAGCACAGTATTAATACATAAAACATTAGGTTTAATTTTGCATTTTGAAACAGAGGATGGAATATTTTTCAGTCTCAATGATTACAAAATTGTCACATTAATCTTGATAAGATGATGAAGCTTGTCAGCAGGCCTACATGAAGACTGTACAAATGATCATTAATTTACCATTGTTGCCTCTTATACAAGTTTATTGATCATGAGTTTATAGTGTTACCATGCATTATTATTTGTGAAGTGTATCTAAAGAAGGCATATTTTAGCATCAGGTTAAACATTCTGTTCTAAACATTAGGTTAAACATTCTGTTTTAAACATCGGGTTAAACATTCTGTTCTAAATATCAGGTTAAACATTCTGTTCTAAACATCAGGTTAAACATTCTGTTCTAAACATCAGGTTAAACATTCTGTTCTAAACATCAGGTTAAACATTCTGCTTTAAACATCAGGTTAAACATTCTGTTCTAAACATTAGGTTAAACATTCTGTTCTAAACATCAGGTTAAACATTCTGTTCTAAACATCGGGTTAAACATTCTGTTCTAAACATCAGGTTAAACATTCTGTTCTAAACATCAGGTTAAACATTCTGTTCTAAACATCAGGTTAAACATTCTGTTCTAAACATCAGGTTAAACATTCTGTTCTAAACATCAGGTTAAACATTCTGTTCTAAACATTAGGTTAAACATTCTGTACTATACATAAGGTTAAAAAGACATTTTCTCTTTTTATTTGGCAGTTATTAAGCATTGTAATTTTTTTATTTGAATTCAAAAATATTTCACATTAAGCTAGCAAAGCTTATTACAATTTATTCCTTGTAATAATAGATAAGTAGGACAAATTAATGTATGGTCGACTTCATTGTGACACTTGAAGACAATAGGATTTAATTTGTCAGTCAAATTAAGACAATACATAACAGTATATACCCTCACACCTCTAAACAGTGAGAAACACATGGCTACAATACAAATCTTTATGGTTCAAAAACTGTGTCTCTGTCATAGCTAGAAGTCGATCACAAGGTTAATGTTGAGAAATATTATAACTCAGGTAATTACTTGAATGTTAACACATCTACCCTTGAAATTGCATAATGAACTATTCTAACCTTTAAATTGGAAGAATTCAAATTTGTCTTCAGGGGTGAATGAGAAAATAAAATACAGTCACACTGCTCAGTAAGAAACGTGACAGCATATAGGAACCTGACGTAGGCCTACAAATCAAACAGATCCGTCACGACATATAGGAACCTGACGTAGGCCTACAAATCAAACAGATCCGTCACGACATATAGGAACCTGACGTAGGCCTACAAATCAAACAGATCCGTCACGACATATAGGAACCTGACGTAGGCCTACAAATCAAACAGATCCGTCACGACATATAGGAACCTGACGTAGGCATACAAATCAAACAGATCCGTCACGACATAACATTTTATCGGGTACCAGGGGCTGTAATTATAACTAAGAAATTATCATTGTGATAATTAGTAAACTATTTTGTACATACAAGCATCCCGACCAAATATTTTTCAACAGGACGTTACATGACCAGGCCAAAAGGGCCGAACCAGTTGACCCGGTTTGTAATTTCCTGATATTGTTATGCAAGGTCGTGTCTCCACGTAACACTGCATACAGCATTGTTTTATGTTGTATTGAAATACATGTCAATGTGTAATTATTAAGTTCATGTGGAACATGTAGAATGTAGTATTAGTAATTGTAGCATATTTTTTACTAGAAATGTTCATGTTAAAGTAAATTTGCCAGAAATGAGTTCATGATCCAGACTTTTAGCGAGTGAGTTTATGGTACTTAGTATCTTGGTTCAAATATGAAATAATAATAGACTAAGTATTCAGATATGAGGTGATTAAACCAAAGGGTTGGCATGTGTACATGTATTTAAGTTATCAGAATGTATACTTATATCAGTATTCACTCAGCTATTGCTTTAAGATCAGTCTGTGTGTAAGTAAGTATAATAATTATATAGTGTGGGTTTTGTCAAGTGAATGCCAGTGAAATGTATTGTCAACATATTGGAGATTTAATATTGGATGTAGGTCTAATATATACCTGTACTCACCATACCTGTAATTAGTACTGTACAGGCAGGCAGTAAGTATGGCTTCTGTGTTGGTAACAGAAGTCAAAGGTCAATGCTGTGAGGTAGTCAGATGATATGATTTATTCTGAAATACATGAAAGTCAGTCTTAAGAAGAGAAGCTTGTTCGGAAATTACATGTGGAATAATATGCCTACATTTATGAAGGCATATTATGGAAGGAAATCAAAGTTTAGACATGGATGGAATTACATTGATTTTTTTATAATTCCAGCTACTATAGTCACAGGATAATTATATTGGTGAAGGCACAAATTCTGGTTGCCTTGACAGTTAAACATGCAACCAAATAGGTCACATATAGTTTCCGAGACATTAAGCTAAACCATGCCAGGCATGATTTGTCATTTTTTGCCCCGCCCATCCTCGTTATCCATGCAGGCCATAGGTGAGCATAGAGGATATCGAGGATGGCCCCAACATAAAATGGAGTCGGTTTATAGTGTTGCCCACGTCCATGCCACCATGTCCACCGTCATGTCTCAATTCAATGTAACCTGCACTTAACTTCATTATACCCCCCCCCCCCCCCCCCCCCCCCCGCATCAAAGTTAGGAGGGATATACTGGAATCAGCCTGTCTGTCCGCTTGGCCAATTTCAATGAAACGTCACACAGATATAAAGGACCATGTGTTGATGTGCATGCAACATTTCATGGTTGCTATGGTAACCAATTCACTATAAACAGGTTTTCCATAGAAAAATTGTATCTGGACAAATCCTTCTAAACCTGACTTGGCCAATTTCAATGTAACTTCACACAGATATAAAGGACCATGTGTAGATCTGCATGCATTTTGTCTTTTCTTAATATTATGGTTGCTATGGTAACAAGTAACTATAAACAGGTTTTCCGATAAACATTTCTCCAGACATTAAACTTCTCCTAAAGTGTTGATACAATTTCAATGGAGCTTCACACAAATATAAAGGAAGATATATAGACTTTGACATTTACATATGCATGCAAAATTCATTGCATTTGTTAAAATTCTAAACAAAAGTGTCAGTTCTACAAAACTGTATTTTGCAAACAACATGGAGCGGGGGAGTATTAGTCAGCCATCGACGTACAGTTCTAGTTTTCATCAAACTAAGGTCAATTATGAATAATACACATTGGACATCATTGCATGTCAGAGTTCAAAGGTCTTTGAGGACTGCAGGTCCCAGTTGCTTGAAACCAAGGACATTCTTTCAGAAATTTTCTAGTTTAGATATGATTTTATAATGTACAATAACCAATCGCTTATTGCATAGATGAGGAAGGGTTAATTGAGGGGTTTAGGACTTTTCAAACATGTGCATACATTTTAAGTCTTCAAGATTTTTACACATTTTTGCTTCAGGTTAGCATTATTACAAGTCCTTGAAGCTCCTTATAAAAAATGCATACTGGGGGTATTCAATTTGGAGTACCGGTATATGTTGTTTAAAGTAAAAAGGATAAATATTGTATATGTTTACAGAAGAAAGTGATTTGTGGTAAAAATGAATCATATGCAAACCACAATAGCATGCTTGTAAGCCTAGGTCCTGTACAAGGGAAACACATTCTTATTGATAAAAAAAAAAGTAAAAAAGATTATGGAATCGATTATTCTGTGACCATTCGGAAAAATGCTTTTGTATTTCATAGCCATTGCAAAATGAAAAGTGCATGAGCATTAATTGACCAGTCAATGTAAAGAGTATAATACATGCAGTGTGTTTGTTGGCAAGATTGTTTGTACCTGTGTATAGGTGTTGAGTGGTATTGATTTTCTGATACGATTGGTTGTAGTTGACAAGAGCCAGGGGTTGGCCTATATAGCTAACACCATTGATACTTCAGTGTTCATAAAAACTCTATTGATGTCAAGTGAGTCAGGTTTGGTCTCAGACTACAAGTTCTAGCTGCTTGAGTTGACACAGTTAAAATAAACAAATTAAGGCCATGGTACAGACTGTTTAGAGCAAGATAGCCCTCTTCATTTTCTAATACACAACACGTGATCGTTGCTCTAGAAACAACTATGATCAATATTATATTAATCATGCATGAATACCATGACGAAAAAGAAGTTAAAAGTTTTCCACATGATCATGACAAGGTATATGTTATTGAGTGTACGGAATATTTAAGGGAATATGCTACATTTAATCTGAACTTCTGTACCTCCTTTTCAGAAGAGTGCGATGATCTAATGGACTTCGGTTATATCAATGCAGTACTTTATTTGATACAAAAATGGCAATGATTCTTGATAATAAAAGGGAGGTAAAAAAATAAAAGTATCATGATCAGCTAATTCATAAACAATATTTATAGAAACAGATATTATATTGTTCACTGCTTGTTTTATAGATTCAGTTTTATTGTGTCTTCCCTTCGTTACGAAGGGAGACATTGCATTAGTACCGTTCTGGTTCTTGTTCTGGTTCTTCTAATAATTCTTATCCAGGCCATAACTTCTAAACCGCTGAAGATATCTTGAAGAAACTTGCAGTATACATTCATCACCTAAAGCAGATATGCAGCGCAAAAATTGAATTGTTACAAATTAGGTACACATGATACATTCAAACTAGCAACTTCTTGATGATTGATCCTGGTCTGATATAATTGCCATATTTCAATTTTCAGCTGTTTACACATTTTATTTATTTCACAGACAAATTTACTAGAACCAAACTGAACTTTCCAAACAAAGCAGTCGACCTAAATAAAACTGAAGTAATGTACTACTGATATACTCCAGGTCATGTAACACATTAAATAAACAAAATGATTATTCAAACTATAACCTGCAGTTGTGCTATGGAAGTGTACTGGGATTTGCTGCTGTTTTTGTGGCCATAATTTTGTAATAAGTTCAAATATTTTCACAATCTCTAACACGATGCAACCATCCAAGACTAGGAAATGATCTAAATACATCACAACTTCCTGTGGAACAGTGTATTTCAAAATGACCAATCAGAGATGAGAATTCTCAGGACTGCAGACCCACATATGTTTATCAAAATACAAAATTCCACTAGAAATCCTAAGTTAAATTTTTAGGATAGGCCTGATAAAAACGTTCTCTTATAATATGAGTATTTTTTTTCTAAAAATTGATTTAATTTAATGCAGCAAAATCAAACAACAGCAAAATCAAACAACAATGTGACCTTTAATGTATTGTTTGTTGTAGGTTGTCTACAACATGAGGATGGTACAGTGCTCAAGCCCGTCCAGGGCCCGCCGCGTGGTCAGAGGGAGATGGACTTCTACACCACTGCCTTTGACGAAAACTGCTCCAACAAAACCCTTCTTAATCTCCGCCAATTTGTCCCAAAATTCTCTGGCATTGTACAGTGTTCTGACAACCCCAGTGGTACGTTTATTTTATTTTCGTCCAAGAAAAAAACTCGTTTACCAGCTGAAGAATGCAAAGATTTTCATATTTTCTGTTTCTAAGGCTCACCCTGGTTACAACTTCCATGGTTTGCATGAAAACATTTGTAGTTGTATTCCAAAATAAAAAAATCTTTTTATGTAAAAATTGTAATTATATATTAAGTTCTAGTGCATTGGGGACAGTTTGTGTTTTATCAGTAAACTCTGTGTACAATTAAGGATTAACCTTTGATTTTGTTTAGTTTATGAGATGGATCACGAGGTAAATTGCGTAAACATGAAATCCTTATCTTTACAGTATTTGTGTGTAAATGGTTCATAACTGTTCTGATCAATATAGCCCCAGTCATAGATTTCATTTCGAAACTTAGGAACATAAAAACGGTTCAATAAATGTTACAGCATGAAGTTTGCATAAGCTATGGTTAACTCTGCCCATGTCCATTATTGATGACATCATACAATTGTGACTCAAACTGGATAATTTGCATAGCTCCGCTCACATGTATTGTTGTTGATGTCATAGAAATACGACACACTCTCAAGTATAGTTATTGGAAAATAACTCTAGTTTGCAGGACAAAGGTTATCGAGTGAATGTCAGTGTAGA
Source organism: Mimachlamys varia (assembly GCA_947623455.1). Taxonomy (NCBI): domain Eukaryota; kingdom Metazoa; phylum Mollusca; class Bivalvia; order Pectinida; family Pectinidae; genus Mimachlamys; species Mimachlamys varia. The sequence goes on from OX392527.1 coordinate 53,755,611, forward strand.
CTGTAAATATTACATCATAATCATTAGTGTTAAGGAAATATTCTCTTTTTCAAGTACTTGTACTTCTAAGTGCAAATAATTTTAGCAAAGGTTACAACAATTTCGAAATTATTGTCTTTCATTCCTGTATCAAAAACTGTTCGAGACTGAACTTTTGAAAAGTCTTTTTACTGGGAACATTAACTCATTCGTCCCTATTTTCTAAATCAATTATTCCAGTCATTGGATCGGAATAGTTTAATCGTGTCGTCAGAAGTGAACAAGTTTAAGTTGCTAGATTGTATCAGACATTTGTAAATCATAAAGAACATGTACCATATTCGACCCAATAAGCGCCCATCTCCCTATAACCGTCCCTCTCCCTTCTTGAAGATGTCTGAATGTCACACTACCTTAATTACGTGATGTCCATTTGACTTGCCAGTTAATGGCGAATTGTAAAATAAACAGCAGTGTCAATAACAAACTCATTTAACCTATACTTCTGCAATGCATTATGAATACTGGAAAAATATACTTTTTCTTCTGATTTGCCCTCTCTTTTTCTAATTTTGCAAGTGCCCTTGGCGTTTTTTGGGTCAAATATGGTATGTTTACTGGCAGAGGTGCCTGTCATCCTAGCTGGTTGTGAAGGCTGTAATTGGGCGGTTACAAGAATCTGTCCCTATATATGAAGTGATGCCTGTCCTAAAGGCATTATGTCTGTTCTTTGTACATTGTAGCTTATACTCCACAACAAGTCATGACTTCATGCTTGAGGACATCACGAAAGTGTCCCCTACATGTTTACATTTCATGCTGTGTAGTTTATTAATTAGGTCCTCCTCAATTAATCACAAAGGTACCGTTGGGCACTGTAACATGCTTTAACTTTCTTACTCATTTCATAGCTAGTGCCTATCAGCAAAAAACCTCATACATACCGTAGCCCATCAGTAGAAAAAACAGTAAACATTATTTGTGTGAAAGTTTAAAAAAAAAAGGACGAAACAGATGATATAGATATTATACCAAACATTGTACTGAGGATATAGTTTTGGTTCAAGGTAGATTGTTTTTGTGTTATCAATGTCTCCTCAATCAGAGGGTATATACGTTTTAAGTGCTGAGGCCGGCTCCTCATTAGTCCTCCCTATCAATCATGCTGTGGGATACTACAGGCCACTGAGGTCGGCTCCTCATTAGTCCTCCCTATCAATCATGCTGTGGGATACTACAGGCCACTGAGGACGGCTCCTCATTAGTCCTCCCTATCAATCATGCTGTGGGATACTATAGGCCACTGAGGTCGGCTCCTCATTAGTCCTCCCTATCAATCATGCTGTGGGATACTGCAGGCCACTGAGGACGGCTCTTCATTAGTCCTCCCTATCAATCATGCTGTGGGATACTGCAGGCCACTGAGGTCGGCTCCTCATTAGTCCTCCCTATCAATCATGCTGTGGGATACTACAGGCCACTGAGGTCGGCTCCTCATTAGTCCTCCCTATCAATCATGCTGTGGGATACTATAGGCCACTGAGGTCGGCTCCTCATTAGTCCTCCCTATCAATCATGCTGTGGGATACTGCAGGCCACTGAGGACGGCTCTTCATTAGTCCTCCCTATCAATCATGCTGTGGGATACTGCAGGCCACTGAGGTCGGCTCCTCATTAGTCCTCCCTATCAATCATGCTGTGGGATACTACAGGCCACTGAGGTCGGCTCCTCATTAGTCCTCCCTATCAATCATGCTGTGGGATACTACAGGCCACTGAGGTCGGCTCCTCATTAGTCCTCCCTATCAATCATGCTGTGGGATACTGCAGGCCACTGAGGTCGGCTCCTCATTAGTCCTCCCTATCAATCATGCTGTGGGATACTGCAGGCCACTGAGGTCGGCTCCTCATTAGTCCTCCCTATCAATCATGCTGTGGGATACTACAGGCCACTGAGGACGGCTCCTCATTAGTCCTCCCTATCAATCATGCTGTGGGATACTGCAGGCCACTGAGGTCGGCTCCTCATTAGTCCTCCCTATCAATCATGCTGTGGGATACTACAGGCCACTGAGGTCGGCTCCTCATTAGTCCCTCCTATCAATCATGCTGTGGGATACTACAGGCCACTGAGGTCGGCTCCTCATTAGTCCTCCCTATCAATCATGCTGTGGGATACTGCAGGCCACTGAGGTCGGCTCCTCATTAGTCCTCCCTATCAATCATGCTGTGGGATACTGCAGGCCAGTTGTTTTCTTCTGAATTATTATAGGACCTGATTCTTTATTTATTGCCCTATACAATACATATTGCGTTGATGTTTGTGCTTGTAAGTAATTAGCTTAAGGAACTTATGACAGCGGCATTTTGTAGAATATTTTTAATCATATATAATAGTGTTTTAAATTAGTTACCTGGAGTATGATATTTGTATTCTGCAGTGAGTGATATATTTGTTTGTAAAAATAAGTCTCAGTGATATATTTGTATTTTGTAGTGAGTTACCTGAAATATGATATTTGTATTTTGCAGTGAGTGATATAGAGGATATTCAATGGTTTGTCGTTTAATATCAAATATATTTCACTTGTTTGGCAGATTTTTATATATTTTCACCCCTGTGACCTTGACAGTAGGTCAAGGTTATTCATTTTGACAACTTGGTAGCCCTTCATCCTAGCATGCTATAGGTATAATGGCATCACCCTTGACCTTTTAGTTGCTGAGGAGAGGTTTTTGAAAGAATTTTACTACATTTGACCCATATGACCTTGAAAGAAGGTCAAAGTCATTGATATGAGGAAACTTTGTAGCACTCTATCCCAGGTACCTACTGGCCATATATCAGCATCATGGGCCTTTTGGTTATTGAGAAGAAGATTGTTAAATGAAAAAATTACGGACAGCGCATGACGACGGACGAAGCACGATGGCAATAGGTCGGCATAGCCTGAGGAAAAATAACCCTTTCCAGGGAGACAATTCTGGATGTGTCCCGACACAGAGGGCCATAAATATTTTATTATATCGAACAAAACTAAAAACAATTGTAAATTTGCTTGATAGTTTAATCAACATATAAATATTACCAGCAACATCCTTGTCTGTTGACCTGGGTTCACGAAGGGTTATTTCCTTCCATGGTCATTTCCCCCAAAGGTTATTTCCCTGGGGTTATTTCCTTCCATGGTCATTTCCCCCCAAAGGTTATTTCCCTGGGGTGATTTCCTTCCATGATCATTTCCCCCAAAGGTTATTTCCTTGGGGTTATTTCCTTCCATGGTCATTTCCCCCCAAAGGTTATTTCCCTGGGGTTATTTCCTTCCATGGTCATTTCCCCCCAAAGGTTATTTCCCTGGGGTTATTTCCTTCCATGGTCATTTCCCCCCAAAGGTTATTTCCCTGGGGTGATTTCCTTCCATGGTCATTTCCCCCCAAAGGTTATTTCCCTGGGGTTATTTCCTTCCATGGTCATTTCCCCCCAAAGGTTATTTCCCTGGGGTTATTTCCTTCCATGGTCATTTTCCCCCAAAGGTTATTTCCCTGGGGTGATTTCCTTCCATGGTCATTTCCCCCCAAAGGTTATTTCCCTGGGGTTATTTCCTTCCATGGTCATTTCCCCCCAAAGGTTATTTCCCTGGGGTGATTTCCTTCCATGGTCATTTCCCCCCAAAGGTTATTTCCCTGGGGTTATTTCCCTCGATGGTCATTTCCCCCAAAGGTTATTTCCCTGGGGTTATTTCCCTCGATGGTCATTTCCCCCAAAGGTTATTTCCCTGGGGTTATTTCCCTCGATGGTTATTTCCCCCAAAGGTTATTTCCCTGGGGTTATTTCCTTCCATGGTCATTTCCCCCAAAGGTCATTTCTCTGGGGGTATTTTCCCAATGCCCCATTTTCGGTGAAATGTCTCATTTATATCTTATCATGTGATCACGTTTAATCCAATCAGGTCATTTTAGATAAAAGTGGGGTAGAATCAGGGGTTAATCTAGTATTAAGGAGAAACTACCCTTTTGTACTTTAGGGGGGAAAAAAGCTCTTCAGAGGGGAATTTCTAATAAAGTTAAGTTTCACTTTTTAGGTCTCAAGTGACCTATTCTAATCGCCTTTTGTCCGTCGTCGTCCGTCGTGCGGTGTGCGTCGTGCGTCCGTAAACTTTTTACATTTTCGACTTCTTCTCCAAAACCACTGAACCAAATTCAATGAAATTTTACAGGAAGCTTCCATGGCTGAGGGTGAACCAATATTGTGAATTATATGGTCCTCACCCCCCAGGGGCATGCGAGACGGGGCCAAAAAGGGTAAAATTGACTAAAACTTCAAAAATCTTCTCCTCTACTCTCAGATATGGTAGAATCAAATACTCTTCATAGATAGAAGGGTCTTAAGGTGCTTTACCAAAATTGTGAATTTCATGACCCTGGGGTCTCATGTTTGGCCCTGGGGAGGGGGTAAACTTTACTATAGTTTATATAGGGAAATCACATTTTTGACTATTATTTGTTGGATTTGTATTGGAATTCATTCTAACTTGTATCAAATTATCAGCATGGGATGACACTTTGATGGTATGTGTATGTTGGCCCTAGTTGACCCCCAGGGGCTGGTGGGCGGGGCCAAAAAGGGTCAAATTGACAAAAATTTCAAAAATCTTCTTCTCTACTCTCAGATATGGTAGAATCAAATACTCTTCATAGATGGAAGGGTCTTAAGGTTCTTTACCAAAATTGTGAATTTTATGACCCTGGGGTCTCATGTTTGCCCCTGGGAAGGGGGTAAACTTTACTATAGTTTATATAGGGAAATCACATTTTTGACTATTATTTGTTGGATTTGTATTGGAATTCATTCTAAATTGTATAAAATTATCAGCATGGGATGACACTTTGATGGTATGTACATGTTGGCCCTAGTTGACCCCCAGGGGCTGGTGGGTGGGGCCAAAAAGGGTCAAATTGACAAAAATTTCAAAAATCTTCTTCTCTACTCTCAGATATGGTAGAATCAAATACTCTTCATAGATGGAAGGGTCTTAAGGTTCTTTACCAAAATTGTGAATTTCATGACCCTGGGGTCTCACGTTTGCCCCTGGGGAGGGGGTAAACTATACTATAGTGTATATAGGGAAATCACATTTTTGACTATTATTTGTTGGATTTGTATTGGAATTCATTCTAACTTGTATCAAATTATCAGCATGGGATGACACTTTGATGGTATGTACATGTTGGCCCTAGTTGACCCCCAGGGGCTAGAGGGCGGGGCCAAAAAGGGTCAAATTGACAAAAATTTCAAAAATCTTCTTCTCTTCTCCCAGATATGCTGGAATCAAATACTCTTCATAGATGGATTGGTTTTAAGGTTTTTTACCAAATTTGTGAATTTCATGACTCTGGGGTCTTGCATCTCCCCCTGTGGAGGGGGTTAAGTTTACTATAGTATATTGGCAGAAAAAAAACATTTTTTTGCATTATTTGTTTAATTGCCATAAGAAATGATGCAAATTTGGTTGAAATTATCAATATGACATGACTTTTGAGTAGTACGCACATATTGACACTGACTGACCCCCAGGTGACTGAGGGGTGGGGCCTAAAAGGGTCAAATTGACATAATTTCAAAAATTCATTTTTTCCACTCCCAGATATGCTACAATGTATTGTTATAAATATTCATCTCAACATTCCCATATTTCTCTTTCATGTTAAACATCAGGTGACTGTTAAGGCCCATGGGCCTCTTGTTAAACTTTAAAACATATTTTTCAACTGAAAACAGCAAAGGATAATCAGGAAAAACATATCTGAAGGATTTGGGTAGATCTTGACATCAAAAATGAAGGAAAATTTTACATTTCAGTAAATTTAACACAATTCTGAGGGGAAAAAAGGAGTAAAATTCTGAGGGGAAACTACCCATAAACGGTATTAAAAAAGGCCTAGATTGACCCCTGAGAATAATAGTACATAACCCCGGTATAATTTTGTCATTGTTTTGTAATAGGAGTATTCATGAAAATACTTCTTTTCCTCGTAATCTTGAGACATGAACCGTTCCCTCTCATCCATAAAATTGGGGAGGGGTGCTTATAGGGGGAAAAGTGTTAATTACGGGGACTACGGTACCTGAAGTATAATATTTGTATTTTGTAGTGAGTTACCTGAAGCTGGAGAACCTTATGTGTCGCCTCAGTAAACCAAGTGTTATAGACATCAAGATGGGCAGGAGAACGTACGACCCGGAGGCACCTCCTGAGAAAATTGCACTTGAAGTTGCAAAGTTTCCTCCCGTTCTCAAACTAGGATACCAACTGTCTGGCATGCAGGTAGGTCACATGATACCATCACATGGAATGGGGTGTAAAATACAAATTTCCTACACCCCTTCATTTAAAATTCCCGGTTACATATCTTCGAAAGATCCTTGTACTCATGCCAATTAAAGACTAACATATCTTCGATAAATAATTCTTAAAATAATACAAATTGAATTGCTTGTTTTGGACTGTATGTGTAAAGGTTTATGATTAAGATGACATATACACAAATGGATACATAATCTACTCTATTAAGATGATGTTATAACTAGCCAAAATGAGTTGGGAGAACTTTAGGAAACATCAGGTTTTAATACATCAGTGTCACTTAATTGATTTCTTAATCTTTCAGGTTTATGATCCAGAATTGAATAAAACAGTGAAGTATGATAAATACTACTGTAAAAAACTGTTTGAAGACACCATGGTAACAAACGGTAAGTACTATGGTCAAGGTTACAGTGTCACAATAATACTTGGGGTCAAGGTCACAGTCAGTATTGAAGAGGTCAAGGTCACAGTCAATATCAAATTAATGCATTAAGTACGAAGACAAATCAATGTCTTGTTTTAACAAACGTCAAGAGAGAGAAGTTCTGAGAGGGAGGGAGGTTCAACAGGAATGGAAGTTTGGATAAAGAAAAAAAATCAGTGACGGAGGAACAATCAAAGATGGACGGAAAATTTGGGAAAGAAGGAAGTAAGTAATTATAAGGTGTGAATGAAAGAAGGTCAGACATTGAGAAAAGATACGGAGGGAAAGTCAGAACGGGATTTTGTATTGCTTGTAGTATTTGAAGTCATGAAATCAATTCTGTTGTGGTTCACCCCTTGCATCCACATACATGTACTATGTTTATTGTGCTCTGTACTTGTATTTGCTTTAAAATTACAGCAAAAATGTTCTAGTATCCTGCATTAATATGGTTTTAATTTCATGTGTAAATATATTGTATAAAGTGTTTTTGCTTTTCTCCATTTTTATACCCAGCAGAGAGGTCAAAGTAAAACGTTATCATACCAAAGACATCTGACATTACACAAAGGAGGGGGATTTCAATGTTAATATGTTCCCAAAGTCAACATAGTTGTATGACACTTTGATTTTAACCTGAAACATATATTTAAAAAATATTTTGATATTTTTCAGGGCTAGGAAAATTTGTTTTGATTGACAAGGGTATGAGAAAGGATGTACTTAGAGTTGTGGTGGAAAAGCTAAAAGATCTGGAAAGTTGGTTTACAGAACAAAGGATATATGCTTTCTATGCTAGCTCAATTCTGATTGTGTATGATGGTGAGGTCAAGCATAAACCAGACTGTTCGACTTCTGTCAACACGGACCAGACAGCATCGGAGAAAAATAGGGAAAATACTCTCAATTCTAATTCTCCTCACATGGAAAACGGAGAGGGAGGCCACAGATCTATAGACTCATTACACATAGTAAATGGTGGTGTAGACGCCAAAACGTCGAAAATAACCGAGGATTGTGAGCACCCTCTAGTGGAAATTCGCATGATAGATTTCACACACGTTTTTCCCTCGCAGGAATTGGATAGTAACTACTTGTTTGGTCTCCAAAATTTGATTCAGCATTTTCAGTGTCTCCTGGACATGCCATCTTGAGACTGGATTCTACTGTATACAATATAGTGTTCAAGGTTGGATAACTCCTGTGATTTTATTATGCTGATCATAGTTTTATCGTTTCAAGTTTGGATAAACTTCTGTGATTTTATGACCAGGGACATGTCAATCATTTTAGAAGCATCAATGTTCATATTATATGTTTATTATTCAAAATTGTATTTTTAGTATTTTCTACTGACCATGATTTTCTACAATATTTGTTTCAATATTTATTATCTTTGTTGTTAAGAGTTTTTTTTCCATTCATTGAACTGTTATTTATTTCATTATCTCTGCTGGAATTGTGTAATATTCAGGTTTCTTAACATTGGCATTCCATAATATAATATTGATTATTGTAATATTGTACATATAACAAACCAAAGTTTGAGCATGTCCTGAAAGGTCAAGGTCACAGACACCCTGACTTGTAAGTCAAGGTCATTGTAGCTCACATAAACTATGCGTTATGGGTCAACAACGTTGATTTTTCTGGCTTACCTACTGGTACATTATCAAGACAATTTAGTAGGCTTATTTATTTCTTTTTCTTTTGTGGTACATTATATAGTACAAAGATACCTTTTTAATCATATTGAAAATCCCTATTGGCTGTGTCTTTTTAAAGATAATTGTTTATTTTTGAAAATGTTGTTATGGGGAAAAACAGGAGAAAACTGTCTATCTGTACAAGTTCTTTATATACCTTTAATTTTCCTTGCTCAAATTGAGCAAATCGAGAAATTCGAAAATGAGTACAGGTACATGTACTTGTTTATGGTCTTACTTGCTTTCTCATTTAATTATAGAGTAATCTCAATACATTTTGACTACAATACTACAGTAAAACTTTGTTATATCGCCACCTTCTGTCCTCAACAATTTTGTCGATATAACGAGTTTGGCGGTATATCAAATTTTCCATTCAAACCCGAGTTTGCCATATTCATCCAAACCCTATAACTAGTGTTTCCATAACAACTGTAAACTTTGAAGATCATAGTTAACTTCAAAAAATTTTGTCAGAAACATTTAATTCCTATTAAATTATTGCATTGAATTGTACATAAATATACATTTATCCCTTATAATCGTGCTATCGCGGCATATTCCGCTATGCAGACCCACCATCCTGACTTGTAATTGCGACATATCCCATCCAAAAACAAATACGGAAATGTCCCCAATTGCTGCGAGTCTAATACGAAAATTATGTCATCTTCCCAACATGTAATTCTGTGTTATTTGATTTGCTGATAAAAATACTCTCGGTAGATTTCCTTCAACAACACAAAAAATTGGATACAAAATGTCGGCATAGAGTCGGGCTTTGCTGATGATGAGGAGAGGGTTGTTTTCCTCTGCGAATTTGAATGTTTTCATCATAACTTCCGAAACTTACCTGTAGGAAGACAACGAAGGAATAGACATGGTTAATTGATTCCGTGTGTTTACATGCGGTCAAGGTGTGTACAGCTAATTACCTGTCAGTCGGCAGTCAGTCACGTAACAATATTATTGAAACACACGTCTATCTTACCTCAATTGGGCAATATTAACGAGATCGTAATAGTGTTATTTTAACCATTTGTTCTTGAAATATGATGGCTGATGGTGATAGGCGAGTTTGGTGGTAAAACGGGTGCATTAACGTGGGGGGAAATCCGTTCTGAATAAATTCATGATGATAAGCGGGTTTGGCGGTATAAAGGGGTTTAACTGTATATATTTGGCTGTGTGAGCAAGTTTATTAAGAACGCAGACAAAACCTGTTAATCTGTGTGATTATAATTCTATATGATCCAGTAAGTTGTTGAGATTGTCAATATTGCACATTCTTCTTTACAAAATATAAAAAGATTTTATTGTACTCGGACTAATGCAATTTTCTTACACAGTTGACATAAATTTACATGTCTTGTGTAAGTCAAACACCAGGACTATTGCTTTCCATTTCACGATTTCACTTGATTTTTCTAGACAATAAAAGCACAGCCAATTGCTTTGCTGATACCGTCCTTATAGAGGCATTGAAGTACTCTAGTATTGAATAGTACTGCAGTTATCTCCCAACATCTATGTTTTATTATTTGAGATAATAAAAAACCACCAATACAATGTATATGCACACCAAGCTTACTCTATCACAAGTTCATTGTTTTCTTGCTCCTCCTGTGCTGATCCACTCTATGTTTAGGGGCCAAGATGGCCGAGTGGTTAAGATGTCCCAACATTCTACCACTAGCCCTCCACCTCTGGGGTGCGAGTTCAAAACCCATGTGGGGCAGTTGCCAGGTACACACTGTAGGTTGGTGGTTTTTAGGTCATCTGACCCGAAGGGTCAGGATGACCTATAGTCATCATGCTTCGTCCGTCGTCGTGCGCCGTGCGTCGTGCGCCGTCCGTAAACTTTTCCATTTAAACATCTTCTTCTCATAAACCAAAAGGCCCATAGACCCAATATTGGGCTTGTGCCATGCTGGGATGAAGGGGTACCAAGTTTGTTCAAACAAATGACCTTGACCTTCATTCAAGGTCACAGGGGCCAAAAAGGTCAAAATCTTTGAACAACTTCTTCTGAATAACCAAAAGGCCCAGAGACCTGATATTGGGCCTGTGGCATGCTGGGATAAAGGGGTACCAAGTTTGTTCAAGCAAATGACCTTGACCTTCATTCAAGGTCACAGGGGCCGAAAAGGTCAAAATCTTTTTAAACAACTTCTTCTGAATAACCAAAAGGCCCAGAGACCTGATATTGGTCCTGTGTTATGCTGAGATGAAGGGCTACCAAGTTTTTTCAAAGAAATGACCTTGACCTTCATTCAAGGTCACAGGGGACAAAACGGTCATAATTTTTAAACGACTTCTTCTGAATAACCAAAAGGCACAGAGACCTAATATTGGGCCTGTGGCATGCTGGGATGAAGGGCTACCAAGTTTGTTCAAACAAATGACCTTGACTTTCATTCAAGGTCACAGGGGCCAAAACGGTCATAATCTTTAAACAACTTCTTCTGAATAACCAAAAGGCCCAGAGACCTGATATTGGGCCTGTGGCATGCTGGGATAAAGGGCTACCAAGTTTGTTCAAACAAATGACCTTGACTTTCATTCAAGGTCACTGGGGCCAAAACGGTCATAATCTTTAAACATTTTCTTCTGAATAACCAAAAGGCCCAGAGACCTGATATTGGGCCTGTGGCATGCTGGGATAAAGGGCTACCAAGTTTGTTCAAATAAATGACCTTGAACTTCATTCAAGGTCACTGGGGCCAAAACGGTCATAATCTTTAAACATTTTCTTCTGAATAACCAAAAGGCCCAGATACCTAATATTGGGCCTGTGGCATGCTGGGATAAAGGGCTACCAAGTTTGTTCAAAGAAATGACCTTGACTTTCATTCAAGGTCACAGGGGCCAAAACGGTCATAATCTTTAAACGACTTCTTCTGAATAACCAAAAGGCCCAGAGACCTGATATTGGGCCTGTGGCATGCTGGGATAAAGGGCTACCAAGTTTGTTCAAAGAAATGATCTTGACTTTCATTCAAGGTCACAGGGACCAAAACGGTCATAATCTTTAAACAACTTCTTCTGAATAACCAAAAGGCCCAGAGATCTAATATTGGGCCTGTGGCATGCTGGGATAAAGGGCTACCAAGTTTGTTCAAAGAAATGACCTTGACTTTCATTCAAGGTCACTGGGGCCAAAACGAAACTGTTGTTATTTTTCGTGTAGTCAAAAATCCAAGATGGCCTCCACAGCGGCCATTTTGAAAACACATTCTAAACTTCTCAAGTTCTACCAGTGGAATTGAGCTGAAACTTGCCAGAAATGATATCCTGAGATGGTCCCAACAAAGTGTTGTTATTTTTCAAGCCCATCAGAAATCCAAGAAGGCCACTATCTTGAACTTGGCAATCTATACAGGCATATTATAACTTGATTTAATGACTACACGTATTTTTATAGTGATTTTACAATTGGTAGTCAGATGACCGTTAAGGCCCGTTGGGCCTCTTGTTTTCTGGGTACTACGGCTTTCCTCCACCTCCAAAACTTGGCATGTCCTTAAATAACCCTGCCTATGAACATGAAAACAAAATAAACCACACCACTGTATGTTTAGGGTAATTTCATCATGATGTACCATATTCGCCGTTATGAGCGCCCCTCCCTCTATAAATGCCCCTTCCCCCTTCTGCAGAGGAATTGAAAATTATATGCATTTTTTAATTTGTAATTATTTTATATTATGGTACAGTAAACCTCAATGTGCATATGTCTACAAAAATCCCACAAATATTGGTATCATGTTGCTCATTTATGAACAAATTTTCCAAAATTGATGACAATAATGTCACACATCATGATTACTACCCACTCTGGAATCAAAACGTTGTACTTTTGACTTTATAAAAACAACATCTTTTGTCTAGACCTTAACAAGCTCCCACTTTTTAACCATTTTTTTTTTTGGCACTCTGGGCACAAATTACGACGAATACGGTATCTAACTTTTTTTCTTGAAATGGTCTGGGCATTATTAATCTGTTCATGTTGAGATTTTGATATGATTAATTTGTAGATGTTTTTAAAACTAATATATTTTGCTATGGCAGAAACTTTTGATATTAATTAATGTTTATTTGAAACAGGAAAGAATAGTTTGTGGAATTTAGCTGCATCAATTTATAAAACTGTTCAATATTTGTTAATGTGAATTACCTGAGCTAAGATGATTTTTTTTCTTATAAAAGTCTGCAAATTAAGGTTGCTAGTAAAGGAATTTACTTTAAAATAGCTTCATTTATAAGTTGTTTATTCACTGTATTCAGAAAAGGATTTAAATATGAAATGCCTGTTATTTTATTCGTTTATATCTATTGAAAAATAAGTCTGTTTTGAGAACCTGTCCCTCTGATAAGAATGCTGAATCTGCCATTAATTGGAGTTTGAAAATAGTGGGTAATGAAAACAGAGACAGTAGTCAAAATTTTAATGGAAAAAATTGCTCCGAAAATTTGAAGCCAGGTTGATGAATAATGATGATACAAGGTACTGTTATTTGTATAAAGTGAGAAAGGAAAAGAGTGGCGTTATATTGAAGTTTTACTGTATACAGTGAGAAAGAGTGGCGTTATATTGAAGTTTTACTGTATACAGTGAGAAAGAGTGGCGTTATATTGAAGTTTTACTATATACAGTGAGAAAGAGTGGAGTTATATTGAACATTATTGTATAAGGTGAGAAAGAGTGGAGTTAATTGAGTGAGAAAGAGTGGAGTTAATTGAAGTTTTACTGTTTACAGTGAGAAAGAGTGGCGTTATATTGAATATTATTGTATAAAGTGAGAAAGAGTGGCGTTATATTGAACATTATTGTATAAAGTGAGAAAGAGTGGAGTTAATTGAGTGAGAAAGAGTGGAGTTAATTGAATTTTTACTATTTACATTGAGAAAGAGTGGCGTTATATTGAATATTATTGTATAAAGTGAGAAAGAGTGGCGTTATATTGAACATTATTGTATAAAGTGAGAAAGAGTGGCATTATATTGAATATTATTGTATAAAGTGAGAAAGAGTGGCGTTATATTGAATATTATTGTATAAAGTGAGAAAGAGTGGCGTTATATTGAGTGAGAAAGAGTGGAGTTAATTGAAGTTTTACTGTTTACAGTGAGAAAGAGTGGCGTTATATTGAATATTATTGTATAAAGTGAGAAAGAGTGGCGTTATATTGAATATTATTGTATAAAGTGAGAAAGAGTGGCGTTATATTGAACATTATTGTATAAAGTGAGAAAGAGTGGCATTATATTGAACATTATTGTATAAAGTGAGAAAGAGTGGCGTTAAATTGAGGTTTTACTGTATAAAGTAAAATAGGGGAAGAGTGGTGTTATTTAAGCAATGAATGTTTTAGCAAATGTTATTACAGTCCTGTAACACACATTGCTATTATGAAAGTTTGTCAGCAATAACAATGTGTGTTAAAGGACTGAAACGATGTTCATTACTTATATTTACATTTTGATTGAAATTTGTGCTTTATTTCGTTACTTGGAACCAATTTTGAACAGCAAATCAAGTGCAGACAACAATGAAAGTGATTACGTCACAATAGAGATTGATGACGTCACAATAGCAACTGCTGTTATAGTCTTAGGCACTGGGTGTTATAGGCCTATGACAGCAACTGCCTCTTAGCATTGTGTCTATGGGAAAATGCAGAGCAAATGTAAATATAAAACAGTGAGAGCTGACAAAACTGACCCCTTACCTTAAAGACATCACATATATCTTACATGATTTCTTTGTGCTTTGTGGTGGCTCTACAATCACAGTCATATATACACAAAGTACATGTATATAGTAGGAAGCAATGAATGAACATACAAGAGCTACATTACATGAACGTTTTAGGGACGGAGTGATAGCACAATCATGTTTATGAATATTCATACTTAGGTTTTTGTAATAAAATAAAAAATCAGATCTACAATGAAGGTGAAATAAATGGTGAATGTACTACAGTTAGCTTGGAATGTTTATTATTATAGGTTTCTGTTGTGCATTTTGTCAAAAAATCTGTGGATGTTAGTTTTGTTTATAAAAGTGTTTTAGTTATGTAAAAACAAAGATTATAATTGTTTATAAAAGTGTTTTAGTTAATATGTAAAAACAAAGATTATAAACCCCCCTTATATGATTGTTCACATTCAACCCATCCTACTAGCTTTTTTCTGTACAGTCAGAATGTCAAGCTAGTGCTGTATTTGATGTGGTTAGCATGGTCCACCATCTTGTTAAATGCTGAACATATCTTCAAAATTATTTTATTTGTAATCAGTAACATAAGAACAATTGGCTCAAATATAATTTTAGAATAGAAGATTACATCTGAAAATGAATAACTCCGAAATGATATACTATTACTTGAATAGTTCTATAACTGGTTTATTACGAGCCATTGTTTGGTAATCATGTCATGAAAGCACCACTGAAAAGTTACTATCCAATCACAATGTTGAAGGACAAATTTTTCAGTTTCTTTTCCTTCTCTGTCGGTCAGCTTTAGAGTAAGATTAGCCAATTTTACTGGTCAGCTTTTCTATCAATCAAGCTATAACTTGACCGGTGAGTTTGTGTGACTGGTTGCCTGGTGTTCACTGCTCTATAACTTGACCGGGGAGTTTGTGTGACTGGTTGCCTGGTGTTCACTGCTCTATAACTTGACCGGGGAGTTTGTGCGACTGGTTGCCTGCTGTTCACTGCTCTATAACTTGACTGGGGAGTTTGTGCGACTGGTTGCCTGGTGTTCACTGCTCTATAACTGACCGGGGAGTTTGTGCGACTGGTTGCCTGGTGTTCACTGCTCTATAACTTGACCGGGGAGTTTGTGTGACTGGTTGCCTGGTGTTCACTGCTCTATAACTTGACCGGGGAGTTTGTGTGACTGGTTGCCTGGTGTTCACTGCTCTATAACTTGACCGGGGAGTTTGTGTGACTGGTTGCCTGCTGTTCACTGCTCTATAACTTGACCGGGGAGTTTGTGTGACTGGTTGCCTGGTGTTCACTGCTCTATAACTTGACCGGAGAGTTTGTTTGACTGGTTGCCTGGTGTTCACTGCTCTATAACTTGACCGGGGAGTTTGTGGACTGGTTGCCTGCTGTTCACTGCTCTATAACTTGACCGGGGAGTTTGTGTGACTGGTTGCCTGGTGTTCACTGCTCTATAACTTGACCGGGGAGTTTGTGTGACTGGTTGCCTGGTGTTCACTGCTCTATAACTTGACCGGGGAGTTTGTGTGACTGGTTGCCTGCTGTTCACTGCTCTATAACTTGACCGGGGAGTTTGTGTGACTGGTTGCCTGGTGTTCACTGCTCTATAACTTGACCGGAGAGTTTGTGTGACTGGTTGCCTGGTGTTCACTGCTCTATAACTTGACCGGGGAGTTTGTGGACTGGTTGCCTGCTGTTCACTGCTCTATAACTTGACCGGGGAGTTTGTGTGACTGGTTGCCTGCTGTTCACTGCTCTATAACTTGACCGGGGAGTTTGTGTGACTGGTTGCCTGCTGTTCACTGCTCTATAACTTGACTGGGGAGTTTGTGTGACTGGTTGCCTGGTGTTCACTGCTCTATAACTTGACCGGGGAGTTTGTGTGACTGGTTGCCTGGTGTTCACTGCTCTATAACTTGACCGGGGAGTTTGTGCGACTGGTTGCCTGGTGTTCACTGCTCTATAACTTGACTGGGGATTTTGTGTGACTGGTTGCCTGCTGTTCACTGCTCTATAACTTGACCTGGGAGTTTGTGTGACTGGTTGCCTGGTGTTCACTGCTCTATAACTTGACCGGGGAGTTTGTGTGACTGGTTGCCTGGTGTTCACTGCTCTATAACTTGACCAGGGAGTTTGTGTGACTGGTTGCCTGGTGTTCACTGCTTATCTTTCCTGGTGAATGGAAGTGATCTTGTGTTATATGGTTATATACATGTACTGAAATTTGATTTCTTAATATTCTGTTCTATCAAGCTTTACATAAAACTAACTGCTGCAATGTAGGCAAATTGATTATTTTGATAGAATACAGAACAAAAGATATTTTGTTAAAGACCTTTCTGTTTTACAGTTGGAACTGTAAGTTGTAATTGTTTTGTGTTAAATTTTTTTGTGATTTTGACAGGTGTATAAATTGAATATTCTCATACAAAAATGTTTTAATTAAGGTTGCATTAATATTTATTAATTGTGAAATCCTGCTAGAATTGACTATATAATTTTGTATTTATAAATATACTGGATAAATATCTTGTTTGGTAAATAATATTTGTAAGATTATTTTTAATAGTGATATACATTAAACCAAACTCTATATATATTTATGAACTTATATATTTGCTGTCCATTTCTTATGTGTTCTCGTGATTGGCTAGACTCCAGTCATGTTCCCGTGATTGGCCGGACTCCAATCATGTTTCCGTGATTGGCCAGACTCCAATCATGTTCCTGTGATTGGCCAGACTCCAATCATGTTCCCGTGATTGGCCAGACTCCAATCAGGTTCCCGTGGTTGGCCAAACACCAGTCATGTTTCCTTGGTTGGCCAAACACCAATCACTCTTGATGTCATATTCATCAGTAACATGAATAAAAAGGATCTAAACACAAAAATTGCATTGAGTGGTGTCTTAGTAGAAATCAAAATATGTCAAAATATTTGCATATTAATTTTCAAATTGAAATCCAAAGATAATCAACATCTGCTGGAAAACTAAACTACTTGGTTTTAAATCAATATTCAATCCAACACTCTACTTGAAACCAATTACTTGTAGTACAAGGCAACTGATAATTACTCAAGACTCAAATGATTCAGAACATCTACAGGTGGGACATTTGAATCACCTCATAATTTGATGAATATAAGCAATAAACTATATTTAACTCTTATTAAGAAACTTAAATAAACACTTACTTGAACATTGAAATGAGAAAATAGAGAAATGTAGCAATTAAAAATTGTTGAGAAAACACATTTGTAATAAATGTGTAATGAATCATAGAATGACTTTGCCCCTCCCTTTTTTCATTTTTCAGACTATATAAAGTGTGGCCAGCCAGCCTATATGAAGTGTGGCTAGCCAGCCTATATAAAGTGTGGCCACCCAGCCTATATAAAGTGTGGCCAGCCAGTCTATATGAAGTATGGCTATAGCCAGCCTATATGAAGTGTGGATATAGCCAGCCTATATGAAGTGTGGCTATAGCCAGCCTATATAAAGTGTGGCTAGCCAGCCTATATGAAGTGTGTCTATAGCAAGTCTATATGAAGTGTGGCTAGCTAGCCTATATATAAAGTGTGGCTAGCTAGCCTTAATAAAGTGTGGCTATAGCCAGCCTTTATAAAGTGTGGCTAGCCAGCCTATATAAAGTGTGGGTAGCCAGCCTATATGAAGTACGGCTATAGCCAGCCTATATGAAGTACGGCTATAGCCAGCCTATATGAAGTGTGGCTATAGCCAGCCTATATGAAGTGTGGCTATAGCCAGCCTATATGAAGTATGGCTATAGCCAGCCTATATGAAGTGTGGCTATAGCCAGCCTATAAGAAGTGTGGCTATAGCCAGCCTATATGAAGTGTGGCTTTAGCCAGTCTATATGAAGTGTGGCTATAGCCAGCCTATATGAAGTATGGCTATAGCCAGCCTATATAAAGTGTGGCTAGCTAGCCTTAATAAAGTGTGGTTATAGCTAGCCTATATAAAGTGTGGCTATAGCCAGCCTATATGAAGTATGGCTATAGCCAGCCTATATAAAGTGTGGCTAGCTAGCCTTAATAAAGTGTGGCTATAGCCAGCCTATATAGTGTGGCTAGATAGCCTATATAAAGTGTGGCTAGCTAGCCTATATATAAAGTGTGGCTAGCTAGCCTATATATAGTGTGGCTAGCAAGCCTTAATAAAGTGTGGCTATAGCCAGCCTATATAGTGTGGCTAAATAGCCTATATAAAGTGTGGCTAGCCAGCCTATTTAAAGTGTGGGTAGCCAGCCTATATGAAGTACGGCTATAGCCAGACTATATGAAGTATGGCTATAGCCAGCCTATATGAAGTGTGGCTATAGCCAGCCTATATGAAGTGTGGCTATAGCCAGCCTATATGAAGTGTGGCTATAGCCAGCCTATATGAAGTGTGGCTTTAGCCAGTCTATATGAAGTGTGGCTATAGCCAGCCTATATGAAGTATGGCTATATAAAGTGTGGTTATAGCTAGCCTATATAAAGTGTGGCTATAGCCAGCCTATATAAAGTGTGGTTATAGCTAGCCTATATAAAGTGTGGCTATAGCCAGCCTATATGAAGTATGGCTATAGCCAGCCTATATAAAGTGTGGCTAGCTAGCCTTAATAAAGTGTGGCTATAGCTAGCCTATATAAAGTGTGGCTATAGCCAGCCTATATAAAGTGTAGCTAGCTAGCCTTAATAAAGTGTGGCTATAGCTAGCCTATATGAAGATGGAAATACAACCAAGCTTCTCATCTATACTTTAAGGAACCTTGACATTTGTTTCAATGAGACGTGGTTTCTGTAGTTGCAATGGAAGCACAAATGTAAAACAAAATTTTATGAATATCTCTGTCACTGCTGTTTGTTTATAATAAACACATGATTGAGTTATACCGTAGAAATTACATATGTCACCCTCAACAACACCTAATACTCAAGATCATAATGAACAGACATCAGGAGTTTTTCCATGTGACCTTGTGTGAATCAGAATTGAAGTTTTTTCACATACCGTTCATGTTTTATGAAACAAAACAAGTGAAAATCAAATTGTGATTTATGACAATATTTTAATCTGAAGCATAATTGACATTCTTGCACACAAATATAAATATAGAAAGAGAGAACAGGGATATACTAAAGGATGAAAACCAGAGACAGAAAAATAGAAAGGGGAAGAGAGGTTCCATATTTACAAAATGTACTTGAAAGCATTTACGTTAATAATAAGTATACTGCACGGATTAAAAACCTGATATATCACAGAGGTTACTTTAAAACGTTATAATGGTTCAGTTACGTACCTATCACACATTAACTTTTCTCTCAATCCACACTCAGTCTATCTACTTACACAAATTTATACCCTTTGTAAAATTTCCATCTGCTATCTATCAAACCACATTCTCTACTCAGTAGACAAATTCACACTCCCTTCCCTTCATATCCCATCCATAATAACACTCAGTTACCAATTAAAATCTATCCATTAGTTCACACAATCAACACTCTGTTTTTACACCTCTATACATTATTTTCCTATCCATTAAAACTCCATTCATTAATTTTACACACCATTACTCAATTCACTCACTAGTAACTCATCCATAAATTTACACACACACACATTTATCAACTCACATGTATTCATATAATCACACACCCTATATCCATTTAATCAAAACCCCTTTAATGCTTCAGTAAAGTTTAATATAATACATATCTAAAATAATAACAAAATTATGGTTTATTCTGCTGTCATTATTAAGATACAAACCATTAACTTAATATTTTATTCGTCAAAATTTTATCATTCATCACAAAATTTACATCCATGATGTCTATTTTGTCTTCTTAGGACAGAAGAATCCAAAAGTATCGCTGAACTGATATAATGACAATTTTTAATAATGATAATTTGCAGTTCTATATTTACATAATTTTATGTATACCGCGTTTTCACAACCTAGTAATTTGTAAGTTAGTCAAAGCGGTCCATAAGTTATCATCTATAGTTATCATATTACATGTATCACTAAACCTGACATAGACAGCTATTACATGTATCACTAAACCTGACATAAACAGTTATTACATGTATCACTAAACCTGACACGGACAGTTATTACATGTATCACTAAACCTGACACAGACAGTTATTACATGTATCACTAAACCTGACACAGACAGTTATTACATGTATCACTAAACCTGACATGTACCACTAAACCTGACACAGACAGTTATTACATGTATCACTGAACCTGACACAGACAGTTATAACATGTATCACTGAACCTGACACAGACAGTTATTACATGTATCACTAAACCTGACATAAACAGTTATTACATGTATCACTAAACCTGACACAGACAGTTATTACATGTATCACTAAACCTGACACAGACAGTTATTACATGTATCACTAAACCTGACACAGACAGTTATTACATGTATCACTGAACCTGACATAAATAGTTATTACATGTATCACTAAACCTGACACAGACAGTTATTACATGTATCACTGAACCTGACATAAACAGTTATTACGTGTATCACTAAACCTGACACAGACAGTTATTACATGTATCACTAAACCTGACACAGACAGTTATTACATGTATCACTAAATCTGACACAGACAGTTATTACATGTATCACTGAACCTGACACAGACAGTTATTACATGTATTACTGAACCTGACACAGACAGTTATTACATGTACCACTAAACCTGACATGGACAGTTATTACATGTATTACTGAACCTGACACAGACAGTTATTACATGTATTACTGAACCTGACACAGACAGTTATTACATGTATCACTGAACCTGACACAGACAGTTATTACATGTATTACTGAACCTGACACAGACAGTTATTACATGTATTACTGAACCTGACACAGACAGTTATTACATGTACCACTAAACCTGACATGGACAGTTATAACATGTATCACTAAACCTGACACAGACAGTTATTACATGTATCACTAAACCTGGCATGGACAGTTATTACATGTATCACTAAACCTGACATGGACAGTTATTACATATATCACTAAACCTGACATGGACAGTTATTACATGTATCACTAAACCTGACACAGACAGTTATTACATGTATCACTAAACCTGACACAGACAGTTATTACATGTATCACTAAACCTGACATGGACAGTTATTACATGTATCACTGAACTTGACACAGACTGTTATTACATGTATCACTAAACCTGACACAGACAGTTATTATATGTATCACTAAACCTGACACAGACAGTTATTACATGTATCACTAAACCTGACATGGACAGTTATTACATGTATCACTAAACCTGACATGTACCACTAAACCTGACACAGACAGTTATTACATGTATCACTGAACCTGACACAGACAGTTATTACATGTATCACTAAACCTGACATGTACCACTAAATCTGACACAGACAGTTATTACATGTACCACTAAACCTGACACAGACAGTTATTACATGTACCACTAAACCTGACACAGACAGTTATTACATGTATCACTAAACCTGACATATACCACTAAACCTGACACAGACAGTTATTACATGTATCACTAAACCTGACATGTACCACTAAACCTGACACAGACAGTTATTACATGTACCACTAAACCTGACACAGACAGTTATTACATGTACCACTAAACCTGACACAGACAGTTATTACATGTATCACTGAACCTGACACAGACAGTTATTACATGTATCATTAAACCTGACACAGACAGTTATTACATGTATCACTAAACCTGACACAGACAGTTATTACATGTATCACTAAACCTGACACAGACAGTTATTACATGTATCACTAAACCTGACACAGACAGTTATTACATGTATCACTAAACCTGACACAGACAGTTATATCATGTATCACTGAACCTGACACAGACAGTTATTACATGTATCACTAAACCTGACATGGACAGTTATTACATGTATCACTAAACCTGACACAGACAGTTATTACATGTATCACTAAACCTGACACAGACAGTTATTACATGTATCACTGAACCTGACACAGACAGTTATTACATGTATCACTGAACCTGACACAGACAGTTATTACATGTATCACTAAACCTGACACGGACAGTTATTACATGTATCACTAAACCTGACACAGACAGTTATTACATGTATCACTGAACCTGACATAGACAGTTATTACATGTATCACTAAACCTGACATGTATCACTAAACCTGACATGTATCACTAAACCTGACACGGACAGTTATTACATGTATCACTGAACCTGACATGGACAGTTGATACTTTCTGGACGGTAGGTACATACAGATTTTCATACCAAATTCAAACACTTTTCCAGCACTTTTCTCAATTTTCAAGGTGCATTACTTTCCAAATTTAGGAAAAGGGGTATAATGAACTTTTTTATTTTAGAAAAAAAAAATTCATGATTGTGATTAATTTTTTTTAATATACGGTAAATCTGAAAAAAATTGCATGTTAACTTCTAGAAAGTATGAATTCAAGCACTTTTCATGCATTTGTGAGCAAATTCCAGCACTGACCCCAAATTCCAGCACTTTTTATCTTCAGTGTGAATCATGTATTATACCTAAAAAACCATATGGTTCCTTTTGGAATACATTTTTCCTTTTTTCGGTCTTGAAAATGATTGCCGTGAGTAATGATGTGGGAAAACCTGTTACCTATCGATTTGTATAGCCCAAGCTTACGAAGACAAGGCGCCATACACCCAAGCACCAACAATTAGAAGAGACAACAGTATTTGATCTACAGACTTTCCTTATACATCACTGTCATGTATTTTCTTTCATTACAAAATGTTTAACAAAAAACTTCAAGTTTAATCTGACTATGGCTGTTAGTGACAGGTGTATTGTTGAAGTCCAAGACCATATCACTGCTTGCAATTGTGTGTCAGCCTCTTCAGAAAAGAAAAAGTCCATTGTGGGAGACTCCTAGGATAAGTCAGTTTTTGACACCAAGTGTTGCATTTCATTTCAAGCAGATCTAGAATTCCACAGCAGTTCTAGGGTGTACACACTAGACAGATCTGTCTGGGCTTTTCCCAAACCAACCACGTGCATTAAAACTGTTCTTTCTGATGTTACAAAGTAACAGCTTAGAAAAGTTGCTTCATCATAAGAAACCGAAGCTTGCTCTGATGGCTGTTGAAATTCTCCAGAAGATTCTCAATAAAATACAACTCAAACTGGCGTCGAATCTGTCCAAGATCAGGCAACTCCTGACAGCTGGGGATGTTCAGCATTGTGTGGAAAAAGCTTTTCCATAAGTTATTCCAGCTCCTGCAGAAACAACAACAATATTGTTAAATGTAGGTTTACTAAATTATTGTGAAATTTGTTATTTTTTTAATTTGTTACCATTTTATTTCAATTTTAGAAACCAAAATCTTATTTCTAAATATATAGTCAATTCTGAGTTTTACTAAGTAGGACTTTGACGAGAGGATTATGAAGATATTAAACAAGATGATCAGATCAACAACAGCAGTCTGAGTGTGAAACAGACCTGCATTTGACCCCAGAAGGCTAGATTGTTAAACTGTTTGTGTGACCTAATTATTAAGTAAGGATGTAGCAAATATGGCTACAACAGCAAATTGTAGACAAGTCATAAAGCCCAGGGAAAACATCCAATATTCCTAAACAAACTAATCAAAGGTAAACATTTCTATCAAAGTACAGTTGCTAATATACAAAACTGGCAAGTACCAAACCACCTTATCAAATTAGGACAGGATTGACTGTATATTACAGTACAAACAGGGTACTAGGTGACAATACTAACCTGTTGAAGGAGCTGTTCATCCTCCACTCGTCATTCGCCTTATAAACCTTCATGTACTGGCCGAACACCAGAACATGGATAGTGCCCACCAGGCCAAATATGTCTGTCTGCATGTGGGGAAAGAAAAGTATGATTTTACAGTGAGTTAAGAACAAATGAAATCCCTGAAACAGGCTTTACAGAATTCTGATGCTTTCCTTCAAGAGCTAATATAGGTTGTTGTTTTTTTAACAATCAGAAATTTGAACTTTTAAAGTACATTCATTTGACTTATAAATATGCATAGATTGTCAACAACTAAATGGATTTATACTACACCACTTATCACCTCCAGTTTCATACAGGCAAATATTTCCAGAGTTCACAGATTGTGAATGACTCTATCATAAAATATAACCATATCATTGACTGGAACAACTCCAAAGTGTTGGAAAGGGAGGAAAACTGGAGAATGAGGAAAATAAAAGAATCCATATGGATTAGGAAGGAAGGGGAATCAATGAACAGAGACGAGGGGGGACACCAGTTGAGTCATCTTTATGACCCTATTTTAACATCCAATAAGGGGCGGAATGGGTAAACATCTTATCCGTCCCTCTGTCTACCTGTAGTACTAGAGTACATTTGGACGAAATGTCGCGCTACGTTTTTGACAGCTGACTTCTCCAACTCGCCCTATTTTGGGTAGTGAGCTGATTTCAGCGGTCAGAACACCGACACTCGGCTATTGTACTCTTTGCTTGACAAAGGAAACAGACGTTTTCGAAAGCTCGCAAATTAAGTTTTCAATTCCTGTTTGTGTACAAAAAACAATCTCAGTATATATTCATTCATACCAAACTGATGAATCTTATTCCTAATATAAGTTGTTTGAAGATTTCGACATTTTTGACCCCTGTGACCTTGAAAGTAGGTAAAAGTAATATTTTTTTTGCACACTGCTTAGCTCCTTTCAAGAAAGCTACCAGCCAAATTTCATGTCACTAGGTCTTTTGGTATTTCAGAAAAAGTTGTTTGAAGGAAAAGTTGAAGGAAGCAGACGGACGCCGCACCAATGCATAAGCTCATAAATATATTTTGTAGCAATAAATTACCAAAATAATTATATGATAATTTTACCTGATATGTCCAAGGCATATTGGTCTTCATCTCTATGCACTGGAAACCTGAAGTTTTCACCTGAGCCATAAAGGTAGTGCCAGGGGGATATTTGGTCATGTCAATACTCTGTCCAAAGTCGATGAGCTGGAAGGGCCGATGCGGACCTCCAAAAACCACGTCTGGGTCCGAGCTGATTTGCAGGCTTTCTCTGTGTTATATGAAGTTTAAAAAAATTATAATTACTGTAATTATATCAATGTCAACCAAGGAAATATTAACCACTTTGACTAAATTAAAGAAAAGTGCAGTGATTTAAATAGCCCACCATCTGATGATGGTGGGCAAAAAAACAAGAATAATTAGAAAGAGACCCTAAATTGGCTGTCTACTCACAGGCCCTGAACTAGAAAGTTGTCGGGCTTGATGTCACCATGTATGATCTCACACCTCTGTAGACTCTCCACAACACGTATCAACTCTATGGCACAGTACATGGCTACGGACTCTGGCACCTGCTGCTTCTCCTTCTTCACCAGGTTTACAAGATCCTGACATACAAAATTATACCCCTTAATTTACTACATTTACATTTCAACTACATTCACATTACAACTACTTCACATTTCAACTACATTCACATTACAACTACTTCACATTTCAACTACATTCACATTACAACTACTTCACATTTCAACTACATTCACATTACAACTACTTCACATTTCAACTACATTCACATTACAACTACTTCACATTTCAACTACATTCACATTACAATAACATTCACATTCTAAATACATTCACATTACAACAACATTCACATTTCAACAACATTCATATTTCAACAACATTCACATTACAACAACATTCACATTTCAACAACATTCACATTCTAAATACATTCACATTTTAAATACATTCACATTTCAACAACATTCACATTACAACTTCATTCACATTAAAACAACATTCACATTACAACTACTTCACATTAAAACAACATTTACATTACAACAATGTTCACATTACAACAATGGGAAAAGGGAACCCCAAAAACGGGTATATTATTTGTACATTTCAAGTAAATAAAAGACTTTGATATTTCTTATTTTAAAGATGAAAATAGCTGGAGAGAACCATGTATGGGAAATAAGAGTTGGAAATGATACATTTCATTTTCACAATGTTGGAGTTTCAGAAGTACTCACCAGGAGCGTACCAAGTTGAAAATACTTTGTTATTAAACAACTGGAGTTCTGGAAGAAATAACCTTTCTGGATCGACATGATAGCTTGTGACTGAAAAATGAAATACGTAAACATTGATTACATCAAAAGTTTGGGATGTTTTGCTGTAGTGTCCTTTCTAAACAAGACATGGCATTGTAGAGCTGCCATTGTAAAATTGTTCTTCTGGAACATGTCAGCAATAAAACATCTACCATAACAGAACCCTTGGGCTTGTTGTTTCTTTGTTCACTTTATTATTTAATTATTAATCTTGGATGGAATCCTGTTTGAATATCCTGTTATATCCAACACGCATTCCTGAACCAAACAGACAACAGCCAATATGACATGTATTTAATCTTAGTTCTATGAATTTCTCTTGAAAATGAAAATTATTAATCAAAGTTCAAAGAAGGACAGGAGTTTTGTTTTTCTGATCAGTTCCGAATTCCAAATCCATCCTGTATTCCCTTAGAAAAATAACCATAATATACTTTGATAGTCAACATACAAGATGGCTGTCTGGTGGGCATATTTCCCCCCCTGTAACAGTCCAAAAATTAGACCATGCACAACTAGGGACCAAACAGAAAGAATCTATCAGGGAGTATCCAGTACTTTTCAAGAAATAGCAATAACAAACTATCACTGTCAAAATCCAAGATGGCTGTCTGGTGGCCATATTGCATATCAAACAAGCTCAAAAACTGGATATTGCACAAATAAAGGACAACGGCAAACCTGCATATGAAATTTGAGAATGATCAATCCGGTACTTCTCAAGAAATAATGATAACAAACTATTACTGACAAATCCAAGATGGCCATCTGGCGGCCATATTGTTTATCGGATCTGTCCAAAAATGGACCATGCGCAAAAAGGTGCCAAGGGGAACCCACACATGAAATTTGAGAATGATCCATCCAGTACTTCTCAAGAAATAGCGATAACAAGAATTCTTTTAAGAAGGACGGACAGATAACGAACGGACCACGGACCAAGGGTGATTTGAATAGCCCACTATCTGGCATGGTGATGGTGTGCTAAAACTTACAGTCCCCCAGAATGTTACTACCTTACCAGTGTGAACCCAATACCCCAAATATATTAAATTTCAGTAACTTCTACTGTATGAGATAGACCCTGGACCAAGCTTTTATTTGATGTAGATCAAATGTCAATATGTAGGTTACAGTGACCTACTTCTGATACATGACACACTGCCTCACGAAAGTAAACCCATGCCCCATGTACGAAGTTTCGGTGACATGACAACAATCAGTTTAGATGACTTGACTCACCACATCAACAGGAGCCCGCAGCTTCTTCAGTCTGTCGTGTATCTCAGAACATATGTAGAACTCCCAAGGGTTGCCTGGCTTCTGTATCTGTTGAAGTAAAAGTATTGATGGATATTACAAAGATACAATGCTTCAACTAAAATGGCTAGGTGAGAACACTGCATCACCTACCAAACTAGGAGTTTGTGTAATTTAAGTTGATAAGCTTTTTTTTTTTATTAGGTGACATATTAACCCTTCAGCAATAAAAGCCCTACCCACCATGTGCTATTTTCACCCTTTATAGCGGAAATATTTACTACTTATTTACTAGAATTTTCGTCAATAGAACTTTTAAGACAGATTTCAAAGTAAACACTACAGGTAAACAATTAGAAAATCTCAGCTTCAGTTCCACCAGGAATGATCTATATTTAGTAGTAGTTTTCCTTCTTCTTTCTGATTTGCTGTGTGTTTTACCTTCATAGCAAACCATTCATCCTCATAGCCATTAGTTAGACCCTCACAGGCAAAGTTGATGGAGGAGGCTTTGTAGACACTGGCATAGCCTCCCTTACCCACCAGACACTCCACTGTGTAGGGGTCACCACCTGTCAACGCAAACAAAATGTATACAGCAATTAGATTTTCATACTGTAACTGTGGCCTTGACCTTGGGATCCTGTCAACAGACATCTTTAATTAAGGTATGTCCTAAGACCAAGCATATTTCTTTCATACGCAATACAAATTCAATTCACATGCAATTTTAAATGTTTTTCCTATACTCAGGTAGCAGTCCTCTTAACAGTTTTTTCATATTATCTTTTAAATGCATTCAAAAATGCTTTTATATGAACAAAATAAACCCCAACATAACACTTACCAAAACTGACAATAGTCTCCGCAGCCACCATCTGCATGACCTCATCGCAACAGTCGACGTAGTTAGGGTAGGTGCTTAGTGGCTGGGGTAACTTTGTAAGGAACTCTGCGATGGTGTCATTGTCAAACGGATTGTGTGGGTCAATACGTATAGACATGGACAAGAGTGCTTCCGTCTTTTCATCGAGGTCCAGTGGTATGTAACCGGACGTGTCAATCAGGTGTGCAGACTCGTTGTGGTTGTCCAGGTCAGTGGGATAATGACAGTTAGGTTTCTGATCGGCAGAGGGATGACGGCCGCGCGAGCTATGAAACACACTGTCCCCACCCATTGACATCCCAGTTTGATGACCTGACGACTCCTCGCTACTCCCCTCCATGATTGGGCTGTCAGAGAGAACAACATTTATATAAATCTTGAAACATTGTTAGGTATACAGCCAAGCTCCCATCCATAAATAAACTTTATTTATCTTACAACAATTATGAAACAAGTTATCCAACTCACATTAATCGCTATTGTTGGCCTGGATGTTAGCATGCAGAGGATCTTATTATAGGAGGAAACTGGAGTACCTGGAGAAAACCCATGTGGTCTGGCATGGTGAAAAGCAAGTGCTGTATCCACTGCAACACCTGACGGCCTCATCAATAAGATATCCCAGTTAAAATTCCAAAGCAAGACATTATGATTGGATCAAAATTTGATCTCAAGACCAATGGGGTGTCCAAGCTTTGTAATATTGAATTTCTCTATCATAAAATGATTTGCCAGCTGAGAGTACCCATGTTAGGATCACTGGTTGTTTATCATATCCTTTCATGTATGACAAACTGGTTAGTTTATGATGATTGTGCCACTAATATTGGCATGAACCAACTTGAATTCATGTCATTCCATTGTATTAACACAGTAATAACTCGTGGTCTTTTCAGAAGGTTTTGGGGTGGATTTTTAACCTTTACCACGCTTATAACGACAAATGTCACACTAACTCATCTGACAGCTACTGCTAATCACGACAAATGTCACACTAACTCATCCCAACAAATGTCACACTAACTCATCACAACAAATGTCACACTAACTCATCTGACAGCTACTGCTAATCACAACAAATGTCACACTAACTCATCACGACAAATGTCACACTAACTCATCACAACAAATGTCAGACTAACTAATCACGACAAATGTCACACTAACTCATCTGACAGCTACTGCTAATCACAACAAATGTCACACTAACTCATCTGACAGCTACTGCTAATCACAACAAATGTCACACTAACTCATCACAACAAATGTCATACTAACTCATCACGACAAATGTCACACTAACTCATCTGACAGCTACTGCTAATCACGACAAATGTCACACTAATTCATCTGACAGCTACTGCTAATCACAACTAATGTCACACTAACTCATCACGACAAATGTCACACTAACTCATCTGACAGCTACTGCTAATCACAACAAATGTCAGACTAACTCATCACAACAAATGTCACACTAACTCATCACAACAAATGTCACACTAACTCATCTGACAGCTACTGCTAATCACGACAAATGTCAGACTAACTCATCTGACAGCTACTGCTAATCACAACAAATGTCACACTAACTCATCACGACAAATGTCACACTAACTCATCACAACAAATGTCAGACTAACTCATCACAACAAATGTCACACTAACTCATCTGACAGCTACTGCTAATCACGACAAATGTCACACTAACTCATCACAACAAATGTCACACTAACTCATCTGACAGCTACTGCTAATCACGACAAATGTCAGACTAACTCATCTGACAGCTACTGCTAATCACGACAAATGTCACACTAACTCATCAAGACAAATGTCACACTAACTCATCACAACAAATGTCACACTAACTCATCTGACAGCTCCTGCTAATCACAACAAATGTCACACTAACTCATCTGACAGCTACTGCTAATCACGACAAATGTCACACTAACTCATCTGACAGCTACTGCTAATCACAACAAATGTCACACTAACTCATCTGACAGCTACTGCTAATCACGACAAATGTCACACTAACTCATCACGACAAATGTCAGACTAACTCATCTGACAGCTACTGCTAATCACGACAAATGTCACACTAACTCATCACGACAAATGTCAGACTAACTCATCTGACAGCTACTGCTA
Source organism: Mimachlamys varia (assembly GCA_947623455.1). Taxonomy (NCBI): domain Eukaryota; kingdom Metazoa; phylum Mollusca; class Bivalvia; order Pectinida; family Pectinidae; genus Mimachlamys; species Mimachlamys varia. The sequence goes on from OX392527.1 coordinate 53,786,387, forward strand.
ATCACGACAAATGTCACACTAACTCATCTGACAGCTACTGCTAATCACGACAAATGTCAGACTAACTCATCTGACAGCTACTGCTAATCACGACAAATGTCACACTAACTCATCACGACAAATGTCACACTAACTCATCTGACAGCTACTGCTAATCACGACAAATGTCACACTAACTCATCACAACAAATGTCAGACTAACTCATCTGACAGCTACTGCTAATCACAACAAATGTCACACTAACTCATCACGACAAATGTCACACTAACTCATCTGACAGCTACTGCTAATCACGACAAATGTCAGACTAACTCATCTGACAGCTACTGCTAATCAAGACAAATGTCAGACTAACTAATCACGACAAATGTCACACTAACTCATCTGACAGCTACTGCTAATCACGACAAATGTCACACTAACTCATCACGACAAATGTCAGACTAACTAATCACGACAAATGTCACACTAACTCATCTGACAGCTACTGCTAATCACGACAAATGTCACACTTACTCATCTGACAGCTACTGCTAATCACAACAAATGTCACACTAACTCATCACAACAAATGTCACACTAACTCATTTGACAGCTACTGCTAATCACAACAAATGTCACACTAACTCATCACAACAAATGTCACACTAACTCATCACAACAAATGTCACACTAACTCATCTGACAGCTACTGCTAATCACGACAAATGTCACACTAACTCATCTGACAGCTACTGCTAATCACAACAAATGTCAGACTAACTCATCTGACAGCTACTGCTAATCACGACAAATGTCAGACTAACTCATCTGACAGCTACTGCTAATCACAACAAATGTCACACTAACTCATCACAACAAATGTCACACTAACTCATCACGACAAATGTCAGACTAACTCATCTGACAGCTACTGCTAATCACGACAAATGTCACACTTACTCATCTGACAGCTACTGCTAATCACAACAAATGTCAGACTAACTCATCTGACAGCTACTGCTAATCACGACAAATGTCAGACTAACTCATCTGACAGCTACTGCTAATCACAACAAATGTCACACTAACTCATCACAACAAATGTCACACTAACTCATCACAACAAATGTCAGACTTACTCATCTGACAGCTACTGCTAATCACAACAAATGTCACACTAACTCATCACAACAAATGTCACACAAACTCATCTGACAGCTACTGCTAATCACAACAAATGTCACACTAACTCATCACGACAAATGTCACACTAACTCATCACAACAAATGTCACACTAACTCATCTGACAGCTACTGCTAATCACAACAAATGTCACACTAACTCATCTGACAGCTACTGCTAATCACAACAAATGTCAAACTAACTCATCTGACAGCTACTGCTAATCACGACAAATGTCAAACTAACTCATCACAACAAATGTCACACTAACTCATCACAACAAATGTCACACTAACTCATCTGACAGCTACTGCTAATCACAACAAATGTCACACTAACTCATCTGACAGCTACTGCTAATCACAACAAATGTCACACTAACTCATCTGACAGCTACTGCTAATCACAACAAATGTCAAACTAACTCATCTGACAGCTACTGCTAATCACAACAAATGTCACACTAACTCATCTGACAGCTACTGCTAATCACAACAAATGTCACACTAACTCATCTGACAGCTACTGCTAATCACGACAAATGTCAGACTAACTCATCTGACAGCTACTGCTAATCACGACAAATGTCACACTAACTCATCACGACAAATGTCACACTAACTCATCTGACAGCTACTGCTAATCACGACAAATGTCACACTAACTCATCACAACAAATGTCACACTAACTCATCACAACAAATGTCACACTAACTCATCTGACAGCTACTGCTAATCACAACAAATGTCACACTAACTCATCACGACAAATGTCACACTAACTCATCTGACAGCTACTGCTAATCACGACAAATGTCACACTAATTCATCTGACAGCTACTGCTAATCACGACAAATGTCAGACTAACTAATCACGACAAATGTCACACTAACTCATCTGACAGCTACTGCTAATCACGACAAATGTCACACTAACTCATCACGACAAATGTCAGACTAACTAATCACGACAAATGTCACACTAACTCATCTGACAGCTACTGCTAATCACGACAAATGTCACACTTACTCATCTGACAGCTACTGCTAATCACAACAAATGTCACACTAACTCATCACAACAAATGTCACACTAACTCATCTGACAGCTACTGCTAATCACAACAAATGTCACACTAACTCATCACAACAAATGTCACACTAACTCATCACAACAAATGTCACACTAACTCATCTGACAGCTACTGCTAATCACGACAAATGTCACACTAACTCATCTGACAGCTACTGCTAATCACGACAAATGTCAGACTAACTCATCTGACAGCTACTGCTAATCACAACAAATGTCACACTAACTCATCACAACAAATGTCACACTAACTCATCACGACAAATGTCAGACTAACTCATCTGACAGCTACTGCTAATCACAACAAATGTCACACTAACTCATCTGACAGCTACTGCTAATCACAACAAATGTCACACTAACTCATCTGACAGCTACTGCTAATCACGACAAATGTCAAACTAACTCATCACAACAAATGTCACACTAACTCATCTGACAGCTCCTGCTAATCACAACAAATGTCACACTAACTCATCTGACAGCTACTGCTAATCACGACAAATGTCACACTAACTCATCACAACAAATGTCACACTAACTCATCTGACAGCTACTGCTAATCACGACAAATGTCAGACTAACTCATCTGACAGCTCCTGCTAATCACAACAAATGTCACACTCACTCATCTGACAGCTCCTGCTAATCACAACAAATGTCACACTCACTCATCTGACAGCTACTGCTAATCACGACAAATGTCACACTAACTCATCTGACAGCTACTGCTAATCACGACAAATGTCACACTAACTCATCACGACAAATGTCACACTAACTCATCTGACAGCTACTGCTAATCACGACAAATGTCACACTAACTCATCACAACAAATGTCACACTAACTCATCACAACAAATGTCACACTAACTCATCTGACAGCTACTGCTAATCACAACAAATGTCACACTAACTCATCACGACAAATGTCACACTAACTCATCTGACAGCTACTGCTAATCACGACAAATGTCAGACTAACTCATCTGACAGCTACTGCTAATCACGACAAATGTCAGACTAACTAATCACGACAAATGTCACACTAACTCATCTGACAGCTACTGCTAATCACGACAAATGTCACACTAACTCATCACGACAAACGTCAGACTAACTAATCACGACAAATGTCACACTAACTCATCTGACAGCTACTGCTAATCACGACAAATGTCACACTTACTCATCTGACAGCTACTGCTAATCACAACAAATGTCACACTAACTCATCACAACAAATGTCACACTAACTCATCTGACAGCTACTGCTAATCACAACAAATGTCACACTAATTACTCATCACAACAAATGTCACACTAACTCATCACAACAAATGTCACACTAACTCATCTGACAGCTACTGCTAATCACGACAAATGTCACACTAACTCATCTGACAGCTACTGCTAATCACGACAAATGTCAGACTAACTAATCTGACAGCTACTGCTAATCACGACAAATGTCAGACTAACTCATCTGACAGCTACTGCTAATCACAACAAATGTCACACTAACTCATCACAACAAATGTCACACTAACTCATCACGACAAATGTCAGACTAACTCATCTGACAGCTAGTGCTAATCACAACAAATGTCACACTAACTCATCTGACAGCTACTGCTAATCACAACAAATGTCACACTAACTCATCTGACAGCTACTGCTAATCACAACAAATGTCACACTAACTCATCACAACAAATGTCACACTAACTCATCTGACAGCTACTGCTAATCACAACAAATGTCACACTAACTCATCACGACAAATGTCACACTAACTCATCAAGACAAATGTCAGACTAACTCATCACGACAAATGTCACACTAACTCATCTGACAGCTACTGCTTATCACGACAAATGTCAGACTAACTCATCACGGCAAATGTCAGACTAACTCATCACGACAAATGTCACACTAACTCATCTGACAGCTACTGCTAATCACGACAAATGTCACACTAACTCATCACAACAAATGTCACACTAACTCATCACAACAAATGTCACACTAACTCATCTGACAGCTACTGCTAATCACAACAAATGTCACACTAACTCATCACAACAAATGTCACACTAACTCATCTGACAGCTACTGCTAATCACGACAAATGTCAGACTAACTCATCTGACAGCTACTGCTAATCACGACAAATGTCAGACTAACTAATCACGACAAATGTCACACTAACTCATCTGACAGCTACTGCTAATCACGACAAATGTCACACTAACTCATCACGACAAACGTCAGACTAACTAATCACGACAAATGTCACACTAACTCATCTGACAGCTACTGCTAATCACGACAAATGTCACACTTACTCATCTGACAGCTACTGCTAATCACAACAAATGTCACACTAACTCATCACAACAAATGTCACACTAACTCATCTGACAGCTACTGCTAATCACAACAAATGTCACACTAATTACTCATCACAACAAATGTCACACTAACTCATCACAACAAATGTCACACTAACTCATCTGACAGCTACTGCTAATCACGACAAATGTCACACTAACTCATCTGACAGCTACTGCTAATCACGACAAATGTCAGACTAACTAATCTGACAGCTACTGCTAATCACGACAAATGTCACACTAACTCATCACAACAAATGTCACACTAACTCATCACGACAAATGTCAGACTAACTCATCTGACAGCTAGTGCTAATCACAACAAATGTCACACTAACTCATCTGACAGCTACTGCTAATCACAACAAATGTCACACTAACTCATCTGACAGCTACTGCTAATCACAACAAATGTCACACTAACTCATCACAACAAATGTCACACTAACTCATCTGACAGCTACTGCTAATCACAACAAATGTCACACTAATTCATCACGACAAATGTCACACTAACTCATCAAGACAAATGTCAGACTAACTCATCACGACAAATGTCACACTAACTCATCTGACAGCTACTGCTAATCACGACAAATGTCAGACTAACTCATCACGGCAAATGTCAGACTAACTCATCACGACAAATGTCACACTAACTCATCTGACAGCTACTGCTAATCACGACAAATGTCACACTAACTCATCACAACAAATGTCACACTAACTCATCACAACAAATGTCACACTAACTCATCTGACAGCTACTGCTAATCACAACAAATGTCACACTAACTCATCTGACAGCTACTGCTAATCACAACAAATGTCAAACTAACTCATCTGACAGCTACTGCTAATCACGACAAATGTCAAACTAACTCATCACAACAAATGTCACACTAACTCATCTGATAGCTACTGCTAATTATATAATCACAACAAATGTCACACTAACTCATCTGACAGCTACTGCTAATCACAACAAATGTCACACTAACTCATCACAACAAATGTCACACTAACTCATCTGACAGCTACTGCTAATCACAACAAATGTCACACTAACTCATCACGACAAATGTCACACTAACTCATCAAGACAAATGTCAGACTAACTCATCACGACAAATGTCACACTAACTCATCTGACAGCTACTGCTTATCACGACAAATGTCAGACTAACTCATCACGGCAAATGTCAGACTAACTCATCACGACAAATGTCACACTAACTCATCTGACAGCTACTGCTAATCACGACAAATGTCACACTAACTCATCACAACAAATGTCACACTAACTCATCACAACAAATGTCACACTAACTCATCTGACAGCTACTGCTAATCACAACAAATGTCACACTAACTCATCACAACAAATGTCACACTAACTCATCTGACAGCTACTGCTAATCACGACAAATGTCAGACTAACTCATCTGACAGCTACTGCTAATCACGACAAATGTCAGACTAACTAATCACGACAAATGTCACACTAACTCATCTGACAGCTACTGCTAATCACGACAAATGTCACACTAACTCATCACGACAAACGTCAGACTAACTAATCACGACAAATGTCACACTAACTCATCTGACAGCTACTGCTAATCACGACAAATGTCACACTTACTCATCTGACAGCTACTGCTAATCACAACAAATGTCACACTAACTCATCACAACAAATGTCACACTAACTCATCTGACAGCTACTGCTAATCACAACAAATGTCACACTAATTACTCATCACAACAAATGTCACACTAACTCATCACAACAAATGTCACACTAACTCATCTGACAGCTACTGCTAATCACGACAAATGTCACACTAACTCATCTGACAGCTACTGCTAATCACGACAAATGTCAGACTAACTAATCTGACAGCTACTGCTAATCACGACAAATGTCACACTAACTCATCACAACAAATGTCACACTAACTCATCACGACAAATGTCAGACTAACTCATCTGACAGCTAGTGCTAATCACAACAAATGTCACACTAACTCATCTGACAGCTACTGCTAATCACAACAAATGTCACACTAACTCATCTGACAGCTACTGCTAATCACAACAAATGTCACACTAACTCATCACAACAAATGTCACACTAACTCATCTGACAGCTACTGCTAATCACAACAAATGTCACACTAATTCATCACGACAAATGTCACACTAACTCATCAAGACAAATGTCAGACTAACTCATCACGACAAATGTCACACTAACTCATCTGACAGCTACTGCTAATCACGACAAATGTCAGACTAACTCATCACGGCAAATGTCAGACTAACTCATCACGACAAATGTCACACTAACTCATCTGACAGCTACTGCTAATCACGACAAATGTCACACTAACTCATCACAACAAATGTCACACTAACTCATCACAACAAATGTCACACTAACTCATCTGACAGCTACTGCTAATCACAACAAATGTCACACTAACTCATCACAACAAATGTCACACTAACTCATCTGACAGCTACTGCTAATCACAACAAATGTCACACTAACTCATCTGACAGCTACTGCTAATCACAACAAATGTCAAACTAACTCATCTGACAGCTACTGCTAATCACGACAAATGTCAAACTAACTCATCACAACAAATGTCACACTAACTCATCTGATAGCTACTGCTAATTATATAATCACAACAAATGTCACACTAACTCATCTGACAGCTACTGCTAATCACGACAAATGTCACACTAACTCATCACAACAAATGTCACACTAACTCATCTGACAGCTACTGCTAATCACGACAAATGTCACACTAACTCATCTGACAGCTACTGCTAATCACAACAAATGTCAAACTAACTCATCTGACAGCTACTGCTAATCACGACAAATGTCACACTAACTCATCTGACAGCTACTGCTAATCACAACAAATGTCAAACTAACTCATCTGACAGCTACTGCTAATCACGACAAATGTCAAACTAACTCATCTGACAGCTACTGCTATACCAGGGTTCACCCTAGACCTTGGGCACAATGAGAGAAAAAATCTCCCTTACCTAATTTCAGTGAGATTTTTCATAAATGGATGGGATTTTTGGTATTATGACACGTAATTTAGTATGAATGGATAGGAATGCTATAACAATTAGATTTATTAAGTCAATAAATAAATAACACAAGGTACAGTACAGTAATTGGGTTTCCTGATCTTTTATTTATTTTATTTCCTGGAGAAAATCGTCCTTGTTTGTGATTTTAACTGTGTCATATTGATATACAGGCATAATTTAAGTTAAAATTCCTCCAAAATCAACACTTCCTACTGTAACATTTAACTTGCTACTAAACATCAATAGCATTGATCACATCGTCACGGATTCAGTCAGTACCGTTGGCCTATTGGCCCCAACACCGGTGGAATCTGTGGAGTCATTTCCTCCCTCAACCATCTACTTGTTTTCCATGGATTCATCATTGGTTAACGTTAATTTAATGAACTAAGACATCCCAGGCTGTTTGATCAACTTTTAATACTGTTTCTGGAGGCATTAACTACTTACATTTCCCCCCAATCGCAACCTGTCACAAATTCACAGCACCTGCACCTTTGTGTTTGCGTGGTGGCGTTGTCATCTAAACGTTTGAATTGCAAGTGATTGAGAAACAAGCGTCGTTGAGACTATGACTGGTACACACTATCATTAGGATTTGCAGAAAGGAATACTTCTGGAACTACGATCGGTATTATTGATCGATATAGGTATCCACTATACCTGAATTTTGGCATGCGCGATTTTTTCTCGCTTTAGAATGGACTTTAACGCGAATTATATGAAAATACAGCGAGAATCTCGCGAAATCGCGCCCAAAAGTGAACCCTGCTATACACGACAAATGTCAGACTAACTCATCTGACAGCTACTGCTAATCACGACAAATGTCAGACTAACTCATCTGACAGCTACTGCTAATCACGACAAATGTCAGACTAACTCATCTGACAGCTACTGCTAATCACGACAAATGTCGTGCTCGTAGAGCCTCTAGAATGTACCACCAGTAAAGGATGAACCTGAGTCTTCTTTGCGTTTGTTGTCTATGAGGGGTTTGTGTAAAACTTTCAAGATATAAAGCGATAACAAGAGACGGTGGTGAGAAAGCAATTTAGCTTGTCAAAATGTTGGTGGTTTGGTTATTGTGGGGAGGGGCGGACATCATTAACATGCTAATAAATAGGCCTAGTGATAATGAAAACGAAGACTTTAAAGTCTTCAATTCCCAAGATATATAGTACAAGGCAATCTTATTGAAGATCAGCAAATATAAATGGCACAATCTGATAAAGATCGTGACCTTAAATCCAGTACTTCTCAAGAAATAGTGATAACAAGATATTATTCACAAATCCAAGATGGCCGCCTGTTGGCCATATTGTTTATCGGATCTGTCCGAAAATGGACCATGCACAACTAGCCACCAAGGGGAACCTAGCAGACATCCTGTACTTCTCAAGAAATAGCAGTAACAAGAAATGTTTAATGAAGGATGGATGACGGACGGACCGCTCACCATGGACGCGGGGTGATTTGAATAACCCACCATCTGATGTATGATTAATTGAGTATTTAGTAAAAAAGAATGCAGTGGCAATGCATATTCTATAGGAATAATGTACAGCGTGGTAAGGGTTAATGCTGTAGACATTTGACCGATGTCTACAAAGATACCGGCAAAAGAGGGGAGAAGCAGCTTGGAGAGAAAATATACCAAGTGCTGCAACAGTGCAGCAAACCCTTGTTTGTATCTTCTTGGCCAAAACAACACTGTAGAACAGCCAATTGATTATGGAACACGCACTTTGTCACAGGTCCCTTCACACATTCAGTGGAGTGAGATTTGTATGATGACAACCTACCTAAGGTTGTTGGGTTGCATGGCTGCATCCTGGTATAAATTGTCTGCAGACTCATGAGCAACCTTCTCTTCGGTCAAGCTTTTCTTGCTGACCTCCTGTTCAAGGTCAAGAGTGAAGGTCGACTGTGGTCCATGAGAGTTGTTGGCGTTAAATGGCGTCGAAGCAATGTGGGCCGCAGCAGCAAAGCTGAGATGAGAACCGACAGGGGCGATGGTACAGTCGTCCATAGCCTGTGACTCTATACCTTCCATCTGAGTATCACCGTCCTGTAGCTGTACATATGGTCAGTAAAACAAGTGATGATTAATCTACAGACTCCACTTAGAATTCTCCATTACATTCTAATTATTTGCATTTTAAGACAAAATTTATCAAAAAATTCATGATTTTTATCATTAATTGGTATTCATTATTTTCAAAATTGATAATAGTCTATAATGACTTAACTCTTTCCAGGTGGTTTGTTACAACCATGTTGCAAGAATAAGGCCAAGCTCTTTCTAGTTTCTTTTTTGGGGTTCAGAGACAAACATAAAATTTTCTGTCACAATCTTTAATTTGATGTCATGCCTGAATGATCCCTGATTGCTCGGAAGTATGGTGGAAAAACCTAAGTTTTTGAAATTGATAAAACATCAATATGCTGTGGTCCTTGAAACGTCCTGCAGATGTTAGTTTAAAAGAGCATTCCTGGCAGGCAGGTTTATCCAATTGTTGTTCAAGGGAAAATGTACCTGTCAACACACTTTTTAAATAATTATTGATACACACTGAAACTATTTTTACATTTTAGTAATGTTTATTCACCATGAACCAGTTAAACTGTTTTTGGGGGATCCAATGAATGAGAAGACATTTGCTGGAAAGGTCGTGCATATCATACAAAGTTTCACATACCACTGAAAACTCCATTTTCTTGGAAAGAGATGGTGGTTTTGGCTTCTGCGCAAGTGGTTTCACATTAAACATGAGATTTTGTCGTGGTATCCGAGACTGTCCACTGACAAAAAAAATGTACAGATGATATAGCTGACTCATTTGTTACAGCTACCCTAAACATAATATAATATCTATTATACATATCAAAATAATTCAAATCTGCAAATTTTTTAAGAAAATATCCAAAAGCAATGCTTTTACCTTTTCATGGAAAAGTTATTCTTACAGTTTTTGAAGACTTTTCATTTTCATTCCTGATTACTAAAATTATATTTCAAAGGGATTACATTTTTAGTGACATTCATATCTACATAAAATTTAATTGATTACATTAACATGTTTTCTATGTTCCGATCCCTTTTCACCCAAAAACAAAGTCCTTGCCTTTGAAACTTCATATTGAAGAATTCACTTCAACATATTTAATTGATAACTTATATTAAAATAAATTCATTAGCCCAAAAAAATCATTCAGAATTAAGCGTTATTGTGAAATAAGTCTGAACTAGAACTGTAAGCCGATTATATAATTAGATATCACAGAAGCTTGAAACAAAAGATGAAGAGGTAGGCTGACAACTTACCCATTTTCCTTGTCCACCTGATCCACATTCTGGCTGACAGGAGCAGGTTTATTCTCAGACTCCTGCGTCTCATCATAAATAGAAAACATTAAACCCCCACTTGGCTTTGGTGGGTCTATAGGTTGAACAACACGTTCTGAAATAATACCCAAAAATGTTACAATGAGCACTGCATACTCAAGTATCTAAGGTCTTTTAACTACTATGGAGAAGGGGGCTAAAGGCATTGACAGATGTGCAGCAATAAGTAAAATTTAGAAAAATGGAAATAACAAATAGATCATTATATCATCTATCTTGTGATAGGGATTTTTTTCAAATGAGGGCACCATCCAAAATATCTAAAACCCATTTTTCAAACTGTTTTTTGTCCAAAATCCTGCTCAAAACCCCTTTCAGGGCTCAACATTAACTTAAGGATTGCCCGACTGCCCGGGGCAGGTACAACCCCATGTCGGGCAGGTAGCTTGTCCACACTACCTGCCCGACAAGGCAAGTGAAGAATTCTGTATACCTTGTATAAATCTGTAAATTATTATATGATACCATATATTTCTATTAAAAGAGGCTGTCCAACAAACATTTTGTTTAAATGTCATTCTCTGACTTTTTTTGACGCAGCAAACAACAGAGACAAAACGAGTGATGATCCGCACATTACCGGTAATACAGCCCATTGTCGTAGTCATTGAAGCGTTTGAATAAATAATTTAACATTTAATTTAAGCGCTTAAGAGATATAGATTTAAAATAAATTTTGACAGCATGCAGAAGCGGAGGGCTAATTAGCTTTTATATGCATTCACTAGACCAGATAAATGAAACGAACATCATTAAAAGGAGAAAGAAAAGAACAGAAAAGAAAGTATCCTAGCTTGGAGAGAAAATATGTATAGCGACAGAATGATGAGAAATCAAGGGTCATGTTTGTCAAGCCATGTTACGATTTGTGGAGCTGGGTCTCTGGAGCTCTAGACACCTTTTTATTGACGAAACCAATAGCTTTCCTTTACCAAATATCATATCCATCAGGTAGGACGATGCAACACACGATTTTTACAATACAGTTGACATTTGATTGTACTCCAACAGTTTACTAGCTACAAAACAGTGTAATACTTTTTTTAGTTTTCAGGCAGGTAAAAATACCATGCGGTCAAATTGAATTTTGTCTTGAAAAGTTAATGTTGAGCCCTGGCCTTTGTGTAAGAACAAACACTATAATTCTTTACTAATAGACACATGTGTCCTGTTATGGAATTTGTTAGTATTTCAAACACAAACAAACAAGACATATCAGTACCTTGAGCAGTGATTCCACGGTTCTTCTGTGGGGCCTCCATGTCCATGCCCCAGCCCAGGTCCTTCTCTAGGTCCAGGGAGGCATTGAAAAATCCCTGTACTAACTGCAAGGCTTCCTTCGTATTTACTGTAGGTGAAGGTGCCGTCAAACTCTTCAACAAACACCACATAAATCACATCAGTATAAAACATCAAACCGATCAAGGAGACACTTCCTACAACCCTATTAACCACAACTAGAGATTTGTTTTGGTAAACAAAAAATGTATATCTCCCCTTTGATAGTTTAAATCTTATGGCCCAGACAAAACTTTCCTGAAAATATTGCACAAATTTTAGTTTCATTAGAATACCTTCAAACTTTTATGACCTAATTATAAGAGGAACTGCCTGTCGCTTAATTATAAAATACATCTATATATAAAATACCTTACTATAATGGAGATCATTACAGCAGTCCTCAAAACTGACCCCTCTCCTACAAATGATGGTTGGATGGAGATATCAATGCTATCATATTGCACACAAAATTAAAGAAAAACTAAAACACATTAGGAAAGACCCTGCTATGTTATCAGACCCCGCCATGTTATCAGACCCCGCCATGTTATCAGACTCCGCTATGTTATCAGACCCCGCTATGTTAGCAGACCCCGCTATGTTATCAGACCAGGCTATGTTATCAGACCCGTCTATGTTATCAGACCCCACCATGTTATTAGACCCCGTTATGTTATCAGACTCCACTATGTTATCAGACCCCGCTATGTTATCAGACTCGGCCATGTTATCAGACCCCGCTATGTTATCAGACCTCCCTATGTTATCAGACCCTGCCATGCTATCAGACCCCGCTATGTTATCAGACCCCGCCATGTTATCAGACCCCGCCATGTTATCAGACCCCGCTATGTTATCAGACCCCGCTATGTTATCAGACCCCGCTATGTTATCAGACCAGGCTATGTTATCAGACCCTAAGCTTGGCCGACATGTGACATTTTACACCTTGTTTGATACTGACCAAGTCCGCTTCACGTCACAGCAATATGTTTAGCCATTCAGATATGTAAAATTTTACATTGACCTTTCATCCAATGACCTTGAGGTTTGATCAGTTAGTTCCTGGCTTAACTCAGACCAACTTTGCATCATTATATCGTAACAAAATTTTAAGCAGTTAAAGAGACGTCAAATTTGACTTTGACATTTGATCAATGACTTAGGCCAAAAAAAATTAATTTCTTGTTTCTCAGGCCCGCCCGCATCCAATATGAACCCCCCGCACCACTCACTTTTTATTGAAATCAAAAAAATAAAAACGTCCGCGCCGAAAAAAAAAATCCGGAAAAAAATTCCGTCGATGGTTCCCGCATTATCCGGAATCTTGGCCGATCCGTGTTTAAGAATCTCCCAAATCAGATCATTGAAACGTTTGTTTTTTTCGCGCTTGATTTATTTGCAGTCGGCACATTGTTCGCCATGATTTCCGTTCAGATATCTTGCTCGGGGAATGTTTTATTACCGTGGACGATCTTATCGAATTATAGTGACAGTTGTTCGTTTGGAGAATTGTACAAGGGCTTACGGGACGGATCAATTGGCCCAGATGACTGGAGCTTCCCCCCCAAATTTGCCGACCATGACGTGTCGGCATGCATCGGAAAAAAGAAATTGGATAGTTTTGACAAAGTTTTAATGTCCACAGGGGTAAGTGAAGCAACCAAACTATTTGGCCATTATGTGAGAATTTCGTTACACGAGGTACAACGGTCATCGTCATCTACATGTATAAACAATGCCAAACCTGAGACGGATCCGGGATGTAAAAATGAAAACGAAACTGGTGAGAAAAAAACGGAACGCGTTTCAAGTGCTAGTAGATGCTGGTAGAAAGCTAACATTACCGACAATGTATAATACAGACAATAAAATCCGAAACGGTAAACATATCCAATTCAACAAGTTTGTGTTAACACTTCAGAAAGCCCAGTTGGGGTTCACCCATGCCTCAATGTCACATTGTATTTCAATTGTTTTTCAAGAAGAAAACCATGTCAATTTAATACCAGAAAATAAAGACAATGCTTGGATTTAAGAATACAATTTTTCATTATTCATTTTATGCACTTAACAAGTGACACAATTTCAAATCACATATTAAATACGTGTATATGTATTTTTATGTGTAACAGAAAAAAATAAAAAAGTCCCTCCCTCATCACATTTTTAGGGGGTAAAAAAAAAAAAAAAAGGCCTCCCTCCCTCATCTTTTTTTGGAAAAATGTGCCTGAGAAACAAGACATTAATTTTGTTTGGCCTTAGAGGAAAACTTTTGATCTAAGGTTTGCTAAATTATTAATACATGTATAATTAGACAGTGAGGGACCGATGACATCACCTTGGTGTACACTTTTGAATGTTTGAAATAATTTGACATTTTTGACCTCTGACCTTTGGGTTAATGTCAAATGACCTAATGATAGTGTACTGTACATCATCTATGAGAGAGTCAGGTATACTGAAAATTTCATCAGTAGTACTTTAATATTTTAAAAGTTATTGCCCCGACGATAAAATTCACACTTATTTGACACTTGACCTCAAGTGCACATGACATAACATCAATGCATGCACATCGGCTTATATTGATGTTATGTCTCCCTGCTTCCATCACAGACAACATTTTGAGAAAGTTTGATGACAAACAATCTGTATGAGATGATATATACCCCTACTAACAAAGTGCAAACTGTAGTTTACTCTGGTAGCTTTGACAATGGTTATTTAATTCTGGTAGCTTTGACAATGGTTATTTCATTCTGGTAGCATTGACAATGGTTATTTAATTCTGATAGCTTTGACAATGGTTATTTAATTCTGGTAGCTTTGACAATGGTTATTTAATTCTGGTAGCTTTGACAATGGTTATTTAATTCTGATAGCTTTGACAATGGTTATTTAATTCTGGTAGCTTTGACAATGGTTATTTAATTCTGGTAGCATTGACAATGGTTATTTAATTCTGGTAGCTTTGACAATGGTTATTTAATTCTGGTAGCTTTGACAATGGTTATTTAATTCTGGTAGCTTTGACAATGGTTATTTAATTCTGGTAGCTTTGACAATGGTTATTTAATTCTGGTAGCTTTGACAATGGTTATTTAATTCTGGTAGCTTTGACAATGGTTATTTAATTAAATATGTGGGGGGAAAAGGCTCAGAAGAAGATTACATGTATATGTTCAGGTTTTTAAACACGAAATATTTTGCTACATTGGAACTTTTTTGTAAAATAGGTAAGGTGATGAGCTGACCTGTCTACCACCTGAGAACTGCCTGAAGGAAGTTTGGCTGTCATTGGGTGTACTGAGACTCTGGTCTACCGGCGTACATCTCAGACTGGGGGGATTCACCGACACATCCCTCTTGTCAGCAGATTCAGACATCTGCGATGTGATGGGACGCAAACCAAAGTCCTCCGTCTGATCACCCGAGGCTGATCCACGTGACTGCATGTCTGATCTCAATGAATTATCACTTCCGAAGTTCAAATGTTTCATGGCTCCACTCTCTCTGAAAGTCAAAAAAAGGAACAATTTTTTTTAAAGATTTAATTGTAGTGGAGATGAGTTGAAGGAGAAAACAAACTATTGAAACAGTGGATAGTAAAGTACATTACATTGTATTCAATTTCATATCACATTTTAATTAATATTATGTTTTTCGTATCGCTTAAAGAGGCATCACGGTAAAACTATATTTTTTTATGCTTATTTAGAATTATTGTATATATGAATTAAATGTATACGCTTGTGGAAAATTAATGGGCGATTTACGCTGAAATATGTTCTCAAAATTTTCAATTAATAATTAAAAAAGGGAATCACTATTCGTTGATCAACGATTTGGACATGTAAATTTGTTTGCATCACATATGATAACGCATGCGCATAACAAGCTACATCGGTAAACAAAAAATGGCAATCCGCGTGACCTACATGTAACTACCAAGCGAAAAGTGGCCGAATGGTCAAATTTTAACGTAAGGATTATATTACGGAAGCATAATGAGGGATGGGAAGTATTCAAGGGAGAGACTAACAGCCCAATTGTTTGCATTGTTACAGTTTTCTTCTGGATAGCCGGTGACACAGTTTTGATTTGGTTTTGGGGCCTCCCAAGGGATAACTCTTTCATTCCTCTGTTACATGAAATGCGTGTGTAAAACTTGAAAGCGTGTATTGTAATATTCCCTTTATAATATTCCAGTAAAACGGCATTATTGAATTATATTGCTGAAGAGAAAGACCTTTTCACATTCAAGAAAAACCGTATGGGGGGGGGGGGGGGGATTACGTTGTAAAACGTCGGTATCCCGGGCGATTGAGTTTAATGTATACAGATTCAATTTGGACAAAATGAATAAATTTGTCATCATGTGCGGATAAAAAATTCTTGTCTTACATAATCTATAATATACGGATTGTACAAATATTATCGGGTTTGGACCCCGGTATTAAATTTGATATGAATCAAAATATATGCATTATATAAGTGAAGTCATTAATTTGTGAAAAAAAAAAATCATATACATGTATGTCCATGTCTGCAGTTGTGTTGAAAATGTTAACGAACCTATTAATTTACAATTTAAAAAAGTAAAATGAATCATAACATATATAAATGGATTAAGTATTGGACAATTATCTTCTCGACAAGTTCCAATTTTGATATATATATTATACATGTATTCTACATGTTTAGTGCGTGGTGCGTCATATGAGTGCACAGACTTCCGTGATACATATATAATTGTAAGTGTTAAAGTATGTTGACGCTGAAAGTTGGATAGATTTTAGATGAATATATAGATAGTCTGAAAAAAATCTTAAAGACATCGAGTTGTATAAAAAAAATGGGAATCATTTCATTTTATTTTTGTACTTTTCAATGCATGCACACCTTTTGTGAAATGGTTCTAAATTTGCATCGGTTTCAGTCAGGTACTGATGTCGATAAATGATGCAGATATGTCGACATAAATTTCTTCATATGAATATCGTGTGTAATTAACGTCTGATTATTAATGTGAATGTGATTCAATAAATTTATACACGGACTTTGTGTCTGGTTCATCATCGGACGTACATGTATATATATTACGCGTCCCCTCTTGGGCCCCTTCGTCAAATTGACCTAGAACGCTGTTACTTGACGCGTGATCAGCGCTATTTTTATCGGGCTTTCCTGAGGAATGCAATTTTTCAAGTGGCTAATGAACACATTTTGAGTGGACTTTGAATATTGAAATACAGTCAAACCTCGATTAATCGAACTTCGATGATTCGAATTTCTCGATGTGTCGAACTTTTAGCAAAGTCCCGATTTTTTTCATTATATAACACTACTTATTTACTTTTCATGAATCGAACTTCTATGAATCGAATTTTTCGCTGTATCGAAGTTTTAATCTGACCCGTTCGTTATGAAAACATTGAGAATTACAACTAATAAATCGAAGTGAAAATTTTACCTGTACGAGCGCAATATAGGCCTATTGCCCCGCGGAAAATTTCACACCTTCACGGACGCATGTGTCGATGTCCTGCAGTGAACAGTAGGCTTAGTCGGCGACCTATAGCTAGCTGCGATATTGTACAAATGTAGTTCTTCACGACGAGACGAATTTTTCAAAAGTGTTTAATCTGTAAGATTTCATTTAATTACCACCTCATGTGAACATAATGTTGTCAAAACAATGCAGGATTGCTGAACTATCGAGTGTTTACCTTGATAAAATATTTTGTTTACAGAATTAGCAGAACCAGTTCACGTGTGATGTTATCTCAAACTCGTTTTTATATATGGTCTGTATGGTCAAATATGGAGTTACTACGGCTTACTACGACTTCCTTATTTGGTCCGCACGCACGCGCCCATTCACAATTTAGAGGAACTCTTCAGAAAAGAAACAAAAGAAATTTACTGAAGTCTAATCATGGCTACCGCTACTCATTTCATTTTATGCTTCGTTAGGTAAACTTGATATTAACGATAATTCAGATGAACTTTAATTACAAGTTAGGTAGGAGATCGACAGAAATGGTTTAAGTTCGTTTATCGATGAGAACCAATCGGCCGATATATATAGGTGATCCAAAAATCGCCCCAGTGTGAATCACACCGGCTTGCTCCATTACGAGGCATGAGACCGATTTAATACACGGCCGGGGCAGAGCCATAGGGGGCCGGGTATTAATATTAGTACTACAAAAAAAGAGTGTATTTTAATATACTATTTTTTATAAATGTGAATCTACAATTTCCTACCCTGTGTTAGGTTACACTAGCCCGCATTGGTTATTCTTATATACAGTTCATATATACATAAAAGCCTACATGTCGATGTTCGATGTTCAATACTCATAAGTCGAAGTCCCGATGTTTCGAAGTTTTCACGACGGTCCCGCAAACTTCGATACATCGAAGCTTGACTGTAATAGGAAAATGTATCTGGTAGTGTAGACAGCATGTACATTCAAGAACTTCATTGTAGACTTCCCCGGGATGCCTCTTTAATCTTTTTGATGCATGATTTGACTTAAAATTTGGTCAGTTACCCAATATGAAACCTGCCAGGTACACCCCGCCCCCCAAGTATATGTTTTGTAAAATTCCTTTCCTCTAGTTACAGGGGTTGTGTTTGTGAAAATGTTTACCACAGCATATACAGTTAAAATGTCTTACTCCAAAATTAAGTTCTGGAAAACTTTCTTCTAGCACTGATCTAGATTTTAGATTGTTGATAAATCACACCCAAAATGAATAGGATTTATGGTTTATGGAGTGTTACCAGTTATTTTTTTGCAATCATACATGTGTATTCTAAAATAGGACCTAAACAAAATTCTTCTTTTTTTCTCTCAGTAGATTGCAGAGTGACCTTCAATGAAACAGAAGCCAAATCTTCACCTTTCTATAAAAAACCTTTGAACCAAATTTGAGCTACATGTTCAAAGTATTAAAAAGTATGTTTATTCATCCAAATTACAACTATATGACATGGAGAAGGAGACCATCTCTAAGGACCCCGCCGTTTCAAAATCAAGTCAATATCTAAAGAATATGTTTAAAATATGGGCAAGTTGTTTCAGACCTTGACAAAACTGAATTAAGTATGCGACACACCTCCAAATATTAGTTATCAATCATTATAAGATGACCAGCTACAATGTTATGGAGCGGAAATGAATGTGTGTTTCAGAAAGACGCACAGAAGCACAAACGCGTGGACAGATCAATCATTATAAGGCGTCCTCCACTTTGTGGTGGGGCCCTAATAATTAAAGCGTTTGGCTAACCTGGTCCTAAATCCAGACAGCTGTTGGTCGGAGGTGTCACTGATGCTTAGCTTAGTGGCCAATCTCTGTTGTAGTTCCATCTCCATAACATCCTGTTGGTGCTGCTGCTGTTGTTGTAGCTGTTGTTGTAGCTGTTGCTGCTGCAGCTGTTGTTGTTGTTGTTGTAGCTGCAGCTGTTGTTGTTGTTGTTGAGCCACTCTGTAAACAAAAAAACAAGCATCCAATGTAGTAATATGGAATGTAACAATTATCTCCTTGATGTCTGTCCAAATACATGTATATAACTTTTATTATGGTGGTTGACAAAAATATCATTCAAAACCTAATGTGGATGGCGTCTAAGTTGGAATATTGCATAAAAACCTCCTCAACTTTGTCGAGGTGAATTAAAAATCAAAAGGATTTTCTACTTACAACTGAAACTGTAAGCCAATGGTTAACTTATAGCCCCTGCCCCCTAAGGCAATGTTGATGACAAACAAATTTTGATCTGCAGATACATCAACACATTGTCCCTAACATCCCTTTGTAGTTTCATCAAAATTGGTTCACAGGTTTAGGAACATTTTTCCAGTCAAAAGTTCCAACAAAAACCTATGTATAGTGACCTGGTTATCATGGCAACCTAAATTTCTGTCAGAAAAAAAAAGAAATCTGCATGCATATCTACACATAGTCCCTTAATTTCGTGTGTAGTTCCATTGAAATCTTTTCATAGGTTTAGATGGACTTACGCTGAAAAATTAGTGTTACAAATAATTTGGGTATATTGACCTGGTTACCATGGCAACAAAAATTTACCATGCATGCACATTATCACATGATCCCTAACATTCCTGTGCAGTTTCACTTGAATTGGTTCACAGATTTATTAGTAGTTGTCTTGACAAAATGTTCCCCGAAAAAACAAAGTATAGTAACTTGGTTACCATGGCAACCAAATTTTTAACGCAACATAGATTATGCACATCTACAATGTATAAGGATTATTGCCACCAAGTTTCATTGAAATCCCCTCAGTAGTTTAGGAGGAGTAGCCGGTACATCATTGTCTACAGTCGGACGGATGGACAGACGGACGACCTGATTCAAGTATAACCCCCCCCCCCTCTAACTTCGTTGCGGGGGGTATAATGAGTCCCATATATGCTGTGACCCTGTGGAACTTTCAGAAAGCTGGCTAGTACCTCTCCATGTTGGCCTGTGCTTGTTGCTGCTGACATTGTAGGCGCATCTCTTCCTGTTCCTGTCGTAATCGGTCGCGTTCATGTTTAATTCTTTCAGCCTCCTGAGCCAACATTGCACGATTTCTCTCCATCTCCTCTGTAAAATACATGTCTCAGTCAAAATGATGTAACTCAAAATTTGTTGCTATCAAACAATTTGAAAAAGCATTTGGTTTTTTTATATTATATAATGATTCAAAGGTATATACTGAGTTTGTTTTGTACACAAACAGGAATTGAAAACTTAATTTGCGAGCTTTCGAAAACGTCTGTTTCCTTTGTCAAGCAAAGAGTAAGTACAATAGCCGAGTGTCGGTGTTCTGACCACTGAAATCAGCTCACTACCCAAAAAAGGGCGAGTTAGAGAAGTCAGTTGTCAAAAACGTAGCGCGACATTTCGTCCAAAAGTACTCCAATACTACAGGTCCCTAATAATTTTCTGAGATGTTACAACTCCGCGCGAGCAATCGATAAATAAAAGTGTGGATCATTATAGCTTTTTAGAAAAGGAAATATATAGGGGATGGATGGAAGCTGTTCATTTTTCTCTAGTATGAAAGAAAAATAAGGTTTTTGACTGTTTTGTAAAGTGGTCGAGGTATTTTCCGCAATTGAGTTGCATACCGTTGCATACCTTCTCTCTTTTTCAGTGTCTGATAATCAATTTTTTTTGTGAAAATAAACCGCTTGACCTATCAAGCTGAAATTTGGCAATCATTTTCATTATGGCTTTAGATTATTAATAACGTATTAAGAAAATTGGAAAATTTTGTTTTAATTATTTATATTTCACTATATTATCTATATATATATAGATGGTTATTCTCCTGGCCACAAGTGCCTGTGGATTAAAACTGCTAATTATCGGCTCCACAACTCTGCACCCAGAGTAGCCACATCCATCCTCCCATGGATAGAAGCAATTTATTTTCGAAAGTAGAAAAAGCATTTTCAAGCTTTTACCCCTATTTCCCCCAAGAAGCATTTTAAAAGAAAGTTGACAGATAAACGGACGGATGGATGATAAATGAAGGACACTGTGCCATGGTTTAAGTTCACATGACCTTTGGGCAGAATGACCTTACCTGTAAACCGCCTCTTCTCCTCCTCCAGGCCACGTTTCTCCTCATCAATGAAAGCCTTCATTTCCTGCTCCCTTTTACGTTTGGCCCACCAATGTTTGGCGCGGAGCTCTTCAAATGACAGTTCCTCTATGCCCATTAGTAGTTTCTCCTTGCAGTACATGATTCGCTGATATAAGAGTGTGATGAAATGGAAAAAAAAAATGTCTAAATACATACTTCACATATTTTATTTCTGGTTTTAAGCTTTCACTATTTAAAGTTCTTACAAATACTTTCAGTTCGCTGATCACAATACAGACATGAAATGGAGTTAAAGACAAGGCTAGTTTTTTCAATGATCTTAACATTGTTTATTCCAATACTCATGATGTTCCAGATACTACAATGTCATGTGGGAAGATGCTGGAGGCACTTTTTCAGAGAACCCATCACCCATCAAAAATTACAAAAAAAAAATAATTTGATAAAAGGAATTATGTGCAGATCTGGTTTTAACCCCACCATCCATAATATAGCCTCTAGCCAATATGATGGTTTACAGAAAAGAAATTCTTTTCTGTACTTAATAGTTCATCTTATATAGAACAAGAGAGAGGCCCAAGGGCCTTAACGGTCACCTGAGTTTTGATATAAAAGTACCAATAACTGCATATCTGGTCTTTAAAGAAGAAGATTGTTGAAATTTTAGCCAATTTGACCCTTTTGACCCTCCACACTGCCCCAGGGGGAGGCCAGAGTCAAAGTCAAAATTTGTCCAATATCAAATACCTATGGCCTGGTTATTATTCCAACCAAGTTTCAATTATTTCCAACTGAAAATGAACAAAATATATCAAAAGTGTCATTTTCCTGTATAAACTACCACGGTATGGTAAACTTGTCCCCCTCCCCAGGGCGAATGTGAAGTCTGGGGGGGGGGGGGCATGAAATTCACAATTTTGATAAAGCATCTTAAGACCTTTCAATTTATGAAGGGTATTTGATTCCAGCATATCTGGGTTTGGAGGAGAAGATTTATGAATTTTTTACTAATTTGTCCCCTTTTGGCCCCTAAGGGGTTAGGACCATATAATTTTGGTGCATCTTTGGCCAGGGAAGGTTCCTGTCAAATTTCATTAAAATTGGTTCAGGGGTTTTTGAGAAAAAGTTGAAAACGTAAATTGTTTAAAGACACATGACGGACAAAAAACGATTAGAACAGGTCACTTGAGAAAGTCTAAGGTGCCAGACCTAAAAAGATCATAATTCCAAAATTTTTAACCAGATGTCTTTCTCATGCTCGCAGACATTCCCTGTTGTTAGGAAGCCATGCTGTAACACCTGTATCTCAAATTATATCCTTTTAGTTGCTGAAAGTGTTAATTCAACCATAACCATAATATTAGCCCTAACATTATAGTATAGAAAATGTCTTAATTTGATATAATTAGAATTGTACTAACTTTTAAAAAAAGTTTTGTAGTCTTTATTATAGCTTTTAATAAAGTGACTATACGATGGACTGTTCTAATAAAACTATCCCTGATCTTGACCTTATACCTGTGAAGGAACACTGGGATTCAGATTTTCATCGTTACGTGCTTGGACTTGACTTTGAACTTGTGGAGGCATGCTAGGCTTCAAATTCTCGTCGTTAAATATTTGAACTTTTTGAGCAAGGTTGGGATTCACGTTTTCATCATTACACTTCTGAACTTGATGTTTAGCTTGAACAGGCATATTGGGGTTTGTGTTCTCATCATTATACACCTGATTCTGTCCATCTCTAGATGCTGCAATGAAATTAAACACCAATAGAAGTGACAGGCCATACAAAAATAGGGATGTATATAAACTTTATAAACAATACAGTATGTTCACAATAGTTCATTTAACTTACATTAATTACTGAAATTGCTTTGCTGTCTTTATTGAAACTGTTGCAGTTATCAAATGACTTTAAAACAAGAAGAAAAATCTTTATAATTGTTCTGAACATTCATATGACAAAACATAAAAATAAGACATGATAAGTCACACGTTATAATGATTGATATTAACATGTATGTAATATATATATAAATCTCAACTTACAGAGTTTGGAGTAACCAGCCCCAGGACCTGGTGCCTGGTTTTCCATTATCTGTCTCCTTTGCAACTCGCTATAAAATATCACAGGTACATCAGAAAACATAAACATTGTATTCAATATAAATAAAACAAGTGGGCTCTCTGATGTGACTATTACAAAAGAGATTTTAAAAAACATGTTGCAACTATTTCAAGTAACTTGAAATCTGATTTGTTTTCACAAGATTGCTATTAAAACATTAAAATACAAAATACTAATTGAACATCAATGCGATAGATTTAACAAGGTGGGAATTTTTATGGCATATTAAAACTAAAAACTAAAAAAAGTTGTTGCTTAGGGATTTTTCACCCTTGCAGTTTTCACAATTGGCAAAATTCTTGGCAAATCCTCAGGTTTTCTCCGAATTTTAAAATCCCACAGACGGAGTGTTCCTGTCTTATTCCCCTCATCATGATAGAATCTTATATATGTTTTACTCAATCTCTTATCTGAAGGGTTAATGCTTGACAACATATCTAAATCACACATCTCTGGAAAACTTATTTTTCATAGGGATTTTCCTTGAAATAACATGAACAAGAACATGTACTGGTTACATATTAAGATTCTAAGATCACTGTTTTCCTGCATGTTTCTACAACTTCAGACAGGGAAAACTTGTGGTTTTCTACTAACATGGCCATGTTTTTACGACAGGCTAGACACTTACTCCCTTTTCCTCCGCAGCTGGTCGAGTGGTTGTGCCTGACAGCGAATGCCTTCTTGAAGGATCATGTCAGCATTCTGAATGCTTCCTAATTGTCCAGTGGCACTGGCCCATGCTTCATAAAATAGGGCCAAAGCCACACCAATGCCTTGTTTGTTCATGTAGCTGTATATTTCCAGCGGTTCCTTGCAGAAGTTAGCCTGTGGGATGATATTGAATAGTGAGAAAGCATAACATTCACGCTCTCAATTATGTTACTGTGTGAGAAATTGGAGGTGGGGATGTTGGGCAGTCGGTGGTAGGGGTATGGGGGAGGGGAGTGCAGGCTTTGATGAAAATATATTTATCCAAATGAATGGACAATTTCAACAAGAGGCCCAATGGGCCTGCATCGCTCACCTGGTATCAATCTCTGACTTATATTATAGTGTAACCCTAAAGTCCCCTAAAATCTTTTAATGTAAGACATTTAGAAGAACATCTGAAGATTTAAACATATTTTACCTCTGTGACCTTATAAGACCACATCATTTTCATTTTCAAATTTTGTTTGGCTTCATCCCAGGACGCTACCAGCCAAATATAATGTCTCTAGGCAAATAAAGATCAAGGTCATTTCTTTTCTTTTCCCCTGTGACCTTGAATATAGGTCAAGGTCATTTCTTTTCACAAACTTTGTCGAGCTTTATCCAAGGAACCTTTCAGCCAAATATCATGCTTCCAGGGCTTTTGGTATTTCAGAAGAAGTCGTTTGAAGGTTTTAACAGATTTGACCCCTGTGACCTTGAATATAAGTCAAGGTCATTTCTTTTCGCAAAATTTGTCGGGCTTCATCCAAGAAACATTTCAGCCAAATGTCATGCTTCTAGGGTTTTTGGTATTTCAGAAGAAGTCGTTTAAAGGTTTTAACAGATTTGACCCCTGTGACCTTGAATATAGGTCAAGGTCATTTTTTTCCGCAAACTTTGTCGGGCTTCATCCAAGGGACATTTCAGCCAAATATCATGCTTCTAGGGCTTTTGGTATTTCAGAAGAAGTCGTTTAAATGTTTTAACATATTTGACCCCTGTGACCTTGAATATAGGTCAAGGTCATTTCTTTTCGCAAACTTTGTCGGGCTTCATCCAAGGAACCTTTCAGCCAAATATCATGCTTCCAGGGCTTTTGGTATTTCAGAAGAAGTCGTTTAAAGGTTTAAACAGATTTGACCCCTGTGACCTTGAATATAGTTCAAGGTCATTTCTTTTCGCAAACTTTGTCGGGCGTCATCAAAGGAACCTTTCAGCCAAATATCATGCTTCTAGGTCTTTTGGTATTTCAGAAGAAGTCGTTTAAATGTTTTTAACAGATTTGACCCCTGTGACCTTGAATATAGATCAAGGTCATTTCTTTTCGCAAACTTTGTCGGGCTTCATCCAAGAAACTTTTCAGCCAAATATCATGCATCCAGGGCTTTTGGTATTTCAGAAGAAGTCGTTTGAAGGTTTTAACAGATTTGACCCCTGTGACCTTGAATATAGGTCAAGGTCATTTTTTTTTTGCAAACTTTGTCGGGCGTCATCAAAGGAACCTTTCAGCCAAATGCCATGTTTCTAGGGCTTTTTGTATTTCAGAAGTCGTTTAAAGGTTTTAACAGATTTGACCCCTTTGACCTTGAATATAGGTCAAGGTCATTTCTTTTCGCAAACTTTGTCGGGCTTCATCCAAGGAACGTTTCAGCCAAATATCATGCTTCTAGGGCTTTTGGTATTTCAGAAGAAGTCGTTTGAAGGTTTTAACAGATTTGACCCCTGTGACCTTGAATAAAAGTCAAGGTCATTTCTTTTCGCAAACTTTGTTGGGCGTCATCAAAGGAACCTTTCAGCCAAATATCATGCTTCTAGGGCTTTTGGTATTTCAGAAGAAGTCGTTTAAAGGTTTTAAAATATTTGACCCCTGTGACCTTGAATATAGGTCAAGGTAATTTCTTTTCGCAAACTTTGTCGGGCTTCATCCAAGAAACCTTTCAGCCAAATATCATGCTTCTAGGTCTTTTGGTATTTCAGAAGAAGTCGTTTGAAGGTTTTAACAGATTTGACCCTTGTGACCTTGAATATAGGTCAAGGTCATTTCTTTTCGCAAACTTTGTCGGGCGTCATCAAAGGAACCTTTCAGCCAAATGCCATGTTTTTAGGGCTTTTTGTATTTCAGAAGAAGTCGTTTAAAGGTTAAAATAGATTTAACCTCACTGTGACCTTGAATATTGGTCAAGGTCATTTCTTTTCGCAAATTTTATTTGGCTTCATCCAAGGAAGCTACTGGTCATATATGAAGTCTCTATGCCTGACGGTATTTTAGAAGAAGTTGTTTGAAGGTTTCGACATTTTTGACCCCTGTGACCTTGAAATTAGGTCAAAGTGATTTTTTTTCGCAAACTTTGTTCAGCTCCTTCCAAGAAATCTACCAGCCAAATTTCATGTCACTGGGCCTTTCAGTATTTAAGAAGAAGTCGTTTAAAGGAAAAAGTTGACGGACGCAGGACGGACGGACGACGGACGCTGCACCATCACATAAGCTCACTTGGCCCTTCGGGCCAGGTAAGCTAAAAACTCCAAAACATCACGGGAAAATATATTTTAAAATGCAAGTGACTTGTGACAAATTGTCAATTTTAGTAATGTAAAAGTGACCAAAAAAAAAGAAAAACTTTTTTGATTTCACTAGTAAACTTCTTAAGCTAGTTTTTTTTGTGAAGCATAATGTAACTCGTACCACGATATTGGAAATGTACAGCATGACCAGCCACTATTGCTGTCATGGTATACAGGTATATTGCAATGTGTCAATAGAAATGTGTTGCACCACCTTATGAAATTGAAATACCGGTTTTTGTGGTACATGTTAATTTTGAGCACTCACATTCAATCTTGCCTAATTTTCTTCAAAATTTTGCATGAATTCCAAGAAAAACAGTAAAACAAAGTCATTCCTGTGAAACCCTTATTCTACTTTCTCTTTTCGAAATTTTGAATCTGCTAAATGTTTGAACTTTCAAGAGCCCCATCTTTTTTCTCATGCCCCTCTTCTACTTTGTCAAAATACAACAGCAAGCATGGCTGATGACAGCATGATTGTATGCCAAATAAAAAGGCAAAGAGTGCCATGTGGGGTCATTTTGTCTAAGACAAAACAAACAAACGAAGTCAATTGAAAAGGGAGTGGCCGTTTGTCAAATCAATATATTGTGGTACGTATCATGATACAGTCACTCTGTATTGCAATATATCGTGGTACAGTTTTCCCATATTGTGACAGCACTACCAGCAACACAACATGGTACCTACCCCTACACACATTAGAAGGTTTAATTAACATTATACCTAGTTCTGTAAGATTTTTGCTCACAAAAATTCAGATATTCATAGGAAACTTCAAATTCGTACATTTTGTTCACATGTAACAATATGAAATACCATCATTACCAAGGCGTCTATATCAGAAATCAAATTACAAATACAGAATAATGAATATGCCTCATATACACTTGGGTCACACAATTGGCTATGTTAATCTAACTAATATATAGCTATTTACCTGACATTTTTAGTGGATGAACAACTATTAAATGTATTTATTAGCATGTTTCTGAAAATAATATGTTTGTTCTCACATATTTAATCCATGCTGAAACATAGCGCTGATCATTTTTGTAACCTGGTATATTGTTGAATGTCCTAAAACAGCGATCCAAGAGCTCAACAAGGTTGCTCTCCTTTGTTCCTTCTGGACAGAATTTCTCTATGTGTAGTATATACCTACAAAGTGCAAATCATGGCATCAATCAAGGATCACATACACCAACATCCTGTTTTCTTTTCAATTATTTCTGAAATAGAGTTACAGATAATAAAGAGTTATCATAATTTCTCTTCCTCTTGTAAATTTCTGTATTATATAGACAGTATTTTCTCCAAATCTTAGCATGTATCTAAATGTGATCTTCAAGTCAGTAGTCTATGGTCCTATATACCAACTAATCAGAGATTTTTCACAAGGGTAAATATATTTGAAGCTCATGATCAGAAGTGAGAAACAAATCTGAATATTTATTGGCGAAATAATATGGTATCTATAAAGGAAGGTTGGTTGAGAAAATCATTAGAAATGAGCAAAATGTGGAGTGGGAGAGAGAAGAACTGGGATCAAATTAAAATACTTACAGTCGAACCTCATTATCTCCTAGTCAGCGGGACTGTACAAAAACTTTGAGTTACCTCAGAATTCAGTCAGTGAGTTCAAATGTTTACTGCAAGTTAGGCTGGGACGGTATTCAAGCTATATGAGATTGAGGTCACAAGGTTCGACTGTATAGATACTTATTCCACTAGATAACTTGAATCTAATACAGAAAACTAGTTGGATCTGTTGATTATATTACCTATGCCACACTTCAAATGGGTCATTTCCTTTGTAAGCTTGCAGTTCCTCTTCAAATACCCTGAAGTACAAATGTAGAACAAAATTATTAGGTGTTTTTTGTATACATTTTTTTCAAATTTTTTTAATATTCTTACAGTAATTAAGATAATATAATACAGTAATATTTGTCTCAAAGTTTCTGTCTATGATCTTTAGTCACTTTTGATAATATTTTATCTGTTGGTTTGAGACATATACACTGTCGCTGGATCCCCCGGGGCAGATCTTGGAACACCCATTAGGGTCAGCTCCTGTCTAGGGATGATGATGAGTAGAGTCAATATTTCCCACCTGGGCAGTCTCCATGTGTAGGTCACAAGTTGACTGATCTAATTAAATCATCAAATTGTACTGATTTGGACTCAAAACTGAAGATAATGTTTAGCTTGTTCAGGAGATTTTCGGACCGCATCTTTTTGTTGATTTAGTCACTCCCCGACACCATTTGGTATCAGACAAATTCCACATTTTTCATCTTGCAGTGCGCTCTGGCCCCAAACCAAATATGATGTCAGGACTCAGGGCTAGAGGAAACTCAGGCTAGGAGGCTGGGTATTAATATTTGTACTGGGGCCTGTGTAATATGCAGGCGTTCATCCATCCAACTATGTAGACTTACCACATGCATGCATGCATGCACACCTTTGCTTAACTATCCCCTGGTTATACCACATGACTGGAAAAGCTAGCTTGTCAGTTAGACAGTATTTCCCCCTCATATACGTATACCTAGCTGGACATACATACATACAGAAATTTTATGTAAAAAAGGATGAGACTACAGGCTTAATCCAAAATTAATCTTCTCCGGTAACAGCATTTGAAATGATAATATACATCAAATGAGGTTTATGACGGACAGATTTTCTCTGGTACTGATCAGCTGTGTCGACATAGACCATGATTTTACAGCAGCCATGGCTGATGCTTGTGGGACAGAAGACGGTGTAGGCCTACTTGTATTTATGGTATTGTCCTCTGGATCATTGTCAATCTGTAAATCATCTATGCCTAGGCTACAGTACCTGGCCTTGAGTATTGTCGCACCTAACATTCTCCCATAAGACTTTAGTGTATTTCCACCAAGTTTGAAAATATCATCATACAATAACAGCTTGGCCGATTTCATTCATTTTTTTCAAAATTGTATAGCCTACTTGATTGGGAGTTTATAAATAATATTTTTAAGTGCAGATCTGTACTCCTTATGCTATGTTGTCGAGGTGTTCAAAAGCGAATGAAATCTGTGAACTAAACATCACCCCTGATGTCAAACACGTTTGTTTACAAATTACACTTAGACCCTAGCCTACAGCATTTGATTTATCAGACGACTAAAGATCCCGTTTTTCATAAAGAAAACAATCGTGGCTAATTAAAGCACAACCATTCACTGTTCAAAAAGATGAATTATTCACACTTTGATTTCACAAAAACCACAATGCAGAATTATGCCACAGGTGCTTAATTCATAAGTATGATTTTTATTCATTCAAAATACTACCAGACTACATAAAACACAGCACCCTCAGACTCTTTGCCAACAACATCATCTTTTACAAAACAATCCACACTAACTACAAGACATAAACGCAGCAGGACAGTGGGAACAAGACTGGTTCATGACATTTCACCCAAATAAATGCAACATCATATCCACTTCTGTAGGACAGGAAAAATGCACAGCCAGACTGGGGTTCGAACCCGGGACCTTCCGAACTCTAAATGGAGTCCCAACCAATTGAGCTATATATCTGGTCACGAACAATCAATCCAGTCTAGATGCACTATATTCCTCCCTCCTTTAATAAAGTCTTTGGGGTCAAAGTTTTCCAACCCGAAGACATCACAGTTTACAACCCATGAAGGTTCGGGTATCCTTTTGCTTAGTATGCACCCAGTACTTAAAAAGTTTGGTCACAGGCACCAAATGTAACAGGAGAAGAAAAATGCACGGCCTGACGGGTTCAAACCCCGGACCTTCAGAACTCTAAATGGGTGCTCAACCAATTGAGCTATCTTGTCGCCGACAATCGACCCGGCCTAGATCCGCTACACCACAAACAAACTCACTAAAATAATATACAACTACAAACTGCAGAACCTGCACACACTGTAACAAGGCGACGCCACCAAACACCTCGGACTTACACTACAAAAAAATCTCAAATGGGATACACACATCAACAACATGATCACCGCAAAGGCCAACAGATCACTAGGCTTCCAAAAACGCAACCATAAAAAAACTCCCAACATATAAAAGAATATGCATAGAAAGCCCTAGTGAGATCCAAACTGGAATAAGGTCACTGCTCTTCCATATGGGACCTGCACAACACGAACCATATCAACCAGATAGAGAAAATACAATGCAGAGCAGCACGGTATGTGCAAAACACATACCAAAACACAAGCTCAGTAGAAGACATGGACAAACTAAACTGGCCCACACTCCAAACATGTAGACTCAACACCAGACCCCTACAGACTCATATTACTGTATAACATCATTCACCATCATGTCGCAATAGACCAAAACACCATCTTACACCCAGCAGACCCTAGGATAAAACAAACACACCCCTACAGACACCTATCTGCCATGATGCAAGTTATGGACACCTACAAATAGGCCTACTCTAGATCTCTTCCCATACTTAATAGCACAATGGAACCTCCTCACGATGGCAGCAGTACAATGCCCTACACTACAGATATTCAAGGCACATATACACAACGCAGCCATTTTTGATCTCTAACACACTCTTTCAACTCACGTTTTTATTCTTATACTTACTGTTGTCTAGATCCACTAAAAAATCTAATGCACCCTCTGTAAATAACAATTTCTTTCACCTTTTTAATAACGTCCAGTGTCCAATCTACCGTCCCGTAATCATCATGTTTGATGGAGGGTGAATGAATAAGAAGAAGTAGTAACAGACGAATACAGTAGATATATTTCATAACAATATAATGCTAATGTCAAACGTTTATATGTTGGATAGGCCTAATCCCCATCAACCTAGCTAGAGCTCGGTGGGTCTGAAAATTCAATGTAGTGGTTAATCTCAACATGTTAACATATACAGAATATATGATTATTCTAATATTATCACAATTGCTGCTTAGGTATAGGCCTAGCCTACCGTCTATTCATCTTTCAATTGTTTCCTTGTCTGTTTTTGCTTCTGTTTATTTTGGAATCCGACTGGGCGGTCTTCCGCTTTTCAAAATGTCCGCCTTGCGCATGCCCAGTCTTCACAATCAAATGTTGCCGAGTACAGCGCTAGCATTGAAGTTGAAGTTGAAGACTCTTTTAAAATTAGGCCTCTTTATATAGCTATCAACTAGATCTGGTTAGGACTGAACGGCCCAGATGGCTCGGAAATATCAAAATAAAAGAACGCAAACGGGATATATATGCCAGATTAACTAATTATCTGAGTTCAAAATAATTCACTTGATTTTGAATGTTGAAAGCTAAAGAATGGTTAGCTTTACTTTTAACAAAGTACGGGGGATATATGAGCAGTTTTGGTCAAATATCATCTATAAATGTACGAATCGATATCTCGCTTCATCAAATCAGAGACGTATAATTACATTTGAGGAAACTTTATCAAATATCGCACGAAAGTTCCCCATGGCACAGCTAGGGACCTGAGAATTTGTTACAGCTGGTTTTGGACCTAAGACTAAACTAGGGTGCGCATGTTTAGCGTAATTTTACACGTTTGGGGGGTTTAGATCAATTTTCGATAAAAAAACAGATAATTGATCTAAACCCCACAAAAGTGTAAACTTACTCTAAACACCCTAGTTTTATTAAGGCCCAAAACTTGCTGTAACAAATCAAATCAATCAATCAATCTGTATTTCCCCCATACGGAGATATTTATGTCAAGCAACACGTGCACGTGTACTGTAGGCCTAGTTACAAAGTGTAAGGTGTCATCATTGCTTGTGCTATCACGAAGGCAGCACTGACAAGATATGTCTGTACTGTTTGGTATAACAGTTTATCTAGTAAGAGCATAGGTTCTTACCACGACCTATTTCCCCAATGTTGCAGTTGTACAATGTTGCAAAATGCCCCCAAGTACATTGAAATATATACATTGTACAACAAGCGAAAATAGGTTGTCATGTACTTTTAAAAAACAATACACACATTTTCAGTTTTTCCAACTCAACATTTAATTAACCTTACAAAATACACACATTTTCTAATCTTAAAATATACACACATTTTCAGCTTTTCCAACTCAATAGACAATTCACCTTTGCACAAATATAACAAATGTCTTGAGCGACACTGTACAAACGTACCTTTGGTCAGTGTTTTTGCTATTTTAGTGCAAATAAAACAGATCACTTCAAATTAAATTGATTGTCACTGTACAATTATTAAGGTATAATTGTCTGGTTTTACACGTACCTGTGATTCGCGTTTCAGCTTTAGTTTCATTTGTATCAATTATGGCGTGTGTTTTCCTTTAAATTAATAAAGTCCTGTATATTCGAGGCGATCTACATTCAGAATTAACAGGCGGTCCGAACCGTGATTTGTGTTTTTCGTAGGTTCCGGTCTTTCTTCGGGTAATTCCACGTTGAAACTTTGGGAAACAGAGTCCTCTAAATATTCTGAAATGTCATACTTGTCCAGAACTTGTGGAACAGTGAATTCGTCCAAGTCATCAATGTTTTTCAGGAAGTCTTAAAGTTCTTTACAAAATCTGACACTTTGAAATAGCATGCTTGGCAATAAAGTGAGCGTGGGTGGCT
Organism: Mimachlamys varia; assembly: GCA_947623455.1. Classification (NCBI taxonomy): domain Eukaryota; kingdom Metazoa; phylum Mollusca; class Bivalvia; order Pectinida; family Pectinidae; genus Mimachlamys; species Mimachlamys varia. The sequence goes on from OX392527.1 coordinate 53,820,506, forward strand.
TGTCTAATTAATAAAAACAATAATAAATCCATAGGCGTGCCTATGTGTATTATCAACTCTGGATTGACAGAATCAATAGCCAATCAAATTGAAGTAAGCATCATCAACCCAGGATTGACAGAATCAGTCCAGTGATTCCCACGCCTACCCCAGTTCAGTATACATTTTAACATTGTAGGTAAATGAACATTGTTCTCGATGAAAGAAATATGTCACATCTATGATACAAGTAGGTTACACAGGTTATATCCTGAAGAACTCGTAAACTATGGTGTAACCAATACATATATATACATCTTGAAGCTGCCTTACATTTGCCGGAATCTTTAGTAGTTCAAGGATATGGTAGTTATCATGGATATGCTTGAATCGACTAAAGTCGGAGTCACTATTTAGTCTCTCACAAAGAAACTTATTTTCAACGGAAAATATAGCGCGATTCACTAATCTTTTCCATTCTAGTTTTCCTGGAAAATACTGGTTCCTAAGATAAGTGTAGAACCCGGCCAATGAGGCCATATTTGATCAGAACAGTCACTATATATCAGGAATGAATCCTTTTTGTACCTTCATACTCGAACCTTCAGAATAAAGGAGGTATTGATATGTTCACATAAGAAATAGTTGTTTCACTAAGTATTTAGTCATGTGAGATCAGTTTTTGTAGGAAAATAAGTTTCATTCTAGAAATTTTAACGTCAATCCTTGTGAGGCCAAGAATACTTTCAACCATGTCTGAGCGGGTAGGTTAAGGAACATTTACCATATGTTTCACAGCGTAGTGTTGGAACTGTCGTATTGTTTTGATGTCCGTAATAGACAGCTGGTAATTTACATGGCTGTTAATACATATATGTGCTGTAATACAGTGATACAGAATATATAAAGTTCTCTTGATAACCAAAGAGCATAATTATAGCTCATACAGTTTGAAAGTGTCTCATAAGCCGAATACGGCTTGATATAATGTTCATTTTAATGATGTTTTACAGTTTGTAAATATTATCTTCAGGTTGGAAGCACGGACTCTGATCTAAGTCCGTGGTTCGAAGGTATGATTTATGTAAAGATTATTTTACACAACCAAATTATGTTTTATGTGACGGTTCGATTACTAGTACGATATGTACGTATACCCTGTCACCTTCATCAGATTAATGACCAACAAATTAAAGAGTATGCATACAACATATAATTATGTAACGTTTGTACGAGTTGGTAAATGACAAATCGGTCATTTCGTCTACGCTGTTAGGCACATTATATAAGTACAATAGATAACATAAAAAAAAACATTATTTGGTTGTGTAAAATAATCTTTACATACATGTCTTACATAAGGATTGAAAGTATTTTTTTTAACTTTCTTAGTGCTATGAAAGGTCAGCCGTTACATCCATATTGAATGAAGCCCGCAAATGTAAATTTATATTCTTTTATGAAAGGCATTTTGGCTTGTGATGTTCATATAGTGGGTTGCAGCGCAAATGTAAATATAGTATTTATTGTACATTTGTAATATGATGTATGACAGTCAAATGAAATATCATTGTATTGTACAGGGACGTGTCTATATGTCTCACAGCAGGGGCGTATGCATTGTACGTCCCTGCTCTCAGCTTGGAGTTAAAGTGTACATCACGGACTTAGATTAGAATTGAATGCAGTTTACGCAAAACTGGATTAGATCAGTTTTATCAGGGACGTATTATGTCTCACATATATACGTCCCTGGGTACCGTTTCACAAACAGGGTGTAACTTACACCCGGGTGTATCTACTTACGTGTACGTAAGTCCCCGTTCGTAAGTTACGTAACAAGCGTTTCACAAAACCGTATTTAAGTTTTCCCGTAAGTTACGTGTTAGTAAATTCTTACGAGTTTACGTAAGTACAAATTTCGCGCAAAAATTGGAGGAACTCTTCAAATGGAGATGTAAAAGCTATGTAAGATAGGCGCGAATGTATCAGCCAAATGAATACAGTTAGGAGAATTAAAAAGGCAAATATTGTTTATTGGTGTTCAAAATGTTCGTTGATACGAAAGATATTTCTAGATGAATATGTTATGTTAATTACATACCCATATTCAGTTTGGTGCAAGTTTTTAATCTATTCAAACTAGTAAAACTTGGAGAAACATAACCATTATTGTTATATTTATAAATAACACAGGAAAACAGTTTTTGTCATACGTGTGCCCCGATTACAGGCCTCAAACTCGTGATCTACGGAACCAAATTGCCTAAATACAGCCCCCAATTGATGTGTCAATGTCTCAATGATCATAGCCTGGCAAATCTTCTGTTGTAGATGATGTGAATACGGAGATCGCAATGTATAACGGTTACATGTATACATGGATACGAATTGTACAAATATCATATATATATATATATATATATCAAACACGGTACAAGTGCGACTAGTATAATTTATTTGGAGAATTTAGATATGCTACTGGATATAAGCTAAGCTGTTCTGTAACGGACGTTATTTGTGTGGGTTTTTTTTTACAATTGTATCAAACAAGAAACATATTCGACTTACATATTTATTACTCTTGTTGGTCCGCATGGTAATGTGCGGTTTAGTTTTCTTACTGTGGTACATCGCAAACGTCAGAGAAGTGTACCGTGGGTTTCCAACGATGACTCTGGGAGGAAACCAGAGCAGGTCGGGCAGGTAACACTATAAGACTCTTTCATGACCAGGGGTGTAAGATAGGGAAATTCAACCCGAAGGGTTTTCAAATTTGGTAAAACCCGAGGCTTTGCCGAGGGTTTTGCCAAATTTGAAAATCCTGAGGGTGACATTTCCCTATCTTACACCTTTGGCCATGAAAGGGTATTTTTCTCTCATTTCAACTATCTGAATAAGTTCAAAAACCATGAAAATACTTTTGACTAGCCACCATTTCGAAAATATCAACTTTTTCCTTGAGCTTTTTTGAAGAAAACAAATGATACAGCAAGATTACGCATACCCCATATTTGCAAACTTAGTTTGCGCAGAAAAAACAATCTCAGCTTTCTTATGTACACGGTTAAAATATTGTGGAAGGTTTTAATTTCATCACGTCGCCATTTTTCCTTGTTGGCATAAGATTTTACCGAACTCGTGACGTCACGTCATTGTTGCGCCATTGTGACGTCACGCCGTAGCTGTATTGCATATGGGAAGATGTGTAATACAACCATAGCGATCATAGGTGTATTGCCCTAGACAGGCCAGTATTACACACCTAGAAATGAGAGAAAATACATATCTTTCCACGTCTAATCGAGGAATCGAACCCCGTCTGCCACTGCACCACCCAACAGCCCACATTTGTGTCTTAATAATGAAATGACACATCCGATTTATTAAATGAAAAGGGGAGCATTGATTATAAGACTCTTTCATGGCCAGGGGTGTAAGATAGGGAAATTCCACCCGAGGGGTTTTCAATTTGGTAAAACCCGAGGCTTTGCCGAGGGTTTTGCCAAATTTGAAAATCCCGAGGGTGGAAATTCCCTATCTTACACCCCTGGCCATGAAAGGGTATTTTTCTCTCATTTCAACTACCCGAATAAGTTCAAAAACCATGAAAATACTTTTGACTGGCCACCATTTTGAAAATATCAACTTTTTCCTTGAGCTTTGTTGACGAAAACAAATGATACAGCAAGATTAAGCATACCCCATATTTGCAAACTTAGTTTGCACAGAAAAAACAATCTCAGCTTTCTTATGTACACGGTTAAAATATCGTGGAAGGTTTTAATTTCATCACGTCGCCATTTTTCCTTGTTGGCATCATATTTTACCAAACTCGTGACGTCACTTCATTGTTGTGCCATTGTGACGTCACGCCGTGGCTGTATTGCATGGGTAGGTGTGTAATACAACCACAGCGATCATAGGTGTATTGCCCTGTACAGGCCAATATTACACACCTAGAAATGAGAGAAAATTTTGTCCGACTCCAATTCTTATGCACGACTTTTCTCTGATCAATCCTTTATCTAACGCTTCTCTGTTTTGCGTCGAAAAGCAATAAACACAAAATGAACGTTTTTTTAAAAATGTTTTAACGATGTTTCTTTGACGCATTAACAACCAAAACATACTTCAACGTATTGAGGGTTTCTTTTGTGTACATATTCTTATATATGTACCCATTTCCAAATTTCTAACATACATGTTTATTGTGTGGGATTTCACGATGCAGCCTTCAATAGTAATAGGTCAAGGAATAGTGATAAAGATAATGCTGTAGCTGGGGCTCGAACCCGCGACCATTGGCTCTCCAGCCCGACACTCTACCGCTGAGCTAAAGGGAAATACCATACTGTACCAATTGTAAGGCAATCCAACCAATGCACATCTTTTACACAATAATTCTTACATAAGCTGAGTGAACGAAGATATATAATATTGTTGTCTTCAAGAAAAACGTCCCACGAGGTCGAGTTTAATGTGGTGTCGATGGTTTTATTAATAGGACATGTTAAATATATTTTGTTTGAACATGAAATTTAGAAAATAACAAATACGTAGACATGATGTAGACATTTTGTGATAAAACTGATAATGATCCTGTACCAGAAATAAACTCAACTAAGAATGATCCTGTACCAGAAATAAACTTAACTAAGAATGATCCTGTACCAGAAATAAACTTTACTAATAATGATCCTGTGCCAGAAATAAACTCAACTAATAATGATCCTGTACCAGAAATAAACTCAACTGATAATGATCCTGTACCAGAAATAAACTCAACTAAGAATGATCCTGTACCAGAAATAAACTTAACTAATAATGATCCTGTGCCAGAAATAAACTTTACTAATAATGATCCTGTACCAGAAATAAACTTAACTAATAATGATCCTGTACCAGAAATAAACTCAACTAATAATGATCCTGTACCAGAAACAAACTCAACTAATAATGATCCTGTACCAAGAATAAAATCAACTAATAATGATCCTGTACCAGAAATAAACTCAGCTAATAATGATCCGGTACCAGAAATAAACTTTACTAATAATGATCCTGTACAAGAAATAAAATCAACTAATAATGATCCGGTACCAGAAATAAACTTAACCTTGGTACTAATAATGATCCTGTACCAGAAATAAACTCAACTAAGAATGTTTTACCAACCTACATTTGCCCCGTGTTTCTCCCAATTGCAACTATTCCTTTAAATCCCTCAAAACAGCAAAACTCTTTTCAATAAGAGTTTTTGATGAAGGATAAATGCAGTCATCCCAAAGATTACATAAACTTGCCAAGTCTTGCTGAAGGTGAGCAAGCAAAATACCTATAATAAGTAACAAACATGTTATTTCTGCTTCTTTATTTGGTAATTTAAACATCATTCAAATATTACATATTCATAACATGTTGAAATCTTGAACAGAGAATCTGATAAATTACACCATCACGTTACAAAGGTCCAGTCAACGTAATGCTAATTAGTAAAAAGGTAGTAATATAGCGGATATACCTCAAAAGAATAGTAAAGAGGTATAGAGTGGTCATATCTCAAATTATATTGGAATATAAGAAAGATTTTGATTCAGTAAATATTCAGTAAAATTTAGTTATGTCTTACAACAGCTTTACATTATTAAAGAAAATCAGACACAAATCTCTGTAAAATGTTGATATAATTTTTTCCTACTTCAGACACTCTGCCAAAAACTAAGAAAAGTGGTTTGAGAGAAGATTAAGCACCACAACAATAAAGGTTACTGGGGGGGATTGGCAGCACAATATCAGTTTATACATATTTTTAATGGAGTTATTGCCCCTTGTAAAATGGAGCTATTGCTCCTTGTAACACTACTTTGATTAATCTTGAATAGATATTGCTCCTGTTCCTCTCGCCATAGGGACATGAACACAAAATAATCTATATTCAAGCTCAAATACAAGTACATGTATTAATTAAAAAGAACAGAAGGTCATGATTTTCATCACATTATTTGACATAATAATAATAATAATTTGAGGTTCTTATATACCGCTTTATCACAACCTAAACGTCGCCTCAAAGCGGTTCACAAATTATTATCCGTGGTTATAGGGCATTAGCAACTAGCCGAAATTGTTCTAAACTACCTGGGGAGTATACAACAATTGCTGCCATTTCGGCGCTCACAGCTAGAATTCTTCAATTTCTAGCACTACCCAATCACATACTGATTTACAGCTGAGTAGACAGGAACAAGCAGAGTAAAGTATCTTGCCAAAAGATACAACACAAGTGCTGTGACTCAAACTCGCAACCCTTCAATCATGAGCCCAGTGTCCTAGCACTAGACCACCATGCCTCCTGAACATAAGACTTCTAAGATCAAATCTGAAACATGAGATAGTTAACAGATCTGCAAAGTTTTCATTACAGGGGCTTCTTTTTTCTATTTTCATTCATAAAGTGTACCGTAATTTCCTGTAAATTGCCCGCGGGCTATATACGATTTTTTACATCAGAAGATGCCTATTGCGGCCTATCTACCCGTGCGGACTATCTGTATTTTTTAAAACCAAATGATTAAATAATGCGTGCTATACGTTTTTAAATGTTTCCACTTTTATCAATATGTCGATCTACGCTATTTGTAAACAAAATATATCATTGATAAGTTAATATTGAGCGCTATTTATACACATAAACATATATATTTACAAAATAAACACAATATTTCCATCATTTTTCTCTGATTTCCAGCATTCAAAATGATTAATCACAAAGTCACATACGAAGTACACTTGTACTCACCAGGTATACATTCGACGTATAACCTGCCGGCAATCTGCCAGTGCGGGTTATCTGGAATTTATTTTACAAAAGCCTCAAAAATGCCTTAATTTACTTCCCGCAGGCTTTATGGTGCGGGTAATAAACAGGCAATTACAGTACAACAGAAAATGGTAAACAATTTGGAATTTTAGCAATAAAATTTTTTTTTTTAAGGAATACCATTTGAAAGTATTAGTGACTGAAACTAATAAAATCATGAATACTCATGAAGCATGTTAAATTCACAATTCATTGGTTCATCTACAGAACAAAATTCAACTGTGAAGATAACATATATCTATATATACAATCATATATTAAGTACTATTCAATATGCAGTAATCATTTGTCAAAATAGCACTTCTCATATTTGTTACCATATTGACTTGTAGTAGCCACGGCAACGTCTTTGTCACACATGATTTTAATACCAATTACACAGTGTCATAAATCAAATTAATATTGATGAGCCTTTAACCAGAAAAAATACTGACTGGCCATGAACAGATGCTCAAAAATGACGTAAAATAATATTTGCTTTAACAAAAAGTCATTTTGATGGAAACAATTTTTAAAACAAAATCAGATACCAGGGTCCGTTTTCATTAAACCGTTCTCGTGATCAGGCATGGATTCTGTGCTCAAACCAGCTTTCTCGAAATTCACCTAAATCATGTCAACGACCAAAACGTCAACTGTAAATAGTGAAAATAGTCTTCAGCTTTACAGATCTTCATTTGTTTACGAAAACTTTAACAAAGCAATCATTTTTAAATGAATTATAGCCAGAACAAGAAATTGGGTTTGAGCACAAAAGCCATGCTGGAGCATGAGAACGGTTTCATGAATACAGGCCCAGGTACTTGTAAAAAAAATTTCCTCACAACGCAAATAAACAATTCTAATGCTGAAACAAATTTTTGCTTTCTTGCTCACAAAAAAATATCCAAAATTTTTCTCTTTAAATTGGTCTCAAGTCATATTTTTCTATACCTAAGACAAGTCTTTTTCAAAAAAGTTCTTGCAAAATATTTTCTTTTCTGTTTCAAGTAAATTCTCATTCTCACATAACTTCAATAATTTTTGGGAATCCAATTTTCCAGTAATTGTAAATGTTACATGTGAGCTGACTTTCTTCTTAAGTCACTACCCAGATCTTCTACAGGATCAGCTTCTCAATAAACGTATCTAGTATGTCATCTTCTTGTAGTCCAATAAATTTATCCAGAACCTGTCCATTTTTTATTCCAAGTACTGTTGGTACACTGTTAACCTGTAATTTAAACAAAAATATAATGATTTTCTGAAGATCTATTATGTATATATGAAGTTTTTCCTCGTTTTTAATTTCTATCATCTTTGATGGCTATCAAAGAAATATCTTTCATCCCTTATTAAACAATTTTAACCTTTGATTGAAAAAATTCAAAAGTTTCATCAGGGATGTACAAGTTAATGTTTTGAGGAAAAGAGGTAAACAAGGTTTTGAAAACTGAAAATGTAGAAAAAGAAGTAAACAAGGTTTTGAGAACTGAAAATGAAGAAAAGAAGTAAACAAGGTTTTGAGAACTGAAAATGAAGAAAAGAAGTAAACAAGGTTTCACATAATTTACAACTCCAAAACATTATACCAGGAATACAATGAATGTAAGTTTCCTGAAAAACTCAGAAAAATATGAAAATGCTTGCAGTAGCCTTGATCAGATAATAAATCCTCCCCCAAGATTCAGCACTGTTATGCTGTGAAGCACTTACTTATATTTTAAATTCGCTTTACTTAAATTGAACGTCTTTTGCCTGTGACAATAATATATCAGGATATGTTCAATACATTTTTTTCTGTATTGCAATATATCGCAATACAATCTAGGCATAGCATGGCATTCCTAGCATATAGTGACCTACTTCTTGCATTCCACTTTCCCAAGATGTCCTTGAAAACCAAATCTAATAATTTTCCAAATTATGGTGAAAGTTCACGTTATAGTTCATAGTGACCTTATTTTCAACAGTTAAAGTCAAAGGTCAAAGCATACACTGAAGGTCACAGTGAGGTTATAGTGACCTTCTCCACACTGCCATCCACCACCAAAGATGTCCTTGTCTGGTTACTCCAGGTGAAATATATTAGTTTAGTTATGTCTCAGAAAAACTCCTTGGACAGACAGAAAGTCAGACGGATGAATCAAACAGCAGACAAACAATACCTTACCCCATATTCAATTGCCAAATCTGTGTTCTCATCCACATCCACTTTTGCTAGGGCAATTTTTCCCCCTTTACTTGAGATGAGGGATTCCAAGCGTGGACCTAACAGCTTACATGGACCACACCACCTGATGAAAAAATGTCAAACTACATTGAAATCTGCAGACAGCAGTTTATGAGAATATGAAAAATATGTTTATTTACCAGTGTGGAGGAAGACTACACTTCAAGATGCTCATAAAAGGATGATTCCAATTTATAGTAAGACGATTTTACACACTGATTGAATTATAAAGGCTAAAAATATACTGTAGAGGCTGAATAACTACTTTAAAGTAAAGACAATAAGATCAACATCCAAATTTGAATAAAACCATAATTGTTAACCACTGAAACCTCCTATGAGAGAGATCTCCCTCAATCCACTTCTCCATAGAGGAGGTTATTGTGTGAAATGCATCAGAAACTGCTTTGCTCAATTTATCTTTCCATTTTAATGTATCAATATAACTCTAAAAAAACATTAATTTGACCCAGACACACCTGTTATGGTCATTACTCACACCCTGCAGTAATTTACTAGATCATTTTTCTACAGGACATAGATTTCAGTTTGTGTGAGTTTGGATATAAATGAAGGAGACTTCAAGGTAAGATTGATAAATTTGGTCAAAATTAGGGAGACTCCCTCCTAATGAGGGATGATTAATGGGTATGTAAAAGTCTCTATTGTACTGTCAGACTGAGTCTCAATGTTATATGGACAGTCTGTAGTATATTGTACTGTCAGACCGAGTCTCCATGTCATAGGGACAGTCTGTAGTGTATTGTACTGTCAGACCGAGTCTCCATGTTATAGGGACGGTCTGTAGTGTATTGTACTGTCAGACCGAGTCTCAATGTTATAGGGACGGTCTGTAGTGTATTGTACTGTCAGACCAAGTCTCAATGTTATAGGGACGGTCTGTAGTATATTTGACTGTCAGACCGAGTCTCCATGTTATAGGGACAGTCTGTAGTGTATTGTACTGTCAGACAGAGTCTCAATGCTATAGGGACAGTCTGTAGTGTATTGTACTGTAAGACCGAGTCTCAATGTTATAGGGACGGTCTGTAGTGTATTGTACTGTCAGACAGAGTCTCAATGCTATAGGGACAGTCTGTAGTGTATTGTACTGTCAGACCGAGTCTCAATGTTATAGGGACGGTCTGTAGTGTATTGTACTGTCAGACAGAGTCTCCATGTTATAGGGACAGTCTGTAGTGTATTGTACTGTAAGACCGAGTCTCAATGCTATAGGGACGGTCTGTAGTGTATTGTACTGTCAGACCGAGTCTCAATGTTATAGGGACAGTCTGTAGTGTATTGTAGTCAGACAGAGTCTCAATGTCATAGGTACAGTGTGTAGTGTACTGTACTGTCAGACCGAGTCTCAATGTTATAGGGACGGTCTGTAGTGTATTGTACTGTCAGACCGAGTCTCAATGCTATAGGGACAGTCTGTAGTGTATTGTACTGTCAGACCGAGTCTCAATGCTATAGGGACGGTCTGTAGTGTATTGTACTGTCAGACCGAGTCTCAATGTTATAGGGACAGTCTGTAGTGTATTGTAGTCAGACAGAGTCTCAATGTTATAGGGACAGTCTGTAGTGTATTGTACTGTCAGACCGAGTCTCAATGTTATAGGGACGGTCTGTAGTGTATTGTACTGTCAGACCGAGTCTCAATGTTATAGGGACAGTCTGTAGTGTATTGTACTGTCAGACCGAGTCTCAATGTTATAGGGACGGTCTGTAGTGTATTGTTCTCATTGAAAGTGTGATCATCACTTACTCGTAAACCTTTAGTAAGGAGAATACTTACGAAGCATGGAAGTCCACAACAACAGGGATGTCACTCTCCATCACTCTCTTCTTGTAGTCTTCTGTATCCTGTACATTAAAAGCCTTAAACTTGGTCTGCACTATACACTTTCTGGCTGGTGTTGTGGACAAACATTTTGGTGCCGAGACACAGATGTTCTGTTGTGTACACCGCTGCAAGACAGCATAAGTCACATTTGATGTCTGCCATGGTTTCATCTGTGCTCCAAATCTGGAGGATATACGGGCGAGATAACGACTGGCCATGTCTGTTGTTTATTTGGTTGCCTTGCGTTTGATATATTGACCTAAAAACAGGAAGACAATTACATTAATTCAGTGAGAAAAAAAAATATTGATTATGGAGTCCAACAAGTATCCAGACAGAGTATTAGCTAGAATTCCAACACATCAGTTATATCACAAAGTGGCGAACAACACCACAGTATTCCTCATAAAGAACATAATGTTTAAGGAATACCAATGTTCTCAATTGACAAGTTTTTCTTACTTTGTTCTCTAGTGAATAGTGACTTCAGAACAGATTTAGGATATGAGACATCTACCTGTTACTGTCTGGAGTTTGTCAGTCTAGTTACATGAGTAGTGAGAAAATATTAAAACATGAAAAATATTCTTCAATGAACTACAGTGTATGAACTTAACCTTGGATGACATGGATTACAATAGCGATAAATATCCCACTGTTAAAGGTAGGATAACATGCTTTATTAATATAAACTTTATTTATTTTACAACAATTATGAAACAAGCTATACAACTTATATTAATCACTCTTGTTGGCCCGGATGTTAGAGCGCGAAGGGTCTGATTGTGGGAGGAAACCGGAGTACCCGGAGAAAACCCACGTGGTCGGGCAGGTGACCCCGTACCTTTTCACGTCCGATCGGGGAATCGAACCCCGGCCGCCTTGGTGAAAGGCATGTGTGCTATCCATTGCACCACCCGACCATCCCTGTGGTTGGACGCTCTACCACTCAGTTAAAAGGAATTTCCTCCAATCTATGCTTTATCAGTTGTGATATACTGCAAAGTAATCACCATGGAAATAAAGCTCATATGATGCCCATAGTGACACAAGATATAACCCAGAGGACCGGTAAATGTCTACCTATGGTTTTTGATGTAAAACATCGAATTCTAGGTAGTCTAGTGTAAATGGAGGAGGAAAAGTGATAACAAGAATTATGCGTAATTATATGTGTCGCCTGCCCCGCTTTGTCACTATCATATGCATTTTACACATCCCACAATAAACCTATAATCCAAGTTTGGCTGCTCTAGTTTTCATACTTTGAGAGAAACATTGATTTGTCTTCAAGTACAGAATTTGGAGGATTTAGCCCAACATTACAAAAAAAGTTAAATACTATTAACGAGTGTAATACAATCAGAAAAACATCCAACTATACACCTATACCCTAAGTTTGGCTGCTCTACAGTTTTCATACTTTGTGAGAATTTTAGGTTTTTACCCCAAAAATACAATAATTGTTGAAATACTAGTAAAAAGTGTAATGTATTCATGTAAACATGCCATGATAATCATATGAATGATTAATGCTAAGAATGAAAATATCTAATTGACTACATTGATTTTCTCATTCAGGATAGATCTTTCCCATGTCAGATATATAGTAGTGGGGTCACAGTCTAGAGAGGGGTTAAATAATTATCTGACAATCATTTCATAGTCATGTAGGTCTGTGCCTAGCCCCTGTGGTTGGACGCTCTACCACTCAGTTAAAAGGAATTTCCTCCAATCTATATCCTATATACAATTAAAATCTACCACACAAATATAAGGCGTTGTGACCAACCTGAACAAGGCAAAGTAATTTAGTAGAGTCTGACATTAGCATACCCCTATTGCATAAGAGGTCGCTGGTTGTGTCTGCGACGGCGCCTTGTGGTGTAAAATCTCTAACAATGCCTACACATTTTTTTTGTACATCTGATGTTAAGTTTGGAGGTAGGGAGTTCCAATCTGTAATGGTTCTAGGGAAAAATGACTGTTTGCGTGTCTCTGTTTTGCATGAGTTTTTGGTATGAATTCTGATGTACGTGTCTGGTCTGGCGGTGTGGAGGAGTGAGGTCTTTTCTGATTGCAATTGTTTTGTTAACTATTTTGTGAATGGTGGGTAGCTGCATGTCTTTCTCCTGTTTTCTAACAAGCGCCAGTTGAGATGTGTGAGCACGTCACCAATGCTAGAAGTGTTCCGACATTTGTTGGTGACAAATCTTGCCCCTCTTTCTCTGCACAATTTCTAATTTGTTAATATCTGTTGGTGGAGTTTTTAGTCCCTGAGGTTTGCTGGAGCCAAAGTTAATCTCATTTGAGTAGTGGCACGGTACATAATATGCACATTTTCGTAGTGCACAATTCGAAATTATACAGAAATAGTTTAATTTTACTTCTAAATTCATAAATTAAAGGAGTTTTACGCACCTGACCCTTCTGCTTCTACATTAGTTTAGAAATTTCGGATTCCCACCTTTTGGCCCCTAGCATCCCTGAAGTTGCCTAGGAGGACAAACAGCTGTAAAATGCAGTTTAATTCATTTTTTTCGGCATACTGTATCTATTACTAAATTTAAAAGCTGCAGCGTATGTGTGTGTTCGTATTCTGTTCTTGTGCCAGGTTCCAAGACAGAGCAGACATATTCTAAAGATGGTCTAAACAAAGGTTTTTTTACAGATGTTGATGTTATTTTTAAATTTCTTTTGAAAAAGCCCAGTGTGGAATTTGCTTTACCACATAAGTTATTGATATGAGACTCCTATTTAAGATTAGATTGGAATGTAACCCCAGATATTTTGCCTTGTCTAGATGTTCAAGTTCCTTTCCGTGCAGAGTATATTTGTGATGTTGTATGTGTTTGTTGCTTGTGATGGAAAGGACATAACATTTATCTGAGTTAAATGACATTATGATTTCCAATGCAGATTCCCCTTTTGATAACTTATCAAGATCTTGTTGTAGTTGTATGGCTTCGACGGGTGATGTTATTGCAAGATAATGCGATGGTGTCATCTGCGAAGAGTCTTATTGTGGAGTGTATTGGTATGTCATTAATGTAGAATAAGAAGAGGGAAGGACCAAGAATAAATTCTTTGAGTTGACTCTCACATGAACGAAACCTTCTGAACCTGTGTTCAAGTGGGTCAAGATGTTATGTCGGTGTGAGTGGGACATGATTTTGCTTACCACAATATGTTCCAGTAATATACTCCATATACATGTAAGGGAGATAGGCCTATAGTTTTTTGGGTTGATTTTGGGTTCTTATTTTAAGACAGGGGAGACATGGGCCAACTTCCAATCTTCAGGGCCACCATATTGAAGGGAGGAGTTGAAGATGATGGATGAGATCTAATTCAGTTGCAAGTTGTTTTAGAATTTTTGGTTTAAGCTCGACTGGGCCTGCAGCTTTAGTAGGATTTTAGAGATGCGATTCCAGTATAGTCTATCTTTTTATGTTTGATATAGGACCAGAATCGTTTAGAAGCACTTTAATTTGTATTTGAGCCCTGATCACGAGGTGTAAGAATATTCTCTACGATTGCCAGTGGGATCTTCAGAGCTTTTTTGGATATGTTTCAGAGTTCCCCACCTTTATTTAAGAAAAAAAAAATTTATAGAGGCTTTTAATATCAGGTGTAACCCATAGGTTGTTCATTTTTGGTTTTATTAATTAATGAGGGATTTTACTGCTGATTAGTTCATGGAGTGTTACTTTGAAAACGTTCAACATGTGATTTACGTCCCGGCCTACAAGGTTCACGTTGTTGAGGGACAAATGGAGAGTGGTCAAGCCACTTCTAATGGCTTCCCATTTTAATTTGCGAGTTTATATACAGGGATGTGGCGTGGAATTACCTTTGCCTTTTGTAAACAAAGGTTAAATTCAACGAGAATAGTACACTGTCACAATCGGATATGCCAGGCATCACCTCATTAAGAACTTGGTTTGAATATATGTAAATATCCTGTATTTTATATGTTTACACTGATGAGTCGTAAGAATAAAGAACTAAAACTTGAACTTGGTTATGCATATTTGTAAGTACAAGGTCAAGTACATGTTTTGTTGAAGTAACTTTAGAATTGCGAGTTGTACACGACATCTAGACCGATTATTTGGAAAGGTCACAGTAAGAATTTGCTTACAAACTCGAAGTTTACGTAAAAATATGATGAAATAGCTACAGAGCCTTGCACTTGGCCGAGGCCAAAGCGGTGTGTGCTATATATTTCTCCCCAAAAAACGTGTTTCAATTGACTGTCAACATTAACGAGTCTGGTGATATCGTTCAGCAACACAAGTTTGATGCTTTCCTTATGCAATTTTTCGCAGATTGTTGAATAAATTCTTACATAAGATAGATTATCCGAAATGATTTTACCTGTCCGGCTTATCGTCTTCACAAAAAAACTATTACCGGAAGTGTGTACTACGTCACAATTAATGCGCAACAATCAATCGATCGGAACCTATTTGGTGTTGACTCAAAATTCAATGTAATAGTCCGAGGCTTACCAAATGATAACAAGATTACGTCAATCATTTACTGGGAACGCCCCCTAACAACGACATCAGCGTGCTTGGTGAATATAGTGTAAAGAACAAGGAAGAACATTGTTTCGCCTTTCGTTCGCTCTGCGGTTGCAGCGTCAGACACAAGTTGACCGGGTGGACGGGGGATGTGAGGTAGGCTCCGTCCGATACTTGCTGTACGTGTGTCGTCAGTGGTTTTGCCTTGATTTGATTGACATTTTGGCATGTGCAATGTGTGATTATAATCACGTTTATTATAATCAATAACCCCGTGTCGTAGGCATTTTCCCGGCAATTCTCATTTATTATTAATAGCACATAATTAAGTGTTGGGACATGCAGCAAATACATAGTGATATTTACATTAAGTTTTCACGAGGTTTAAGGCCTAGATATAATCGTCTGTCGAGGGAGCAGATGTTATATATACAATGTACATATACGTACATGTAGATTAGCTTAATTATGTTATGTTGTACGTAAGTCTGGAAACGTGATCCCTGTCAATCAACAATGGCTATTGAATAAAATCGTATTCGCGGTTATTGGTTCGTCTGATAAGTTTTGATCAATAAATCATTAATAAGACAATACATCCATTAATCAGATAACCTGTTTTGATTCGATACGATAACCTGTTGATCGGATAGCACGTGTCTTGTCACAGGTGATAATTTACCTGGACAAATGCCTATAAAATGTACAGATGTATGCATGCTTGCCACTTTAAAGATAAACTATATTTCATCTCTAAACAAATATAAAAAATATATCTACCTATAAGATCCATTGAAGTTTCTCATTTTTTGCACTTAAAAGTTTTTTTTAAATAACATAGACTTAATTAACACTGGTGTAGTACCAGCTGAGAGTATGGAATAGTGTCAGTGTTAACTTTTGCCGTCGGTGTCGGAAAAGATTATTATCATTATATATAAAATGTTACTCAATAAGATATTCTCTCTCTCCCTCACTCTCTCCACCCCTCCCCTCCCCCCCCCCTCTTTCTCTCTTCCCCTCGATCTCTCTCTCATGATGTGTTTGCATGTGTGACTATATGATACTGTGAGATATTGTATTTTATTATTGTAAATAAGCCATCTTGAAATTTGTAAATATATCAATGTTTTATTGTAGGGAAAGGGCTTAGTATAAGTTGTACAACTTGTGCCCAATCCCATTGCTATGGAAGGCAATAAATATGTTTAAATCAACACTGGTGTCTTAAGTGTTTTTGTTAGTCCGAAGGGTTCTGACTCTCTGGCTGACCCGCTAAATATTTGGACGACAGGCGGATGTGTGCGTGATTTCTTTTTAAATGTTAATTATTGATGATGACCTGTATTCATAAAACCGTTCTCATACTCATGGATTTTGTGCCCAAGCTTAATTTCTTGTTCAGACCACGGACTTATATTGCTATTTAAGTCCGTGTTCTGACTTTATATTGATGAGAAAATCCTATTTTTTTAATTCCCTTGTTCCCAAACAAAAAAATGAAGAAGTAAAAAGCAGAAAACGGTTTTTAGTGTTTTTATTGGACTTTTTGACTGTTTAACGTGATTTACAAGAAAGTTGGTTTGATCACAGAATCCATGATGGAGCACGAGAACGGTTTCATGAATACGGACCCAGTTGTTTGAAGGGTTTAAAGCAACACTTACATTTACAGATTTAAAGTATTGGTTATGCATTAACGTAATATTGAGGATTTTTGTTGACAAGACATTTACGCGTCATCTGTGAAAAAAAATCGAGTTTATTCGCAAACAAAATTGAAAAGGAAAAAGATTTCTTGTTAGACAATTATTACACATGAAATTTATTTAATAATATAAAGAAATTTTATCATGACATAATTAAAAAGCAATCAGCGTTAACGCGTTAAATCAAAGCTGAACGTCTTATCTGTATGCAGCCGTCACACAGTATCCCCATAAGTGTTATTTCACTTTTGTATGGATGGCTTTATAAAATAGGCTTAAATTATGTAATGAAAATAAAATTATGAACGCTTTGAGTTGTGGTTATACCAAGGTAATTATACGTCCCAAAACACAACGACCTTTCAAATCCCCAGATTATCTTATAATACCAATATATAAAAATGTAATATTTCTAAATAAAGATTAATAAGGTTTTTTTCTGGCAGAGGATAAAACAAATTGTTTTATGTGAATAAAGAAATATGCTTTTTTTTTCAGAGAGCAAAATGGCGACCGCATTAGCAGCGTCGCCGATAGATCTGACGGAGCTCGCGAGGGCTCGGCGGACAGATGCCATGCCCAAACACTCTCTCTTCGGATCCACTCTGGAGATGCACAACAAGGACGAGATGGACCAAATACAGAAAATCGATGTATCGAAATCCAAGGAACCTCGTCGGAAAGGACGTTTCCAACTTCCGGAAGAACTACGTTCACAAATGAAAGGTGTGTGTTTGTGGTTTATTTGTACAATTTACATCTTTATAAACAGCTTGAACGAAACGAAAAGGTTTTACCATTTCAGATAATCTTCCTGTATTTGTACTTTATAATGGTAATGTTACCATTAAACATCCTTGCAGTTTTAAAAATTACATACAAATATGTGCATATAGAAATTAATAAAAAAAAAAGAATCACCATCATATATGATATGTCGACTAGGTTCACTTAATATATATATAGCTACTGTGTCTGAAAATGTGTTGCTTATGGAATTAGTTCCGTCCATAACCTGGGAGTTGCTTCCCCTTTTTCAGACTTTATCGGTAGTGAATCAGTTATTGAGTTAGGGACTCCGCAAAATTCTATCCCAAAATATCAGATCTTGAGGGGTTGCTGGATTTATTCTATAAAAACGCGCATTTCTCACGTTTCCTCTTTTAAATCTCCCCGTACAATCCCCTTCGATGCACATTTGGTTTCTGGGTAGTCATTTTCATCCGTCCATCAGACACGGTATATTTCCTACAGTCCAAGCTTAGTTTTACACTACATAAGCTATTAAGTTACTTTTAAAACGCATTTAATACTCTTTGCATTACATATGATTCGTTATATCTATTTATAGCATAAATACCCTTTATTATACTATTAGAGGTAAGCTCTGTGTCAGAACATAAATAGAGGCTTAGGTCAAAGGAGTTTCCAATATAAGCTTAACACCTACTTGAATTACATATTAAACATTTTCTACTGAGCCGTTACACTTTGTAGATAACGAACTACCCAGTAAGAAACCTTGTAGCACACCTGTCGTAATTTCTAAAAATGATCTTGTCAGACTGTAACTTCATGTCTAGATACGTCATCAATTTTGTGATGCTTTAGTGGCATTTTGTGTGTTGAAGATAAAAAAAGCCGAGTACATCGAAATTGATCAACTGTTTTATCAGGAGTAAGACAATATTAAACTAATTAAACAGACCTTTTATACGTTCATACAATAAGCTCTTATGTATAGGCAAAGATACACGTATTGTAGTCTTTCCTAATTCTTCTGTTGATAAGTCAATAACAGTGTTTAAGAATTAGATCGATTGTGCGTTAATTGTAATTTGAAAATATCTCCAACACGATGCAAGTGCTAACGATGCTTTAATCTTGTAAACAAAATGCTTGTACTTTTCGGAAGCGATGTGTGTCTTCGCGGAAACATTCTTTAGCGAGTATATCGGGGAAAACAAAGATCCTCACGTGGTCTCTTCAATCAGATAACCCAGGGGTCTGTTGTAATTTGTAAAAAATATCGGGCAAATATATAGTTATATATGATCGTGAAAGTAATAGCGACAGTACGGGCAAAGGCTATCCGCCCCTTTATCAAGAGACATAAAATACACGTTACATCACATCAACAGAATATACATCAAACACGAAACAATTTTAGATTTAAATGCTAAATGTTTCATATACACGTAATCCCTTCGGCTGATCGGACGCCGAAGGTCCTACCAAATCACCAAAGAAACATCCTAATGTGATGTTTGGAAAATATAAAATTCAACCAAAAGTGGTGTTGAATAAATCGTTGAGGACAGCTACTGAGCGTATCTATTAGTTTATTTTTAAAAGAGGTATGTTGCATATTGGCCTGTTTCGACCTAAAGGTGACCGTTTTCAAAATCAAAAAAATATATATCAAAAAGTGAAGTTTTGAAATACGAATATTGAAAATATTACATTCATATATTCATATTTGCGAAAATGAGTTCGTTCATTGCAATGACTATTTCATTAAATGGCCATAAAGTTGCATTAACGTGCTATAAGTTTGCAACTTTTGAGGGAGGTTTTCCGAAATTAAAATCCGTTTTTGACATAGGGTGCTGCTGAAATCCTTAAACAGAATTGTTTACAATATGTATATGTAAATTTACAATTGTGTAGACTTGGTTCACACGTATAAGGAATTTGGCTATATTGAATGCATCTCAATTTAATAACGAAGTAATTCTACCCGCCCAATGTGATTAACACTTTTAAGCATTAGATCTAATACACATTCCATGTATTGTCTACACACACACGATCTACGTCACAGTACCTGTGTGACTTGGAGGTAACGAGCCCTGTCCGTATACTAATACAACCAGTAACACAAATATTGTAAGCCTAGGTAGCTTTTAAAATACAGAACATTCTTCGCGTTATTCAACTAGTCATAAGTATGATATAATGAGAGCAGTATACGACACCATACGAGTAAGCAAGGAAGATAGCGATAGAAAACAACGGAGATATTGGTTCAATGTTTACGGGTTTTTCAATGTCAATATTGCGTCAGACTAACAAAGCGTCAATGCAATTCGACCAAAACATGCTCCAATGTGTTACTGTCGGTAAAGGTTCAACTTTAATTAAACAGTAAGTCCCTTGTTGTTTTTCTACATGTGTGAGTGGTAACCATTTATAATTTTATGTTTCAGAGTATAAAGTCGTACAGGCAACGAAAGGCGAAATAGAAAAGCAGAAAGACGAACTATTGAAGACAAAGAGGGCCATTGAAAACATGGAATTCGGAGCTTTAAACTTTGACACGGATAAACTCACTCGTGTGCCTCAGAGGACAGGATCTGGCAGGACGCCGCTGTCTATGTCGGACAACGCCGTAAAAGCTGCAAGGGAAATGAATTACGTAGGATTGAACGACAGAAATAGTTACAACAGGGACAAATATGGCCACAAAGCGCCTATGCACCAGTATAGTTTATGCGGGGACATTCTGCGACCGGGCATGGAGACAGTCAGGCGAGAAAAAACTGAATTTCCGGCTTATGTAGGTCATAGTGAACGCCACCGGAAGGCTCCAACCGGAACCCCACGTCACGCGTCTGCGGGTTCAGTTGCACAACCGCGTAGCATTGTACCACTGCCACCAAATATACGTCATCAATTCGGTAGTAGAATGTGTGATTTTCTTTTATCTGATGAAAAGAAAGTTGAAAAGACAGTAAATGAACAGAAGTTGCGGAAACAGCGGTTGTTGCGTCCAAGTAAGCACCTGGATATTCCCGATATGGATAAAGAGTTAAAACCGGAATACGAAATGCTCGGAAATGCCATGCGCCAAAACATCTTTCCCGGTTATACGATGAACCACAAGAAGAGTATGACGAAGCTAGCATATGATGACAGCGTTCATCTTAGGCGATACCCTGACCCAGACCAGTGGCGTTACCAAAGGGACGAACTCAGTAAGTATCCTGGTCGGGTTTGTGTGGCTTTGCCATTTGTGTGTGTTTCCTTAATATATACTGCACGCATCAGCAGTTACTGTAGATTAATTTGTGCATAGTGATCTTTTACTAAAGCTAATATCTTATTGTCCTAGATGAGAATGCTTTCCTTTCTAGAGAATACCAACCAGTTGTATATTTTACAACAATTATAAAACGATAACTTTTGTTTTAGATAATATTAATCACTCTTTTTGGCCCGGATGTTAGCGCTCGTGGGTCTTAACGTGGGGAGGGGGGGGGGGGGGGGCACCAGGGTACTTGGGGAATACCCACGAGTCGTAGGCGTACATCGGAAACATTTCACTATTTGGGTCCATATATGTGGATAAAAAGTCTGCATTTTTTATGTTTATGATAAGTTGTAATAACTTACGTTTGTGCCCGATAATGACTGGTATAAGGAGGTTCAACTGCCGATAGTGTCTGGTATAAGGAAGTTCCACTGCCGATAGTGTCTGGTATAAGGAGGTTCCACTGCCGATAATGTCTGGTATAAGGAGGTTCCACGGCCGATAGTGTCTGGTATAAGGAGGTTCCACTGCCGATAATGTCTGGTATAAGGAGGTTCCACTGCCGATAGTGTCTGGTATAAGGAGGTTCCACTGCCGATAAAGTCTGGTATAAGGAGGTTCCACTGCCGATAGTGTCTGGTATAAGGAGGTTCCACTGCCGATAGTGTCTGGTATAAGGAGGTTCCACGGCCGATAGTGTCTGGTATAAGGAGGTTCCACGGCCGATAGTGTCTGGTATAAGGAGATTCCACTGCCTTTATTTATTGTGTTCTGTTTTTGAAACAAAACGTTCTGGTTAACAACGTAAAAAAGACATTCACTCGTATAAATATAACAAGGAATCCTCCATTGCCTACTCAGGTCCTGGTCTTTGTTGTTCAAACGTTAACAATTATCAATCCCTGAGCATTCACGAACTCTTTCGATCCTTAGTGTTTAGCAATACCTTGTAATTCAATGTATCTCATAGTAACCGCAACATTTGTTGCTTTAATTACCCTGCGTATTATCTATACATTTCACGTGTATTAAATAATAAACAGACAAAAAATAACCAATGCACGATAATAATCGTTGTTTCCTTTTTGTACCCGATCTGCTGTCCAGATTTTCTTCATCCTTCAGTGTGCTTTTCACACGATATGTCGTTTGTCTACCAGTGCACTGTAGTTGCTTAAAGAACGCAAAAGGAAGCATATGCTGTTTGGTTTGATCTTGCAATCATCACGCTTAATATCCATATTTCATTGGTGACAAAAGTAGAATTAACTGCACGAAATAATTAGTTATATCATGTAATGTTCCTGAATTAAAAATAGGAAAATTTGGCTGAACTGAAATCGCTACCAACCTCTTGTCAATACGGGGTACTGTAGCCCGAGTTTCCTCTAACCCGTACACATTTTGACAGATAGCTTTCCCAAACCAGATATGGTGTCGACTGTCCCAAACCAGATATGGTGACGGCTGTCCCAAACCAGATATGGTATCGGCTGTCCCAAACCAGATATGGTGTCGACTGTCCCAAACCAGATATAGTGACGGCTGTCCCAAACCAGATATGGTATCGGCTGTCCCAAACCAGATATGGTGTCGACTGCCCCAAACCAGATATGGTATAGACTGTCCCAAACAGATATGGTATCGACTGTCCCAAACCAGATATGGTGACGGCTGTCCCAAAGCAGATATGATGTCGGCTGTCCCAAACCAGATATGGTGACGGCTGCCCCAAACCAGATATGGTGACGGCTGTCCCAAACCAGATATGGTGACGGCTGTCCCAAACCAGATATGGTATCGGCTGTCCCAAACCAGATATGGTGTCGGCTGTCCCAAACCAGATATGATGTCGACTGTCCCAAACCAGATATGGTGACGGCTGCCCCAAACCAGATATGGTATCGACTGTCCCAAACCAGATATGGTGACGGCTGTCCCAAACCAGATATGGTATCGGCTGTCCCAAACCAGACATGGTGTCGGCTGTCCCAAACCCGATATGGTATCGACTGTCCCAAACAGATATGGTATCGACTGTCCCAAACCAGATATGGTGACGGCTGTCCCAAACCAGATCTGGTGACGGTGTGTCCCAAACCAGATATGGTGTCGGCTGTCCTAAACCAGATATGATGTCGGCTGTCCCAAACCAGATATGGTGACGGCTGTCCCAAACCAGATATGGTGTCGGCTGTCCCAAACCAGACATGGTGTCGGCTGTCCCAAACCAGATATGGTATCGACTGTCCCAAACCAGATAAGGTGACGACTGTCCCAAACCAGATATGGTGACGGCTGTCCAAACCAGATATGGTGTCGGCTGTCCCAAACCAGACATGGTGTCGGCTGTCCCAAACCAGATATGGTATCGACTGTCCCAAACCAGATATGGTGACGACTTTCCCAAACCAGATATGGTGACGGCTGTCCAAACCAGATATGGTGTCGGCTGTCCCAAACCAGATAATGTGTCGGCTGTCCCAAACCAGATATGGTGACGGCTGTCCCATACCAGATATGGTGTCGGCTGTCCCAAACCAGATATGGTGACGGCTGTCTCAAACCAGATATGGTGACGGCTGTCTCAAACCAGATATGGTGACGGCTGTCTCAAACCAGATATGGTGACGGCTGCCCCAAACCAGATATGGTGACGGCTGTCCCAAACCAGATATGGTATCGACTGTCCCAAACCAGATATGGTGACGGCTGTCCCAAACCAGATATGGTGACGGCTGTCTCAAACCAGATATGGTGACGGCTGTCTCAAACCAGATAATGGTATCGGCTGTCCCAAACCAGATATGGTGACGGCTGCCCCAAACCAGATATGGTGTCGGGTACAGATTTAACTCGGTCTACGGGTACTGCAGCATTGCAGTGTTAGCATTAAGTCAAAAACACGACCCCTGGTTGTCATGATGCTCTCTCAAGTTATTCTTTCCGGAATGAAAATTAAGGTTCCGTTGTGTATTTTTCTCTAAATTTATATCAGGGACATATACACTATTGGATAACATTTTTCAGTTCATACTTTGTATATTTCAAGGTCAATGGCTTTGTGTCAAATGTCAAATAATTGAACTGCTTCCCCAGACAATGAATCTGACCGTTTTCACAATTCCTCGGGAAAGGTAACTGAAAACTGTCTGTATGGGCAAGACGGACTGAAATTGATATCAAAGAGGTCAAGGTCATGACGATGGGGTCAATCGTCACGTTCAAATTGTTCAAGTATGTTTTTGATTTTCAAGGACTTCAAAATTATTGTGCCAAATGTCATAGAACCAAGGGCTGTCCAAGCAAGTGCTAACATGAGTCTGATAGTCCGGTTTACTCATATAGGGTAGCACTGCTGTTAGTACTTGTGGTAAAACAACATGGACTAATACTTAAATGTATTTGAGCATTTGATAATGTTGGCGTTTTTCTAACTTTCATCATGTTTTCCCTTCCCATAGATGCATTTTTTCTAACTATCATCACCTTATTTCTTCCCATAGATGCTTTTTTCCCTAACTATCATCACGTTTTCCCTTCCAAAAGATGCCTTTTTTTCTGAACGCTTGAACGTTTGAGGTTTCTCGCCATTTATTTCCAAGGTTTACAATCACTTTTCTTAGTTCACAACTTTTCATGGAGACACACTCTTGGTCATGCATTAAAATGAAATAAGATGAAAAAATAATTACTATTAGTGTTAAACTAGTATATTGAAGAGAAAAGCTAGGTATTTTTTTTATCAAGAGAAATTTGATTATAACTTTGGATGGGAAATCTCAAACTTTCAGAAGTTTTTAGTCATTAAAATTTGATCCATTCTGTTTGCTTGTTTTGAAACTGCTAATATTATCATCTACAAGTTCCTTTCACTTCTCCTCTGTTTTAGGTACTTGGGCTGAACATAACGTTCTTCAAACCAGGATGAAAAAGGCTTGGGAGGCCTACTTTTTGGAGACTCTTGCTAAGAAACAGCAGAAAAAAGATTGATAGGCATTCTTATACAATTACGTATTAAAGAACATTGTACAAAATACATGTTTCAGTTCAGTCATATAAACGTTATAACGAAGAATGTGTTTATTGAAATATCTTTGTGTTGCACCTAATTTTCACATGGCACATGCAGGACTATTATGGTACTACTTTTCCTACATATCAGGTACATGGGCGGAGCAAAATATTCTGTACGAGCGGATGCGGAAATCGTTTCGGGAGTTCTTAAGCTCAATGCCAAAAGCAGAGCGAAACTGGGAAAAGGGAGCCATTCCAAAGCCAAAACCGAAATCTGATCAGGCTCCACCAAAACCTAAGCCGAAACCGAAGAAGCCAACCACAAAGTCTAAACCGGAAGAGCCTGCCTTTGAGGAAGTAGTTTTCAAAACACCCCCGGTTACACCACCACCCCCTCAACCGGAAAAAGTGACTTTGGCACCCAAAAAAGAAAAAGACAATGAATTTTGGGACTTTTATGATAAAAAGTGAGTCTAGGCCCAAATATGGAAGTCTTGAATAAAGGTTTTGTTATGGATTTTTTAAAAAAAATTTGATGGTACTCTGGTGCTTGCTTCTTGCAGAAATGTTGGTACTACAATCACACGATTGTTTTCAATTTTCAGTGTTTATGAATATGTGCAATCATTAAGTCATCTCTCTACACAACCCTACGTTTTGCCAAATTCATTAATGAGTGCCTACCAATTGGATTAAAGAAAACGGTATATATGACAATTGTTAAAGGAATATATAATTATACTTTGCTTCTTGATAGTGCTGATATTTCCCTGTTATCAACACAACAAAAAATTCTCATGTTTAAGCCGCTTTCGTTTTTATCTTTTATTCTCTCTTAATTTTGAATTTAATACTTCCGTCAATGTACTGTAAATGCATGTTACTGAAAGTTTTTTTTCGTCTGATAGAAATAACATTTTGCAAAGTCTACAATGCATTATTTCACAATGTTATTGTTATTGTACTTTATACCAATAATGATAGGGAATCAGTATATTGTTTTCTTGGGATTATGGGTAACTTGTTCTTGTTACGTAATAAGAAGTGGAAGTTGATGGAAATGGTATACTACAGCATAGGGTAATACATGTATAATAGTAACTATAACTGTCTTGGTTTTTTTTGTTCTAAATCGTAAGTCACTATGGAATGTCTATACGGTACAATTTATCTTGGGTAAACTCAAATATCATATATTATGCAAAATGTTGCCGAATTCTTCGAAATCGGCTGTGTTATATTCATTTCTTGTTTAGAAGAGTAGTGGGTGTGTCTTGTTATCTATGTCCAATATATACATTACCAAGCATTTGTGATATTTTGTAATTTTTATCAAACTATATTTGTAAGCTATTTATTCAGCATTTTAAACCATCTGTGATAAGTACATTTTGTGATTCATTTTAGAATTTTGACAGTTTTAACTCCACTTTGCCAGAATTGTCGCTTTTATTCGCAGACTCTGAATTAAAATGTTAATACCTTAAGTTCATATTTCTTTTGTAGAGGAGGCATGTAGTATTATCATCCAAATTTCAGACTTCAACAACAGGAAGTTATATATCAATTTTTGATTTAAAATAAATCCCAAACATATTTTTCGTTGTGTTAATCTACCTGTACACGAAACAAGTTTTTGCGTTATCATTTGAATTTTCAGCCTTCATTTGAGGGTCTTAGAAAAACCTTTTTCTGAGACCTTTATTTTCCCAATCTTTGTATGTATTTTTATATTTCTATACAGTTCAAGATAAAATTAAAATATATTCTTCAAATTGATGTGTTTCGTTTTTAATTCATTTGAATCAAACACATATAAACGAACTTTTAGTTCATGTGAAAATACTATATATTGTAAAGCGTATTATATTCAAAGAATTTCGTTTCAGACAGCATATTAAGAAAGAAGTTTGTTTATTTTGTTTACGAATTTTAGAAACTGGCGACTAACTACCCGGGAATTTAACGGCGAAAACATTTATATTGTAATCGTTTAACATAATGACGTCACGGTTTAAACATTTTATTGTAATATATACAAATGGATTGGGCAACAAGTTACTACAACTTAAAATAGAACATATTCCATGATTTAGGAAAGAGTTGGTAATAGAAAATGTGATTCTCGGATATCCAGGAAATGACAATCTCTCTGTGCTTCTCAATATGGCACTACTCTCATTCAAATGGTCAATATGGAAATGTCGAAATGACATAAAATCCAATAAAAAGACCTTTGCATTTCAAATCATATATGAAACAAGAGATCCCAGAGGGATCTTGGCGCCCACCATCAAATGATCTAAGTTTGTTTTTTGAAAGATGGTTCTTTTCTCTTCTTTCGATTGTCTCTTAGGTGTTGATTAAGTGTGAGCAGAGACTCTGGTGTAACACAGATGCATTTTTTTGTTTTTTTTTTGTGAATTACATTGTCGTTTCCTTATTCTTAGCATAGCTATGCACCAGGAGGAACCTACATATGAAATTTGTGAAAGTTCCCTTCAGTATATTCTCAGAAATAGGGATAACAAACTTCAATTGTCAAAATCCAAGATGGCTGCCTGTCGGCCATGTTGTTTTCCGATCTGTCCAAAAATGGAATATGCACAACTAGGGACCAAGGTGAACCAACAAATGAAATTTGAGAAAGATACCTTCAGTACTTTCTTAGAAATAGCGATAACAAACTTCAATTGTCAAAATCCGAGATGGCTGCCTGTCGGCCATGTTGTTTTTGGATTGGTCCCAAAATGCAATATGCATAACTACACACCAAGGGGAACCTACACATGAAATTTGAGAAAGATCCATTCAGTACATTCTCAGAAATAGCGATAACAAAGTTCAACTGTCAAAATCCAAGATGGCTGCCTGTCGGCCATGTTGTTTTCGGATTGGTCCAAAAATGCAATATGCATAACTAGGCACCAAGGGGAACCTACACATGAAATTTGAGAAAGATCCATTCAGTACATTCTCAGAAATAGCGATAACAAAGTTCAACTGTCAAAATCCAAGATGGCTGCCTGTCGGCCATGTTGTTTTCGGATTGGTCCAAAAATGCAATATGCATAACTAGGCACCAAGGGGAACCTACACATGAAATTTGAGAAAGATCCATTCAGTACATTCTCAGAAATAGGGATAACAAAGTTCAATTGTCAAAATCCAAGATGGCTGCCTGTCGGCCATCTTGAATTCAGATCGGTCCCAAAATGGAATATACACAACTAGGGACCAAGGTGAACCAACACATGAAATTTGAGAAAGATACCTTCAGTACTTTCTTAGAAATAGCGATAACAAACTTCAATTGTCAAAATCCAAGATGGCTGCCTGTCGGCCATGTTGTTTTTGGATTGGTCCCAAAATGCAATATGCATAACTACACACCAAGGGGAACCTACACATGAAATTTGAGAAAGATCCATTCAGTACATTCTCAGAAATAGCGATAACAAAGTTCAACTGTCAAAATCCAAGATGGCTGCCTGTCGGCCATGTTGTTTTCGGATTGGTCCCAAAATGCAATATGCATAACTAAGCACCAAGGGGAACCTACACATGAAATTTGAGAAAGATCCATTCAGTACATTCTCAGAAATAGCGATAACAAAGTTCAAATGTCAAAATCCAAGATGGCTGCCTGTCGGCCATCTTGAATTCAGATCGGTCCCAAAATGGAATATGCACAAATAGGGACAAAGGTGAACCAACACATGAAATTTGAGAAAGATCCATTCAGTACATTCTCAGAAATAGGGATAACAAAGTTCAAATGTCAAAATCCAAGATGACTGCCTGTCGGCCATCTTGAATTCAGATCGGTCCCAAAATGGAATATGCACAACTAGGGACCAAGGTGAACCAACACATGAAATTTGAGAAAGATTCCTTCGGTACTTTATGAGAAATAGCGATAACAAGAATTGTTTACGGACGGACGGACGGACGGACGGTCGGACGGACGGACCACGGACGCAGGGCGATTTGAATAGCCCACCATCTGATGATGGTGGCCTAAAAATTAAAACGCTATTAGACTGACAGGTAAATAAGGCCCTGCTAATACGTCTATATATCTCCTAAATTAATTGATTTTTGAGCTTTGAACCCAACAATCAAACTCAGTGACTTTGCTTTTTGTTCAATTGACTTCTCAAAAAAAGAATATTAAAAACGGTTCCTTGACATTTGAATCAGTGACCTTGACCTCTTTGACTCTGTGATATGTGACTTTGACCAGTTGACTCATTGTTTTTAATTCTGATCAACTTTCTTCATAATGCTATAACAAAATGTTCATCAGTAAAGAACTATAAAATTTTGACCTTGAATTTTGAGACAGTGAATTTGACATTTTGGTCATCAGCTAACTCCTTGTTTAATTCCAACGAACTTTGCTTCATAATGTCATAACAAAATGTTCATCAGCGAAAAGATATAAAATTTGACCTTTGACCTAGACGTCAAATTATTTGACTCATTGTTTAATTCCAACCAACTTTCCTTCACAATGTCACAACAAAATGCTCATCAGTGAAAAGATGTTAACTTTGACTTTGTCCTTTGACCCGGTGACCTTGACTGTTAGGTCAGCTATTCACAATTTTGATCAAGCATCTTAAGACCATTCCATTGGTGAATAGTATTATATTATTTGATTCCATCATATCTGGATCTGGAGGAGATTGGTGAAATTTTAGCCAATTGACCCTCTTTTTTGACTCCTCCAAACTGCCAAACCAACGTCCCCTGGTTATTACTCCAACCAAGTTTCAATCATCTCCAGCTGACAATGAACAAAATATATCCAGAAGTGTCATTTTCCTATATACACACCTCCCCAGGGGTGAACTTGAAGTCTTGGGGGTTTGAAATTCCCAATTTCGATAAAGCACATTAAGACATTTCCATTGGTGAATAGAATTTAATTCCAGCATATCTGTATCTGGGTCTGGAGAAGAAGAGTTTTTGAAATTCAACTAATTTGACCACTTTTGGCCCTCCCGCAGCCCTCTAGGGGGTTAGGACCATATAATTCAAAACTGTGGCGCATCTTTGGCTAGGGAATGTTCCTGCCAAATTTCATTCAAATTGGTTCTGAGGTTTTGAGAAGCAGTCGAAAATGTAAATTGTGTACGGACAGACGACGGAAAAAAGGCGATCAGAATGTTTAGTTAACCCGAGACGAAGTCTCAAGTGACTTAAAAAGTCTGGGGTTAAATTGGTGTGAATTTTATGCAAAAGTTGCAGTTTTCTGCTTTTCCTTCGATTCGAGAGTTTCTATACCAGTGTCAAAAAGTAAATTTTCAATTCGGGCATATGATGGCAGTCCAGTTATAGTACGAGAATAAATAAGAGAATACCGAAGCGTTAACAAAATCATAATCCGAACTCAAAATCGATCAAACCACGGGCAAAATATGAACAAAGGAAATATTTACAGGGAGACTCTTGTAAAAGTACAAGCGAATAAAACCATGTGTTCCGGAAGAGTAAGCGTCTTCTGCTTCATCGACGACACCCGCCAATTAAATCTTTATCACATCCAAGAAAACATCAAAACATCTCAAAATGGGAACCGAGTATCATTGTCAATCACAACAAGTGAACACACTAGTGAATATACTCAAAATCGTTCATCTTTATATCACCGAAATATACAGAATATTTCTCAATGAGACAAAGATGGCGACCATAAAACTTGTCCATAATTCTGATCAATCTGCATCTCTCGAATCCTTGTGTTCTTAGTTTGTTTGTCAGCAGTCAGTATCGATTACGAAATTCACGATATGTAGAGCAAACACTAGAATATCGAATCAACTGCGACATGTAGACACCATAGATTGGAGAAGCAGGGATGTTACTATGAATAAATGGAAAGTTCACGATTTGAAAATTGAAATCATCACGTTTATAGTATAGCTTAGCAGTAAGCTGTCCATGTTGGTCGTAGTTTAAGAAGAGATCGGGGTAAGCATCTGATGTAATTATTTCAAGTTCACAAGGGTATATACGATCGACGTGGTCACCAAACGTCCTGTTGTTTATAGGCAACACATCGTCGATATATCTGAAAGTGAAATTAAAAGATTTGGAATGGTTTCTCTGTTACCTGTCCTGATTAGCTCGTCCACAAATTCAGCCTCGTATGAAAACAAAAACAAGTCAGCTAAGAGTGGGGCACAGTTTGTTCCCATATAAATGCCAATAGTCTGCTGGGAAATCTTTCCTCCGAACTCAACAAAAATATTGTCGACCAGGAATTCAATCATCCTTAATGTATCTTCTTCAGTTTATTTCCTCTTAGCTTTTGTCGTGTTTTTCACAAAGTATGATCCAAGGTTGCTGATTACCATATATTTGTATCGCGTCCGCCTTTCTTGGAAAAGCAGCTTCTCTTTGGGATTTCTCTAACATTTCAGTTTCATATATACCCTACAACCATCCCACAATTCACAGGCATATTCTTATACTGGTAAAATAAATTATTTGTAAATCTTCAAATGAGTATCACGATTTAATAAGTATTTTAATCTTCGCAAAACATTGCCTTTTTTCATAACGTAAGTATATATTGCACAAATATGATCGTCACATTGTATTTATTATGGACTCTACTTGAAACATATGAAACTAAACATAGAATAACATAATACAAGCAAACATGACAGATTCCACGGCGTCAGTTTTTGTCAGGAATTTAATAAACAGTTATCTGAAGCCAACGAAAGTAATAAACTCAGTTCAAGGGAAATATTTATTTCATTATCACAATAAACATTATTCCGATCGGACATTTCCTCCACAAAAATAATAGTATCACATTTCAATACAATATAATAGCATTTATAAGTGGAGAAAAAACAAGTTCAATGACACAATATTACATATTTTGATGTAATTTCACATCTTCAACAACACAAGTTAATTTTGATCACATGACAATTACTTTTGATCACGTCATTTAATGTTGATCACATGTCATTTAATGTTGATCACATGACAATTTATTTTGGCAGAATACAACACTTCTATTAGATTTTCTATTATAATGTCACATATATCATACCGTCAACATATATCGCAGAATGCCTTGTACACTGAAGAGTGAATCAAATCCCTTTTATCATAAAAGTTTTAGAAAATGTAGTTCAATGTATTTTCAACAATATTTTCATCAGGCAAGTTGAGATGTGAATACTACACGTTTGATTTTGACGTGACACCGGAAGACGTCCTCAAAACATCCATCATGAGCCAATTATGATTTGTCACAGAATATTAAAATAATTAAAATATATCAATGAAAAAAAAAATGCAATAAAATAAATGTGGTCAACAACATCTATGCACAACACATAAAAAAGATGTTTTGGCACATAGAAAAGTGACGTAAGTGTTCTAAAATAAATACATTTGATCAAATATGAGTTGGAACTTTTATTGAACCTATGGTACACTGCAATGAAAAAATGAAAACTTCTGGACCAGTTTAAAAGTGCACATTCAGAATAACTTTTTCTACCCCAGTTGCTTCCCTTCGTAATATCAACAAGAAAAATGAATCAATTTCAAAAGCGGAATCGCAATGAAATCGCAGTTTTTTTTATAATTTTTATTTTCATAAAATTTTAAAAAGATGACGTAACACACATATGATGCACCTTTTAAATTCAGTAATAGATACAGTATGCCGAAAAAAATGAATTAAACTGCATCATACAGAACTAATACTACTCAATAGATAGATTTCGATACTGTATACGAAAGCGAGCGATGAACTATCAACCAATTCCCAATGCACAAACTTCAGTTGATGTACTTAAACGTCAGTTTGTATTTGCTCACAAGAATGCAGAAATTCTCTGTAAGAGAGCAGTCGAATCTGTGCTGTTGTAGATGCTAGAATATCAGAGATCTTCAAATTCCGATTAGGAACTCTCGGCATGTTCGGTTAAAAGAGAGACACTACTATTTTTCGTTTACAGAAGTTGCCAACG
This sequence comes from Mimachlamys varia, assembly GCA_947623455.1. Classification (NCBI taxonomy): domain Eukaryota; kingdom Metazoa; phylum Mollusca; class Bivalvia; order Pectinida; family Pectinidae; genus Mimachlamys; species Mimachlamys varia. The sequence goes on from OX392527.1 coordinate 53,853,726, forward strand.
GTTCCCTATGCCTCAAGCTCTATCCCCGATACGAGAACAGGACATTTTCGGGGGGAAATAATTTTTATTTTACTTACTAATTTTAGCGACTTCATATTCAGATATGTCATATATGTAAAACGCGGGGTGGTCATGGTTTCAACGGTCAAAATCATATTTACCGAACAGATATTGAAAAATATCTAAAAACAAAATAAAAAACATAATAATTATACCCATAAATGGAGTGATAAAATAAGAACTTATCGACAAACATTTCTTTGTGTATATACCGAATTGTACAGTGTAGCTATCGGTGGCATATCGTTTTAGAAAGTATATTTATATATATCAATGTATCGTTCATAAAAAATTCACTCCTTGGCCAACAGGTAGGGGAGTGAACTCCGACATTTACACATATAAAGCACCTTATATACTGAACGAAATTACTATTAAAACATAGCTAGATCTTTGACTTATTTACCCGTAATTATATGGTTGACCGTTACGATGACCATACATACTGTTGCCCACGTATACGCAAACCACACCCACCCTCTGTGTCTGAAAGGCGAAGTGTACGGATTCTGCAAGTTGGGAGCCCTTCTGTTCATTTCCTTTCTAGCAAAATATACTAAAGCTGCTGGTATAACATATTGAATCCCTGCGCCTGCGTATGACCCCGTGACCCCGACAAGAAACTCGACTTGACTTGTACAAAATGCAATTATGAAAGGCGGGATTATAGCCCCCAAGGGAAAGACGATTCTATCTATGACCCAGGGAAAAGGAGTGGAGTCTCCTTTATAAAACATCGTTTTTAGATTATTTCTCAACGTGATGGAAATAATTGGAAAATTGGTACTGAGAGTAAAAACTGGAAACAAAGCTAGAAAATACTGAATCACTGCAACATTTGTGATTGGTCCAGAGGAGTCACATGGGTCTGGCAGAAAGTTCAATGTGTATAAATCATTGAGTTTGTTAAAAGCAAATATTCCTGTAAATGAAATTAAAGCATAAAATCCAAGAATAAGAAGAAAGTCTAGTCCAATTAGTTTAAACAATCCCTTTTTGTTGTTTATCGGAGTGAGGAGACTCGGCAGGGAATGATGACACATGAAGGAGTACACACACACTCCAAACAGATTCGGTATTCCTGTGAAATCGGCTGCTTTCGGATGACCTTGACCTTGACCTTTGCCCAATCGTATCACAGCAAGGACAACCATAGTTCCAAAGGCTGAAATGAAACAGAGACTTTGATATTGATAACTTAATATATCAAATTAGGCAAGATTTCAAAACGGATTATGAACACTTCGAACAAAAAAAAAAACAAGGTAATTTCTTACATAGCCATCGCATCAGCGTTGTGAACAGCTGGAGGTACTTGGTTTTCTGGACGTTGAAGAAAACAAATGGGCCCCCGGTCACAAAGAAAATCGTCTGTGGAGAATAGAGAGAACGCGGTAAAACTATGTTATTATAAGAATGAACGACATTTTCACATGGTTTATACTTAATTCAATAATCTGCACATGTTGAGGAAAGAAACATGGTAATCTCACCAGACAAATCCTGTAGGCCTGGCCTCTGTTTATATCTCTCCCCTCCCAACACCGGTCACTGTCGGTCAGCTTCAGGGAACGATTGCACGCTTCCGTCACGTTTGGCAGTTTGTATGTGCTGAAAAAACGTTAAAACACTCTACATGCATACATTTATAACCAAAAGAAGGTTTATTTCGAAATCAAAGTATTTTATTTCAAAACCTTTAAACAAATAGAACTGAAACAATTCCAATTACACATATATATAGAGAGTTACATATAGATACTTTGTGTATCGATTAAATAGTTAAAAATTATAAATTCAACAGCCTGAAAACGTTAGCCAAACAACAAATAGCCAGCTGACAACAAAATGTGCATGGAAACTCGTCTGACAAAAACTTTTAACAGCAATACATGTAAATGGCTTCCAGTCTATATTTCATACAAAACGAGTTTATAGGAATATTCCATTTTAATCTGGAACAGTCCAAGAGAGGACTTATTACCCGCATAATGCTTTTCTATCATTCCAAATTTGACACCATTAAATGGATGATGGATCACACGAGAATTCTAACTATAAAAATCAGCCCCGTAATTCAAGTCAAGAACAGGCCAACATTTGAACTTTCCCTAAAATGTCTTCTGAATTTGACTCCGTTAGATGGATGTAAACACCATCTAAATTATCATTGCAAGGATCAGCACGGTGGTACAAATAATTGTGAATGCTTTGTAAGCGCCAAATGAAACGTGCCCCAAAACCTTAGTCAGACGGACGGACGGACAGGGTGATTCCCGTGTACCTCCCCTCCTACGTTCGTTGCGGTGGTATGGTAATGTTCGTACGCAGTCCCTTTACCTTTGAACTTGACCTACCATATGACGTCCCGGAGCGACACTGGTACAGCTGCGGCGTAAATGGCGAGATCTCCATACAGATAGAGAACCATACACAGGTAGAACGCCAACAGACCCCCTGTCACGTAAACATAAACTCGCTCAGAAAAGTGCTGGTATATAGTGTAAGACTGTATCATACAATGTTCTGTTACAGTTTAATTAAGGGCTATATGTATGTACAGATATTCACCTGTCTACCCTTTGTGGTCCATAAAGAGCTACCTTCCAAAAATCTTTCCTTCTGGCGAAATATTGGAACACTTGGTTTTACTTTTTCGCAATAAAGGTTATTTACACTTAAAACGTTTGAACCATTTACACTTAGATATTATGTGATAAAAAGAACATCATGTGTATGGACATAGGAAACTATCACTTCCTCGCAATCAAACTCATCATTATCAACATTTGGCATCTTTGAGTTCGGTGCACTGTTCATGATTACAATCCAGCTGTACGAATATTGAAATAAAAAGGATTAGCCATACTGGTAAAATAGACGGAGCAAAAGTTATGGAGGAAATGACCGCTACATAGATATGTACGAGGTAGTATTGCCGCCTCCTTACTCGGTAATGATAGACACACGTCACAGACTCGCAGTTACAATCAAGCTGACTAAGACGGTGTTTACGCGTTATAGGAGCACCGCCTACTAACACTATACGTATTATAGGAGCCCCGCCTACTAACACTATACGTATTATAGGAGCCCCGCCTACTAACACTATACGTATTATAGGAGCACCGCCTACTAACACTATACGTAATATAGGAGCACCGCCTACTAACACTATACGTGTTATAGGAGCACCGCCTACTAACACTATACGTGTTATAGGAGCACCGCCTACTAACACTATACGTATTATAGGAGCACCGCCTACTAACACTATACGTATTATAGGAGCACCGCCTACTAACACTATACGTGTTATAGGAGCACCGCCTACTAACACTATACGTATTATAGGGGCACCGCCTACTAACACTATACGTGTTATAGGAGCACCACCTACTAACACTATACGTATTATAGGAGCACCGCCTACTAACACTATACGTATCATAGGAGCACCGCCTACTAACTCTATACGTATTATAGGAGCACCGCCTACTAACACTATACGTATTATAGGAGCATCGCCTACTAACACTATACCTGTTATAGGAGCACCGCCTACTAACACTATGATTTTACTTTATGTCACAATATCATAAACTGTTTCCAAGTCCCGAAGCAGGATGCTGGATTGCATCTAAATGATTTCTGTCAAAATGCACCGTTCCTTCCCTAAATTTGTTTTGGCCACTGTCATTACGTCATGCGACTTTTGACGTTTCATTTTATATAGGGGTACGGGGTATCTATTTTTGTCTGTGTGATATAGCACTGTACCTACAAGTACTTATGTTGTCTAGCAGTCTTTCTGGGAACTCAAAATATTACCATTACTGTAAAGTGCGGGCGGTCACCCATTCCACACTTTTGATCATGAGCACAGGGACATGGATTTTTTTTAATCTAGTTTTGGACCTGAATATTGGTATTTAGAGTATATTTACACTTTTTTGTTTTGGGCGGGGTCAATTTTCGATACGAGTACCCCTCATGTTTTCTTATCGAAATTGATCTTAACTCACCAAAAGTGTAAAAAAAAACTTTGAACATGTTAATTTAGGTTCAAAACTAGCTGTAAGAAGTACTTTAGGCTCCTGTGATCATGACCAGGCTCCATAACTAGTAAGGCAGTACTCCCCCCCCCCCTCCCCTCTCTTATTCCTATGCTGTTTAATTTATTGAAAATAAACAAGTAACTGGACATTCAAGACACAATGAAGTCGTATGATAACGTCCGTTTACATATTTAAAAGTACATATCTAGTTTGTAATGTGTGATTTCATGAAACTTTATGTATCTCCATGGGACTTTGGGTTGCTAAGCAAATCCATCATCTTGAATCCGTTGCTAAACGGCGCAAAGATGGCTAATATGTATATTAGCACCAGCCCACTTTCGGCAAGACGGAAGTGAGTTGCTAAAATGCATATTAGCTACTATTTCACTTTCGGATTGGTGGACGTGAGCTGCTTATATTTAAATTAATCACTTTTATGTCCTTAGGAACGGATCCAAGATGGCGGATTTTCTTAGCAACCCCCGCCCCAGATACGTCTCATCCTCAAATGTGGATTATGTTGGATAAAATAATGGTGGTTGCCTAGATAAGAACGCCGTAGAAATCAAACATACTTACATTTGTTGAAAAACATTTTGGCCATCTGACCCTGAAAGAAGAAGACATCATAGTAAATCAATGAAACTCAATGACAATGTTTGTATACGTCATAGTAAATCAATGAAACTCAATGACAGTGTTTGTATACGTCATAGTAAATCAATGGAACTCAATGACAGTGTTTGTATACGTCATAGTAAATCAATGAAACTCAATGACAGTGTTTGTATACGTCATAGTAAATCAATGAAACTCAATGACAGTGTTTGTATACGTCATAGTAAATCAATGAAACTCAATGACAGTGTTTGTATACGTCATAGTAATCAATGAAACTCAATGACAATGTTTGTATACGTCATAGTAAATCAATAAAACTCAATGACAGTGTTTGTATACGTCATAGTAAATCAATGAAACTAAATGACAGTGTTTGTATACGTCATAGTAAATCAATGAAACTCAATGACAATGTTTGTATACGTCATAGTAATCAATGAAACTCAATGACAGTGTTTGTATACGTCATAGTAATCAATGAAACTCAATGACAGTGTTTGTATACGTCATAGTAAATCAATGAAACTCAATGACAATTTTTGTATACGTCATAGTAATCAATGAAACTCAATGACAGTGTTTGTATACGTCATAGTAATCAATGAAACTCAATGACAATGTTTGTATACGTCATAGTAATCAATGAAACTCAATGACAGTGTTTGTATACGTCATAGTAAATCAATGAAACTCAATGACAATGTTTGTATACGTCATAGTAATCAATGAAACTCAATGACAATGTTTGTATACGTCATAGTAATCAATGAAACTCAATGACAATGTTTGTATACGTCATAGTAAATCAATGAAACTCAATGACAATGTTTGTATACGTCATAGTAATCAATGAAACTCAATGACAGTGTTTGTATACGTCATAGTAATCAATGAAACTCAATGACAGTGTTTATATACGTCATAGTAAATCAATGAAACTCAATGACAGTGTTTGTATACGTCATAGAAAATCAATGAAACTCAATGACAGTGTTTGTATACGTCATAGTAATCAATGAAACTCAATGACAGTGTTTGTATACGTCATAGTAAATCAACGAAACTCAATGACAGTGTTTGTATACGTCATAGTAATCAATGAAACTCAATGACAGTGTTTGTATACGTCATAGTAAATCAATGAAACTCAATGACAGTGTTTGTATACGTCATAGTAATCAATGAAACTCAATGACAGTGTTTGTATACGTCATAGTAAATCAATGAAACTCAATGACAATGTTTGTATACGTCATAGTAATCAATGAAACTCAATGACAGTGTTTGTATACGTCATAGTAATCAATGAAACTCAATGACAGTGTTTGTATACGTCATAGTAAATCAATGAAACTCAATGACAATGTTTGTATACGTCATAGTAATCAATGAAACTCAATGACAGTGTTTGTATACGTCATAGTAATCAATGAAACTCAATGACAATGTTTGTATACGTCATAGTAATCAATGAAACTCAATGACAGTGTTTGTATACGTCATAGTAAATCAATGAAACTCAATGACAATGTTTGTATACGTCATAGTAATCAATGAAACTCAATGACAATGTTTGTATACGTCATAGTAATCAATGAAACTCAATGACAGTGTTTGTATACGTCATAGTAAATCAATGAAACTCAATGACAATGTTTGTATACGTCATAGTAATCAATGAAACTCAATGACAATGTTTGTATCCGTCATAGTAATCAATGAAACTCAATGACAGTGTTTGTATACGTCATAGTAAATCAATGAAACTCAATGACAATGTTTGTATACGTCATAGTAATCAATGAAACTCAATGACAGTGTTTGTATACGTCATAGTAATCAATGAAACTCAATGACAGTGTTTGTATACGTCATAGTAATCAATGAAACTCAATGACAATGTTTGTATACGTCATAGTAATCAATGAAACTCAATGACAGTGTTTGTATACGTCATAGTAAATCAATGAAACTCAATGACAATGTTTGTATACGTCATAGTAATCAATGAAACTCAATGACAATGTTTGTATACGTCATAGTAATCAATGAAACTCAATGACAGTGTTTGTATACGTCATAGTAAATCAATGAAACTCAATGACAATGTTTGTATACGTCATAGTAATCAATGAAACTCAATGACAGTGTTTGTATACGTCATAGTAATCAATGAAACTCAATGACAGTGTTTATATACGTCATAGTAAATCAATGAAACTCAATGACAGTGTTTGTATACGTCATAGTAAATCAATGAAACTCAATGACAGTGTTTGTATACGTCATAGTAATCAATGAAACTCAATGACAGTGTTTGTATACGTCATGGTAAATCAATGAAACTCAATGACAGTGTTTGTATACGTCATAGTAATCAATGAAACTCAATGACAGTGTTTGTATACGTCATAGTAAATCAATGAAACTCAATGACAGTGTTTGTATACGTCATAGTAAATCAATGAAACTCAATGACAGTGTTTGTATACGTCATAGTAAATCAATGAAACTCAATGACAGTGTTTGTATACGTCATAGTAAATCAATGAAACTCAATGACAGTGTTTGTATACGTCATAGTAAATCAATGAAACTCAATGACAGTGTTTGTATACGTCATAGTAAATCAATGAAACTCAATGACAGTGTTTGTATATGTCATAGTAAATCAATGAAACTCAATGACAGTGTTTGTATACGTCATAGTAATCAATGAAACTCAATGACAGTGTTTGTATACGTCATAGTAAATCAATGAAACTCAATGACAATGTTTGTATACGTCATAGTAATCAATGAAACTCAATGACAGTGTTTGTATACGTCATAGTAAATCAATGAAACTCAATGACAGTGTTTGTATACGTCATAGTAAATCAATGAAACTCAATGACAATGTTTGTATACGTCATAGTAAATCAATGAAACTCAATGACAATGTTTGTATACGTCATAGTAAATCAATGAAACTCAATTACAATGTTTGTATACGTCATAGTAAATCAATGAAACTCAATGACAGTGTTTGTATACGTCATGGTAAATCAATGAAACTCAATGACAATGTTTGTATACGTCATAGTAATCAATGAAACTCAATGACAATGTTTGTATACGTCATAGTAATCAATGAAACTCAATGACAGTGTTTGTATACGTCATAGTAAATCAATGAAACTCAATGACAGTGTTTGTATACGTCATAGTAAATCAATGAAACTCAATGACAGTGTTTGTATACGTCATAGTAAATCAATGAAACTCAATGACAATGTTTGTATACGTCATAGTAAATCAATGAAACTCAATGACAGTGTTTGTATACGTCATGGTAAATCAATGAAACTCAATGACAATGTTTGTATACGTCATAGTAATCAATGAAACTCAATGACAATGTTTGTATACGTCATAGTAATCAATGAAACTCAATGACAGTGTTTGTATACGTCATAGTAAATCAATGAAACTCAATGACAGTGTTTTATACGTCATAGTAAATCAATGAAACTCAATGACAGTGTTTGTATACGTCATAGTAAATCAATGAAACTCAATGACAATGTTTGTATACGTCATAGTAATCAATGAAACTCAATGACAATGTTTGTATACGTCATAGTAATCAATGAAACTCAATGACAGTGTTTGTATACGTCATAGTAAATCAATGAAACTCAATGACAGTGTTTGTATACGTCATAGTAAATCATTGAAACTCAATGACAATGTTTGTATACGTCATAGTAAATCAATGAAACTCAATGACAGTGTTTGTATACGTCATAGTAAATCAATGAAACTCAATGACAATGTTTGTATACGTCATAGTAATCAATGAAACTCAATGACAATGTTTGTATACGTCATAGTAATCAATGAAACTCAATGACAGTGTTTGTATACGTCATAGTAAATCAATGAAACTCAATGACAATGTTTGTATACGTCATAGTAATCAATGAAACTCAATGACAGTGTTTGTATACGTCATAGTAAATCAATGAAACTCAATGACAGTGTTTGTATACGTCATAGTAATCAATGAAACTCAATGACAGTGTTTGTATACGTCATAGTAAATCAATGAAACTCAATGACAATGTTTGTATACGTCATAGTAAATCAATGAACTTCAATGACAATGTTTGTATACGTCATAGTAAATCAATGAAACTCAATGACAGTGTTTGTATACGTCATAGTATTCAATGAAACTCAATGACAGTGTTTGTATACGTCATAGTAAATCAATGAAACTCAATGACAATGTTTGTATGCGTCATAGTAATCAATGAAACTCAATGACAGTGTTTGTATACGTCATAGTAATCAATGAAACTCAATGACAGTGTTTGTATACGTCATAGTAAATCAATGAAACTCAATGACAATGTTTGTATACGTCATAGTAAATCAATGAAACTCAATGACAGTGTTTGTATACGTCATAGTAATCAATGAAACTCAATGACAGTGTTTGTATACGTCATGGTAAATCAATGAACTTCAATGACAGTGTTTGTATATGTCATAGTAAATCAATGAAACTCAATGACAGTGTTTGTATACGTCATAGTAATCAATGAAACTCAATGACAGTGTTTATATACGTCAAAGTAAATCAATGAAACTCAATGACAATGTTTGTATACGTCATGGTAAATCAATGAAACTCAATGACAATGTTTGTATACGTCATAGTAAATCAATGAAACTCAATGACAGTGTTTGTATACGTCATAGTAATCAATGAAACTCAATGACAGTGTTTGTATACGTCATAGTAAATCAATGAAACTCAATGACAATGTTTGTATACGTCATAGTAAATCAATGAAACTCAATGACAATGTTTGTATACGTCATAGTAAATCAATGAAACTCAATGACAATGTTTGTATACGTCATAGTTTTCAATGAAACTCAATGACAGTGTTTGTATATGTCATAGTAATCAATGAAACTCAATGACAGTGTTTGTATACGTCATAGTAAATCAATGAAACTCAATGACAATGTTTGTATACGTCATAGTTTATCAATGAAACTCAATGACAGTGTTTGTATACGTCATAGTAAATCAATGAAACTCAATGACAGTGTTTGTATACGTCATAGTAATCAATGAAACTCAATGACAGTGTTTGTATACGTCATAGTAAATCAATGAAACTCAATGACAATGTTTGTATACGTCATAGTAAATCAATGAAACTCAATGACAATGTTTGTATACGTCATAGTAATCAATGAAACTCAATGACAGTGTTTGTATACGTCATAGTAATCAATGAAACTCAATGACAGTGTTTGTATACGTCATAGTAAATCAATGAAACTCAATGACAATGTTTGTATACGTCATAGTAAATCAATGAAACTCAATGACAGTGTTTGTATACGTCATAGTAATCAATGAAACTCAATGACAGTGTTTGTATACGTCATGGTAAATCAATGAACTTCAATGACAGTGTTTGTATACGTCATAGTAAATCAATGAAACTCAATGACAATGTTTGTATACGTCATAGTAAATCAATGAAACTCAATGACAGTGTTTATATACATCATAGTAATCAATGAAACTCAATGACAGTGTTTGTATAAGAATACAAAACACGATCAAAGCAAAACATGATAAGACAACAAACTTCTTTCTCAAACAATTTGACTTTACAATAGTTTCTATCCTTAAAAGTTGGTTCGGTCTGGTTCTATACGGTTTAGCGTCCTACTAAAAGCTAGTGTAATGTTGAGGACGGGATAAACGTATTCTTTTAGAGTATTTAAAAAGATCCACTTGCCAGTTCTGTTCTTTCTGTCATGTCACAGGGATTGGTACTGTGGCCACAGGTACCTGTAAATAAATTAATAATCCTGTTGTCTTCTTTATTTTTTATGGCAAATGCCAATGCAATATAATGCACACATGCGCATTGGAGGATTGATATTGCCCAGTTGGTTTCCTTGGAGAAATAAATAATCACATTGATAATGTGCTGGATTTAACAGCAACCACTAACCTCCTTCCCCCCCCCCCCCCCCCACTGCTCAATTAAAATAACTGTATGTCGGTTACAACTCAAGCTGCTGTTCTTTACTTTCTTTACAAGGAAAATAATAATAATAAAAAAAAGTTTCTTCAATATCACATTGATATCAATCCCTTCACTCACACAAACCACACTAACAGGAACATTCAAAAAGGAAACTTCCGTAAATGATAAATGATTTGTTTTTGAAGTTCGTATAGCAACTCAATATCTGATGAGCTTATATATTTCCTTATTTGTCGATATTCATATTCAAGACAACAAAGTACTTCTAGCTAAAACATAAACATGCAAGGTCGACCTGAAAAAATATAAAGAAACTGAGGGTTTTTTTCAAGTTGTGTAAGTATGGCAAAGGCGTGAATTATGAATGCCATTTTCACTCATAAGGGTGAACTTAACCATAAGGGTGAACTTAACCATAAGGGTGAACGTAACCATAAGGGTGAACGTAACCATCAGGGTGAACTTAACCATAAGGGTGAACTTAACCATAAGGGTGAACTTAACCATAAGGGTGAACGTAACCATAAGGGTGAACTTAACCATTAGGGTGAACTTAACCATAAGGGTGAACTTAACCATAAGGGTGAACTTAACCATTAGGGTGAACGTAACCATAAGGGTGAACTTAACCATAAGGCTGAACGTAACCATAAGGCTGAATGTTACCATAAGGGTGAACTTAACCATAAGGGTGAACGTAACCATAAGGGTGAACTTAACCATAAGGCTGAACGTAACCATTAGGCTGAACGTAACCATAAGGGTGAACGTAACCATAAGGGTGAACTTAACCATAAGCGTGAACTTAACCATAAGGGTGAACTAAACCATTAGGGTGAACGTAACCATAAGGCTGAACGTAACCATTAGGGTGAACTTAACCATAAGGGTGAAGGTAACCATAAGGTTGAACTTAACCATAAGGCTGTACGTAACCATAAGGGTGAACGTAACCATAAGGGTGAACGTAACCATAAGGGTGAACTTAACCATTAGGGTGAACGTTACCATAAGGGTGAACTTAACCATTAGGTTGAACGTAACCATAAGGGTGAACTTAACCATTAGGGTGAACGTAACCATAAGGGTGAACTTAACCATAAGGCTGAACGTAACAATAAGGGTGAACTTAACCATTATGGTGAACGTAACCATAAGGGTGAACTTTACCATAAGGCTGAACGTAACCATAAGGGTGAACGTAACCATTAGGGTGAACTTAACCATAAGGGTGAATTTAACCATTAGGGTGAAGGTAACCATAAGGGTGAACTTAACCATAAGGGTGAAGGTAACCATAAGGGTGAACTTAACCATTAGGCTGAACATAACCATAAGGGTGAACTTAACCATTAGGGTGAACGTAACCATAAGGGTGAACTTAACCATAAGGGTGAAAGTAACCATAAGGGTGAACTTAACCATAAGGGTTAACGTAACCATAAGGGTGAACTTAACCATTAGGGTGAACGTAACCATAAGGGTGAACTTAACCATAAGGGTGAACTTAACCATAAGGGTGAACGTAACCATAAGGGTGAACGTAACCATAAGGGTGAACGTAACCATAAGGGTGAACTTAACCATAAGGCTGAACGTAACCATAAGGGTGAACTTAACCATTAGGGTGAACGTAACCATAAGGGTGAACTTAACCATAAGGGTGAACTTAACCATAAGGGTGAACGTAACCATATGGCTGAACGTAACCATAAGGCTGAACGTAACCAAAAGGCTGAACGTAAGCAAAAGGCTTAACGTAACCATAAGGGTGAACGTAACCATAAGAGTGAGCGTAACCATAAGGGTGAGCGTAACCAAAAGCTAGGAGGAGTATGGAGTGCCTGTTTACCGTGTGTATAGTTCTGAAGTAATGGCCTCGACTCTTCCCCCTCGTCCCCTCTGTCCACGTCTCTCGGTACATTCACAGGGGGCTAGCAAAAAAGATATATGCAGTGATAATCTTTGAAAAGTAGACATAGTATGGAACTATGTTCATCGCCACTTTGGACCAGAAACATATCCATATATCCCGGTCGCCACATACAAAAGTAAACTGTAAGTGAGAAATGCAAATAGGAAAAAAACAAGAAGATATACAAGAACATGTATTGATATTTAAATAAGACAATACTTCTAACGAAAACAGTCAAACCAAACCGCACAAGTTTTCAATCTTGCAGACTTCCCTATACTGGGCTGTAAGCATCGTCGGAAACCCACGCGACACTAGTAAGAGCAGTGTCACTGTCATGTTGGTTTTACGATGGGTTGTAAGTGTAGTGCTCCTGTAACCCTTGTGTGTTTGTGGTCAATAACTCATGCTCTGATTGGATCCTTACTTACCATGTGTGCCTGACCAGCGTCGTATCGGAGTTTAGCATTGGCCCAACCCATTGTCTCCGTTACAAAGGAAACGGTCATATTGCTGCAAACAAAATGTGTTTCTTATTTATAACAATAAACACTTCCTATTAATTCAATTAAGCATAGACATAAGCAAACAACGGAGTCTATAATTGTTTCATTGGTCGTTAAATCTCTAATATAAACAGGAAACTGTTTTTGTTCTATGCACAGGGGCTAGGCACGGACCTATGTCACTATGAAATGATTGTCAGATAATTATTTACCACAGGGACTAGGCACGGACCTATGTCACTATGAAATGATTGTCAGATAATTATTCAAGCTCTCTCGAATGTGACCACTCCCGCTATATATCTGTGACGAGGGAAAGAACTAGTCTGAACGGGAAAATCTACATATTTTTAATTTAAGCTCTTTTTCGTCATTGATGAAGAACAATATTGTACATGCATGCCTCATTTTAAAGATGAAACTTTTTATCTTTCAGTCGATACCAAATATATCCCGTTACACGTCTATAATAGTTTGCAATTATTTCATGGCGACATAGGTCCGTGGTCAGCCCTCGTATCTAAAAACTCGTATCTAAATGGATAGAAATGAAGTTTCGGTGACATAAAAGATTTTTATACAAGGAAGTTAATAAAATAATGTAAAAAACATGACGTCAGCAAGTGCTACAAACCTAACGATTGCCAATGCGATTACGATGATCAGACTCAGTAGCCAGCCTGCTGAGGCGAACGCGCTGGGCATCGTCAGCGCACCCGTACCGACGATCAGGTTAAAGACGTAGATGAGGCCGATCTATATACGTATGAACAAAATACATCATGTATATATATATATATATATATAAACTGTAAAACCTGCCTATACAGAAAAGGATATCTCAATAGTTATGTTTTCATTAGAACTCCAAAATACAGCATGAATGTCTTGTGCAAAATGAATGAACTACAATGTACATGTACACTGATATATCTTTATTGTCTTACATAACATAATTATCCAATGTTTATGTGCGTGTTTTTTTTTTAATTTTCATCAATATACAAATTGATCATCACTTATCAGAGAATCATCAACGATTATGAAATATATCGAGTTTACCCATTTGTATGTGTTCTACCCCACAGACAAATGACTCCATCGACAAATGTTTCCTTTAGTATAATGTATGAAACTATAAAGGAATGATATGATTGTACAAATGTTTAATAAATAAACGTATAATATAATTACTATTATTATTTAATGTCTAGCAGTACTGTACCTCACGTATTTACTCAAGGCCTTATTCATTTCATATTGGTGGGAACAATGAGGAAGTGGCTTTAATATAAGACATACAGAAACGTACCTCGTGTCACATATTGATATACATAATATAATCATATGGACTTATGAGACACTAATGATACAGATTTAACCTTATGCATAAAAGGTGATTACTGTTAGAGTTCACTGATAAGCACTTTAAAATGTACCTCATTTTACATTTACTTAATTCATCTTTTAAGATACGTACGTTTGGAAAAACAGTTATTATTTCTAAACCATCTAGGACATCTAAAAAATAGTACATAAAATTCTTAGTAAGCATTAGAACACATCACTAATATACAGTGTTTATGCTGGACAGTATACATTGTACCCGTGTACAATTTTAGCCTACCAGGCTACCGTCCTGTTATGATTACTTACCAGCCTAGAGTAACCGGCACCAGAGTCTGTGATCCCTCCTGCCATCTTCCAACCTGTGAACTTTTCGATCGGGGGTCACAAAATTGAACGTCAAATCGCGATCATGTTGTTTACGAATGGCTGGCGTTTCCGGTTAGGCCTATTGGTCACATGATTTTCAAAAAGTTCGAGTTACTTCCCTTATTTCTGTGTAAAATGTAGTACGCACATATTTGACTAGTCTTGTTCAAGTCAGAAACCGTAGACGATTGTGTGTGTTAAAGTTATGACTAAATATAAATGATGCTTAATGAGTTTTAAATACCTACTTATATCACATATTTTAGATACTTGACCTTAGTGTATCATAAACCAAGCTTAGCTGGGCGTGTTTTTTTTAAACCTTGTTCGACTATTAACCATATGTAATACTATTACTATATATGTATTACTGTATGTTTTACGCAAGTGACCCTTATGCTTCTACATTAGTTTAGACATTTTGGATTCCCACCTTTTGGTCATTAGCATCACTAAGAGTCCTAGGAGGGCGAAACAGCTGTATGGTGCAGTTTAATTCATTTTTTTTCAGCTTACTGTATCTATTTCTAAATTTAAAAGGTGCAGCACACGTGTGTGTTACATCCACTATACCCGGACTGTCCCAATAAATACCCTGTATATGCCTCGAGCCCAAACCCAAAGATGGAAGGCTAGTAGTAGCAGAATGCCAGATAAATTATATTACATTGTATTATCGAATAACAATAATTGTAGTATCGTATAAAGCGACTACAATCATAATGTGCCCCTACAAATTCGGATCTGATTCTCTGTTTGTTTATTGATGCACGTTCTTGTTTGTTTGTTTGTGTACGTAGGGTAATGTATCTTCCTCCTCGCAATTAACAAATAGGCTTATCTCTGTTCACCACCACTACAGTAGTTGACAAACTAATTTCTTCCCTTTTCCCCTTCCTCTTAACTGTTTCCTTATATATACACTAATTGTCTGTCTGACAAAATCACTGTACATACTGTTCCAAAACCAAGATCACAGTACGAGTCTCTTTCAAACAGAAATCACCACAATGTGATACACTGACCGAGAATAATGCAGAAACTAAACTGAAAATTGACTAATATTCCCTGGATTGGTGTTGGATCGTCTGCTCTACGACTGAGAATGTTTCAAATGAATTCAACAACTAATAATTTGGGGGAAAACAAAAACAACAAAAACAAAAAGCCTGCACGATTAAGTCAGCCGCTAGGTAATTAATTATAAAGAATTATGTTTTTGATTAGAGAAATGAGAGTTCCAATACAACGGCTGAACAGGAAACGTACTAGGTTTCCTCGTAACGAATTGTTATACCAGGATTACATAGTATTAAATAGCAAATGATAAGAGGAGCGGGATGCTTAAAGTATGAAATGCATTAGAATTTCCTGGATTTCCACAGCGAGCACGAGTAGGAAACATAAAAGAGAGTAACGAACATTTCAACTGAAGTCATTTCCTTGGGCCTGAGCAAAAATACTCGTGGCAAAAACCTTCCAGAGCCAACTTATGAGTCTACTGATGAAAACCCTCGAAAGAACTTTGAAAGGCTATCAAACCTTGGTCCATATGCGGTAAGTGGGTACATCATTTTCATAAACATGTTTTCTCTATATATATCGTGTACATTACAACTTAAATGACAATATTTTTTTTTAATTATTCAAAATTGTGCTTGTCCAACCATCTGGCAATTTTGTTGTATTTAAAAAAAAGAAGTTTTGTTTAGAGGATGGTTCCTCTCGCCTACCCATTGAACCGGTTAACCTGGCTTTGTTAAATAAATCAACATAGTAAAGCCAGAACACAAATACACAACATATCTGATTCAACTTCATTTAAAGATATTTCTGTGTCATTTAGTTCTCTTACAGTCTGGTTACAATCATTTGTTACATGGCCTCGTAAACAACTTCTTACAATGCGTGAAGCCATGTAACGGAGGATTGTAATCTGATTGATACTCTTGCATCGCTAATTTGGATATTGGCTTGCTGTTTAGATTTAGGTGTAGATAGGATTGTCTATCCCGTAATCCTGGAATTTATAACAATGTTAGTAATGTGTATGTGTGTGAGTGTGTACTCTTACAAGTACACTAATTGTGTTCACACCAGGAAGGACCTCCAGTCATTCAAACTCACTATAAACACGAACAATGTATACAGTCGCTACACAACAGATCGACACGAACAATGTATACAGTCGGCACACAACAAATCGACACGAACAGTGTATACAGTCGCTACACAACAGATCGACACGAACAATGTATACAGTCGGTACACAACAGATCGACACGAACATTGTATACAGTCGCTACACAACAGATCGACACGAACAATGTATACAGTCGCTACACAACAGATCGACACGAACAATGTATACAGTCGGCACACAACAGATCGACACGAACAATGTATACAGTCGCTTCACAACAGATCGACACGAACAATGTATACCGTCGGCACACAACAGATCGACACGAACAATGTATACAGTCGGCACACAACAGATCGACACGAACAATGTATACAGTCTCTACACAACAGATCGACACGAACATTGTATACAGTCGCTACACAACATATCGACACGAACAGTGTATACAGTCTCTACACAACAGATCGACACGAACAATGTATACAATCGCTACACAACAGATCGACACGAACAGGGTATACAGTCGGCACACAACAGATCGACACGAACAATGTATACAGTCTCTACACAACAGATCGACACGAACAATGTATACAGTCTCTACACAACAGATCGACACGAACAATGTATACAGTCGGCACACAACAGATCGACACGAACATTGTATACAGTCGCTACACAACAGATCGACACGAACAATGTATACAGTCGCTACACAACAGATCGACACGAACAATGTATACAGTCGGCACACAACAGATCGACACGAACAATGTATACAGTCGGCACACAACAGATCGACACGAACAATGTATACAGTCGGTACACAACAGATCGACACGAACAATATATACAGTCGCTACACAACAGATCGACACGAACAATGTATACAGTCGGTACACAACAGATCGACACGAACAATGTATACAGTCGGTACACAACAGATCGACACGAACAATATATACAGTCGCTACACAACAGATCGACACGAACAGTGTATACAGTCGGTACACAACAGATCGACACGAACAATGTATACAGTCGGCACACAACAGATCGACACGAACAATGTATACAGTCTCTACACAACAGATCGACACGAACATTGTATACAGTCTCTACACAACAGATCGACACGAACATTGTATACAGTCTCTACACAACAGATCGACACGAACAATGTATACAGTCGGCACACAACAGATCGACACGAACATTGTATACAGTCTCTACACAACAGATCGACACGAACAATGTATACAGTCTCTACACAACAGATCGACACGAACATTGTATACAGTCGCTACACAACATATCGACACGAACAGTGTATACAGTCTCTACACAACAGATCGACACGAACAATGTATACAATCGCTACATAACAGATCGACACGAACAGGGTATACAGTCGGCACACAACAGATCGACACGAACAATGTATACAGTCTCTACACAACAGATCGACACGAACAATGTATACAGTCTCTACACAACAGATCGACACGAACAATGTATACAGTCGCTACACAACAGATCGACACGAACAATGTATACAGTCGGCACACAACAGATCGACACGAACAATGTATACAGTCTCTACACAACAGATCGACACGAACAGTGTATACAGTCGCTACACAACAGATCGACACGAACATTGTATACAGTCGCTACACAACAGATCGACACGAACATTGTATACAGTCGCTACACAACAGATCGACACGAACAATGTATACAGTCGGTACACAACAGATCGATACGAACAGTGTATACAGACGGTACACAACAGATCGACACGAACAATGTATACAGTCGGTACACAACAGATCGACACGAACAGTGTATACAGTCTCTACACAACATATCGACACGAACAGGGTATACAGTCGGTACACAACATATCGACACGAACAATGTATACAGTCGGTACACAACAGATCGACACGAACAGTGTATACAGTCGGTACACAACAGGTCCTATTTACATGTTTACGGTAAGTTGCAACTTTGAATGTAATAAGAACCTTTAGTAATTAGTATTGCACTAAGCGTTGCGCCAGTAGATGTATAGACCGGAGTTAGTCCGGCCGTACTCCGGCTATTAGTATGTACCCTTTGTTGTTCCGGCTATTAGTTTGTACCTATGTTTGTTCCACTTCCGTTATAAAGTTTCACACCACGAGTTGTGTTGCGGTTGTATGTTGTTCTCCTATACTGGCGTGGTGGCAGCAGGATTCGATCCTACGTTCTCTATCGACAAACAGATGGAAAAAACAGTGTAGGTGTAACTCATTTTCTAAGACAATCGCAGCGTAATTAACTATTACCCAAGTCACAAGCGTGGATGTGTTAGCGGCCAGACGAAAATGGCGAATACTCACAGGGCACCAAAACAATGGTGTTTAAGCAAGGTGGAGACTGTAAACTCATTTGAAAATTGGAAACAAAACCTTATTTACACTCTCTCGCTAGATCCACACTTCGCCCCATTTCTTGTTGATGGAATACAATGGCAAAAAAAATCTAGAGACACGCCCCACAGGGGTTTCACAAATGACGGGGAAGGGGTCCCCGAGGCCCGTAGGCGAACGCGAGAACAGAAAGTCAACATGTTGGATCTTATGCTAGGTCAGATCGCAAACTATTGCCCTATTATTTCCCGTAGTACAATAGTTAAGAACTCAACGTCATTAGAAAAAATTTGGCAAACTATCAGACTACATTTTGGTTTCCAATCAACTGGAGCACATTTCATCGACTTTTCTGCAATAAAACTCCAACCAAATGAAAGACCTGAAGACCTGTTCCAAAGAATAATGGCCTTTATTGAGGATAATTTACTCCGGAGAGATATGGGGATCACCCACCATGGTGCGGAATTACAAGAAGACGAAGAACTTACTCCCACATTGGAAAATATGGCGGTGCTGACGTGGCTTCGTTTGATAAATACCGAGTTACCCAGACTAGTCAAGCAACGCTATGGTACCGAACTCCGTACGAGATCACTCGCTTCAATCAAACCAGAGATATCACAGGCATTGGACTCATTATTAGATGAGATTAGAACTAGCGAAGACGCGAAAGCCATGAGAGCTGCTATATCAAACCCTCGCTTCCCCATGAAGCCCAATCGCTCTCTACCTCAGCGAACATCTAACTCCAAAGTGTGTCCCTTATGTAAGGAAGCTGGTCGCCCTGACTATCACTTCCTAAGTAAGTGTACCTTCCTCCCCTCACACGACCGGAAGTACCTTGCCAAGGCCCGCATCATCACAGGCTCAGATGACATGTCCGATGATGAAGAGAATGAAACATCCGATAACCATGACGCAGATACTTCTACAATCAACAGGGTGCAAATTCGCCAATCTCCATATATAGACACCTTTTATCATCACCACACTGTACGCCTTACAATTGACAGCGGTGCAACAGGCAATATGATTCGTTCTTCCGTTGCGGCCAGTTTGAGTGCACCAATCAAAAACACATCGCAATCTGCTCACCAAGCTGACGGCCTTTCCCCTTTACATGTTACTGGTGAGACTAGAATATCTTTCCACCATAATGGCCACACTCTCTACTTCGAAGGACTCGTAGTTGACAACCTGGACACGGACGTGTTAGCAGGAATCCCGTTCATGGAGAAAAACGACATTTCAATTCGTCCTGCCCGACATGAAATCAGTATAGCGGGAAAAGATATTTATAAATATGGCCCGCTTTCGCAGGACAATGACAAACCTGTGGTGCGTAGAGCACATGTTCTTAGAGCCCCAGTCTCTGAAACCACTACCATATGGCCTGGCGAATTCATTGAAGTCAAACTACCGACAGATATTGCACCTGCTGACGACATATTTTCTATTGAGTCACACCAACCAAATGAGATGGCTGGATGTTCCTGGCCTCCGCCTTCGCTAGTGTCGAGCGTATCTGGAAACATAAGGATTCCCAATCTGACTACTGAGCCTCAAACTATCAAAAGGAACTCTCACTTTTGCAAGGTCCGGTCAACCTTCTCACCCGATAGTACAGGGCCCAAATCTGAAGACTACACGCCGGTCGAACGACATCAGCCTATTACTACTAAGAGTCACACCAAGTACTCCGACAATGTCCGCCTTGATCCAGACAACATCTTGTCAGAGGAGGTCAGCTCACAGTTCAAGGACATATTGCATAAATACGATAATGTCTTCAATCCGACATTTTCAGGATACAATGGTGCCGTTGGACCACTCAAAGCAAGGGTTAACATGGGTCCCGTACAACCACCACAGCGCAAGGGTAGAATGCCACAATACGCCAAAAATCAACTCAACCAGCTTCAAGAAAAGTTTGACGAGCTTGAGAGCATAGGTGTGTTCCGTCGTCCAGAAGATATTGGTGTTGACGTAGAGTATGTTAACCCATCCTTCCTCATAAAGAAACAGAGTGGTGGCTTCCGCTTAGTAACAGCCTTTGCCGATGTGGGTAGGTATACCAAACCCCAACCATCTCTCATGCCTGATGTGGACTCTACCCTGAGACAGATAGCTCAGTGGAATTATATTGCCATCACCGACCTCACCAAATCATTCTATCAAATCCCCCTATCAAAGGACTCCCAAAAGTATTGTGGCGTGGTCACACCATATCGTGGTGTCCGAGTCTATGTACGATCAGCGATGGGAATGCCCGGCTCCGAGACTGCCTTAGAAGAGCTGACATGCCGCGTGTTGGGACACCTTGTCCAAGAAGGTACTGTTGCCAAAGTAGCTGATGACCTCTATTGCGGTGGCAGCACTAGCGAAGAACTCCTGTCCAACTTTTCACAGCTACTTGAAGCAGTTAACAAGTCCGGTCTACACTTGTCTTCATCTAAGACGGTTATCGCTCCCAAGGAGACAACTATTCTCGGATGGAAATGGCGTCAAGGAACAATTCAAGCCTGCGCGCATCGCATCGCTTCCCTCGCCTCGTGCCAACCCCCAGCCACTGTGTCATCATTAAGATCATTCATAGGCGCGTACAAAGTACTAGGACGTGTCATCAAAGATTGTTCGAGGCTACTCTCTCCATTCGATGACATGACTGCCGGTCGGGAATCGAAGGATTCCATTACCTGGTCTGATGACCTTCTGGCGTCGTTCCGAAAAGCTCAAACAGCACTATCATCTCATCAGGCCATAACACTTCCGCGGTCAACAGACCAGCTGTGGATAGTTACAGATGGTGCCCTAAAAAGCAAAGGCCTGGGCGCTACTCTGTACACAAGCCGCAAGAATAAAGTCCTACTTGCTGGATTCTTCAGTGCCAAACTACGCAAGAATCAAAACACATGGATTCCCTGTGAAATCGAGGCACTGTCAATTGCTGCTGCTGTCAAGCACTTTAGCCCCTACATTATCCAGTCGACAACCAGGACATGCATACTTACCGACAGCAAACCATGTGTACAAGCACACGAGAAGCTGTGCAGGGGCGAATTTTCTGCCAGCCCACGCGTGTCTACGTTTCTGTCAACAGCTAGCCGGTACCATGTATCAATTCGACATGTAGCTGGAGCAGCTATCCTTCCATCCGACTTCTCAAGTCGCAATGCTCCAGAGTGCGAAGACCCGACCTGCCAAATTTGTGCCTTCGTGCAGCTCACGGAAGGCTGTGTTGTGAGGCACGTAACCACTCAGGATGTGTTAAATGGGTCTGTCAAACTCCCATTCACCAGTAGACCGGCGTGGACCACAATCCAGGGAGAATGCCCAGACCTAAGACGCACACATGCGCACTTAAAACAGGGAACACGCCCATCCAAAAAACTCACCAACATCAAGGACGTTAAACGGTACCTGCAGGTCGCTTCCGTCGCAAATGATGGCTTGTTGGTTGTCAAGAAGGACATCCCATTCCAACCTCGGCGTGAATGCATCATCGTCCCCCGCAATGTCTTGGAAGGCTTACTGACTTCTCTTCATGTCAAGTTGGACCACCCATCAAATCACCAACTCAAAACAGTGGTCCATCGCTATTTTCATGCTCTTGATATGGACAAAGCAGTTGAGAGTATCACCAAGGGCTGTCATCAGTGCGCATCTCTTCAAACCGTCCAACACTGTGTACAGGAGCAGAGCTCAAGTGAGCCCCCTGATAAAGTTGGATTCTTATTCGCCGCTGATATACTTAAACGTGAGCGGCAACTCATCCTCGTAGTTCGCGAGTGTGTTACATCATATACAGTGACTTCAATGTTAGATGACGAACGAAAAGAATCTGTACGAGACGGCTTAGTTCAACTATGCTTGGGACTGCACCCTCTTGATGGACCGTATGCTGTAATACGAACAGATGGTGCTCCTGGGTTCGCATCACTTGTGAACGACGAGTGTCTAACCCGCCATCGGCTACATGTCGAAATCGGTCGCAGTAAAAATCCTAACAAAAACCCAGTAGCAGAAAGAGCTATTCAGGAGCTCGAGAACGAAATCCTTCATCAGGACCCTACTTGCAGAGCTGTAACCCCACTATTGCTCTCTTTAGCCACTGCTCGCATGAATACTCGTATAAGGAATAGAGGGTTATCCGCTCGTGAAATGTGGACACAGCGTGATCAGTTCTCGCATCAGCAATTAAAGTTCGATGATCACAATCTTATCATGTGCCAACACGATCTGAAAATCGCGAATCACCCACATAGTGAAAAGTCCAAAGCACCATCCAACCGTTCACCCACATCTGCTCATAGTTCAGTAGGTGATCTTGTATACCTTCACAGTGACCGTAACAAATCCAGTGCGCGGGACCGGTATTTAGTCGTCTCCAATGATGGCCATTGGCGTAACATTTGCAAATTTGCTGGTTCTCAGCTACGACGTACATCATACCGTGTAAAGGACTCCGACCTCTTCAAAGTACCTCCAACGACGCTACAACTTGATCATAGAGAAAATTTCTCCGAGAACGGAGATGGATCGTCAGGGGAGGATGATACAGAGACCTCTCAAGAATACCATCCTCATCAGCTTCCTCCCAACGGTGATTCCATGATCAATGAACTGCCACAACCTGAACAACCTCCTGACATACCGTCCATTATTTCAGACTTACCTACCGTTATGCAGACAGACAAATCTAGTGAACCCCCAGTACACCCTACCAGACCACAACGACCACGGGCACCCCCAAAATGGATGGATGACTATGTTACTTAAATATATGCGTATATTACCCAGTCATGGTGCTCTCATGACATCTGACTCGTTTAGTGTTTATTGAAGTTTTATAACAATCACAGTACAGTATCAATATTCATTTTCGTCATATGCAAGATATGCGTGTGTATGTACAAGGGCAGAATAATCCCTTTCTCCACCTGAGGGCAGTCTACCCTATGACGGTGTCATATTAGTATGTACAGCTGTTCTTTTTCAATGGAAAAAAGTGGTAGCGCCAGTAGATGTATAGACCGGAGTTAGTCCGGCCGTACTCCGGCTATTAGTATGTACCCTTTGTTGTTCCGGCTATTAGTTTGTACCTATGTTTGTTCCACTTCCGTTATAAAGTTTCACACCACGAGTTGTGTTGCGGTTGTATGTTGTTCTCCTATACTGGCGTTGCGATTACATTAAAGGTAATTTAACCACAATCACAACGCTAATTGTAATAAAAATGAAATTTATTACACGGTCTAAGCGCAACGTTTTGTGTAATAATTATTACATTAAGAGTTGTAACACGGTACACGATATGGTGTTTATTTTACATATCACCCCGAGATAATTATTCTGTATACAATTACTTCAATCATTCTGAGTTAACAGGGTGACATATTTATAAATTGGTATTACTTATCTCAGAAGCATTTTTTTCTCATGTAAGAAAATTAATGAGAATTATATATAACGGGTTTTTATCTTTAAAATGTGGGAATCCACAAATGATATAAATGATAATGGTATATGTACACCTAGAGAAATAAGGGAAAACTAACTAAGTGAATGTCCTATAATTAGAATTATTCATGATTTGGGCATTCAATTTAAGACATTAAAAATAAAAAGGATGAGACGACAGGCGAGTCTTCACGAGTCTTCACGAGTCTTCTCCCTTCTTCTCATCAAACGTACATGCTTAAAACGATATTTTGACTAAGAACTAATACCAATTTGACACATTCAATGCATTTGACACCATAGTGCATTTATCACGCTGGATTTCTTCATTATTTATCGTCTAATATACTTATTATAGATTCTGTTTAATGATCGATTACGATTGCAGTGGACACGAACTTTCTCCAGTACATACCTAGACCATCCTGCAGATATTATTTAGAAACTTAATTAAAGGAATCAAACCGAAAAAAGTAGTATAACTATGAAAAGACATCACATAATCGAAAACTTTAATAATAATTAAAATCAGTAAAGTTATTATACACTTTATGCTGCATGGCACACTTATAAGAGTTATCTCCCTTACTTTTTAAGACTGATAACATTTGTAGAATTCCGTCTTTTCTCTGTTACATTTTCTTTTAGTGTTTCGCACAAGAAGCTGTAGACATATAACATATATTCTTAACAGCGAGTGAGGTTGGTGGATCTTGACTTATAAAACACTCCTCTGGATATGTCAATGATATATTATATATACCAGACCTAAATCACTACCTGGTCATTGCACGAACATCAATTATGAAAATGCACGGACTTTTACATTTTTGCTCTGATAACTACAAAACTATTTATTCTCATCCGTTATACAGAGCATAGTGTACAATGCATTTTGTTTATTTTAATAATGTACGAATACTGCCTCTCATTGACTAATATATAGATACGCTTAGACAGCAGGAAATATGAATATCATTAAACTTTGATAGCCTCTCACATCGATTTTCTCTAGATCTAATAAAGGGACAATCTAAGTGTAATATTCTCATACATATAAACTGCTAGGTAAATTAATGCATATTTATAAGATGCAAACATCTGTGCAGCCACCCGCTTTGTGAACGGTTTTTTGACATCTGGCCACAAACGGATTGGTTTAACTTTAGGTTTATTTAGTTTTACGTCCTATTAACAGTCAGGGTCATTTAACGACGTGCCAGGTTTTGGAGTTGGAGGAAAGCCGGAGTACCACGAGAAAAAACACCGATCAACGGTCAGTACTTGGCAACTGCCCCCACGAGGGTTTCGAACTAGCAACCCAAAGGTGGAGGGCTAGTGATAGAATGTCGGAACACCTTAACCACTGGGCCACCGCGGCCCCTTAAGCTTAACGACTAGTTAACTTTTGCAATAAGAATATATATTTAGACAAAGGACAAAGAACGTCAAATGAGATTTGTAACCAAGGCTATATAATTGGCCGGTATATTCGTAATCTGAGATAAATGTAGCATACAAGTATGAAACTTCAACATCATTCGACAACTGGTTTTCTGACAAATGCAGAGGCTGATTTTCTTTACATAATCACAATCCAAAACCCAAAGTTCTGAACTACAATGCTACCCCTTACATTAACTACCCCTTAAATTAATATGTTCCTACATTAACTCCCCCCTTTATCAACTACCCCCTACATTAACTACCCTTACATTAACTCCCCCTGCATTAACTACCCGTACATTAACTACCCACTTCATTAACTACCCCCTACATCAACTACCCCCTACATTAACTATCCCTACATTACCTACCCCTACATTACCTACCCCTACATTAACTACCCCTACATCAACTACCCCCTACATTAACTACCCCTACATTAACTACCCCCTACATTAACTACCCCCTACATTAACTACCCCCAACAATAACTACCCCCTACATCAACTACCCCCTACATTAACTACCCTTACAATAACTACCCCTACATTAACTACCCCCTACATTAACTACCCCCTACAATAACTACCCCCTACATTAACTACCCCAACATCAACTACCCCTACATTAACTACCCCCTACATTAACTACCCCTACATTAACTACCCCTACATTACCTACCCCTACATTAACTACCCCTACATTACCTACCCCTACATTAACTACCCCTACATTAGCTACCCCTACATTAACTACCCCTACATTAACTACCCCTACATTAGCTACCCCTACATTAACTACCCCTACATTAACTACCCCTACATTAACTACCCCTACATTAGCTACCCCTACATTAACTACCCCTACATTAACTACCCCTACATTAGCTACCCCTACATTAACTACCCCCTACATTAACTACCCCCTACATTAACTACCCCTACATTACCTACCCCTACATTAACAACCTCTGCATTAACTACCCCCTACATTAACTACCCCTACATTGCCTACCCCTACATTACCTACCCCTACATTAACTACCCCCTACATTAACTACCCTCTACATTAACTACCCTCTTCATTAGCTACCCCTACATTACCTACCACCTACAATAACTACCGCTACATTAACTATCCCTACATTAACTACCCCCTACATTAACTACCCCTACATTAACTACCCCCTACATTACAACCCCTACATTAACTACCCCTACATTAACTATCCCTACATTAACTACCCCCTACATTAACTACCCCTTACATTAACTACCCCCTACATGAACTACCCCTACATTAACTACCCCCTACATTAACTACCCCCTACATTAGCTACCCCTACATTAGCTACCCCTACATTAACTACCCTCTTCATTAACTACCCCCTACATTAACTACCCCCTACATTACCTACCCCCTACATTAACTACCCCCTACATTAAGTACCCCCTACATTAACTACCCCCAACATAAGCTACCCCTACATTAACTACCCCCTACATTAACTACCCCCTACAATAACTACCCCTACATTAACTACCCCCTACATTAACTACCCCTACATTACCTACCCCTACATTAACTACCCCCTACATTAACTACCCCCTACATTAACTACCCCCTACAATAACTACCCCCTACATTAACTACCCCCTACATTAACTACTCCTACATTAACTACCCCCTACATTAACTACCCCTACATTAACTACCCTCTACATTAACTACCCCCTACATTAACTACCCCTACATTAACTACCCCTACATTAACTACCCCTTACATTAGCTACCCCCTTCATTAACTACCCTCTACATTAACTACCCCCTACATTAACTACCCCTTATATTAACTACCCACTTCATTAACTACCCCCTACATTAACTACCCTCTACATTAACTACCCCCTACATTAACTACCCACTTCATTAACTACCCCCTACATTAACTACCTTCTACATTAACTACCCCTTTCATTAACTACCCCCTACATCAAGTACCCCCTACATTAACTACCCCCTACATTAACTACCCCCTACATTAACTACCCCTGACAATAACTACCCCCTACATCAACTACCCCCTACATTAACTACCCCTACATTACCTTCCCCTACATTACCTACCCGTACATTAACTACCCCTAAATCAACTACCTCCTACATTAACTACCCCTACATTAACTACCCCCTACATTAACTACCCCCTACATTAACTACCCTTACATTAGCTACCCCTACATTAACTACCCCCTACATTAACTACCCCCTACATTACCTACCCCTACATTAACAACCTCTGCATTAACTACCCCCTACATTAACTACCCCTACATTAACTACCCCCTACATTAACTTCCCCTACATTAACTACCCCCTACATTAGCTAACCCTACATTAACTACCCCCTTCATTAACTACCCCCTACATTAACTACCCCCTACATTAACTACCCCTACATTAACTACCCTTACATTAGCTACCCCTACATTAACTACCCCTACATTAACTACCCCCTACATTAACTACCCCCTACATTAACTACCCTTACATTAGCTACCCCTACATTAACTACCCCCTACATTAACTACCCCCTACATTAACTACCCCTACATTAGCTACCCCTACATTGCCTATCCCTACATTACCTACCCCTACATTAACTACCCCCTACATTAACTACCCTCTACAATAACTACCCGCTACATTAGTTACCCCTAAATTACCTACCCCCTACAATAACTACCGCTACATTAACTACCACCTACATTAACTACCCCCTACATTAACTACCCCTACATTAACTACCCCCTACATTAACTACCCCCTACATTACCTACCCCTACATTAATTACCCCCCTACATTAAATACCTTTACATTGCCTACCCCTACATTAGCTACCCCTACATTAACTACCCCTACATTAACTACCCCTACATTAACTACCCCTACATTACCTACCCCTACATTAGCTACCCCTACATTAACTACCCCCTACATTAACTACCCCTACATTAACTACCCCTACATTAACTACCCCTACATTAGCTACCCCTACATTAACTACCCCCTACATTAACTACCCCCTACATTAACTACCCCTACATTAGCTACCCCTACATTAACTACCCCCTACATTAACTACCCCCTACATTAACTTCCCCTACATTAGCTACCCCTACATTAACTACCCCCTACATTAACTACCCCCTACATTAACTACCCCTACATTAGCTACCCCTACATTAACTACCCCCTACATTAACTACCCCCTACATTAACTACCCCTACATTAGCTACCCCTACATTAACTACCCCCTACATTAACTACCCCCTACATTAACTACCCCTACATTAGCTACCCCTACATTAACTACCCCCTACATTAACTACCCCCTACATTAACTACCCCTACATTAGCTACCCCTACATTAACTACCCCCTACATTAACTACCCCTACATTAACTACCCCCTACATTAACTACCCCTACATTAACTACCCCCTACATTAACTACCCCTACATTAACTACCCCCTACATTAACTACCCCCTACATTAACTACCCCCTACATTAACTACCCCTACATTAACTACCCCCTACATTAACTACCCCTACATTAACTACCCCCTACATTAACTACCCCTACATTAACTACCCCCTACATTAACTACCCCTACATTAACTACCCCCTACATTAACTACCCCCTACATTAACTACCCCTACATTAACTACCCCCTACATTAACTACCCCCTACAATAACTACCCCCTACATTAGCTACCCCTACATTAACTACCCCCTACATTAGCTACCCCTACATTAGCTACCCCTACATTAACTACCCCTACATTAACTACCCCCTACATTAACTACCCCCTACAATAACTACCCCCTACATTAGCTACCCCTACATTAACTACCCCTACATTACCTACCCCTTACATTAACTACCCCCTACATTACCTACCCCTACATTAACTACCCTTACATTATACCATTGGAATGCTTTTAAACTCAATCGAAAGCTATAAGGAATAACATATTTCTATATAGATAACAGTGTTTTGTCGTATACTGACGATTACCTTAAAAACCCGTTACATATTTGTCAGACCTTTCAGAATTATTTGAAGAAAGAAATTTAATACAGGAGCAACAGTATCAAAATAAAAAACAAAATCAACAACTTAGTTTTATTATTTTTATTAATTTCCTTTAATAAGCTAAATTAAGCAAATATCAATGAAATAAATATTTAAAAAAGAAACTGACGGTATTCCAAGAGTACATAGATGGAATGAAATTGTCTGGACTCGACATTATCACAGGCAGAACTTTTAGTTCGCTCGCGAAAAAAACCCTCAAAACAAGTTATATAGTTCTAAAAGCCAGTGGTAAGGTGTTCATATAGCATAAGATTACATTGAAGTGTAGTGTTGCAAGCTGAACCCATGAAAATATTTACTACAATCCGGACTCAAAATCGATTTAAACCAGGTGTAAAATATAAACAAGGGAAATCAGGACATCACTGAAAAGATAAAAAAAAAAATAAAAAAAAATAAGACCATGTGTTCCGGACGAATAAGCGTCTTCTGCTTAATCGAAGACATCCGGAATGTAAATATTGGCCTCGTCCAAGTTATGATCAATCCCTCAAAGTGATAGCCGAGTCATCAATCTCATTACAAGTACACACACTAATAAGCATATTCAAAACCGCCCACCTTCACATCATACAAGGACACTTAATATTTCTCAATGATACCAAGATGACGACCATAAAACTTTCTCATAATCCTCATCAACCTTCATCTCTCGAATCCCTGTGTCGCAAGTTTGTTTGTCAGCAGTCGACATCTAACACACAAAACTCAATATTTAGAGCATGCCCTAAAATAACGAATCAAATGCGACATGTAAACAGCATAGGTTGGAGAAGCTTAAACTTCGCTCCTTAATGCTGCATACATGTAGCTGTTTAGTACGGGTAGCAGACTAGCATGACCAGATGGGTGACATATTTAACTTTTCCAGCTTATAACACTGGTGATACGGCCATTTATCATTTAGATGTTACTATTTTGCAATTGTCATCACATAAAATACGTTTGATGTGCTAAGATATTGGAACAAAGTGGAAATGTTGTGATATATGGATCCATGTATGTGCAGTCTATAAGTGTGATGGGTTTATGTTCTCCCGAAGATCATGTCAACGGTTAGGCCTTGGTTGTTTATGTCAACAGATCTATCAACGTTATTGCTGTCATTGTATTAACCGGAAGCGTCAGTTTTTGACAGGAAATCGGTCTCTTTTTGTCAATGACGAGGTGTTCGGAACGACTTTTGATTAAATGTTTCAGATCTCTTGATAGTCAATAAATCAAGTTATTTTACTGATATAACATTTTAAACATCTTTTACAGAGTTAAGTATGAAATTCAGATTTACGTGCATCTTTATTGTATACGCCAACATTGATTCACATTCATAAATTAGTAATGAAAAAATGGCGTGTGCATCGACCTGATTTGTTGCTATAAATAAATAATATTATTGTTCTATTGTTTATCTTTACTGTATTTACACTTGATCAATTATTCTTTTTTAATTTATTTATTTCAACAGTGGTTAACGATTTAAAACACGTAAAATATACCTTTATTCAATACCTATCAATGACAAGTTTAAACAAACATCTAAAATAAACATGTCTTAATGCTGATGTTAAATAATTATAAATCGATTATGCATATAATTCTGCGTCACACAGAAGCAATTAGAGGCACATTATGGTCGTAAGTCCGCGAAATCCATCGTTCCTAGTATAAACCATCAAATAGGCAGGTGTTCACGTACACGTTCTGACTTTATAATATATTAATACATACATACTATAATTGTTGTTTATCGCACATTGGTAAACTAACAACAGATGCCGGTTCGTGTTTCTTGCATTGTATAAATAAACAACATCTGTTCCTATCTCCCGACTTCATGATTGGTACAGATTCAATATCTTCGTATGATATAGTGAATTAATGCATGAAATATAACATCAAAACGAAATTCGAACTAGGTGTAAACAAACTAACAAGCCATCTTCACCAGAAGAACATTTCGAACATCAGGACAAAAGAAAACGAGAAAGAGTAAGTCCATTTCCTTGATTTCTGTAATATATTTACGCTCCCCGGATCACAACTTCGTATGATGCATATTTACATAAAAACGATAGCAAGAAATACAGTATGAAGACTTCAAATTGAAGAATTTAAGAGACATGGTAAGTCAATTACATAAACCTGGACTACTGTAATTTATGTAAATAAAGGATACTGCTGCTTTGTGTTGGGCATCTTTCCATGTCTTCCAACTACATGATTGTCTTAGCTTTAATATATTCGTTTGATACGATGAATTGTTACCTGTTCAATCAAATCGAAGCGAAATCCAAACTAGACGTAAACAAAATATCAGCCATCTTCAAAGAAGAATATTTCGACTCAAGAACTTAAGACAATGATATAGAGTTAGTGGATTATCTTTGCAATGTATGCAAATAAGAATATTGTTGATATATATATATATATGGAACGCCTTAGATCAGAATGTCGGAGTGGACAGGTTAACACGATGAGGATAACATGAATATTTCTGCTAAAGAACCTATAGTTGAGCAAGAGTTTGTCAACCTAGATATCTGTAATTTATGTAAATTAGAATATTGTTGATATGTAATGGTCGCTTCAGAAAAAAACAACATTTCTATAAAAAAAAATAAGAGAGTACCAAAGCGTCAACAAAATCATTATCCGAACGTAAAATCGATTAAACTTCACACAAAATTTGAACAAAGATACGATTTACACGGAGACCCATGAAAAAATAAATAATATGACCAGGTGTTCCGTAGGAGTAAGCGTCTTCTGCTTCATCGACGACACCCGCAATGTAGATCTAGGACACATCCAAGTAAATGGCATGGCCTTAGAAAAAAGGAGCAGAAAATAAAACAGGTGTTGCGGAAAAGTAAGCGTCTGTCTTCAGAACTAAAGACAATGAAATAGGATTAATCCCTGTAATTGATGCAATTGAAGAACACTGCTTATTTGTATTTTACGCCAATATCAGTTGGTCGGTGTAGGTAGATAACAAGAGTCCTAACTGAAAATAGTTTATCAGAAG
The DNA here is from genome assembly GCA_947623455.1 of Mimachlamys varia. Classification (NCBI taxonomy): domain Eukaryota; kingdom Metazoa; phylum Mollusca; class Bivalvia; order Pectinida; family Pectinidae; genus Mimachlamys; species Mimachlamys varia. The sequence continues at coordinate 53,887,339 of OX392527.1, forward strand.
AATCTGAAAACGAGCGTAAACACTATTGACTACTACGCATTATATTAGCTCACATACAACAGGCACGCCAGATCCATTAGCTCACATACAACAGGCACGCCAGATCCATTAGCTCACATACAACAGGCACGCCAGATCCATTAGCTCACATACAACAGGCACGCCAGATCCATTAGCTCACATACAACAGGCACGCCAGATCCATTAGCTCACATACAACAGACACGCCAGATCCATTAGCTCACATACAACAGACACGCCAGATCCATTAGCGCACATACAACAGACACGCCAGATCCATTAGCTCACATACAACAGACACGCCAGATCCATTAGCTCACATACAACAGACACGCCAGATCCATTAGCTCACATACAACAGACACGCCAGATCCATTAGCTCACATACAACAGACACGCCAGATCCATTAGCTCACATACAACAGGCACGCCAGATCCATTAGCTCACATACAACAGGCACGCCAGATCCATTAGCGCACATACAACAGGCACGCCAGATCCATTAACTCACATACAACAGACACGCCAGATCCATTAACTCACATACAACAGACACGCCAGATCCTAATTTACTGTCTCCAACAGCACTTTCTGTGAGGTAAGCGACCCCCGTACTGGAGACGAATCTTTGTTTCCATTCGTAAAAGTAATATTAATAAACTTAAAAGTTTCATATGCCTATCAGCGTAATAAAGGTTACATATAAACTTCTTTTTGGCCACTGTCCATCTTTGTCACTCTAGTGGTGGGCGCTAGCTATAAGCCTATCAACCTATTTCCTATTTGTGGAAAGACATTTTAATCGATATCGCAGCTATTGTCATTGTCGCCCTTTCAAGTGTTACGTTATAGGAATTGATATATCTATTTATAAATCAAGTTTCAGGGAAACTATGATGAAAATATGATGCGTGTTTAATCCACTGGTTTTAAGCGTTAAACTTTGATTAGAAGTTCAGTCATCATTTGGTGAAGTTTACGTGGATATTAATTGTAATACAGTTTGTCTTTTTGACTGTTGTAGATAGTGAAGTTAGTCCCGTTAACGGACACATATTTGAAAATACACAATGATTTTACAGCGTCCTTCTATAACAATGGGCTAATTAACCATTTTTTTTTGGGGGGGGGGGGGAATCCTTATGTTCATCAAAGACAGAATATTCATGATCTCGTTTGACCTACCGACTAATCCACCTTTTTAATGAATATTTCAATAAAACTGCAAAATTAATACCTCATTATACTAGTACAGAACTTTCTGGTTCAATGAAGGAAATTATTCTGAACACTTTGATGTGAATTAATGGGATGAATATGGATATCACGCATTCGTATCAGCTCAGGCCTTGGTCATGTATATTGCGTTTAATCTCATAGAAATTGAAAAAAATCTTAACTTTTTTAGTAGAAAGCAAATTTTGTATGGTAAAGTTGGGAAACAAAGTTAACTGAAAACAACATTGATAGCTAATATTGACTATCCGAATTGAAAATATACACAAAATGTTAATTACAGTATGTCCTGGATGTAGATATTTTATAGTATTTAAGAATATAAGTTTATCATATTTTATTGAAAAAAAAAATGGCCAAACTTCAAACTAAGAATTTATTTTCTGGTTTCTGGAAGTGTTTGCATCTGAATTAAAACGGGAAAAATGTCTACGAACTATGGACTTTATCATATTTACCTTTACTCCAAACTTCCCCAATGACACAATGCTAAAAGGCAGTTGCCACCGTATGTCTGTAACACCCAGAGTCTCCGGCTATACAAATAATTACTATTGTGACGTCATCTATTTCATTGTGTCTACACTTCATTCGCTGTTCAAAATCGGTACGAAATTATTAAATAATACAATGATTCTATAAAAATGTAAATATAAGTAATGAAAGTTTTAGCATATAGTGTACCTACATTGTTATTGCTGACAAACTTAAGTTAGTCATTAATAGGACATCAAAGTAAATCAACGCTTTGGCTTTATTCTTTCAAATGGGAATATAGACAGAGTTGTACATGGCTGTTATCATGACATACTATTCCAGAATATAATTTACCTGTGCAGTCGTTGAAACGTACATCGGTATTCCAACACGTATTGTTCAGTACAACTAATAAACACGGTGTAGGTTGTGAGAGGTCATATCGGCAACATGCCTTTCGAGGTTGTTTGAAGCAAATCAGAAATCTCACATCAATATGTCAAAGAAGATAAGGAATAAGTACAAACATAAGGAAATCGATAGGGAACTCCATCCGAGATGAGCATTCCTGCATCGTCAGAAACTCACGTACATTGTATAGTATATATCATGTACGTTGGACTGTACTGGCGAACGAAAAGATATTTTTAAGTACGTTTTCATACTCAAATTTGGGAACAACCAATCAGAGATGACGTTATATAACGTGACGTCATTTTTCATTAGTTGTTCTCAAATTTGAAAATGAGAACGTACTTGTAAAACCGGAGCCTGATAAAGATTAATAATGAATAACGTATTTATTAGAACAAAAAAAATAGCCTAATATCCACATTTATTTAAAATCGTATAAATAATAGGTTTAGTAGTTAAGAGCATTGTGGCGTCACCAGTGCAATGTATTTTCATGTTAAGCATCGTGCAGTCATGACGTCATTACTATGTCTTACGTTGACAACACCAGCTAACTCTTACCGGTAAAATAGCAAAAACGCATGTTCATTGGCCGCGGTGGCCGAGCGGTTAAGATGTCCCGACATTCTACCTCTAGCCCTCCACCTCTGGGTTGCGAGTTCGAATCCCACCTTTGGGCAGTTGCCAGATACTGACCGTAGGTCGGTGGTTTTTCACCGGGTACTCCGGCTTTCCTCCACCCCCACAACTTCCACGTCCTTAAATGACACTGGTTGTTAATAGGGCGTAAAACAAAATAAACCTAATCAAATCATTGGAAGACCAGTGTAAATTGTGTTTGTATATATATGGTATTCTGCCCCAAATGTGCTTTCCATCTTAAAACTCACTTTGATAGGATTGAATGCAGTAAGATACCGTGTCTTCTATGAAGCAGAAGACACTTATATACCCTCACGAAACACCTGCATACTCAGGAATATCTTGAGGTCTTTTACCTTGTACTTTTCAAAGAGCACCGTGTAAATTGTATATATTTGTTAATATCTTGTCCCTAGTTAAATTGAGTTTGAGTTTGTATTATTGTTTTGTTGGAGCTTCAGTATTCTGCGTTTTTATTTCAAAGAGGAATATTGTGAAACGTTCGGATTGACACCTTTCTAATACATAACTGGAGTAAAAGAATACAGGTAATGAGAGGAGGGGAAGAGGGAGATACACGGTAGTACGTATAGTCGCATAGAGACAGGTGTTTTTCATTTGTATATTGATTTGAGTAGAACTGTACAATGCACATCATAATTAATAGCGAAATCAATACTTAATAATATGTCCACTGAATCGAAGCCATCTTATGATAAACTATATTTCTGATTATAATAACGCCTAATCATCTCATCCGATCTTTCATTGTTTATATGTATCAAACTCCACGCACGGCCTACGGGGAGTACACGTTGACCATTCCTTAACACCGACGAGAATTAAGGCACGTGTGTTATGCATTAGCGAACGATATGGTATGGCGACTACACGGCAGTGTAAATCCTTGAGGATATTGATCAGGAGCCACACTCATCTAGACACGGTGTATGTGTGTGGCAGGCTTGTGGATGACACTGTGCTCCAGCGGAAGGGGCATCGTTCTACGGTTCCTTGGCCTGTGTTTGGGAGGATAAGACAATTTCATGCAGTAGTAAGTATTTGTATACATTATAAATACCATTTAGATCAATTCATATACATTATATATCATATTTCACTGTAAACATCCTTTGTATCCGATACATCAATCTATTATTTGAATGTATGTTGTCGCTTGTCAGTGGATGTATGTTTATTCATCTGATAGGATTTTATATACGTATCCATCATTTCACGTTATATACAGAACAGTTGTATTACATGTAATATACACGTTAGTCTCACTACATGTAATGTACACGTCAGTCTCACTACATGTAATATACACGTCAGTCACACTACATGTAATATACACGTGAGACACACTACATGTAATATACACGTCAATCTCACTACATGTAATATATACGTCAGTCACACTACATGTAATATACACGTCAGTCACACTACATGTAATATACACGTCAGTCTCACTACATGTAATATATACGTCAGTCACACTACATGTAATATACAGGTCAGTCTCACTACATGTAACATACACGTCAGTCACACTACATGTAATATACATGTCAATCTCACTACATGTAATATACACGTCAGTCTCACTACATGTAATATACACGTCAGTCTCACTACATGTAATGTACACGTCAGTCACACTACATGTAATATACACGTGAGACACACTACATGTAATATACACGTCAGTCACACTACATGTAATATACACGTCAGTCACACTACATGTAATATACAGGTCAGTCTCACTACATGTAATATACACGTCAGTCACACTACATGTAATATACAGGTCAGTCTCACTACATGTAATATACACGTCAGTCTCACTACATGTAATATACACGTCAGTCACACTACAGGTAATATACACGCCGGTCTCACTCCATGTAATATACCCGTCAGTCACACTACATGTAATATACACGTGAGACACACAACTTGTAATATACACGTCAGTCTCACTACATGTAATATACACGCCAGACGCACTACATGTAATATACACGTAAGTCACACTACATGTAATATACACGTCAGTCACACTACATGTAATATACACGTCAGTCACACTACATGTAATATACACATCAGTCACACTACATGTATTACACACGTCAGTCACACTACATGTAATATACACGTGAGACACACTACTTGTAATATACACGTCAGTCTCACTACATGTAATATACACGCCAGTCACACTACATGTAATATACACGTAAGTCATACTATATGTAATAAAATCGTCAGTCACACTACATGTAATATACACGTCAGTCACACTACATGTAATATACACATCAGTCTCACTACATGTTATATACACGTCAGTCACACTACATGTAATATACAGGTCAGTCTCACTACATGTAACATACACGTCAGTCACACTACATGTAATATACACGTGAGACACACTACATGTAATATACACGTCAGTCACACTACATGTAATATACACGTCAGTCTCACTACATGCAATGTACACGGCAGTCACACTACATGTAATATACACGTGAGACACACTACATGTAATATACACGTCAGTCACACTACATGTAATATACAGGTCAGTCACACTACATGTAACATACACGTCAGTCTCACTACATGTAATATACACGCAAGTCACACTACATGTAATATACACGTAAGTAATACTATATGTAATAAACACGTCAGTCACACTACATGTAACATACACGTCAGTCACACTACATGTAATATACACGTCAATCTCACTACATGTAATATACACGTCAGTCTCACTACATGTAACATACACGTCAGTCACACTACATGTAATATACACGTGAGACACACTACTTGTAATATACAGGTCAGTATCACTACATGTAATATACAGGTCAATCTCACTACATGTAATATACACGTAAGTCATACTATATGTAATATACACGTCAGTCTCACTACATTTAACATACACGTCAGTCACACTACATGTAATATACACATAAGTCACACTTCATGTAATATACACGTCAGTCACACTACATGTAATATACACGTCAGTCTCACTACATTTAATATACACTCCAGTCTCACTACATGTAATATACAGGTCAGTCTCACTACATGTAACATACACGTCAGTCACACTACATGTAATATACACGTGAGACACACTACATGTAATATACACGTCAGTATCACTACATGTAATATACACGCCAGTCACACTACATGTAATATATACGTAAGTCATACTACATGTAATATACACGTCAGTCACACTACATGTAATATACAGGTCAGTCACACTACATGTAATATACACGTCAGTCACACTACATGTAATATACAGGTCAATCTCACTACATGTAACATACACGTCAGTCACACTACATGTAATATACACGTCAGTCTCACTACATGTAATATACACGTCAGTCACACTACATGTAATGTACACGTCAGTCTCACTACATGTAATATACACGTCAGTCACACTACATGTAATATACACGTCAGTCTCACTACATGTAACATACACGTCAGTCACACTACATGTAATATACACTCCAGTCTCACTACATGTAATATACACGTCAGTCACACTACATGTACTATACAGGTCAGTCTCACTACATGTAACATACACGTCAGTCACACTACATGTAATATACACGTCAATCTCACTACATGTAATATACACGTCAGTCTCACTACATGTAACATACACGTCAGTCACACTACATGTAATATACACGTGAGACACACTACAAGTAATATACACGTCAGTATCACTACATGTAATATACAGGTCAATCTCACTACATGTAACATACACGTCAGTCACATTACATGTTATATACACGTCAGTCACACTACATGTAATATACCCGTCAGTCTCACTACATGTAACATACACGTCAGTCACACTACATGTAATATACACGTCAGTCACACTTCATGTAATATGCACGTCAGTCACACTACATGTAATATACACGTCAGTCTCACTACATGTAACATACACGTCAGTCACACTACATGTAATATACACGTGAGACACACTACATGTAATATACACGTCAGTATCACTACATGTAATATACACGCCAGTCACACTACATGTAATATACACGTAAGTCATACTACATGTTATATACACGTCAGTCACACTACATGTAATATACAGGTCAGTCACACTACATGTAATATACACGTCAGTCACACTACATGTAATATACAGGTCAATCTCACTACATGTAACATACACGTCAGTCACACTACATGTAATATACACGTCAGTCTCACTACATGTAATATACACGTCAGTCACACTACATGTAATATACACGTCAGTCTCACTACATGTAATATACACGTCAGTCTCACTACATGTAATATACACGTCAGTCACACTACATGTACTATACAGGTCAGTCTCACTACATGTAACATACACGTCAGTCACACTACATGTAATATACACGTCAATCTCACTACATGTAATATACACGTCAGTCTCACTACATGTAACATACACGTCAGTCACACTACATGTAATATACACGTGAGACACACTACATGTAATATACACGTCAGTATCACTACATGTAATATACAGGTCAATCTCACTACATGTAACATACACGTCAGTCACACTACATGTTATATACACGTCAGTCACACTACATGTAATATACACGTCAGTCTCACTACATGTAACATACACGTCAGTCACACTACATGTAATATACACGTCAGTCACACTACATGTAATATACACGTCAGTCACACTACATGTAATATACACGTCAGTCTCACTACATGTAATATACACTCCAGTCTCACTACATGTAATATACACGTCAATCTCACTACATGTAATATACACGTCAGTCACACTACATGTACTATACAGGTCAGTCTCACTACATGTAACATACACGTCAGTCACACTACATGTAATATACACGTCAATCTCACTACATGTAATATACAGGTCAGTCTCACTACATGTAACATACACGTCAGTCACACTACATGTAATATACACGTGAGACACACTACATGTAATATACACGTCAGTATCACTACATGTAATATACACGTCAGTCTCACTACATGTAATAAACACGTCAGTCTCACTACATGTAATATACACGTTAGTCACACTACATGTAATATACACGTCGGTCTCACTACATGTAATATATCCGTCAGTCAAACTACATGTAATATACACGTCAGTCTCACTACATGTAATATACACGTCAGTCTCACTACATGTAATATATCCGTCAGTCAAACTACATGTAATATACACGTGAGACACACTACTTGTAATATACACGTCAGTCTCACTACATGTAATATACACGCCAGTCACACTACATGTAATATACACGTAAGTCATACTGCATGTAATATACACGTCAGTCACACTACATGTAATATACACGTCAGTCACACTACATGTAATATACACGTGAGACACACTACTTGTAATATACACGTCAGTCACACTACATGTAATATACACGTAAGTCATACTACATGTAATATACCCGTCAGTCACACTACATGTAATATTCACGTGAGACACACTACTTGTAATATACACGTCAGTCTCACTGCATGTAATATACACGCCAGTCACACTACATGTAACATACACGTAAGTCATACTACATGTAATATACACGTCAGTCACACTACATGTAATATACAGGTCAGTCACACTACATGTAATATACACGTCAGTCACACTACATGTAATATACAGGTCAATCTCACTACATGTAACATACACGTCAGTCACACTACATGTAACATACACGTAAGTCATACTACATGTAATATACACGTCAGTCACACTACATGTAATATACACGTCAGTCACACTACATGTAATATACACGTCAGTCAAACTACATGTAATATACAGGTCAGTCACACTACATGTAATATACACGTCGGTCACACTACATGTAATATACACGTCCGTCACACTACATGTAACATACACGTCAGTCACACTACATGTAATATACACGTGAGACACACTACATGTAATATACACGTCAGTCTCACTACATGTAACATACACGTTAGTCACACTACATGTAATATACACGATAGTCACACTACATGTAATATACACGTCAATCTCACTACATGTAATATACACGTCAGTCACACTACATGAAATATTCACGTCAGTCACACTACATGTAATATACACGTCAGTCACACTACATGTAATATACACGTCAATCTCACTACATGTAATATACACGTCAGTCACACTACATGTAATATACACGTCAGTATCACAACATGTAATATACAGGCCAGTCACACTACATGTAATATACACGTCAGTCACACTACATGTAATATACACGTCAGTCACACTACATGTACTATACACGTCAGTCTCAATATATGTGGTATTCATGTCGAAGGCTGTGGTGGCCAAGTGGTTAAGGTGTCCAACATTCTACCACTAGCCCCCCACGTTTGGTTTGCGAGTTCGAAACCCACGGAGGGCATTTGCCAGGTACCGACCGAAGGTCGGATTTGTTCCGGGAACCCCGACTTTCCTCCACCTCCACAACCTGGTACGTCCATAAATGACCCTGGCTGTTATAATAGGTTGTACAAAATTAATCAAACCAAATCTAGAGTATCATAGAAGGCAAACTAATCCTAGATACCAATATAAGCAAAGAGTAGCAATGCATAGAAATTGAATTCGTTAATTCATTTCTGAAGTTCAATATGAGCCATCATATTGGAGGTGGCGTCATTTCTAAAGTTCAATATGAGATATAAATCTCGACTGCTTAAACACAGTGTATATGGATCATCTGGTGATGCTCTTTCGTAAATGAATTGGGGATTGTGTGACTGCGGATTGTTGTTTACAAAGCTTTCAAATGTTTACATGTGTGGATATCGACATCATAGACATCTCAATATAACGAGGGACATGCTGTATTATTTTCAAGACGGAGCGGGCGGTCCATAGCAATATGATTTTATTCGAGTTTAAGACATTTAGTACAAGAAGTGTTAATTCGAGTTTAAGACAGTTGGTATAAGAAGTGTTAATTCGAGTTTAAGACAGTTGGTATAAGAATTGTACGGCCAAGTATGGTAGAAATATCATTAGTTTCTTGAAAAATGTATGTACATGTATAACCACAAAATATCTCGAAAGTACGTAGGATAGTAGCTAGGGCATTTGGGGACCCTGGGAAGTAAGTGTTTTCCTCCATAAAAACCTTCCCAGGTCATTACTGTACGTGTATCTCAGTAAACGTACAAACATATCTTAATGACTTGTTTTTCATAGGGATAGATTAAAAATAGCTAACCGGAATGCGTGCAAAGAATGTTATTTGGATCTTAACGAAAACCAGTAATTATTTATTAAATATAAGTAAAAACATAAACATGCTTTAAACAGACAGCTGAACAATGTTGATATATGATATGTAATTTTGTACCCGATTTAAAGAATATAAAGAATAATTGTTTTTCATTCGCTATAAAACAGTGTGTATATTGATTTACTAGGCTTTGGTCACGGTTATTTTTCAAGCCAGAACTTACGCCGTATCTGTCTAATTCTACCATTACCACGTCGCTGTCATCCTTTACATTTACCACGTCCCTGTCATCCTCTACTATTACCACGTCTCTGTCATCCTCTACAATTACCACATCTCTGTCATCCTCTACCATTACCACGTCTCTGTCATCCTCTACAATTACCACGTCTCTGTCATCCTCTACCATTACCACGTCTCTGTCATCCTCTACAATTACCACGTCCCTGTCATCCTCTACTATTACCACGTCTCTGTCATCCTCTACCATTACCACGTCTCTGTCATCCTCTACAATTACCACGTCTCTGTCATCCTCTACCATTACCACGTCTCTGTCATCCTCTACAGCTACCACGTCTCTGTCATCCTCTACCATTACCACGTCTCTGTCATCCTCTACCATTACCACGTCTCTGTCATCCTCTACCATTACCACGTCTCTGTCATCCTCTACTATTACCACGTCCCTGTCATCCTCTACTATTACCACGTCTCTGTCATCCTCTACAATTACCACGTCTCTGTCATCCTCTACAATTACCACATCTCTGTCATCCTATACAGTTACCACGTCTCTGTCATCCTCTACAATTACCACGTCTCTGTCATCCTCTACCATTACCACGTCTCTGTCATCCTCTACAATTACCACGTCTCTGTCATCCTCTACCATTACCACGTCTCTGTCATCCTATACAGTTACCACGTCTCTGTCATTTTCTACCATTACCACGTCTCTGTCATCCTCTACAATTACCACGTCTCTGTCATCCTCTACAATTACCACATCTCTGTCATCCTATACAGTTACCACGTCTCTGTCATCCTCTACAATTACCACATATATGTCATCCTCTACAATTACCACGTCTCTGCCATCCTCTACAATTACCACGACTGTCATTTTCTACCATTACCACGTCCCTGTCATCCTCTACAATTAAAACATCTCTGTCGAACTCTACAATTACCCGTCTCTGTCGAACTCTACAATTACCACGTCTCTGTCGAACTCTATAATATTCATGTTTATGTCTAACTCAACGTTGGTTGATATTAATACTTAATGTAGATGTATATATTCTCTCTGTCTGTACGTTATTATCCCCTGTCAACACACTATATACATGACGATAATGATAACCGATAAAGACAATATCATTATCAGTCACCTGACCAACAGACTTGTAACATAACGTGATAAAGGCGATATCACCTTGCTTGCTACAGACCACATGCGTCAGAATAAATAAAGCAAATGATGAGAAAATGTCATAGAATTTATAAATAAGGATGTTAGCCTCTGGGAATATTGGTCAACTCTTCAACCTAATCACATGCTTCAAAGATGTTACTTTTTTAAAGACTGTTATATTTTACCTTAAAATAGATAGCAAATGATGACTTTCAGTAAAAGCTATCATATATTGCGATAAACCTTCAATTTGGCAACTGTGGACGTCGGAACAAAATATGTATTATTAAATCTTATTCCTAATGTATTATTGTTGTTAAAATAATGAACATTAATATACTCTTTTTGATCTCTACTATATCATCATTACGAAAGGTAACGCATGCTCTGATATTCAAAACGGCAAATAGGGATCAGAAACATGCTTGTTTATTCCAGCTTTGATTTTTTTCATTAAAGCATTATGCGTATTAATTCCAATGCGTCACAATTTAACATATATTCTACAAAATGAAGTGCTCAGCAAATTAGTAAGAAATCGTAAAATATCTACCCTAGCAATGCTAATCCCTATTGAATTAAATTATCTTCCCAAGCAATGTGTAATCTCTATTGATTCAATTCTATTTTCGCTAGCAACGTTAGATCCCTGTTAAATTTAATTATCTTCTCCAGCAATGTTGAATCCCTAATGAATTCAATTATTTACCCTTGCAATGCTAATTCCTATTGAATTTAATTATCTTCCCCGGCAATGTTGAATTCCTATTGAATTCTGTCCTACAGGAAGGGAGTAAGAATACTGTACCTGCTGCCCTCATTGCATAATTGTAAGAGGCGACTAAATTCCGTGTCTTATAATTTCTCATCTTTCTAAACAACTTTCTCCTTTCTTATGTCTCCCTTGACACAACCTCACTTTGTGTCTTTAGATTCGCCCCTGTGAGAAAGGCTATTGGTTCTGTCCCCAGGCCGGGACATACTAGAGTATCTGACAATGGTAGTAACTACTCCCTGCTTGACGCTCAGAATAACGAGAGTGGGACGACTGGTTCACCCGTTGTCAGTATAATGTGACCGGTTTGGGTGTTCTGCTGGGGGCCTGCCGCAGTATACGTCAGCGTGGTAGCACTTTGAATCGTCAAAAGATGCTGACTATCGCAAGGACGCTTACACACACTCGCCCAAAAAACGTATGTACACAGTATACAACGGGAGGATGTCCTTAAATGACCCCAGCTGATAATAGGACGTAAAAACAAACAAACCAAAACCCTATCAAATTAAATCCTTAAGAAATGTCTTTAAAGATGCATTGCAGTATAATTATAGATATTATTGCCAATTTCATAAAAAATGATAAAGTTTTTCTTAAGTAATTTGTTTCAGTAATTTTTCAGACGTTATCTTCATCCGAGTTATAACAAGTATTAATCATACAAATTGCCGTAGTTTTCGCGTGTTCGTTATTTGATTAACTGATATTCTATACAATATTCATTGGTTTCATCATGAGGAGGTTTTTTTCTGGTTTAGATGTTTCAGGTCCATTGTGATATTCTAGCTAATCACTATGTTTGTCGTGCATCTATTTACCTCTGTGTTACTTACTAATTCGTGCTTGTAGTGATGAAATGTATAAAATCAAAAACATGTCTGCTGCAGCAAAAAATATAGGCAACAAAATAACATCAACAAAAAAAAATGAGAGAAGAAAAATAAAGAAAAACAATACCGTACGAAGATGAAATTGCTCAGCGTTTCTTTTTGAAAATCGAAGCCTTTTAACTTGAGACTTTATTTTGAAAAAAAAAACGCAAAACAAAAATCAATGTTAAAAATATTTATAAACATGTTGTAAAGAGATATAATATTAATTAATAATAATTCGATGTTCTTATATACTGCTTTATCAAGACCTTAAAGGGCGTCTCAAAGCGGTTTACAACTGAACCGACGTATTTTGATTGCATTTAATACAAGCGAATATTTAACATTACTCAAAATAGTATCATAAAAATTACAATCGCGAAAAAGTTTACAGTTAATATTACATTCTTTTAATAATCGTTTTATTTTCAGACTTTTTTTTATAAAGATAGTGCTACACATGTCACTAAAACATCTTACATACCAAACAAGGTTGTATGCATGTTCCTACTATGGTTTGATACGCACATGAGTGATACACTTGGTGTATTTCTACTGTGCTGATATAAGAAGAAAGCATAAACGCGAAGAAAAAAATTAAAAAGCAACGAAATAAAATGAAGAGTTACAGATAAAGACAAGCAAAGTGCCCAATTATTGGTACAGATAAAGACAAGCAATGTGCCCAATTATTGGTACAGATAAAGACAGGCAATGTGCCCAATTATTGTTACAGATAAAGACAAGCAATGTGCCCAATTATTGTTACAGATAAAGACAAACAAAGTGCCCAATTATTGGTACAGATAAAGACAAGAAATGTGCCCAATTATTGTTACAGATAAAGACAAACAAAGTGCCCAATTATTGGTACAGATAAAGACAAGCAATGTGCCCAATTATTGTTACAGATAAAGACAAACAAAGTGCCCAATTATTGGTACAGATAAAGACAAGCAAAGTGCCCAATTTTTGTTACAGATAAAGACAAGCAATGTGCCCAATTATTGGTACAGATAAAGACAAGCAATGTGCCCAATTATTGTTACAGATAAAGACAAGCAAAGTGCCCAATTATGGGTACAGATAAAGACAGGCAATGTGCCCAATTGTTGGTACAGATAAAGACAAGCAATGTGCCCAATTATTGTTACAGATAAAGACAAGCAATGTACCCAATTATTGGTACAGATAAAGACAAGCAAAGTGCCCAATTATTGTTACAGATAAAGACAAGCAATGTGCCCAATTATTGTTACAGATAAAGACAAGCAAAGTGCGCAATTATGGGTACAGATAAAGACAGGCAATGTGCCCAATTGTTGGTACAGATAAAGACAAGCAATGTGCCCAATTATTGTTACAGATAAAGACAAGCAATGTGCCCAATTATTGGTACAGATAAAGACAAGCAAAGTGCCCAATTATTGTTACAGATAAAGACAAGCAATGTGCCCAATTATTGTTACAGATAAAGACAAGCAAAGTGCCCAATTATTGGTACAGATAAAGACAAACAAAGTGCCCAATTATTGGTACAGATAAAGACAAGCAATGTGCCCAATTATTGGTACAGATAAAGACAAGCAATGTGCCCAATTGTTGGTACAGATAAAGACAAGCAATGTGCCCAATTATTGGTACAGATAAAGACAAGCAAAGTGCCCAATTATGGGTACAGATAAAGACAAGCAAAGTGCCCAATTATTGTTACAGTTAAAGACAAGCAATGTGCCCAATTATTGTTACAGATAAAGACAGGCAATGTGCCCAATTATTGTTACAGATAAAGACAAGCAAAGTGCCCAATTATTGTTACAGATAAAGACAGGCAATGTGCCCAATTATTGTTGCAGATAAAGACAAACAAAGTGCCCAATTATTGTTACAGATAAAGACAGGCAATGTGCCCAATTATTGGTACAGATAAAGACAAGCAATGTGCCCAATTATTGTTATAGATAAAGACGAGCAATGTGCCCAATTATTGGTACAGATAAAGACAAGCAATGTGCCCAATTATTGTTACAGATAACGACAGGCAATGTGCCCAATTATTGTTAC
This sequence comes from Mimachlamys varia, assembly GCA_947623455.1. Taxonomy (NCBI): domain Eukaryota; kingdom Metazoa; phylum Mollusca; class Bivalvia; order Pectinida; family Pectinidae; genus Mimachlamys; species Mimachlamys varia. Next base: position 53,902,658 of record OX392527.1, read on the forward strand.
AGATAAAGACAAGCAATGTGCCCAATTATTGTTACAGATAAAGACAAGCAATGTGCCCAATTGTAGGTACAGATAAAGACAAGCAATGTGCCCAATTATTGTTACAGATAAAGACGAGCAATGTGCCCAATTATTGGTACAGATAAAGACAGGCAATGTGCCCAATTATTGTTACAGATAAAGACAAGCAATGTGCCCAATTATTGTTACAGATAAAGACAAGCAATGTGCCCAATTATTGGTACAGATAAAGACAAGCAATGTGCCCAATTATTGGTACAGATAAAGACAAGCAATGTGCCCAATTGTTGGTACAGATAAAGACAAGCAATGTGCCCAATTATTGGTACAGATAAAGACAAGCAAAGTGCCCAATTATGGGTACAGATAAAGACAAGCAAAGTGCCCAATTATTGTTACAGATAAAGACAAGCAATGTAACCAATTATTGTTACAGATAAAGACAGGCAATGTGCCCAATTGTTGGTACAGATAAAGACAAGCAATGTGCCCAATTATTGTTACAGATAAAGACAGGCAATGTGCCCAATTATTGTTATAGATAAAGACAAGCAAAATGCCAAATTATTGTTACAGATAAAGACAGGCAATGTGCCCAATTATTGTTACAGATAAAGACAAACGAAGTGCCCAATTATTGTTACAGATAAAGACAGGCAATGTGCCCAATTATTGGTACAGATAAAGACAAGCAATGTGCCCAATTATTGTTACAGATAAAGACGAGCAATGTGCCCAATTATTGGTACAGATAAAGACAAGCAATGTGCCCAATTATTGTTACAGATAAAGACAAGCAATGTGCCCAATTATTGTTACAGATAAAGACAAGCAATGTGCCCAATTGTTGGTACAGATAAAGACAAGCAATGTGCCCAATTATTGTTACAGATAAAGACGAGCAATGTGCCCAATTATTGGTACAGATAAAGACAAGCAATGTGCCCAATTATTGGTACAGATAAAGACAAGCAATGTGCCCAATTGTTGGTACAGATAAAGACAAGCAATGTGCCCAAATATTGGTACAGATAAAGACAGGCAATGTGCCCAATTATTGTTACAGATAAAGACAAACAAAGTGCCCAATTATTGGTACAGATAAAGACAAGCAATGTGCCCAATTATTGTTACAGATAAAGACAAGCAATGTGCCCAATTATTGTTACAGATAAAGACAAGCAATGTGCCCAATTATTGTTACAGATAAAGACAAGCAATGTGCCCAATTATTGTTACAGATAAAGACAGGCAATGTGCCCAATTGTTGGTACAGATAAAGACAAGCAATGTGCCCAATTATTGGTACAGATAAAGACAAGCAATGTGCCCAATTATTGTTACAGATAAAGACAAGCAATGTGCCCAATTATTGTTACAGATAAAGACAAGCAATGTGCCCAATTATTGTTACAGATAAAGACAAGCAATGTGCCCAATTATTGGTACAGATAAAGACAAGCAATGTGCCCAATTATTGTTACAGATAAAGACAAGCAATGTGCCCAATTATTGGTACAGATAAAGACAAGCAATGTGCCCAATTGTTGGTACAGATAAAGACAGGCAATGTGCCCAATTATTGGTACAGATAAAGACAAGCAATGTGCCCAATTATTGGTACAGATAAAGACAAGCAATGTGCCCAATTATTGTTACAGATAAAGACAGGCAATATGCCCAATTATTGTTACAGATAAAGACAAGCAATGTGCCCAATTATTGTTACAGATAAAGACAAGCAATGTGCCCAATTGTTGGTACAGATAAAGACAGGCAATGTGTCCAATTATGGGTACAGATAAAGACAGGCAATGTGCCCAATTATTGTTACAGATAAAGACAAACAATGTGCCCAATTATTGGTACAGATAAAGACAGGCAATGTGCCCAATTATTGTTACAGATAAAGACAAGCAAAGTGCCCAATTATTGTTACAGATAAAGACAAGCAATGTGCCCAATTATTGTTACAGATAAAGACAAGCAATGTGCCCAATTATTGGTACAGATAAAGACAGGCAATGTGCCCAATTATTGTTACAGTTAAAGACAAGCAATGTGCCCAATTATTGGTACAGATAAAGACAGGCAATGTGCCCAATTATTGTTACAGATAAAGACAAGCAATGTGCCCAATTATTGGTACAGATAAAGACAAGCAATGTGCCCAATTGTTGGTACAGATAAAGACAGGCAATGTGCCCAATTACTGTTACAGATAAAGACAAGCAATGTGCCCAATTATTGGTACAGATAAAGACAAGCAATGTGCCCAATTATTGTTACAGATAAAGACAAGCAATGTGCCCAATTATTGTTACAGATAAAGACAGGCAATGTGCCCAATTATTGTTACAGATAAAGACAAGCAATGTGCCCAATTATTGTTACAGATAAAGACAAGCAATGTGCCCAATTGTTGGTACAGATAAAGACAAGCAATGTGCCCAATTATTGTTACAGATAAAGACAAGCAATGTGCCCAATTATTGGTACAGATAAAGACAAGCAATGTGCCCAATTATTGTTACAGATAAAGACAGGCAATGTGCCCAATTGTTGGTACAGATAAAGACAAGCAATGTGCCCAATTATTGGTACAGATAAAGACAAGCAATGTGCCCAATTATTGTTACAGATAAAGACAAGCAATGTGCCCAATTATTGTTACAGATAAAGACAAGCAATGTGCCCAATTATTGGTACAGATAAAGACAAGCAATGTGCCCAATTATTGTTACAGATAAAGACAAGCAATGTGCCCAATTATTGGTACAGATAAAGACAAGCAATGTGCCCAATTGTTGGTACAGATAAAGACAGGCAATGTGCCCAATTATGGGTACAGATAAAGACAGGCAATGTGCCCAATTATTGTTACAGATAAAGACAAACAATGTGCCCAATTATTGGTACAGATAAAGACAGGCAATGTGCCCAATTATTGTTACAGATAAAGACAGGCAATATGCCCAATTATTGTTACAGATAAAGACAAGCAATGTGCCCAATTATTGTTACAGATAAAGACAAGCAATGTGCCCAATTATTGTTACAGATAAAGACAGGCAATGTGCCCAATTATTGTTACAGATAAAGACAAGCAATGTGCCCAATTATTGGTACAGATAAAGACAGGCAATGTGCCCAATTATTGTTACAGATAAAGACAAGCAATGTGCCCAATTATTGGTACAGATAAAGACAAGCAATGTGCCCAATTATTGGTACAGATAAAGACAAGCAATGTGCCCAATTGTTGGTAACATTCATAAATTATATAGTTTACCTTATCGATCTGAGATCACACTATTTCTAGGTTTACACAACCATAATATTTCAACCTTATTTTATTTAGCAAAACTAGAGTGGAATCGGGACGTATTTCTAAAAGAGAAATAGAAGATGAACGTTTTCGAATATGCTTATTAGCGTGCTTACTTGTTGGGATTGAGAATGATCATTAGGTTCTCACTCTGAGAACTGGATGTTTATTTGGATGTGACCAAGAAATAGAATACGCGTACTCTTCCGGAACACTTGGTCTTATTCTCCTGTACTTTAACACCGGTTTCCATGCAATTATTGCTCTAGTTTAATCGAGTTTGAGTTCAGATTTTGGTTTTGTTGATGGTTCGGTATGTTATGGGTTTTTCTCTACACATGTATGGAGGTTTAGAATAGTACCTATTAAGTATTATGATCAATTTGAGATCCATGGAAATAATTATTACACAGGCCTAAACCGTTGGAGTCGGTCAGGTGCTCTGGCATCATCAAAACTGGTGTTGTTTTGGAAGCCTGTTGCTAGGTAACGCTTTTATGACGTCGTTTTCTTATCAGCTATTGTTATGAGAAAAAAAATCCAGAGAGTGTATAATTGATATTGGTAATAGTTTACCAACCTTCATCTAAAGAGCAGAAACCATTTGACACCGCCTTGAAAACATTCCCAGGGGACGAATATACAATTCATCAATTCCGGTTAGGTGCAGAGAGCTGGATCTCAATGGTGTGTCCTATTTTCTTTTAATGTCCCTCTGTAACTCTGAGCTCTGATGAATTGTCCTCTGATGAATTGTCCCCTGATGAATTGTCCCCTGATGAATTGTCCCCTTATGAATTGTCCCCTGATGAAATGTCCCCTGATGAATTGTCCCCTGATGAAATGTCCCCTGATGAATTGTCCCCTAATGAATTGTCCCCTTATGAATTGTCCCCTAATGAATTGTCCCCTGATGAAATGTCCCCTGATGAATTGTCCCCTGATGTCTTTGAATCTGGTTATAAATAACTCTCGCTGTCTCTCCTATTGTTTTCACACAGCACTTGATCTTACGCACTAACCCACATTTCAAATTGGATATGAAGCTTAAAGATTGACTGAGTGCATGTGTATGGTGTGATAGAGTTTACAACAGGTGATGTCCCACGATTTCTCGTTTTATTTTCACTTAGTTTTCACACAAACATGTTGGACTTGCTCAACAAGCATTTAGGTTTGAATTGAGCACATCTTTTAAGTTGATCAATAGGTTTATTTAAAAAAACATATATTTTTAAATTAAAACATTTGCTAACTTGTACAATAAGCGTGGACCAGTTATATTAAATTAAAATTATGCTAACTTGTAGCACAAGCGTGCATGGTTAATTAAAAATATATAACTGCATGCTGTACAACAATGGATAGTAATATCAACTTAAAACCCAATTTGTAGAACATGTTCACGCGTGTATGGTTAACCTTAAATCGATATTTACTTATAGTCATATCAAGATGATGAATCAAAATCCATAGGTGTGCTCTTTGTCACGACCTGTATGAAGCTCGCTATCGGACGGGTGGTGATACGCCCCCTACCTGTCGGGCAAGCGGTAACAGTTATCTTTTCTGGGGAGACACAAACTCGGTGTTATGTGTAGTTTCGGTCTCCATTTATAAATATTGGAAATACATTGGATGCAAGCAAACCGATTTCATCTTCGGCAGTTACAGGTGGGTGGTGTATTATATAGAGCGGTATAACAATGATGCTCCCTTATTGTGGTATATATAGGAACATTGTTTTCAAATATCCATGTTTATATGACTGTGTATGTCCTTCACCCTTATTTTGCTGGAATTTGAAAAATGTATTATCTTGTCTTATACTCAGCTTAAAAAAATGTTTGATCGATCTCGATACTCTTTTTAAAATAATTGTATGTACAGGCGAGAACTCAAAATTAGTTGCATACAGGATATGCTTGTAATTTATTTCCGCGGTTTAGAAACTAGCTAGCGCATAATAAATATATTAAAATAAACACAATTACAGACAAGTAATCAATACACGCATTAAGTTCAGATGATGGCATCATTAAAAAATACTAACACTCAATTACACCATCATTTACATACACTAACACGCAATTACACCATCACTTACATACATAAACACGCCATAACACCGTCACTTACATATACAATCACGCCTACACACACACTTCACATATATAAACACGCCTACACACTCCCTAAACATATACTAACACGCTTACACACTCACTACACATATACTAAGACGCATACAAACTCACTACACATATACTAACACGCCTACACACTCACTACACATATACTAACACGCCTACACACACACTCCACATATTAACACGCCTACACACCCACTACACATATTAAAACGTCTACACACCCACTCCACATATACTTTCACGCCTACACACTCACTACACATATACTAACACGCCTACAAACTCACTACACATATACTAAGACGCATACAAACTCACTACACATATACTAACACGCCTACACACTCACTCCACATATATAAACACGCCTACACACTCCCTAAACATATACTAACAAGCTTACACACTCACTACACATATACTAAGACGCATACAAACTCACTACACATATACTAACACGCCTACACACTCACTCCACATATTAACACGCCTACACACTCACTACACATATACTAACACGCCTACACACTCACTACACATACACTAACACGCCTTCACACTCATTCCACATATTAACACGCCTACACACTCACTACACATATAATAACACGCCAACACACTCACTTCACATATAAAAACACGCCTACACACTCACTACACATATACTAACACGCCTACACACTCACTCCACATATTAACACGCCTACACACCCACTTCACATATTAACACGCCTACACACTCACTACACATATACTAACACGCCTACACACTCACTCCACATATTAACACGCCTACACACCCACTTCACATATTAACACGCCTACACACTCACTACACATATACTAACACGCCTACACACTCACTCCATATATTAACACGCCTACACACCCACTACACATATTAAAACGTCTACACACCCACTCCACATATACTTTCACGCCTACACACTCACTACACATATACTAACACGCCTACACATCCACTCCACAAATTAACACGCCTACACACTCACTCAACATATACTAACACGCTTACACACTCACTACACATATACTAACACGCTTACACACTCACTACACATATACTTACACGCCTACTCACTCACTACACATATACTTACACGCCTACTCACTCACTACACATATACTAATACGCCTACACACTCACTACACATATAATAACACGCCTACACACTCACTACACATATACTTACACGCCTACACATTCACTACACATATTAACACGCCTACACACTCACTCCACATATTAACACGCCTACACAGTCACTACACATATACTAGCACGTCTACACACCCACTCCACATATACTTTCACGCCTACACACTCACTACACATATACTAACACGCCTACACACCCACTCCACAAATTAACACGCCTACACACTCACTCAACATATTAACCCGCCTACACACTCACTACACATATACTAACACGCCTACACACTCACTACACATATACTTACACGCCTACTCACTCACTACACATATACTAACACGCCTACACACTCACTACACATATAATAACACGCCTACACACTCACTACACATATACTTACACGCCTACTCACTCACCACACATATACTTACACGCCTACTCACGCACTACATATATAATAACACGCCTACACACTCACTACACATATACTTACACGCCTACTCACTCACCACACATATACCAATACGCCTACACACTCACTACACATATAATAACACGCCTACACACTCACTACACATATACTTACACGCCTACACATTCACTACACATATACTAACACGCCTACACATTGACTACACATATAATAACATGCCTACTCACTCACTACACATATAATAACACGCCTACTCACTCACTACATATATAATAACACGCTTACACACTCACTACACATATAATAACACGCCTACACATATACTAACACGCCTACTCACTCACTACACATATACTTACACGCCTACTCACTCACTACACATATACTTACACGCCTACACACTCACTACACATATACTTACACGCCTACACACTCACTACACATATACTTACACGCCTACACATTCACTACACATATTATAACACGCCTACACACTCGCTACACATATAATAACACGCCTACACACTCACTACACATATACTAACACGCCTACACACTCACTACACATATACTTACACGCCTACTCACTCACTACACATATAATAACACGCCTACACACTCACTACACATATACCAACACGCCTACTCACTCACTACACATATAATAACACGCCTACTCACTCACTACACATATACTTACACGCCTACTCACTCACTACACATATAATAACACGCCTACTCACTCACTACACATATAAAAACACACCTACCCACTCACTACACATATACTTACACGGCTACACACTCACTTCAAATATAATAACACGCCTACTCACTCACTACACATATAAAAACACACCTACACATTCACTACACATATACTTACACGCCAATACTAACTACACATATACTAACACGCCTACACACTCACTACATATATAATAACACGCTTACTCACTCTCTACACATATAATAACACGCCTACTCACTCACTACATATATAATAACACGCTTACTCACTCTCTACACATATAATAACACGCCTACTCATTCACTACACATATACTAACACGCCTACACACTCACTACACATATACTTACACGCCTACTCACTCACTACACATATACTAACACGCCTACACACTCACTACACATATAATAACACGCCTACACACTCACTACACATATACTTACACGCCTACTCACTCACCACACATATACTTACACGCCTACTCACGCACTACATATATAATAACACGCCTACACACTCACTACACATATACTTACACGCCTACTCACTCACCACACATATACCAATACGCCTACACACTCACTACACATATAATAACACGCCTACACACTCACTACACATATACTTACACGCCTACACATTCACTACACATATACTAACACGCCTACACATTGACTACACATATAATAACATGCCTACTCACTCACTACACATATAATAACACGCCTACTCACTCACTACATATATAATAACACGCTTACACACTCACTACACATATAATAACACGCCTACACATATAATAACACGCCTACACATTCACTACACATATTATAACACGCCTACACACTCGCTACACATATAATAACACGCCTACACACTCACTACACATATACTAACACGCCTACACACTCACTACACATATACTTATACGCCTACTCACTCACTACACATATAATAACACGCCTACACACTCACTACACATATACCAACACGCCTACTCACTCACTACACATATAATAACACGCCTACTCACTCACTACACATATACTTACACGCCTACTCACTCACTACACATATAATAACACGCCTACTCACTCACTACACATATAAAAACACACCTACCCACTCACTACACATATACTTACACGGCTACACACTCACTTCAAATATAATAACACGCCTACTCACTCACTACACATATAAAAACACACCTACACATTCACTACACATATACTTACACGCCAATACTAACTACACATATACTAACACGCCTACACACTCACTACATATATAATAACACGCTTACTCACTCTCTACACATATAATAACACGCCTACTCACTCACTACATATATAATAACACGCTTACTCACTCTCTACACATATAATAACACGCCTACTCATTCACTACACATATAATAACACGCCTACACACTCACTTCACATATACTAACACGCCTACTCACTCACTACACATATACTTACACGCCTACACACTCACTACATATATAATAACACGCTTACACACTCACTACACATATACTTACACGCCTACACATATAATAACACGCCTACACACTCACTTCACATATACTAACACGCCTACTCACTCACTACACATATACTTACACGCCTACACACTCACTACACATATACTTACACGCCTTCACACTCACTACACATATACTTACACGCCTTCACATTCACTACACATATTATAACACGCCTACACACTCACTACACATATACTAACACGCCTACTCACTCACTTCACATATAATAACACGCCTACACACTCACTACACATATAATAACACGCCTACACACTCACTTCACATATACTAACACGCCTACACACTCACTACATATATAATAACACGCCTACACACTCACTACATATATACTAACACGCCTACACACTTACTACACATATACTTACACGCCTACTCACTCACTACACATATACCAACACGCCTACTCACTCACTACACATATAATAACACGCCTACTCACTCACTACACATATAATAACACGGCCACACACTCACTTCACATATAATAACACGCCTACTCACTCACTACACATATAATAACACGCCTACTCACTCACTACACATATACTAACACGCCTACTCACTCACTTCACATATACTAACACGCCTACTCACTCACTACACATATACTAACACGCCTACACACTCACTACACATATAATAACACGCCTACACACTCACTTCACATATGATAACACGCCTACTCACTCACTTCACATATACTAACACGCCTACTCACTCACTACACATATACTAACACGCCTACACACTCACTACACATATAATAACACGCCTACACACTCACTTCACATATAATAACACGCCTACTCACTCACTACACATATACTTACACGCCTACACACTCACTACACATATAATAACACGCCAACACACTCACTACACATATACTTACACGGCTACACACTCACTACACATATACTAACACGCCTACTCACTCACTACACATATAATAACACGCCAACACACTCACTACACATATAAAAACACGCCTACACACTCACTAAACATATACTAACACGCCTACTCACTCACTACACATATAAAAACACGCCTACACATTCACTACACATATACTTATACGCCAATACTAACTACACATATACTAACACGCTTACTCACTCACTACATATATAATAACACGCTTACTCACTCTCTACACATATAATAACACGCCTACACACTCACTTCACATATAATAACACGCCTACACACTCACTACACATATAAAAACACGCCTACTCACTCACTTCACATATAATAACACGCCTATACACTCACTTCACATATAATAACACGCCTACACACTCACTTCACATATAAAAACACGCCTACTCACTCACTACACATATACTTACACGCCTACACACTCACTACACATATAATAACACGCCTACACACTCACTACACATATACTAACACGCCTACACACTCACTACACATATACTAACACGCCTACACACTCACTACACATATACTAACACGCCTACACACTCACTACACATATAATAACACGCCTACTCACTCACTTCACATATAATAACACGCCTACACACTCACTACACATATTCTTACACGCCTACACACTCACTACACATATAATAACACGCCTACTCACTCACTTCACATATAATAACACGCCTACACACTCACTACACATATAATAACACGCCTACACACTCACTTCACATATAATAACACGCCTACACACTCACTTCACATATAATAACACGCCTACTCACTCACTACACATATACTAACACGCCTACACACTCACTACACATATAATAACACGCCTACACACTCACTTCACATATAATAACACGCCTACTCACTCACTACACATATACTTACACGCCTACACACTCACTACACATATAATAACACGCCAACACACTCACTACACATATATTTACACGGCTACACACTCACTACACATATACTAACACGCCTACTCACTCACTACACATATAATAACACGCCAACACACTCACTACACATATAAAAACACGCCAACACACTCACTACACATATACTTACACGCCTACTCACTCACTACAAATTTTAAGATTAGAAAATATGCTTTTATCTAGCCAAGTTCAGACATGAATCCAAGCTGTTAGTTTTTTCGTTCGTTAAATTCATGCGCAAGAACATTCTTTTTTCCTCAATATATATTCATACCTATGCAATTGTTTAATACAACGGTTTATCTGTTCCCACACTGAAATGTTAGATAAAAGCACACTCACTAGGAATTTGATTCAGGTTTTCTCCGGCTAAGCGGAAACTTAAATCATGCGGAAATTCACTAACATCGTATCTTTTCGTGTTATTGGAATCTGACATTTAATCTGATATATGCAAATGATTTAATAAATGTTACATGTAAATATACCAAAATGACCATCTATTATTAACCTTAAGAACAAGTCAAGGTGAAATTAATATGACGTTGTAATGTATTCAATATGTGGATCCAAACTTCGTTTATGAAAAGAAAAGAAGATATTGCTTGTCTCCAAATGTGTTTGCTAAGTGATTCACTTACCTATTTTAGGATTCTGATCGGTGATAGCATTTAGAGTGTTATATGTCTAAGGTCGCGGTAAAGGTTACTTGAAATACATCTGTGATTGAGTTTTATCTAAACAGTTTTAAGCAGACATCTAGTTGGACCATTGTTTCCACTTTTAACATACACAGGGGCGTAGCTTCCTATACGGGGATACAAAGGTGCGTTCACATAATTTTCATAAAAAATAAAACATTTGAAATACATTTGTAATAAAAAATGAGACCATTGTACAAACAATAAGCGTTATACGACCGAAAATTGGCACTAGAACACGTTAAAATGCTCCAAAGACCTTTAGGAAATCAAATTTTGTTGTTTTGTTTCAGACCCCCCTTCCGGGAGGTGGACGTACATGTATCCCCCTCCCGTACCTACCCCTCCTAGCGATTCGGGTACTGTCTTCGTTACCACATCTGTGTAAACTTCAAAACACCCCTAGCTACGCCGTTTCTTACATGTAGGTTATGAATAGGTAACAGATTATCACAACCAATGATTTTGTTGTAACGTTCTCTACGGTTAAATTGAAACGTTGACATTTCGCTTAATTGTGATGTCAAAGTAAAACATCCTGTTAAACAGACTTAGATATGTCAACCACCCAGACAGGTCAAACAGGGAAATATGGGGAATTAAAGATGTTTAGACAAAACAAGGTAGGCATGAGAGAAGAAATAAAGATAAGGAACGTTTAATGTTATTGTTGTTTCTTTTTTTTTTGTCACACGAACAATGATAGTTTACCAAAAGCTACCAGGACTATGATGAGAAAATTGCATTTCATGAAGGACTGAAAAAACTTTCATCAAATATAAACTGTAAAAAGCATTTGGATAATAAGTTTTATTGTATTTTTTAAGCTTCCGGAACACGTGGTATACTTTTGTTGGTCTATTCAAAGCTCACCGTGTAAATCAAAGTTTCATTTTTTTTATATTTTCCCCTTATGTTTAATCGATACTTGTAGTCAGATTATTACTTTGTTGACGATTTGATATTCTCTTATTTTTTTCTAAGAAAATTTCTAAATTTTGAATATCGCTTCAATTCTTCCGCCAAAACATTTTCCTTACTGACAATGGTGACAAGATACAGCTGGGACGTTTACGTATGGAATCCTTCTCGAGTACATTTTTTATCTGGAGAACGAAATCGACGTGATTTTATACTTGATTTTGTCGTTCTAGCATGATGGCAACACGACGTGATTTTATACTTGATTTTGTCGTTCTAGCATGATGGCAACACGACGAGGCGTATGTACAGGATAGGGAACTGGATATCATTAGCCACAATTTTAATCGAAATGAAATACATCCTATGTAATTATTTCACGGGTGTATCATTTAATTTGAATTAACGCGAAAACACGATATAAAAGAGTCCCATTTTTTTACCTGATCATCGACCATTGCAGTCGTTTGTATTTGTCAGCCAGTCCTAACATACCTGAGCGGATACGGGAAGCTTCCATTATCAGTAAGACTCCGTATGGTATGTAGCAAGCTACAGCCAGTGGCTTAACATGCATCGAACATCGCGTATACTTGAAACATTTGACTATTTAGTTTCTAGGTACATGTAAGTACCAATATTGACTATTTAGTTTCTAGGTACATGTAAGTACCAATATTGACTATTTAGTTTCTAGGTACATGTAAGTACCAATATTGACTATTTAGTTTCTAGGTACATGTAAGTACCAATATTGACTATTTAGTTTCTAGGTACATGTAAGTACCAATATTGACTATTTAGTTTCTAGGTACATTTAAGTACCAATATTGACTATTTAGTTTCTAGGTACATGTAAGTACCAATATTGACTATTTAGTTTCTAGGTACATGTAAGTACCAATATTGACTATTTAGTTTCTAGGTACATGTAAGTACCAATATTGACTATTTAGTTTCTAGGTACATGTAAGTACCAATATTGACTAATTAGTTTCTAGGTACATGTAAGTACCAATATTGATCTATTTAGTTTCTAGGTACATGTAAGTACCAATATTGACTAATTAGTTTCTAGGTACATGTAAGTACCAATATTGATCTATTTAGTTTCTAGGTACATTTAAGTACCAATATTGACTATTTAGTTTCTAGGTACATGTAAGTACCAATATTGACTAATTAGTTTCTAGGTACATGTAAGTACCAATATCGACTATTTAGTTTCTAGGTACATTTAAGTACCAATATTGACTAATTAGTTTCTAGGTACATGTAAGTACCAATATCGACTATTTAGTTTCTAGGTACATGTAAGTACCAATATTGACTAATTAGTTTCTAGGTACATGTAAGTACCAATATTGACTATTTAGTTTCTAGGTACATGTAAGTACCAATATTGACTATTTAGTTTCTAGGTACATGTAAGTACCAATATTGATGCTGCGACATTTATTTTGTTCTGTGGATGATAGAGTCGTTCAATGTAAAAACACGAAAGGAGATCAGCTTACGTTTACTAATTTAGGAAATACTTATTAGTTTACTAAGAATTAAGCTTGTTACTCTCAGTTTTATGATTTTCCAAGTTACTATTTATGGCTATTAATCAGTTGATCTGTTTGATATGTGTAGAAGTTAATTGATGACGAATGAAAAAAGAATAATTGAATGTTTTAACGGTAAAAGAATGGACAATAAGCCAGACGATGGTCTAAAGAAAGTCAATTTTCTTACGAGTAACTGCATGCATTTTTGTATATTTCGTGATTCTTTCGTGTGATGTGGCTTGTTATTGAGAGAAGACGGTAAACATAGACTATTTTTGGTTTTGGATTGCTCTATTTATATTGATAAGGATCAATAAAAAGACACATTTTTTGCGCAACAAAGCTTTGCAAATAAATAAACATGAATGTTCTTTTTTTTCTATTCTGCCGTCAAAATTTAAGATATTTGTATGTTGATAGAAGACTCATAGAACATAACGAATATCTATTTATAGTTAGTATTCCTTAGTGAATGGAGTGAAACACAATTATTTCAGTATATTTTCGCGTACGGTATTCACTCTTATGTAACACCGTTTCTACCACAATATGTGGGTGATATTCAACTCTAATGGTATCAAATTATAATTACAACTGTTGAATAATAATTCTGTTTATACCTTACGCGGAATAATATCTAAACGCATTTTGATTTGTTGACCTGGTGACCTTTCACCTGAACAATGGCTGATGACGGCATCATTTGGCGGGAAATTACGATCCGCTAATTTACGCCCATGTTGTTCGTCTTTCATTTATATTTGATTCAATGATAAACTGCTGTTTTCAGATAAAATTGTGGCAGAAATAGGTCACACATTTTGTGGTTGTTGGATATGGTATTTATTTCAGTCATGTTAGTTAATTTTCCAAATTTACAAAAGACACTCACTAAAGCTCGTGTCAATTGTAAGTTTTGAAAATTAACGAATTCGGGTGAAATAAATATCATATCTAACAACCACTGGTTGTGCATTACAGCTGATTTATGGTCTCCTAAAAGATGACGTAACACACACATACCTTTTAAATTTAGTAATAGATACAGTATGCCGAGAAAAATGAATTAAATTTAAGCTTGATTTTCCTTTCGTGACAACCAAAATCAGCATAAATGAGTGGATAATGATACATAGATATAGTACAATAACGGTTATACGTAACACACTGACGAGACTGCGGTCTCCTGTGCCCATCAGGTAGAACGACATGTGACCTGTGGTTTGACGCGTTATAGGGAATTGTAATCCTTTTGAGAACACATAGTTGCCGCTCCAGGTACGGGTGTTTTGTGTGAGGAGAAGTAGTGGTTGAGGAGTATTAACTATTAATCCAGTCATTTTATATATTCTCTTTTCATCTTTTCGTTTCAAGTCTAGTTGTTCACGGTATGTGTTTAATCGATGGCTGAGTGGTTAAGGTGTTCCAACATTCTAACACTAGCCCTCAACCTCTGGTGTTGCGAGTACGAAATTCACGTGGGGCAGCTGCCAGGCAGTGACCATAGGTTGGTGGTTTTTCTCCGGCTACTCCGGTTTTCTTCCACCTCCAAAATCTGGGGCATCTTTAAATGACCCTGGCTGTTAATATGACGAAAAATAAAATAAATAAACCAACATGTAAACAATATACGATATAATGATGTTATACCGGGATACATGTTCATGTTATAGCTTTAAACTTACCATTGTACAAAATAAAAACAAAAAACAAACTTCTGTAAAGGAATATAAACCGAAAGTTGTTAAACAGTAACGAAGATTCATGCATTTGAACACACAGGTAGACACTGTGTAGTATAGCTTTATTCTAAAACTGTTCTATCAATACAGAAAGATTGATATGTCGGCAAGTATGGGGTTTGTGATTAACGGCAGGTATAGGGTTTGTGATTAAAAAACAATAAAAGTAAAAAGTAGAAAAGTCGAAAGGTAGAAAAAGAATTGAAACAAATTATCATTTACTTTAAGCATACCATAGGATTACGATCAATGTCCTTGAAATGATTTCCCTAAGCCCTTGCTAGTCTCTTGATACAGTGAGGGTTTTTACAAATAGGGCTGTTATCATTGGTCAATATGTGTCAATAACACTATATGGGCAGATGAGTAAACATGATGTTTGTCCACAGCTAACATACGACAACAACTATCTGTACCCTGTACCTCCCAGGACAACGCTACCTTGTTCAGACAGATATAATGATACTCAGTATGAAATACTGAATTACTCTGTCATAGCTGGTGACTATGCACTTAATTGCTCACCGACAAATCTAAAATTTAGAGCTTAATCGATATGTAGAACAAATACCCTGGACCGTGATCACTTACAGTAACATAGTTGTACTCTGTATATAAGCTGGAACAAAGTTAAATATACCCTGGACCGTGATCACTTACAGGAACATAGTTGTACTCTGTATATAAGCTGGAACAAAGTTAAATATACCCTGGACCGTGATCACTTACAGGAACATAGTTGTACTCTGTATATATGCTGGAACAAAGTTAAATATACCATGGGCCGTGATCACTTACAGTAACATAGTTGTACTCTGTATATATGCTGGAACAAAGTTAAATATACCCTGGACCGTGATCACTTACAGGAACATAGTTGTACTCTGTATATATGCTGGAGCAAAGTTAAATATACCCTGGGCCGTGATCACTTACAGTAACATAGTTGTACTCTGTATATATGCTGGAACAAAGTTAAATATACCCTGGGCCGTGATCACTTACAGTAACATAGTTGTACTCTGTATATAAGCTGAAACAAGGTTAAATATACCCTGGACCGTGATCACTTACAGGAACATAGTTGTACTCTGTATATATGCTGGAACAAAGTTAAATATACCCTGGACCGTGATCACTTACAGGAACATAGTTGTACTCTGTATATATGCTGGAACAAAGTTAAATATACCCTGGGCCGTGATCACTCTAATGCCGTCACATAGTCGTGGTCAGTATCGTTTAATATGTATGCAATTTTTCTATAGTTTTTCAAACTATCATTTGAATGGCTGGATCACTGGCATCGAAATAAAATATAATCTTCCTGGGGTTGATAAACAACTGTATCAATCCCACCAGAAATGACTGATTATGCAATACCAACAATCATTATTAAGTATCTAACATGGATGTTAAAGCATGTGTATTTCAATGTAAGCTAACAAGCCTAATGGATGGATTCCAGGTTAGAATCGTTACTTCTCTGTGTATTTGTTTTCACGGTTGTCAATTTTGAAATAAAATGCTATCAATATAACTTTAGATTAGACATTTATCCTATCATTTTGCTTTTGAAAAACAAATATTTTCTACTAAGGTTTATGGAATTTTTATCGGTTGTAAAATATCTCAACACCATCAAATATTATTTTCATGTGATATCGTTGGCAGTTGAAAAGTGTTCTATAATATTTATATCATATGTTATTGGGTATACCAAGCTTACATCAAGTGTCTATCACAAAGGCATGGTTAGTATGAATGCTTTTTGTTTATCATTGCTAAATCTAACAAAGCTCGCCCTCATCAGACTTCTATCCGTAGCCTGTTTTGGATACATTGAAGTGTACGTTTGTCTTGAGTGGTGTAAAATTGTATTGTATCGGTCACTTATCGAGCTGTCATTACAGATCTAACTGTACATAGAGGCTATTCAATGGTTTCCTGAGTAATATCAAATATATTTCACGAGTATGGCAGGGTTTTTTTTTATATTTTCACGAGTGCGTAGCCCGAGTGAAAATATATTTAAAATCTGCCATACGAGTGAAATATATTTCATATTAAACAGGAAACCATTGAATTTTCTTTTTATCACATTTTCGAAATTCCCAAAATTCTTATTTCATTTTTGAAATTAGCGGTTACAACTGATCGGGACGGTTTTTTATTTTCCCTACTTCGTATGTTTTGATGATAGAATATCGATGAAAAATTGTACACAAATAGTGTGCAATGATATGGGACCGAAACTTATATCACCACTAGTGATGATATAAGCAGTGATGATATAAGTTTTATCAGGTTGATATTTTCTGATATTTCACTTGTAAAAATGCAATAAACGTTTATACAACCCGTTTATTGCTATGTGGCCTTGCTATTATAAAATCGATTTAATGCATAATTCAAAATGGCCACCAGCAAAATGGAGGTAAACGTTTCAATTAGTGTTGCGGTTCTCTTCGTTGGTTAAAATATCTTATCAAACCAATGTAAGCATTTATCTACATACAAACCTTGTCATTGCATTCATTATAATCGGAAGCAGGAACATTAATTTACATCCATATTTTAACGTCCAAACAATAAATAATTTGTTGCAACCTTATAATTATAGTCTTCTATGGTAACCTCTTCCGTTAAATGAAAAATGTCCATCAGTAAATTTCGTTGTTTATTTGACCTGACGTTGTGGGTCCCACGTTTACTTTAACCCTGGAATGTAAAGTTAAACTTTTCTAGGTAATATTTGTCGTGATAATATTCATTTTAACAGTTTTTAGTTTATGTTTAATTTTTGAGGCCGTAACAAAAGTTTTTAATTTGTATTTATAACTGATAGCCTGAACGGTGTTCTCTTACAAGAATGAATAACAAAAACATATTTAAATGTCATGTAGATTGCTGCCTCTGTGGCACGTGACTACAGTTACAGACAACAGTGAAGGTGTCCATGTAAGGATGGTGTCCACGATCGATAAGAAACAATTTAAAGGCAAATGCCAGAGTAGTTGGTGTCCTTAATTTAAGTGTTGTAGCGGTGAAGTGGAGAATGCACACGACGTCTAACAAAGATGACCGTTAAGTGTATGAAAAATAATTTAAAAACGTAATTATAGTACCTGCTTATCCATAACAAGAATGTGTCTGTAATAAGTTGACCAAAATCGTTATAAGTGTATGTTTTCAATAAATCACTTCTATGGACACATGGACACAGTGAACTATAAATGTTTGTATAATAAGGAATATGTCACCTTGTCTATCATTTATTCGATAAAATTTTTTCCTTAACACTGCGTATGAATGTTTTACGGTTATCACCTTCAGCTAGAAAGTTTTATCACTACAAGAAGTCCTATAGTACCAGTAGTAGTGGTAGTGAATGGGTAGTAGGTACGCCAAAAGGGACGGGAAGTCGCTTCAGACTTTGATGAATCAATTTGAGAAGTTATGTCTATTTAAAGAATCTCGTAACTTGTACAATTACAGACATTTCAAACAGCAATATTTCATACAATTTCGCAAACCAAGGTTGTACAACATGCTACTCTCCTTATCAAAAACAAAGTTAACTGATCACTTCTGAGCGGTCTACAAATACCTCGTAGTGTAGGATCCTTTAGCAGATTTTATGACTGGAAATCTATTGATGAATTATATTCTAGTCCCAATATTTTTTTTTCATGACTTTAACTGTTTTTTAAATGACGGTATTGTGTGGGGCCTATGCTATAAAACACACATTTCAAACTTTTAAAGATCATGTGACATCATTACATCTTCTAAAATGAAATGAAAACGGAAGAGTTGAATATTAAACTGATAGCCGAATATTTGTTACACTGTACTTACAATGTAGTTTGCTGTGAAACTAGCTTCACATTCTGTTTGATGTTGTATTTGCATGGTCTTATTGTCTTGTACTTTTTTAATGGTATCTGTGTAATTCTTTTCTTTGTTCATTTTTTGCCCTTAGTTTAATAATTTTTGTGTGTGTTTTGTTTATGGTTTTGTTGAAGCTTCGGTATTCTTTGATATTGACATAAAGAGTCTATTTAGGATGTGGATTACAGCACTATTGAAAGCCAATATAGAGTTTGACAATGCAGTATAGCCAACAGCGTATGTGTTACAATACAGTATAGCGAACAGCGTATGTTTGACAATTCAGTATAGCCAACAGCGTGTGTTTGACAATACAGTATAGCCAACAGCGTATGATTGACAATACAGTATAGCCAACTGCGTATGTTTGACAATACAGTATAGCCAACAGCGTGTGTGTTACAATACAGTATAGCCAACAGCGTATGTTTGACAATACAGTATAGCCAACTGCGTATGTTTGACAATACAGTATAGCCAACAGCGTGTGTTTGACAATACAGTATAGCCAACAGCGTGTGTTTGACAATACAGTATAGCCAACAGCGTGTGTTTGACAATTCAGTATAGCCAACAGCGTATGTGTTACAATACAGTATAGCCAACAGCGTATGATTAACAATTCAGTATAGCCAACAGCGTGTGTTTGACAATACAGTATAGCCAACAGCGTGTGTTTGACAATACAGTATAGCCAACAGCGTGTGTTTGACAATACAGTATAGCCAACAGCGTGTGTTTGACAATACAGTATAGCCAACAGCGTATGTGTTACAATACAGTATAGCCAACAGCGTGTGTTTGACAATTCAGTATAGCCAACAGCGTATGTGTTACAATACAGTATAGCCAACAGCGTGTGTTTGACAATACAGTATAGCCAACAGCGTGTGTTTGACAATACAGTATAGCCAACAGCGTGTGTTTGACAATACAGTATAGCCAACAGCGTATGTGTTACAATACAGTATAGCCAACAGCGTGTGTTTGACAATACAGTATAGCCAACAGCGTGTGTTTGACAATACAGTATAGCCAACAGCGTGTGTTTGACAATACAGTATAGCCAACAGCGTATGTTTGACAATACAGTATAGCCAACAGCGTATGATTGACAATACAGTATAGCCAACAGCGTATGTGTTACAATACAGTATAGCCAACAGCGTGTGTTTGACAATACAGTATAGCAAACAGCGTGTGTTTGACAATACAGTATAGCCAACAGCGTGTGTTTGACAATACAGTATAGCCAACAGCGTGTGTTTGACAATACAGTATAGCCAACAGCGTGTGTTTGACAATACAGTATAGCCAACAGCGTATGTGTTACAATACAGTATAGCCAACAGCGTGTGTTTGACAATTCAGTATAGCCAACAGCGTGTGTTTGACAATACAGTATAGCCAACAGCGTATGTGTTACAATACAATATAGCCAACAGCGTGTGTTTGACAATTCAGTATAGCCAACAGCGTGTGTTTGACAATACAGTATAGCCAACAGCGTGTGTTTGACAATACAGTATAGCCAACAGCGTATGTTTGACAATTCAGTATAGCCAACAGCGTGTGTTTGACAATACAGTATAGCCAACAGCGTGTGTTTGACAATTCAGTATAGCCAACAGCGTATGTGTTACAATACAGTATAGCCAACAGCGTATGTTTGACAATACAGTATAGCCAACTGCGTATGTTTGACAATACAGTATAGCCAACAGCGTGTGTTTGACAATACAGTATAGCCAACAGCGTGTGTTTGACAATACAGTATAACGAACAGCGTGTGTTTGACAATACAGTATAGCTAACAGCGTATGTTTGACAATACAGTATAGCCAACAGCGTGTGTTTGACAATACAGTATAGCCAACAGCGTGTGTTTGACAATACAGTATAGCCAACAGCGTGTGTTTGACAATACAGTATAGCCAACAGCGTGTGTTTGACAATACAGTATAGCCAACAGCGTATGTGTTACAATACAGTATAGCCAACAGCGTGTGTTTGACAATTCAGTATAGCCAACAGCGTGTGTTTGACAATACAGTATAGCCAACAGTGTATGTTTTACAATACAGTATAGCCAACAGCGTGTGTTTGACAATTCAGTATAGCCAACAGCGTGTGTTTGACAATACAGTATAGCCAACAGCGTATGTGTTACAATACAGTATAGCCAACAGCGTATGTGTTACAATACAGTATAGCCAACAGCGTATGTTTGACAATACAGTATAGCCAACAGCGTATGTGTTACAATACAGTATAGCCAACAGCGTGTGTTTGACAATACAGTATAGCCAACTGCGTATGTTTGACAATACAGTATAGCCAACAGCGTGTGTTTGACAATACAGTATAGCCAACAGCGTATGTTTGACAATACAGTATAGCCAACTGCGTATGTTTGACAATACAGTATAGCCAACAGCGTGTGTTTGACAATACAGTATAGCCAACAGCGTGTGTTTGACAATACAGTATAGCCAACAGCGTGTGTTTGACAATACAGTATAGCCAACAGCGTGTGTTTGACAATACAGTATAGCCAACAGCGTGTGTTTGACAATACAGTATAGCTAACAGCGTATGTTTGACAATGCAGTATAGCCAACAGCGCATGCTCCCGCTAGGTATACTGGTGCCTTCTCTTGGTCATTAGATGGGCTTCTAAGTAATCATGATTAATACCAAGTAATCGTGATTAATACAAAGTAATCGTGATTATAAGTTTGATATTAGATCGAAGATACCTTACTTCAAAATATAAAACGACTACTAGTATTCTGTTAGTGAGTTATTGTTTAGTGTAAGTGAAACTTTCAGCATGTTGTCCAAATAAAACAAAATTATGAAAGACAATTTTTATGGCATTCCATCAAAATGTATAGAATATTGTATGGGTAATATGCATTAATATTCTCTTATTCTTCTTCATGAAAAAGATGAAAATGTAAAGAAGGTGGCATTTTTAATAATTGGTTGTGTAATACCGGTATACATTGACGCACCTACATTTTGAATGGTGGACGCTAGAAAATGTAGATAAGCCAATATATGTTACACACCAATAAATGTCAAACATACCACACTAATACTTCTATTTACATTTCCTGATGGAGACATATATAATAGTATTAGAGTTATAGCAAGTTTCAACAACCGAGTAAATCCACGGAGAGAACAGCAACCACTTGATTGTGGATCAGTGCGATCTCCAATGCTACAAGTATGACCTCATACGCATGTTGACGTCACAAAGTACCAATGTACATAAGGATTGAAAGTCATTTTCTCAACTTTCATTTAAGCAATGAATGTTTTAGCAAATGTTGTTACAGTCCTATAACACACATTGCTATTGATGACAAACTAAATAAAGCCCGGTAGGGCTTTATGTAAGTTTGTCAGCAATAGCAATGTGTGTTATCGGACTGTAACAATATTTGCTAAAATGTTCATTACTTATATTTACATTTTTATAGAATAATTGTGCTTTATTTAGTTTCTTCGAACCGACTTTGAACAGCAAATCAAGTGAAGATAACAATGAAATCGATGACGTCACAATAGAGAATGATGACGTCACAATGCCAACTGCTGTTATAGTCTGAGGCACTGGGTGTTATAGGCCTATGACAGCAACTGCCTCTTAGCATTGCGTCAATGGCAAATTACAGAGCAAATGTAAATATAGTGCTATGAAAGGTCAGCCGTTACATCCATATTGATTGAAGCAAGCTAGGGCTTCATGCTGATTATGGATGTAACGGCTGACCTTTCATTTTAGCAATGAATGTTTTAGCAAATGTTGTTACAGTCCTATAACACACATTGCTATTGATGACAAACTAAATAAAGCCCGGTAGGGCTTTATGTAAGTTTGTCATCAATAGCAATGTGTGTTATAGGACTGTAACAATATTTGCTAAAATGTTCATTACTTATATTTACATTTTTATAGAATAATTGTGCTTTATTTAGTTTCTTCGAACCGACTTTGAACAGCAAATCAAGTGAAGACAACAATGAAATCGATGACGTCACAATAGAGAATGATGACGTCACAATGCCAACTGCTGTTATAGTCTGAGGCACTGGGTGTTATAGGCCTATGACAGCAACTGCCTCTTAGCATTGCGTCAATGGCAAATTACAGAGCAAATGTAAATATAGCACTATGAAAGTTAAAAAAATGACTTTCAATCCATATATTTACATTTTTACTATAGAACAATTGCTTAACGTGATTTATATTTTTTCAAATTAATAGTTTATTACCTGCGTATGTATACGTGTCGTCATTTAAACGACATGGGCGGAACAGCCCAGCTTGAATAAAATTGGCGTCAATGATAATAATTAGTCATTTGAGCGTTTGACGCAAGGGCATTCTCCATGATATTCGAAGCGGCGCGACAAGACTCTCATTGAACAAGCTTGATCTATGACGTCGTAGTGAAACCACGTGCTACGTCTCGAGAACCATAGCTTTCATACTTTTATAAAAGGCTTTTTTGCTGGTAATGTTCATATAGTGGGTTGCAGCGCAAATGTAAATATAAATGTATGATATTACGTGACGATAATATTAACTGGTAATGGAGCCAATCACGAGTTATCTCAAAAGTATGTTCTTAAGTACGTTTCTTAAATCGACCAGTACAGCTGACGAACTGCACATGATATTAATTAAACATTTACTATTGCATCGTCAGCAAATCTCTCAAGTGAATCAGAAAGATATATCATGCTTTTAAAAAAATCATCTCTGTCTGCTTAAGGATTAACTTTCTATTTTGTTTAGGTTATCGGGGGATAACTACAATGGAAAACGGGTAAATTCAATAACCGGCGAAGCCGGTTATGTATAATTTACCCGTTTTCCATTGTAGTTATCCCCCGATAACCAAAACAAAATAGAAAGTTAATCCTTATATTTACAGTATCTTTCTGTGAAATGTTCGTAACTCTTTTGTTCATTATAGTCAAATCATCGGACACAGATTTCATTTCAAAACTTATAAACGTGGGAATGTTTCAATAAATGTAACAGCATGAAATTTGCAAGCTCCGCCTACGTTAATTGTTGGTGACGTCACAAAATTGTGTATCAAACTGTAGGATTTGCATAGCTCCGCCCACATGAATTGTTGTCGACGTAATAAAAAATTTGTCACGTGTTTTGACTACAGTTATGCAGAGATAATGATAGTCTGTTGAGTAATGGTTATCGAGTGAATGTCAGTATAGACTGTAAATATTTGGCCATATTTATAATCAGGTTGAAAATACTTTAATTCGCCAAGGCAGCATGGTTTTTATTTTTAAATCATTAAAATGACATTTTCGTTTGTTATAGGTACGATTCAAGCAAGACGAGCCTACCAGATGAAGGAGCGACAGAAAAATGTGGAAAAGGCGGAAATTAAAAATCATAAGCTTGCTGATCAGTTTTGGCTTAATATTAACATTTTGGATTCAAAACAATGCTGTCATTGATAACGGCTTACGAACACCATATCTGCTTCGAAATTTTTCTTCATCGAATGAATTCCCGTCAGTGCATGTTAATAGAAAGAGTCTGCATGGACCGCAACGGCAGGTATTTAATGTAGAATGTGCCAAAATAATAGAAGGAGATAAGTCTGAAATCAATAAAGCAAAACAGATAGGTGTGACAGATGTAAAAAATGTAACCCTAGCTGATCGTGTGTACATAGAAATGACAAAAGATTGTGCCAAATTCAAACGTGATAGAGGTTATATGGGCATTGAAACTGTTTCATACGAGGAGAGGAATTTCCCTGTCGCCTTCAGCATTCTTCTTTATAAGGACGTAGGACAGACCGAGCGATTGTTACGAGCCATTTATAGACCCCACAATATATACTGCTTACACGTAGATTTAAGTGCCAAACATGTAGTTCATGAAGCTGTCAGATCAATAGTGAAATGCTTCGACAACATCTTCATCAGTTCAAAACTGGAGGACGTCATATATGAAGGTATATCGAGACTGAGGGCAGACCTGAACTGTATGAGGGACTTGCTGGCTGCAAAAGTACAATGGAAATATTTCATAAATTTACCAAGTCAACAGTTTCCGCTGAAAACAAACAGAGAACTGGTAAAAATACTTCGCTTATATAATGGTGCTAATGATATCGAAGGTATTACAAAACCCGGCCGGATGATGACTGCAAGGTATAGAACAAAGTTTGTTGTTGTTGGCAAAACACTTCGCAACACAGGTAAGAAGAAGGAGAATCCGCCACACAACATTTCTGTGGTAAAAGGAAGTGCTTATGGAATATTTAGCAGAAAGTTCGTGGACTTCATATTAAACAATCAAACATCGAAGGACCTATTGGTCTGGTTGGAGGAGGTGAAGAGCCCGGATGAATATTACTGGGCGACCCTTCACCACGACAAGAGTGTCCGAGCCCCTGGTGGCTACACGGGTAAGTACAATGAAAAATCCAAAGTACACACCCAATGTTACTCTCTCTCTCTCTCTTTAATTCTAAAATCGATTTATTTTCGAGAGACGAATAATTCTGATATGCTGCAAATAATGACTGGGGCATAATTAAACAAGGATGATAAAGTGTATGGTATTCCTTTCAAAGCATAGATAAATTGGCAGGCCAGTCTATTGATTTTGAAGAGCATTCCGTTGGGACTTGTAATTTAAAGATCTGTAAATGTCCGTGTCCTATTAAAAGTCTGGCATTGAACAAAAACATTGTATTGGTAGAAAATGCGTCAACATTGTGATAATACAGTAAACCACTTATATTTCGCGTGGGTTTTATTTTCACCTTTATACGCGAGGAATTTCGATCGCGAATCCAAATCTTTCGTATATACATCATTGTATTTATTCGAAAATATTAACTCTGGATGGCGTTCTTGTTGGTCCGTCGTTATCACAACTTGTTTTATAGACACTTTCGTTGATTTCATATATACCATATCATATAATGACAAATCTGTCAACTAATATAATTCCTTAAAACTTTATAACTTTGTACTTTTCAACTGCATCCTTGTAATACTGACAGTAGAACCTAAAAAAATAGCGTCATTCATAGGTCAGTTCATAGGCCAGAGGTCGGGGGGTCAAACATGCGTGCCATAATAAGAAAAGTGGATTTACAAGTGTTTATTACATGCAAATAATTCATTGTATTGTATAACAAATAGGCAGTAGGGAAACCGTCAATGACGTGATCCCTGGGACGGCTACCGTATACTAATTATAAGTATAAACACATGTCTATACGTAACGTCGGACCAATCGAAGTCCTGTCATCTTTTAGGCAGTGTGAATCAATCGTGAGTTGTTTTAGTGTCTTTGGTGCGTGACCGTTCGTAAGATTCTATACGCGTACACTCAACACGTTCCGTTAAAGTTACATTAATCTCGTGAACATAATGACGTCAAATACGAATCTATCGGTTACAATATATAGTGATTATACAGTTGTGGTATCGCACAACGCACCATAAACTGCGTGCGTGGATCGTGCATACATCGTACACACATCGTTCGCCGATGGTGCGCACAACTGGGCGATCTAAAGATCGAGAGTTATGTGTTCGATTAGAATCGCACACACGCACGATTTGGTACAGTTGGTCGATACATATTACAGAATGAAAAACATATGGAACCCTCTTGTACAAAAACTATTTAAATTCGCATCATATTTAATGGGACTATGTCAATTTATTAATATACAGTAAACGGTATTACTGTTACCATGATACAGCCAGGTGTGGGTTTAGCTCCCAGGTAACATAATAGGCAAATAACATGCCAGAGTTTTACCTGTTCTGTGTGCGGCGATACGCTACGACAGCCATTAACGAGCGAGACCGTTATTAAAACAAACTGGACTCTTATAATTAGTTATTTGAAAACCCCCACCCCTCCCCACCACTTAGCCTGTGTTTTCACACCTAGGAGAGTGTTGTAAGGGCCCCGGGCCAGAGACATCTACATATATTGTCCATGTACAGGTGCAGTGTATAACTTGGTAAAAACTGGCAATATTCACTTGAATGAGAACTACTTGGCAATATGTGTTGAAAGTTTACATGTGTCTATTTGATTTGTTTCAAAAACTACAGAAAGACTATTACTAATTTTAAGAAATATATAGATAGAACTATCAGCTAATGTAAAAAATTAAAATATAGAATTATGTTTAAAACAACTAGCGCGAAACCGTATATATTGTTAAACCGTTTCTAAATTTACATCAACCACGATTGTCATCGCACAATGATAGTTTATCGTGCGCCCACTTATGCGTTAGAAATAATCGCCCAGGATCGGATCGTTCGCACATCGTGCATACATCGTTCGCCCATCGTGCGCCCATCATTGACAATGATGACTCGGTTATCATTTTGAGAGCTTGATGTTGACTTGGATGTGACAAAGATTTACATGACGGGTGTCGTCGATGAAGCAGAAGACGCTTACTCCTCCGGAACACCTGGTCTTATTCTATTGTACTTTTAAAAGAGTCCCCATGTAAATCTTTCCTTGTTCATATTTTGCCCATAGTTTCATCGATTTTGAGTTTGGATTATGATTTTGTTAACGCTTCGGTATTCTCTTATTTATTTTGCGAATATGAGGTAAATTCGCGAGTCTCTTCACTAATTACATCTTGTTAGTGTGGGTTTAAGGGTACCTCTTCACTAATTACATCTTGTTAGTGTGGGTTTAAGGGTACCTCTTCACTAATTACATCTTGTTAGTGTGGGTTTAAGGGTACCTCTTCACTAATTACATCTTGTTAGTGTGGGTTTAAGGGTACCTCTTCACTAATTACGGACATCTTGTTACAAATGTAGTGTGGGTTAAAGGGTACCTCTTCACTTATTACGGACATCTTGTTAGTGAGGAATTAAGGGTACCTCTTCACTAATTACGGACATCTTGTTAGTGAGGAGTTAAGGGTACCTCTTCACTTATTACGGACATCTTGTTAGTGTGGGTTAAAGGGTACCTCTTCACTTATTACGGACATCTTGTTAGTGAGGAGTTAAGGGTACCTCTTCACTTATTACGGACATCTTGTTAGTGAGGAGTTAAGGGTACCTCTTCACTTATTACAGACATCTTGTTAGTTAGGAGTTAAGGGTACCTCTTCACTAATTACGGACATCTTGTTAGTGTGGGTTAAAGGGTACCTCTCCACTTTTCACGGACATCTTGTTAGTGAGGAGTTAAGGGTACCTTTTCACTAATTACGGACATTTTGTTAGTGTGGGTTAAAGGGTACCTCTTCACTTATTACGGACATCTTGTTAGTGAGGAGTTAAGGGTACCTCTTCACTTATTACGGACATCTTGTTAGTGAGGAGTTAAGGGTACCTCTTCACTTATTACGGACATCTTGTTAGTGAGGAGTTAAGGGTACCTCTTCACTAATTACGGACATCTTGTTAGTGTGGGTTTAAGGGTACCTCTTCACTAATTACGGACATCTTGTTAGTGAGGAGTTAAGGGTACCTCTTCACTAATTACGGACATCTTGTTAGTGTGGAGTTAAGGGTACCTCTTCACTAATTACGGACATCTTGTTAGTGTGGGTTTAAGGGTACCTTTTCACTAATTACGGACATCTTGTTAGTGTGGGTTTAAGGGTACCTCTTCACTAATTACGGACATCTTGTTAGTGAGGAGTTAAGGGTACCTCTTCACTAATTACGGACATCTTGTTAGTGAGGAGTTAAGGGTACCTTTTCACTAATTACGGACATCTTGTTAGTGAGGAGTTAAGGGTACCTTTTCACTTATTACGGACATCTTGTTAGTGAGGAGTTAAGGGTACCTTTTCACTTATTACGGACATCTTGTTAGTGAGGAGTTAAGGGTACCTTTTCACTAATTACGGACATTTTGTTAGTGTGGGTTAAAGCGTACCTCTTCACTTATTACGGACATCTTGTTAGTGTGGGTTTAAGGTATTAACAGATATTTTCTAAGAGTGAATAACTGCATTCGAAGCTTATTATCCCTGGGTTTGTTATTTATTGATATTTGAAATATTTCATTCCGAAAAATTACCTCTAAGCATTTTCTTTCATAACATGATGCAGTCTATTGAACATAATAAACACACATTTGATTCTACTTCATCCTATTGCCACAGGGATACGTGAAAACATATGCATACATGTTGGCTACATTCACTGTTGCTAAAACATTTGTTGCTTAAAAAATGCGTTGGTTCAGTTCTCAAATACAATTTCATAAGTCATAGATAATACGTAATCTGATCATTCCATGTATGTAGCTCCAATATATGGAATCATAGAGATTGCTTTATAAGGTCAAATATCATTACTTTATAAGATCAAATTTCATTTCAAATTTAAGAACTAATACTCTCATTATATGACCTTATTGCAAATATCAGAGTTTGAATTAGGATAAAAAAGTATGCTTCCTTGTTTATTGCATAGACTCGTCGTCTGCTGGAAAACCGGATTTTCGGTAGTGAAGTGGACGTAAACCTACTTAAATAACTACTTATTATATAAATAACTACTTAAGTGGCATATTTCTGTGAAATGAACAATATTTACCAGCACAATATTTTATGTTAAGGCAACGGGTCTACACCCACTGGCCTCAGTCTCATGAACGTTTCTTTACTAAAGAAACTTCCTTAATCTTATACTTAATAGGAAAGCATAACAGAAATTAAGGGGAACTTACTTCTCTTAAACTTCCCATTTAGCTAGAGAACGTTCAGGAAATTGTAACCTTACTTTGTAGACTAGTATACAACCTGTAAAAAACACATAACAGTTTGTATGAGATAATATAAAAGGAAAAAATATCAGAGAATACCAAAGCGTCAACAAAACCATAATCCGAACTCAAAATCGATTAAACTAGAGGCAAAATAGGAACAAAAGAAAGATTTACATGGAAACTCTCGTAAAAGCACAAGAGAATAAGACCTGGGCCCATATTCATGAAACCGTTCTCGTGCTCAAGCATGGATTCTGTGCTCAAGCCCGATTTCCTGAAACTCATCTTATTCATATCAACCATCAAAAAGTCAATAGTAAATATCAAAAACAATGTTCGGCTTCATGGATCCTCACTTTTTTTAACAAAACTTTGACAAAATCAGAATTTTAAAATAAACTATAGCCGTTGTAAGAAATGAGGTTTGAGCACAAAATCCTTGCTTGAGCATGAGAACGGTTTCATGAATACGGGCCCTGGTGTTCTGAAAGAGTTGGCGTCTTCTGCTTCATCGACGACACCCGCTATGTAGATAAAAATCCCAAACTCTTTCTCTTTCCATAGAACTTGGAGGTTATCTGAAAAAAAAATTCTCTTTTTGACGATATGGTATATATTTGCTTCATTTGTCTTGCAGGAGTTCCGGATAAGAAGCCTTGGCTAGCTACCTACGCTATCTGGGGCGGTGCTGGGGTTTGTCACGGACGGTTCGTGAGGGGCGTTTGTGTGTATGGTGCTGGTGATCTCCAGGAACTTGTTTCACGCAAGGAAATGTTTGCCAATAAATTTTACTACGACTTCCAACCCATGGCGCTTGCCTGTATGGAAGAGTGGCTACGGAATAAAACCTACTCCGGACTACCGTTTGAGACGTACTTCTATAAAAACTTACCGTTTCTCGGGCGTGATGAAAAGACGTAACGGTTTCAAATAACAGTTTTATCGGGACCTGCTTTAATACATTTTTACTAGATATCATATTTATTGTGACGGTGCTGTTAAGGTCTCAGTTTGGATAGAAAAAATCACATCCAATGCTGTCCTACTTCGTTTAGATACGATTCTATTTCAGTGTGTTTTCACTTTTTCAGATTCGTGTTATTGTGTCTATTGTTAAAAGTATAAAGACCAATGGAAATGTTGATTATTAAACTGTGTTGTTATATTGTAATTTTGTACCTGATATTGACCTGTAATTGATCCGAAATTTTGTTCATGTCAAATTGACCTCAATTTCATTTTAATTTCAGGTCAATTTCAAGTCAAGGCTTTTTCAGGTCAAATGTACTTGAAGACATTTTGCCTGTGTATACATTGGTTTCGTAAACAGTTTATTTTATTAAATATCAATCATAATGAAAAATGAAACATGTTCTCTTTTGGCGTATTAAAATCTTTTGATAAATATTTTACTCGTGTATGTACTGTGAAACCTCCCTCAAAGACCACCTCAGGATTAAGTCCACTTCGCTATTAAGACCACTTCGTTAAAGTCCCGAAAAACTCTTCTACATATCTTTGTATCTTAAGCTTAACTATTAAGACCAATTCACTATTAAGACCACTTTACTATTAAGACCACCCTGCTATTAAGACCAGTTTTGAAAAGTCCCAAATACGTACCACTTTTCCACTAAGTTTCATCTCACTATTCAGACCACCGACCAAACACAGTCACCTGGTGTGTATTCCACTGTGTACACCTGTCAAGTTTCAGATCAGTATGCTGTATGTTGGTGTCAAATTGACTTATCAGTTATAATTACGTTGTGATTAACATCGTACAGCTTTGTTCAGGTCCAATAATATCTGTAACAAATTATAAGGTCCATGTGTTTGCAACAAGGCCCCAATATTCTGAATGTTCATTAACTTTTAAAAAAGAGAAAACCGAAGCCTCATCTTTATTTTAAACGATGGAATCTGTTGACATTATTTACTCGGATGTGACCTAGCTTTAAATGGTGGATGTCGTCGGTCAAAAAAGACGCTTACACTTGCGGAAAGAACATCTTGTCTTATTAGGTCACCTGAGACGAAAGTCTCAAGTGACCTATTCTAATCGCATTTTGTCGGTCGTGGCCCTTCGTCCGTCGTCCGTCCGTAAACAATCTACATTTTCGACTTCTTTCAAAAACCACTGAATCAGTTTGAATGAAATTTGGCAGGAACCTCCCCTAGCCAAAAATGCACCAAAATTGTTAATCATATGGGCCCCTAGGGGCCTGAGGGGGGCCTAAAGGGGTAAATTAGTTAAATTTTCAACAATCTTCTTCTCCAGAAGCAGATATGCTGGAATCAAATACTATTCACCAATGGAAAGGTCTTAAATTGATTTATCAAAACTGTGAATGTCAAGCCTCGTAGATTTCAGGTTCCCCCTGGGGAGGGGCTGCATTTTACTATAATTTATATAGGAAAATGACACTTTTGGATATATTTTTCAAACTTAATTATATGAACCATGAGATGACAGTTGGATATTGAAAGAATTTCGACTCTGGCCTACCCCTGGGCCCGGGCTGTGGTGTAGGGGCTCAAAAAGGTCAAACTGGCTAAAATTTCAACAACCTTCTTTAAACCCAGATGTGCCCGTTGACTTCTGTTACTGATTGACATTTTGTGATGACATTATGAAGCAAAGTTGGTTGGAATTAAACAAGTGGTACATTCGCGATACAGTTTGAACCGGCACATGCGTCACGGACATATTCCACGATAAACGAACGCACTTGGACCGAACCATAGGCAGAGCTAAAAATCCACAGTTTCGGGTGAGAAATTAATAATATATTAAGAATAAAATGCCGTTATTTCATGCGTCCACTGAATTATATAACATATCTTTTACATTTTCATCTGGACTGACATTGTTTCAGAAATAAATAACGCAAACTAGCAATAGTCAGCAATTTAGTTTCGCCCAGGTTCGTCTCGACCCCTCAACCTCTGAACATATCTATGAACAAAATTGGTGCATACATGATACTTACTAAACTTAAATATAAGTCTTCCCCATACCGTTATATATATATGAGTACTGAGAAGGATTCAGAGGTTTTTTAAGATAGTAGTAGTTCGGCACATTCTGTATATCCTTCTTCTCGATTCCTCATCAAAGTCCTATAGAATCTACTTACATACGTAACTTAATCCAGCCTTAACATCTAAACTAACTTCTCCATTAAGAACACCCGTCGATACCTACAACTAACCTCTCCATTCGGGACACCTTACGATACCTACAACTAACATCTCCATTCGGGACACCTTACGATACCTACAACTAACCTCTCCATTCGGGACACCTTACGATACCTACAACTAACCTCTCCATTCGGGACACCTTACGATACCTACAACTAACATCTACATTAGGACACCCTACGATAACTACAACTTACATCTGATGTTGTAATGTAAATTCGGGACAGCCTGCAGTACCTTCAACTAACATCTACATTAGGACACCCTACGATAACTACAACTTACATCTAATGTTGTAATGTAAATTCGGGACAGCCTGCAGTACCTTCAACTAACATCTACATTAGGAACACCTTACGATACATACAACTAACCTCTACATAAGGGACATATCAGGTGCGCTCTTCTTGACTCCTAATAATTAAAAAAAACAAAACAACGTCCTAAGTGTAATTTTTCTATATCGGGTGTTTTATGGATTCCACAGACCTCACAACCATAATTTAAAATACAAGCAACATTTGTATCGAAGACGTGAAGTTGTGTTTCAACATTGAAATAATTTCTTCTACATACATTTGTTATGGCAAAAAGCGCCTCTTTACCTTGTTCAGCGATGTTTTCTGGAGTTTCTCTGAATTTCTAAATTTTCCATTGAAGTTTAACAAAACAACCAAGTAATTAAAATCATCAACATTTTCTAGTTCGCGGCCATTATAGAACCATTTATCGCTTTCCCTTAATTTGCTCCCGTTTCTAAAAACCAACATCTTTGTTTTTTTCTGTATTTACTGTTAAACCTCACTCATTGGTATAAATCAACAATGTATTTAACATTTTTTTCAACCATTGGGTGTTTCAGCTAGCATAACCATATCATCAACGTACATTAGCAAAAATAGTTTTAATGTTTGTGGTATTCAATGGAAGGACATTAATTTGTTAAAAACTTAATTTCATAATCATTAACAAACAAGGAAAACTTTATCTGAGACAGACTTGCCGCTTGGAATAATCCGTTTTGGCAATCAACGAAATCAGTCATATTATTTTCATATTCCACACAACATTTAACATCATTGTTCAAAGACCGTATAATAGTCAACATTTTACCTGTCACGCCCTCTTTGATCAGTTTAAACCATAAATTCTGCCTGTTAAAAATTCAAATGCTTTTTTATAGTCAATAAAACAACAATATAATCTCTTTTTAAAGGTTTTACTAATTAAAGGCCCAATATACGTAACTTCAAGAAAGTGTTCGTTGTTGGCCCACTTCAACAACAAGCCGAAGCTAGAAGGCTCTTCAAAAATGGACGCGTGTTTACAAATACCGAGTTTCAACTACTGCTGTATAGGTAACTGCGTAAGAATTCATCTGGAATATTGCTGATGCCATTTAATCTTAACTAAATCTATAAATATAATAAGTTTTAAGGATTGATTTTCGCTTCAAGTTTTGCCGAAAGTTACATATATTGGGCATTTAACGTCTGCAGAGCAAATATAGCATCAACTGTTGACATATTTCTCTTAAAGCCGAACTGAGCGTCGCCAATCAATGAGTATATCATATCAAAATCAATAAATCGTTTATTCAAAATTGATGTAAAAAGTTTACCGGCAACTTATTAATGTTATGCCACGATAGTTATTGGTATCATTCATATCGCCCTTTTAAAAAAAAGAGGTACTATATTACCAACATATCAAGACTTGGGATAATTTCCAGATTAAAAAATATTATTAAATACTTCAACTACACAATGTAAGAGAACACCTTGACCTTTAATGAAATATTCACTGAGTAATGACCACACGCTTTAGCACTACACAGTTTGTTAATAGCATTTACAATTTCTCCTTCGGTAATGTCACAATATAATTCTTGAAACACAGAATCTGGTATATTTTCATCTAGGTAAGTATCTTAAAAATCAATAACCACTCGAATTCTTCATTTCCATAATTCAAACTTGTAATATCAATATATCGATTATCTAATGTCCATCATTATAGCATATTATAACACACTCAGAATTACTACGACTAACAAAGTCGAAGCATGTGTAATATCAATTAATCTGTAATTTAAAATTGTGATAAAACTCATGATTCCATAATTCCATAATTCGAATTTTTGATTTTCATAATTCCAATTTTTAATATCAATTAATCGATTTATGGATATCCATAATTACAATTTTGGAGATGCAGTCTTCTGACGTCAATATATTGAATTATTGATTTCCATAATTCAAATTATGGACATTAGAAATTGGCTTTTGTAATATCAATAAATCGACTAACTTGTATCAACAACTATTAGATATTAGAATGTAACCAGAATTACTACATCGAAAAAGCCGAAGCGTGTGTAATATAATTAAATCTGTAATTTGAAAATGTAATATTGAGTTAGAGACGTATAAATCAGAATATATTGAATTAAATCTTCTAGGAAAAATAATGTCAGAATCTAATTCTTGAAGCACAGAATCTGGGATAATTCCATCTAGGTACAAAGATCAAAGTCCCTGAGTTTGATCGTTTGGTTCAAAGCTCAAGGATTGATGAGTTTGGGAGATTTTTAGGTTTATTAGCAGCGCCCTTTGTTACCTGTCAGTTCTCTAGCTCAAACTTGGTTTAAGTTAATGACAATTTCAGTGTAAAGACACAACAACAAAAGGTATTTGTACTAGAACATCATCCGAACTCAGAGTCTATTAAACTGAGGACAACATATTATATTAGGAAAGATTTGAACGGAGAACCTAAAAAAAGTACACGTGAACAAGACCAGGTGTTCCGTAAGAGTAAGTGTATTCTACTTCATAGACGACATCCGCCATATCCCAACTTATAAGTGTCTTTTAAGTTAAAATTTCGTATTGTTTTAATCAAAATAAGTACAATTGTAGACACACTAATGAACAGCATACCTTCCAAGGATACAGAACATGTTTCAATGAGACCAACATGGTGACAATAAAACTTGCCAAAAGTCATTTTCAACCTTAACCTTAATGTCAAGGGGGGAATCAATAAGGAACTTCTTTAATGGAGATTTTTAAGTTGAGGAATTTTCATGAAACTGGGACCAGTAGTAGCGGCGCTGGTGGACAATTACTATCCAGGACCGAGATTATGTAACAACACTGGGGCCAGTATAGTAGCGGCGCTGTGGACAATTACTACCCAGGACCGAGATTATGTAACAACACTGGGACCAGTAGTAGCGGCGCTGGTGGACAATTACTACCCAGGACCGAGATTATGTAACAACACTGGGACCAGTAGTAGCGGCGCTGGTGGACCATTACTACCCAGGACCGAGATTATGTAACAACACTGGGACCAGTAGTAGCGGCGCTGGTGGACAATTACTACCCAGGACCGAGATTATGTAACAACACTGGGACCAGTAGTAGCGGCGGTGGTGGACAATTACTACCCAGGACCGAGATTATGTAACAACACTGGGACCAGTAGTAGCGGCGGTGGTGGACAATTACTACCCAGGACCGAGATTATGTAACAACACTGGGGCCAGTAGTAGCGGCGCAGGTGGACAATTACTACCCAGGACCGAGATTATGTAACAACACTGGGACCAGTAGTAGCGGAACTGGTGGACAATTACTACCCAGGACCGAGATTATGTAACAACACTGGGACCAGTAGTAGCGGCGCTGGTGGACAATTACTATCCAGGACCGAGATTATGTAACAACACTGGGGCCAGTAGTAGCGGCGCTGGTGGACAATTACTACCCAGGACCGAGATTATGTAACAACACTGGGACCAGTAGTAGCGGCGCTGGTGGACAATTACAATCCAGGACCGAGATTATGTAACAACACTGGGACCAGTAGTAGCGGCGCTGGTGGACAATTACTATCCAGGACCGAGATTATGTAACAACACTGGGACCAGTAGTAGCGGCGCTGGATGACAATTACAATCCAGGACCGAGATTATGTAACAAAAATCGGACCAGTAGTAGCGGCGCTGGTGGACAATTACTATCCAGGACCGAGATTATGTAACAACACTGGGACCAGTAGTAGCGGCGCTGGTGGACAATTACAATCCAGGACCGAGATTATGTAACAACACTGGGGCCAGTATAGTAGCGGCGCTGGTGGACAATTACTATCCAGGACCGAGATTATGTAACAACACTGGGGCCAGTAGTAGCGGCGCTGGTGGACAATTACTATCCAGGACCGAGATTATGTAACAACACTGGGACCAGTAGTAGCGGCGCTGGTGGACAATTACTATCCAGGACCGAGATTATGTAACAACACTGGGACCAGTAGTAGCGGCGCTGGTGGACAATTACTATCCAGGACCGAGATTATGTAACAAAAATCGGACCAGTAGTAGCGGCGCTGGTGGACAATTACTATCCAGGACCGAGATTATGTAACAACACTGGGACCAGTAGTAGCGGCGGTGGTGGACAATTATTATCCAGGACCGAGATTATGTAACAAAAATCGGACCAGTAGTAGCGGCGCTGGTGGACAATTACCATCTAGGACCGAGATTATGTAACAACACTGGGACCAGTAGTAGCGGCGCTGGATGACAATTACTATCCAGGACCGAGATTATGTAACAGCACTGGGACCAGTATAGTAGCGGCGCTGGTGGACAATTACTTTCCAGGACCGAGATTATGTAACAGCACTGGGACCAGTAGTAGCGGCGCTGGTGGACAATTACTATCCAGGACCGAGATTATGTAACAACACTGGGACCAGTAGTAGTGGCGCTGGTGGACTATTACTATCCAGGACCGAGATTATGTAACAACACTGCGACCAGTATAGTAGCGGCGCTGGTGGACAATTACTATCCAGGACCGAGATTATGTAACAACACTGGGACCAGTAGTAGCGGCGGTGGTGGACAATTACTATCCAGGACCGAGATTATGTAACAACACTGGGACCAGTAGTAGCGGCGCTGGTGGACAATTACTATCCAGGACCGAGATTATGTAACAACACTGCGACCAGTAGTAGCGGCGCTGGTGGACAATTACCATCTAGGACCGAGATTATGTAACAACACTGGGACCAGTAGTAGCGGCGCTGGTGGACAATTACTATCCAGGACCGAGATTATGTAACAGCACTTGGACCAGTAGTAGCGGCGCTGGTGGACCATTACTATCCAGGACCGAGATTATGTAACAACACTGGGACCAGTAGTAGTGGCGCTGGTGGACTATTACTATCCAGGACCGAGATTATGTAACAACACTGCGACCAGTATAGTAGCGGCGCTGGTGGACAATTACTATCCAGGACCGAGATTATGTAACAACACTGGGACCAGTAGTAGCGGCGCTGGTGGACAATTACTATCCAGGACCGAGATATGTAACAACACTGGGACCAGTAGTAGCGGCGCTGGTGGACAATTACTATCCAGGACCGAGATTATGTAACAGCACTGGGACCAGTAGTAGCGGCGCTGGTGGACCATTACTATCCAGGACCGAGATTATGTAACAACACTGGGACCAGTAGTAGTGGCGCTGGTGGACTATTACTATCCAGGACCGAGATTATGTAACAACACTGCGACCAGTATAGTAGCGGCGCTGGTGGACAATTACTATCCAGGACCGAGATTATGTAACAGCACTGGGACCAGTAGTAGCGGCGCTGGTGGACCATTACTATCCAGGACCGAGATTATGTAACAACACTGGGACCAGTAGTAGTGGCGCTGGTGGACTATTACTATCCAGGACCGAGATTATGTAACAACACTGCGACCAGTATAGTAGCGGCGCTGGTGGACAATTACTATCCAGGACCGAGATTATGTAACAACACTGGGACCAGTAGTAGCGGCGCTGGTGGACAATTACTATCCAGGACCGAGATATGTAACAACACTGGGACCAGTAGTAGCGGCGCTGGTGGACAATTACTATCCAGGACCGAGATTATGTAACAAAAATCGGACCAGTAGTAGCGGCGCTGGTGGACAATTACTATCCAGGACCGAGATTATGTAACAACACTGGGACCAGTAGTAGCGGCGCTGGTGGACAATTACTATCCAGGACCGAGATTATGTAACAACACTGGGACCAGTAGTAGTGGCGCTGGTGGACTATTACTATCCAGGACCGAGATTATGTAACAACACTGCGACCAGTATAGTAGCGGCGCTGGTGGACAATTACTATCCAGGACCGAGATTATGTAACAACACTGGAACCAGTAGTAGCGGCGCTGGTGGACAATTACTATCCAGGACCGAGATTATGTAACAACACTGGGACCAGTAGTAGCGGCGCTGGTGGACAATTACTATCCAGGACCGAGATTATGTAACAACACTGCGACCAGTAGTAGCGGCGCTGGTGGACAATTACTATCCAGGACCGAGATTATGTAACAGCACTGGGACCAGTATAGTAGCGGCGCTGGTGGACAATTACTTTCCAGGACCGAGATTATGTAACAGCACTGGGACCAGTAGTAGCGGCGCTGGTGGACAATTACTATCCAGGACCGAGATTATGTAACAACACTGGGACCAGTAGTAGTGGCGCTGGTGGACTATTACTATCCAGGACCGAGATTATGTAACAACACTGCGACCAGTATAGTAGCGGCGCTGGTGGACAATTACTATCCAGGACCGAGATTATGTAACAACACTGGGACCAGTAGAAGCGGCGCTGGTGGACAATTACTATCCAGGACCGAGATTATGTAACAACACTGGGACCAGTAGTAGCGGCGCTGGTGGACAATTACTATCCAGGACCGAGATTATGTAACAACACTGCGACCAGTAGTAGCGGCGCTGGTGGACAATTACCATCTAGGACCGAGATTATGTAACAACACTGGGACCAGTAGTAGCGGCGCTGGTGGACAATTACTATCCAGGACCGAGATTATGTAACAGCACTTGGACCAGTAGTAGCGGCGCTGGTGGACCATTACTATCCAGGACCGAGATTATGTAACAACACTGGGACCAGTAGTAGTGGCGCTGGTGGACTATTACTATCCAGGACCGAGATTATGTAACAACACTGCGACCAGTATAGTAGCGGCGCTGGTGGACAATTACTATCCAGGACCGAGATTATGTAACAACACTGGGACCAGTAGTAGCGGCGCTGGTGGACAATTACTATCCAGGACCGAGATATGTAACAACACTGGGACCAGTAGTAGCGGCGCTGGTGGACAATTACTATCCAGGACCGAGATTATGTAACAGCACTGGGACCAGTAGTAGCGGCGCTGGTGGACAATTACTATCCAGGACCGAGATTATGTAACAACACTGGGACCAGTAGTAGTGGCGCTGGTGGACTATTACTATCCAGGACCGA
Source organism: Mimachlamys varia (assembly GCA_947623455.1). NCBI lineage: Eukaryota > Metazoa > Mollusca > Bivalvia > Pectinida > Pectinidae > Mimachlamys > Mimachlamys varia. Next base: position 53,944,197 of record OX392527.1, read on the forward strand.
GATTATGTAACAACACTGCGACCAGTATAGTAGCGGCGCTGGTGGACAATTACTATCCAGGACCGAGATTATGTAACAGCACTGGGACCAGTAGTAGCGGCGCTGGTGGACCATTACTATCCAGGACCGAGATTATGTAACAACACTGGGACCAGTAGTAGTGGCGCTGGTGGACTATTACTATCCAGGACCGAGATTATGTAACAACACTGCGACCAGTATAGTAGCGGCGCTGGTGGACAATTACTATCCAGGACCGAGATATGTAACAACACTGGGACCAGTAGTAGCGGCGCTGGTGGACAATTACTATCCAGGACCGAGATTATGTAACAAAAATCGGACCAGTAGTAGCGGCGCTGGTGGACAATTACTATCCAGGACCGAGATTATGTAACAACACTGGGACCAGTGGTGCGGCGCTGGTGGACAATTACTATCCAGGACCGAGATTATGTAACAACACTGGGACCAGTAGTAGTGGCGCTGGTGGACTATTACTATCCAGGACCGAGATTATGTAACAACACTGCGACCAGTATAGTAGCGGCGCTGGTGGACAATAACTATCCAGGACCGAGATTATGTAACAACACTGGAACCAGTAGTAGCGGCGCTGGTGGACAATTACTATCCAGGACCGAGATTATGTAACAACACTGGGACCAGTAGTAGCGGCGCTGGTGGACAATTACTATCCAGGACCGAGATTATGTAACAACACTGCGACCAGTAGTAGCGGCGCTGGTGGACAATTACTATCCAGGACCGAGATTATGTAACAACACTGGGACCAGTAGTAGCGGCGCTGGTGGACAATTACTATCCAGGACCGAGATTATGTAACAACACTGCGACCAGTATAGTAGCGGCGCTGGTGGACAATTACTATCCAGGACCGAGATTATGTAACAACACTGGGACCAGTAGTAGCGGCGCTGGTGGACAATTACTATCCAGGACCGAGATTATGTAACAACACTGGGACCAGTAGTAGCGGCGCTGGTGGACAATTACTATCCAGGACCGAGATTATGTAACAGCACTGGGACCAGTAGTAGCGGCGCCGGTGGACCATTACTATCCAGGACCGAGATTATGTAACAACACTGGGACCAGTAGTAGTGGCGCTGGTGGACTATTACTACCCAGGACCGAGATTATGTAACAACACTGCGACCAGTATAGTAGCGGCGCTGGTGGACAATTACTATCCAGGACCGAGATTATGTAACAGCACTGGGACCAGTAGTAGCGGCGCTGGTGGACCTTTACTATCCAGGACCGAGATTATGTAACAACACTGGGACCAGTAGTAGTGGCGCTGGTGGACTATTACTATCCAGGACCGAGATTATGTAACAACACTGCGACCAGTATAGTAGCGGCGCTGGTGGACAATTACTATCCAGGACCGAGATTATGTAACAACACTGGGACCAGTAGTAGCTGCGCTGGTGGACAATTACTATCCAGGACCGAGATATGTAACAACACTGGGACCAGTAGTAGCGGCGCTGGTGGACAATTACTATCCAGGACCGAGATTATGTAACAAAAATCGGACCAGTAGTAGCGGCGCTGGTGGACAATTACTATCCAGGACCGAGATTATGTAACAACACTGGGACCAGTAGTAGCGGCGCTGGTGGACAATTACTATCCAGGACCGAGATTATGTAACAAAAATCGGACCAGTAGTAGCGGCGCTGGTGGACAATTACTATCCAGGACCGAGATATGTAACAACACTGGGACCAGTAGTAGCGGCGCTGGTGGACAATTACTATCCAGGACCGAGATTATGTAACAAAAATCGGACCAGTAGTAGCGGCGCTGGTGGACAATTACTATCCAGGACCGAGATTATGTAACAACACTGGGACCAGTAGTAGCGGCGCTGGTGGACAATTACTATCCAGGACCGAGATTATGTAACAACACTGGGACCAGTAGTAGTGGCGCTGGTGGACTATTACTATCCAGGACCGAGATTATGTAACAACACTGCGACCAGTATAGTAGCGGCGCTGGTGGACAATTACTATCCAGGACCGAGATTATGTAACAACACTGGGACCAGTAGTAGCGGCGCTGGTGGACAATTACTATCCAGGACCGAGATTATGTAACAACACTGGGACCAGTAGTAGCGGCGCTGGTGGACAATTACTATCCAGGACCGAGATTATGTAACAACACTGCGACCAGTAGTAGCGGCGCTGGTGGACAATTACTATCCAGGACCGAGATTATGTAACAACACTGGGACCAGTAGTAGCGGCGCTGGTGGACAATTACTATCCAGGACCGAGATTATGTAACAACACTGCGACCAGTATAGTAGCGGCGCTGGTGGACAATTACTATCCAGGACCGAGATTATGTAACAGCACTGGGACCAGTAGTAGCGGCGCTGGTGGACCATTACTATCCAGGACCGAGATTATGTAACAACACTGGGACCAGTAGTAGTGGCGCTGGTGGACTATTACTATCCAGGACCGAGATTATGTAACAACACTGCGACCAGTATAGTAGCGGCGCTGGTGGACAATTACTATCCAGGACCGAGATTATGTAACAACACTGCGACCAGTAGTAGCGGCGCTGGTGGACAATTACTATCCAGGACCGAGATTATGTAACAACACTGGGACCAGTAGTAGCGGCGCTGGTGGACAATTACTATCCAGGACCGAGATTATGTAACAACACTGCGACCAGTATAGTAGCGGCGCTGGTGGACAATTACTATCCAGGACCGAGATTATGTAACAGCACTGGGACCAGTAGTAGCGGCGCTGGTGGACCATTACTATCCAGGATCGAGATTATGTAACAACACTGGGACCAGTAGTAGTGGCGCTGGTGGACTATTACTATCCAGGACCGAGATTATGTAACAACACTGCGACCAGTATAGTAGCGGCGCTGGTGGACAATTACTATCCAGGACCGAGATTATGTAACAACACTGGGACCAGTAGTAGCGGCGCTGGTGGACAATTACTATCCAGGACCGAGATTATGTAACAACACTGGGACCAGTAGTAGCGGCGCCGGTGGACAATTACTATCCAGGACCGAGATTATGTAACAACACTGGGACCAGTAGTAGCGGCGCTGGTGGACAATTACTATCCAGGACCGAGATTATGTAACAACACTGGGACCAGTAGTAGCGGCGCTGGTGGACAATTACTATCCAGGACCGAGATTATGTAACAACACTGGGAGCAGTAGTAGCGGCGCTGGTGGACAATCACTATCCAGGACCGAGATTATGTAACAACACTGGGGCCAGTAGTAGCGGCGCTGGTGGACAATTACTACCCAGGACCGAGATTATGTAACAACACTGGGACCAGTAGTAGCGGCGCTGGTGGACAATTACTATCCAAGACCGAGATTATGTAACAACACTGGGACCAGTAGTAGCGGCGCTGGTGGACAATTACTACCCAGGACCGAGATTATGTAACAAAAATCGGACCAGTAGTAGCGGCGCTGGTGGACAATTACTATCCAAGACCGAGATTATGTAACAACACTGGGACCAGTAGTAGCGGCGCTAGTGGACAATTACTATCCAGGACCGAGATTATGTAACAACACTGGGGCCAGTATAGTAGCGGCGCTGGTGGACAATTACTATCCAGGACCGAGATTATGTAACAACACTGGGACCAGTAGTAGCTGCGCTGGTGGACAATTACTATCCAGGACCGAGATTATGTAACAACACTAGGACCAGTAGTAGCGGCGCTGGTGGACAATCACTATCCAGGACCGAGATTATGTAACAACACTGGGGCCAGTATAGTAGCGGCGCTGGTGGACAATTACTACCCAGGACCGAGATTATGTAACAAAAATCGGACCAGTAGTAGCGGCGCTGGTGGACAATTACTATCCAGGACCGAGATTATGTAACAGCTCTTGAGAGATTAAGTAACAACCACACATGCGATTTCACCTTAACAATCTGGCACTTGATACGGTACGTATGCCAAAGATGAATTACACTGCACCATTTACTGCCGACACACAATAGTGTGCTGTTTAGGTAGAAAGACATGGGCAGTAGGCCAAGACAGACAGCTAAATGAAGTTTCATAACGGATTATATAGCCGATTGTATCCGTGCATATATTAAAAAATGCACGTGAACATTCACTCTTTAGATATTTAGATTAGTTTAAATATATTTTATTGACATAAAATGACAAAGGGATTACTCGGTAGGTTTACCAACTTATAAATGGCTTCTCTCGTAATATTAACACATGGTAAATGTGCAGTAGTTACATAATGGCGTATGAAAATATTCTTGTTTGAATTTTAAAATTTTTGACATAAAATTTACAGATTAAATGTATGTTAATACTATTTTAATTAATACCTAAATCTTTTTATGAATGGATCAATATATGCTCAAAGTTTGCTTTCTCAATTCAAAATTGTTAAACATGTCTGTAATTTTTGTTCAAAAGTAAACTAATTTACTAAGTCTAGTGGTTGAGCTGAGAATTATTTTACAGAACACCAAAAAGGAACTATCTCAAACATTGCTTGAAAAGTAAAAGTACTGCAACTGAATAATAGTGTTAGTGATCATGTCTCCTATCTGCAAGCAAAAGTTCATTAATTTTTTCTGTGAAAAACTTGTCAAGAGAAAACAGTCGATATAGACCACCTTTTTCGTCAGGAGTGAACAGGGTAAATTCTATACTTTCATTTGAATGGCACTAAAAATATTGTAGACTTTCATACTATAAATGAAAATCTTATCTTTATACATTTTTAGTCATGCAATCAAGTCTAGTTTGAAACAATTTCCCTTATATCTTCATCGCGATATTCACCAGTTTCGGCTAACTGACTTCTTTATGATCAGATAGATCTTTTAAAATCAGAACGAATTCAGATAGTATCACCCATTGGATATATCTTGCCCACAACCTCCACGAAACGTCTTGGTGGATTGTTTGGGCACATTGACGAATGGATTGGGAAACGATGAATGAAGTTTTGAGTGCACCAGTATATTGTCAAAAACGATATGCCTTTAGACCAGATAGTGACAGAGAATGATGATTCACTCTCAGTTTCAGAAATTAAAATGTTATTAATCTCGCAATAATGGAACGAATACTATTTCCCGAAAGGAACAAAACTTGTTCAAATACAAAGGAACAAATAGCAGACAGTAACAAAATAGCAGACCACCACAAGGCAGATACAGCAGCGAACAGCAGAAATCAGCAGCGAACAGCAGGAATCAGCAGAAAACAGCAGGAATCAGCAGCGAACAGCAGGAATCAGCAGAAAACAGCAGGAATCAGCAGAAAACAGTAGGAATCAGCAGAAAACAGCAGGAATCAGCAGAAAACAGCAGGAATCAGCAGCGCACAGCAGGAATCAGCAGAAAACAGTAGAAATCAGCAGCGCATAGCAGGAATCAACAGAAAACAGCAGAAATCAGCAGAAAACAGAAGGAATCAGCAGCGAACAACAGGAATCAGCAGAAAACAGTAGGAATCAGCAGCGAACGGCAGGAATCAGCAGAAAACAGCAGGAATCAGTAGCGAACAGTTGGAATCAGCAGAAAACAGCAGGAATCAGCAGGAAACAGCAGGAATCAGCAGAAAACAGCAGGAATCAGCAGGAAACAGCAGGAATCAGCAGAAAGAGCAGGAATCAGCAGAAAACAGAAGGAATCAGCAGCGAACAGCAGGAATCAGCAGAAAACAGCAGGAATCAGCAGAAAAAGCAGGAATCAGCAGAAAACAGCAGGAATCAGCAGAAAACAGCAGGAATCAGCAGCGAACAGCAGGAATCGGCAGAAAACAGCAGGAATCAGCAGAAAAAGGCAGCAGCAAAACTTCAGCAAGAGTGAAGTTTTATGAACACAACACATGTAACATAAAACACACTAGACTGACACAAGGAAACAATTGACGTACATACTTAAAAACAGACAACTGTCCGTGACATGCAAGAACTTTGTATCAGTATCTAACACACATACACAAAGGCAGTGGTTCATGACAGGCAACCGTTTACACAAAATTCACAAGGACAACGGTCCATGTTGAAATTTAGATATGTTATTCCCAAGATGTTGCTTTTTGCCAGATAAGAAGGAAGGTTGTCAACGATGTATTAGGAATTTGTTATGAATTTATTTACAGTGAAACATATAGTAAAAATAATTGTGGTTTTAGTCCCGGGCAATATTTTTGTGTCGCCATCTACACAAGAACAACGATCCGTGACGGGCAAGAAGTTAATTGGTAACACCATATATGCATACTAATACGCAAGGACAGTGGTTCATTGCAGACAAGAATTGGTTACCACCTTCTTAATATAATACACGGGGACAGCGATAGGCAAGACCTTGTTACACTACCTTAGCAGAGCGGAAGCTCATGACTCGGCTAACTAGAACCAGAGTCGAGTTTCAATCATGAGAGATCAAAAGCATTAGTAGAATGAAAAGACATTAAAAAAATGGCAAGGGCGTGTAATTTATCTTGATCTAATTTTTGTTTTGAGCATACTGTAATATAGTTGAGATTTCTGTATTTTTCATGTATAAGATCATTTTAACTTCTACTAAATGATCTATGAAAATGCATATAGCTTATGAAGGTAAATATAATCAAACTTATAGCTTATGAAGGTAAAGATAATCAAACTTATAGCTTATGAAGGTAAATATAATCAAACTTATAGCTTATGAAGGTAAATATAATCAAACTTATAGCTTATGAAGGTAAATATAATCAAACTTATAGCTTATGAAGGTAAATATAATCAAACTTATAGCTTATGAAGGTAAATATAATCAAACTTATAGCTTATGAAGGTAAATATAATCAAACATATAGCTTATGAAGGTAAATATAATCAAACTTATAGCTTATGAAGGTAAATATAATCAAACTTATAGCTTATGAAGGTAAATATAATCAAACTTATAGCTTATGAAGGTAAATATAATCAAACTTATAGCTTATGAAGGTAAATATAATCAAGCTTAAAGCTTATGAAGGTAAATATAATCAAACTTATAGCTTATGAAGGTAAATATAATCAAACTTATAGCGTATGAAGGTAAATATAATCAAACTTATAGCTTATGAAGGTAAATATAATCAAACTTATAGCTTATGAAGGTAAATATAATCAAACTTAAAGCTTATGAAGGTAAATATAATCAAACTTATAGCTTATGAAGGTAAATATAATAAAACTTATAGCTTATGAAGGTAAATATAATCAAACTTATAGCGTATGAAGGTAAATATAATCAAACATGCATATGCAGTACAGTTCGAATCAAGATGGCGATCTTTTAAACTGAATATCTCATTGATTTTGAAATAGATGTTAACAACACAAATCACGGCAGAAAAAGTACCGAACTACGGCCTTTCACAACGCAGTGTCCAATTACATTCACAAATGTCACATCAGTTGATGAAATGTACCTTGACAATGAACCGCCGCCTTACGTCCTATTGGACACGACATCTGGAGCCGCTTTTTTCATGCGCAAAACATTCTGTGGAAATTGTTTTGTCCGTCTTTATCCTCTAATAATATTATCAAAATACATACATAGACTACATGTATATACTGACTTCCGTTTATTTATTATGTCATTACATGTGAACTTACTGATTCATGGTGATTGTAAGACTTTCTTTATTTGTGCATTACGTTTTAAATATTATCCACATGTTGTAAAGCGCTTTAGAGTAATTTACAAATTACATGTATACAGAGCACTATATAAATGTTTTATATTATTATTATATTGCTAGACTAAACTAAATCTAGTGACTTAGAATCCACAGCAGTTAGGCCCATTGATATGTTAAATCTTAACTAAAGGCTCATTTTATTACATATTTTTTGAGTAGCATTCTTTAAACAAGAGATCCTAGAGGAATTTTGGCGCCCACCATATACAATATTCTTTTGTTCTTTTAAAGTTGGACCATTTCCATCTTTTCTCATCTATTCTCTTACAAGTATTTCATTTTAGTTATATGAAATTTTGGAGTTCCTCTCCAGAAAAGCCAATACTATTTGAAAAATAATAGCCCATGAGCCATTAAAAAAATAGTTCACGGGCTGTGATATTTTTTTGTCAGTCCCGAAAACAAAATAGCACAAATACAAGGACCAAGAGGAACACACATGTGAAATTAAAGAAACTTTAATTGTGAAAATCGAAGACGGCCATCTGTCAGCAAATTTGTTTTTCTGATCAGTCCGACAATCAAACGGGCACAATAAAGCACCAGGGTAAAGCTACAAATGAAATTTGAGAAAGATCCCTTCAGTATTTCTCAAGAAATACTAATAACAAACTTTAATATTGAAATCCACGATGGCCGTCTGTCAGCCATTTTGTTTTCAAAATCAAAAGGGCATAACAAAGCACTCATGGGAACCTACATATGAAATTTGAGAAAGAAAAAAACATCAAGTACAATTGTATTTCTCAAGAAAGGGCGATCACAATCTATAGCTGTCAAATAGCGATCACAATCTATAACTGTCTAATAGTGATCACAATCTATAACTGTCATATAGTGATCACAACCTATAACTGTCAAACAGTGATCACAATCTATAACTGTCAAAAAGTGATCATAATCTATAACTGTCTAATAGTGATCACAATCTATAACTGTCTAATAGTGATCAAAATCTATAACTGTCAAATAGCGATCACAATCTATAATTGTCTAATAGTGATCACAATCTGTAACTGTCAAACAGTGATCACAAAATATAACTGTCAAACAGTGATCATAATCTATAACTGTCTAATAGCGATCACATCTATAACTGTCAAATAGCGATCACAATCTATAACTGTCTAATAGTGATCACAATTTATGACTGTCGAATAGCGATCACAATCTAATCTGTCTAATAGCGATCACAATCTATAACTGTCAAATAGCGATCACAATCTAATCTGTCAAATAGCGATCACAATCTATAACTGTCAAATAGTGATCACAATCTATAACTGTCAAATAATGATCACAATCTATAACTGTTAAATAGTGATCACAATCTATAACCGTCAAATAGTGATCACAATCTATAACCGTCAAATTGTGATCACAATCTATAACCGTCAAATAGTGATCACAATCTATAACTGTCAAATAGCGATCACAATATATAACTGTCAAATAGTGATCACAAGCTATAACTGTCTAATAGCGATCACAATCTATATCTGTCAAATAATGATCACAATCTAATCTGTCAAATAGCGATCACAATCTATAACTGTCTAATAGTGATCACAATCTATAACTGTCAAATAGTGATCACAATCTATAACTGTCAAATAGTGATCACAATCTATAACTGTCAAATAATGATCACAATCTATAACTGTCAAATAGTGATCACAATCTATAACCGTCAAATAGTGATCACAATCTATAACCGTCAAATTGTGATCACAATCTATAACCGTCAAATAGTGATCACAATCTATAACTGTCAAATAGCGATCACAATATATAACTGTCAAATAGTGATCACAAGCTATAACTGTCTAATAGCGATCACAATCTATAACTGTCTAATAGCGATCACAATCTATAACTGTCTAATAGCGATCACAATCTATATCTGTCAAATAATGATCACAATCTATAACTGTCAAATAGTGATCACATCTAAAACTGTCAAATAGTGATCACAATCTATAACTGTCAAATAGTGATCACAATCTATAACTGTCAAATAGTGATCACAATCTATAACTGTCAAATAATGATCACAATCTATAATTGTCAAATAGTGATCACAATCTATAACCGTCAAATAGTGATCACAATCTATAACCGTCAAATAGTGATCACAATCTATAACCGTCAAAATCCAAGATTGCTGCCTGTAGACCATATTGTTATTTCAATCAGCAAAAAAATGGCATTGCACTAGGGACCAAAGGGAATTTGAATTTAAGAAGAATTCATTCAATACTTATCAGGAAAACGCAATCACAAACTATTAATGCTATATCCAAGTGGGCCGTCTGTCTGCCATATTGTTTTTGTTAGGATTGGCTCAAAAACTGTACATTGAACAACTAGGGACCAATGGGAACCTGCATATGCAATTTCAGAATGATCTATCTACGACTTCTCATGAAATAGCAATTACAATCTATTAAGGCAAAATCCAAGATGGTCGTCTGCCGGCCATATTGTTTTCGGATCGGCTCAAAATACTTCTCCGGAAAACTATTAATGCAAAATCGAAGATGACTGCCTGCCGGCCATATTGTTTTTCAAATCGGCTTGGAAGTTTCACAATGTACAACTGGGGACGAAGGGGAACTTGCATATGAAATTAGAGAAGAATCCATCTAGTATTTCTTAAAAAATAACGACCACAAACTATTACATGTAATGCTTAATTCAAGATAGCCGTATGAAGGCCATATTGTTTTTCGAATCGGCTATAAAGTTTGAAAATGCACAACTAGGGACCAAGGGGAAACTACATATTTTGAAATTTGAGAAGGAGCGACCACAAGATTTTTTTAAGGTCGGAATGATGACGGGCGGACATCTGATGATTGTGTGCTAAAATTAATGTATTTGTATTATCAAAATTTGCAAACTACGAAATGATGATTCGTATAATTAAAGAAAGACCAGGCAATATATCAAAACATTGAAATAATAAAGGCTTATGTATTTAAGAAATTAAAGACTTCAAAAACATTTCTAACAGTAATGTGTGGACCTATGACCTTCAAAGGTTTTTTTCTTCATATACACAGATCCAGATATTGAAGAGTGACTGAACTACATGTATTAATTAATGTCCTTTCAGTACCAGAAGCGAATCAATTAAACAGAGATTTAATTTCTGTATATATTTGGTACAGCTCTAGGACCTTAAGTTTGAACTGTAAAAACTATTTAAGGATTTGTTCTTGTAAGTTTATAATCACGTCCAAATCTCGCTTTGATCTCACGTGAGATATTTTTGTAATATCGGACAATGTATTATCTATCTCGATAGCAAATTTAAATATGCATCTGAAAAGTTCTGCATTTGAAGAACTTTTTTAGAAGAATTTAAAAAATATAACCATGATGGTGGCCATTTTGAAAATTTGTATTTCTGTGTTTTTCTTCCGCTTCAAGAACGGCCAAATTTTCGTGATATTTGTGCTTGATTGATCATTTAAAATCGTCAGTGTGTCGTCATTTTTCATTACAGTAAGTTCATTTTTGCTGTACAACTTCTTTATGTTTATTATAAAGCAACTATGATGCAACAAAGATTTTATTTTTATATTTTGGGTATGTTTTTAACATACTTGATGTTATTGAAGCGCTCATGATTTTTGACTCAAGAATAGTGGAAAATAACCCATTTGATAATGGGACAACAACACAAGCACGCTACACTCCAGATTGTATGACTGCTTTAGAATGAGCAACCCATTTCCGTTTAATCTGCCAAATATCTAAAAATTTAGTCGCCAGATTTTTTTTTGTAAAGCATTAAATCTGTAAAAAAAAATGATCAAAATGGAGTATTTTCTTATTAAAAATAAGGGGTAGGGGTAACTAAGATTTATGTTTTGAGCGAAAAGAATAATATAAATACTTTCGTCTTCCGTAATTAATAGGAAAATACTATTTTTGTCAATTCTGCAAACATTCACACATATATGATCACAAATCTGGAAGATATTGAATGAAATTGTCCTGCAATTGGCCAAAACAGCATTTTTCACATATATCACGTGTTTTGCTCATTTTGGTATCTTTGACCGAGCGCAGCAAAAAAGAAAAAAAAAGAAAAAAAAGTTCACTACCATATATTTATTTTTGCATTTTTCTGCTATTCAATGAACTCCCTTTTCCAAAAATGCATATTAGAAAAAAAGTTAGTCGTCAGAACATTTCGACTTGATCCTTAAATTAACTGTTACGGCCCGGGTCCCTGTGATATCCCATTGTACAGCAATGTATAGTTTTTTTGTCGATAATGAGTAGGTAGCTATCGCTATCACCGTATTACAGGAAACTCAGTCGGCTACAGCGATTGTTTAATAATATATATTAAGTCCTCGTCCAGGGTATGTAATTCTGAATCCAAATCTTCATGCTCAGTTGTAAAAAAAAATCAAGTTCGTCAGATTTAAATGGAATCTGTCCAATGATAAATAAATCTTTATTACATGTTTGTTCAGACTGTGCCAATAACTCACCCTCAATCTACATCTAATTATATTTTTTGTCGTGGGCATGATTTACCGGTTATAACAATTTAGGGTATTCTTATAGCATCTTGCTTCTTAAAGCTTGTTGTCAGTAGGCTAGACGTCTCGGACTGTGATTAGTTAACTCAACTATAGCTAGTTCTCGTTGAGTCTCGTGAGAAGTCAATCATGGCGGCCGGAGTAGATAGTTTTGACAACGAGAAGCAGTCAGATGTCAAAACTATTGGACAGGGGCATGTTTTGGAAGAATTCAAAGAAATCGAAGAATTTAAAGGGCTAATATCCGGACTTAAAAATGTCTACACTGACCAAATCGCATTGGAGGTGTCTTGCGAACAATTTACATGTAAGTATTGAGTCGGTGCACGGTGCTTGTTTACAGGTTTAGGCCTACATGTAGCTCCGTCAGCCCCATGAGTCACACAGAGATCTATGCACAGTAGCTACGTATTGTATATATATATATATATATATGTGCCTGTCGCCTACAATAAATGCAGCATATCGGGGGGGGGGGGGGGGGGGGGCATTTTCTGATTCTCTTATCCTAAAGCGAAAAGGATAATGTACGAATTTGACTCATAAAGTCAGTTTAAAGTCGACTCATGCTCATTTGTTCCACACATAATTGCAATGCTGTTGACATTTAACTTTAAGTGGTTAAACGTACGTAGCCAACTGATACAAGTCAGATAATTATAATGTCTTATGTCATTGTCTGTTGTCAGGACCAGAGAAACATGTGTTCCAAGGACCCTGTTTCGGATGTCCTGTTTTGTGCTGTCTATTTTTAGCATTGACTCACTGTTTACACAGGGAAAAACCTCCTCCAAAAGGATTAATTCCCTCTTTTGATAATTATGCTGTAGGCCTGATGTTAATTCTTTAAATTTCCCATTAAAACCTCTTTAAAATGTGTGTTTCTTCCTTTTTTACAGTTGTTTTTTTTGTTCATCTCGTGTTTACATTACATTTTGTAGCTACATTTGTATAAATTACAATGGGACTCACACAACTAAATCATTTACTATATGGCCATTACTATTAGTAATGGCCATATAGTAAATGATTCATCATATTTTGTTGATGAATGCACTGTATTCAGTAAAAATGTCGTCACGCGCAATCTCCAGTTTGCCAACATTTGACCCTTGACAGGTATGTACTAAGCTGATGATACTGGGCACATTTGAAGCTTATAACACCAGTGATAAATCTCTTGATTGATTGATACATTCCTGATTTGGGCTTTCAAAGTGATTATTTTGCACGTGTAGTTTCTTATAAAAAAAGTACTGCATTATTAATGTTAATAGAGGTTCAACAGGCAAGAACTTTTAACTCCCTGCACGTTACATTTGGTGGCAACAGTGGGATTCTGTGTGATCAAATAAGGCCAGTTCCCTGTGGTTTGGGAAGGTGCATTGATACACAGAGAAGTACCTACAGATTCCAAGGCCAAGTCTCGGGACAAGACTTCTAGGAGGGGGGAATGATGTAATGTCAAAATTGTACTAATGATGAGACTGCCCCCCCCCCACCCAGGGGGCTAAGGGGCAAAGCCTAAAAGGATTATTTAGTTATATTGGCTTGAGCGACTGCTTCTCCATAACTTCTTCTCTGAAACTAAGCAATGGATACCAACCATACTTCACTGGTAGCGTCCCTAGGTAGTATGGATTCAAAGATGTACTCATGGTTTGGCTGAGCCCCCATGGGGCGTGAGGGGTTTGAATAAAATCGTGAAAATTTGACCATATTGCTGTTATTAAAAACTTTTTCTTTAGAACTATGCACTGGATATCAATCATAATTGGTTGGAGGTAGGGATTAAAAAGTATACAGATTGAAGGGATGACCACCAGCGTCTCCCACTACACCTTCCAGGTGGCTGAGGGGTGGGGCCAAAAATATTTTTTTTCGGTTTGTCCGTCTGTTACACTTCATTTCCATGCAATAACGACACGAATATTATCTGATTTTCTGAAAACTTGGTTACAAGGTAAAATACCTAAAGGACTTGACTAAGTTTGATCGCCACTTTTGGCTGACGTGATTTGGTGGAGTTATGGCCCTTTGATTAACAAAATATGTAATTTTCTTTTGTTTCCATGCAATAATGGCACCAAATATTCAATTTTCTTGAAACTTGGTAGCAAGTTTTAAATGCTTAAAGGAATCCAACAAGTTCAATTGCTACTTTTGGCAGACTTTATTTGGCAGAGTTATGGCCCCTTGATCAAGGTATCCGTGCAATTACAGCAACAAATATTATCCAATTTCTGTGTATTAAGTTTTTGTTCAATTTCCAAGCAATACATCTTGTGTCAACAGCATGAAAATTACAAAAGAGTTTTCCCTACAATATGATTACCCCCTTAGGAAAGGGGGAATAGTGGAGGATATTAATTCTACGAATTATGATCATAAATAGATAAACAGGAGCTTAATATTAGCATTGATGTTCTAAGGGTCTGGCCACACCCCTAGGGACCTGTTTCTTAGTTGAACTTGAAAACAGTTGAGATACTCACTCATTTTACCATGATTACCTAGGTACTAATTCGCACTGCAGGGTTTGATTCTGTAAACACTTTGCATTTCCGATGCTTCCCCATGCGTGTGTGCACTTACGATGCTTCCCCATGCGTGTGTGCACTTTCGATGCTTCCCTATGCGTGTTGCACTTCCGATGCTTCCCCATGTGTATGTGCACTTCCGTTGCTTCCCCATGCGTGTGTGCACTTCCGATGCTTCCCCATGCATGTGTGCACTTCCGATGCTTCCCTATGCGTGTGTGCACTTCCGATGCTTCCCCATGTGTATGTGCACTTCCGATGCTTCCCCATGCGTGTGTGCACTTCCGATGCTTCCCCATGCGTGTGTGTACTTCCGATGCTTCCCCATGTTTAAAAACCTTCAGGGAAATTATGTCGCATGCGGTCTACAAAAATATTTCCTTGTAATAAGGGCCATGAACACCATTTGTAATGTAATGTACATGTGCTTCCACAGGCGATTACACCCTCGATCCATAGGTTCCTTGTCAGATGCTCTACCACTGAGCTAAAGAGAAATTCTCTCTAGCTTGAAGCTAGAAATATATCTTAGTTAACAATGTGTACAATTTAAATCAGCGTTAACTATTTATATCATCTTCTCTATTAGTATGTCACAGAATCTTACTTACTTGTAACATGATTTTATTGTTTAAAATAAACATTTGTATTTTCTAGTTGTCATTGACAAGTATCAGGAACAGCCCCACCTGATTGATCCTCATTTGGGTAAGTCTGTGTTATACACCAGAAACATTCTTCATATTGAAAATACATTGAAATTGAAAAAAAATAATGGTTGGGTGTATTGACCATGTAGTTATGAATTTGTTATCAGGGTGCTTGCAGATATTATAAATGTATAATTATATATGCAAAGTTTTATTTAATTGTACATTTACTTTTTAAACATATACAGTAGCTTATTTTGTTCTGTAGTAATGTTCATGGTACATTGAATATTTAAATATTATATGAAGTATAATTGACAAAAATATCAGAAGGACAATAAATCCCAAACTTTCTACTTGTAACATATTATTGATCATCCATGGCTCTTACCAACTGAGCAAAAGAAGCATGCCGAGTCTGACAGCGACAAAATTTAACATTATGTACAAGCCACACCTGAACTTGCTTCTTTTACTATATAGTAAAAGTGTATTTCCCATTCGTAGGCATTGTTTATCAGAAGTATTGTTGATTATCTAGTTATCATGCTTTAAGACATTTTCAAGGAAACATTATTATGACCGACTGGTACATAAAAAAGAGAATGACTTGATCAACAAATATATGTCTCTTCAGAATCTTTGATGACACAGATTCTTGGTATTGTCCGAGATGTCAATTCTCCACCTCCACTGATTCACCTCGCATTTAAATACCTCTACTTAATTACCAAGGTAAGTATATACCTCTTCTTAATTACCAAGGTAAGTATAAACCTAATTACCAACTGAAGGTAAGTATATACCTCTACTTAATTACCAAGGTAAGTATATACCTAATTACCAACTGAAGGTAAGTATATACCTCTACTTAATTACCAAGGTAAGTATATACCTCTATGTAATTACCAAGGTAAGTATATACCTCTACTTAATTACCAAGGTAAGTATATACCTCTACCTAATTACCAAGGTAAGTATACACCTCTACGTAATTACCAAGGTAAGTATATACCTCTGCCTAATTACCTAGGTAAGTATATACCTCTACCTAATTACCAAGGTAAGTATATACCTCTACGTAATTACCAAGGTAAGTATATACATCTACCTCATTACCAAGGTAAGTATATACCTCTAATTAATTACCAAGGTAAGTATATACCTCTACTTAATTACCAAGGTAAGTATATACCTCTACGTAATTACCAAGATAAGTATCTACCTCTACCTAATTACCAAGGTAAGTATCTACACAGGTGTTTATATAATCTACCTAATTACCAACTGAAGGTAAGTATCTACACAGGTATTTATATAATCTACCTAATTACCAAGGTAAGTATCTACACAGGTATTCATATAATCTACCTTATTACCAAGGTAAGTATCTACACAGGTATTCATATAATCTACCTTATTACCAAGGTAAGTATCTACACAGGTATTCATATAATCTACCTTATTACCAAGGTAAGTATCTACACAGGCGTTTATATAATCTATCTTATTAGGGCCCCGCATCGAGAGATGCGGGTGCCCTATAGTAATCAGGTTGTCCGTTTGTCGGTCTGTCCGTCTGTCTGTACGTCCGTCCGTCTGTCCGTCCGTCCGTCTGTCCGTTTTTTGTCTTCCGCACAAAAATGTTTGCAGGAGATGAAGGATTTGGATCAAATTGGAACTGATGTTTCCTCATGCATCCTAGATCACATGTGTAGTATTTCATGCAAATCGGATTCAAAATGGCTGTTAGGCGGCCATATTGGATTTTAACATTAACATGAAAATACTGAATCTTTGCTGTTTCTTCTGCACAAAAATGTCCAGGAGTTGAAGGATTTGTATCAAATTGGGACTGATGATTCCTCATTCATCCTAGATCACATGTGTAGTATTTCATGCAAATCGGATTCAAAATGGCTGTTAGGTGGCCATATTGGATTTTAACATTAACATGAAAATACCGAATCTTTGCTGTTTTTAACTGTTCACTAATCTATTATGCAAAGTAGTGAACAAATAAACCAAGAGTTAACTGACAATGATCAAACTCATAGTTCAAGGTCACAAGTTCAAAGATCAACGGTCAAGGTTATTTTGGATAGGCTACAAAATGCCAGGTAATCGACCCTTTTAGATTTTAGCTGTCAAAACAATTTTGACATTTTCCTATCAATGAATGATCTTGTTTATAATTGTTTTCTAACACTTACAAATTCAACATCACTGTACTATAACTCTAAAATACCAATATTGTGTCGCCTCTGGATGTCGGAAAGGCGGCACATAGGGGTTACTTTTCCGGCGGCGGCGGCGGCGTCAACAATGTTAAAGTTTTGCGTTTAGCTCTGTTTCTGACAAAGTTACATCAACGAAACTTCAATCATAGATGAAGCATGGGTAGTAGAGCCTACTGTGCTAAAAAAATTCCTAGATTTCTGCTTTTTTGGGGTAAAAATCTCAAATTTCTGGAATTACAACGTTAAAGTTTTGCGTTTAGCTCTTGCATATTAGGCTGTTTTTGACTAAGTATAAAAGCTACATCAACCAAACCTCAATCATAGATGAAGCATAGGAAGGAGAGCCTACTGGGCTAAAAAAATTCTTGGATTTCTGCTTTTTTGGGGTAAAAATCTCAAATTTCTGGAATTACAACGTTAAAGTTTTGCGTTTAGCGCTTACATATTAGGCTGTTTCCGACTAAGTATAAAAGCTACAGCAACCAAACTTGGTATGTAGGTGTATTATGACTCAATACACACTATCGCACCTTCCGTTTTATGATGCAACAAAATGGCCGCCATGTCCTTGCCACTGATTGGTCAAAATTTAGATATTCTCCAATTTCACTCAAAATTGGTACATGTATGTAGGTGTATTATGACTCTACGAACACTTTCCCAACTTCTGTTTCATGATTCAGCAAATTGGCCGCTATATCCTTGCCACTGATTGGTCAAAATTTTGATATTGTCCGATTTCACTCAAAATTGGTATATAGGTGTATTATGACTCTACAAACACTATCGCAACTTCTGTTTCATGATTCAGCAAATTGGCTATTATTTCCTGGCCTCTGATTGGTCAAAATTTTGATATTGTCCGATTTCACTCAAACTTGGTATGTAGGTGTATTAGGACTCTACAAAATCTGTCGCAATTTCCGTTTCATGATTCAACAAAATGGACACCGTTTCCTTGCCACTGACTGGTCAAAATTTCAATATTGTCCGATTTCAATCAAATTAGGTATACAGTGAATTATGACTCTACGAACACTATCACTATTGACAAAGCGGGAAAGGCGACACATATAATTACGCGTAATTCTTGTTCATTGGAGCATCAGACATATTGCGGGGCCCTTTCTGATGTATCAGTGTTCTAGTTACCGAGGTAAGTATCTACACAGGTATTCATATAATCTACCTTATTACCAAGGTAAGTATCTACACAGGTATTCATATAATCTACCTTATTACCAAGGTAAGTATCTACACAGGTATTCATAAAATCTACCTTATTACCAAGGTAAGTATCTACACAGGTATTCATATAATCTACCTTATTACCAAGGTAAGTATCTACACAGGTTTTCATAAAATCTGCCTTATTACCAAGGTAAGTATCTACACAGGTTTTCATAAAATCTACCTAATATCCAAGGTAAGTATCTACACAGGTTTTAATAAAATCTACCTAATATCCAAGGTAAGTATCTACACAGGTTTTCATAAAATCTACCTAATATCCTAGGTAAGTATCTACACAGGTTTTCATAAAATCTACCTAATATCCAAGGTAAGTATCTACACTGGTTTTCATAAAATCTACCTAATATCCAAGGTAAGTATCTACACAGGTTTTCATAAAATCTACCTAATATCCAAGGTAAGTATCTACACAGGTTTTCATAAAATCTACCTAATATCCAAGGTAAGTATCTACACAGGTGTTTATAAAATCTACCTAATATCCTAGGTAAGTATCTACACAGGTTTTCATAAAATCTACCTTATATCCTAGGTAAGTATCTACACAGGTTTTCATAAAATCTACCTAATATCCAAGGTAAGTATCTACACAGGTTTTCATAAAATCTACCTAATTTCCAAGGTAAGTATCTACACAGTTGTTTATAAAATCTACCTAATATCCAAGGTAAGTATCTACACAGTTGTTTATAAAATCTACCTAATATCCAAGGTAAGTATCTACACAGGTATTCATAAAATCTACCTAATATCCAAGGTAAGTATCTACACAGGTTTTCATAAAATCTACCAAATATCCAAGGTAAGTATCTACACAGGTATTTATATAATCTACCTAATTACCAAGGTAAGTATCTACACAGGTATTCATATAATCTACCTAATATCCAAGGTAAGTATCTACACAGGTGTTTATAAAATCTACCTAATATCCAAGGTAAGTATCTACACAGTTGTTTATAAAATCTACCTAATATCCAAGGTAAGTATCTACACAGTTGTTTATAAAATCTACCTAATATCCAAGGTAAGTATCTACACAGTTGTTTATAAAATCTACCTAATATCCAAGGTAAGTATCTACACAGTTGTTTATAAAATCTACCTAATATCCTAGGTAAGTATCTACACAGTTGTTTATAAAATCTACCTAATATCCAAGGTAAGTATCTACACAGTTGTTTATAAAATCTACCTAATATCCAAGGTAAGTATCTACACAGTTGTTTATAAAATCTACCTAATATCCAAGGTAAGTATCTACACAGTTGTTTATAAAATCTACCTAATATCCTAGGTAAGTATCTACACAGTTGTTTATAAAATCTACCTAATATCCAAGGTAAGTATCTACACAGTTGTTTATAAAATCTACCTAATATCCAAGGTAAGTATCTACACAGTTGTTTATAAAATCTACCTAATATCCAAGGTAAGTATCTACACAGTTGTTTATAAAATCTACCTAATATCCAAGGTAAGTATCTACACAGTTGTTTATAAAATCTACCTAATATCCAAGGTAAGTATCTACACAGGTTTTCATAAAATCTACCTAATATCCAAGGTAAGTATCTACACAGTTGTTTATAAAATCTACCTAATATCCAAGGTAAGTATCTACACAGGTTTTCATATAATCTACCTAATATCCAAGGTAAGTATTTAAGGCAGGTGTTCAAATTTCTCCTCACAATGATGAGTTAAACAACTTTTCACCTACCACTACCTTGTCACCACGCCAAAAGATAAGGAATGTCAAATGATGGATAACAAATGACTACACTCAAAAATGTCTACCTTTTGGCAAATACAAGACAGATACTCAGAGAAATCTCAAAGGAAGTGTTAGTGAAGAGGTCCTATAATATATATATATAATAGTTTAATTCATTTGTGTATTTTTAGAAATTGTTGTTATAGTCTAACTCTCAGAGTTGTTTTTCTTTGTTTTGTGACGTCATAGTTCTTATGATGTCTTTATCATTATGACTTCGTAAAAAGGTTTAAATAAACAGTCTGAAGAGCTCCCGTTGATGGAGTGAAAGTACTTAAAGAATGTGTCTGTTTCATTTTTGACGTTTACATATATATACATTTGAAATTCAAGTTGTGATAAATTTAACTTTTCGTTTTACCTAACAAGCAAATTTTATATTACTTTTTCAAGTCTTCATTCATGGCGGTTTAACATTTGATCTTTTCTCTTTTGGCTAACTTTGCTTTGTGGTTCATTTTGATGTTTTAGATGAGAGGCTACAAGATCATTGTGCGACAGTTTCCACACGAGGTGGCTGATGTTGAACCAGTCCTTGCTTTGATTAGTAAACAAGATCCTGACGACCATCAGGTTAGTAATTAAAACTTCAAAAAAACTTTCTCTGTATGGTCAATTCAGCTAAAGATTTGAATATCCCAGTTACTTTTATCTGTGAGTACAGGTACAGTGTAATAACCTCAGACGAAGTGTAGTAATCAGACCACGGAATTATATTACAAATCCGGCATTAGACATACAATAATTTGTCTATTACTTCTTAACTCGGTTGTGACAGCTTTAATTCCATGGAAAGAGTATTTCAAATGAAAAATACCTGAAATTGTTTAATGTAATTAAAATTGTGGGAGATATGTGATAAGGTTTGATTCTTTTTGAAAGGGCTCTGTCCATAAATAGATGTGTTAAATGATGACTTTCTGAAAGTTTTTGAAATAATTCATAAATTTGTTTGGTACAAATATGGAAATTGCACATTTCTCTCAGACAATAGAATCAACATTTTGTCCTACATGGGAATCATACATATCTCTCAGACATAGGAACCCCCCACTTCTCTCAGACATGTAAATCATAACATATCCTGTTCGACAGGGGAATCAAGCATTTTTGTCAGATATGAATCTCACATTTCTCACATACATGGAATTACACATTTCTCACATACATAAGAATAACACATTTCTCACATATATAAAAATTACACATTTCTTATACATAAGAATCACATATATTTCTCATACACAGGAATCCCACATTTCTCACAGGAACACACATGTGTCACATACATGGGAATCACATATTTCTCAGAAATGGGAAATTCACAGTTTAATAATATACAACGGAAACACAATTTTTACCAGACACGTGAAACATCAGTATTTTTTGTTACAGACGTGGGAGTCGCGCTACATGTTGATTCTGTGGCTATCCATGGTGTGTATGATACCGTTTGACATGGTCCGACTTGACAGTAATGTTGTCAGCATGTCCGGGGAGAGGCGACGACCAGTCATGGACCGGATACTTGATGTTGCCAGAGTTAGTTCTCTTCATCTCCTTAAAATTTCCATAAAATGTTGAGTTAGAATCTAACTGTTTAAACCTATTCTTATACACAACCTTATATACAACCTTAAGTATTTATGTTTCTTCATTAATGTTCTTTTTAATGGTGGCGAATTTGAGTACATCAAAAGGCTGCTGTACCACATCAACACCAGAAAGGGAATAGCAATTCCCCAGCAATTAAACTGACATAACCATTATTAATTACATGTAGCTGTGACTTTAGAAAACACACCTTTGTACTCAGTACTGTAGATAAGCAAACCTTTGTACTCAGTACTGTAGATAAGCAAACCTTTGTACTCAGTAATGTAGTGAAGTACACCTTTGTTCTCAGTACTTTTGTGAAGCAAACCTTTGTTCTCAGTACTGTAGTGAAGCACACCTTTGTACTCAGTACTGTAGTGAAGTACACCTTTGTACTCAGTACTTTTGTGAAGCAAACCTTTGTACTCAGTAAAGTGAAGCAAACCTTTGTACCCAGTACTGTAGTGAAGCACACCTTTGTACTCAGTATAGTGAAGCAAACCTTTGTACTCAGTACTGTAGTGAAGCAATACTTTGTACTCAGTATAGTGAAGCACACCTTTATACTCAGTACTGTAGTGAAGCAAACCTTTGTACTCAGTATAGTGAAGCACACCTTTGTACTCAGTATAGTGAAGCAAACCTTTGTACTCAGTACTGTAGTGAAGCAATACTTTGAACTCAGTACTGTAGTGAAACACACCTTTGTACTCAGTACAGTAGTGAAACACACCTTTATACTCAGTACTGTAGTGAAGCACACCTTTGTACTCAGTAAAGTGAAGCAAACCTTTGTACTCAGTACTGTAGTGACGGAAACCTTTGTTCTCAGTACTGTAGTGAAGCAAACCTTTGTACTAAGTATAGTGAAGCAAACCTTTGTACTCAGTACTGTAGTGAAGCAATACTTTGTACTCAGTATAGTGAAGCACACCTTTGTACTCAGTATAGTGAAACACACCTTTGTACTCAGTATAGTGAAACACACCTTTGTACTCAGTATAGTGAAGCAAACCTTTGTACTAAGTACTGTAGTGAAGCAAACCTTTGTACTAAGTACTGTAGTGAAACACACCTTTGTACTCAGTATAGTGAAGCACACCTTTGTACTCAGTACTGTAGTGAAGCAAACCTTTGTACTCAGTATAGTGAAGCAAACCTTTGTACTCAGTAGTATTCAGTACTGTAGTGGAGCAAACCTTTGTACTCAGTACTGTAGTGAGGCAAACCTTTGTACTCAGTACTGTAGTGAAGCAAACCTTTGTACTAAGTACTGTAGTGAAGCAAACCTTTGTACTCAGTACTGTAGTGAAGCACACCTTTGTACTTAGTATAGTGAAGCACACCTTTGTACTCAGTACTGTAGTGAAGCAAACCTTTGTACTCAGTATAGTGAAGCAAACCTTTGTACTCAGTACCGTAGTGAAGCAAACCTTTGTACTCAGTACTGTAGTGAAGCAATACTTTGTACTCGGTACTGTAATGAAACACACCTTTGTACTCAGTACTGTAGTGAAACACACCTTTGTACTCAGTACTATAGTGACACACAGCTTTGTACTCTGTACTGTAGTGAAGCAAACCTTTGTACTCAGTATAGTGAAGCACACCTTTGTACTCAGTACTGTAGTGAAACACACCTTTGTACTCAGTATAGTGAAGCACACCTTTGTACTCAGTATAGTGAAGCAAACCTTTGTATTCAGTACTGTAGTGAAGGAAACCTTTGTACTCAGTATAGTGAAGCATACCTTTGTACTCAGTATAGTGAAGCAAACCTTTGTACTCAGTACTGTTGTGAAGCAATACTTTGTACTCAGTACTGTAGTGAAACACACCTTTGTACTCAGTACTGTAGTGAAGCACACCTTTGTACTCAGTACTGTAGTGAGGCAAACCTTTGTACTAAGTACTGTAGTGAAGCAAACCTTTGTACTAAGTACTGTAGTGAAACACACCTTTGTACTCAGTACTGTAGTGAAGCAAACCTTTGTACTCAGTACTGTAGTTAAGCAAACCTTTGTACTCAGTACTGTAGTGAAGCAAACCTTTGTACTCAGTACTGTAGTGAAGCACAACTTTGTACTCAGTACTGTAGTGAAGCACACCTTTGTTCTCAGTACTGTAGTGAAGCAAACCTTTGTACTAAGTATAGTGAAGCAAACCTTTGTACTCAGTACTGTAGTGAAGCAATACTTTGTACTCAGTATAGTGAAGCACACCTTTGTACTCAGTATAGTGAAACACACCTTTGTACTCAGTATAGTGAAACACACCTTTGTACTCAGTATAGTGAAGCAAACCTTTGTACTAAGTACTGTAGTGAAGCAAACCTTTGTACTAAGTACTGTAGTGAAACACACCTTTGTACTCAGTATAGTGAAGCACACCTTTGTACTCAGTACTGTAGTGAAGCAAACCTTTGTACTCAGTATAGTGAAGCAAACCTTTGTACTCAGTAGTATTCAGTACTGTAGTGGAGCAAACCTTTGTACTCAGTACTGTAGTGAGGCAAACCTTTGTACTCAGTACTGTAGTGAAGCAAACCTTTGTACTAAGTACTGTAGTGAAGCAAACCTTTGTACTCAGTACTGTAGTGAAGCACACCTTTGTACTTAGTATAGTGAAGCACACCTTTGTACTCAGTACTGTAGTGAAGCAAACCTTTGTACTCAGTATAGTGAAGCAAACCTTTGTACTCAGTACCGTAGTGAAGCAAACCTTTGTACTCAGTACTGTAGTGAAGCAATACTTTGTACTCGGTACTGTAATGAAACACACCTTTGTACTCAGTACTGTAGTGAAACACACCTTTGTACTCAGTACTATAGTGACACACAGCTTTGTACTCTGTACTGTAGTGAAGCAAACCTTTGTACTCAGTATAGTGAAGCACACCTTTGTACTCAGTACTGTAGTGAAACACACCTTTGTACTCAGTATAGTGAAGCACACCTTTGTACTCAGTATAGTGAAGCAAACCTTTGTATTCAGTACTGTAGTGAAGGAAACCTTTGTACTCAGTATAGTGAAGCATACCTTTGTACTCAGTATAGTGAAGCAAACCTTTGTACTCAGTACTGTTGTGAAGCAATACTTTGTACTCAGTACTGTAGTGAAACACACCTTTGTACTCAGTACTGTAGTGAAGCACACCTTTGTACTCAGTACTGTAGTGAGGCAAACCTTTGTACTAAGTACTGTAGTGAAGCAAACCTTTGTACTAAGTACTGTAGTGAAACACACCTTTGTACTCAGTACTGTAGTTAAGCAAACCTTTGTACTCAGTACTGTAGTGAAGCAAACCTTTGTACTCAGTACTGTAGTGAAGCACAACTTTGTACTCAGTACTGTAGTGAAGCACACCTTTGTACTCAGTACTGTAGTGGAGCAAACCTTTGTACTCAGTATAGTGAAGCAAACCTTTGTACTCAGTACCGTAGTGAAGCAAACCTTTGTACTCAGTACTGTAGTGAAGCACACCTTTGTACTCAGTACTGTAGTGGAGCAAACCTTTGTACTCAGTACTGTAGTGAAGCACAACTTTGTACTCAGTACTGTAGTGAAGCACACCTTTGTACTCAGTACTGTAGTGGAGCAAACCTTTGTACTCAGTATAGTGAAGCAAACCTTTGTACTCAGTACCGTAGTGAAGCAAACCTTTGTACTCAGTACTGTAGTGAAGCACACCTTTGTACTCAGTACTGTAGTGAGGCAAACCTACAAGGTGTTAATAACTAACTCATCACCCATGAGAACACATTTGAGCTCTTTCCAATGTGAAGGTTGAAATATTTTGTTATGAAATTTCACGGATGAATGAGTAAAAATAGTCCCTACAAATTACTGATGCTGTTGTAGACGTACCTGACACAGAATGACAAATGTAGAGATGCGGCCGCCTACCTCGCCTCACGCTTCCTCACCAGACCAGACGTCAAAAAGGAACGGCTGCCTAACTTCCTCGACTGGACTCTAAACATCCTCATGAAATCAGATAGTAGGTGACAAGCCTTGATATCCGATCTTATTTAAGATACAAGTGTTAGTTCATCACCATCAAGATGTCTCAGTTGGAGGATCAATAGTTGTCTTTTTGTGAATATGCCATGATATATACCTTGTATTTTAATTTACATCACAAACAAAGCTAGAGTCGCATGATCATCCTTGATATCCAGTGATTGCGCTCTGCTATGCTGTCCCCTTGAATATATCATGGCAAAACTGAAGGCTCCTTGTGCGCCACCTAATATGCCCACCTTGTTGATGATGCAAGAAGACTGGTTCGACCCTTTGATGTACATCAAAAGAATCATGTGGTCACATTACAGTTAAAGTCAGTTGTGACTCCTTTGTAATATTAAAAAGACAAGCATGCAGCCTAGCGATTGGTCAGGTTTTTTCGCCTAAGCATGCCTTCAGTTTGGCCATGACATATGCAAGGGGTGTAGAGAGTGTAGGATATCGAGGATGGAGGTAGTAAGTCTCCACCTAACAGTATACAGCTGACTGGAAGGAACATGACATGATATTGACATGATATTGACATGATATTGACATGATATTGATATGATATTGACATGATATGGACATGATATTGATATGATATTGACATGATATGGACATGATATTGATATTGGTATTACACTTACAGTGACAACAATGCGAGGAATGACCCAGGTGACCGGGGTATTGACCATGACTGCCCTGCTCTTCAAACACGGCAAAAGGGAGGACCTACTGGAGTATGGTAAGTGTACAGAGCTACTGGAGTATGGTGATTCTACAGAGCTACTAGAGTATGGTAAGTGTACAGAGCTACTGGAGTATGGTGATTCTACAGAGCTACTGGAGTATGGTAAGTCTACAGAGCTACTGGAGTATGGTAAGTCTACAGAGCTACTAGAGTATGGTAAGTCTACAGAGCTACTGGAGTATGGTAAGTCTACAGAGCTACTGGAGTATGGTAAGTCTACAGAGCTACTGGAGTATGGTAAGTCTACAGAGCTACTAGAGTATGGTGATTCTACAGAGCTACTGGAGTATGGTGATTCTACAGAGCTACTGGAGTATGGTAAGTCTACAGAGCTACTGGAGTATGGTAAGTCTACAGAGCTACTGGAGTATGGTAAGTCTACAGAGCTACATGAGTATGGTAAGTCTACAGAGCTACTGGAGTATGGTACAGTTTAAGTCTACAGAGCTACTAGAGTAAGGTAAGTCTACAGAGCTACTGGAGTATGGTAAGTCTACAGAGCTACTGGAGTATGGTAAGTCTACAGAGCTACTGGAGTATGGTAAGTCTACAGAGCTACTGGAGTATGGTATGTCTACAGAGCTACTGGAGTATGGTATGTCTACAGAGCTACTGGAGTATGGTAAGTCTACAGAGCTACTGGAGTATGGTAAGTCTACAGAGCTACTGGAGTATGGTAAGTCTACAGAGCTACTAGAGTATGGTGATTCTACAGAGCTACTGGAGTATGGTGATTCTACAGAGCTACTAGAGTATGGTAAGTCTACAGAGCTACTGGAGTATGGTAAGTCTACAGAGCTACTAGAGTATGGTAAGTCTACAGAGCTACTGGAGTATGGTAAGTCTACAGAGCTACTGGAGTATGGTAAGTCTACAGAGCTACTGGAGTATGGTATGTCTACAGAGCTACTGGAGTATGGTATGTCTACAGAGCTACTGGAGTATGGTAAGTCTACAGAGCTACTGGAGTATGGTATGTCTACAGAGCTACTAGAGTATGGTAAGTCTACAGAGCTACTGGAGTATGGTAAGTCTACAGAGCTACTGGAGTATGGTATGTCTACAGAGCTACTGGATTATTACTGGATTATTGACCTATAGTCATCATGCTTCGTCCGTCGTCGTGCGCCGTGCGTCGTGCGCCGTGCGTCGTGCGCCGTGCGCCGTCCGTAAACTTTTCCATTTAAACATCTTCTTCTCATAAACCAAAAGGCCCATAGACCCAATATTGGGCCTGTGGCATGCTGGGATAAAGGGCTACCAAGTTTGTTCAAACAAATGACCTTGACCTTCATTCAAGGTCACAGGGGCCAAAAAGGTCAAATTTTTTGAACGACTTCTTCTGAATAACCAAAAGGCCCAGAGACCTGATATTGGGCCTGTGGCATGCTGGGATAAAGGGCTACCAAGTTTGTTCAAACAAATGACCTTGACCTTCATTCAAGGTCACAGGGGCCGAAAAGGTCAAAATCTTTTTAAACAACTTCTTCTGAATAACCAAAAGGCCCAGAGACCTGATATTGGTCCTGTGTTATGCTGAGATAAAGGGCTACCAAGTTTGTTCAAATAAATGACCTTGACCTTCATTCAAGGTCACAGGGGACAAAACGGTCATAATTTTTAAACGACTTCTTCTGAATAATCAAAAGACCCAGAGACCTAATATTGGGCCTGTGGCATGCTGGGATAAAGGTCTATCAAGTTTGTTCAAACAAATGACCTTGACCTTCATTCAAGGTCACAGGGGCCAAAAAGGTCAAAATCTTTGAACGACTTCTTCTGAATAACCAAAAGGCCCAGAGACCTAATATTGGGCCTGTGGCATGCTGGGATAAAGGGCTACCAAGTTTGTTCAAACAAATGACCTTGACCTTCATTCAAGGTCACAGGGGCCAAAAAGGTCAAAATCTTTGAACGACTTCTTCTGAATAACCAAAAGGCCCAGAGACCTGATATTGGGCCTGTGTTATGCTGGGATAAAGGGGTACCAAGTTTGTTCAAACAAATGACCTTAACCTTCATTCAAGGTCACAGGGGCCGAAAAGGTCAAAATCTTTTTAAACAACTTCTTCTGAATAACCAAAAGGCCCAGAGACCTGATATTGGTCCTGTGTTATGCTGAGATAAAGGGCTACCAAGTTTGTTCAAAGAAATGACCTTGACCTTCATTCAAGGTCACAGGGGACAAAACAGTCATAATCTTTAAACAACTTCTTCTGAATAACCAAAAGGCCTAGAGACCTGATATTAGGCCTGTGGCATGCTGGGATAAAGGGCTACCATGTTTGTTCAAAGAAATGACCTTGACTTTCATTCAAGGTCACTGGGGCCAAAACGGTCATAATCTTTAAACATTTTCTTCTGAATAACCAAAAGGCCCAGAGATCTAATATTGGGCCTGTGGCATGCTGGGATAAAGGGCTACCAAGTTTGTTCAAAGAAATGACCTTGACTTTCATTCAAGGTCACTGGGGCCAAAACGGTCATAATCTTTAAACATTTTCTTCTGAATAACCAAAAGGCCCAGATACCTAATATTGGGCCTGTGGCATGCTGGGATAAAGGGCTACCAAGTTTGTTCAAAGAAATGACCTTGACTTTCATTCAAAGTCACAGGGGCCAAAACGGTCATAATCTTTAAACGACTTCTTCTGAATAACCAAAAGGCCCAGAGACCTGATATTGGGCCTGTGGCATGCTGGGATAAAGGGCTACCAAGTTTGTTCAAACAAATGACCTTGACCTTCATTCAAGGTCACAGGGGCCAAAAAGGTCAAAATCTTTGAACGACTTCTTCTGAATAACCAAAAGGCCCAGAGACCTAATATTGGGCCTGTGGCATGCTGGGATAAAGGGCTACCAAGTTTGTTCAAACAAATGACCTTGACCTTCATTCAAGGTCACAGGGGCCAAAAAGGTCAAATTTTTTGAACGACTTCTTCTGAATAACCAAAAGGCCCAGAGACCTGATATTGGGCCTGTGGCATGCTGGGATAAAGGGCTACCAAGTTTGTTCAAACAAATGACCTTGACCTTCATTCAAGGTCACAGGGGCCGAAAAGGTCAAAATCTTTTTAAACAACTTCTTCTGAATAACCAAAAGGCCCAGAGACCTGATATTGGTCCTGTGTTATGCTGAGATAAAGGGCTACCAAGTTTGTTAAAATAAATGACCTTGACCTTCATTCAAGGTCACAGGGGACAAAACGGTCATAATTTTTAAACGACTTCTTCTGAATAACCAAAAGGCCCAGAGACCTAATATTGGGCCTGTGGCATGCTGGGATAAAGGTCTACCAAGTTTGTTCAAACAAATGACCTTGACTTTCATTCAAGGTCACAGGGGCCAAAAAGGTCAAAATCTTTGAACGACTTCTTCTGAATAACCAAAAGGCCCAGAGACCTAATATTGGGCCTGTGGCATGCTGGGATAAAGGGCTACCAAGTTTGTTCAAACAAATGACCTTGACCTTCATTCAAGGTCACAGGGGCCAAAAAGGTCAAAATCTTTGAACAACTTCTTCTGAATAACCAAAAGGCCCAGAGACCTGATATTGGGCCTGTGGCATGCTGGGATAAAGGGGTACCAAGTTTGTTCAAACAAATGACCTTGACCTTCATTCAAGGTCACAGGGGCCGAAAAGGTCAAAATCTTTTTAAACAACTTCTTCTGAATAACCAAAAGGCCCAGAGACCAGATATTGGTCCTGTGTTATGCTGAGATAAAGGGCTACCAAGTTTGTTCAAAGAAATGACCTTGACCTTCATTCAAGGTCACAGGGGACAAAACGGTCATAATCTTTAAACAACTTCGTCTGAATAACCAAAAGGCCCAGAGACCTGATATTGGGCCTGTGGCATGCTGGGATAAAGGGCTACCATGTTTGTTCAAAGAAATGACCTTGACTTTCATTCAAGGTCACTGGGGCCAAAACGGTCATAATCTTTAAACATTTTCTTCTGAATAACCAAAAGGCCCAGAGATCTAATATTGGGCCTGTGGCATGCTGGGATAAAGGGCTACCAAGTTTGTTCAAAGAAATGACCTTGACTTTCATTCAAGGTCACTGGGGCCAAAACGGTCATAATCTTTAAACGACTTCTTCTGAATAACCAAAAGGCCCAGAGACCTGATATTGGGCCTGTGGCATGCTGGGATAAAGGGCTACCAAGTTTGTTCAAAGAAATGATCTTGACTTTCATTCAAGGTCACAGGGACCAAAAAGGTCAAAATCTTTAAAACAACTTTTTCTGAATAACCAAAAGGCCCAGAGACCTGATATTGGGCCTGTGGCATGCTGGGATAAAGGGCTACCAAGTTTGTTCAAACAAATGACCTTGACCTTCATTCAAGGTCACAGGGGCCAAAAAGGTCAAAATCTTTGAACGACTTCTTCTGAATAACCAAAAGGCCCAGAGACCTAATATTGGGCCTGTGGCATGCTGGGATAAAGGGCTACCAAGTTTGTTCAAACAAATGACCTTGACCTTCATTCAAGGTCACAGGGGCCAAAAAGGTCAAATTTTTTGAACGACTTCTTCTGAATAACCAAAAGGCCCAGAGACCTGATATTGGGCCTGTGGCATGCTGGGATAAAGGGCTACCAAGTTTGTTCAAACAAATGACCTTGACCTTCATTCAAGGTCACAGGGGCCGAAAAGGTCAAAATCTTTTTAAACAACTTCTTCTGAATAACCAAAAGGCCCAGAGACCTGATATTGGTCCTGTGTTATGCTGAGATAAAGGGCTACCAAGTTTGTTAAAATAAATGACCTTGACCTTCATTCAAGGTCACAGGGGACAAAACGGTCATAATTTTTAAACGACTTCTTCTGAATAACCAAAAGGCCCAGAGACCTAATATTGGGCCTGTGGCATGCTGGGATAAAGGTCTACCAAGTTTGTTCAAACAAATGACCTTGACTTTCATTCAAGGTCACAGGGGCCAAAAAGGTCAAAATCTTTGAACGACTTCTTCTGAATAACCAAAAGGCCCAGAGACCTAATATTGGGCCTGTGGCATGCTGGGATAAAGGGCTACCAAGTTTGTTCAAACAAATGACCTTGACCTTCATTCAAGGTCACAGGGGCCAAAAAGGTCAAAATCTTTGAACAACTTCTTCTGAATAACCAAAAGGCCCAGAGACCTGATATTGGGCCTGTGGCATGCTGGGATAAAGGGGTACCAAGTTTGTTCAAACAAATGACCTTGACCTTCATTCAAGGTCACAGGGGCCGAAAAGGTCAAAATCTTTTTAAACAACTTCTTCTGAATAACCAAAAGGCCCAGAGACCAGATATTGGTCCTGTGTTATGCTGAGATAAAGGGCTACCAAGTTTGTTCAAAGAAATGACCTTGACCTTCATTCAAGGTCACAGGGGACAAAACGGTCATAATCTTTAAACAACTTCGTCTGAATAACCAAAAGGCCCAGAGACCTGATATTGGGCCTGTGGCATGCTGGGATAAAGGGCTACCATGTTTGTTCAAATAAATGACCTTGACTTTCATTCAAGGTCACTGGGGCCAAAACGGTCATAATCTTTAAACATTTTCTTCTGAATAACCAAAAGGCCCAGAGATCTAATATTGGGCCTGTGGCATGCTGGGATAAAGGGCTACCAAGTTTGTTCAAAGAAATGACCTTGACTTTCATTCAAGGTCACTGGGGCCAAAACGGTCATAATCTTTAAACGACTTCTTCTGAATAACCAAAAGGCCCAGAGACCTGATATTGGGCCTGTGGCATGCTGGGATAAAGGGCTACCAAGTTTGTTCAAAGAAATGATCTTGACTTTCATTCAAGGTCACAGGGACCAAAAAGGTCAAAATCTTTAAAACAACTTTTTCTGAATAACCAAAAGGCCCAGAGACCTGATATTGGGCCTGTGGCATGCTGGGATAAAGGGCTACCAAGTTTGTTCAAACAAATGACCTTGACCTTCATTCAAGGTCACAGGGGCCAAAAAGGTCAAAATCTATTTAAACAACTTCTTCTGAATAACCAAAAGGCCCAGAGACCTGATATTGGTCCTGTGTTATGCTGGGATAAAGGGCTACCAAGTTTGTTCAAAGAAATGACCTTGACCTTCATTCAAGGTCACAGAGGCCAAAACGGTCATAATCTTTAAACAACTTCTTCTGAATAACTAAAAGGCTCAGAGACCTGATATTAGGCCTGTGGCATGCTGGGATAAAGGTCTACCAAGTTTGTTCAAATAAATGACCTTGAACTTCATTCAAGGTCACCGGGGCCAAAAGGGTCAAAATCTTTAAAACCACTTTTTCTGAATAACCAAAAGGCACAGAGATGTGATATTGGGCTTGTGGCATGCTGGGATAAAGGTGTGTCAAGTTTGTTTAAAGAAATGACCCTGACATTCATTCAAGGTCACAGGGGCCAAAAGGGTTTGTTGTCAAGTTTACTCACTAGGAATAAGCTGAAACTTGCCAGAAATGATTCTGAGATGATGCTGATTAAGTGTTGTTATTTTTAGGTTTGTTTAAAATTCAAGATGGCCACCACAGCCGCCATTTTGAATACACATTTTAAACTTCTCAAGTTCTACCAGTGGAATTGAGCTGAAACTTGCCAGAAATGATATCCTGAGATGGTCCCAACAAAGTGTTGTTATTTTTCAAGCCCATCAGAAATCCAAGAAGGCCACTATCTTGAACTTGGCAATCTATACAGGCATATTATAACTTGATTTAATGACTACACGTATTTTCATAGTGATTTTACAATTGGTAGTCAGATGACCGTTAAGGCCCGTTGGGCCTCTTGTGGTAAGTCTACAGAGCTACTGGAGTATGGTATGTCTACAGAGCTACTAGAGTATGGTATGTCTACAGAGCTACTGGAGTATGGTAAGTCTACAGAGCTACTGGAGTATGGTATGTCTACAGAGCTACTAGAGTATGGTAAGTCTACAGAGCTACTGGAGTATGGTAAGTCTACAGAGCTACTGGAGTATGGTATGTCTACAGAGCTACTGGAGTATGGTAAGTCTACAGAACTAGGTAGGTAATAGTGTGATCCTTTTTAGGGCAGCAACAATACACATGGTACCATATGTATCATGGTACATATTGTACAATACATGTATCTGCTAAAAAGGTCACCTACAGTTAAGTGCAGAATTTTAACTGAATTTTGCCATGGACTTAGTTAGTTATGTATATATATTTCGATATATTCAATGTAATGTTCGTTTAATGCAATCATGCAGAATTCCCACTAAATGACTATATTAGGAAGACTGCTTTACCATTACGCCCTCTGGTGAGAGAAAATCACATCCAATATGGCTGACATATTAATGTTCGCTTCAAAACATAGACTCTGAAATATATCTATATAAGGCAAAACCTCATATCTGATTAAAACCCTTTTGCTGCCAATGGCAATAAAAGTCGTGTTGATAAAAATGGCCCTCGTCTGTGGCTATAGTTGCTTCTAAAAACGAAAGTAACATACTTCCGATTGGTTCTGATGATGACTTGATACTCTCAGGAGTTTATAATAATATAATGCACAAGACAACTGGCCGCAAACGCTGAGACAGTCACAGTGAGGTGAAACTTTTCTTTCCTAGCATCAATACCGATAAAAAGGAAGAGTCTGCATGGTGTAAATAAATAATAATGAATTGATTAGATGTATCATAATCAGCAACACTTCAATGAGTTCTTTTACATCGGGCGAACACTTAAAGACACATGTGACAAAGGATCTGGCCTCATTCATCGGTACGTACCAAGCAATGAATTTACCGATATTTCCAATTCGATTCTCAGAAAGAATATTTGTTAAAATATTTATCTGTGATGAAGGGGCATCCAAGTTTGTCAAAATGAATGACCTTGATCTACTTTCAAGGTCACAGGGGTCACATATGTTAAAAATCTTTCAAACAACTTCTTCAAAATAACCGAAGGGCCCAGGGTACTGAAGGGCTAACAAGTTTGTTCAAATGAATAACCTTCACCAATTTTAAGGTCACAGGGGTCAAATGTGTTAAAAATCTTCAAGAAACATCTTCTCAATAACATAAAGGCCCACTGGGTACTGATATGTGGCCTGTTACATGCTTGATTGAAGGGTTACCAAGTTTATTCAAATGAATGCCCTTGACCCATGTTTAAGGTCACAGTGGTCAAGTATGTTAATATTTTAGCAATAACAAGCGAAAAATTATATATATAGTCAGATGACCGTTAAAGCCCATTGGGCCTCTTGTATATACTGCTTAGTTAATTTTGTATATATTTTAAATACTACTTAGTTAATTATATAATGTATAAATAGTTTTAATACTGTCAATATTTTGTATGACTTTTCAAGTTCACATTCACAGAAATTGGCACTGTCATCTATTTTAGCATCCGTCGTGCTGACGAAAGTTAATGACTTGAAGGTTCGAGACAGCAACAACTGTGTCATCAGGAAGCATGGAATCAAGGTCATCCAGAGGCTTGGTCTCACCTTCCTCAAAAACAGAGTAGCTGCATGGAGGTACGTCAGATACTGCAGTGAAGGCTAACTGATGGGATGAATGTCATGTTTATGTCTGTGGGCGTTCATTTTTGTGCAGTCGATTTTGAAGTGCTGTAAACATAGTTAATTGCTGCAATCAAATTTAGCACATTGTCATTTTTCGGCATATTGGCACAATGATAAATTCACGCATTCATGATAATTATTATATAAACTGAGTATAGAAACTCCAATAAATGCAATAATATTTTAGCGCAATACGTTCATCGTGAAAAGCACAAAAATAAGATTACCACAAAAATATGTACGTTTACAGTATTATCAAAATGGAAAACATCTTTTATCAGGCTTGCTTGGCATCAAAGGAATCTTGGAAAATAATATTTCAATAAAAGTCAATTTTAAAACAAGACAGTGTTATTGATTTCTGATTATTTTGGAACTTTGAATTCCTAGCAGTAGATTTCTTAGCGTTAAATTCTTTCAAAATACAGTGTTAATACAATTATTCAATACCAAAATTTAACTTAAGATGTAAAACAAAAAGAAATCCATAAAAAGTGGTTAAAAACTATGTGTATACTTGACATCTAAAGTTAAAGGACCTGGAACCATCATTGAACTACCAATAATCGAATTACATTGCCACATTATTTGACAAATTAATAAACAAAAAATCAATCTAAGTACAAATCATCAATTGTTTGATTGACAGGCAGATTCTTTCAAACCTTTACAAAATATGACTTTCACTTAATCCCACTATTCTGTTGCAAATTTACTTAATTGAAGCATTCAGAAGAAAAACCTGAAGCATGCTTTATTTATTTGCTAAATGTGTAGATACCAGCGAGGGAGCCGTTCTTTGACAGATAACCTCAAACAGGGCTATCAGCAAGGGAAACAGTCATCTGTTGTCACCAGCACCACACAGGACCACGAGGAGTATGACATCCCAGAGGAAGTTGAGGAGGTCATAGGTAGGTATAGATTTGGAGGTCGTAGGTTAAGCTGGGGTCAGAGGTAGGAGGACAAAGAATATGACCTCCAAGAGGACATCGAGGAGGTAATAGGTAGGTATAGGTTAGGAAGTGAAAGGTTTTGAGGTCAGAGGTTAAACTGGGGACTGAGGATGAGGAATACGACATCACAGAGGACGTTGAGGAGGTCATAGGTTAGGAGATGAAAGGATTAGAAGGTAGGAGGTTAAACTGGGGCCAGAGGTCAGAGGACAAGGAATATGACCTCCCAGAGGATGTTGAGGAGCTATAGGTTAAGAGGTGAAAGGGTAAGGAGGTCAGAGGTTAAACAGGGGCCAGAGTCGGGTAATATGACCTACCAAAGGATGTTGAGGAGGTCATAAGTAAGGAAATGAAACGGTAAGGCGGTCGGAGGTTAAACTGGGGCTAGAGGTCAGTAGGTCCCAGAGATTAGGAAACTGTTTATTTAGATATGATATTGTAGTTTAGATCAAGTGGTAAAGCAGGATTTGGGTACAAAAATCTAATTAACAATAGTTTAATATTTACAGTAGTAAAATGAAATCCATTTGATTGAGCTGAAAGAGTGACATGCAAACTGACAAAATAAATAATAGATTTCTTGGTAAGATTTCCTAGAAAGAAGTGGAACAGGAAAGAAAATGTGGTTCTAAAACACACAGAAGTGTGTACCAGTTACTTACTACACAGTCCTATGTTTCAGGGCAACTGTTGAGTGGCCTTAAGGACAAGGACACTGTGGTCAGATGGTCAGCGGCCAAAGGGTGAGGCACTGTGATCTTAGTTATAACACTTTTGGTTCGGTTTGATAAAATTAAAGAAATTGGTAAATAATTCTTTTCAAATTTGATAAATATTCGGATGAATTAAAATTATTTCTGAATAGATATATGAATTTATTTAATTTTTACCAGTAAAATATTGAAAAATATTCATTCTATAAAAGTGATATTTTTCACTAGTGAGAAATATATTATTATTTTTAAATATCACTTTTCTTGATTTGACCAATCAAAACACTACTTACAAACGACATTTGGGAAACTTAAAAGCTGCCTGGGTAGGTTTTTCTATACAAATGTAATAAACAGAAAATCTAACAGTATCATTAGTAATACCAAATATATTTCATTTGTGTCACTAATATTTTGATGTTTTTCACTCATGCTTCGCACTCATGAAAAATATCATGATATATGCTCTACTCGTGAAATATATTTGGTATTACTGAACACTGTTAGATATTCTCTATATATAAAGTGAACAGTTTAAAGTTATTGATGACATGATTGTAACTCTCATCTGAACATTCTGTCCTTTTAACCCAATAGTTCTAAAATAATTGTAGGATTGGTCGAGTAACAGGACGACTCCCGAGGGAGCTGGCCGATGAGGTCGTGGGGTCAGTGTTGGAACTCTTCACCTTTCAGGGAACAGATGGGGCCTGGCATGGGGGTAAGTCTGATATCAACGTGATGTTTTGGTACCATTTCATTCTTGTCCCAATCAGATAGCAGAATCAACATCAAGGTGTCGCTTTTCCTGTGACAACGGCACCAACCAATGAGTTTCCATGTTTTAGTTTGTTCCACTAAAAGTGCGAGTGCTAGACCAACCAAACTAGGACCATAGTTGTACAATCCATACATCATTTACTTGATGCAGTCACTCTTTCGTGGTCCATTGACTTTGTCAACATCTTTATTAGCATAATATTTACATCTGTACATTGATGATCAAAGTCGGGCACAGACGAGACATACCAATCTCATTGTTTTGTATTTTAAATCTTACAGACTGTTGCTATCCCATCTATTGTCTCATTACAGGGTGCCTGGCCCTAGCTGAGCTCGGCAGGAGAGGCTTGTTACTGCCGGAGAGGCTCCCAGATGGTAAGTTACATTAAAGGGTAGGAAATTCCACTGTTGGAGTGTGTGAGATATGGTAAATAGATAAAAATGTGTTTCTTCCCAAACCTTTTTACTTGTCTTCCTTAAATGATTTTACAAATTGCAGTGGA
Source organism: Mimachlamys varia (assembly GCA_947623455.1). NCBI lineage: Eukaryota > Metazoa > Mollusca > Bivalvia > Pectinida > Pectinidae > Mimachlamys > Mimachlamys varia. The sequence goes on from OX392527.1 coordinate 53,982,876, forward strand.
TATAAATCTTGACAAATTGAACATTTAGAAACAGTGGCTACTTTATCCTGAATTGTCACGATCGGCTGTCTGGCATTTTAGATTATGATATAATTGGGCCAACTTCTTTTCTCTTATCTGATTTATGTGTTTTTCAGTATCTCCAACATTAACATATAGGAACTTATAGTTTGTAACTTTTCATAATAATGTCCTGGTGTTTCCCAAGTAAGGAAGTTCCAGAGTGATATCACATTAAAACATGGTTATGGATTTGGGCAAAAGTTCCAAAGTCGCACTACAGATAAAGATTTAATGATCCAATATCTGTCTGTTTAGTGGTTCCAGTCGTGTTGAAGTCGTTGGAATATGATGACAAGCGGGGAAACTTTTCAGTGGGAGCCCACGTGAGGGATGCTGCGTGCTACGTGTGCTGGGCGTTCGCCAGGGCTTACGAACCTCAGGAGATCACACCACATGTTAATGAAATAGCAACGTAAGAGAGATCAATATCAAAATGGAACAGATTTCAAACTTTTGTATAAAGAGATTTATATTGGTTACTAGAGGGTCAACTTCAGGCTGTTGTAGAAAATATCTTTCATATTAATGAAATAGTAATGTAATATTTAAATTGCACAGCTTACAAACTTATATTTACACCTCACCCCTCTTGAGCTAACGCGCACCATAGAATATGTTCATTGCCAACTGCGGGCATACTACCATATACGCAGTCAAAATGGGGTGCAATCCTTATTTGTACTATGCCATGTATAAAATGAAATTGAGAGTAAAATCCTACTTACTCGAACCTGGTTAACTCAAATACCTCTCATTCATCAAACAGTTTGTTTCGTATCAATGTTTGTATGTATTCAACCAACCTCAGAATACTCGAATACCATGTATTCCTCAAACTGTTTGTCACATCCTCACAAGTTTGAGTATGTGGGGTTTTACTGTATTGATAATTAGAGACTCAATTTTGAGCTGTTGCAGGAAAAATCTGCTCTGCCAAGGGGGCCCAGAAATTAAAGAAATTAATTTGAATGGCACAGATTTAGAGAAAAGAAAATCTTTTATATGGGGTTGTTTAAATTTATTAATTTTTGTGGATGGTTCCTGATTGACAAACATGTTGTCCCCTTTGAGATGTATACGGTAGATAACATGTTGTCCCCTTTGAGATGTATACGGTAGATAACATTTTGTCCCCTTTGAGATGTACATCTGTATACGTAAGATATCATGTTGTCCCCTTTGAGATGTATATGGTAGATAACATTTTGTCCCCTTTGAGATGTATACGGTAGATAACATTTTGTCCCCTTTGAGATGTATATGGTAGATAACATTTTGTCCCCTTTGAGATGTATACGGTAGATAACATGTTGTCCCCTTTGATATGTATACGGTAGATAACATGTTGTCCCCTTTGAGATATATACGGTAGATAACATGTTGTTCCCTTTGAGATGTATACGGTAGATAACATGTTGTCCCCTTTGAGATGTATACGGTAGATAACATGTTGTCCCCTTTGAGATGTATACGGTAGATAACATGTTGTCCCCTTTGAGATATATACTGTAGATATCATGTTGTCCCCTTTGAGATATATATGGTAGATAACATGTTGTCCCCTTTGAGATATATACTGTAGATATCATGTTGTCCCCTTTGAGATATATATGGTAGATAACATGTTGTCCCCTTTGAGATGTATACGGTAGATAACATGTTGTCCCCTTTGAGATGTATACGGTAGATAACATGTTGTCCCCTTTGAGAGGTATACGGTAGATAACATGTTGTCCCCTTTGAGATATATATGGTAGATAACATGTTGTCCCCTTTGAGATGTATACGGTAGATAACATGTTGTCCCCTTTGAGATGTATACGGTAGATAACATGTTGTCCCCTTTGAGATGTATACGGTAGATAACATTTTGTCCCCTTTGAGATGTACATCTGTATACGGTAGATAACATGTTGTCCCCTTTGAGATGTATATGGTAGATATCATGTTGTCCCCTTTGAGATGTATATGGTAGATATCATGTTGTCCCCTTTGAGATATATATGGTAGATAACATGTTGTCTCCCTTTGAGATATATATGGTAGATATCATGTTGTCCCCTTTGAGATATATACGGTAGATAACATGTTGTCCCCTTTGAGATGTATATGGTAGATAACATGTTGTCCCCTTTGAGATGTATATGGTAGATATCATGTTGTCCCCTTTGAGATGTATATGGTAGATAACATGTTGTCCCCTTTGAGATGTATATGGTAGATAACATTTTGTCCCCTTTGAGATGTATACGGTAGATAACATGTTGTCCCCTTTGAGATGTATACGGTAGATAACATGTTGTCCCCTTTGAGATGTATACTGTAGATAACATGTTGTCCCCTTTGAGATGTACATCTGTATACGGTAGATAACATGTTGTCCCCTTTGAGATGTATACGGTAGATAACATGTCGTCCCCTTTGAGATGTATAAGGTAGATAACATGTCGTCCCCTTTGAGATGTATACGGTAGATAACATGTCGTCCCCTTTGAGATGTATACGGTAGATAACATGTCGTCCCCTTTGAGATGTATAAGGTAGATAACATGTTGTCCCCTTTGAGATGTATAAGGTAGATGACATGTTGTCCCCTTTGAGATGTATACGGTAGATAACATTTTGTCCCCTTTGAGATGTATACGGTAGATATCATGTTGTCCCCTTTGAGATGTATACGGTAGATAACATGTTGTCCCCTTTGAGATGTATACGGTAGATAACATGTTGTCCCCTTTGAGATGTATACGGTAGATAACATTTTGTCCCCTTTGAGATGTATAAGGTAGATATCATGTTGTCCCCTTTGAGATGTATATGGTAGATAACATGTTGTCCCCTTTGAGATGTATACGGTAGATAACATGTTGTCCCCTTTGAGATGTATATGGTAGATAACATGTTGTCCCCTTTGAGATGTACATCTGTATACGGTAGATAACATGTTGTCCCCTTTGAGATGTATAAGGTAGATAACATGTTGTCCCCTTTGAGATATATACGGTAGATAACATGTTGTCCCCTTTGAGATGTATACTGTAGATAACATGTTGTCCCCTTTGAGATGTACATCTGTATACGGTAGATAACATGTTGTCCCCTTTGAGATGTATACTGTAGATAACATGTTGTCCCCTTTGAGATGTATATGGTAGATATCATGTTGTCCCCTTTGAGATGTATACGGTAGATAACATGTTGTCCCCTTTGAGATGTATATGGTAGATATCATGTTGTCCCCTTTGAGATGTATACTGTAGATAACATGTTGTCCCCTTTGAGATGTACATCTGTATACGGTAGATAACATGTTGTCCCCTTTGAGATGTATACTGTAGATAACATGTTGTCCCCTTTGAGATGTATACGGTAGATAACATGTTGTCCCCTTTGAGATGTATATGGTAGATATCATGTTGTCCCCTTTGAGATGTATACTGTAGATAACATGTTTTCCCCTTTGAGATGTACATTTGTATACGGTAGATAACATGTTGTCCCCTTTGAGATGTATACGGTAGATAACATGTTGTCCCCTTTGAGATGTATACGGTAGATAACATGTTGTCCCCTTTGAGATGTATACGGTAGATAACATGTTGTCCCCTTTGAGATGTATACGGTAGATAACATGTTGTCCCCTTTGAGATATATACGGTAGATAACATGTTGTCCCCTTTGAGATATATACGGTAGATAACATGTTGTCCCCTTTGAGATGTATACGGTAGATAACATGTTGTCCCCTTTGAGATATATACGGTAGATAACATGTTGTCCCCCTTTGAGATATATACGGTAGATAACATGTTGTCCCCTTTGAGATGTATATGGTAGATAACATGTTGTCCCCTTTGAGATGTATACGGTAGATAACATGTTGTCCCCTTTGAGATGTATACGGTAGATAACATTTTGTCCCCTTTGAGATGTATAAGGTAGATATCATGTTGTCCCCTTTGAGATGTATACGGTAGATAACATGTTGTCCCCTTTGAGATGTATACGGTAGATAACATGTTGTCCCCTTTGAGATGTATACGGTAGATAACATGTTGTCCCCTTTGAGATGTATAAGGTAGATATCATGTTGTCCCCTTTGAGATGTATATGGTAGATAACATGTTGTCCCCTTTGAGATGTATACGGTAGATAACATGTTGTCCCCTTTGAGATGTATATGGTAGATAACATGTTGTCCCCTTTGAGATGTACATCTGTATACAGTAGATAACATGTTGTCCCCTTTGAGATGTATAAGGTAGATAACATGTTGTCCCCTTTGAGATGTATATGGTAGATAACATGTTGTCCCCTTTGAGATGTACATCTGTATACGGTAGATAACATGTTGTCCCCTTTGAGATGTATACTGTAGATAACATGTTGTCCCCTTTGAGATGTATATGGTAGATATCATGTTGTCCCCTTTGAGATGTATACGGTAGATAACATGTTGTCCCCTTTGAGATGTATATGGTAGATATCATGTTGTCCCCTTTGAGATGTATACTGTAGATAACATGTTGTCCCCTTTGAGATGTACATCTGTATACGGTAGATAACATGTTGTCCCCTTTGAGATGTATACTGTAGATAACATGTTGTCCCCTTTGAGATGTATACGGTAGATAACATGTTGTCCCCTTTGAGATGTATATGGTAGATATCATGTTGTCCCCTTTGAGATGTATACTGTAGATAACATGTTTTCCCCTTTGAGATGTACATTTGTATACGGTAGATAACATGTTGTCCCCTTTGAGATGTATACGGTAGATAACATGTTGTCCCCTTTGAGATGTATACGGTAGATAACATGTTGTCCCCTTTGAGATGTATACGGTAGATAACATGTTGTCCCCTTTGAGATGTATACGGTAGATAACATGTTGTCCCCTTTGAGATATATACGGTAGATAACATGTTGTCCCCTTTGAGATATATACGGTAGATAACATGTTGTCCCCTTTGAGATGTATACGGTAGATAACATGTTGTCCCCTTTGAGATATATACGGTAGATAACATGTTGTCCCCCTTTGAGATATATACGGTAGATAACATGTTGTCCCCTTTGAGATGTATATGGTAGATAACATGTTGTCCCCTTTGAGATGTATAAGGTAGATAACATGTTGTCCCCTTTGAGATGTATACGGTAGATAACATGTTGTCCCCTTTGAGATGTATACGGTAGATAACATGTTGTCCCCTTTGAGATGTATACGGTAGATAACATTTTGTCCCCTTTGAGATGTATACGGTAGATAACATGTTGTCCCCTTTGAGATGTATACGGTAGATAAAATGTTGTCCCCTTTGAGATGTATACGGTAGATAACATGTTGTCCCCTTTGAGATGTATACGGTAGATAACATGTTGTCCCCTTTGAGATGTATACGGTAGATAACATTTTGTCCCCTTTGAGATGTACATTTGTATACGGAAGATAACATGTTGTCCCCTTTGAGATGTATACGGTAGATAACATGTTGTCCCCTTTGAGATATATACGGTAGATAACATTTTGTCCCCTTTGAGATGTATACGGTAGATAACATGTTGTCCCCTTTGAGATGTATACGGTAGATAACATGTTGTCCCCTTTGAGATGTATACGGTAGATAACATGTTGTCCCCTTTGAGATGTACATTTGTATACGGTAGATAACATGTTGTCCCCTTTGAGATGTACATTTGTATACGGTAGATAACATGTTGTCCCCTTTGAGATGTATACGGTAGATAACATGTTGTCCCCTTTGAGATGTATACGGTAGATAACATGTTGTCCCCTTTGAGATATATACGGTAGATAACATTTTGTCCCCTTTGAGATGTATACGGTAGATAACATGTTGTCCCCTTTGAGATGTATACGGTAGATAACATGTTGTCCCTCTTTGAGATGTATACGGTAGATAACATGTTGTCCCCTTTGAGATGTATACGGTAGATAACATGTTGTCCCCTTTGAGATGTATACGGTAGATAACATGTTGTCCCCTTTGAGATGTATACGGTAGATATCATGTTGTCCCCTTTGAGATGTATACGGTAGATAACATTTTGTCCCCTTTGAGATGTACATTTGTATACGGTAGATAACATGTTGTCCCCTTTGAGATGTATACGGTAGATAACATGTTGTCCCCTTTGAGATGTATACGGTAGATAACATGTTGTCCCTCTTTGAGATGTATACGGTAGATAAAATGTTGTCCCCTTTGAGATGTATACGGTAGATAACATGTTGTCCCCTTTGAGATGTATACGGTAGATAACATGTTGTCCCCTTTGAGATGTATACGGTAGATAACATTTTGTCCCCTTTGAGATGTACATTTGTATACGGAAGATAACATGTTGTCCCCTTTGAGATGTATACGGTAGATAACATGTCGTCCCCTTTGAGATATATACGGTAGATAACATTTTGTCCCCTTTGAGATGTACATTTGTATATGGTAGATAACATTTTGTCCCCTTTGAGATGTATACGGTAGATAACATGTTGTCCCCTTTGAGATGTATACGTAAGATATCATGTTGTCCCCTTTGAGATGTATATGGTAGATAACATTTTGTCCCCTTTGAGATGTATAAGGTAGATAACATGTTGTCCCCTTTGAGATGTATACGGTAGATAACATTTTGTCCCCTTTGAGATGTATACGGTAGATAACATGTTGTCCCCTTTGAGATGTATACGGTAGATAACATGTTGTCCCCTTTGAGATGTATATGGTAGATAACATGTTGTCCCCTTTGAGATGTATATGGTAGATATCATGTTGTCCCCTTTGAGATGTATATGGTAGATAACATGTTGTTCCCTTTGAGATGTATACGGTAGATAACATGTTGTCTCCTTTGAGATGTATACGGTAGATAACATTTTGTCCCCTTTGAGATGTATACGGTAGATAACATGTTGTCTCCCTTTGAGATATATATGGTAGATATCATGTTGTCCCCTTTGAGATGTATATGGTAGATAACATGTTGTCCCCTTTGAGATATATACTGTAGATAGTTTAGCGGTAATCTGATTTTAGTGATTTTGCACAGAAAGCATTCTACTAAATTATGATAGTGCTATCTACATGTCTGGTATACTGGTTTATATATAGTGTGTGTGCCATCATTGCACTTTACTGTTTACATCAGGTTATGTGCTGTGAGAATGCCGAAGTAGGTATGTTTCCAGATAAGTTATCCTCCTACATATTTTGGTAAAGTATTTAAATGTGGAATAGCCAAAATTGATACATGTTTTGTTGCATCATTCAGAAAATTATTTTATGTTATCATAAAAACATGTTCATTGGTATATTATTGGTATATTATAAATTGGGGGCCGAGTGCAGAGGTCATTGCGGTTAAGGTGTTCTGACATCCTACCACTAGACCTCCACCTCCGGGTTGCGAGTTTGAAACCCACGTGGGGCAGTTGCCAGGTACTGGCTGTAGGTTGTGGTTTTACGCCGGCTTTACCTCCACCTCCAAAACCTGGCATGTCCTTAAATCACCCTGACTGTTAATAGGACATAAAACAAAACTAAACCAAACCAAACCAGATCATGTATAAAATCACGATCTAGCTGTTTACTTATTTAACAAATTCTTTACTGTATGTGATTACAGTGTATCAATAAAGCTACAGTATAACGTTTTTGGCTGATTTCAGGGCTCTGATAAAAGCTTCTATATATGACCGGGAGGTGAATGTCAGGCGGGCTGCCGCTGCAGCTTTTCAGGAAAACGTGGGTCGCCAGGTAACATTGTTTTTCAATATTTCATTTGTTTTTGAAGAATGAGATGAACTGTGAGATGGCTTGGTTGTGCCTTGTGGTGTTTGAAACAAATATAGCTACAATATTGTTACAGAGAATAATCTATCGATATCATATTTTTTACTTATTGTCGGGTAAATAATACATTTAATCAAAGTGGAACAAGTTCAGTGTGACTCTCTAGTCTAGACATTTATAAAGAAAAGTTACTTGGATCAATCTGTTTTGTATATTTATTGAAGAAAAAAACTATTTTATATAAACTGTGAAAACTATCTGTGCATTTAATTCTAGGAAGGGGTCATTGTTAGATCTTTAAATTTCATGATTTCATTAAAGATCTTGGTTGGGAATTTACATTTTCTTTCAATCTTTTTATTGAATGACTACAAGATCTTTTTAAATTTAAGGGAAATAATTTGTACATTCTAAATATTTCACCTGATTGATCTACTGTGTGGTGGTCTTTTAGGGCACATTTCCTCATGGGATTGACATCCTTACGACCGTTGATTATTTCGCTGTCGGAAATAGATCTCACTGTTATCTGGATTTAAGGTAAGATAGATGCAAGACTGTAGCTAATTCATGTGAAGGTCTTTGCTTAAAAAGCAAAACATTGAAAAAATATAGTTTATTATGTTTAATGTATACCAACTTCAACTTGATTTCAATGTAAAATGTATAATATTATATATCCAATCATGACTATGCATGATACTCAACTTTTGTCTGATATAGCACTAAACCATAATGTATATTGTAACTTCTGACTTTATTACAGTGTGTTTGTGGCCCAGTTTCCACAGTATACTGAGGGATTAATTAACCACCTGGTCCACATCAAAGTGTCTCACTGGGACAGGTGAGTTGAATTTTTGTATACCCCCACCCCCCCCCCCCCCCCCCCTGTGCATGCAGAGTATCTTTCTACAGAAATTATTGTTGCCATGTTCCCTCAATCACTCTTCTGAACAGTCCCCCAGGTGTGATGTACGTAGGGTCATGAGATCCCCTTCCACAGTCCGACGCCAAGTGTTCTTTGGTCTCCCTCGCTTCCAGCTCCCCTCTGGCATCTGCCCGGTTCACGTCTCATTACATGTCTGATCCATTGCAATTGCCTTCTCAGGATGATACTGTCCATGCTTTCTTGGTTGCTGCGGTCGAGAAGCTGTTGGTTGGAGATGGTTACAGGCCAGAATATGCGTAGGATCCTTCTTAGGTTCTTTGTGTAAAATGTGGACAGTTTGTTGACGTCGCTCTCAGTCATTCTCCAACATTCTGAGCCTTACAGTACGGTAGAGAGTACGCAGCTCTGGTACAGCCTTAACTTGGTCTTAGTGCTGTACTGGGAGGACTTCCCGACATTGTTCAGTATTCTGAGCCGTAGTAAGTACACAGCTCTGGTACAGCCTTAACTTGGTTTTGGTGCTGCACTGGGATGACTTCCCGACATTGTTCAGTATTCTGAGCCGTACAGTAAGTACGCAGCTCTGGTACAGCCTTAACTTGGTTTTGGTGCTGTACTGGGACGACTTCCCGACATTGTTCAGTATTCTGAGCCGTACAGTAAGTACACAGCTCTGGTACAGCCTTAACTTGGTTTTGGTGCTGTACTGGGATGACTTCCACACATTGTTCAGTATTCTGAGCCGTACAGTAAGTACACAGCTCTGGTACAGCCTTAACTTGGTTTTGGTGCTGTACTGGGATGACTTCCACACATTGTTCAGTATTCTGAGCCGTACAGTAAGTACACAGCTCTGGTACAGCCTTAACTTGGTTTTGGTGCTGTACTGGGATGACTTCCACACATTGTTCTGCATTCTGAAGGCGTTCCTGGCCTTATTGAGGTGATTCTAGCTCGGCTTGCAAGTGCTCATAGAATACGTCTTTGCTGCTTTCCGCGCTGTCGTTGGTTGGTGTGTAGCACTGTATGATGGTGGTGTTGATGTGCTTTCCCTTCATTCTGATTTTCATTATTCTGCTGTTTATTGGTTTCCACTCCATCAGGCACTTCTCCATTCCTTTCCTCAGGATGATGGCTACTCCTTCATGATGTTGGTTGTCGTCTCTACCACTATACAGCACCGCTTCTTCTGTGCTGGATTTATACCTCCCTGATCCTGTCCGTCTGCACTCGCTGATTCCTAGAACGTGAAGCTTGTAGCGTCTCAGTTCTGCCGTAACTTGTGCCAGATTCCCTGTCTCGTACATCATCCTCACATTCCAGAAACCGATCTTGGTCTTGGTTTTGGCGCTCAGGACTCCCATCTTCCCGTCAGTGGCTTCCTCTCGATCATGTCGACTTTGAGATAACCAGTTTTAAATGAAATTGAAAGACTGTGAGATAACAAGTTTTGACTGAAATTGAAATATCAAAAATATATATGAAATATTATGGAAATAGAAGTGTCCACTTGGACTTTTAGGACTTAATCCGTAGTTCATAAAATGAAAAACCTGATAATGACTAACACTATATTATTACATGAAGAGAGGAACACTGTTATATCAACGGTGTTACAAGGTTTAGCCTGGAAGGCACATCTCCTGGAAATTCATTTGTGATATAACTGCACTTAGTTTAATGAAAATGATTTACTTTGATTTTTTACCAGTTGAGTGAAGTTTGTAGAATTGAAGTGACAATGTGTTGGTTTCTGTTGTAGTGCTGTGAGAGAGTTGACTGCCAAGGCGCTCCACAGACTCACACCAAAAGCTCCCGAGTACATGGCAAAAACTGGTGAGATTTATGTCTAAACCTCTTTATTACAATAAAGCTGTCACATTTTTATTGTCAGAAATAAACCAGGATCAAGCCTAAAAATAACAAAGAATCTTTATAATTTTACTATTTATTTGAAAAGCAAATAGCAAATGGTAAAGGAAATGTAACTACCAATCTCTCCTAATACCGTACTTTACCGGAAATAAGCCCCCACCCTCTGATAAAAATAATTGATCAAAAGTAGCGAGGGGTCTTATTCACGAATACACCCCTGTTCATAAAAATCCGCCATTTTGGATATACTACTGTTTTGATCTAGGAACTCAGTCCACACTATACCAGTAATGTAATTCTAGTTGTTTGTTTTGTTAAAATAGCAATTTACATTCAGAATGTTTAAAAACAGTCACTACAAGGTGATCATGGTGCCGTTGTTTCTCTAAACCAATTTTCTATTAGCAATTAGTCTAGATAATTCAATTTATCAAGCATCATCTTGTATGAATTTTCATTTATAATAAATAAGTATTCATTTAGAAACAATAATAACATTCTGATGTGTTAAAGGAATAAATAGCATGACAAATCAGCCTAGCTGTCGTTTGGAAATTTGGAAACTTAAGAAATGAGTAAACAAGGTAAAATTAACACAAAACCAATGTATGAATCATGCAAAAACTATTATAATAGCAACTGTACCCAAATTTCTCACTGATGGGGAAATAGTATGTCCAATGTAATATCCTGCGAAATGTCCTACTCCAATAAAATGATGTAGTTTAAATCTGTATAAAGCAGAGTAAAGGTGTACGAGAATCCACAGATGTATAAAACAGTGACCCATTTTACTTACAAGTCCAGCTTATATACTTTTAAGTACCTTGAATGTAAAGTGTAACAAATTGTATATAGTCTTTGGCAGTTTTAACTTGACTTCCCTTGGACCACTCAAACGCTAGATTCATACAGAGCTTCATTACCAAAAGTGCTTGCTTGGGATTGCTTTTCAGGGTCAAAGGTCTAGGTCACTGTTACTATAAATAAAGATAAGTTTCTGTGCGATAATTCAAGTTTCCTTGGGCCGATCAAACTCAAACGTCACACAGTGTTTCCTTACAAAAAGTGCTTGCTTGGTATTGCTTTTCAGGATCAAAGGTCAAAGGTAGAGGTCACTGTTACTATAGATAGACAATCAGTTTCTGTGCAATATGTATGTATGTATGTTCACTTTAATATAATACTGAGTACCTACATTGTACAAAAAAGTTTCAATATCAACATGAATATTACATTTTGTGTTGATGCTGACAGACCTCTCAGTGTTGTGTTTATTTACATTGTATTGATGCTACTCTCAGTGTTGTGTTTATTTACATTGTATTGATGCTACTCTCAGTGTTGTGTTTATTTACATTGTATTGAAGCTACTCTCTGTGTTGTGTTTATTTACATTGTATTGATGCTACTCTCTGTGTTGTGTATATTTACATTGTATTGATGCTAACAGACCTCTCTGTGTTGTGTTTATTTACATTGTATTGAAGCTATTCTCAGTGTTGTGTTTTATTTACATTGTATTGAAGCTACTCTCTGTGTTGTGTTTATTTACATTGTATTGAAGCTATTCTCAGTGTTGTGTTTATTTACATTGTATTGATGCTACTCTCAGTGTTGTGTTTATTTACATTGTATTGATGCTAACAGACCTCTCTGTGTTGTGTTTATTTACATTGTATTGAAGCTATTCTCAGTGTTGTGTTTTATTTACATTGTATTGAAGCTATTCTCAGTGTTGTGTTTATTTACATTGTATTGATGCTAACAGACCTCTCTGTGTTGTGTTTATTTACATTGTATTGAAGCTATTCTCAGTGTTGTGTTTTATTTACATTGTATTGATGCTACTCTCAGTGTTGTGTTTATTTACATTGTATTGATGCTAACAGACCTCTCAGTGTTGTGTTTATTTACATTGTATTGAAGCTATTCTCAGTGTTGTGTTTTATTTACATTGTATTGATGCTACTCTCAGTGTTGTGTTTATTTACATTGTATTGATGCTACTCTCAGTGTTGTGTTTATTTACATTGTATTGATGCTAACAGACCTCTCAGTGTTGTGTTTATTTACATTGTATTGATGCTACTCTCTGTGTTGTGTTTATTTACATTGTATTGATGCTACTCTCAGTGTTGTGTTTATTTACATTGTATTGATGCTACTCTCTGTGTTGTGTTTATTTACATTGTATTGATGCTACTCTCAGTGTTGTGTTTATTTACATTGTATTGATGCTACTCTCAGTGTTGTGTTTATTTACATTGTATTGATGCTACTCTCAGTGTTGTGTTTATTTACATTGTATTGATGCTACTCTGTGTTGTGTTTATTTACATTGTATTGATGCTACTCTCAGTGTTGTGTTTATTTACATTGTATTGATGCTACTCTCAGTGTTGTGTTTATTAACACTGTATTGATGCTACACTCTGTGTTGTGTTTATTTACATTGTATTGATGCTAACAGACCTCTCAGTGTTGTTTTTATTTACATTGTATTGATGCTAACAGACCTCTCTGTGTTGTGTTTATTTACATTGTATTGATGCTACTCTCAGGGTTGTGTTTATTTACATTGTATTGATGCTACTCTCAGGGTTGTGTTTATTTACATTGTATTGATGCTAACAGACCTCTCAGTGTTGTGTTTATTTACATTGTATTGAAGCTAATCTCTGTGTTGTGTTTATTTACATTGTATTGATGCTACTCTCAGTGTTGTGTTTATTTACATTGTATTGATGCTACTCTCTGTGTTGTGTTTATTTACATTGTATTGATGCTAACAGACCTCTCAGTGTTGTTTTTATTTACATTGTATTGATGCTAACAGACCTCTCTGTGTTGTGTTTATTTACATTGTATTGATGCTACTCTCAGGGTTGTGTTTATTTACATTGTATTGATGCTACTCTCAGGGTTGTGTTTATTTACATTGTATTGATGCTAACAGACCTCTCAGTGTTGTGTTTATTTACATTGTATTGAAGCTAATCTCTGTGTTGTGTTTATTTACATTGTATTGATGCTACTCTCAGTGTTGTGTTTATTTACATTGTATTGATGCTAACAGACCTCTCAGTGTTGTGTTTATTTACATTGTATTGAAGCTAATCTCAGTGTTGTGTTTATTTACGTTGTATTGATGCTACTCTCAGTGTTGTGTTTATTTACATTGTATTGAAGCTAATCTCTGTGTTGTGTTTATTTACATTGTATTGATGCTAACAGACCTCTCAGTGTTGTGTTTATTTACATTGTATTGATGCTAACAGACCTCTCTGTGTTGTGTTTATTTACATTGTATTGATGCTACTCTCAGTGTTGTGTTTATTTACATTGTATTGAAGCTAATCTCTGTGTTGTGTTTATTTACATTGTATTGATGCTACTCTCTGTGTTGTGTTTATTTACATTGTATTGATGCTACTCTCTGTGTTGTGTATATTTACATTGTATTGATGCTACACTCAGTGTTGTGTTTATTTACATTTTATTGATGCTACTCTCAGTGTTGTGTTTATTTACATTGTATTGATGCTAATCTCTGTGTTGTGTTTATTTACATTGTATTGATGCTACTCTCTGCGTTGTGTTTATTTACATTGTATTGATGCTACTCTCTGTGTTGTGTTTATTTACATTGTATTGAAGCTACTCTCATTGTTGTGTTTATTTACATTGTATTGATGCTACTCTCATTGTTGTGTTTATTTACATTGTATTGATGCTAATCTCTGTGTTGTGTTTATTTACATTGTATTGAAGCTACTCTCATTGTTGTGTTTATTTACATTGTATTGATGCTACTCTCTGTGTTGTGTTTATTTACATTGTATTGATACTACTCTCAGTGTTGTGTTTATTAACACTGTATTGATGCTACACTCAGTGTTGTGTTTATTTACATTGTATTGATACTACTCTCTGCGTTGTGTTTATTTACATTGTATTGATGCTACTCTCTGTGTTGTGTTTATTATGTCCCCCAAACGAAGTGGGGGGACATATTGTTTTTGCTCGGTTTCTTATTATTATTATTATTATTATAATTATTATTCTTATTATTATTATTATTATTACAAGCTTTACCGAACATAATCTTACAGTGTGCTGGAATGATGAACGAATCAGCTGAAGGTAGCTAAACTAAACACTAATGCAAGAAACGCTGTTCGGCATTGGTTCAAAATGGGAGTAAAATGATGGGATAGCATGTTATTGTTGTGTTCGGTTATCTCATCAGTTGAGAAAACATAACATTCAATGGAATGTTACCAATTTCAACCCTCTAGATATGTTTCATACACTTTTCGAATATTCCGGAATTTACAAATCTGGGTGAATAAATTTGAAAGACAAGTTCATGAGTTGGCATTAAAATGAGCCACCAGAATCGCAGAGCCACTGGACTCTTTTGTTTCTCACATTGCCTGCATTCTGAACCATTCCACATATAAAATAAGCCGATATACGCAATATATGTATGCCAATTTTGATTTACCTTGACCAAACAATCTTGAAACTTGAACTTGTCCAAGACATATTAATCCTCTACATGTGTGTGAAGACGGTGAAAATCCATAAAGAAATAAAGCCCCTACAGTGCTGACAATCATTGTCTAAAAAAGCAAGTGACCTTGACCCGACAACCATGAAACTTGAACTTGCAACTTGTCAAAGATATTTTAACTCTGTATGTATAAGATTGTGTGGTTTGATGAAAATCCATTAGTAAAGGAAACCATTAGAGCGCTGACAATTATTTTCTAAAAATAGCCACAGTTAACTTGACCTTGACCTGATAACCCTAAAACTCCACTCATCAAAGATATTTTGATTTTTTATTAGTCCGTGTAGTTTGATGAAATCCATGAAGCAATGAAGCCACTAAAGTGCTGACAATGAATTTCTGAAAATAGCAACTGTGACCTTGACCTTACAACCCTTAAGATATTTTGATCTTGTGGAAATACTGTAAAACTGAAATACTTCGTGGTGTGGAAATTATCACTGCCAAAATGTTTTCCCATATGTACGGTACATTGTATCCACACGCGAAAATATTCGATACCATTCCATTTCTACAGTGGATAGTATATGTCACATTGCTAAACAGAAGACTAACAGCACAAACATTCCCACACTGCTAATAGTTTTGAGGCTGACTAAGCGAACAGGAGCACCACAAGCGGAGGCATGATGCTGATCATGCACCTGTCGTACCATATCGGAAGTATAATGGTATGTAAACACAAAAAAAGTTCTGACATGTTCTACATAATGCCCCAAATTGCATCAGATACAAAGTTCCAAAGGGCCATAACTCTGGTAAATATTGTCGAATCAAACTGTCAATCAGGAAAACACAACTTAATGTCATGGTGGTCAAGCCTAGCAAGTTTTAAAGTAATCGGTTGAAAACTGTAGGAGTAGATGTCCGGACAAATAAAAGTTTACGACTAACGGACGCACAAAGCCATACCATTATTTTTGAGAGGTGTATAAAAATTCTACTCCCAAGTTTGATGGAAAGGTATGAAAGAAAGAAAGAAGTGCTGACAAACTTCATTGGGCAGACAGATGGCTAGGAAAAGTATTTGTATTTCTACACCCCCCCCCCGCAACCCTGAAACATAAAGGATGAATTTATTTTTTGATAGATGACTTCATTCCGAGATAATTTTGCTAGTTTGCATGTCAAGTACTCTTTCCCGTTTATCATGACACAGTCGTGCTATATATTTGTACCAATGGGTTTAAGTAGTCCTTATGGTGGCCGAGTCGTTAAGGTGTTCCAACATTCTACCACTAGTCCTCCAACCCTGAGAACTTGCGAGTTCAAAACCAAAGCGAGGCAGTTGCCAGGTATTGACCGTAGGTCGGTGGTTTTTACTTGGGGTACTCAGGCTTTCCTCCACCTCCAAAACCTCCTTAAATGACCTGGCTGTTAATAGGACTTTAAAAAAAAACAAGGAATCGCAAACGATACAAATCCCCTCGAGTGCTAACACATGAACTCTGACGCAAAATGGGGGTCGGGGTTATTGCAGGACATTGTTATAACATCAGTTGTCATTTGCACTGAACTGCAATAGACATGGATGGGCTTATTATCAGGCATGGGCTAATTGCCAGATAAATATGATACATATTGTTATGCATTCAACAGTATCTGGTTACGCATCATACTAGCAACTTCATTTTCTGATAGTGATTATATTATGTGTGTATCTAAATGCATATATAAGCATTCTCCTTTGTTCAGAAGGTTTAATTGGCATATATATGAAGTTTGGTCAGGATTCATTAAAAAATGAATTCGCAACAGCACGGACAAATATTTTCTATCATTAGTAACAGTGACCTTGACCTTAACCTTGGCGCCCTAAAACACAAACTCGTTCGAGGTATTCCCATGCTGGACCCATATATGAAGTTTGGTCAGGATCTGTTCAGGAATGAAGTCGCAAGAGTGCTGACAAAGATTTTCTATAAATAGTAACGCTGACCTTATCCTTGTCTTTGGCACCCTGAAACACGAACTCATTCGAAGTATTCCCATGCTGGACCTGTATATGAAGTTTGGTGAGGATCCGTTCAGAAATGAAGTTGCAAGAGTGCTGACAAAGATTTTCTATAAATAGTAACGGTGACTTCGACCTTGACCTTGGCACCCTGAAACACGAACTCGTTCAAGGTATGACCATGCTGGACCTATATATGAAGTTTGGTCAGAATCCGTTCAAAAATGAAGTCGCAGAGTGCTGACAAAAAGTGAACATACGTACGTACGTACTTTCGTGCTTATGTACGTACGAACGGAACGGTATATCCCATCCCCGACTTTTCGTCGCAAGGGGATAATAAACCAAGCCTCATAACTAGAAATGACTGTGGGACATAAATGCCCCCCTTTCCCCGTATGAAATTAGTTCTACATGCTTAATTATTACACATGTGAAGTTTGATAACAATCAGATCAGTAGTTATTTAAATAATCTGGTTACATTACCATGGGACGGGACAGACATGGATACACTATATGTCCCCCCCCCCCCCTTCCATTTCATGACGGGGGCATTAAATTCATGTAAACATTGTATTTGTCATAAATCATATTTCGTGCGGTTGACTACAAGGAATTAGCGTGAAATAGTTTTCTCTAATGGATCGCCCGATAGGTGGCTCACCTGTAGTGTCATGTTGGGCACATGCAGCTGGTGAGCTGGCAAGTCAGTTCAGGGCAACGTACCGGTCAAGACGGGTCAATTTTAATTTTCCCCTGATTTATGAATCTTAGGCAAAACAATGAAAGAAAATCCCCTTCAAAGGAGAAGCTGGGTGATTCAAGCAAAACAATTCTTATCAATGTTTTTTTCTTCAAAAGTTTTGCACATACAGTAAAACCTCGTTATATCGCCACCTTCTGTTCTCAGCGATGTTGGCGATATAACGAGTTTGGCGGTATATCAGGTTCAAAAATTTGAAAAATTCAATACTCTCGGAGATTTCCTTCACCAACACGAACTTGGATGCAAAAATTTTAAATGCCGGCATCGAGTCGGCCTTTGATGATGATGAGGAGAGGGATG
Organism: Mimachlamys varia; assembly: GCA_947623455.1. Taxonomy (NCBI): domain Eukaryota; kingdom Metazoa; phylum Mollusca; class Bivalvia; order Pectinida; family Pectinidae; genus Mimachlamys; species Mimachlamys varia. The sequence continues at coordinate 54,001,125 of OX392527.1, forward strand.
TTTTTTTCCGCGAATTTGAATGGTTTCATGATAATGTTTTCATCATAACTTCCAAAACTTACCAGTAGAAAGACAACAAAGGAATAGCCATGGTTCCTTGATTCCATGTGTGTGCACGCGGTCACCTGTCAGTCGGCAGTCAGTCACGTAACAATAACATTTCAACGCGTCTTTCTGACTTCAGTTTGGCGATATCAATGAGGTCATGATAGTGCTATTTTAACCATTTGTTCTGGAAATATTATGGCGGATGGCGATAGGTGAGTTTGGCGGTAAAACGGGTGCATTAATGTGGATGGAAATCCGTTCTGAATAAATTCATGGCGATAAGCGGGTTTGGCGGTATAACGGGTGGCGATATAACAGGGTTTTACTGCATATATAGATTTAGTTGTCTTCTGTAGCTTATTATCATATTGTGACCCATTTCTTTGTATACAAGGGAGGTAATTCAAGAAAAAATAATCTAATTATCTCCCTTTCCACTCAAAATGCAATATTCACAAAGAAAAAATAGAATTATCAGTCGTAAAGTATTTATTTTTTGGAATCTGGAAATAATACAAGAAGACTTCCTTTCATATAAAATTAAATGATTAATTTTAGCTTAACTTTAACCTTGAAATATGGCACAGACCTACATTATAACATTTTCAAATATAAAATGCAGTTATATAGTGTATTCATTTACTCAAAATTATGTAATATTTTCACTGAAACTCAATATATGAACAATAACCGCAGAAATGCTTTTCATTTGAGTATGAAAGCAAAATCTTTTCCGACGTAACTCCTGGTCTATTGATGACATTTTGCATTAAACATTGTTCTATGAGAGTCTTTTAAGGTTGCTTTGCTTCCGATATCATGGAGAATATCCCTGGATCAAGTTTATCTGAATTGCATATTGTTACCTTTATTGAGATGCATTTTTGTTTTAAAGAAAATGTAGACTTCATAGCACTGGTGTTATTCCTAATCCAGTCCCTCTGTACCCCATGTGATTTAGTTACACCTCCAGGAGAAAGCAGGGCATTTCCATTCACCTGAGAAAAAAAATATTATCAACATATAGTTTCCAAATTTCCACATATATACATATCCAAAATTGACAATAGACAGCTATACGAGTACTTAGGAAATGTATATTGACCCAAGATATGTTTGTAAAACACTAAACTTTAATCTTCATATAGATCTTGACCCTTACCTAAAGAGAAGTATTGACCTTGACATTTCTCTTTACAAAATATGAAGTGTTTATCGTGTAAAATTCAGACAAATTTTATCAGAAAATTACAAATGAAATTTGGCTCAGGTCATGATCAGTCAGTATAAAAATAAATACAAATCGTACAAAAAATTTAAGATATACATTATACAGAGACAACTTTTTGGAGAAATTGCACTAAACTGAGGGTATCTATGAAGTCAACACTAACCTTGTTCAGCCGACTGTGTCCTTCATTCTTTTGCATCCAAGCAGAAGATACTCTTGCTTCCAAAGCCTTGGTCCAATCATAAAACCTGTAGAAAGTGATAATGTTATATAGAGTTGCAAATAATTTATGAATTTCCATTTTCTCTACTTTGATACACAAAAAAATATGAAAAAATATGTGGTATTGATCAAAAGTAGGCAAAATAATCAAATACCCTTACCCTACCACTTTACATTGACTAAACCGGCCGCTGTGTAATAAGAATTCCTGTCTAATATGGCCAAGTACTCCAAGAACTTATACAGTACTTTATACCTCTACAAACCAACACTTGTTTAAACAACAGACTAATAGTTTTGGTCCAAATGACTTTGGGTTTAGACAGCTGGTTTAACTGTATATAGTTGAATTAAAATAAAATGTTTTTCACACAGTCTCATTGTAATAAGAGTAAACTAAGAGTGAATGTACTGGTACAAGTCAGTTTTATAGATATAATCTATATACAATTTTGACTAACTCTACAAACCTGTCCAATTAACATTGCATCTATGTTTTGAAACTGTCTCGGACCTTCCCAGATGATACTGGCACACACTACAGCTTCTTGTTTTAAAGTCAAAGTCCACAATCTTTCCAGTGTTGACACCAATAAGACCTGAAATTTAAACAATATAAGTTATCTCCCTTTATTTTGTTAACTACAACAAAACTACCCCTTATAATTATCAGTCACAGGGACATGTTACAATTAAAATGTATTTATAAAATGTTAAGGAGTATCTATAAACACAGACTCCTGCCATTTTAAACTTGTAAACATTTTAGGCATATCTGCAATAAAATTCAACTTTAAGAAAATAAATGTATTGAAGCCAATAATTGAATATCTCACATATTTTTTTAAAATAAACTTTTATTGTAACTCATCCCTCTGCTTGTACATTATATTGCAGATCAGATATATAGAGGTTACACAACGAGTGGTTGTTGGATATGGAATTTATTTCACTCGAGTTTATTATTTTTTAAATGTTACAAAAGACATGAGCTTTAGCGAGTGTCTTTTGTAACTTTTAAAAAATAATTAACGAGAGTGAAATAAATTTCATATCCAATAACCACGAGTCGTGTGAATTGTTTCTACCACAATAATATTAAGTCGCAGGAGCAGTGTTGTTTTTTGTGAACCGCGTAATATTTGCGCGAAAACACATCATCTCGTATATATTCCCGCGAAATTGTGACAACGTCAACAATCGATGACGACGTCAACAATCAGCACGTTGCATTGAACCACATGATTTCCGGTCAAAGTTCAACTTCTCAACCAATCAAAAGACCGGAAGGTCATATTCCTTTAGTGGTATATAACATATATTTATCCAACAGTCAGCCCGTTTATACAATGGTCTGGGAGTTGAATAACACAGGGTATTGCTGTAGAAATATTAATTAGAACACTTCAGACTTAAAACTGCAGACCTGAGTTGGGTCAGACTAAGCTTTTTCTAATACATGTATACAAAACAAAATGTATATATTCATTTAATAGAAGAGTACCAGCCTTAGTCCAAAGGGTTCGGACTCTCTGACCCGCTAAATATTTGGACGACAGCTGGCGGGTGTGAGAGTCAGAATTCCTCCTTAGTTAAAAAAGTGGAAATTTTACCGACCCGTGCACGGGTCGCCTTTTAAGCCGTGTTTTATAATATGAAACATTTTCCATCACATGTAAATTAAGTATCAATGGAAAGAACATATTTTTCTTCCAACCTACACATTTAATCAAGTCACAGGGGATAGTAAACCAACTGTCGTCATCCATTTCTAAAAAATAACCAGTTTCCTGACATCTGTTTGAAAATGGCCGCCGCCTAACGTCACATGATCAAAAATGGTTAGGCAGAAAGTAATTCTCGCGGGATCTCGTGACGCGCGGCCATTTTCAAACAGATGACAGGGAACTTGTTATTTTTTAGAAATGGGAGGCATTGAACAGCTAGTTTACGACCTCATGTGACTTGATTAAATGTGTAGGTTAGTAGAAAAATATCTGCTCTTTCCATTGATACCTAGTTTACATGTGATCGAAAATGTTTTATATTGTAAAACACAGCTTAAACAGTGACCTGTGCACGGTCGGTAAAATTTCCACTTTTTAACTAAGGGGGAATTCTGACTCTCGCACCAGCCTGTCGTCAAATATTTAGCGGGTCAGAGAGTCAGAACCCTTCGCACTACACCAGCCTAGGCAGACAAAGCCACACCATACAGTGTAGAATCATATTCATACTCTATATTCATGAATAAACCTATAAATGCTTCATAAATTATGTTGTGTAGCGGATCTAGAAAGGATCGATCAGATAGCTCAATTGGTTGAGCATGCCATCCGTCTAGAGTTCAGAAGATCCTGGGTTCAAACCCCAGTCTGACCGTGCATTTTTCCTCTCCTGTTTAATTATATATATTGTTTGAAAAGGAAAACCTCAAGTAGGTCTGTCTGCTTAAATGGAATAGAGACGGACATAATTCTTTTCAGCTAATTATTTGAATTCAGCTATTTTCATCTTTAAATTAAGAAATTTTGTGGCCGGGCCGGGAATTGAACCCAGGACTCTCACTTGGAAGGCAAACGTTCTAACCATTGAGCCAAAAGTCTGAACATTAGGCTCGAGGGCCTAACGCTGCCTAATTTTACCACAGAAATATCATTTATTTATTGACTTGATATACACAAATAATACCCGTTTTGGGTGCTCCCAATTCTTTCTAAGAAATTCAGCTATTTTTCTTTGGTTCAAAAGCATGCCTATAAGCCTGTAGACTGTAGTATTGTAGATTTGAACACATTTTTGATTGAAAAGGAAATCGAACCTGGGCATGCAGCCTTGCAGGGACAAAAATATCGAATTAATCGACCATGGGTGAATTATCTTGTTATACATGTAGAAGTTGTGACAGATGTAGATTAGATCTTAATTTTTAAGTATTGTTAGTTTGTTACCTACCTAAATTGTACATGTAGATAACTGTTGAATCGGTGTCAAAACTTTAGTTTGGAGTTCTTTTTCCTGTGGGGTCCAAGTTGCTGACACACACTGCTCGGACATGTTATGTACGTAATGGTAACTTACATTGCCTTACCGTAAATTATCTCGACAACAAAACCTCAGATTTATATTTTTCAGTTTGTTTTCCCGAAAAGTACATGTATACAGTACTGTCAACTCAACCCCACATGCACTAGTACTTCGTCCGTCAAACCATGACCTTGGCCTTCTTTGATTGATGTCGTGTTTCTTTTTGTTGATCAGATGCACCTGTTCCGATCTTTTTAATAGCCTCTTTGTTGGCTAGTCTTCCTTTGAGCCTGATGCGACTCTGGTTTCGTCTGGCTGCCATGCATATTGTTTACCGCGGCTACGTATACCTGATCATGACCTGTGCTTCCGGTTCTATTTTTATACGAGCAATCACATGACTTTCCGAAACACGTCACCATTACTTGTTCCCGCGTTCAATGTCGATTCGCAAAAAAAAGATAAGAAATGCTTTTTCAATATTGAAAACGATAATAAAAATATAACTTAAGCATCAGTATGTTAAAGAATAAATCCTGATATGAATAAAATAGGTTGTTGCTCAATAGTCCAAACAATTAAGGGTTTAAAAAATGTAGAAAATGTTTGATTTCGTACCATGTTGATATTCCTATAATTAGTCGAATGGCGGCCGTGAAAATGAGCAGAAATGGGCCAAATTTAGCGGAAAATGCCGTTTTAAGGTACTTTCTGGTTATTTAACACAACCGAGACCTTGATTTTTGTTCTTAGAATAACATTTGCCTTCAGAAAATGTATTTCATTTGGAAATTGGTCCAAACAAGAGCTAATTATTATTATTATGTAAGATTATGTTTTAATTATTATTCTTGTTTCTTCCACTTTCTTCCGCCGCGGAGGTTTCCGACCGTTTTCTCAAAAACTACTGGACGGATCTTCACGAAACTTCACACACATACTCATTAGGGGCGGGGTGTGTGAAAACGGGTTGTTTTTTCGCGACCGGAAGTCCAAGATGGCCGCCAGAGCTAATTTCCGGTTTTCAAAATTCAGTCTCCGATTTCAGTAAAAATTGGTACATGGGTGTTTTAAGGGATGCTGAATAACATGGTAACATTTTCGTAAAGTTTGGTTGCCACCGAAACGAAAATGGAGGCCTCTGATTGGTCGAAATTTATATATTGTCCGATTTCAATGAAATTTAATATATATGTGTAGTATTACACCAACAACATTGTCGTCACATCCGTTTCATGATTCGTCAACATGGCCGCTATTTCCTGGCTTCTGATTGGTCGAAATTTCTATATTGTCCGATTTCAATGAAATTTAATATATTTGTGTAGTATTACACCAACAACATTGTCGTAACCTCCGTTTCGTGATTCGTCAACATGGCCGCTATTTCCTGGCTTCTGATTGGTCGAAATTTATATATTGTCCGATTTCAATGAAATTTTATATATAACTGTAGTAGGACACCACGGACATTGTCGTAACCTCCGTTTCGTGATTTGTCAACATGGCCGCTATTTCCTGGCTTCTGATTGGTCGAAATGTATATATTGTCCGATTTCAATGAAATTTTATATATAACTGTAGTAGGACACCACGGACATTGTCGTAACCTCCGTTTCTTAATTCGTCAACATGACCGCTGATATATGGGGTGTCAGCTATATTTCCATTGTGAGTTCATTGGGCTCATCAGTTCCGACCAAAGGGGTAGTTTGGGGGACATCTGTAATGGTACACCATTACAATAAGCACTTGTTTACATTGTATTGATGCTACTCTCTGTGTTGTGTTTATTTACATTGTATTGATGCTACACTCAGTGTTGTGTTTATTTACATTGTATTGATACTACTCTCAGTGTTGTGTTTATTTACATTGTATTGATGCTACTCTCAGTGTTGTGTTTATTTACATTGTATTGATGCTACTCTCTGTGTTGTGTTTATTTACATTGTATTGATGCTACACTCTGTGTTGTGTTTATTTACATTGTATTGATGCTAACAGACCTCTCAGGGTTGTGTTTATTTACATTGTATTGATGCTACTCTCTGTGTTGTGTTTATTTACATTGTATTGATGCTAACAGACCTCTCAATGTTGTGTTTATTTACATTGTATTGATGCTACTCTCAGTGTTGTGTTTATTTACATTGTATTGATACTAAACTCTGTGTTGTGTTTATTTACATTGTATTGAAGCTAATCTCTGTGTTGTGTTTATTTACATTGTATTGATGCTACTCTCTGTGTTGTGTTTATTTACATTGTATTGAAGCTAATCTCTGTGTTGTGTTTATTTACATTGTATTGATGCTACTCTCAATGTTGTGTTTATTTACATTGTATTGATGCTAACAGACCTCTCAGTGTTGTGTTTATTTACATTGTATTGAAGCTAATCTCTGTGTTGTGTTTATTTACATTGTATTGATGCTACTCTCTGTGTTGTGTTTATTTACATTGTATTGATGCTACTCTCTGTGTTGTGTTTATTTACATTGTATTGATGCTAACAGACCTCTCAGTGTTGTGTTTATTTACATTGTATTGATGCTAACAGACCTCTCAGTGTTGTGTTTATTTACATTGTATTGATGCTAACAGACCTCTCTGTGTTGTGTTTATTTACATTGTATTGATGCCAACAGACCTCTCTGTGTTGTGTTTATTTACATTGTATTGATGCTACTCTCAGTGTTGTGTTTTATTTACATTGTATTGATGCTAACAGACCTCTCAGTGTTGTTTTTATTTACATTGTATTGATGCTACTCTCTGTGTTGTGTTTATTTACATTGTATTGATGCCAACAGACCTCTCTGTGTTGTGTTTATTTACATTGTATTGATGCTACTCTCTGTGTTGTGTTTATTTACATTGTATTGATGCTAACAGACCTCTCTGTGTTGTGTTTATTTACATTGTATTGATGCCAACAGACCTCTCTGTGTTGTGTTTATTTACATTGTATTGATGCTACTCTCTGTGTTGTGTTTATTTACATTGTATTGATGCTAACAGACCTCTCAGTGTTGTGTTTATTTACATTGTATTGATGCTAACAGACCTCTCAGTGTTGTTTTTATTTACATTGTATTGATGCTAACAGACCTCTCTGTGTTGTGTTTATTTACATTGTATTGATGCTACTCTCTGTGTTATATTTATAGTGCTGCCACTGTTGATGTCCCAGACCACCGGGCCAGACCTTTTCCTCCGACATGGGACCATACTGGCTGTAGCAGAAATCACACATGCTTTGGGCAAGCTGGTCACTCAACAGAATAGGTACTGATACAAATATATTAAATTTGGCTGTATATATAATCAACACTGTATTTAAAGATAGATGATCTGATGACAGACAGATTATCACATCAGTCACATCATTCTAAAAATCATTCTACAACTCTTGTCTTAGCAGAACCATATACCAGTTATAAGGACTTGAAACTTGAAAAAATCCAGATGCTCTTCCCTATGGAGCACTTCTTTGCTTTCTATATATATATGTGATTTCCAACACCCAGAGGTACCAACAACCTTTACAGATGTTTTACATTCTTTGTTGTTGTCATTTTAAGTGATGAATCTTAACTTGCGGCTCTATTTTACAGATCTATAACAGATGTTATTGATACAGAAGTCATTGATGGGCTGCGAGGAATCGCCAAAAAGGTCAGTGTTCATTCACAAAGGTAACAATTACTCAGATCCATAGTCTTTACCAAGTGACATTTAAGAATAAGTGTCTATCATATTGGAAGTGTTTAAAACTGAAATTACAACTTTTTTCAAATCTGAAATCTATAAATTGTAATTTAAACAGGTTTATAAACAATACACATTATTAAAACTTCAAGATTAGACCTCCTACAGGAGGACAAGAGATTGTTATTGAAAGCTGAAATCAGGGATGCTCAACCCTTGCAGCACCAGCAACTATTTAATAATATTCTCTACAGCCTGAGAAAATAAACTTTTAATTGTAAAACGAGAAAAGCTAGTTCTGTAGCACAGCTGATGAACTAACTATAGTAGTGTATGACCTGTTGATTTCAGCTGCATGATGTTGAACTTTTCCGAGGCATGGGAGGGGAACTCATGCGGAAAGCAGGTAGGGTACTACTTAAATCTTGTTATCTTGGCAAATTATGTTTCCTTTTCAACCCAAATACTCAGTTTGAGTGAGTGACCTGTGTTAGAGTGAGTGACCTGTGGTAGAGTGAGTGACCTGTGTTAGAGTGAGTGACCTGTGGTAGAGTGAGTGACCTGTGGTAGAGTGAGTGACCTGTGTTAGAGTGAGTGACCTGTGGTAGAGTGAGTGACCTGTGTTAGAGTGAGTGACCTGTGGTAGAGTGAGTGACCTGTGTTAGAGTGAGTGACCTGTGGTAGAGTGAGTGACCTGTGGTAGAGTGAGTGACCTGTGGTAGAGTGAGTGACCTGTGGTAGAGTGAGTGACCTGTGTTAGAGTGAGTGACCTGTGGTAGAGTGAGTGACCTGTGTTAGAGTGAGTGACCTGTGGTAGAGTGAGTGACCTGTGGTAGAGTGAGTGACCTGTGGTAGAGTGAGTGACCTGTGTTAGAGTGAGTGACCTGTGTTAGAGTGAGTGACCTGTGGTAGAGTGAGTGACCTGTGGTAGAGTGAGTGACCTGTGGTAGAGTGAGTGACCTGTGGCAGTTACTATGTTACCATAAACTGCTGTGTCTCTTGATAGCTTTGTGTCATCTGTCATCACTATTACTTGTCAAGAATGAATGGTTTTGAAAGTTTGGATAAGAAAGCAAAGCCTGTCATAGATGACTGGAAATTATTAAAGAGTTAAAATTCAAAGAGGTAATTTAGTGAAACCATATTCTTAGCTCACCTGAGCTGGTGTCTGTCCATCGTCCGTCAACTTTTCCTGAATTGATTTCAACCCCATTTGGTCAGAAACATTATTTGGGGACAGCAAACAGATTTTGCATAAATGGTGACTGACTTCCATGGGGCCTGAGGGGCGGGGCCCTATAAGGAGAATAGAGGTAAAGTATTTTAAATCACTACTATAGTCATAAAGTACTGAATGGATTCCAACCCCATTTGGTCAGAAACATTATTTGGGGACAACAAACAGTCAGATTTTGCATAAATGGTGACTGACCAGTCCCTGGGGCTGGAGGGGTGTGGCCCAAATTGGGAAATAGAGGTGAAGTAAATCCATACTTGTTTATCTTGGATTTGTTTGTGAGTCTCACCTGTTAACAATATAAAGAATTGCTGATCATAAAGAGATGACCACAATCCTGATATCATGATTGGTTCCTGGGTGAGCCACGCCATTGCAGACTTAACTCCTGAGTCATAAATTTAAACAGTTGCAGTTGTTATCCCCACTCCAAAACTATAAATACAATTGCTGGGCATTAAGAGACGATCACAAACATGATTTAAGATTTGATCCCAGGACCTGTTACACCCTTGCAGACTCAACTCCTGAGTTATAACTTTTAAACGGTTGAGATCCCTATCCCAAAACTATATAAACAATTGCTGGGCATTAAGAGACGATCACAAACATGATTTAAGATTTGATCCCAGGACCTGTTACACCCTTGCAGACTCAACTCCTGAGTTATAACTTTTAAACGGTTGAGATCCCTATCCCAAAACTATATAAACAATTGCTGGGCATTAAGAGACGATCACAAACATGATTTAAGATTTGATCCCAGGACCTGTTACACCCTTGCAGACTCAACTCCTGAGTTATAACTTTTAAACGGTTGAGATCCCTATCCCAAAACTATATAAACAATTGCTGGGCATTAAGAGACGATCACAAGCATGATTTAAGATTGGTCTTGTGGTATGCCACACCCTAAATTGCAGACTTTATTTCTGTGTCATAACTTTTAAATGATTGACATCACCATTTGAAAACTATACAGTTGCTGGGCATAAAGAGACAAACACAATCATGATATTATTGTTAATATATTAACATACAACTGAATATTTTTAGATTTTGGTTTTGTAAGAAATTAGAGATTTCTTTCTAAAGTAAATTTTACCAGTCCGGATTTATTTACTGACATAGCTTGCATCACCGTTGTATTGTTATTGTTGCAGTGATGTGTTTGATTGAGAAGTTGTCTCTGTCAAAGCTGCCCTATCACAGAGATCCAATCATTGGTAAGTACTGTCAAAGCTACCCTATCACAGAGATCCAATCATTGGTAAGTACTGTCAAAGCTACCCTATGACAGAGATCAAAACTACCTTCCCATGGAGGTCCAATCATTGGTAAGTACTGTCAAAGCTACCCTATCACAGAGATCCAATCATTGGTAAGTACTGTCAAAGCTACCCTATCACGGAAATCCAGTCATTGGTAAGTACTGTCAAAGCTACCCTATCACAGAGATCCAATCATTGGTAAGTACTGTCAAAGCTACCCTATCACAGAGATCCAATCATTGGTAAGTACTGTCAAAGCTACCCTATCACAGAGATCCAATCATTGGTAAGTACTGTCAAAGCTACCCTATCACGGAGATCCAATCATTGGTAAGTACTGTCAAAGCTACCCTATCACAGAGATCCAATCATTGGTAAGTACTGTCAAAGCTACCCTATCACGGAAATCCAGTCATTGGTAAGTACTGTCAAAGCTACCCTATCACAGAGATCCAATCATTGGTAAGTACTGTCAAAGCTACCCTATCACGGAAATCCAGTCATTGGTAAGTACTGTCAAAGCTACCCTATCACAGAGATCCAATCATTGGTAAGTACTGTCAAAGCTACCCTATCACAGAGATCCAATCATTGGTAAGTACTGTCAAAGCTACCCTATCACAGAGATCCAGTCATTGGTAAGTACTGTCAAAGCTACCCTATCACAGAGATCCAATCATTGGTAAGTACTGTCAAAGCTACCCTATCACGGAAATCCAGTCATTGGTAAGTACTGTCAAAGCTACCCTATCACAGAGATCCAATCATTGGTCAGTACTGTCAAAGCTACCCTATCACAGAGATCAAAACTACCTTCCCATGGAGGTCCAATCATTGGTAAGTACTGTCAAAGCTACCCTATCACGGAGATCCAGTCATTGGTAAGTACTGTCAAAGCTACCCTATCACGGAGATCCAATCATTGGTAAGTACTGTCAAAGCTACCCTATCACGGAGATCCAGTCATTGGTAAGTACTGTCAAAGCTACCCTATCACGGAGATCCAATCATTGGTAAGTACTGTCAAAGCTACCCTATCACAGAGATCCAATCATTGGTAAGTACTGTCAAAGCTACCCTATCACAGAGATCCAATCATTGGTAAGTACTGTCAAAGCTACCCTATCACGGAGATCCAATCATTGGTAAGTACTGTCAAAGCTACCCTATCACGGAGATCCAATCATTGGTAAGTACTGTCAAAGCTACCCTATCACAGAGATCCAATCATTGGTAAGTACTGTCAAAGCTACCCTATGACAGAGATCAAAACTACCTTCCCATGGAGGTCCAATCATTGGTAAGTACTGTCAAAGCTACCCTATCACAGAGATCCAATCATTGGTAAGTACTGCCAAAGCTACCCTATCACAGAGATCAAAACTTCCTTCCCATGGAGGTCCAATCATCGGTAATTATGCTAAATCAGTAAAGTAACTCTGTATACCAAAGCATGACTACTGAAATACCTTGAGAAAACCCATGTGTTCTGGCCTAGCTGGCCACCCTATAACTTTTCATGTCAGAATGTGGAATCGAACCCTGCCTGCCTTGGTGAATACATGTAGACTCAAATGTAGAAACCAGAAACCAACTTCATAGGGCCAAAGGTTAAAAAAGAAGAGTGTTTCATGCTTGATACAAAGTTCAAGTACTATAATTATAAAATGTCATTGGCCAAAAATAGAACAACAGTTACGTGTCATTGGCCAAAAATAGAACAACAGTTACATGTCATTGGCCACAAATAGAACAACCGTTACATGTCATTGGCCAAAAATAGACCAACAGTTACATGTCATTGGCCACAAATAGAACAACCGTTACATGTCATTGGCCAAAAATAGACCAACAGTTACAATTGTCATTGGCCAAAAATAGAACAACCGTTACATGTCATTGGCCAAAAATAGACCAACAGTTACAATTGTCATTGGCCACAAATAGAACAACCGTTACATGTCATTGGCCAAAAATAGAACAACCGTTACATGTCATTGGCCAAAAATAGAACAACCGTTACATGTCATTGGCCAAAAATAGAACAACCGTTACATGTCATTGGCCAAAAATAGAACAACCGTTACATGTCATTGGCCAAAAATAGAACAACCGTTACATGTCATTGGCCAAAAATAGACCAACAGTTACATGTCATTGGCCAAAAATAGAACAACCGTTACATGTCATTGGCCAAAAATAGAACAACCGTTACATGTCATTGGCCAAAAATAGAACAACCGTTACATGCCCGTCTTACAGTCAACAGAAGATATTTTTCTCTTGTTTTTTGCAGAATTGTGGCAGAGGATTATTGATGAATGTCTACACCATGTTGAACCAGAAATCCAGGTAAGAACCTTTCTATGTTGTTCATACAGATAAACAGTCTTTCTTTTTGTTCTGTTTTACATACCATATCTTTCAGCATGGGAACTTATAGGAACAAGTCTGCTATAGTTTAAATATTCATTATTTGTGGTAAAGTTCATTAAAGGAAATCTTTCTGGGATACTTGGAAAACCAAATCATCATATTAAGATGTATGGAATATAAAGCTGTGGTAAGACTCATTGTGAGGAGGTACCATATCTTTATGTATTCTAACTCATTGTGAGGAGGTACCATATCTTTATGTATTCTAAGTCATTGTGAGGAGGTACCATATCTTTATGTATTCTAAGTCATTGTGAGGAGGTACCATATCTTTATGTATTCTAAGTCATTGTGAGGAGGTACCATATCTTTATGTATTCTAAGTCATTGTGAGGAGGTACCATATCTTTATGTATTCTAAGTCATTGTGAGGAGGTACCATATCTTTATGTATTCTAAGTCATTGTGAGGAGGTACCATATCTTTATGTATTCTAAGTCATTGTGAGGAGGTACCATATCTTTATGTATTCTAAGTCATTGTGATGAGGTACCATATCTTTATGTATTCTAAGTCATTGTGAGGAGGTACCATATCTTTATGTATTCTAACTAGTTGTGAGGAGGTACCATATCTTTATGTATTCTAACTAGTTGTGAGGAGGTACCATATCTTTATGTATTCTAACGCATTGTGAGGAGGTACCATATCATTATGTATTCTAAGTCATTGTGAGGAGGTACCATATCTTTATGTATTCTAACTAGTTGTGAGGAGGTACCATATCTTTATGTATTCTAAGTCATTGTGAAGAGGTACCATATCTTTATGTATTCTAAGTCATTGTGAAGAGGTACCATATCTTTATGTATTCTAAGTCATTGTGAAGAGGTACCATATCTTTATGTATTCTAAGTCATTGTGAAGAGGTACCATATCTTTATGTATTCTAAGTCATTGTGAAGAGGTACCATATCTTTATGTATTCTAAGTCATTGTGAAGAGGTACCATATCTTTATGTATTCTAAGTCATTGTGAAGAGGTACCATATCTTTATGTATTCTAAGTCATTGTGAAGAGGTACCATATCTTTATGTATTTTAAGTCATTGTGAGGAGGTACCATATCTTTATGTATTCTAAGTCATTGTGAAGAGGTACCATATCTTTATGTATTCTAAGTCATTGTGAGGAGGTACCATATCTTTATGTATTCTAACTAGTTGTGAGGAGGTACCATATCTTTATGTATTCTAACTAGTTGTGAGGAGGTACCATATCTTTAGGTATTCTAACTAGTTGTGAGGAGGTACCATATCTTTATGCATTCTAACACATTGTGAGGAGGTACCATATCTTTATGTATTCTAAGTCATTGTGAGGAGGTACCATATCTTTATGTATTCTAAGTCATTGTGAAGAGGTACCATATCTTTATGTATTCTAAGTCATTGTGAAGAGGTACCATATCTTTATGTATTCTAAGTCATTGTGAAGAGGTACCATATCTTTATGTATTCTAAGTCATTGTGAAGAGGTACCATATCTTTATGTATTCTAAGTCATTGTGAGGAGGTACCATATCTTTATGTATTCTAAGTCATTGTGAGGAGGTACCATATCTTTATGTATTCTAACTCATTGTGAAGAGGTACCATATCTTTATGTATTCTAACTAGTTGTGAGGAGGTACCATATCTTTATGTATTCTAAGTCATTGTGAAGAGGTACCATATCTTTATGTATTCTAAGTCATTGTGAAGAGGTACCATATCTTTATGTATTCTAACTAGTTGTGAGGAGGTACCATATCTTTATGTATTCTAAGTCGTTGTGAGGAGGTACCATATCTTTATGTATTCTAAGTCATTGTGAAGAGGTACCATATCTTTATGTATTCTAAGTCATTGTGAGGAGGTACCATAACTTTATGTATTCTAAGTCATTGTGAAGAGGTACCATATCTTTATGTATTCTAAGTCATTGTGAGGAGATACCATATCTTTATGTATTCTAAGTCATTGTGAGGAGGTACCATATCTTTATGTATTCTAAGTCATTGTGAGGAGGTACCATATCTTTATGTATTCTAAGTCATTGTGAGGAGGTACCATATCTTTATGTATTCTAACTCATTGTGAGGAGGTACCATATCTTTATGTATTCTAACTAGTTGTGAGGAGGTACCATATCTTTATGTATTCTAAGTCATTGTGAGGAGGTGAGGAGGTACCATATCTTTATGTATTCTAACTCGTTGTGAGGAGGTACCATATCTTTATGTATTCTAACACATTGTGAGGAGGTACCATATCTTTATGTATTCTAACTCGTTGTGAGGAGGTACCATATCTTTATGTATTCTAAGTTGTTGTGAGGAGGTACCATATCTTTATGTATTCTAACTCGTTGTGAGGAGGTACCATATCTTTATGTATTCTAAGTCATTGTGAGGAGGTACCATATCTTTATGTATTCTAACACATTGTGAGGAGATGAGGAGGTACCATATCTTTATGTATTCTAACTCATTGTGAGGAGGTACCATATCTTTATGCATTCTAACACATTGTGAGGAGGTACCATATCTTTATGTATTCTAAGTCATTGTGAGGAGGTACCATATCTTTATGTATTCTAAGTCATTGTGAGGAGGTACCATATCTTTATGTATTCTAAGTCATTGTGAGGAGGTACCATATCTTTATGTATTCTAAGTCATTGTGAGGAGGTACCATATCTTTATGCATTCTAACACATTGTGAGGAGGTACCATATCTTTATGTATTCTAACTTGTTGTGAGGAGGTACCATATCTTTATGTATACTGTACAAACATTTATAACTTGTCCTGGTAGCCACAAGTTTTCTTACATGGTAGGTGTGCATTAACAAAACAAAAAGATACCACAAAGTTTTTATGCTTTACACCAATTTTCATTCCAGGAGGTGGCTGTGGCAGCCATTCCAGCATTCTTTCAAGAATATTACTCGGACAGTAAAGGAGAAGCCATCCCCGACAAACAAGGTAAACAATCTTGGGCCATCGTTGATATAATTATACAGGATGTGTTATTGTTTTTACAACAAGGAAACCAACAGAATGTAATACATGTGCACTAAAAATATATTTTTATGAATTTCTGATTTTGTTTTCGTTAAATTTTTGTTGGTTTTATTTTTCAGAAAATGTAATAAGCAAATATCTTGAAGAACTCAAAAGTCCCGTGGAAGTATCTAGGTATGTTTGTAGTGTTGATTTGTCAGTCAGGAGTTCTGAGTATTGAAAGTGACATTTACAGATCTTAAGTAGGATAACTAACATTTCTTTGAAAGAGGAGTTTCTAATGTGAAGCAGGATTTAACTGATTATTTAAAGGTTAAAATGTTTCCTTCACCCCAGAAGACATATTTGAACTCTTCCAATTCAAAAGTTGGCGTAGTTCATATAGAAATTTCAGGGGTGAATAAGTTCAGTCCAAAATACCTCTATAAATCCTCCACTGTTGTTTAAAACAGTTACATATTGTATTTTACTAAATGAGAAAATAATGTACACACAACAGTTTCATAGGTTGAGCTATCAAAGTTTTCAATATTACACATTTGTATGTTACCCTGGTATAATTATCAGCTGCAATATAACGCTCGCTAGAGAGATCTTCTCTTTAACTCGATCGGCTGAGTGCTAGACCATGTAAGCCAGAGGTTCTTGGTTCGACTCCTAGTGGTGGTATTTTAGCATAAATAATGACCTCTGTTACATGTGTATATACAAAACTGATGATTGTGTTTCTAAATGTTGTAGGATGGGATATTCCTTGGCCATAGGAGCACTACCCAAGTTTATCATTAAGAACAAACTCAAAGGTATTCTAAGTGGACTAATGGGGGCCACTCGGGTGACAGAGAAGGAGAAGAAGTGGGCTGAGTCCCGACGTGATGCGGTCAAGGCTATCACAGGGTAAGGTCAAGGTCAAATGTCCAGACACAGTAATAAACGTCCATTGATTATAGAAACAAAAACTTTTTCAAGTCTGTCAACTTTTCACATATGTCGACCGTTTTAATTCCCAAATACTGTAAACATACATATTTTCACGGTAATTTTATTTTAGTGCTTTTTGTGCTGAGAGTATTGCGCTAAAATATGATTGCGCTAATTGGAGTTTTTATAAGCCCACCATCATCAGATGGTGGGCTTATCAAATCACCCTGCGTCCGTCGTCTGTCCGTTGTCCGTCCTAAAACAATTCTTGTAATCGCTATTTCTTGAGAAGTACTCAACGGATCATTCTCCAATATCATATGTAGGTTCCCCTTGGTGCCTAGTTGTGCATAATCCATTTTTGGACAGATCCAATAAAACAATATTGCCGACAGGCGGCCAGCTTGGATTTGTGAGTAATATCTTCTCATCGCTATTTCTTGAGAAGTACTGGATGGATCATTCTCAAATCTCATATATAGGTTCCCCTTGGTTCTTAGTTATGCCTGGTCCATTTTCAGACAGATCTGAAAAACAATATGGCCCTCAGGTGGCCATCTTGGATTTGTTGTAGATTGTTATCACTAGTTTTTTAAAAGTACTGGATGGATAAATTTCAAATTACATTATGTAGGTTCCTCTTGTTGCCTTGTTGTGTATGGTCCATTTTAGGTCAGATCAAATAAACAATATGGCCGACAAGTGGCAATCTTTGATTTATGAGTAATAACTTGTTATTTCAATTTCTTGAGAAGCACTGGTTGGATCATTCTCAAATATCATATGTAGGTTCTCCTTGGTGCAAAGTTGTGCATAGTCCATTTTTGGACAAATCCAATAAACAATATGGCCGACAGGTGGCCATCTTGGATTTAGGAGTAATAACTTGTTATTTCAATTTCTTGAGAAGTACTGGATGGATCATTCTCAAATTTCATATAATTATCAGATCCCCTTGGTCCATTTTCAGACAGATCAAATAAACAATATGGTCGACAGGTGGCCATCTTGGATTTGTGAGTAATATCAGTTTGTTATCGCTGTTCCTTGAGAAGTACTAGATGGATCATTTTCAAATTTCATTATAATGATTCCTCTTAGTGCCTTGTTGTGCATGGTCCATTTTTGGACAGATCCGATAGACATTATGGCTTTCAGGCGGCCATCATGGATTTTGACACTGATAGTTTGTTATCACTATTTTTTGAGAAGTACTGGATGGATCCTTTTCAAATTTCATAAGCAGATTCTATTCGGTCCCTAGTTGTGCATTGTCTAATTTTTTAATTTTTGAAAATTTGGCCACTCTATATATTGACTATGAAAGTTTATTATGGTTAGTTTTTAAGAAATACAAGATGGATATGGAATTTGGAACTAATCAGAAAAAAAAAGTCCTGATAAGAGATTTTCTTTCAACTATTATGAATTTTCAAGAGAAATAAAGTATATAAATGAAGTTTAAAATAAGATCGGAAAAGATCCATCTTTCTAAGAATTAATGAAAAATCATTGATTGTGGGTGCCAAGATCTGGGATCTTGTAAAGTAATTACCATGGGTGCAAGAACTTATCTTTTCGCTAATACATGTATCCCAAAAATTACAATGCGCTAAAATTTGATTGTGCTAAATAAAGTATGTTTACAGTACTTTTACCAGTGTTGATTCTCTCAAAAAATCATGGATACCAGTGTTACTGGTTTCTGCTTTATAATAACATGTATGGGTGTCCTCCCTGACTCTGAGTCAGTAAGATTGGTATTGCTCTGCCTTGTTTAAATATCCTAGCATTCTGGTATTAAAAAAAGTGCCACTGAAAGGTTTTTAATTAGAACAGAAAACACAGATGGTGTTAGACAAGTTTCTATGCATGTATTACAGGGTATGTAAATCTGTGGGAGTTGATAAGCAAGGAGATCCAGCACAGGTATTGTGTTCACACAACATTCTCGAGGTGTATGACACATTCTTCCTGGCCATGCAGGACTATACACTGGACAGTCGAGGAGACGTTGGCGCATGGTGAGTTATAATCACTGGTGTTTGTGGGCACATATTGAGTTGGTATTGTTGATATCAAAAAGACGTATTTAAGTTCTTTTAATTGTATAGTAATATCACGCACTATAATTATTATGTAGACCAATACACCAAATGGTCGAATCCAGAAGCGTAAGGTAAAATACCTAAAAACATCCAAAACGCATTATTTTAATATAACAGATTACTTAATTGATTATCGAACTGGTTGGACAAACCAATTCTAACTGAAGATCGATTGGATTTTTAACCGATTTCCCAACACCTCTAACATGCAGTGTTTTATTTCAGGGCTCGGGAGGCAGCTATGACAGGCTTACATGAAATTACAATTATGATCGTCAACACTGACACTAGTCTTATCACACCTGAAATGTAAGAAGATTCCTTTTTGAAAGATTTTCATCAAAACATTACATGATTTAATTAGGTTTTCAGCTTCATTTTTTGGTTAAATTGATCCTTTCCAAGAAGAATCATGAATGAAGAATCAAGATGTAATTCTATAGTGTTAAAGAAATAGTAAACTTTAATTTTTGTGAAATTTTCCCATAATGTGAGTGCTGATTATTCTAAATATTGTGTCATATACAATTCATATATTCTGAACACTGGGTTTATTTGTGCGTTTCAGAAGTAAGAATTTATTTTGCTGTCTGGTACAGCAGGCTTGTGAAAAAATAGATCGGACTCGAGCTCATGCTGGCAACATATTCAAGTGTCTTCTGTATCACAGGTAAGTACTGAAACACTCAGGAGAATCTGAGTTGTGACATGGTCATGTGACTATTTGAACACTTACCGATACTTGAAAAGTAAGTACCTAATCTGTATGATATATCTTAAATACACTTCACTGTTTCACTGTTCCTTCCTTTACAAACTTTTTCTGTATTCACTGGCTACATGCACTGTGTGTCAATGTGGTAAGCTTATTATGAGCACAGGATTGTTAATGATCTTTTATAATCATAATAGTTATAATAATAAGTTGAGGTTTTCATATACCTAATTCTTGGGTTGTCTCAAAGCAGTTCACAAATTATTATCCTTGGTTACTTGGCCTTTGGATATCCAGCCAATATCTTCCTCAAACCCCCCTCTGAGTACACAGCCTGTGCTACCATTTCAGTGCTCACATCTATCATTCTACACATTCCAGCACATACTATATACTCATTTCCAGCTGTATACCCCTTGACTACCGGATGGCCTCCTGATAATTTTGTTTTTAAGATTTTAGAAAATAAACTTTATAAATCAATAAACCTGCACAAAGGTTATGCTCCCCTTTCTGCATTTCTGAAAATCACAATCAAAATTAATGCTGTTACCTTTTATGCTTGACAGAAGACTTTGAATTAGCAGCAAAAAACAAGGAATGTCTCAATACCCCTCTGGTAGGAGGTTGATATATCCTTTGATTAATCAGATATTTTGTGGGGAAATGTGATTTAATGTTTTGAAATATCATATTCTTTGATTATATTAGGAAGTTGTGACACAAACAGATCTTACATTATGTGAACTTCTTTTGTTCCAGACCAGAAATTCCTCACATTCCACATAGACAAGTATTAGAAGAAGTTTTTCCAAGGTATGTCTACCACAGCTATAATGTCATCACATTAGGTATACTGTATAAGTGAATTTTTTTGCAGCATGGAATTTTTCGCTTATTTCACTAGCATTAAATCTCTGCGAATATATCCACACACGAACATATTAACACTTCTCAAACTCTACAGTGTCTAATAGTATTATATGTACACAGTGTGCAACAGTTTGATTGACAGCGCGGATATTTACCACCACAAACAGTTTAGAGGTTGACCAAGCAAAAAATTCCACATACGAAAATATGCACTTTTACAGTATCTGTACATTGTGTATACAATATGTAACACCACTTGTAACACCATTGTCAGAACTCAATCAACATGTGATGGAACACTCCTAACAAACACATATGTATGACATTTAATAGTCAAGTTATCTTCTAATTGTTGGGGATAACACTTTCAAGCTTTCAAGGAATATTTCTGAAAATCTCTCCATTGAATTATTGAGGTTAATATTTTTATTTCCAGGGAACAGGCAGAGAAAGTGAACTGGGCGGCTCCATCAGACACATTTCCTCTCTTCACAAAGCTGCTGAAGTGCCCAGCCTATCAGTACAGTGTGTTGTTAGGCCTTACCGTCAGTGTAGGGGGGCTGACAGAGTCACTGGTGAGTGTAGTGTATCAGTACAGTGTGTTGTTAGGCCTCACCGTCCGTGTAGGGGGGCTGACAGAATCACGTCTGGTGAGTGTAGTCTATCAGTACAGTGTGTTGTTGGGCCTCACCGTCAGTGTAGGGGGGCTGACAGAGTCACTGGTGAGTGTAGTCTATCAGTACAGTGTGTTGTTAGGCCTCACTGTCAGTGTAGGGGGGATGACAGAGTCACTGGTGAGTGTAGTCTATCAGTACAGTGTGTTGTTAGGCCTCACTGTCAGTGTAGGGGGGATGACAGAGTCACTGGTGAGTGTAGTCTATCAGTACAATGTGTTGTTAGGCCTCACTGTCAGTGTAGGGGGGCTGACAGAGTCACTGGTGAGTGTAGTCTATCAGTACAGTGTGTTGTTAGGCCTCACCGTCCGTGTAGGGGGGCTGACAGAATCACGTCTGGTGAGTGTAGTCTATCAGTACAGTGTGTTGTTGGGCCTCACCGTCAGTGTAGGGGGGCTGACAGAGTCACTGGTGAGTGTAGTCTATCAGTACAGTGTGTTGTTAGGCCTCACTGTCAGTGTAGGGGGGATGACAGAGTCACTGGTGAGTGTAGTGTATCAGTACAGTGTGTTGTTAGGCCTCACCGTCCGTGTAGGGGGGCTGACAGAATCACGTCTGGTGAGTGTAGTCTATCAGTACAGTGTGTTGTTAGGCCTCACCATCAGTGTAGGGGGGCTGACAGAGTCAATGTTAAGTGTAGTGTATCAGTACAGTGTGTTGTTAGGCCTCACCATCAGTGTAGGGGGGCTGACAGAGTCAATGTTAAGTGTAGTGTATCAGTACAGTGTGTTGTTAGGCCTCACCGTCAGTGTAGGGGGGCTGACAGAGTCACTGGTGAGTGTAGTCTATCAGTACAGTGTGTTGTTAGGCCTCACTGTCAGTGTAGGGGGGCTGACAGAGTCACTGGTGAGTGTAGTCTATCAGTACAGTGTGTTGTTAGGCCTCACTGTCAGTGTAGGGGGGATGACAGAGTCACTGGTGAGTGTAGTGTATCAGTACAGTGTGTTGTTAGGCCTCACCGTCCGTGTAGGGGGGCTGACAGAATCACGTCTGGTGAGTGTAGTCTATCAGTACAGTGTGTTGTTAGGCCTCACTGTCAGTGTAGGGGGGCTGACAGAGTCACTGGTGAGTGTAGTGTATCAGTACAGTGTGTTGTTAGGCCTCACCGTCAGTGTAGGGGGGCTGACAGAGTCACTGGTGATTGTAGTCTATCAGTACAGTGTGTTGTTAGGCCTCACTGTCAGTGTAGGGGGGCTGACAGAGTCACTGGTGAGTGTAGTCTATCAGTACAGTGTGTTGTTAGGCCTCACCGTTAGTGTAGGGGGGCTGACAGAGTCACTGGTGATTGTAGTCTATCAGTACAGTGTGTTGTTGGGCCTTACCGTCAGTGTAGGGGGGCTGACAGAGTCACTGGTGATTGTAGTCTATCAGTACAGTGTGTTGTTAGGCCTCACTGTCAGTGTAGGGGGGATGACAGAGTCACTGGTGAGTGTAGTCTATCAGTACAGTGTGTTGTTAGGCCTTACCGTCAGTGTAGGGGGGCTGACAGAGTCACTGGTGAGTGTAGTGTATCAGTACAGTGTGTTGTTGGGCCTTACCGTCAGTGTAGGGGGGCTGACAGAGTCACTGGTGAGTGTAGTGTATCAGTACAGTGTGTTGTTAGGCCTCACCATCAGTGTAGGGGGGCTGACAGAGTCACTGGTGAGTGTAGTGTATCAGTACAGTGTGTTGTTAGGCCTCACTGTCCGTGTACTGGGGGGCTGACAGAGTCACTGGTGAATGTAGTGTATCAGTACAGTGTGTTGTTGGGCCTCACCGTCAGTGTAGGGGGGCTGACAGAGTCACTGGTGAGTGTAGTGTATCAGTACAGTGTGTTGTTGGGCCTTACCGTCAGTGTAGGGGGGCTGACAGAGTCACTGGTGATTGTAGTGTATCAGTACAGTGTGTTGTTGGGCCTCACCGTCAGTGTAGGGGGGCTGACAGAGTCACTGGTGAGTGTAGTGTATCAGTACAGTGTGTTGTTAGGCCTCACCGTCAGTGTAGGGGGGCTGACAGAGTCACTGGTGAGTGTAGTGTATCAGTACAGTGTGTTGTTAGGCCTCACCGTCAGTGTAGGGGGGGCTGACAGAGTCAATGTTAAGTGTAGTGTATCAGTACAGTGTGTTGTTAGGCCTCACCATCAGTGTAGGGGGGCTGACAGAGTCAATGTTAAGTGTAGTGTATCAGTACAGTGTGTTGTTAGGCCTCACCGTCAGTGTAGGGGGGCTGACAGAGTCACTGGTGAGTGTAGTGTATCAGTACAGTGTGTTGTTAGGCCTCACCGTCAGTGTAGGGGGGCTGACAGAATCACTGATGAGTGTAGTGTAACAAATATCTTGCTGTGTGTATAACTTTTGTCAATACAGCATGTTTTTAGTTTCATTGTTTGGCCAACAACTGTTCAGTTTCAAACACTGTATTTGTTTTATTCAGTTTCAAACACTTTATTTGTTTTGTTCCAATCTTTTTCTTCAATATGTCATAAGGCCATGCCAATTTGTTTTATTGATCGTCGGATTTACTTCTCCTGTTTTGGAAAAATAAAATAAAAGTAAAAGTAAAAATTTCCGCTCCAATTTTTGCGTCAATAAAAAATGGCGCATCCGGATATATTTTACAATGATTCAAAATTTGGAAAGCGCCATTCCGGATCATTTGAATGTTTGAAACGGAGGTAAAAATAGTATTTCAAGCATTTTTTGGCAGTAACTCACCGGGCCGTTGAGGCTTTTCAGTTTTGAAGAAAACTTAGAATGTGTCATGTCAAAATGGCTATTTTTATCGTGTTGGTCACTACAGAATCCGGTCACCTTATTGTATTACAAAATACCACAATAGATGGTCTAGCATTCAAAGATCTCTTGATCAGATAAACAAAATACGGAACTCAAGCGGTTTCACTAAAAAGAGACTTCAAGCGTCACCAGAAAATATCTTACAAAATCCTGAATTAAGTAAGCGACATCAGAAGATGTATTGTTAATACAAATGTACAATTATTATGACACCTCTATACTGAATTTCCATTTTATATTCTTCTCAAGCAATCGACCCAATTGGGCGGACATCACTGTCATTTCATCAGTCTTATTTTAATAGAATACTGTTGATCGAGTTTTTAAAAAGTGTTTGTTATATTTTTTTTTGAAATATTTATGTAGGTATTACCATTCGAAAAATCAATCTTCCAAATGCCGTAGTAACCTAGTCGCCAACAGTCAGAACATTTATATCTGGAATGGATTAACACTGGGTTTATGATGCTTTTTCAACCACGATATGAAAATAATGAACTTATTCATATACGGGACGTCAGCTTATCAACTGGTTTTAATCTTTAAGATCTGGATATATAGTACATAAATAATGCTTGTGTCCATTAACATTACTATTATTATTAATGTAACTGAAAGGTTATGTCAGCAAACACACCTAGTGCCATTAATCTAGTCTTCAGGTTTTGTTTTATAGAGGTATCATACAAATATTTTGTCATCATTAATTGATATCAATTCTATTAAAAATGCGTTCTGCATGAATAGAATCATTTTTAAGTTAATACCTACAAAAAATGTGGTTGCTGCAAGGCGTTTCCTGTGGTTTTAGTTCAATCACAAAACTTGAATGGATGGCCTTGGATCTTCTATTAAAGGTTATTTAACAAAGCATTTCTCTCAAATGATGTTATATAGAAAAGCTTTATACAAGTACCAGGTAGTTTGTGCAAAAGAAATCATTTACAAATACATGTACTACGTTATGGTGATACATTATATTAATGGTGATACATTATATTAATAGTTAAACACATATTCTGACATTAAGTCTTATGAAAACAGCCGCTTGCTTGAAATTTTAAGAAATTCAAATTTTCTTTAAAAACAAAAATAATTTGCTCGCTCGCTCTAATTCTGAAATCTCATTTTCCGAAGAACAATAAATCAAATTGATATGGCCTAACAGAAAAATATTATTGGTTCATCTACAGGGGGATTTGGTGAACTGATTAAATAATATAAATTAAAAAAATATATAATTGTTTGGCCTTGTCAGGTGATCTACTCCAGTGGGTCTTTGCACTCGTATCTGCGCACCATCAATAAAGACCCGGCCCAGATGTCACAATTCATTGATGTCCTCATTAAGATATTTGAAAGTCACATCAAGATTGACAGGTAAGATAAACACAAGAAATATTTTGTGTCTGTTGAATCCAAGATCTCGTCCAATTACAGACAGCACTCCTCATGAATGCTGCTACTTGCCTGTCATTGGTTATCTTAATTAATTCACCCCTGACGACATACTTGCCTGTCATTGGTTATCTTAATTAATTCACCCCTGACGACATACTTGCCTGTCATTGGTTATCTTAATTAATTCACCCCTGAAGACATACTTGCCTGTCATTGGTTATCTGAATTACTTCACCCCTGAAGACATACTTGCCTGTCATTGGTTATCTTAATTAATTCACCCCTGAAGACATACTTGCCTGTCATTGGTTATCTGAATTACTTCACCCCTGAAGACATACTTGCCTGTCATTGGTTATCTTAATTAATTCACCCCTGAAGACATACTTGCCTGTCATTGGTTATCTTAATTAATTCACCCCTGAAGACATACTTGCCTGTCATTGGTTATCTTAATTAATTCACCCCTGAAGACATACTTGCCTGTCATTGGTTATCTTAATTAATTCACCCCTGAAGACATACTTGCCTGTCATTGGTTATCTTAATTAATTCACCCCTGAAGACATACTTGCCTGTCATTGGTTATCTTAATTAATTCACCCCTGAAGACATACTTGCCTGTCATTGGTTATCTTAATTAATTCACCCCTGAAGACATACTTGCCTGTCATTGGTTATCTTAATTAATTCACCTCAAAAGACATACTTGCCTGTCATTGGTTATCTTAATTAATTCACCCCTGACGACATACTTGCCTGTCATTGGTTATCTTAATTAATTCACCCCTGAAGACATACTTGCCTGTCATTGGTTATCTTAATTAATTCACCCCTGACGACATACTTGCCTGTCATTGGTTATCTTAATTAATTCACCCCTGAAGACATACTTGCCTGTCATTGGTTATCTTAATTAATTCACCCCTGAAGACATACTTGCCTGTCATTGGTTATCTTAATTAATTCACCTCAAAAGACATACTTGCCTGTCATTGGTTATCTTAATTAATTCACCCCTGACGACATACTTGCCTGTCATTGGTTATCTTAATTAATTCACCTCTGAAGACATACTTGCCTGTCATTGGTTATCTTAATTAATTCACCCCTGAAGACATACTTGAACTCTGCCAATGCCAAGGCCTGAATACATGACCTGTTCAGTTCATAATGACATTTCAGGGGTGAATGAGTTCATTTGTATATTAATCATATTTCATCACTATGTGTGGTATTTTTACAATTGTAACAAACACTGCTAGCATACATATTTTAGTGGTAATCTTATTTTAACTTATAAAAATCATGCAGGTTAATAATTCATAATAATTATATCACGTTTGTCCATGACCATATTTATGATATATCACGTTTGCCCATGACCATATTTATAATATATCATATTTGCCCATGACCGTTTCTATAATATATCACGTTTGCCCATGACCGTATCTATAATATATCACGTTTGCCCATGACCGTATCTATAATATATCATGTTTGCCCATGACCATATATGACAGAGATAAATGCAAACAGAGATAAATGCAACAGACATCAGCTGAAAGATATTCCGGTTATTTTCAACCTTCTGGAAATAAGCGATGAAGGCAGAGTGTGACATAACATAATTGTGTGACTTGTTTCCGGTTTTCCCCCCTGGAGGGCTACGAAGCAAGCAAGGAGAAACAACTCTGTTTACTCATGCATGTATAACCTTTTTTTATAGTGCGTCATCACTGATACTGGGCATTTTCTTGAATACATTGTTCTAAGACAGACAGTGAACACACATCAATAATTACAACAGGCACTTTGTATTTTGTAAACTATACAGTAACGAAAATTATCATGAAATTGATTATCGTGATATTGACTAATCATCATGGAATCGATGTAACATCTTTGGATTTGCCGCCATCTTAGAAACCCTCCTCTTTTTTACCTCTTGCATTAAAGAGTTCTCAGAATATCCCTTGGTAACATACTCCTGGGAGTCTGGACTCCAAGTTTTATGATCTCTGCTTGATTAAGAAACTTCTCCGAATATGAAATCTAGTGTTTGAGTATGATTCAGTGAGTCAAGTACAGTAAAAGTTTTATGATCTCCAGGCCAGGTATCTGTTTAAATTCCGTTCTGCACTAAAAATGTCATTTGTAACTTTTTGAGTTTGAGTAAGTTTCTATTTCCAATAAATATGGTGTTAGTATTTCATCACCCAGGTGAATAACGTAGACCATATCATTGATATTACTTATAATTACTAGACTCTATTTCCATAATAAGCATGTTTTCGTTTAGAAATGGTTTCACTGGATTATGTTGAATAATACAGGGTAATGAAATATTCAGGGGTCAGATTAGACAAGTTTCATTTTATCTGAAAACAACATAACTGTTTATAAAATGTTGGGTCTGCAATATGATTGGCCTTTACTGGACTAAAATGATACAACAAAGCTGATATGATAATGTACACAGGAAGTGATGGTGTGTTTTTAGAGTGTCTCTGCCCATGCTCAAGATGTTGAATCAGCTGCTGTCCAAAGGGTGTTTCAACGTGTTTGCAGAGGATGAAAAGTAAGTTTCTGGTGTCAAAAGTAAGTTTTAGCCCAACAATTACATCACCGATTGTGTCGTTGTTTTTGTAAATAACTGACAGATTCTTAAGTCCTTGGAAAAAATTTGTGTTCGAGAAAATATTTGTGATTTTGGAAAATAGAAAATAATGAATACCTAGAGAAAAAAAAGGCTTCCAAGTTATAAGAAAAATAAACCGTTTTGATAATGGTGGCTATACAATAAGCTTGTTTTATTGTTACATGTGTTGGTTATCTTACTTTTCAGTCAGGAATTCGCCCAGAAGATTTTAGAGCTGTCCAAGAAGGAAATATCTAGAAGTGGGGACCCTCAGAAGCTCATAGCCAGTGCCGATGTGTGAGTAAAAGCTTAGTGTGTTTACTTAGTGTGTTTACTTAGTGTGTTTACTTAGTGTGTTTACTTTTACTTAGTTTGTTTACTTAGTGTGTCATTGTCAAATACCCTGCTTTGTCTACCAAGACTTTCCCTCCCAACACCAGACTAAAAATGGACGACTGCAGTTTCTCTTCCAACACCAGAATAAAAATGGATGACTGGAGTTTCCCTCCCAACACCAGACTAAAAATGGACGACTGCAGTTTCCCTCCCAACACCAGACTAAAGATGGATGACTGCAGTTTCCCTCCCAACACCAGACTAAAGATGGATGACTGCAGTTTCCCTCCCAACACCAGACTAAAGATGGATGACTGGAGTTTCCCTCCCAACACCAGACTAAAGATGGACGACTGCAGTTTCCCTCCCAACACCAGTCTAAAAATGGACGACTGCAGTTTCTCTCCCAACACCAGACTAAAAATGGATGCCTGCAGTTTCCCTCCAAACACCAGACTGAAGATGGATGACTGCAGTTTCCCTCCCAACACCAGTCTAAAAATGGACGACTGCAGTTTCTCTCCCAACACCAGACTAAAAATGGACGACTGCAGTTTCCCTCCCAACACCAGTCTAAAAATGGACGACTGCAGTTTCTCTCCCAACACCAGACTAAAAATGGATGCCTGCAGTTTCCCTCCCAACACCAGACTAAAAATGGATGACTGCAGTTTCCCTCCCAACACCAGACTAAAGATGGACGACTGCAGTTTCTCTCCCAACACCAGACTAAAAATGGATGACTGCAGTTTCCCTCCCAACACCAGACTAAAGATGGACGACTGCAGTTTCTCTCCCAACACCAGACTAAAAATGGACGACTGCAGTTTCCCTCCCAACACCAGACTAAAAATGGACCACTGCAGTTTCTCTCCCAACACCAGACTAAAAATGGATGACTGCAGTTTCCCTCCCAACACCAGACTAAAAATGGACGACTGCAGTTTCTCTCCCAACACCAGACTAAAAATGGATGACTGCAGTTTCCCTCCCAACACCAGAATAAAGATGGATGACTGCAGTTTCCCTCCCAACACCAGACTAAAAATGGACGACTGCAGTTTCTCTCCCAACACCAGACTAAAGATGGATGACTGCAGTTTCCCTCCCAACATCAGACTAAAAATGGATGACTGCAGTTTCCCTCCCAACACCAGACTAAAAATGGATGACTGCAGTTGCCCTCCAAACACCAGACTAAGATGGATGACTGCAGTTGCCCTCCAAACACCAGACTAAGATGGATGACTGCAGTTGCCCTCCCAACACCAGACTAAAAATGGATGACTGCAGTTGCCCTCCAAACACCAGACTAAGATGGATGACTGCAGTTGCCCTCCAAACACCAGACTAAGATTGATGACTGCAGTTGCCCTCCAAACACCAGACTAAAGATGGATGACTGCAGTTTCTCTCCCAACACCAGTCTAAAAATGGACGACTGCAGTTTCTCTCCCAACACCAGACTAAAAATGGATGCCTGCAGTTTCCCTCCCAACACCAGACTAAAAATGGATGACTGCAGTTTCCCTCCCAACACCAGACTAAAGATGGACGACTGCAGTTTCTCTCCCAACACCAGACTAAAAATGGATGACTGCAGTTTCCCTCCCAACACCAGACTAAAGATGGATGACTGCAGTTTCCCTCCCAACACCAGACTAAAGATGGATGACTGGAGTTTCCCTCCCAACACCAGACTAAAGATGGATGACTGGAGTTTCCCTCCCAACACCAGACTAAAGATGGACGACTGCAGTTTCCCTCCCAACACCAGTCTAAAAATGGACGACTGCAGTTTCTCTCCCAACACCAGACTAAAAATGGATGCCTGCAGTTTCCCTCCAAACACCAGACTGAAGATGGATGACTGCAGTTTCCCTCCCAACACCAGTCTAAAAATGGACGACTGCAGTTTCTCTCCCAACACCAGACTAAAAATGGACGACTGCAGTTTCCCTCCCAACACCAGTCTAAAAATGGACGACTGCAGTTTCTCTCCCAACACCAGACTAAAAATGGATGCCTGCAGTTTCCCTCCCAACACCAGACTAAAAATGGATGACTGCAGTTTCCCTCCCAACACCAGACTAAAGATGGACGACTGCAGTTTCTCTCCCAACACCAGACTAAAAATGGATGACTGCAGTTTCCCTCCCAACACCAGACTAAAGATGGACGACTGCAGTTTCTCTCCCAACACCAGACTAAAAATGGACGACTGCAGTTTCCCTCCCAACACCAGACTAAAAATGGACCACTGCAGTTTCTCTCCCAACACCAGACTAAAAATGGATGACTGCAGTTTCCCTCCCAACACCAGACTAAAAATGGACGACTGCAGTTTCTCTCCTAACACCAGACTAAAAATGGATGACTGCAGTTTCCCTCCCAACACC
This sequence comes from Mimachlamys varia, assembly GCA_947623455.1. NCBI lineage: Eukaryota > Metazoa > Mollusca > Bivalvia > Pectinida > Pectinidae > Mimachlamys > Mimachlamys varia. Next base: position 54,032,163 of record OX392527.1, read on the forward strand.
AGACTAAAGATGGATGACTGCAGTTTCCCTCCCAACACCAGACTAAAAATGGACGACTGCAGTTTCTCTCCCAACACCAGACTAAAGATGGATGACTGCAGTTTCCCTCCCAACATCAGACTAAAAATGGATGACTGCAGTTTCCCTCCCAACACCAGACTAAAAATGGATGACTGCAGTTGCCCTCCAAACACCAGACTAAGATGGATGACTGCAGTTGCCCTCCAAACACCAGACTAAGATGGATGACTGCAGTTGCCCTCCCAACACCAGACTAAAAATGGATGACTGCAGTTGCCCTCCAAACACCAGACTAAGATGGATGACTGCAGTTGCCCTCCAAACACCAGACTAAGATGGATGACTGCAGTTGCCCTCCAAACACCAGACTAAAGATGGATGACTGCAGTTTCTCTCCCAACACCAGTCTAAAAATGGACGACTGCAGTTTCTCTCCCAACACCAGACTAAAAATGGATGCCTGCAGTTTCCCTCCCAACACCAGACTAAAAATGGATGACTGCAGTTTCCCTCCCAACACCAGACTAAAGATGGACGACTGCAGTTTCTCTCCCAACACCAGACTAAAAATGGACGACTGCAGTTTCCCTCCCAACACCAGACTAAAAATGGACGACTGCAGTTTCCCTCCCAACACCAGACTGAAAATGGACCACTGCAGTTTCTCTCCCAACACCAGACTAAAAATGGATGACTGCAGTTTCCCTCCCGACACCAGACTAAAAATGGACGACTGCAGTTTCTCTCCCAACACCAGACTAAAAATGGACGACTGCAGTTTCCCTCCCAACACCAGACTAAAAATGGATGACTGCAGTTTCCCTCCAAACACCAGACTAAAAATGGACGACTGCAGTTTCCCTCCCAACACCAGACTAAAAATGGATGACTGCAGTTTCTCTCCCAACACCAGACTAAAAATGGATGACTGCAGTTTCTCTCCCAACACCAGACTAAGATGGATGACTGCAGTTTCCCTCCCAACACCAGACTAAAAATGGACGACTGGAGTTTCCCTCCCAACACCAGACTAAAAATGGATGACTGCAGTTTCCCTCCCAACACCAGACTAAAGATGGATGACTGCAGTTTCCCTCCCAACACCAGACTAAAAATGGATGACTGCAGTTTCCCTCCCAACACCAGACTAAAGATGGATGACTGCAGTTTCCCTCCCAACACCAAAAAGATCTGCTATGGCAAACATCTACCTTATATAATATGAATTTGATAAATGATTTGTACATTTGAAAGAAATCCCTTACTCGCTATTACAGCTTTATTTTCTCCTAATGCCTTAATCAGTTTTCTGAGTTTTAAAATTCCAATCAGTACCATGCCATTTTGTTGATTTTATGTAAAATTCGTATTTACCATTATCAGATTTTAATTTAAAGCACTTTTTCCTCAAAGTTTGGTCTAATTAGTAAATGTATATAAAACTATTTAAAGGTTATGAAGTTAAATGAAAATGGACACAATTAAAATTGATTATGAACATGTAGAATTCTGGACTATATTCACAATAGTACAGACATGAAGTCAAGGCCACTAGACAATAGCATGACCTCATTACATTATATCTGAAATGTAATCATAACCATTGAATGTCTGTCAGATTGCATTTATTGTCAACATGAAAGCAATCTGGGTTCCAGATAAATAGCACGCACAGGGAAGACATATCAATTTGACTGGCCTGTTTTCCCTGTCATTTTCTCATTCACTGTTTTTGGCATTGTGTCCTTAGTTTTGTCTGAGTTGTCAGATGCTGTTAAGAGGTTTAAGATGTGGGTAAGTCTGCTCCTATTTCTATCCCAACACAAGTGTGACATGTAAATTGTGACATTAAAGTTGGATGATTAGCCATTTTTGACTATTTTAAAGATATCTAAACACTTGTAAGACATCAAGCTAAACATGTGTATGTGGTTATAGTTATGTTTTGCTGTTTTGTAGGTTTTGTGAACTGTTGCAGTTCTGTTCCGAAGTGAAGAAAAAGGCCTTGTTTCAGTTACTGGTATTGATGGGACACAAATATCCTAGGGTATGTACTACAAGGTCATGCTTTTCATGCCCTCGCCATGCAATCGGGGGGGGGGGGGGGGGGGGGGCATATAGTGTTACCCATGTCCGTCCCCTCCCGTCCCATGGTAATGTAACCAGCTTATTTAAATAACTACTGATACAATGATGTCATTATTAAACCTCGCATACATGATAAGCAAGAAGAGCTAATTTCATATGGGGGCGGGGGCATTTATGTCTCACAGACATTTCTAGTTTTTTCTCTTTTTTTTTTGTAAAATGTTGTTAATCTCACAACTCCTTAAATGAAATATAAAGTTTGTAAGATGCTTTCAAATAGTTTGACAAAAAGTCATTATTATAATTTTGAAGTTTGTCTGTTTAATGAACAAAAAATGTTTTTCTTTTTGAATATATTTTGAACAGTTTAATTGATTTATTTTCAGATACGCAAAGCCACAGCGAACAAGCTTTATGAAGCGCTAGTCACTTACGATGACGTAGCTCCAGAGGAGGGACTGGAGGAGGCCATGCTTGTAATCAGTGAAACAACCTGGTGAGCTACCACTGTAAAGTGTCCCTACATAAACCTAGTCTGGTTCCAAAACTACCTGGTGAGCTACCACTGTATAACATCCCTACATAAACCTAGTCTGGTTCCAAAACTACCTGGTGAGCTACCACTGTAAAGTGTCCCTACATAAACCTAGTCTGGTTCCAAAACTACCTGGTGAGCTACCACTGTATAACATCCCTACATAAACCTAGTCTGGTTCCAAAACTACCTGGTGAGCCACCACTGTATAACATCCCTATATAAACCTAGTCTGGTTCCAAAATTACCTGGTGAGCTACCACTGTAAAGTGTCCCTACATAAACCTAGTCTGGTTCCAGAACTACCTGGTGAGCCACCACTGTATAACATCCCTACATAAACCTAGTCTGGTTCCAAAACTACCTGGTGAGCTACCACTGTAAAGTGTCCCTACATAAACCTAGTCTGGTTCCAAAACTACCTGGTGAGCTACCACTGTATAACATCCCTACATAAACCTAGTCTGGTTCCAAAACTACCTGGTGAGCTACCACTGTAAAGTGTCCCTACATAAACCTAGTCTGGTTCCAAAACTACCTGGTGAGCTACCACTGTAAAGTGTCCCTACATAAACTTAGTCTGGTTCCAAAACTACCTGGTGAGCTACCACTGTAAAGTGTCCCTACATAAACTTAGTCTGGTTCCAAAACTACCTGGTGAGCTACCACTGTAAAGTGTCCCTACATAAACCTAGTCTGGTTCCAAAACTACCTGGTGAGCTACCACTGTAAAGTGTCCCTACATAAACTTAGTCTGGTTCCAAAACTACCTGGTGAGCCACCACTGTAAAGTGTCCCTACATAAACTTAGTCTGGTTCCAAAACTACCTGGTGAGCTACCACTGTAAAGTGTCCCTACATAAACCTAGTCTGGTTCCAAAACTACCTGGTGAGCTACCACTGTAAAGTGTCCCTACATAAACTTAGTCTGGTTCCAAAACTACCTGGTGAGCTACCACTGTATAACATCCCTACATAAACCTAGTCTTGTTCCAAAACTACCTGGTGAGCCACCACTGTAAAACATCCCTACATAAACCTAGTCTGGTTCCAAAACTACCTGGTGAGCTACCACTGTATAACATCGCTACATAAACCTAGTCTGGTTCCAAAACTACCTGGTGAGCCACCACTGTAAAGTGTCCCTACATAAACCTAGTCTGGTTCCAAAACTACCTGGTGAGCCACCACTGTATAACATCCCTACATAAACCTAGTCTGGTTCCAAAACAACCTGGTGAGCTGCCACTGTAAAACATCCCTACATAAACCTAGTCTGGTTCCAAAACAACCTGGTGAGCTACCACTGTATAACATCCCTACATAAACCTAGTCTGGTTCCAAAACTACCTGGTGAGCTACCACTGTATAACATCCCTACATAAACCTAGTCTGGTTCCAAAACTACCTGGTGAGCTACCACTGTAAAGTGTCCCTACATAAACCTAGTCTGGTTCCAAAACTACCTGGTGAGCTACCACTGTCAAACATCCCTACATAAACCTAGTCTGGTTCCAAAACTACCTGGTGAGCTACCACTGTATAACATCCCTACATAAACCTAGTCTGGTTCCAAAACTACCTGGTGAGCTACCACTGTATAACATCCCTACATAAACCTAGTCTGGTTCCAAAACTACCTGGTGAGCTACCACTGTCAAACATCCCTACATAAACCTAGTCTGGTTCCAAAACTACCTGGTGAGCTACCACTGTATAACATCCCTACATAAACCTAGTCTGGTTCCAAAACTACCTGGTGAGCTACCACTGTATAACATCCCTATATAAACCTAGTCTGGTTCCAAAACTACCTGGTGAGCCACCACTGTAAAGTGTCCCTATATAAACCTAGTCTGGTTCCAAAACTACCTGGTGAGCTACCACTGTATAACATCCCTACATAAACCTAGTCTGGTTCCAAAACTACCTGGTGAGCTACCACTGTATAACATCCCGACATAAACCTAGTCTGGTTCCAAAACTACCTGGTGAGCAGCTACCACTGTCAAACATCCCTACATAAACCTAGTCTGGTTCCAAAACTACCTGGTGAGCAGCTACCACTGTATAACATCCCTACATCAACCTAGTCTGGTTCCAAAACTACCTGGTGAGCAGCTACCACTGTCAAACATCCCTACATAAACCTAATCTGGTTCCAGAACTACATGGTGAGCTACCACTGTATAACATCCCTACATAAACCTAGTCTGGTTCCAAAACTACCTGGTGAGCTACCACTGTATAACATCCCTACATAAACCTAGTCTGGTTCCAAAACTACCTGGTGAGCTACCACTGTAAAACATCCCTACATAAACCTAGACTGGTTCCAAAACTACCTGGTGAGCTACCACTGTATAACATCCCTACATTAACCTAGTCTGGTTCCAAAACTACCTGGTGAGCTACCACTGTATAACATCCCTACATAAACCTAGTCTGGTTCCAAAACTACATGGTGAGCTACCACTGTATAACATCCCTACATAAACCTAATCTGGTTCCAAAACTACCTGGTGAGCTACCACTGTATAACATCCCTACATAAACCTAGTCTGGTTCCAAAACTACATGGTGAGCTACCACTGTATAACATCCCTACATAAACCTAATCTGGTTCCAAAACTACCTGGTGAGCTACCACTGTAAAACATCCCTACATAAACCTAGTCTGGTTCCAGAACTACCTGGTGAGCTACCACTGTATAACATCCCTACATAAACCTAGTCTGGTTCCAAAACTACCTGGTGAGCTACCACTGTAAAGTGTCCCTACATAAACCTAGTCTGGTTCCAAAACTACCTGGTGAGCCACCACTGTAAAGTGTCTCTACATAAACCTTTTCTGGTTCCAAAACTATGTGGTGAGCTACCACTGTATAACATCCCTACATAAACCTAGTCTGGTTCCAAAACTACATGGTGAGCTACCACTGTATAACATCCCTACATAAACCTAGTCTGGTTCCAAAACTACCTGGTGAGCTACCACTGTATAACATCCCTACATAAACCTAGTCTGGTTCCAAAACTACCTGGTGAGCTACCACTGTATAACATCCCTACATAAACCTAGTCTGGTTCCAAAACTACCTGGTGAGCTACCACTGTAAAGTGTCCCTACATAAACCTAGTCTGGTTCCAAAACTACCTGGTGAGCTACCACTGTATAACATCCCTACATAAACCTAGTCTGGTTCCAAAACTACCTGGTGAGCTACCACTGTATAACATCCCTACATAAACCTAGTCTGGTTCCAAAACTACCTGGTGAGCTACCACTGTATAACATCCCTACATAAACCTAGTCTGGTTCCAAAACTACCTGGTGAGCCACCACTGTATAACATCCCTACATAAACCTAGTCTGGTTCCAAAACTACCTGGTGAGCAGCTACCACTGTCAAACATCCCTACATAAACCTAGTCTGGTTCCAAAACTACCTGGCGAGCAGCTACCACTGTATAACATCCCTACATAAACCTACTCTGGTTCCAGAACTACCTGGTGAGCCACCACTGTATAACATCCCTACATAAACCTAGTCTGGTTCCAAAACTACCTGGTGAGCTACCACTGTATAACATCCCTACATAAACCTAGTCTGGTTCCAAAACTACCTGGTGAGCTACCACTGTCAAACATCCCTACATAAACCTAGTCTGGTTCCAAAACTACCTGGTGAGCTACCACTGTATAACATCCCTACATAAACCTAGTCTGGTTCCAAAACTACCTGGTGAGCTACCACTGTCAAACATCCCTACATAAACCTAGTCTGGTTCCAAAACTACATGGTGAGCTACCACTGTATAACATCCCTACATAAACCTAGTCTGGTTCCAAAACTACCTGGTGAGCTACCACTGTATAACATCCCGACATAAACCTAGTCTGGTTCCAAAACTACCTGGTGAGCAGCTACCACTGTCAAACATCCCTACATAAACCTAGTCTGGTTCCAAAACTACCTGGTGAGCAGCTACCACTGTATAACATCCCTACATAAACCTAGTCTGGTTCCAAAACTACCTGGTGAGCAGCTACCACTGTATAACATCCCTACATAAACCTAGTCTGGTTCCAAAACTACCTGGTGAGCTACCACTGTATAACATCCCTACATAAACCTAATCTGGTTCCAGAACTACATGGTGAGCTACCACTGTATAACATCCCTACATAAACCTAGTCTGGTTCCAAAACTACCTGGTGAGCTACCACTGTATAACATCCCTACATAAACCTAGTCTGGTTCCAAAACTACCTGGTGAGCTACCACTGTATAACATCCCTACATAAACCTAGTCTGGTTCCAAAACTACCTGGTGAGCTACCACTGTAAAACATCCCTACATAAACCTAGACTGGTTCCAAAACTACCTGGTGAGCTACCACTGTATAACATCCCTACATTAACCTAGTCTGGTTCCAAAACTACCTGGTGAGCTACCACTGTATAACATCCCTACATAAACCTAGTCTGGTTCCAAAACTACATGGTGAGCTACCACTGTATAACATCCCTACATAAACCTAATCTGGTTCCAAAACTACCTGGTGAGCTACCACTGTATAACATCCCTACATAAACCTAGTCTGGTTCCAAAACTACATGGTGAGCTACCACTGTATAACATCCCTACATAAACCTAATCTGGTTCCAAAACTACCTGGTGAGCTACCACTGTAAAACATCCCTACATAAACCTAGTCTGGTTCCAGAACTACCTGGTGAGCTACCACTGTATAACATCCCTACATAAACCTAGTCTGGTTCCAAAACTACCTGGTGAGCTACCACTGTAAAGTGTCCCTACATAAACCTAGTCTGGTTCCAAAACTACCTGGTGAGCCACCACTGTAAAGTGTCTCTACATAAACCTTTTCTGGTTCCAAAACTATGTGGTGAGCTACCACTGTATAACATCCCTACATAAACCTAGTCTGGTTCCAAAACTACCTGGTGAGCTACCACTGTATAACATCCCTACATAAACCTAGTCTGGTTCCAAAACTACCTGGTGAGCTACCACTGTAAAGTGTCCCTACATAAACCTAGTCTGGTTCCAAAACTACCTGGTGAGCTACCACTGTATAACATCCCTACATAAACCTAGTCTGGTTCCAAAACTACCTGGTGAGCTACCACTGTAAAGTGTCCCTACATAAACCTAGTCTGGTTCCAAAACTACCTGGTGAGCTACCACTGTAAAGTGTCCCTACATAAACCTAGTCTGGTTCCAAAACTACCTGGTGAGCTACCACTGTAAAACATCCCTACATAAACCAAGTCTGGTTCCAGAACTACCTGGTGAGCTACCACTGTATAACATCCCTACATAAACCTAGTCTGGTTCCAAAACTATGTGGTGAGCTACCACTGTAAAACATCCCTACATAAACCTAGTCTGGTTCCAAAACTACCTGGTGAGCTACCACTGTATAACATCCCTACATAAACCTAGTCTTGTTCCAAAACTACCTGGTGAGCCACCACTGTATAACATCCCTACATAAACCTAGTCTGGTTCCAAAACTACCTGGTGAGCCACCACTGTATAACATCCCTACATAAACCTAGTCTGGTTCCAAAACTACCTGGTGAGCTACCACTGTCAAACATCCCTACATAAACCTAGTCTGGTTCCAAAACTACCTGGTGAGCAACTACCACTGTATAACATCCCTACATAAACCTAGTCTGGTTCCAAAACTACCTGGTGAGCAGCTACCACTGTCAAACATCCCTACATAAACCTAGTCTGGTTCCAAAACTACCTGGCGAGCAGCTACCACTGTATAACATCCCTACATAAACCTACTCTGGTTCCAGAACTACCTGGTGAGCCACCACTGTATAACATCCCTACATAAACCTAGTCTGGTTCCAAAATTACCTGGTGAGCTACCACTGTGTAACATCCCTATATAAACCTAGTCTGGTTCCAAAATTACCTGGTGAGCTACCACTGTATAACATCCCTACATAAACCTAATCTGGTTCCAAAACTACCTGGTGAGCTACCACTGTAAAACATCCCTACATAAACCTAGTCTGGTTCCAAAACTACATGGTGAGCTACCACTGTAAAACATCCCTACATAAACCTACTCTGGTTCCAGAACTACCTGGTGAGCTACCACTGTATAACATCCCTACATAAACCTAGTCTGGTTCCAAAACTACCTGGTGAGCTACCACTGTAAAACATCCCTACATAAACCTAGTCTGGTTCCAGAACTACCTGGTGAGCTACCACTGTATAACATCCCTACATAAACCTAGTCTGGTTCCAAAACTACCTGGTGAGCAGCTACCATTGTAAAACATCCCTACATAAACCTAGTCTGGTTCCAAAACTACCTGGTGAGCTACCACTGTATAACATCCCTACATAAACCTAGTCTGGTTCCAAAACTACCTGGTGAGCTACCATTGTAAAACATCCCTACATAAACCTAGTCTGGTTCCAAAACTACCTGGTGAGCCACCACTGTATAACATCCCTACATAAACCTAGTCTGGTTCCAAAACTACCTGGTGAGCTACCACTGTAAAACATCCCTATATAAACCTAGTCTGGTTCCAAAACTACATGGTGAGCTACCACTGTATAACATCCCTACATAAACCTAGTCTGGTTCCAAAACTACATGGTGAGCTACCACTGTAAAACATCCCTACATAAACCTAGTCTGGTTCCAGAACTACCTGGTGAGGTACCACTGTAAAACATCCCTACATAAACCTAGTCTGGTTCCAAAACTACATGGTGAGCTACCACTGTAAAACATCCCTACATAAACCTAGTCTGGTTCCAAAACTACCTGGTGAGCTACCACTGTATAACATCCCTACATAAACCTAGTCTGGTTCCAAAACTACATGGTGAGCTACCACTGTATAACATCCCTATATAAACCTAGTCTGGTTCCAGAACTATGTGGTGAGCTACCACTGTATAACATCCCTACATAAACCTAGTCTGGTTCCAAAACTACATGGTGAGCTACCACTGTAAAGTGTCCCTACATAACCCAAGTCTGGTTCCAAAACTACCTGGTGAGCTACCACTGTATAACATCCCTACATAAACCTAGTCTGGTTCCAAAACTACCTGGTGAGCTACGACTGTAAAACATCCCTACATAAACCTAGTCTGGTTCCAAAACTACATGGTGAGCTACCACTGTAAAGTGTCCCTACATAAACCTAGTCTGGTTCCAAAACTACCTGGTGAGCTACCACTGTAAAACATCCCTACATAAACCTAGTCTGGTTCCAAAACTACCTGGTGAGCTACCACTGTAAAGTGTCCCTACATAAACCTAGTCTGGTTCCAAAACTACCTGGTGAGCTACCACTGTATAACATCCCTACATAAACCTAGTCTGGTTCCAAAACTACCTGGTGAGCTACCACTGTAAAACATCCCTACATAAACCTAGTCTGGTTCCAGAACTACCTGGTGAGCCACCACTGTATAACATCCCTACATAAACCTAGTCTGGTTCCAAAACTACATGGTGAGCTACCACTGTAAAGTGTCCCTACATAAACCTAGTCTGGTTCCAAAACTACCTGGTGAGCTGCCACTGTATAACATCCCTACATAAACCTAGTCTGGTTCCAAAACTACCTGGTGAGCTGCCACTGTAAAACATCCCTACATAAACCTAGTCTGGTTCCAAAACTACCTGGTGAGCCACCACTGTAAAGTGTCCCTACATAAACCTAGTCTGGTTCCAGAACTACCTGGTGAGCTACCACTGTATAACATCCCTACATAAACCAAGTCTGGTTCCAAAACTACCTGGTGAGCTACCACTGTATAACATCCCTACATAAACCTAGTCTGGTTCCAAAACTACCTGGTGAGCTACCACTGTATAACATCCCTACATAAACCTAGTCTGGTTCCAAAGCTACCTGGTGAGCTACCACTGTAAAGTGTCCCTACATAAACCTAGTCTGGTTCCAAAACTACCTGGTGAGCTACCACTGTATAACATCCCTACATAAACCTAGTCTGGTTCCAAAACTACCTGGTGAGCTACCACTGTAAAGTGTCCCTACATAAACCTAGTCTTGTTCCAAAACTACCTGGTGAGCTACCACTGTATAACATCCCTACATAAACCTAGTCTGGTTCCAAAACTACCTGGTGAGCTACCACTGTATAACATCCCTACATAAACCAAGTCTGGTTCCAAAACTACCTGGTGAGCTACCACTGTATAACATCCCTACATAAACCTAGTCTGGTTCCAAAACTACCTGGTGAGCTACCACTGTGTAACATCCCTACATAAACCTAGTCTGGTTCCAAAACTACCTGGTGAGCTACCACTGTATAACATCCCTACATAAACCTAGTCTGGTTCCAAAACTACCTGGTGAGCTACCACTGTGTAACATCCCTACATAAACCTAGTCTGGTTCCAAAACTACCTGGTGAGCTACCACTGTAAAGTGTCCCTACATAAACCTAGTCTGGTTCCAAAACTACCTGGTGAGCTACCACTGTATAACATCCCTACATAAACCTAGTCTGGTTCCAAAACTACCTGGTGAGCTACCACTGTATAACATCCCTACATAAACCTAGTCTGGTTCCAAAACTACCTGGTGAGCTACCACTGTATAACATCCCTACATAAACCTAGTCTGGTTCCAAAACTACCTGGTGAGCTACCACTGTATAACATCCCTACATAAACCTAGTCTGGTTCCAAAACTACCTGGTGAGCTACCACTGTATAACATCCCTACATAAACCTAGTCTGGTTCCAGAACTATGTGGTGAGCCACCACTGTAAAGTGTCCCTACATAAACCTAGTCTGGTTCCAAAACTACCTGGTGAGCTACCACTGTAAAACATCCCTACATAAACCTAGTCTGGTTCCAAAACTACCTGGTGAGCTACCACTGTATAACATCCCTACATAAACCTAGTCTGGTTCCAAAACTACCTGGTGAGCTACCACTGTAAAGTGTCCCTACATAAACCTAGTCTGGTTCCAAAACTACCTGGTGAGCTACCACTGTAAAACATCCCGACATAAACCTAGTCTGGTTCCAAAACTACATGGTGAGCTACCACTGTATAACATCCCTACATAAACCTAGTCTGGTTCCAAAACTACCTGGTGAGCTACCACTGTAAAGTGTCCCTACATAAACCTAGTCTTGTTCCAAAACTACCTGGTGAGCTACCACTGTATAACATCCCTACATAAACCTAGTCTGGTTCCAAAACTACCTGGTGAGCTACCACTGTAAAACATCCCTACATAAACCTAGTCTGGTTCCAAAACTACATGGTGAGCTACCACTGTAAAACATCCCTACATAAACCTAGTCTGGTTCCAAAACTACCTGGTGAGCTACCACTGTATAACATCCCTACATAAACCTAGTCTGGTTCCAAAGCTACCTGGTGAGCTACCACTGTATAACATCCTTATATAAACCTAGTCTGGTTCCAGAACTATGTGGTGAGCTACCACTGTATAACATCCCTACATAAACCTAGTCTGGTTCCAAAACTACATGGTGAGCTACCACTGTAAAGTGTCCCTACATAAACCAAGTCTGGTTCCAAAACTACCTGGTGAGCTACCACTGTATAACATCCCTACATAAACCTAGTCTGGTTCCAAAACTACATGGTGAGCTACCACTGTAAAGTGTCCCTACATAAACCTAGTCTGGTTCCAAAACTACCTGGTGAGCTACCACTGTAAAACATCCCTACATAAACCTAGTCTGGTTCCAAAACTACATGGTGAGCTACCACTGTAAAGTGTCCCTACATAAACCTAGTCTGGTTCCAAAACTACCTGGTGAGCTACCACTGTATAACATCCCTACATAAACCTAGTCTGGTTCCAAAACTACCTGGTGAGCTACCACTGTAAAACATCCCTACATAAACCTAGTCTGGTTCCAAAACTACCTGGTGAGCTACCACTGTAAAGTGTCCCTACATAAACCTAGTCTGGTTCCAAAACTACCTGGTGAGCCACCACTGTATAACATCCCTACATAAACCTAGTCTGGTTCCAAAACTACATGGTGAGCTACCACAGTAAAGTGTCCCTACATAAACCTAGTCTGGTTCCAAAACTACCTGGTGAGCTGCCACTGTATAACATCCCTACATAAACCTAGTCTGGTTCCAAAACTACCTGGTGAGCTACGACTGTATAACATCCCTACATAAACCTAGTCTGGTTCCAAAACTACATGGTGAGCTACCACTGTAAAGTGTCCCTACATAAACCTAGTCTGGTTCCAAAACTACATGGTGAGCTACCACTGTAAAACATCCCTACATAAACCTAGTCTGGTTCCAAAACTACCTGGTGAGCTACCACTGTATAACATCCCTACATAAACCTAGTCTGGTTCCAAAACTACCTGGTGAGCTACGACTGTATAACATCCCTACATAAACCTAGTCTGGTTCCAAAACTACATGGTGAGCTACCACTGTATAACATCCCTACATAAACCTAGTCTGGTTCCAAAACTACCTGGTGAGCTACCACTGTATAACATCCCTACATAAACCTAGTCTGGTTCCAAAACTACCTGGTGAGCTACCACTGTAAAGTGTCCCTACATAAACCTAGTCTGGTTCCAAAACTACATGGTGAGCTACCACTGTAAAACATCCCTACATAAACCTAGTCTGGTTCCAAAACAACCTGGTGAGCTACCACTGTATAACATCCCTACATAAACCTAATCTGGTTCCAGAACTATGTGGTGAGCTACCACTGTATAACATCCCTACATAAACCTAATCTGGTTCCAGAACTATGTGGTGAGCTACCACTGTCAAACATCCCTACATAAACCTAGTCTGGTTCCAGAACTACCTGGTGAGCTACCACTGTATAACATCCCTACATAAACCTAGTCTGGTTCCAAAACTACATGGTGAGCTACCACTGTAAAACATCCCTACATAAACCTAGTCTGGTTCCAAAACTACATGGTGAGCTACCACTGTATAACATCCCTACATAAACCTAATCTGGTTCCAAAACTACCTGGTGAGCTACCACTGTATAACATCCCTACATAAACCTAGTCTGGTTCCAAAACTACCTGGTGAGCTACCACTGTATAACATCCCTACATAAACCTAGTCTGGTTCCAAAGCTACCTGGTGAGCTACCACTGTAAAGTGTCCCTACATAAACCTAGTCTGGTTCCAAAGTTACCTGTGAGCTACCACTGTGTAACATCCCTACATAAACCTAGTCTGGTTCCAAAACTACCTGGTGAGCTACCACTGTATAACATCCCTATATAAACCTAGTCTGGTTCCAAAGCTACCTGGTGAGCTACCACTGTATAACATCCCTATATAAACCTAGTCTGGTTCCAAAGCTACCTGGTGAGCTACCACTGTATAACATCCCTATATAAACCTAGTCTGGTTCCAAAACTATGTGGTGAGCTACCACTGTATAACATCCCTATATAAACCTAGTCTGGTTCCAAAACTACCTGGTGAGCTACCACTGTATAACATCCCTACATAAACCTAGTCTGGTTCCAAAACTACCTGGTGAGCTACCACTGTAAAGTGTCCCTACATAAACCTAGTCTGGTTCCAAAACTACCTGGTGAGCTACCACTGTAAAACATCTCTACATAAACCTAGTCTGGTTCCAAAACTACCTGGTGAGCTACCACTGTAAAGTGTCCCTACATAAACCTAGTCTGGTTCCAAAGCTACCTGGTGAGCCACCACTGTATAACATCCCTACATAAACCTAGTCTGGTTCCAAAGCTACCTGGTGAGCTACCACTGTAAAGTGTCCCTACATAAACCTAGTCTGGTTCCAAAGCTACCTGGTGAGCTACCACTGTAAAGTGTCCCTACATAAACCTAGTCTGGTTCCAAAGCTACCTGGTGAGCTACCACTGTAAAGTGTCCCTACATAAACCTAGTCTGGTTCCAAAACTACCTGGTGAGCTACCACTGTGTAACATCCCTACATAAACCTAGTCTGGTTCCAAAGTTACCTGGTGAGCTACCACTGTATAACATCCCTACATAAACCTAGTCTGGTTCCAAAACTACCTGGTGAGCTACCACTGTATAACATCCCTATATAAACCTAGTCTGGTTCCAAAGCTACCTGGTGAGCTACCACTGTATAACATCCCTACATAAACCTAGTCTGGTTCCAAAGCTACCTGGTGAGCTACCACTGTAAAGTGTCCCTACATAAACCTAGTCTGGTTCCAAAGTTACCTGGTGAGCTACCACTGTATAACATCCCTACATAAACCTAGTCTGGTTCCAAAACTACCTGGTGAGCTACCACTGTATAACATCCCTATATAAACCTAGTCTGGTTCCAAAGCTACCTGGTGAGCTACCACTGTAAAGTGTCCCTACATAAACCTAGTCTGGTTCCAAAGTTACCTGGTGAGCTACCACTGTGTAACATCCCTACATAAACCTAGTCTGGTTCCAAAACTACCTGGTGAGCTACCACTGTATAACATCCCTACATAAACCTAGTCTGGTTCCAAAACTACCTGGTGAGCCACCACTGTAAAACATCCCTACATAAACCTAGTCTGGTTCCAAAACTACCTGGTGAGCTACCACTGTAAAGTGTCCCTACATAAACCTAGTCTGGTTCCAAAACTACCTGGTGAGCTACCACTGTATAACATCCCTACATAAACCTAGTCTGGTTCCAAAACAACCTGGTGAGCTACCACTGTATAACATCCCTACATAAACCTAGTCTTGTTCCAAAACTACCTGGTGAGCTACCACTGTATAACATCCCTATATAAACCTAGTCTTGTTCCAAAACTACCTGGTGAGCTACCACTGTATAACATCCCTACATAAACCTAGTCTTGTTCCAAAACTACCTGGTGAGCTACCACTGTATAACATCCCTACATAAACCTAGTCTGGTTCCAAAACTACATGGTGAGCTACCACTGTAAAGTGTCCCTACATAAACCTAGTCTGGTTCCAAAACAACCTGGTGAGCTACCACTGTATAACATCCCTACATAAACCTAGTCTGGTTCCAAAATTACCTGGTGAGCTACCACTGTGTAACATCCCTACATAAACCTAGTCTGGTTCCAAAGCTACCTGGTGAGCTACCACTGTATAACATCCCTACATAAACCTTGTCTGGTTCCAAAACTACCTGGTGAGCTACCACTGTGTAACATCCCTACATAAACCTAGTCTGGTTCCAAAGCTACCTGGTGAGCTACCACTGTATAACATCCCTACATAAACCTTGTCTGGTTCCAAAACTACCTGGTGAGCTACCACTGTGTAACATCCCTACATAAACCTAGTCTGGTTCCAAAACTACCTGGTGAGCTACCACTGTCAAACATCCCTACATAAACCTAGTCTGGTTCCAAAACTACCTGGTGAGCTACCACTGTATAACATCCCTACATAAACCTAGTCTGGTTCCAAAACTACCTGGTGAGCTACCACTGTAAAGTGTCCCTACATAAACCTAGTCTGGTTCCAAAACTACCTGGTGAGCTACCACTGTAAAGTGTCCATACATAAACCTAGTCTGGGTCCAAAACTACCTGGTCCATAGACTTCAGCATTCAATTTCTCATACAGAGGAGAAAAAAGTTTAATTTGAATGTATCTTTTTATTACTAGGGACAATGACAAAATTGTTGAAGTGAGACCAATTAGAAACCAGCTCTGTGATCTGTTGGAAATACCCCAACCAAAGCTTAAAGCGAAGCCAGACGATGCTAAATAGACCATGTCTTGACACCTGTGATCCTATATGGTAAGTATGATTTAAGTGGCTCAATTAGAGAATGTGTTTTCTTTTTCAAGAACCTATGTATTGAGTAATGACTACATGAAGTCTAAAACGGAACTGGCTACATACAATTTATGGAATCATGCAATTCTTCTAAGGCTGACGGTCCTTTCATAATTTCATAGTTTATGACCTTGGGTGAAATCACATACCATCACAATACTTTATTCAATTTATTTTTTTCATTGAGCTTCTGTGAATAGATGACTAGCCAACAGCTTCTTACTTTGTCCATCATTGTAAAGAGTTGCCTCCCTTTGTACAGTGCACCTTCTAACGTGTACATACATTGTAGTGTTGAGTTTGAAGGATTAAATATATTTTATGACATTTTGTATACAATAGTTTCTCCAGTTTAGAGATCATGATGATGGTAACCCCTGAATTTTCTTCCCCATTGTACTGCCATGTCATCCAGATAACTCATTAAAATAATTAACTATACACCAAAATGTTTCTCTGCTGCTTCTCTAGTGGCTTTGCTTACATGATGTTGTTCTTTTATGTCATCTTTTTAAAGTTTCATACTTTATACTGGAAATAGATTTTTCTTCTCAGTATCTGAATTTATTATGACACCGAATGACAGTTAACAACTGGTGTAAAGGAGATTGCTTTTACAGATATTAGTAGAAAGAAGCTGATCAGATTTTATGATGGAGATCATTGGAAGGTTTCCATCATAAGGGTAACTACATGTATGTGTTTGACGGTTTCCATCATAAGGGTAAATACATGTATGTGTTTGATGGTTTCCATCATAAGGGTAACTACATGTATGTGTTTGACGGTTTCCATCATAAGGGTAACTACATGTATGTGTTTGACGGTTTCCATCATAAGGGTAACTACATATATGTGTTTGACGGTTTCCATCATAAGGGTAACTACATGTATGTGTTTGACGGTTTCCATCATAAGGGTAACTACATGTATGTGTTTGACGGTTTCCATCATAAGGGTAACTACATGTATGTGTTTGACGGTTTCCATCATAAGGGTAACTACATGTATGTGTTTGACGGTTTCCATCATAAGGGTAAATACATGTATGTGTTTGACGGTTTCCATCATAAGGGTAACTACATGTATGTGTTTGACGGTTTCCATCATAAGGGTAACTACATGTATGTGTTTGATGGTTTCCATCATAAGGGAAAATAAGTGTTTTTGAAGGTTCCCATCATAACAGAAACTATGTGTTTGACAGAAAAAAATGAAAGTGCATTTTTAATTAAAGTATATGCAGCTGGTGGTTTTGAAAGGAAGTTTTCAGTTATGATTAATTGATATTGAATCATTATGTGCTTCATATTTTGATATCAGTTTCATTGCCTGGAGAGATAAGAGCTGTCATTAATATCTGTATGGTATGGTATACGTATAATCCATATATCTTAAGTGTGCACTTCAATATCTTAACAATGTGTATATTGATAATGATCAGGCAAACATTCAAATTCATTTTTTAGGTTTTTTTTCAGAGAAAAAAGAATGTTTGTGTAGTTTTAAGATAAGCATATATTTTAATTTGTTGGTTTAAAAACTATAAATATAGGAATTGTTCGAATTGGACCTTGATTTGTAAATAAGGTAAAGAAATTAATGAAGTGGTCCACTAGATCATTATACTTCTAAAAAACGATGAGCATATACATGTACATAACTGCCGAGACAACATGTTTCTATTCAAAACCAAATGAGATTTATCAAGTTAATCTGAATCACAGTCTCTTAGAGACAGATTTAGTATTAAAACATTTTTTGGTGAAAGGTGACGAGTTTCAGAATCCTTTGTACGGGCTGGATACATATTTGTCTTGATCAGTGGATTATCTGTGTCAATGCACAGGTAACTCCTAGTTATACTTTAGGGAAATACAGATAGACTCAGCATGATTTCACCATGAAAAGAAATTACAAGACCATTGGAATGTGATTAATAAAAAAATAACTGATAATGTAATAAAATATTTTGATTGAAGAAAACAGGTACAATGTACCTGGTAACAAGAACAAAAGGAAGGGGAAGGGCTTTAATTACTTAAAAATTCAAAATCCTTCATTCCTCCAGTATTCTCGCAATATATTTTGCAAATGATTTTGGAAAATGTCAGTATTTTCAATCAGCATCAGAGTGTATGCTAACATCACTGTCCCTGCAGGTTTATTTAATATTGAATGAGTACCCTGCCAGTGAAGCCGGAAGGGCTATAGTGTTTGTCTCCATCTGTCCAGATGTTGGTTTCCAGGTGATAACTTCAGAAAGGATTGATGGATTTGATATAAACTTTATGCAATGTTAGCATATGAGGTAATACAGAGTGGGATAGAGTTTGGGGTCGAAAGGTCTACAAATTTTCGTTTCCAGATGATAACTTTAGTAAATTTTAAAATTAATGGATTTGGTTGAATCTTCATACAATGTTTACTTATGAGGTAATACAGTGTGGGATTGAGTTTGGGGTTTAAAGGTCAACTTAAAAGGTCACTGTTGCTAAAAATAGATATTTTTTTGTCAGATCTTGGGTTTCCAGATGAAAACTTCAGAAAGGATTGATGGATTTTATGTAAACTTCAGACAATGTTAACTTATTAAAGGTAATGCAGTGTGGGATTGAGTTTATTAAAGGTAATGCAGTGTGGGATTGAGTTTAGGGTCGAAAGGTCACCATATTTTCATTTCATGCTCAGCCTCATAAAACAGTTAAGAAATAATTGTTTAAATGACACATCTGTTCATTGCTATCAAGGTCTATGTTGCTTAGAAAATTTAATTGACAGTAGCCAGGGATGAGGGTTGCATGTAACTCTAACTGTAAGCTGTTTCTTTAGAATATTTGAATACTGAATATTACTTGCAACATTTAGCTTGGATTTTCATCCTTTATCTTGTTCCTTTCTTCTTTTTTTTCTTTCTATTTAACAATGTTATAAATGTTATATATATCAGATAAAGCAATTGTAGGAATTTTTGTAGGTGTCTTTAAATGTGAGTGTGTGTGGGTAAAAGTTCCCATTTATATTATAAATTTAAGTGTATAGACTCTATATTTTACGATATGGATAATGATAGCTACAATAATAATGTATCTAACCAAGACAGATATGTAAATTAGGTCAGGTAATCATCAGTAGTGTTTATATAAGCTAATCAACTAATTAATATCCTTTATACAATACACCTGTCACGTTTGTTTGCAATACATTATCAATGTCAAACTGAATATCATCAACCTATTTTCTCTTTTTATGGGGGGGTAGTTGTGTGTATGACTGAAGCAAAGAGCTTGTTAACAAATGTCTGTCTCTTTTTTTGATACATTATACACAATTGCATGAAGTTGTTTGAGTGAGATCAGCAACACTTATCAATCAATAGCAGGAATCAATAGCAGTTCAACGTGATGTTTGGTACAGAAACAGAATGACTGAAAGGTGATACAGTACTGTGGGGAAGTCATTGAAAGGTGATGAAGTATTGTGGGGAAGTCATTGAAAGGTGATGAAATACTGTGGGGAAGTCATTGAAAGGTGATGAAGTATTGTGGGGAAGTCATTGAAAGGTGATGAAGTACTGTGGGGAAGTCATTGAAAGGTGATGAAGTATTGGTGGGAAGTCATTGAAAGGTGATGAAGTACTGTGGGGAAGTCATTGAAAGGTGATGAAGTACTGTGGGGAAGTCATTGAAAAGTGATGAAGTACTGTGGGGAAGTCATTGAAAGGTGATGAAGTATTGTGGGGAAGTCATTGAAAGGTGATGAAGTATTGGTGGGAAGTCATTGAAAGGTGATGAAGTACTGTGGGGGGAGTCATTGAAAGGTGATGAAGTATTGTGGGGAAGTCATTGAAAGGTGATGAAGTATTGGTGGGAAGTCATTGAAAGGTGATGAAGTATTGGTGGGAAGTCATTGAAAGGTGATGAAGTACTGTGGGGGGAGTCATTGAAAGGTGATGAAGTATTCTGGGGAAGTCATTGAAAGGTGATGAAGTACTGTGGGGGGAGTCATTGAAAGGTGATGAAGTATTGTGGGGAAGTCATTGAAAGGTGATGAAGTATTGGTGGGAAGTCATTGAAAGGTGATGAAGTATTGGTGGGAAGTCATTGAAAGGTGATGAAGTATTGGTGGAGAGTCATTGAAAGGTGATGAAGTACTGTGGGGAAGTCATTGAAAGGTGATGAAGTACTGTGGGGAAAAATCATTGAAAGGTGATGAAGTACTGTGGGGAAGTCATTGAAAGGTGATGAAGTATTGTTGGGGAGTCATTGTAAGGTGATGAAGTACTGAGGGGATGTCATTGAAAGGTGATGAAGTACTGTGGGGAAGTCTTTGAAAGGTGTTGAAGTACTTTGGGGAAATCATTGAAAGGTGATGAAGTACTGAGGAGAAGTCATTGAAAGGTGATGAAGTACTGAGAGGAAGTCATTGAAAGGTGATGAAGTACTGAGAAGTCATTGAAAGGTGATGAAGTACTGTGGGGAAGTCATTGAAAGGTGATGAAGTACTGAGAGGAAGTCATTGAAAGGTGATGAAGTACTGTGGGGAAAAATCATTGAAAGGTGATGAAGTACTGTGGGGAAGTCATTGAAAGGTGATGAAGTATTGTTTGGGAGTCATTGTAAGGTGATGAAGTACTGAGGGGAAGTCATTGAAAGGTGATGAAGTACTGAGAGGAAGTCATTGAAAGGTGATGAAGTACTTTGGGGAAATCATTGAAAGGTGATGAAGTACTGAGAGGAAGTCATTGAAAGGTGATGAAGTACTGTGGGGAAGTCATTGAAAGGTGATGAAGTACTTTGGGGAAATCATTGAAAGGTGATGAAGTACTTAGGGGAAGTCATTGAAAGGTGATAAATACTGTGGGGAAGTCATTGAAAGGTGATGAAGTACTGTGGGGAAGTCATTGAAAGGTGATGAAGTACTGAGAAGTCATTAATATACATTTCATGGTATTTTCGGTTTATGGGTGTGTCGCTTTTATGACTCTCGTAAGGGTTTCTTGGTCCTGACTGATGTCAGTATATAGCAGTATAAAAGTAAAAGGTGACCAAATCTACCTGTCTTATCCAAGTGAGTTCACTGACCAGTCAACTAATTAGTGTCACGCTAGTCTTGTGTTAGATCACTAATCCTCGAGGTCCCAATGGCATGCCCTTGATTTGTTAAGTGTCTATCTCTGGCTTTTAGATTCTTCGGGAAATTGACAAACGAAATTAAAATTCAAATGCCCCACAAACACCATTTTAGCCAATACAAGTAAAAAGTATGCGTAGACTTTCATTTTAAAAAGTGTATAATAATTGTATCTATATCAGTATGTAATTATCACAACAAGATTTACTGTTTTACACGTTATACATATGAGTCATTATCAGAAAAGTACCAAATCGCTGTCCGTAACTTTGTCGTTTATTTCTGTGAATTCTACATAGAATAAAGTAAATGTTTTGCTAATACACCATCAATTAGAGATCTAGTAGTCACATTTTAAAAGACATAGACATGAAATTGTGCCAAAATATTTTTTTTTAACAATAATATTAGCCTTTCACCCAAAAATGGGTGTGTCCGATGGTAAATTCTCAATATTCAAGCTCATTTAAAAACATTTTTAATGGGGTATTATACAAAATATGGGGATAGTTTTATTGATAATTACCAATTAAATTGATAAATAAGTACTTTTAGGCAAAAAGAAAATATTTAAAAGTTTTTTCAAGAAAATGTTTACCTGTCCCATAAGTTTTTGTCCTTGGTGTTACCATGAGTATTTTGGTTCAATAGAGAAACTTTAAATCAAATGAGTACAATCATCTATGATGAATTCATTGCATATCTATCCCCTGTTCATTTTCACATGGCATTTTGAAGTTGAAAGCAGGATGGTTTTAAATTGGAAGCAATCAAAATCAAGTCTAACCAACTGTGTATTTCAAATTGTCCATGGTGTTACCACATTATTTTACAGTTATACCATTTATTCAATACAAAGATTTATAGTATTTAAAAGAGGTTGCAAGGTAGTTTAAATACAGCTATCATGCTTTGCACAATTACCAATGGTTATAATTTTAATCTATAAACATATCTAAAATGTCTGTGGTGTTACTGTCTGTGGTGTTACCGGTCAAACAGGAAACACCACAGACGAATATTTGGTAACACTACAGACATCATACTCGTTTATGAATCAATTTTATTGGAAAAAATAAAAGCATTATGATTTGAATAAGTTAAATTCCAAAACAATGATTATTGTTCATTTCTAATCAAAGAAAACTCTTAAATTCAGATTCTATACTCTTTAATCAAAATTCTCTAAAAACAGTAACACCAAGGACAATTATAGTAACACTACAGACTTAGATAAGTAACACCAGAGTCAAATCTTTGCAATACAAACAAAACGAAGTATACTTATAACACAGACCATAACATATATTATTAGTAAGATGAATTATAAAGCTATGACATTAGCTAACAGTTCTCAAAATGGAATATGTCATCGTGAGAGAAAAGGGCTTTGAATTGGTAACACCAAGGACATGAATATTGGCGATACCATTATAGTAACACCACAGACAATGGAATAGAAAAAATCATAAATAATATCTAAGATAATGGAAAGATTCATATTATAAGATTCATTAAACAGAGAAATTATTGTATAATGTTATTTTTACAACATAGTAAGCACTAGGACTAGTGTGACAGTAATTAAAGCATGTATTCTCTCTGTGAGCAATGGCAAAGACATTACTAGTAACACCACAGACAATTCGGTGACAAGAGAAGATGCATAATATGAATTTCCATCATGACCAACCAATTTATATTTTAGTTAAAGAATTAAATTGTTTGTTTAGGACACATTACTATATAATTATATGCATATTGATGAAATATAATTCAATTACAATATGCACTAGATGATGACAATGGTAACACCACAGACATACAATGCTGGTATTATCCAGCACAACATTTCAGGTGATCAAGAATGGCCCTCTCTTCAACTTGGAAACAAAGACAGTGTGTGTCAATAGTGAAATTGACTAAAATACATGTATTATGATATTTAAAATGGTAACACAATGGACAAAATGTCTGTGGTGTTACAGTTGTCTTTGGTGTTTATCAAATGTCCATGGTGTTACCATCACAAAAATCAATTCATATTAAATTGAATAAAGGTGAAAAGAAACAATTAGCATTCTAGTAATTATCTGTAGCATGTTATGTTTGCAAATTAATTACTGTTTTCATGAATCTTTAGTTCTAACTTTATTTAAAAGAAATAATGCACATCCATTGAGTGCAAAAGTACAGGGGTCGGGACATATTCCAATAAATATCTTCAAATGGTATTTAAATGAGGTATATGTAATAAAAAATCATTATGTTATAACTTTATCAATTTAATAAATCAATTAGCAAAGAACTGGCATGTTTTATCCCAACAAAAACAACAAATTCAATTATGGTAACACCACAGACATTTTAACTTACCTGTGATCGTTAGCGTTACCATAGTAACTGAACAGGTAAAAATTAAAATGGACAAACAATGATTTTGTAACCTGCAATGTATCCCCTTTTACTTAAACCATAAAAGTTGTCACTTTAAGAAAGTTGTTTTTCTGATTTTTTCACTTTTGAATCTTGAGCTTTTCTGATAATGACTCATATACAATGTTTATGTAAACAAACAGTGTAATATGGCGATGGTTTGCTTTCCACGGCCTACAATGACAATCGAAAGCGAATGGCCTCGTTCTCCAGGGTCACAGAATATGCATAATTGAGAGGTCAGCTTTAATGACCCAATGAAAACGTGTCACAACAAATTGTAACCAGCTAGACCATGCAAGTTTGGGTGTTTAAATACGGTTTTAAACTATGACCTTTACCTAATATAAAAAATGTACATGCACAAATCCTTTCAGATACACAATATTGATTATTTATTGTAGTTTGTACATGTATATTAAAAATGTGTACAAAAATAAATATGAAACATTGTATTTAACAGATATACATGCAAGCCCTAATCATTATAATTATTATCTTTTAAGATCTTGATTTTTTTATCTTTACAATATCTTCCCATATTTTAGAAGCTTCATATCATGATGTATACAAGGCATCTTTCAATCAAGCAAGTTATCAAGTAAAAGGAAAAAGTTGTGTAATTTAAGTTATCGTAATTTTACACAGCCAGTTCTAGTTAGGGGGGGTAACGATAACCCAGCGTTTACAACATTATACTCGGCTAAATGACAGATTTTCCTTGATACCTGACCTCTATGTAAGCTACTTTAATGCACATGTTTTCCACAGATGTTTTTGAAAATTTCCGCTAGTTTTTTCCCCCAAGTTCATTTCGTACACACCCTCCAAATCAGGGCTCTGTACATAAATAAAATGAGCTGTTGAACCATAGAAGATAAGTTTTTACTCAGTGATATGTTTGCATTAGATTAGATTCTAATGATTTTGTTGAGTAGGCAGGTAATGATAAAAAGAAACTGGTTTTGGATGTAACTGACACAACATCACTGTACAACCAAGTACACTAATAAGGCTGAAGTATAAGTAGATGATTATCAATGAAGATCAACTTATTTCATTTGTGTTTATCTGTATAGTGAGTGTGTTTATCTGTATAGTGAGTTTGGTTACTGACATCATCAGATTGTGTTTATCTGTATAGTGAGTGTGTTTATCTGTATATTGAGTTTGGTTACTGACATCATCAGATTGTGTTTATCTGTATAGTGAGTTTGGTTACTGACATCATCAGATTGTGTTTATCTGTATAGTGAGTTTGGTTACTGACATCATCAGATTGTGTTTATCTGTATAGTGAGTTTGGTTACTGACATCATCAGATTGTGTTTATCTGTATAGTGAGTTTGGTTACTGACATCATCAGATTGTGTTTATCTGTATAGTGAGTTTGGTTACTGACATCATCAGATTGTGTTTATCTGTATAGTGAGTGTGTTTATCTGTATAGTGAGTTTGGTTACTGACATCATCAGATTGTTTTTATCTGTATAATGAGTTTGGTTACTGACATCATCAGATTGTGTTTATCTGTATAGTGAGTTTGGTTACTGACATCATCAGATTGTGTTTATTTGTATAGTGAGTTTGGTTACTGACATCATCAGATTGTGTTTATCTGTATAGTGAGTTTGGTTACTGACATCATCAGAGTGTGTTTATCTGTATAGTGAGTTTGGTTACTGACATCATCAGATTGTGTTTATCTGTATAGTGAGTTTGGTTACTGACATCATCAGATTGTGTTTATCTGTATAGTGAGTGTGTTTATCTGTATAGTGAGTTTGGTTACTGACATCATCAGATTGTGTTTATTTGTATAGTGAGTTTGGTTACTGACATCATCAGAGTGTGTTTATCTGTATAGTGAGTTTGGTTACTGACATCATTAGATTGTGTTTATCTGTATAATGAGTTTGGTTACTGACATCATCAGATTGTGTTTATCTGTATAGTGAGTTTGGTTACTGACATCATCAGAGTGTGTTTATCTGTATAGTGAGTTTGGTTACTGACATCATCAGATTGTGTTTATCTGTATAGTGAGTTTGGTTACTGACATCATCAGATTGTGTTTATCTGTATAGTGAGTTTGGTTACTGACATCATCAGATTGTGTTTATCTGTATAGTGAGTGTGTTTATCTGTATAGTGAGTTTGGTTACTGACATCATCAGGGTGTGTTTATCTGTATAGTGAGTTTGGTTACTGACATCATCAGATTGTGTTTATCTGTATAGTGAGTGTGTTTATCTGTATAGTGAGTTTGGTTACTGACATCATCAGATTGTGTTTATCTGTATAGTTAGTTTGGTTACTGACATCAGATTGTGTTTATCTGTATAGTGAATGTGTTTATCTGTATAGTGAGTTGGTTACTGACATCATCAGATTGTGTTTATCTGTATAGTGAGTGTGTTTATCTGTATAGTGAGTTTGGTTACTGACATCATCAGGGTGTGTTTATCTGTATAGTGAGTTTGGTTACTGACATCATCAGATTGTGTTTATCTGTATAGTGAGTTTGGTTACTGACATCATCAGAGTGTGTTTATCTGTATAGTGAGTTTGGTTACTGACATCATCAGAGTGTGTTTATCTGTATAGTGAGTTTGGTTACTGACATCATCAGATTGTGTTTATCTGTATAGTGAGTTTGGTTACTGACATCATCAGATTGTGTTTATCTGTATAGTGAGTTTGGTTACTGACATCATCAGATTGTGTTTATCTGTATAGTGAGTTTGGTTACTGACATCATCAGATTGTGTTTATCTGTATAGTGAGTGTGTTTATCTGTATAGTGAGTTTGGTTACTGACATCATCAGATTGTGTTTATCTGTATAGTGAGTTTGGTTACTGACATCATCAGATTGTGTTTATCTGTATAGTGAGTGTGTTTATCTGTATAATGAGTTTGGTTACTGACATCATCAGATTGTGTTTATCTGTATAGTGAGTTTGGTTACTGACATCATCAGATTGTGTTTATCTGTATAGTGAGTGTGTTTATCTGTATAATGAGTTTGGTTACTGACATCATCAGATTGTGTTTATCTGTATAGTGAGTGTGTTTATCTGTATAATGAGTTTGGTTACTGACATCATCAGATTGTGTTTATCTGTATAGGGAGTTTGGTTACTGACATCATCAGATTGTGTTTATCTGTATAGTGAGTTTGGTTACTGACATCATCAGATTGTGTTTATCTGTATAATGAGTTTGGTTACTGACATCATTAGATTGTGTTTATCTGTATAATGAGTTTGGTTACTGACATCATCAGATTGTGTTTATCTGTATAATGAGTTTGGTTACTGAAATCATCAGATTGTGTTTATCTGTATAGTGAGTGTGTTTATCTGTATAGTGAGTTTGGTTACTGACATCATCAGATTGTGTTTATCTGTATAGTGAGTTTGGTTACTGACATCATCAGATTGTGTTTATCTGTATAGTGAGTGTGTTTATCTGTATAGTGAGTTTGGTTACTGACATCATCAGATTGTGTTTATCTGTATAGTGAGTTTGGTTACTGACATCATCAGATTGTGTTTATCTGTATAGTGAGTTTGGTTACTGACATCATCAGATTGTGTTTATCTGTATAGTGAGTGTGTTTATCTGTATAGTGAGTTTGGTTACTGACATCATCAGATTGTGTTTATCTGTATAGTGAGTGTGTTTATCTGGATAATGAGTTTGGTTACTGACATCATCAGATTGTGTTTATCTGTATAGTGAGTTTGGTTACTGACATCATCAGATTGTGTTTATCTGTATAGTGAGTTTGGTTACTGACATCATCAGATTGTGTTTATCTGTATAATGAGTTTGGTTACTGACATCATCAGATTGTGTTTATCTGTATAATGAGTTTGGTTACTGAAATCATCAGATTGTGTTTATCTGTATAGTGAGTGTGTTTATCTGTATAGTGAGTTTGGTTACTGACATCATCAGATTGTGTTTATCTGTATAATGAGTTTGGTTACTGACATCATCAGATTGTGTTTATCTGTATAATGAGTTTGGTTACTGACATCATCAGATTGTGTTTATCTGTATAGTGAGTGTGTTTATCTGTATAGTGAGTTTGGTTACTGACATCATCAGATTGTGTTTATCTGTATAGTGAGTTTGGTTACTGACATCATCAGATTGTGTTTATCTGTATAATGAGTTTGGTTACTGACATCATCAGATTGTGTTTATCTGTATAGTGAGTTTGGTTACTGACATCATCAGATTGTGTTTATCTGTATAGTGAGTGTGTTTATCTGTATAATGAGTTTGGTTACTGACATCATCAGATTGTGTTTATCTGTATAGTGAGTGTGTTTATCTGTATAATGAGTTTGGTTACTGACATCATCAGATTGTGTTTATCTGTATAGGGAGTTTGGTTACTGACATCATCAGATTGTGTTTATCTGTATAGTGAGTTTGGTTACTGACATCATCAGATTGTGTTTATCTGTATAGTGAGTGTGTTTATCTGGATAATGAGTTTGGTTACTGACATCATCCGATTGTGTTTATCTGTATAGTGAGTTTGGTTACTGACATCATCAGATTGTGTTTATCTGTATAATGAGTTTGGTTACTGACATCATCAGATTGTGTTTATCTGTATAGTGAGTGTGTTTATCTGGATAATGAGTTTGGTTACTGACATCATCAGATTGTGTTTATCTGTATAGTGAGTTTGGTTACTGACATCATCAGATTGTGTTTATCTGTATAGTGAGTTTGGTTACTGACATCATCAGAGTGTGTTTATCTGTATAATGAGTTTGGTTACTGACATCATCAGATTGTGTTTATCTGTATAGTGAGTTTGGTTACTGACATCATCAGATTGTGTTTATCTGTATAGTGAGTGTGTTTATCTGTATAGTGAGTTTGGTTACTGACATCATCAGATTGTGTTTATCTGTATAGTGAGTGTGTTTATCTGTATAGTGAGTTTGGTTACTGACATCATCAGATTGTGTTTATCTGTATAGTGAGTGTGTTTATCTGGATAATGAGTTTGGTTACTGACATCATCAGATTGTGTTTATCTGTATAGTGAGTTTGGTTACTGACATCATCAGATTGTGTTTATCTGTATAGTGAGTTTGGTTACTGACATCATCAGAGTGTGTTTATCTGTATAATGAGTTTGGTTACTGACATCATCAGATTGTGTTTATCTGTATAGTGAGTTTGGTTACTGACATCATCAGATTGTGTTTATCTGTATAGTGAGTGTGTTTATCTGTATAGTGAGTTTGGTTACTGACATCATCAGATTGTGTTTATCTGTATAGTGAGTGTGTTTATCTGTATAGTGAGTTTGGTTACTGACATCATCTGATTGTGTTTATCTGTATAGTGAGTTTGGTTACTGACATCATCAGATTGTGTTTATCTGTATAGTGAGTTTGGTTACTGACATCATCAGATTGTGTTTATCTGTATAATGAGTTTGGTTACTGACATCATCAGATTGTGTTTATCTGTATAATGAGTTTGGTTACTGAAATCATCAGATTGTGTTTATCTGTATAGTGAGTGTGTTTATCTGTATAGTGAGTTTGGTTACTGACATCATCAGATTGTGTTTATCTGTATAGTGAGTTTGGTTACTGACATCATCAGATTGTGTTTATCTGTATAATGAGTTTGGTTACTGACATCATCAGATTGTGTTTATCTGTATAGTGAGTTTGGTTACTGACATCATCAGATTGTGTTTATCTGTATAGTGAGTGTGTTTATCTGTATAATGAGTTTGGTTACTGACATCAACAGATTGTGTTTATCTGTATAGGGAGTTTGGTTACTGGCATCATCAGATTGTGTTTAATATCAGATATACAGAAAGCTATACAAGCGATAGACAATAAAATGTATGAATAGTGCTTAATATTGCAAAGACATGTTAGTGTTTCACACCATGGCAAAGTTTTTGTCAGTAAAATAAGGTTTTCCTGTTCAGCATTGATAAAAGTTCATGCTGAGATATCATGTGATTCTGCTGGTAGTTATAGTGCACCCACTTAGGTAGGGATTTATCGACTGTAAACATTACAGTGAGTTAGATTCAGAGTTAAACGATATGAGCTCTGCAGGAATTGAATGTCTGGCATGCTGAAATCAAAGCCTACATCAGGTACACGTTTCTTTGAAGATTCGTAAAATGCACATATACCAACTTGGATCGAAAAAATTGTGCAAGTTTTTGTCTTACAATAAAATTCCTCTAACACAATCATATGTGAACTTGATACAGTACTTACAGTTCCAGCGAGGATATATTTTACCAGCAGTTGTTTTTCAAGCTTCTATGTAACATAGACTATCAGAATTGGTCATCTCTTTTGTATACATTTGTTGCTTTATCTTCCTGGATTTATCAGAAACACTTAAAGAGACTTTCCATTGATGCGATCAGTTTGTTTTTAGTGCGTTATAAATTTAAGTATTTTGGAAAATGTAAGAAACAGCAGTGTGTGAACGCTATCATTTTTGGAAAGGGTTATCTCATCTTTAATGTAATGGAATCCAGGGAGCGAGAAACGATGTGTTTGTTTGGTCTCAGTTTGGGTGGGTAATTAAAGATAAAATCATGAAGTGTCGTGTCTGGGCTAGGAGGCTGGAAGTCTCCCGATGATCATACTGCGCTCAAGCTTGAATTTATACATGATGTATTTATTATCAAGAAAGAAGACGGCAAATTATTTTTGAAGTGTTTAACTTTGCTTTTGATGCAATGATTGTTCCCTAGATAGATCTGTATACAGGAAGTTTAAGCAAAAAATTATCCTCCTTTTTAACTAACACCATGTTGCTGTTTTCATTTACATATTGTTCATTGGGTAGCCCGAGTTGGTATAAACAACGAAAATCTCACAAACAGCGAAACTTGTATCTCCCATACAAACTCACACCTACACCATAATGCAGGCACAAGAACCAGCGAAAAATTAGTAGAAATTATTTTTTAGGTCATCTGACCTATTATAGCAATTGTGTACCTTCTGTTGTCATGCGCTATATCCGCCATGCACAAACTTTCCCTTTAAGCAACTTATTCTCAATAACCAAAAGGCCCAGGGTACTAATATTACACATGTAGCATGCTGGGATGAAGGACTAGCAAGTTTGTTAAAATGAATGACTTTGACCTACTTTCGAGTTCACATTGGGGTCAAATATGTTAAAATATTTCAGGAACTTCTTCTCAATAACCCAAAAGCCCAGAGTACTGATATTTGGCCTGTATCATGCTGAGATGAAGGGCTACCATTAGTTTGTTTAAGTGAGTGACCTTGATCCACTTTCAAGGTCTCAGGGGTCAAATATGTTAAAATATTTAAGTAACTTATTCTCAATGACCTTCTTCTCCGTGGGGCCCCAAAGGGAAAATTATCTTAAATTTCAAACATTTTGTTCTCCAGCCTATTTCTCTACATGGATAGAAAGATCATCAAGGATTTTGTTTAATTTGTAAATTTCAGTACCCCCGGGCTATCTGTTCCCCCCTTGGGGAGGGGGTAAAGTTTACTATAGTTTATATAGAGAAATAACACTTTTGGGTATATTTTGTCCATTTTAAGTAGGAAATTATTCCTACTTTGACACAATCATCCTTGGAGAAAGATAGAATCAAACTGTAAAATTTGGATTCCTGCCCCTACCCTAGGAGAAAGATGGATTCAAACTGTAAAATTTGGATTCCTGCCCCTACCCCAGGTGCCAGCTGGCCATGGGGCCCAAAATTGAAAATTATCCTAAATTTCAAAAATGTTCTTCTCCAGACTCGGTGGTACATACAGCCTTAATATTTCTCTACATGGATAGAAAGATCATCAAGGGCTTTGTCTAATTTGTAAGTTTCGTTTCGATATATTCAGTCATTATTTGATATAGCAAGTATTTGGTTAATAAAACCATGACAAAATTTTCAAAATTTTTGACTTTTTTCATGGTTTGTTATAAAATTTCTATAAGTACAAATTGAACACTGAAATAGAATTGCAAAAGAAATGTGCGGACATTTTCTATAAAGAGGGACAAAAAAAACACAGCTGTGGAAACTATTTGCAAACATCTCCAAGAATGCATTTCGTCCGACAATTTCCATAAGTGTGGACAATATCCGAAGAAAATGCCACACCTATGGACAAAATCCACAGACATTGTAAGAAGTGTGGACAAAAAATCCATGGATTTTTTTGGACATATAAAAGATGTCCATAGAAATTTGTGGAAATCCATGGATTCTGATTAATTTCTCTTGCATTCCATGGAAAACTGATACCTGGCCAAAACATTTCCCGACAATCTACAGCCGGTCAATGAGATGTGTAAACACAATTTGGCTCCTAGAAGGAATGGCAGATACATTTTGGTGACAAGGGATTCTAGTTTAAGCTTCTTGAGATATAATTACAGGGTGCTGTACTTAAAGTGTGTACATAATGTTAAAAAAAATCGCTGTTCGTTTATAATATACAGATCTTTGGAAATACATGTTTTTCAATTACAGCCAACTTTATCATTGAATAAATTGTATCCACAGATTGTACGTGGCGCCAATACTTTGCAAGGAAACACAGAAATTCAAGATAATTAAGTTCACGAAATGTTCAAACTGGCAAATGATTAACCAATTTGATGCCTACAGCAAAATGTATTTGGATTTAGAATGTAGTGAACAGCCTACTACAAGTCAACCTAAGCCTCTTATTCTACAGCTGACTAAATCCAAGTGAGGTTTTTACATCAACTGAACTCAAGCATAACCAAAAATCTGGGCTTGTTACAAAATAATTTCTTGCCGAATCTAGATAGCTTGTTGATGGAACAAGTTTGATCTGTATAATTGGTGGAGATTTTAGTCATCTGATTTCCAATTAGTCATGGGGATATGGTTGTATGTACTTGTTTGACCTAGCTGTGCCTGGCATCTGGTCTGGGATGATAATAGAAAGGGTTTCAATACTTATAGTCTTAGGGAGGGTAATACCACTTTTATTATAATAACATTGTACTCTGGATTTATTGAAGAATTGGGATATGCAAATTTACAATGTTTACATCTATTAAGTACCCCAGAGTGTGAAGTATTGTGCATGGAGGGTTGAAACTTCAGTTGTTATGTCGACTCTTAAAAATTTTAAAATCTGCCATATATATACACAGGAATTTCAACCGTCCTATCGTGTATCGTGTGACCAAGTTAATTTTTAGTGCCAAACAAGTTTAGTACATACTTTATTTTGTCGGGAATAATTGGGGAGGCCATGTTAAGAGGGATGATCATATTTACATAAATACGGTAATTAAACTGGAGAGGTTTTAGTCAACTGGATGTGCATGCTGATAAAAACACATGTGTTTTGGTGCAGTAATTATGAAGACAGATGCACTTCTGGTGCAGGCGGCTGTCACCATATCGTTAATGTTATAATGATCAGTGAACACCATTGGCCAAGACCGGTTTTAAATCGTAGTTACCAACCCTACAATGAAACTCTTTCAAGTTGTCTTTTGTGATTGGTCATTCAGCTGTGATTTAACCCCTCATGTTCCAGATTGAATGTTTTCCCTGTAGATGAACATGCTGTAGTAGAATACACACTCCCCAAAAGGTTCCAATTAATATAATAACATGCATGAATTTTTTTTTGTTATTTGATGAATAGTATTGCCTTCACCAAATTCACCTGTACTTAAAAGGTTTTTTATAATGATAACATATTACTGGGGTATTTTTATCTGTTTTCTCTGCTTCAATACAAATGACAAGTACTTTAATTGAACATATTTCATCCACAGTTTATTGCACTGCAGTATAATTAGGATTGGTTACCAGATTAAGCCATTTTAATTTCCTGTCCAAGATCAGCTTCTATTTCTGTCTGAAAAGTAAATTTTACCGAACTGTTATTATCATTTTAATTAAAGACCATGTTAATAAAAGACTTTCAAGTTTGGTGTGATTTCACGTTAGTATGATGCTCTGATGAGTCAAACAACTGAAATCGAGTAACACTATGTAAATGATACTGATTGACAAACTTACTAGTACATCATGGCACTATACTTAACCTATCTAGATATAGTGGTAAATGCGGATTGTACCTCATTTTGACCGCGTATACAGTAGTTAATGCCTGCAGTTGGCAACGAACATATTCTATGGTGCGCGTTACACTCCATATTTAATATGTTTGTTGCCAACTGTTGGCATACTACTGTATACGTAGTCAAAATGAGGTACAGTACAATCCTTATATTTACGTCATTATTATAATAGTGTTATACACAATGATGTAACGGCTACTCCTAAACTACTGAGGGGATTTCAACAAAACTTAGTGGCAATAATCCTGATACATTGCAGATGTGCATAATCTATATCACGTTAAAAAAGTTTGGTTGCCAATGGTAACCAGGTCACTATAATTTGTTTTTTGGGAGAAAATTTTGTCAGACAACTACTTATAAACCTGTGAAACGATTCAAATGAAACTACACAGGAATGTTAGGGGCCATGTGTTAATGTGCATGTAAAGTATTTTTCTGCAGACATTTTGGTTGCCAATGATGGTAACCAGGTCAAAATACCCAAATTCTTGTGGAACACTAATTTGTCAGCGCAACTGAATCTAAACATATGAACCGATTTCAATGGAACTACACAGGAAATTAAGGGACTATGTGTAGATCTGATGCAGGTTTCTCTTTTTCTAACAGAAATTTAGGTTGCCATGGCAACAAGGCCATATACACAGGTTTTTGTTGGAAAATTTTGACTAGACAACTCCTCCTAACCAAATTTAATGAAGTTTCACATGAATGTTATGGACCGTGTGTATAGATATGCATGCAGATTACTTTTTGCAGACTTTTGGTTGCCATGGTGACCAGGTCACTATAAACAGGTTTTTGTTGGAAAAATGTTTCTAAACCTTTTAACCAATTTCAATAAAACTTACAAAGGAATGTTAGGGACAATGTGAAGATATATCTGCAGATAAAAATTTTTGTCATCAACATTGCCTTATAAAAGTTTTTGTTGCAAAGATGGGGGGCAGGGGTTATAAGTTAGCCATATTGGCTTACAGTTCTAGTTTTTGTGTCGCCTGAAAAGGCGACATATAGGGATCACCATGTCGGTGTTGGCAGCGGCGGCGGCGGCGGCGGCGGCGGCGGCGGCGTCTGCACCAACAGTTTCTGTGCGATAACTAGAGTTTCCTTGGGCCAATCAAACTCTAACTTCATACAGTGCTTCCTTACCAAAAGTGCTCGCTTGGGATTGCTTTTTAGGGTCAAAGGTCAAGGTCACTGTTTCTATTCCACTTGGAACTGATACAATGCATATCCATAGATAGCTCCTAAAAACTTATCTCCCAACTTGCTGTGCAGGCGACACATCCACTTCCGTGGAATTCTTGTTAAAGCTATAACACATCTGAAATCAAAATGGTAGAGGGTAGGGTTTGTGCACTTATTATTACTGGTCAACAATAAAGAACCATCAAACTAGTTACGTGAAGTATGTTGTGATTTTAAACACCCCCCCACCCCCTTCTATGTAATGTACAAGTTATTACATTTTTCAAAATATTTCTTATATACCATATTAACCATTTCTTTGAACGAAATTGAATACCTCGATATCTGTTTTACATGATGCTGTAAATGTCAATGATTTTGTGCGTAGGATTTGTATGTCCTCACTATGAAATTGGGTGGGGGGCATATAGCGTTACCCATGCATGTCCGTCCTGTCGCATCGCGTCCTGTCCTGTCCCGTCCCGTCCCGTCTCATCCCGTCCCATCCCGTCCCGTCTCATGGTAATGTAACCAGAGCTTATTTAAATAACCACTGATCCGATTGTCATCAAACTTCACATACGTAATTAAGCATGAAGAATTGATTTCATATGGGGAGCGGGGGCATTTATTTCTCACATACATTTCTAGTTCACTTAAGCAGCCTCAAAACTGCTTGGAATGTGGTAATTTTCACACTGTCAGTTGTGTTATTTTGCAATTTGTGCATATAATACTATTTAAACAATATAGAGTTTGAGTAGTGGTAAATATTTTGGCATGTAGATATTTATATTCGCTGATGTTTTAATGCAAGCAAAATAAGTAAAAATTCCCATGCTGGGAACAATTCCATTTTTCCAATAACCATATATGTTACAAAAAAAGAAAATAGAATTACTAATTATTTTGAAATAATTATATTGATCATGTACCTAGCTCTCTTCACACAAATATATCAAAATATTGGTAGTCACTATCAACAGATTATAATTATAAACAGGGGGAAATGCACAAAATGCATCATCAAATTTGATTTTTTTTTTTGTCAATCAATAAAACACTTTAAGCAGATCAAACAGAGTGTGTTTGTATGCAGACTCTGAGCTAGCAGTAGACCAGCACAGTGATAATCATGTCACTAATGTTGTAACGATAGCGGCACCGCGTTCATTGTGCCATACATTTTTATCAGCATGGAGGGGTCATCTGATTGCAGACGATATGGATGTGTGGTTTGATGTTTGCAGCAGCTATGGTTGATGCCCCATCACTTTCTTTGATGCTGACAGTTCTACATTATAAAACACCACATTTCCTTCAAGTGATGTGCGAAAGGTAATGGGGGATTGTATGACTCTTCCCCAAATAATTATTTTTTGGGTCAGCATTTTCATGATTTTGGTAGTATTTATTAAGGGATAGGAATATTTTTTCTTTCGTATTTAAAGATTGGAAGGAGGTATTACTTATAGTTTTAATGTAAGAAAGGGAAAACAATGGGTAAATCCTGGCAAATGTACGAAAGGGAAAACAATGGGTAAATTCTGGCAAATGTACGAAAGGGAAAACAATGGATAAATCTTGGCAAATGTAAGAAAGGGAAAACAATGGGTAAATCCTGGCAAATGTACGAAAGGGAAAACAATGGGTAAATTCTGGCAAATGTACGAAAGGGAAAACAATGGGTAAATCCTGGCAAATGTACGAAAGGGAAAACAATGGGTAAATCCTGGCAAATGTACGAAAGGGAAAACAATGAGTAAATCCTGGCAAACGTACGAAAGGGAAAACAATGGGTAAATCCTGTCAAACATACGTGTCTTTGTTTACTTAATAAACACCTCTGTTTTCATTTCTTTGCCGTGACGGGGCAGGACAGAATTTTCCGAGAGATCATGTGACTGATTCGGCCAAACAGCAGACGAAAAACTTGAAATTTCAAACCCGCATATAATGTGTCCAAATTTATCAAAGTTGACGGTATTGCCACGCAAATCTCTGTATTTTTGGTTGATTAAGCAATTACTGCACTAATATCCTGTTTCCTTGCTATGAAATATATGGCAATAGTCCCTTTAAGTACATTCACTTTAGATTTGTTTTTAAAGTACATTTCTGACAAAATATATATACAATATATACTTGTATACTGCAAAAGTAAACATGTATACTGATTATAAAGTATATCTGTACACCAGTGTAGTCTGAGTATTTATCACCTGTACATTATATACTGATTATAAAGTATATCTGTACGGTCAGTGTAGTCTGAGTATTTATCACCTGTACATTATATACTGATTATAAAGTATATCTGTACGGTCAGTGTAGTCAGTATTTATCACCTGTACATTATATACTGATTATAAAGTATATCTGTACACCAGTGCAGTCAATATTTATCACCTGTACATTATATACTGATTATAAAGTATATATGTACGGTCAGTGTAGTCTGAGTATTTATCACCTGTACATTATATACTGATTATAAAGTATATCTGTACGGTCAGTGTAGTCAGTATTTATCACCTGTACATTATATACTGATTATAAAGTATATCTGTACACCAGTGCAGTCAATATTTATCACCTGTACATTATATACTGATTATAAAGTATATCTGTACGGTCAGTGTAGTCAATATTTATCACCTGTACATTATATACTGATTATAAAGTATATCTGTACACCAGTGCAGTCAATATTTATCACCTGTACATTATATACTGATTATAAAGTATATATGTACGGTCAGTGTAGTCTGAGTATTTATCACCTGTACATTATATACTGATTATAAAGTATATCTGTACGGTCAGTGTAGTCAGTATTTATCACCTGTACATTATATACTGATTATAAAGTATATCTGTACACCAGTGCAGTCAATATTTATCACCTGTACATTATATACTGATTATAAAGTATATCTGTACACCAGTGCAGTCAATATTTATCACCTGTACATTATATACTGATTATAAAGTATATCTGTACACCAGTGTAGTCAATATTTATCACCTGTACATTATATACTGATTATAAAGTATATCTGTACACCAGTGCAGTCAATATTTATCACCTGTACATTATATACTGATTATAAAGTATATCTGTACACCAGTGTAGTCAATATTTATCACCTGTACATTATATACTGATTATAAAGTATATCTGTACACCAGTGCAGTCAATATTTATCACCTGTACATTATATACTGATTATAAAGTATATCTGTACACCAGTGTAGTCAATATTTATCACCTGTACATTATATACTGATTATAAAGTATATCTGTACACCAGTGTAGTCAGTATTTATCACCTGTACATTATATACTGATTATAAAGTATATCTGTACGGTCAGTGTAGTCTGGGTATTTATCACCTGTACATTATATACTGATTATAAAGTATATCTGTACGGTCAGTGTAGTCTGAGTATTTATCACCTGTACATTATATACTGATTATAAAGTATATCTGTACACCAGTGCAGTCAATATTTATCACCTGTACATTATATACTGATTATAAAGTATATCTGTACACCAGTGCAGTCAGTATTTATCACCTGTACATTATATACTGATTATAAAGTATATCTGTACACCAGTGCAGTCAATATTTATCACCTGTACATTATATACTGATTATAAAGTATATCTGTACACCAGTGCAGTCAGTATTTATCACCTGTACATTATATACTGATTATAAAGTATATCTGTACACCAGTGCAGTCAATATTTATCACCTGTACATTATATACTGATTATAAAGTATATCTGTACGGTCAGTGTAGTCAGTATTTATCACCTGTACATTATATACTGATTATAAAGTATATCTGTACACCAGTGCAGTCAATATTTATCACCTGTACATTATATACTGATTATAAAGTATATCTGTACACCAGTGCAGTCAATATTTATCACCTGTACATTATATACTGATTATAAAGTATATCTGTACACCAGTGTAGTCTGAGTATTTATCACCTGTACATTATATACTGATTATAAAGTATATCTGTACACCAGTGTAGTCAGTATTTATCACCTGTACATTATATACTGATTATAAAGTATATCTGTACACCAGTGCAGTCAGTATTTATCACCTGTACATTATATACTGATTATAAAGTATATCTGTACACCAGTGCAGTCAGTATTTATCACCTGTACATTATATACTGATTATAAAGTATATCTGTACACCAGTGTAGTCTGAGTATTTATCACCTGTACATTATATACTGATTATAAAGTATATCTGTACGGTCAGTGTAGTCTGAGTATTTATCACCTGTACATTATATACTGATTATAAAGTATATCTGTACGGTCAGTGTAGTCTGAGTATTTATCACCTGTACATTATATACTGATTATAAAGTATATCTGTACGGTCAGTGTAGTCTGAGTATTTATCACCTGTACATTATATACTGATTATAAAGTATATCTGTACGGTCAGTGTAGTCTGAGTATTTATCACCTGTACATTATATACTGATTATAAAGTATATCTGTACACCAGTGTAGTCTTGAGTATTTATCACCTGTACATTATATACTGATTATAAAGTATATCTGTACACCAGTGCAGTCAATATTTATCACCTGTACATTATATACTGATTATAAAGTATATCTGTACGGTCAGTGTAGTCTGAGTATTTATCACCTGTACATTATATACTGATTATAAAGTATATCTGTACACCAGTGTAGTCTTGAGTATCTATCACCTGTACATTATATACTGATTATAAAGTATATCTGTACACCAGTGCAGTCAATATTTATCACCTGTACATTATATACTGATTATAAAGTATATCTGTACACCAGTGCAGTCAATATTTATCACCTGTACATTATATACTGATTATAAAGTATATCTGTACACCAGTGCAGTCAATATTTATCACCTGTACATTATATACTGATTATAAAGTATATCTGTACACCAGTGTAGTCTTGAGTATTTATCACCTGTACATTATATACTGATTATAAAGTATATCTGTACACCAGTGCAGTCAATATTTATCACCTGTACATTATATACTGATTATAAAGTATATCTGTACACCAGTGCAGTCAATATTTATCACCTGTACATTATATACTGATTATAAAGTATATCTGTACACCAGTGCAGTCAATATTTATCACCTGTACATTATATACTGATTATAAAGTATATCTGTACGGTCAGTGTAGTCTGAGTATTTATCACCTGTACATTATATACTGATTATAAAGTATATCTGTACGGTCAGTGCAGTCAATATTTATCACCTGTACATTATATACTGATTATAAAGTATATCTGTACGGTCAGTGTAGTCTGAGTATTTATCACCTGTACATTATATACTGATTATAAAGTATATCTGTACACCAGTGTAGTCAATATTTATCACCTGTACATTATATACTGATTATAAAGTATATCTGTACACCAGTGTAGTCTGAGTATTTATCACCTGTACATTATATACTGATTATAAAGTATATCTGTACACCAGTGCAGTCAATATTTATCACCTGTACATTATATACTGATTATAAAGTATATCTGTACACCAGTGCAGTCAATATTTATCACCTGTACATTATATACTGATTATAAAGTATATCTGTACACCAGTGCAGTCAATATTTATCACCTGTACATTATATACTGATTATAAAGTATATCTGTACACCAGTGCAGTCAATATTTATCACCTGTACATTATATACTGATTATAAAGTATATCTGTACACCAGTGCAGTCAATATTTATCACCTGTACATTATATACTGATTATAAAGTATATCTGTACACCAGTGCAGTCAATATTTATCACCTGTACATTATATACTGATTATAAAGTATATCTGTACGGTCAGTGTAGTCTGAGTATTTATCACCTGTACATTATATACTGATTATAAAGTATATCTGTACGGTCAGTGCAGTCAATATTTATCACCTGTACATTATATACTGATTATAAAGTATATCTGTACGGTCAGTGTAGTCTGAGTATTTATCACCTGTACATTATATACTGATTATAAAGTATATCTGTACACCAGTGTAGTCAATATTTATCACCTGTACATTATATACTGATTATAAAGTATATCTGTACACCAGTGTAGTCTGAGTATTTATCACCTGTACATTATATACTGATTATAAAGTATATCTGTACACCAGTGCAGTCAATATTTATCACCTGTACATTATATACTGATTATAAAGTATATCTGTACACCAGTGCAGTCAATATTTATCACCTGTACATTATATACTGATTATAAAGTATATCTGTACACCAGTGCAGTCAATATTTATCACCTGTACATTATATACTGATTATAAAGTATATCTGTACACCAGTGCAGTCAATATTTATCACCTGTACATTATATACTGATTATAAAGTATATCTGTACACCAGTGCAGTCTGGGTATTTATCACCTGTACATTATATACTGATTATAAAGTATATCTGTACGGTCAGTGTAGTCTGAGTATTTATCACCTGTACATTATATACTGATTATAAAGTATATCTGTACGGTCAGTGTAGTCTGAGTATTTATCACCTGTACATTATATACTGATTATAAAGTATATCTGTACACCAGTGCAGTCAATATTTATCACCTGTACATTATATACTGATTATAAAGTATATCTGTACGGTCAGTGCAGTCAATATTTATCACCTGTACATTATATACTGATTATAAAGTATATCTGTACGGTCAGTGTAGTCTGAGTATTTATCACCTGTACATTATATACTGATTATAAAGTATATCTGTACACCAGTGTAGTCAATATTTATCACCTGTACATTATATACTGATTATAAAGTATATCTGTACACCAGTGTAGTCTGAGTATTTATCACCTGTACATTATATACTGATTATAAAGTATATCTGTACACCAGTGCAGTCAATATTTATCACCTGTACATTATATACTGATTATAAAGTATATCTGTACACCAGTGCAGTCAATATTTATCACCTGTACATTATATACTGATTATAAAGTATATCTGTACGGTCAGTGTAGTCTGAGTATTTATCACCTGTACATTATATACTGATTATAAAGTATATCTGTACACCAGTGCAGTCAATATTTATCACCTGTACATTATATACTGATTATAAAGTATATCTGTACACCAGTGTAGTCAGTATTTATCACCTGTACATTATATACTGATTATAAAGTATATCTGTACACCAGTGTAGTCAATATTTATCACCTGTACATTATATACTGATTATAAAGTATATCTGTACACCAGTGTAGTCTGAGTATTTATCACCTGTACATTATATACTGATTATAAAGTATATCTGTACACCAGTGTAGTCTGGGTATTTATCACCTGTACATTATATACTGATTATAAAGTATATCTGTACACCAGTGCAGTCAATATTTATCACCTGTACATTATATACTGATTATAAAGTATATCTGTACACCAGTGCAGTCTGGGTATTTATCACCTGTACATTATATACTGATTATAAAGTATATCTGTACACCAGTGCAGTCAATATTTATCACCTGTACATTATATACTGATTATAAAGTATATCTGTACGGTCAGTGTAGTCTGAGTATTTATCACCTGTACATTATATACTGATTATAAAGTATATCTGTACACCAGTGCAGTCAATATTTATCACCTGTACATTATATACTGATTATAAAGTATATCTGTACACCAGTGTAGTCTGAGTATTTATCACCTGTACATTATATACTAATTATAAAGTATATCTGTACAACAGTGCAGTCAATATTTATCACCTGTACATTATATACTGATTATAAAGTATATCTGTACACCAGTGTAGTCTGAGTATTTATCACCTGTACATTATATACTGATTATAAAGTATATCTGTACACCAGTGCAGTCAATATTTATCACCTGTACATTATATACTGATTATAAAGTATATCTGTACGGTCAGTGTAGTCTGAGTATTTATCACCTGTACATTATATACTGATTATAAAGTATATCTGTACGGTCAGTGTAGTCTGAGTATTTATCACCTGTACATTATATACTGATTATAAAGTATATCTGTACACCAGTGCAGTCAATATTTATCACCTGTACATTATATACTGATTATAAAGTATATCTGTACGGTCAGTGTAGTCAATATTTATCACCTGTACATTATATACTGATTATAAAGTATATCTGTACACCAGTGCAGTCAATATTTATCACCTGTACATTATATACTAATTATAAAGTATATCTGTACGGTCAGTGTAGTCAGTATTTATCACCTGTACATTATATACTGATTATAAAGTATATCTGTACACCAGTGCAGTCAATATTTATCACCTGTACATTATATACTGATTATAAAGTATATCTGTACGGTCAGTGTAGTCAGTATTTATCACCTGTACATTATATACTGATTATAAAGTATATCTGTACACCAGTGCAGTCAATATTTATCACCTGTACATTATATACTGATTATAAAGTATATCTGTACGGTCAGTGTAGTCAGTATTTATCACCTGTACATTATATACTGATTATAAAGTATATCTGTACGGTCAGTGTAGTCAGTATTTATCACCTGTACATTATATACTGATTATAAAGTATATCTGTACACCAGTGCAGTCAATATTTATCACCTGTACATTATATACTGATTATAAAGTATATCTGTACACCAGTGCAGTCAATATTTATCACCTGTACATTATATACTGATTATAAAGTATATCTGTACACCAGTGCAGTCAATATTTATCACCTGTACATTATATACTGATTATAAAGTATATCTGTACACCAGTGCAGTCAATATTTATCACCTGTACATTATATACTGATTATAAAGTATATCTGTACACCAGTGTAGTCTGAGTATTTATCACCTGTACATTATATACTGATTATAAAGTATATCTGTACACCAGTGTAGTCTGAGTATTTATCACCTGTACATTATATACTGATTATAAAGTATATCTGTATGGTCAGTGTAGTCAG
The DNA here is from genome assembly GCA_947623455.1 of Mimachlamys varia. Lineage (NCBI taxonomy): Eukaryota > Metazoa > Mollusca > Bivalvia > Pectinida > Pectinidae > Mimachlamys > Mimachlamys varia. The sequence continues at coordinate 54,076,684 of OX392527.1, forward strand.
TATTTATCACCTGTACATTATATACTGATTATAAAGTATATCTGTACACCAGTGTAGTCTGGGTATTTATCACCTGTACATTATATACTGATTATAAAGTATATCTGTACAACAGTGCAGTCAATATTTATCACCTGTACATTATATACTGATTATAAAGTATATCTGTACACCAGTGTAGTCTGAGTATTTATCACCTGTACATTATATACTGATTATAAAGTATATCTGTACAACAGTGTAGTCTTGAGTATTTATCACCTGTACATTATATACTGATTATAAAGTATATCTGTACGGTCAGTGTAGTCAGTATTTATCACCTGTACATTATATACTGATTATAAAGTATATCTGTACACCAGTGTAGTCAATATTTATCACCTGTACATTATATACTGATTATAAAGTATATCTGTACACCAGTGTAGTCTGAGTATTTATCACTTGTACATTATATACTGATTATAAAGTATATCTGTACACCAGTGTAGTCAGTATTTATCACCTGTACATTATATACTGATTATAAAGTATATCTGTACACCAGTGTAGTCAATATTTATCACCTGTACATTATATACTGATTATAAAGTATATCTGTACGGTCAGTGTAGTCAGTATTTATCACCTGTACATTATATACTAATTATAAAGTATATCTGTACACCAGTGCAGTCAATATTTATCACCTGTACATTATATACTGATTATAAAGTATATCTGTACACCAGTGTAGTCAATATTTATCACCTGTACATTATATACTGATTATAAAGTATATCTGTACACCAGTGCAGTCAATATTTATCACCTGTACATTATATACTGATTATAAAGTATATCTGTACACCAGTGTAGTCTGAGTATTTATCACCTGTACATTATATATATACTGATTATAAAGTATATCTGTACACCAGTGCAGTCAATATTTATCACCTGTACATTATATACTGATTATAAAGTATATCTGTACGGTCAGTGTAGTCAGTATTTATCACCTGTACATTATATACTGATTATAAAGTATATCTGTACACCAGTGCAGTCAATATTTATCACCTGTACATTATATACTGATTATAAAGTATATCTGTACACCAGTGCAGTCAATATTTATCACCTGTACATTATATACTGATTATAAAGTATATCTGTACACCAGTGCAGTCAATATTTATCACCTGTACATTATATACTGATTATAAAGTATATCTGTACACCAGTGCAGTCAATATTTATCACCTGTACATTATATACTGATTATGAAGTATATCTGTACACCAGTGCAGTCAGTATTTATCACCTAATAATATACTGATAAAGTACAATACACTGATGAAGCACAAGAAATGGTAAAGTACGACACCGTACAAAGAATTCTGTATTGGAGTTGTTTACTTCTATGAGAAAAAGATGTGTTCAAAGGATGCTTATTTACTGTGTACCAGTTACATGTGTTGTTTGTTTAACCAAAGAGTAAAGAACAAAGATCAAGACAAAAACAAAGGATATTTAAAGAAAACAATAACTCACAGAAAAAACATAAAATGGATCCAATTTTCATTGCAAGGCGTTTCTGGCTTTTCCTTAGAGATGAATCATGACACTAATGCAAAGAATTATGGCTAGACTAGATTAAATATACTGGTATGTTTTGTGCTGCAAAAAACGGTACTTTTGACATAAAGAAGATCTTATTTAGATATAAAGAGTACCATCTGGTATGAAATAATAGTTGAAGTCACTTTCTACTACAGTTGTTTTCCCAATAATCTTTTGGTATATATTAACCCACCCCCCCCCAGCCCCCAGAAAATCCCATGATTGAATGTTGGACCTATTCAATATGCTATCCTATATATAACCAATTTTGCTTTCCTGAATTTTTTAATGCACAGTAAAAAAATTAAAAAGGAAAAATATTACCTACATATAATCCATGGGAAAGCAGAAATCATTACTATAATGGCTGCCGATCTAGACTCAATGGTACCCTCTAGATCTGCCCTTATATTCATTCCTGATAGGAAAATCACATATAATCAGGCAAAGCAGAATAAAAACCAATTGTTACTTTATTTCAAACATTCATTAAATTCACCAATTGATGCTGCTTTCAAAAAGTTTCCTCTTCAACAACTGACAAACATTAATTTCAAATTTATAATTGATACAAGGATTTTTTTTTTACGCTTTTTAAAATATTAATAAATGAAAAGCAAAAAATGTCAACATGTTTAATGTGGCCTTCCTATTGGGGCATGCTACACCATGTTTAATGTGGCCTTCCTATGGGGGCAATACTACACCATGTTTAATGTGGCCTTCCTATGGGGGCATGCTACACCATGTTTAATGTGGCCTTCCTATGGGGGCATGCTACACCATGTTTAATGTGGCCTTCCTATGGGGGCATGCTACACCATGTTTAATAGGCCTTCCTATGGGGGCATGCTACACCATGTTTAATGTGGCCTTCCTATGGGGGCATGCTACACCATGTTTAATGTCGCCTTCCTATGGGGGCATGCTACACCATGTTTAATGTGGCCTTCCTATTGGGGCATGCTATACCATGTTTAATGTGGCCTTCCTATGGGGGCATGCTACACCATGAGTAAGCTCCATCTTAACAATGAGTAAATTTTAGAAAGATGTTTTAATTCCCCAGCCTTTTTTATGGAAGGATGTCAGGGTTGGGGTGCCCTAGCTGGGATCATCCCTCTTACATCATGTCACCTCACACAGGAGGCGTCTTTCCCTTCAATCACTCTACCTCTTGCATAATTCTTCTCTCAAATTTCAAATCATTTATTCTTTCATTCTCTTTCATTCTAATAATAACAAAAATATTTACTTTAGTTAGAAATTTTGAATTTTTTAGATAAACAAGAATTGTATATATACAGTTGTCTAAGAGAACTCAATTTATCGCATGAACAAGAGGCCCAGAGGGCCTGTATCGCTCACCTGGATACATTGGTATCTAGGTAATCATGGTGAAATATTTTCCAAAAACATTCTTTCAGTATTTTGGTCAAAATCCATTTCAACTTTAGGACAAGTAGTAATTTAAAAGGCTTTACCTCTATTTCCCCTTTTGGGCCCCACATTTCCGGCCCTTTAAGGGTCAGCATCTGTGACCTTCTGTTCCCCCTTCACCCAAGAAAATTTCTAACCAAATTTGGTTAATATCCAATCAAAACTTTATGACAAGTAGTGATTTCAAGAATTTACCTCTATTTCCCCTATTGGGCCCCACCCCTCTGGCCCCTTAGGATTCTGAGTCACCATTTATGCAAGATCTGTTCCCCTTCCCTCAAGAACGTTTCCGACCATATTTGGTCGAAATCCATTTATAACTTTATGACAAGTAGCGATTTAAAGGAATTACCTCTATTCTCCTATTGGGCCCCATCCCTCTGGCCCCTTGAGGGTCAGAGTCATCATTTATGCAAACTCTGTCCCCCTTCCCTCGAGGATGTTTCTGACCAAATTTGGTTCAAATGCCTTCATAACTTTATGACTAGCTGCGATTTAAAGGAACTACTTTATAATTTCCCCTTATTGGGCCCCACCCCTCTGGCCCCTTATGGGTCAGAGTCGCCATTTATACAAAATCTGTTCCCATCCTCCCAAGGATGTTTTGGACCAAATTTGGTTCAAATGTATTGATAGGTTTATGACTAGTATTGATTTAAAGGAATTACTTCTATTTCCCTTGTTGGGCCCCACCTCTGGCTCCTAAGGGGTCAGAGTCATCATCAATGCAAAATCTGTTTCCGGGACTTCTCCAAAGGATGTTTCTGACCTAATTGGGTTCAAATGTATTCATAACTTATGACTTAAGTAGCGATTTAATTGGAATTACCTCTATTTCCATATTGGGCCCCATCCTTTGGCCCCTTGAGGGTCAGTCATCATCAATGCAAAATCTTCCCGTTCCCTCAAGGACTTTTCTGACCATATTTGGTCAAAATCTATTTATAACTTCATGACAAGTAGTGATTTAAAGAAATTACCTCTATTTGCCCTATTGGGCCCCACTCCCCTGGCCCCTTGAGGGTCAGAGTCACCATTTGTGCAAACTCTGTTCCTTTTTTCCCTAAGAATGTTTTTGACCTTTGGTCAAAATCCAATCAGGACTTTTTGACTAGTAGCGATTTGAAGCAAATGATGACGGACGACGGATGCTGAGCCATATGGCATATAAGCTTACCGAACCTTTGGTCAGGTGAGCTAAAAACTGTTTGTCGGACATTACATCTAGATAATAGTAATAGTGACCTTGATCTTTGATCTTCTGACATAAAAAATAATATTTATTGAGGATCTATGGCAGTAATGAAGTTTGACTGGCACAATTGAGTGATCCTTTGTTCTGACGTCGGGCCTTTTCAACAGTGTATTTAATGGGGTTCCATGTACATATCAACTTTCCTCCCCGATTCCCTGAGGACCGATAATAATAAAACAGAAAATCTGGGGTGGCCATGATAACTAAGTTATAAAGATTATAAAACCAACTAATCCTTTTGAAATAAAGTTAATGGCCACAAAATCATATCACAGTATTTTCAAGTTACACGTCACACTGATAACAAAGACAAGCTAATAAACCTTCAAAATGAATCTGAAAATCTGGTTTGCAGTTTTCAAACAAATTAACTGTGGGAGAAACTCAACAAATAAATCATCTCCGACAGAGAAAGATAAGATTTGACATTCTATTGTGTGTAGTGACACATACATGTTTGCAGAGCTAACCTCCACGCAGGACCCAAGACATGTTAAAGCAACATTCTTTGTTCTTATGATGTATTCAGTCTGGTTTGCAGGGACTCCTATCACCCTGGGGTGCAATTTATTTGACAGCTAGCTGCCTTCAAGTGTTAACCATTAGAGATATATCCTTTCTCATTGATTATAAACAAAAGCTAACAGACATAAATGAGAAGAATTTTCATAGAGTAGGCTGGCAATGACTTCTCTAAAAATAAAAACACCACAAAGGCAGAGTTACCTGAAATATACACCTGTCACATGCTCTGTAACTTCCAGTTAGACTAATTGTATACCAGAGTTACCTGAAATACACACCTGTCACACGCTCTGTAACTTCCAGTTAGACTAATTGTATACCAGAGTTACCTGAAATATACACCTGTCACATGCTCTCTAACTTCCAATTAGACGTATTGTATACCAGAGTTACCTGAAATATACACCTGTCACATGCTCTGTAACTTCCAGTTAGACTAATTGTATACCAGAGTTACCTGAAATACACACCTGTCACACGCTCTGTAACTTCCAGTTAGACTAATTGTATACCAGAGTTACCTGAAATATACACCTGTCACATGCTCTCTAACTTCCAGTTAGACTAATTGTATACCAGAGTTACCTGAAATATACACCTGTCACATGCTCTCTAACTTCCAGTTAGACTAATTGTATACCAGAGTTACCTGAAATATACACCTGTCACATGCTCAGTAACTTCCAGTTAGACTAATTGTATACCAGAGTTACCTGAAATATACACCTGTCACATGCTCTCTAACTTCCAGTTAGACTAATTGTATACCAGAGTTGCATGCTTTCCTCATTCTACAAAAAAAAGTGCTATTATATTTCTTAATCTTCAAATAGAACTTTGTTACTTTTGAAAATAATGTAGGTGAATTACGTTAATGTACTTTAATTTCTTAGTCTGACTCTTCAAATAGAGTTTCATTAATTTCCGAAACATAACAAGGTGATTTACATTAATGTACTCTAAACACTGTCAGGCTGGAAATATTCTTGGAAGCGGCAGCAGCCATTAAAATGATAATTGATTAGCCCATTTCAATTAAACTAGACTCATTGTGAGGCAGTATCTTGTAGCTTTGTAGGGTTGTTTGGATCAAACATCAATATCTACAGTTGTTATATAGTTATAATATCTACAGTACTGTTGTAATATCTACAGTTGTAATATCTACAGTTGTAATATCTACAGTTGTACAGTTGTAATATCTACAGTTGTATACAGTTGTAATATCTACAGTTGTATACAGTTGTAATATCTACAGTTGTATTATCTACAGTTGTAATATCTACAGTTGTAATATCTACAGTTGTATACAGTTGTAATATCTACAGTTGTATACAGTTGTAATATCTACAGTTGTATTATCTACAGTTGTAATATCTATAGTTGTAATATCTACAGTTGTAATATCTATAGTTGTAATATCTACAGTTGTATACAGTTGTAATACCTACAGTTGTTTACAGTTGTAATATCTACAGTTGTTTACAGTTGTAATATCTACAGTTGTAATATCTACAGTTGTAATATCTACAGTTGTAATATCTACAGTTGTAATATCTACAGTTGTAATATCTACAGTTGTAATATCTACAGTTGTACAGTTGTAATATCTACAGTTGTAATATCTACAGTTGTATACAGTTGTAATATCTACAGTTGTAATATCTACAGTTGTAATATCTACAGTTGTATACAGTTGTAATATCTACAGTTGTAATATCTACAGTTGTAATATTTACAGTTGTAATATCTACAGTTGTATACAGTTGTAATATCTACAGTTGTAATATCTACAGTTGTAATATCTACAGTTGTACAGTTGTAATATCTACAGTTGAAATATCTACAGTACTGTTGTAATATCTACAGTTGTAATATCTACAGTTGTAATATCTACAGTTTTAATATCTATAGTTGTATACAGTTGTAATATCTACAGTACTGTTTTAATATCTACAGTTGTAATATCTACAGTTGTATACAGTTGTAATATCTACAGTACTGTTTTAATATCTACAGTTGTAATATCTACAGTTGTATACAGTTGTAATATCTACAGTACTGTTTTAATATCTACAGTTGTAATATCTACAGTTGTATACAGTTGTAATATCTACAGTACTGTTTTAATATCTATAGTTGTAATATCTACAGTTGTAATATCTACAGTTGTATACAGTTGTAATATCTACAGTACTGTTTTAATATCTATAGTTGTAATATCTACTGTTGTAATATCTATAGTTGTAATATCTACAGTTGTATACAGTTGTAATATCTATAGTGTGTACAGTTGTAATATCTACAGTACTGTTGTAATATCTACAGTTGTAATATCTACAGTTGTAATATCTACAGTTGTAATATCTACAGTTGTATACAGTTGTAATTTCTACAGTTGTAATATCTACAGTTGTAATATCTACAGTACTGTTGTAATATCTACAGTTGTAATATCTATAGTTATAATATCTACAGTTGTAATATCTACAGTTGTAATATCTACAGTTGTAATATCTACAGTTGTAACATCTACAGTTGTAATATCTACAGTTGTAATATCTACAGTTGTTATATCTACAGTTATAATATCTACAGTTGTAATATCTACAGTTGTAATATCTACAGTTGTATACAGTTGTAATATCTACAGTTGTATACAGTTGTAATATCTACAGTTGTATACAGTTGTATTATCTACAGTTGTATACAGTTGTAATATCTACAGTTGTAATATCTATAGTTGTAATATCTGTAGTTGTGTACAGTTGTAATATCTACAGTTGTATACAGTTGTAATATCTATAGTTGTATACAGTTGTAATTTCTACAGTTGTAATATCTACAGTTGTAATATCTATAGTTGTGTACAGTTGTAATATCTACAGTTGTATTATCTATAGTTGTAATATCTATAGTTGTGTACAGTTGTAATATCTACAGTTGTATACAGTTGTAATATCTACAGTTGTAATATCCATAGTTGTATACAGTTGTAATATCTACAGTTGTATACAGTTGTAATATCTACAGTTGTTATATCTACAGTTAAAATATCTACAGTACTGTTGTAATATCTACAGTTGTAATATCTACAGTTGTAATATCTACAGTTGTAAACAGTTGTAATATCTACAGTTGTATTATCTATAGTTGTAATATCTATAGTTGTGTACAGTTGTAATATCTACAGTTGTATACAGTTGTAATATCTACAGTTGTAATATCCATAGTTGTATACAGTTGTAATATCTACAGTTGTATACAGTTGTAATATCTACAGTTGTTATATCTACAGTTAAAATATCTACAGTACTGTTGTAATATCTACAGTTGTAATATCTACAGTTGTAATATCTACAGTTGTATACAGTTGTAATATCTACAGTTGTTATATCTACAGTTGTATACAGTTTTAATATCTACAGTTGTATACAGTTGTAATATCTACAGTTGTAATATCTACAGTTGTAATATCTACAGTTGTTATATCTACAGTTAAAATATCTACAGTACTGTTGTAATATCTACAGTTGTAATATCTACAGTTGTATACAGTTGTAATATCTACAGTTGTTATATCTACAGTTGTATACAGTTTTAATATCTACAGTTGTATACAGTTGTAATATCTACATTTGTATACAGTTGTAATATCTACAGTTGTATTATCTACAGTTGTAATATCTACAGTTGTAATATCTACAGTTGTACAGTTGTAATATCTACAGTTGTATACAGTTGTAATATCTACAGTTGTATACAGTTGTAATATCTACAGTTGTATTATCTACAGTTGTAATATCTACAGTTGTAATATCTACAGTTGTATACAGTTGTAATATCTACAGTTGTATACAGTTGTAATATCTACAGTTGTATTATCTACAGTTGTAATATCTATAGTTGTAATATCTACAGTTGTAATATCTATAGTTGTAATATCTACAGTTGTATACAGTTGTAATACCTACAGTTGTTTACAGTTGTAATATCTACAGTTGTTTACAGTTGTAATATCTACAGTTGTAATATCTACAGTTGTAATATCTACAGTTGTAATATCTACAGTTGTAATATCTACAGTTGTAATATCTACAGTTGTAATATCTACAGTTGTAATATCTACAGTTGTACAGTTGTAATATCTACAGTTGTAATATCTACAGTTGTATACAGTTGTAATATCTACAGTTGTAATATCTACAGTTGTAATATCTACAGTTGTATACAGTTGTAATATCTACAGTTGTAATATTTACAGTTGTAATATCTACAGTTGTATACAGTTGTAATATCTACAGTTGTAATATCTACAGTTGTAATATCTACAGTTGTACAGTTGTAATATCTACAGTTGAAATATCTACAGTACTGTTGTAATATCTACAGTTGTAATATCTACAGTTGTAATATCTACAGTTTTAATATCTATAGTTGTATACAGTTGTAATATCTACAGTACTGTTTTAATATCTACAGTTGTAATATCTACAGTTGTATACAGTTGTAATATCTACAGTACTGTTTTAATATCTACAGTTGTAATATCTACAGTTGTATACAGTTGTAATATCTACAGTACTGTTTTAATATCTACAGTTGTAATATCTACAGTTGTATACAGTTGTAATATCTACAGTACTGTTTTAATATCTATAGTTGTAATATCTACAGTTGTAATATCTACAGTTGTATACAGTTGTAATATCTACAGTACTGTTTTAATATCTATAGTTGTAATATCTACTGTTGTAATATCTATAGTTGTAATATCTACAGTTGTATACAGTTGTAATATCTATAGTGTGTACAGTTGTAATATCTACAGTACTGTTGTAATATCTACAGTTGTAATATCTACAGTTGTAATATCTACAGTTGTAATATCTACAGTTGTATACAGTTGTAATTTCTACAGTTGTAATATCTACAGTTGTAATATCTACAGTACTGTTGTAATATCTACAGTTGTAATATCTATAGTTATAATATCTACAGTTGTAATATCTACAGTTGTAATATCTACAGTTGTAATATCTACAGTTGTAACATCTACAGTTGTAATATCTACAGTTGTAATATCTACAGTTGTTATATCTACAGTTATAATATCTACAGTTGTAATATCTACAGTTGTAATATCTACAGTTGTATACAGTTGTAATATCTACAGTTGTATACAGTTGTAATATCTACAGTTGTATACAGTTGTATTATCTACAGTTGTATACAGTTGTAATATCTACAGTTGTAATATCTATAGTTGTAATATCTGTAGTTGTGTACAGTTGTAATATCTACAGTTGTATACAGTTGTAATATCTATAGTTGTATACAGTTGTAATTTCTACAGTTGTAATATCTACAGTTGTAATATCTATAGTTGTGTACAGTTGTAATATCTACAGTTGTATTATCTATAGTTGTAATATCTATAGTTGTGTACAGTTGTAATATCTACAGTTGTATACAGTTGTAATATCTACAGTTGTAATATCCATAGTTGTATACAGTTGTAATATCTACAGTTGTATACAGTTGTAATATCTACAGTTGTTATATCTACAGTTAAAATATCTACAGTACTGTTGTAATATCTACAGTTGTAATATCTACAGTTGTAATATCTACAGTTGTATACAGTTGTAATATCTACAGTTGTATTATCTATAGTTGTAATATCTATAGTTGTGTACAGTTGTAATATCTACAGTTGTATACAGTTGTAATATCTACAGTTGTAATATCCATAGTTGTATACAGTTGTAATATCTACAGTTGTATACAGTTGTAATATCTACAGTTGTTATATCTACAGTTAAAATATCTACAGTACTGTTGTAATATCTACAGTTGTAATATCTACAGTTGTAATATCTACAGTTGTATACAGTTGTAATATCTACAGTTGTTATATCTACAGTTGTATACAGTTTTAATATCTACAGTTGTATACAGTTGTAATATCTACAGTTGTAATATCTACAGTTGTAATATCTACAGTTGTTATATCTACAGTTAAAATATCTACAGAACTGTTGTAATATCTACAGTTGTAATATCTACAGTTGTATACAGTTGTAATATCTACAGTTGTTATATCTACAGTTGTATACAGTTTTAATATCTACAGTTGTATACAGTTGTAATATCTACATTTGTATACAGTTGTAATATCTACAGTTGTATTATCTACAGTTGTATACAGTTGTGATATCTACAGTTGTAATATCTACAGTTGTAATATCTACAGTTGTAATATCTATAGTTGTAATATCTATAGTTGTATACAGTTGTAATATCTACAGTTGTATACAGTTGTAATATCTACAGTTGTAATATCTATAGTTGTATACAGTTGTAATATCTACAGTTGTATACAGTTGTAATATCTATAGTTGTAATATCTATAGTTGTATACAGTTGTAATATCTATAGTTGTATTATCTACAGTTGTATACAGTTGTAATATCTACAGTTGTAATATCTATAGTTGTATACAGTTGTAATATCTACAGTTGTAATATCTACAGTTGTATACAGTTGTAATATATACAGTTGTATACAGTTGTAATATCTATAGTTGTATACAGTTGTAATATCTACAGTTGTATACAGTTGTAATATCTATAGTTGTAATATCTATAGTTGTATACAGTTGTAATATCTATAGTTGTATACAGTTGTAATATCTACAGTTGTATTATCTACAGTTGTATACAGTTGTAATATCTACAGTTGTAATATCTATAGTTGTATACAGTTGTAATATCTACAGTTGTAATATCTGTAGTTGTGTACAGTTGTAATATCTACAGTTGTATACAGTTGTAATATCTATAGTTGTATACAGTTGTAATTTCTACAGTTGTAATATCTACAGTTGTAATATCTATAGTTGTGTACAGTTGTAATATCTACAGTTGTATTATCTATAGTTGTAATATCTATAGTTGTGTACAGTTGTAATATCTACAGTACTGTTGTAATATCTACAGTTGTAATATCTATAGTTGTAATATCTACAGTTGTAATATCTACAGTTGTATACAGTTGTAATATCTACAGTTGTAATATCTACAGTTGTAATATCTACAGTTGTAATATCTATAGTTGTGTACAGTTGTAATATCTACAGTTGTTATATCTACAGTTGTTATATCTGCAGTTGTAATATCTATAGTTGTGTACAGTTGTAATATCTATAGTTGTGTACAGTTGTAATATCTATAGTTGTGTACAGTTGTAATATCTACAGTTGTAATATCTACAGTTGTGTGTAGAGGTAACACTTTAAGGTTTATTTGTGAAGTTGCCTTTCTTATAAATAAACAATCATAAATACATTACTAAGGGGTGCAGCTTTAAACTGCACAGAATACAATATGTACAGTTTTTAATCATCGTCTGCTTAAACACAAAGCTTAATTTCCTTTACCAGAGAATGCCTAGCCAAATTTGGTTTAAATACCGATACAAAATATAGCCGAAAGATGTTTTTTAACCAACCGTTTTTTTGCCTTGCTCCTTCCAACTTTTCGTGACTTTAAGCATGTGAAAGGAAAACGTTAGTGGATGGCGAAAGCAGATACCTCAGCATAGAATTGAAATGTTTTAAGTTTCTATTTGGGCCAACTAAGACTTGATGAGTTCATGATCATGACATATTGGATAAATCATTGCCCCAGACCTCCGAGAAATAACAAAAAAAATAATTCAGAAAAGATTCTAAGGACTATGAGGAGGATAATAAAAGAATATTTCATAAAAGTCTTGAATCTTTGAAGCCAAAAATTGAAAGAAAAACAATTTTTTTTCCTTGAGAAAAAATCATAAATTAATAAGACTTAAAGTAGATAACACATTTACATTAGAGACTAGCTACTTAAATGTGCATAATTTTAGTGCATCACAAAAAAATCAAATTAAAAAACTTAAAAGTAGTTTGGTATAATGTAGAAGATCTATGTAAGTATATAATGTGTAAAGTCAAAGACATTGGTGCATTGAGCTGATAATCAGCCCCTCAATCTAAACAAGGGTGCCCCCCTACCCCTCCTGATCAGATAGTAGCCTTATACCTTGATCTTTATATACTGGTCTACCATCACTAAAGCCAGGTTTATTTGTACAGATAATATTCAATCAATTTTAAAGATGTTTTGTTTCTGGAATCTTTGTATGATGTCTGTAAATCAGGCTAATGAGTACATCCCGATTTCATTTATCTATCCCATTGATATCCTTTGCATGTCTAAACTAAAAGCATGTGAATTATCAGGAACACATTTTGAATTTGAAACAAGTTTTAAAATGTCTACAAAAATGCATTACATCTTTTCTCTTTTCTTACGCACATCTCTTTAATGGATATTATTCTAACACAAAATAAGCTAATATAGATGATTTTCCCATTTTCTGGCCAGTAGCTGTACTATGTTGTTCGCTAGCAAATACTTAAGTTCGGGGAGGCCCAAACGAGGTATTAATAATTATTGGCACGGACTTATAGATACACCATGATACTCTATGCCAGCTACATATATACAACCACAAGCGCTAGCCCTTCTTTTCAGTGTTACCCCTCTGGCTGGCCTCATTAATGGTCTTACATCGATGCTCGCTTCACAATGCCATGTCAGTTTCACCTCGCCATGTCAGTTTCACCTCGTAGCTTGCCGATTTCGTCATGCGATCCGCCATGTGACAATTTCCACACCCCACTTCCATCATAACAAACTTGACTAAAACATGTGTTATATGTGTATGATTTCACTGGTTGTATCACCTTTATTTTGGATGTAGGCAAACAAGAAATGGATGCTTATTGTTGAAATCAACAAGTTTCATTGTAAAACTTACTGTCATATTGGCCATAATATCGATTCATGTAGTGAACATGTACCTCTGTATCTCTGTTAGGAGAACGATCGGCTCTCGTATATGAACTGTCCGCTATGTTCGGGTCACACTGCCATGTTCGGGTCACATTTACTCAGATCATGTGATTACACAGGATGAGAAAGGGATGTGTTTACGAAAGATAATATATGAATTGCAACGGGTCGAATAATTGTTTGACGATACTAATTATTTGCAATATTTGCTTAAACTTTTATTGAAAGTGTTAGTTTTATGATATATTTTCAGGAAATGCAGCATTTAATAAGATTTTTTAACAGTGATTTTTAGCTTATGTGATGGTGCGGCGTTTGTCGTCCGTCCGTCCTGCGTCCGTGAACTTTTTTCTTTAAAGACTTCTAAAATACCAAAAGGCCTAATGACATGAAATTTGGCTGGTAGCTTTCTTGGAAGGAGCTGAACAAAGTTTGTGAAAAAAATCACTTTGACCTACTTTCAAGGTCACAGGGGTATAAAATGTCAACCCCTTCAAACAACTTCTTCTGAAATACCGTCAGGCATAGAAACCTCATATTTGACTGGAAAGCTTCCTTGGATGAAGCCGAATAAAGACTTCTTCTAATAAAGCAAAACCTCCAGAAGCATGATATTTAGCTGAAAGGTTTCTTGGATGAAGCCCAACAAAGTTTGCGAAAAAGATATTACCTTGACCTATATTCAAGGTCACCATGAGTGAGTCAAATCTATTATAACCTTTAAACAACTTCTTCTGAAATACTAAAAGCCCTAGAATCATGATATTTGACTGAAAAGTTCCTTTAAGTTGGAAGAAGCCCGACACAGTTTGCAAAAAGAAATGACCTTGACATATATTCAAGGTCAGAAGGGTTATATCTGTTAAAGCCTTCAAACAACTTCTGATGAAATACCAAAAGCCCTAGAAGCATGATATTTGGCTGAAATATTGGATGAAGCCCAACAAAGTTTGCGAAAAGAAATTACCTTATTTTATGTTGAGGGAAGAAGAGGTATGATCAGGTGAAGTTGGACAAAGAGAAAGGATGTGAAGAGAGCTTGAGGGAGAAAGAAGGAAGAACTTTCAGAAAAGAAGAGGAATTAATAAGTGAAAGAATGTTAAGAGAGAAGGGAGAAAAAAAGATAGACAGCAGTAATTGTTAAGTGGGAGATGTTCAATGACAATTTCAATTGAATAGCTTCAGCACCGGTTGTATGTGATCAGGAACGGACTAGATTTTTATCTTTTTAATTTGTATGGGCTCTGTAATTGTCATGTTGAAAATGTCTGCATTCGTGAGTGCATGTAGTTTTGAGAGCAATAAAAAAGCATGCATTCCGTGTGTAGTGTGGTCTGCTGTTGGTGATCCCTTAGACTGATACAATCTATGTGTCATAGCTAGATCATAGGGCTGTAGGCGTTCTATATCACTGTCAGACATATTGGGGTACTTATGCTTTAGTATAAGTTGTAACCATACATAATACACAATTGTTAGCAGCTTTGACAAGTATTTCGTAAAAAGAAAATCTTACTTTGCGAGACAAATACGTAATATTTAATTCAGCTCATCTAGATAGGGATTGAATCCCTGGACTTTAAATTGTTATACTTTCCTTCCCAATAAACAGAGTTTCCATGACAAAGGAGGTGTAGACAAACAACATTTTCTACAGAAATATCCAGGGATAAATTAAGGGGAGATTATACTAGCGAGGTTACTGTATGGTATAACTTCGTGTGGTTACCATAGTGCATTAATCATAACCTGATGAGGTTACTGTATTGTATAACTTCGTGTGGTTACCATAGTGCATTAATTATAACCTGGTGAGGTTACTGTATTGTATGGCTTAGTGTGGTTACCATAGTGCATTAATCATAACCTGATGAGGTTACTGTATGGTATAACTTCGTGTGGTTAATAATGCATTAATTATAACCTGGCGAGGTTACTGTATTGTATGGCTTCGTGTGGTTACCATACTGCATTAATTATAACCTGGTGAGGTTACTGTATTGTATGGCTTAGTGTGGTTACCATACTACATTAATTATAACCTGGCGAGGTTACTGTATTGGTTAACTTTGTGTGGTTACCATACTGCATTAATTATAACCTGGTGAGGTTACTGTATTGTATGGCTTAGTGTGGTTACCATACTGCATTAATTATTACCTGACGAGGTTACTGTATGGTATAACTTCGTGTGATTACCATACTGCATTAATTATAACCTGGTGAGGTTACTGTATTGTATGGCTTAGTGTGGTTACCATACTGCATTAATTATAACCTGACGAGGTTACTGTATGGTATAACTTCGTGTGGTTACCATGACACATTAATTATAACCTGATGAGGTTACTGTATTGTTTAACATCGTGTGGTTACCATACTGCATTAATTATAACCTGGCGAGGTTACTGTATGGTATAACTTCGTGTGGTTACCATGACACATTAATTATAACCTGATGAGGTTACTGTATTGTTTAACATCGTGTGGTTACCATACTGCATTAATTATAACCTGGCGAGGTTACTGTATTGTATGGCTTCGTGTGGTTACCATATAGTGCATTAATTATAGCCTGACGTCATGTTACTGCATGCTGATATATGTATAGTGTATCACTTTGGGAGGTGTCACAACAACAACTACAACTCCACTACATAAACCTTGGCTACGTGGTATCTAACTATTTATAACAAATGTTTCATCTTGATGTATAGATTTTGGAGTATGAAGGGTGCAGTAAGTGTGGTGTAAGTGACAAGTGTTTTACCTTTGGAGTATGAAGGGTGCAGTAAGTGTGACTGTAAGTGACAAGTGTTTTACCTTTGGAGTATGAAGGGTGCAGTAAGTGTGACTATAAGTGACGAGTGTTTTACCTTTGGAGTATGAAAGGTGCAGTAAGTGTGACTGTAAGTGACAAGTGTTTTACCTTTGGAGTATGAAGGGTGCAGTAAGTGTGACTGTAAGTGACAAGTGTTTTACCTTTGGAGTATGAAGGGTGCAGTAAGTGTGACTGTAAGTGACGAGTGTTTTACCTTTGGAGTATGAAGGGTGCAGTAAGTGTGACTGTAAGTGACAAGTGTTTTACCTTTAGAGTATGAAGGGTGCAGTAAGTGTGACTGTAAGTGACAAGTGTTTTACCTTTGGAGTATGAAGGGTGCAGTAAGTGTGACTGTAAGTGACAAGTGTTTTACCTTTGGAGTATGAAAGGCGCAGTAAGTGTGACTAAGTGACAAGTGTTTTACCTTTGGAGTACGAAGGGTGCATTAAGTGTGACTAAGTGACAAGTGTTTTACCTTTGGAGTACGAAGGGTGCAGTAAATGTGACTGTGACGAGTGTTTTACCTTTGGAGTACGAAGGGTGCAGTAAGTGTGACTGTGAGTGACAAGTGTTTTACCTTTGGAGTATGAAGGGCGCATTAAGTGTGACTGTAATTAGTAACAAGTGTTTTACCTTTAGAGTATGAAGGGTGCAGTAAGTGTGACTGTGACGAGTGTTTTACCTTTGGAGTATGAAGGGTAGAGTAAGTGTGACTGTAAGTGACGAGTGTTTTACCTTTGGAGTACGAAGGGTGCATTAAGTGTGACTAAGTGACAAGTGTTTTACCTTTGGAGTACGAAGGGTGCAGTAAATGTGACTGTGACGAGTGTTTTACCTTTGGAGTACGAAGGGTGCAGTAAGTGTGACTGTGAGTGACAAGTGTTTTACCTTTGGAGTATGAAGGGCGCATTAAGTGTGACTGTAATTAGTAACAAGTGTTTTACCTTTAGAGTATGAAGGGTGCAGTAAGTGTGACTGTGACGAGTGTTTTACCTTTGGAGTATGAAGGGTGCAGTAAGTGTGACTAAGTGACGAGTGTTTTACCTTTGGAGTATGAATGTTGCATTAAGTGTGACTGTAAGTGACGAGTGTTTTACCTTTGGAGTATGAAGGGTGCAGTAAGTGTGACTGTGACGAGTGTTTTACCTTTAGAGTATGAAGGGTGCAGTAAGTGTGACTGTAAGTGACGAGTGTTTTACCTTTGGAGTATGAAGGGTACATTAAGTGTGACTGTAAGTGACGAGTGTTTTACCTTTGGAGTATGAAGGGTGCAGTAAGTGTGACTAAGTGACAAGTGTTTTACCTTTGGAGTATGAATGTTGCATTAAGTGTGACTGTAAGTGACGAGTGTTTTACCTTTGGAGTATGAAGGGTGCAGTAAGTGTGACTGTAAGTGACGATTGTTTTACCTTTGGAGTATGAAGGGTGCAGTAAGCGTGACTGTAAGTGACGAGTGTTTTACCTTTGGAGTATGAAGGGTAGAGTAAGTGTGACAGTAAGTAACTATTGTTTTACCTTTGGGGTATGAAGGGCACAGTAAGTGTGACTGTAAGTGACAAGTGTATTACCTTTTGAGTATGAAGGGCACAGTAAGTGTGACAGTAAGTAACTATTGTTTTACCTTTGGAGTATGAAGGGTAGAGTAAGTGTGACAGTAAGTAACTATTGTTTTACCTTTGGAGTATGAAGGGCACAGTAAGTGTGACTGTAAGTGACAAGTGTATTACCTTTTGAGTATGAAGGGCACAGTAAGTGTGACTGTAAGTGACGAGTGTAATACCTTTGGAGTATGAAGGGTGCAGTAAGCGTGACTGTAAGTGACAAGTGTTTTACCTTTAGAGTATGAAGGGTGCAGTAAGTGTGACTGTAAGTGACGAGTGTAATACCTTTAGAGTATGAAGGGTGCAGTAAGTGTGACTGTAAGTGACGAGTGTAATACCTTTGGAGTATGAAGGGTGCAGTAAGTGTGACTGTAAGTGACAAGTGTTTTACCTTTGGAGTATGAAGGGTGCAGTAAGTGTGACTGTAAGTGACAAGTGTTTTACCTTTGGAGTATGAAGGGTGCAGTAAGTGTGACTGTGACGAGTGTTTTACCTTTAGAGTATGAAGGGTGCAGTAAGTGTGACTGTAAGTGACAAGTGTTTTACCTTTAGAGTATGAAGGGTGCAGTAAGTGTGACTGTAAGTGACGAGTGTAATACCTTTGGAGTATGAAGGGTGCAGTAAGTGTGACTGTGAGTGACAAGTGTTTTACCTTTGGAGTATGAAAGGTGCAGTAAGTGTGTCGTAAGTGACGAGTGTTTTACCTTTGGAGTATGAAGGGTGCAGCCTGTACGAAATAGTCCGGCCGTATTGGAGCAGGATTTTTTTTTCAAAACCCGTATGGAATACTGTCCAGCACAATAATCTTGACAACAAGGAAATCCATACGGGTCATGGCAGGAATTTGACACGGAATATTCAAATGAGCCAATACGGATTTCCAAATTTGGAAAATCCGTCCGGAAAAATGCAAGCCAAGGACCTGCTCCAAGACGTGCATATTTTTAAATTCCGCACCGATTTATAAAATCCATATGGATATTATCTAGGCGTGATTTTTAGTGATGGTGCAGCGTCCGTCGTCCGTCCGTCCGTCCTGCGTCCGTCAACTTTTTCCTTTAAACGACTTCTTCTAAAATACTGAAAGGTCTAGTGACATGAAATTTGGCTGGTAGCTTTCTTGGAAGGAGCTGAACAAAGTTTGCGAAAAAAAATCACTTTGACCTAATTTCAAGGTCAAAGGAGTCAAAAATGTTGAAACCTTCAAACAACTTCTTCTAAAATACCGTCAGGCATAGAGACTTTATATTTGACTGGTAGCTTCCTTGGAGGAAGCTGAATAAAGTTTGCGAAAAGAAACGACCTTGACCCATATTCAAGGTCACAGTGAGGTTAAATCTATTTTAACCTTTAAACAACTTCTTCTAATAAACCAAAATCCCTAGAAGTATGATATTTGGCTGAAATGTTCCTTGGATGACGCCCGACAAAGTTTGCGAAAAGAAATGACCTTGACCTATGTTCAAGGTCACAAGGGTCAAATCTGTTCAAACCTTTAAATGACTTCTTCTGAAGTACCAAAAGCCCAAGAAGCATGATATTTGGCTGAAAGGTTTCTTGAATGAAGCCCGACAAAGTTTGCGAAAAAGAAATGACCTTGACTTTCATTCAAGGTCACAGGGGTCAAATCTGTTAAAACCTTTAAACAACTTCTTCTGAAGTACCAAAAGTCGTAGAAGCATGATATTTGGCTGAAAGGTTCCTTTGATGAAGCACGACAAAGTTTGCGAAAAGAAATGACCTTGACCTATGTTCAAGGTCACAGGGGTCAAATCTGTTAAAACCTTTAAACAACTTCTTCTGAAGTACCAGAAGCCCTAGAAGCATGATGTTTGGCTGAAAGGTTCCTAGGATGAAGCCTGACAAAGTTTGAGAAAAGAAATGACCTTGACTTATATTCAAGGTCACAGGGGTCAAATCTGTTAAAACCTTTAAACGACTTCTTCTGAAGTACCAAAAGTCCTAGAAGCATGATATTTGGCTGAAATGTTCGTTGGATATGAAGCCTGACAAAGTTTGCTAAAAGAAATGACCTTGACTTATACTCAAGGTCACAGAGGTCAAATCTGTTAAAACATTCAAACAACTTCTTCTGAAGTACCAAAAGCCCTAGAAGTATTGTATTTGGCTGAAAGGTTCTTTGTATGAAGCTTGACAAACTTTGGGAAGGAAAATGAGCTTGACCCATATTAAAGGTCACAGTGGTCAAATCAGTTAAAAGCTTTGAGCGACTTTTTCTGATAAACCCAAATGCCTGGAGACATGATATTTGGCTGGTAACATCCTGGGATGAAGTCAAACAAAATTTGAAAATGAAAATGATGTTGTCTGATAAGGTCACAGGGGTAAAATATGTTTAAATCTTAACATATTCTTCTAAATGTCTTACAGTAAAAATTTTAGGGGACTTTAGGGTTACACTATAATATAAGCCAGAGATTGAAACCAGGTGAGCGATGCAGGCCCATTGGGCCTCTTGTTCTAAAACCCATATGGATTTTCCTGAGATCAATTTTACGTATTTTCAAATAAAAACCCGTACGGTTTTTAGAAAAATCCTTATGGGTTTATTGTCAAAAATACGTATGGATTTTTCTTAAATCCATATTGGTTTTTAAAAATTTGTACAGATTTTTTTTTCCCCCTATTACTTAAAATAAATTAATATGGTCATACTGGGGGGAAATCTGCAATAATATGTGAAGAAAATGTGCATACATTCGTGATGGAAATGATTATAATGCAGTGACATGACAATTGCAGCTGAAAAATGATCTATTCCAAATATATAGTCATGCATGCAAAATAACCCAAAGCAAAATAGATTAACAATTTTGAAAATTAAGTATATTTTGCAAAATATAAGGTTGCACTTTGAACAAAATATATGTATGAAATTACTTAAATTACTCGTGGTTGTGTTTAATTTAACAATATTGGACATGATTTTTGGACAATATGCAATATGCATCAACTAGTACTAGTCCTGGGTAATATTTAGCTTTCTAAAGACATATAATCTACGTATACAGATACTCTAAGATTTAATTTGCCTAGAAATTCCAGTTAGACCATGTCAGCTTTAGTAAATATTCTCACACCCAGGGGCCTATCCCAACAGTAAGTAACCATGGTATTAATGCCAGCAGGAAGTGGCCACCTACAATGGCCTGCAGGTCATTCTGGTCTGAGTTTATCTGTTGCCTGCAGGAGCTGTTAGCTTGATACAATATGCTCTGGTTCATCATTTCTCAAAATAAAAAGTTGCATACATTGTAAATATCTTTATATGTCATGTCTTAGGGTCTACTCATACATTAATATCTACTTTTCTGAACTGAATTCATAAATGATGCTGGACAAATTATAAAATTGAATTATTTGTCTATCTTGGTAAAACTAACAATTCCTTTAGCTACTGTACTATACACACTACCCTGGATGATATGGCACATGGATGCACTGTTTAGTGTTATAGAAACTTTGGGTTTACTCTTGTCCTTGTGAACTGAAGTTTAGCTAAGCTGTTTTTGAATACAGATATAGTAACATATTTATATTCATACTCACATCAAAAAATGTTTTCCCATTTAGATACCATAGTTATTAAACAACTAATCCAAGAGTTTCAATTAAAGCATTCAGACAGTGACTGCAGACCTCAAAAATCATGATATGTAAATTGAATGTTTAAAATCACACAAAACCAACAGAAATAATGATAATTTTACACGAACCTGCTGATACACAGTAAAGAATGTACTGTTTTGTAATTTCTGATATCCATAATTTGTTCACAAAATTGTATATATCCATATTTTATGTTCCATCTTCACAACACAACTGAGCTACAGCAGCCATTTAATTGCCTCCAAACTGCAATTTTGAACTGACCAATTAGAATCCAACATTCCAAACTTACCAGAGCTGCTACTGTATATTTATATCCATGATGCAAGTCAAGTAAATTAATTATGCTGGGTTTTATTTATTTCATAAATTTTGTAATTTAAAACAAAACATTTTGATTAAACTTAATAATTAATAATTAGCAACATTGTTTTTAAAGTGAATATGCATAAATATTACATTTTTTTTATTAATACAAATAAACCTTAGATAATGAAAATTTTAGTTGCATTTCTAAAAAAAAAAAATTTTTAAGCATAATCCCCTTTATATTTATTTTACAATTTTCATTCCAAAATGAGTTTGTGCAGAGTACATCACAACAAATTAATCTAAGTCCTCAAAATCCGTGTCAGTATAAAATTTCTAAGTCCACATCAGCAAAATCCGTATCATGAAATGGACTAAGTTAGAAAATCCTGCTGCTTTAAAATTCAAAGACAAAAAATCCATGTCCTTACATGAAATCCAGGCGGATTTTTAGCAAGACATGGAAAATACAGAAAAAATCCAGGCAGATTTTAGACATGGAATACGTGTACGTATGGAATCCGTGTGGATAAGTTTGTATTTTCGGAAATCCGTGCGTAGTCCGAGCGGATTCCTGCTCTGGTACGCCCGGATTCCGTATCTCTTTTTCGTACTGGCGTAAGTGTGACTGTAAGTGACGATTGTTTTACCTTTGGAGTATGAAGGGTGCAGTAAGTGGGTGACTAATTTCTTATAGAAAGGTAACTTAATGTGCTCTTCCTACGAATATACGTATGGTTTGGTATTCGTGGTTAACAATTAAATTAATGTGTTAATGACTTATGGTGCACTCCTTGTGTAGTACACAAGATGTATTATACTACAGCCAGGTCCCTTCCTCACAGATAAACACAGTGCACTCCCCCATCATACATGGTTTAGTCTGCTTGTAATTACAATGGTGCATAATGTTTTGTACATATATTTGTAATGGAAAGGAAATCGCAAAAAGAAAAAATGCATCAGCTTTGGAGGAAATCTGCAACCGAAGCCTTTCTAGTAGGATGTTCTACCACTGATTCTATCTAGCTGGAGCTAGTACTGTATGTGACCTTGCCACCCTTCTTTACGTAATGTGTCTGGCTATTAATCTATTATAACATAATTATATGTATATTGTATCTTCCTATAAATAAACTGTCTGTCTGTAAATGTGCATTATGCACATTTTAATGAGTGCTCTTAGTGTACATTGATATGCAATATTTAATCTATCATAACGTCATAATGTAATTTATTTAATGTCAGTGTCTCACGTGTGCTGATCGAAATAACCGATTTTGTTGGATACTTTTAAATGGATGAGTCATCCATCATCAACATTAACATCAATTGGTGAATTAGTTATATGAATGCAGGTGCAGGAAGGCTGTGTAGGAAGTGATGAACCAGACAGGGAACCGTCCAGACGACCAACTGTTGTAAACATGACAAGATGGGGAACCATCCAGACGACCAACTGTTGTAAACATGACAAGACAGGGAACCGTCCAGACGACCAACTGTTGTAAACATGACAAGATGGGGAACCATCCAGACGACCAACTGTTGTAAACATGACAAGACAGGGAACCATCCAGACGACCAACTGTTGTAAACATGACAAGACAGGGAACCATCCAGACGACCAACTGTTGTAAACCTGACAAGATGAGGAGCCGTCCAGACGACCAACTGTTGTAAACATGACAAGACAGGGAACCATCCAGACGACCAACTGTTGTAAACATGACAAGATGGGGAACCGTCCAGACGACCAACTGTTGTAAACATGACAAGACAGGGAACCATCCAGACGACCAACTGTTGTAAACATGACAAGATGGGGAACCGTCCAGACGACCAACTGTTGTTAACATGACAAGATAAGGAACGGTCTAGACGACCAACTGTTGTAAACATGACAAGATGGGGAACCGTCCAGACGACCAACTGTTGTTAACATGACAAGATAAGGAACGGTCTAGACGACCAACTATTGTAAACATGACAAGATGGGGAACCGTCCAGACGACCAACTGTTGTAAACATGACAAGATAAGGAACGGTCTAGAAGACCAAATGTTGTAAACATGACAAGATGGGGAACCGTCTAGACGACCAACTGTTGTAAACATGACAAGATGGGGAACCGTCCAGACGACCAACTGTTGTAAACATGACAAGATGGGGAACCTTCTAGACGAACAACTGTTGTAAACATGACAAGATGGGGAACCGTGCAGACAAACAACTGTTGTAAACATGACAAGATGGATAACCGTCTTGACGACCATCTGTTGTAAACATAACAAGATCGGGAACCGTCTAGATGACCAACTGCTGTAAACCTGACAAGATGGGGAACCGTCCAGACGACCAACTGTTGTAAACATGACAAGATAGGGAACCGTCTAGACGACCAACTGTTGATGGCAGGCCATTCTAGGATAGGTTGAATTGAAAACCAATGTCAGGTCCTTTTAAATTAGTGATTTCAGTTATGGTCATAGATAACAGTTGTATTTTTGGAAGATTTAAAGGTGAAAACCAAGCCAAAGCCCAATGAAAAGGTAAATAATTTCAACAAAATAAAGCTTAATGATCGACAATCCAAGGTCTTATAAATTGGTTGATTTGCCTTCCATACCTAATGTTAAGACCAACATTAAAGGTAACGAACATTAAGGTCAAGGCGAAGGTCTACAGTTGGTAAGGGATATTGGTCGAGACCAAGGTCTACAGTTGGTAAGGGATATTGGTCGAGGCCAAGGTCTATAGTTAGTAAGGGATATTGGTCAAGGCCAAGGTCTACAGATGGTAAGGGATATTGGTCGAGGCCAAGGTCGATAGTTGGTAAGGGATACTGGTTGAGGCAAAGGTCTATAGTTAGTAAGGGATATTGGTCGAGGCCAAGGTCTACAGTTGGTAAGGGATATTGGTCGAGGCCAAGGTCTACAGTTGGTAAGGGATATTAGTCCAGGCCAAGGTCGATAGTTGGTAAGGGATATTGGTTGAGGCAAAGGTCTATAGTTGGTAAGGGTTATTGGTCGAGGCCAAGGTCTATAGTTAGTAAGGGATATTGGTCGAGGCCAAGGTCTACAGTTGGTAAGAGATATTGGTCGAGGCCAAGGTCTACAGTTGGTAAGGGATATTAGTCGAGGCCAAGGTCTATAGTTGGTAAGGGATGTTGGTCGAGGCCAAGGTCGATAGTTGGTAAGGGATATTGGTCGAGGCCAGGGTCTAAAGTTGGTAAGGGATATTTGTCGAGGTAAATTTTCTGGTCTATAGTTTGTAAGGGATATTGGTAGAGGCCAAGGTCTAAAGTTGGTAAGGGATATTGGTCGAGGCCAAGGTCTAAAGTTGGTAAGGGATATTGGTGGAGGCCAAGGTCTATAGTTTGTAAGGGATATTGGTCAAGGCCAAGGTCTATAGTTGGTAAGGGATATTGGTCAAGGCCAAGGTCTATAGTTGGTAAGGGATATTGGTCAAGGCCAAGGTCTATAGTTGGTAAGGGATGTTGGTCGAGGCCAAGGTCTATAGTTTATAAGGGATATTGGTCGAGGCCAAGGTCTATAGTTGGTAAGGCATATTGGTCGAGGCCAAGGTCTATAGTTGGTAAGGGATGTTGGTCAAGGCCAAGGTCTATAGTTGGTAAGAGATATTGGTCGAGGCCAAGGTCTACAGTTGGTAAGGGATGTTGGTCAAGGCCAAGGTCTAAAGTTGGTTAGGGACGTTGGTCGAGGCCAAGGTCTATAGTTGGTAAGGGATATTGGTCGAGGCCAAGGTGTACAGTTGGTTAGGAATATTGGTCGAGGCCTAGGTCTACAGTTGGTAAGGGATGTTAGTCGAGGCCATGCAAGGTCTATAGTTTGTAAGGGACGTTGGTCAAGGCCAAGGTCTACAGTTGGTAAGAGGTATTGGTCAAAGCCAAGGTCTATAGTTTGTAAGGGATATTGGTCAAGGCCAAGGTCTATAGTTGGTAAGGGATGTTGGTTGAGGCCAAGGTCTATAGTTGGTAAGGGATATTGGTCGAGGCCAAGGTCTATAGTTGGTAAGGGATGTTGGTCAAGGCCAAGGTCTACAGTTGGTAAGACATGTTAGTCAAGGCCAAGGTCTATAGTTGGTAAGGGATGTTAGTCGAAGCCATGCAAGGTCTATAGTTGGTAAGGTACGTTGGTCGAGGCCAAGGTCTATAGTTGGTAAGGGATATTGGTCAAGGCCAAGGTCTATAGTTGGTAAGGGATGTTGGTCAAGGCCAAGGTCTACAGTTGGTAAGGGATGTTGGTCAAGGCCAGGGTCTAAAGTTGGTAAGGGATGTTGGTCAAGGCCAAGGTTTATAGTTGGTAAGGGATGTTGGTCGAGGCCAAGGTCTATAGTTGGTAAGGGATATTGGTCAAGGCCAAGGTCTATAGTTGGTAAGGGATATTGGTCAAGGCCAAGGTCTACAGTTGGTAAGAGATATTGGTCGAGGCCAAGGTCTATAGTTGGTAAGGGATGTTGGTCAAGGCCAAGGTCTATAGTTGGTAAGGGATGTTGGTTTAGGCCAAGGTCTATAGTTGGTAAGGGATGTTGGTCGAGGCCAAGGTCTACAGTTGGTAAGGGATGTTAGTTGAGGCCAAGGTCTATAGTTGGTAAGGGACGTTGGTCGAGGCCAAGGTCTATAGTTGGTAAGGGATGTTGGTCAAGGCCAAGGTCTACAGTTGGTAAGGGATGTTAGTTAAGGCCAAGGTCTACAGTTGGTAAGGGATGTTAGTCGAGGCCATGCAAGGTCTATAGTTTGTAAGGGACGTTGGTCGAGGCCAAGGTCTACAGTTGGTAAGGGGTATTGGTCAAGGCCAAGGTCTATAGTTGGTAAGGGATGTTGGTCAAGGCCAAGGTCTATAGTTGGTAAGGGATGTTGGTCAAGGCCAAGGTCTACAGTTGGTAAGGGATGTTGGTCAAGGCCAGGGTCTAAAGTTGGTAAGGGATGTTGGTCAAGGCCAAGGTCTATAGTTGGTAAGGGATGTTGGTCAAGGCCAAGGTCTAAAGTTGGTAAGGGATGTTGGTCAAGGCCAAGGTCTACAGTTGGTAAGGGATGTTGGTCACAGGCCAAGGTCTATAGTTGGTAAGGGACGTTGGTCAAGGCCAAGGTCCATAGTTGGTAAGAGATATTGGTCAAGGCCAAGGTCTACAGTTGGTAAGGGATGTTGGTTGAGGCCAAGGTCTATAGTTGGTAAGGGATGTTGGTTGAGGCCAAGGTCTATAGTTGGTAAGGGACGTTGGTCAAGGCCAAGGTCTACAGTTGGTAAGGGATGTTGGTTGAGGCCAAGGTCTACAGTTGGTAAGGGATGTTGGTTGAGGCCAAGGTCTATAGTTGGTAAGGGACGTTGGTCAAGGCCAAGGTCCATAGTTGGTAAGAGATATTGGTCAAGGCCAAGGTCTATAGTTGGTAAGAGATATTGGATGAGGCCAAGGTCTATAGTTGGTAAGGGATGTTGGTTGAGGCCAAGGTCTACAGTTGGTAAGGGATGTTGGTTGAGGCCAAGGTCTACAGTTGGTAAGAGATATTGGTTGAGGCCAAGGTCTATAGTTGGTAAGAGATATTGGTCGAGGCCAAGGTCTACAGTTGGTAAGGGATGTTGGTTGAGGCCAAGGTCTACAGTTGGTAAGAGATATTAGTCGAGGCCAAGGTCTACAGTTGGTAAGGGATGTTGGTCAAGGCCAAGGTCTATAGTTGGTAAGGGATATTGGTCAAGGCCAAGGTCCATAGTTGGTAAGAGATATTGGTCAAGGCCAAGGTCTATAGTTGGTAAGAGATATTGGATGAGGCCAAGGTCTATAGTTGGTAAGGGATGTTGGTTGAGGCCAAGGTCTACAGTTGGTAAGGGATGTTGGTTGAGGCCAAGGTCTACAGTTGGTAAGAGATATTGGTTGAGGCCAAGGTCTATAGTTGGTAAGAGATATTGGTCGAGGCCAAGGTCTACAGTTGGTAAGGGATGTTGGTTGAGGCCAAGGTCTACAGTTGGTAAGAGATATTAGTCGAGGCCAAGGTCTACAGTTGGTAAGGGATGTTGGTCAAGGCCAAGGTCTATAGTTGGTAAGGGATGTTGGTTGAGGCCAAGGTCTACAGTTGGTAAGAGATGTTGGTTGAGGCCAAGGTCTACAGTTGGTAAGGGATGTTGGTTGAGGCCAAGTTCTACAGTTGGTAAGGGATGTTGGTTGAGGCCAAGGTCTATAGTTGGTAAGGGATGTTGGTTGAGGCCAAGGTCTATAGTTGGTAAGGGATGTTGGTCAAGGCCAAGGTCTACAGTTGGTAAGGGATGTTGGTTGAGGCCAAGGTCTACAGTTGGTAAGGGATGTTGGTTGAGGCCAAGGTCTATAGTTGGTAAGGGATGTTGGTTGAGGCCAAGGTCTACAGTTGGTAAGGGATGTTGGTTGAGGCCAAGGTCTACAGTTGGTAAGGGATGTTGGTTGAGGCCAAGGTCTACAGTTGGTAAGGGATGTTGGTTGAGGCCAAGGTCTATAGTTGGTAAGGGATGTTGGTTGAGGCCAAGGTCTACAGTTGGTAAGGGATGTTGGTTGAGGCCAAGGTCTACAGTTGGTAAGGGATGTTGGTTGAGGCCAAGGTCTATAGTTGGTAAGGGATGTTTGTTGAGGCCAAGGTCTACAGTTTGTAAGGGATGTTGGTTGAGGCCAAGGTCTACAGTTGGTAAGGGATGTTGGTTGAGGCCAAGGTCTACAGTTGGTAAGGGATGTTGGTTGAGGCCAAGGTCTACAGTTGGTAAGGGATGTTGGTTGAGGCCAAGGTCTATAGTTGGTAAGGGATGTTGGTTGAGGCCAAGGTCTACAGTTGGTAAGGGATATTGGTTGAGGCCAAGGTCTACAGTTGGTAAGAGATATTGGTCGAGGCCAAGGTTGATATTTGGTAAGCGACATTGCACATTTAAAATGTAGAGGTTAGTTATATAAAGCAAATCAACAATAACCAAGTGGTGTATTAAGATATTCTCTTTCTGTGATATGTCGAAATTATACACATGCTAAGTCAAGTTGTATAACTCCACGGAATTACAAGTGAAAAAAGCTTGCCACAAGTGTGAGTTGGAAAAACGTGTTTCCTTTCATTTCTGGTCTAGAAAAACAAGAATCTGGAGTCAAACGTTTATCAGTGTTAGCAAGAATGTTCTTCTAATTAATGTATGTTATGGTTTGCGGGCTTTTTCTATAGGTTTATGACAGTCGGGCATTTGAGATGAAAGTGAGCCGTGTTTATGCATGCCAGACGGAATCCTTGGGATGACATATGGAATCTCAGCGATGATGTTTTAAGACTTTTTTCCCCAAGTGTTACCAAGTCTGATCTTTACAGCTTAATTGTATCATTGAGGAAGGGTGGATACATAGCTAATGCCAAGCTACCTCCTGTGTCATCAAGCAAGGTCCTTACCATTGGTATTCACACTGGAGACTGGTCTCTGGTAACTTTTAACATGTGAACGTTTCATTTGACATTAAATGAATACTTTTATCAGAACTCAAATCCACTTTACCGGGTGAAATATCAAGGTCATTTGATCAAAATTCAACTCCATTTACGTACAGTCTAAAAGTATTTAGGGATTCCTCTCTCAGCTTTTAACAACAGATCTTGTTGTCTACTAGTTTTTCTTGCAATTATCCTCTTAACAATAATCTCTGGCCTACTTGAATCAATATTTCTTTGTCTTTAACATGCATTAACCCTTGTAAATGAGAGTGGTGACCCTAAACATTTAGGCCCAATATGTGAACAAACTTATCAGGAATACTCCATTTAGACTAACAGCCCGTTTCTATTGAAACATAGGTATTAATATCAGTAGGGCATGCACCCGACATCCAGACTTTGGCAGATTTTATCAAAATTTTGTAAATAGTAAAGTGGTTGTGACTATATGGCTGCTTTATGCATAAACTGTAATTGACAGATTTATTATGAAAGCTATTTGTACGATGTGGTTTGTGCAAGATAGTTATGGCACTTATTTAGAAAAATTGTGTCAATACATTTAAAACAAATTAAGCAATATGCTGATTTTATTGAACCTTGCATTTTGATAGAGAGTTATGTCCCTTTATATAACTAATTATTGACTGATTTATTTATAACTTTATGTATTGTGAGCAAGAGAGTCACACCACATATATAAGAATTCTATGGAAAAAATATATATAAAACATGTTAAGTGACAGGTAGTTTTTATTTTAAACTTTACTTAAATGAACAGAATACATAGGTAGTTGTGTGGTTGAAAACAAGTTTTTGGCAATTTCAGCCCTTTTTAAAGGAAATATGACACGCAAGAAGTACATGGTATTTATAATTTGTGTCCATGGTTGTAAATGATACCTTAACCAAGGCACTGCTTCTATCTTTCTCTCTCTAGTTTTGTACAAATCCTCATCAACTATCTTCATCTCAACAATTGGTTCAATTACAAATAGTCTTTGGTCACTCCGCTGATATCCACACCTATTCATTACCCTCTTTTTCTTTTTTTTTTCCCTTTACTTTTCTTTTATTCCTTTCTTTTCCTTTATTCCTTTCTCTAATCCTTCCTTTTTTCCCATCCACTTGAATTTTTTCCTCTTAAAACTAATTGATTGATTATTACTCACAAACAGTCGTGAAGCTCAAAATATCTATCTGTTATTTGTGTACATGTTAAAGTTTAGCTGAACAAATGACTATAGATCGTACCGGAGATATCTGCTAGCTAAGAAAGATTTTTTTGCTTTAATTTAGTAAAAATTGAATGAGTCTGTGTACGAAAGTGAAAAATTGATGTACAAATGTAATATGCTGTTTGAAAAAATCTTTGAAAATAAAAAAATATTTAAAATCTTTGAAAAAATCTTTGAAAATAAAAAAATATTTAAAATAAATGATCTCTGTCCTACATGAATGACAAGAAAGGTGGAATTTGTTTTTGTGATATACGGTATTAATTATTTTCCATTTTGAAAAGACAAAAGGATCTGCAGGTGTACTTGTAAAACACATATATTGTTTTCTTTGGCCTTATATAACGATTGAACTTCCAGGCGACATGTATTTCTGCCACACATGTACATGTCGCCTGGAAGTTCAATCGTTTAAGTTTATTGTAAACACATCTCTTGTTTCCTTTTGCCTTAGATTAACCAACCATTACTTATCAAAGAAAAACCTTCAACATATTCTTAGAACCGTTTTGACACAAATTGCTTGTGGAAGCTTCTGTAACTTTGTAAATATTTACAAAAATGGATGAGGAGGTTTCGCTTTGTGTGGCTCTGTTTTATTTTATCCATATGTATATCATGTATGTACACCGTTTACAGGAGCCCTGTTTGTAGTAATGCTGGCCTACCTTCTACTAAACACATATGGGCACTTAACATCTGCCCAGATGTTTTCTACTGATTGCAAAGCAAGCCTTAACGAACTGCATGTAATTGAGAAAACAGTTGTGGTATCAGTGCACAAAGTCGTCTCTCCCCTGACACGAGAGTATGATTAGGGTATCTACAGTTGAGGTAGCAATAAATCTGTATCTTAATTGAGTCATCTGTTTCTTTTTTTATGGCTGCATTATTTTGTTTCTTGATGTAATAATAAAACACTTAAGTATCAATGATATTAGGTGGTCCAAGTCATAGCATCAATGATATTAGGTGGTCCAAGTCATGACATCAATGATATTAGGTGGTCCAAGTCATGACATCAATGATATTAGGTGGTCCAAGTCATGACATCAGTGATATTAGGTGGTCCAAGTCATGGCATCAATGATATTAGGTGGTCAAATCATAGTATCAATGATATTAGGTGGTCAAAGTCATAGTATCAATGATATTAGGTGGTCAAATCATAGTATCAATGATATTAGGTGGTCCAAGTCATAGTATCAATGATATTAGATGGTCCAAGTCATAGTATCAATGATATTAGATGGTCCAAGTCATAGTATCAATGATATTAGGTGGTCCAAGTCATAGTATCATTGATATTAGGTGGTCCAAGTCATAGTATAAGTGATATTAGGTGGTCCAAGTCATGGCATCAATGATATTAGATGGTCCAAGTCATGGCATCAATGATATTAGATGGTCCAAGTCATAGTATCAAGTATATTAGGTGGTCCAAGTCATATCATCAATGATATTAGGTGGTCCAAGTCATAGTATCAAGTATATTAGATGGTCCAAGTCATATCATCAAGTATATTAGGTGGTCCAAGTCATAGCATCAGTGATATTAGGTGGTCCAAGTCATATCATCAATGATATTAGGTGGTCCAAGTCATATCATCAATGATATTAGGTGGTCCAAGTCATGGTATCAATGATATTAGGTGGTCCAAGTCATATCATCAATGATATTAGGTGGTCCAAGTCATGGTATCAATGATATTAGGTGGTCCAAGTCATAGTATCAATGATATTAGGTGGTCCAAGTCAGTCATAGCATCAATGATATTAGGTGGTCCAATTCATAGTATCAATGATATTAGGTGGTCCAAGTCATGACATCAATGATATTAGGTGGTCCAAGTCATGACATCAGTGATATTAAGTGGTCCAAGTCATGGCATCAATGATATTAGGTGGTCCAAGTCATGGTATCAATGATATTAGGTGGTCCAAGTCATAGCATCAGTGATATTAGGTGGTCCAAGTTATGGCATCAATGATATTAGGTGGTCCAAGTCATAGCATCAATGATATTAGGTGGTCCAAGTCATAGTATCAATGATATTAGGTGGTCAAAGTCATGGCATCAATGATATTAGGTGGTCCAAGTCATAGCATCAATGATATTAGGTGGTCCAAGTCATAGCATCAATGATATTAGGTGGTCCAAGTTATGGCATCAATGATATTAGGTGGTCCAAGTCATGGCATCAATGATATTAGGTGGTCCAAGTCATGACATCAATGATATTAGGTGGTCCAAATTATGGCATCAATGATATTAGGTGGTCCAAGTCATAGCATCAATGATATTAGGTGGTCCAAGTCATAGTATCAATGATATTAGGTGGTCCAAGTCATAGTATCAATGATATTAGGTGGTCCAAGTCATAGCATCAATGATATTAGGTGGTCCAAGTCATAGTATCAATGATATTAGGTGGTCCAAGTCATAGCATCAATGATATTAGGTGGTCCAAGTCATGACATCAATGATATTAGGTGGTCCAAATTATGGCATCAATGATATTAGGTGGTCCAAGTCATAGCATCAGTGATATTAGGTGGTCTAAGTCATGACATCAATGATATTAGGTGGTCCAAGTCATAGCATCAATGATATTAGGTGGTCCAAGTCATGGCATCAATGATATTAGGTGGTCCAAGTCATGGTATCAATGATATTAGGTGGTCCAAGTCATGGTATCAATGATATTAGGTGGTCCAAGTCATAGCATCAGTGATATTAGGTGGTCCAAGTTATGGCATCAATGATATTAGGTGGTCCAAGTCATAGCATCAATGATATTAGGTGGTCCAAGTCATAGTATCAATGATATTAGGTGGTCAAAGTCATGGCATCAATGATATTAGGTGGTCCAAGTCATAGCATCAATGATATTAGGTGGTCCAAGTCATAGCATCAATGATATTAGGTGGTCCAAGTTATGGCATCAATGATATTAGGTGGTCCAAGTCATGGCATCAATGATATTAGGTGGTCCAAGTCATGGCATCAATGGTATTAGGTGGTCCAAGTCATGGCATCAATGATATTAGGTGGTCCAAGTCATAGCATCAATGATATAGGTGGTCCAAGTCATAGCATCAATGATATTAGGTGGTCCAAGTCATAGTATCAATGATATTTTAGATGGTCCAAGTCATAGCATCAATGATATTAGGTGGTCCAAGTCATAGCATCAATGATATTAGGTGGTCCAAGTCATAGCATCAATGATATTAGGTGGTCCAAGTTATGGCATCAATGATATTAGGTGGTCCAAGTCATAGCATCAATGATATTAGGTGGTCCAAGTTATGGCATCAATGATATTAGGTGGTCCAAGTCATAGCATCAATGATATTAGGTGGTCCAAGTCATAGCATCAATGATATTAGGTGGTCCAAGTCATGACATCAATGATATTAGGTGGTCCAAATTATGGCATCAATGATATTAGGTGGTCCAAGTCATGGCATCAATGATATTAGGTGGTCCAAGTCATAGCATCAATGATATAGGTGGTCCAAGTCATAGCATCAATGATATTAGGTGGTCCAAGTCATAGTATCAA
This sequence comes from Mimachlamys varia, assembly GCA_947623455.1. Taxonomy (NCBI): domain Eukaryota; kingdom Metazoa; phylum Mollusca; class Bivalvia; order Pectinida; family Pectinidae; genus Mimachlamys; species Mimachlamys varia. The sequence continues at coordinate 54,111,027 of OX392527.1, forward strand.
TGATATTTTAGATGGTCCAAGTCATAGTATCAATGATATTAGGTGGTCCAAGTCATAGCATCAATGATATTAGGTGGTCCAAGTCATGACATCAATGATATTAGGTGGTCCAAATTATGGCATCAATGATATTAGGTGGTCCAAGTCATAGCATCAATGATATTAGGTGGTCCAAGTCATGGCATCAATGATATTAGGTGGTCCAAGTCATGGTATCAATGATATTAGGTGGTCCAAGTCATGACATCAATGATATTAGGTGGTCCAAGTCATGGCATCAGTGATATTAGGTGGTCCAAGTCATGGTATCAAGTATATTAGGTGGTCCAAGTCATAGCATCAATGATATTAGGTGGTCCAAGTCATGGCATTAATGATATTAGTTGGTCCAAGTCATAGCATCAATGATATTAGGTGGTCCAAGTCATAGTATCAATGATATTAGGTGGTCCAAGTCATAGCATCAATGATATTAGGTGGTCCAAGTCATGGCATTAATGATATTAGGTGGTCCAAGTCATAGCATCAATGATATTAGGTGGTCCAAGTTATGGCATCAATGATATTAGGTGGTCCAAGTCATAGCATCGATGATATTAGGTGGTCCAAGTCATGGCATTAATGATATTAGGTGGTCCAAGTCATAGCATCAATGATATTAGGTGGTCCAAGTCATGGCATTAATGATATTAGGTTGTCCAAGTCATAGCATCAATGATATTAGGTGGTCCAAGTCATAGTATCAATGATATTAGGTGGTCCAAGTCATGGCATTAATGATATTAGGTGGTCCAAGTCATAGTATCAATGATATTAGGTGGTCCAAGTCATGGCATCAATGATATTAGGTGGTCCAAGTCATAGTATCAATGATATAAGGTGGTCCAAGTCAGTCATAGCATCAATGATATTAGGTGGTCCAAGTCATGACATTAATGATATTAGGTGGTCCAAGTCATAGCATCAATGATATTAGGTGGTCCAAGTCATGGCATCAATGATATTAGGTGGTCCAAGTCATAGTATCAATGATATTAGGTGGTCCAAGTCAGTCATAGCATCAATGATATTAGGTGGTCCAAGTCATAGCATCAATGATATTAGGTGGTCCAAGTCATGGCATCAATGATATTAGGTGGTCTAAGTCATGACATCAATGATATTAGGTGGTCCAAGTCATGGCATCAATGATATTAGGTGGTCCAAGTCATAGTATCAATGATATTAGGTGGTCCAAGTCAGTCATAGCATCAATGATATTAGGTGGTCCAAGTCATAGCATCAATGATATTAGGTGGTCCAAGTCATAGCATCAATGATATTAGGTGGTCCAAGTCATGGTATCAATGATATTAGGTGGTCCAAGTCATAACATCAATGATATTAGGTGGTCCAAGTCATGGTATCAAGTATATTAGGTGGTCCAAGTCATAGCATCAATGATATTAGGTGGTCCAAGTCATGGCATTAATGATATTAGGTGGTCCAAGTCATGGCATTAATGATATTAGGTGGTCCAAGTCATAGCATCAATGATATTAGGTGGTCCAAGTCATAGCATCAATGATATTAGGTGGTCCAAGTCATGGCATCAATGATATTAGGTGGTCCAAGTCATGGCATCAATGATATTAGGTGGTCCAAGTCATGGCATTAATGATATTAGGTGGTCCAAGTCATGGCATCAATGATATTAAGTGGTCCAAGTCATGGCATTAATGATATTAGGTGGTCCAAGTCATGGCATTAATGATATTAGGTGGTCCAAGTCATGGCATCAATGATATTAGGTGGTCCAAGTCATAGCATCAATGATATTAGGTGGTCCAAGTCATAGTATCAATGATATTAGGTGGTCCAAGTCATAGCATCAATGATATTAGGTGGTCCAAGTCATGGCATTAATGATATTAGGTGGTCCAAGTCATAGCATCAATGATATTAGGTGGTCCAAGTTATGGCATCAATGATATTAGGTGGTCCAAGTCATAGCATCAATGATATTAGGTGGTCCAAGTCATGGCATTAATGATATTAGGTTGTCCAAGTCATGGCATTAATGATATTAGGTGGTCCAAGTCATGGCATTAATGATATTAGGTTGTCCAAGTCATGGCATTAATGATATTAGGTGGTCCAAGTCATAGCATCAATGATATTAGGTTGTCCAAGTCATGGCATCAATGATATTAGGTGGTCCAAGTCATGGCATTAATGATATTAGGTTGTCCAAGTCATGGCATCAATGATATTAGGTGGTCCAAGTCATAGCATCAATGATATTAGGTGGTCCAAGTCATGGCATTAATGATATTAGGTTGTCCAAGTCATGGCATCAATGATATTAGGTGGTCCAAGTCATGGCATTAATGATATTAGGTGGTCCAAGTCATAGCATCAATGATATTAGGTGGTCCAAGTCATGGCATTAATGATATTAGGTGGTCCAAGTCATGGCATCAATGGTATTAGGTGGTCCAAGTTATGGCATCAATGATATTAGGTGGTCCAAGTCATGGCATTAATGATATTAGGTGGTCCAAGTCATAGCATCAATGATATTAGGTGGTCCAAGTCATAGCATCAATGATATTAGGTGGTCCAAGTCATGGCATCAATGATATTAGGTGGTCCAAGTCATAGTATCAATGATATTAGGTGGTCCAAGTCAGTCATAGCATCAATGATATTAGGTGGTCCAAGTCATGACATTAATGATATTAGGTGGTCCAAGTCATAGCATCAATGATATTAGGTGGTCCAAGTCATGGCATCAATGATATTAGGTGGTCCAAGTCATAGTATCAATGATATTAGGTGGTCCAAGTCAGTCATAGCATCAATGATATTAGGTGGTCCAAGTCATAGCATCAATGATATTAGGTGGTCCAAGTCATGGCATCAATGATATTAGGTGGTCTAAGTCATGACATCAATGATATTAGGTGGTCCAAGTCATGGCATCAATGATATTAGGTGGTCCAAGTCATAGTATCAATGATATTAGGTGGTCCAAGTCAGTCATAGCATCAATGATATTAGGTGGTCCAAGTCATAGCATCAATGATATTAGGTGGTCCAAGTCATAGCATCAGTGATATTAGGTGGTCCAAGTCATGGTATCAATGATATTAGGTGGTCCAAGTCATAACATCAATGATATTAGGTGGTCCAAGTCATGGTATCAATGATATTAGGTGGTCCAAGTCATGGTATCAATGATATTAGGTGGTCCAAGTCATAGCATCAATGATATTAGGTGGTCCAAGTCATAGTATCAATGATATTAGATGGTCCAAGTCATGGTATCAATGATATTAGGTGGTCCAAGTCATAACATCAATGATATTAGGTGGTCCAAGTCATAGCATCAATGATATTAGGTGGTCCAAGTGATGGCATCAATGATATTAGGTGGTCCAAGTGATGGCATCAATGATATTAGGTGGTCCAAGTCATAGCATCAGTGATATTAGGTGGTCCAAATCATAGTATCAATGATATTAGGTGGTCCAAGTCATGACATCAATGATATTTGGTGGTCCAAGTCATAGTATCAATGATATTAGGTGGTCCAAGTCATAGCATCAATGATATTAGGTGGTCCAAGTCATAACATCAATGATATTAGGTGGTCCAAGTCATAGCATCAATGATATTAGGTGGTCCAAGTCATAGCATCAATGATATTAGGTGGTCAAAGTCATAGCATCAATGATATTAGGTGGTCCAAGTCATAGCATCAATGATATTAGGTGGTCCAAGTCATAGCATCAATGATATTAGGTGGTCCAAGTCATAGCATCAATGATATTAGGTGGTCCAAGTCATAGCATCAATGATATTAGGTGGTCCAAGTCATAGCATCAATGATATTAGGTGGTCCAAGTCATAGCATCAATGATATTAGGTGGTCCAAGTCATGGCATCAATGATATTAGGTGGTCTAAGTCAGTCATGACATCAATGGTATTAGGTGGTCCAAGTCATGGCATCAATGATATTAGGTGGTCCAAGTCAGTCATGGCATCAATGGTATTAGGTGGTCCAAGTCATAGTATCAGTGATATTAGGTGGTCCAAGTCATGACATCAATGATATTTGGTGGTCCAAGTCATGACATCAATGATATTTGGTGGTCCAAGTCATAGTATCAATGATATTAGGTGGTCCAAGTCATAGCATCAATGATATTAGGTGGTCCAAGTCATAGCATCAATGATATTAGGTGGTCCAAGTCATAGCATCAATGATATTAGGTGGTCCAAGTCATAGTATCAATGATATAAGGTGGTCCAAGTCAGTCATAGCATCAATGATATTAGGTGGTCCAAGTCATAGCATCAATGATATTAGGTGGTCCAAGTCATGGCATCAATGATATTAGGTGGTCTAAGTCAGTCATGGCATCAATGGTATTAGGTGGTCCAAGTCATGGCATCAATGATATTAGGTGGTCCAAGTCAGTCATGGCATCAATGGTATTAGGTGGTCCAAGTCATAGTATCAGTGATATTAGGTGGTCCAAGTCATAGTATCAATGATATTAGGTGGTCCAAGTCATAACATCAATGATATTAGGTGGTCCAAGTCATAACATCAATGATATTAGGTGGTCCAAGTCATAGTATCAGTGATATTAGGTGGTCCAAGTCATAGCATCAATGATATTAGGTGGTCCAAGTCATGGCATCAATGATATTTGGTGGTCCAAGTCATAGTATCAGTGATATTAGGTGGTCCAAGTCATAGCATCAATGATATTAGGTGGTCCAAGTCATAGTATCAATGATATTAGGTGGTCCAAGTCATAGCATCAATGATATTAGGTGGTCCAAGTCATAGTATCAGTGATATTAGGTGGTCCAAGTCATGGCATTAATGATATTAGGTGGTCCAAATCATAGTATCAATGATATTAGGTGGTCCAAGTCATGGTATCAATGATATTAGGTGGTCCAAGTCATAACATCAATGATATTAGGTGGTCCAAGTCATGACATCAGTGATATTAGGTGGTCCAAGTCATGACATCAATGATATTAGGTGGTCCAAGTCATAGTATCAAGTATATTAGGTGGTCCAAGTCATAGTATCAATGATATTAGGTGGTCCAAGTCATAGCATCAGTGATATTAGGTGGTCCAAGTCATGACATCAATGATATTAGGTGGTCCAAGTCATGACATCAGTGATATTAGGTGGTCCAAGTCATGACATCAATGATATTAGGTAGTCCAAGTCATAGTATCAAGTATATTAGGTGGTCCAAGTCATGGCATCAATGATATTAGGTGGTCCAAGTCATGACATCAATGATATTAGGTGGTCCAAGTCATGACATCAATGATATTAGGTGGTCCAAGTCATGACATCAATGATATTAGGTGGTCCAAGTCATGGCATCAATGATATTAGGTGGTCCAAGTCATGGTATCAATGATATTAGGTGGTCCAAGTCAGTCATAACATCAATGATATTAGGTGGTCCAAGTCATGGCATCAATGATATTAGGTGGTCCAAGTCATAGTATCAATGATATTAGGTGGTCCAAGTCATAGTATCAATGATATTAGGTGGTCCAAGTCATGGCATCAGTGATATATTAAGTGGTCCAAGACATTTTGTTTTGTTTTTATTAGCTCACCTGGCCCGAAGGGCCAAGTGAGCTTATGTGATGGTTCAGCGTCCGTCGTCCATCCGTCGTCCGTCCGTCCTGCGTCCGTGAACTTTTTCCTTTAAACGACTTTTTCTAAAGTACTGAAAGGCCCAGTGACATGAAATTTGGCTGGTAGATTTCTTGGAAGGAGCTGAACAAAGTTTGCGAAAAAAATCACTTTGACCTAATTTCAAGGTCACAGGGGTCAAAAATGTCGAAACCTTCAAACAACTTCTTCTAAAATACCGTCAGGCATAGAGACTTCATATTTGACCGGTAGCTTCCTTGGATGAAGCCAAATAAAGTTTGCGAAAAGAAACGACCTTGACCAATATTCAAGGTCACAGTGAGGTAAAATCTATTTTAAACTTTAAACGACTTCTTCTGAAATACAAAAAGCCCTAGAAACATGGTATTTGGCTGAAATGTTCCTTGGATGAAACCGACAAAGTTTGCGAAAAGAAATGACCTTGACGTATATTCAAGGTCACAGGGGTCAAATCTGTTAAAACCTTTAAACGACTTCTTTTAAAATACCAAAAGCCCTAGAAGCATGATATTTGGCTGAAAGATTCTTTGGATGAAGCCTGACAAAGTTTGCGAAAAGAAATGACCTTTACCTATATTCAAGGTCACAGGGGTCAAATCTGTTAAAACATTCAAACAACTTCTTCTGAAATACCAAAAGCGCTAGAAACATGGTATTTGGCTGAAAGGTTTCTTGGATGAAGCCAGACAAAGTTTGCGAAAAGAAATGACCTTGACCTATATTCAAGGTCACAAGGGTCAAATCTGTTAAAACCTTTAAAAGACTTCTTCCGAAATACCAAAAGCCCTAGAAGCATGATATTTGGCTGACAGGTTCCTTGGATGAAGCACGACAAACTTTGGGAAGGAAAATGACTTGACCCATATTAAAGGTCACAGTGGTCAAATCATTGGTTAAAAGCTTTGAGTGACTTCTTCTGATAAACCAAAATGCCTAGAGATATGATATTTGGCTTGTAGCGTCCTGGGATGAAGCCAAACAAAATTTGAAAATGAAAATGATGTTGTCTTATAAGGTCACAGGGGTGAAATATGTTTAAATCTTAAGATGTTCTTCTAAATGTCTAACAGTAAAAGATTTTAGGGGACTTTAGGGTTACACTATAATATAAGTCAGAGATTGATACCAGGTGAGCGATGCAGGCCCATTGGGCCTCTTGTTTTGCTAATATTTGCACAACAAAATTGTTTTGAAATATATGTGATCCATGGTTATATAACTCCCCTTAAACTGCTTGTCTGTGCATTATGCTTATATTGGATTTTCCTTCTTCAATTATGACAACAGCAAAATATTAAGAACTAACAGTAAAAGAAGATGTAATTTTTAGTTACATTGTATCAAAGTTTCTTATGATCCTAGTACATCACAGACGCGACCAAGGACAGGTGATTCGTGTAATGTAATACGTATTTTTTGTCTTTGAAATTGTAGTGTACCTGTGAGTTATCTTTATTTGTAATTTTTGTCTTCAGGTGTGAGGACAACCTTTGAGGATGTAGCCAGTAAGGCGGCGTCCATGGAGGCCACGTGAGGTCAGAAAGATGCAAAGGTCACAGGTCAAAGAAGTTGAACTAAAGGATTCAAAAGGAAACAAATTATTACTTGCTTTTACCGTGAAAATGTGTGCAGTTTACAGAAAAAGAGACTACTAGTATGCATTGCTACCTATATCCCAAGAGTTTTTAGCTCACCTGGCCCGAAGGGCCAAATGAGCTTATGTGATGGTGCAGCGTCTGGCGTCCATCCATCAACTTTTTCCTTTAAACGACTTCTTCTGAAATACTGAAAGGCCTTGTGACATGAAATTTGGCTGATAGCTTTCTTGGAAGAAGCTGAAGGAGTTTGCGAAAAAAAATCAATTTGACCTATTTTCAAGGTCACAGAGGTAAAAAATGTTGAAATCTTCAAACATCTTCTTCTGAAATGCCGTCAGGCATAAAGACCTCATATTTGATTGGTAGCTTCCTTTGATGATGCCGAATAAAGTTTGAAAAGAAACGACCTTGACCCATATTCAAGGTCACAGGGACAAATCTATTATAACCTTTAAACAACCTCTTCTAATAAACCAAAACCCCTAGAAGTATGATATTTAGCTGAAAGGTTTCTTGGATGAAACCTGACAAAGTTTTTCGAAAAGAAATGACCTTGACCTCTATTCAAGGTCACAGGGGTCAAATCTGTTAAAACATTTAAATGACTTCTTCTGATTAACCAAAAGGCCTGGAGACATTATATTTGGCTGGTAGCTTCCTTGGGTGAAGCATGACAAAGTTTGCAAAAAAAAAAAAACGACCTTGACCTACATGTATATTCAAGGTCACAAGGGTCAAATCTGATAAAACCTTCAAATGACTTCTGAAATATCAAAAGCCCTCGTAGCATGATAATTGGCTGAAAGGTTCCTTGGATGAAGCCCGACAAAATTTGTGAAAAGAAATTACTTTGACCTGAATTCAAGGTCACAGGGGTCCAATCTGTTAAAACCATTGAGCGACTTCTTCTGAAAAACTACAAGCCCTACAAGCATAATATTTGACTGGTGGCTTCCTTTGAAGAAGTCAAATAAAATTTGCAAATGGAAATGACCTTGACCCATAGTTAAGGTCACAGGGGTCAAATCTGTTAAAACCTTTAAAGGACTTCTTCTAAAATACCAAAAAGCTCTAGAAGCATGATATTTGGCTGAAAGGTTCCACAGATTCAGCCTGACAAAATTTGCAAATGGAAATAACCTTGACCCATATTCAAGGTCACAAGGGTCAAATCTGTTAAAACCTTGAAATGGCTTCTTCTGAAATACCAAAAGCCCTAGAAGCATGATATTTGGCTGACAGGTTCCTTGGATGAAGCACGACAAACTTTGGGAAGGAAAATGACTTGACCCATATTAAAGGTCACAGTGGTCAAATCATTGGTTAAAAGCTTTGAGTGACTTCTTCTGATAAACCAAAATGCCTAGAGATATGATATATGGCTTGTAGCGTCCTGGGATGAAGCCAAACATGATATTTGGCTGAAAGGTTCCTCCAATGAAGCCCGACAAAGTTTGCAGAAAGAGATGACCTTGACCTATATTCAAGGTCACAAGGGTTAAATCTGTTAAAACCTTTTATCAACTTCTCCTGAAATACCAAAAGCCCTAGACACATGATATTTGGCTGAAATGTTCCTTGGATGAAGCCTGACAAAGATTGCAAAAACAAATGATATTGACATATATTCAAGGTCACAGTGGTCAAACTTGTTAAAATCTCAGAACGACTTCTTCTGATAAGCCCAAAGTCCTAGAGACATGATATTTGGCTGGTGGCTTCCTTTGATGAAGCCATTTAACAAAGTTTGCAAATGAAAATGATATTGTCTTACAAGGTTACAGGGGTCAAATCTGTTTAAATCGTTACATGCTTTTCTGAATGTCTTACAGTAAAAGATTTTTGGCGACTTTAGGGTTGCACTATAATATAGGTCAGAGATTGATACCAGGTGAGCGATACAGGCCCATTGGGCCTCTTGTTCATGTTTCGGAATTGACTGCATGAATGCCATGTACAGCTAGAAATGTCTTTCCCATGCATCATCAGAGAACCTGTCTTCTGTGCATTGTGATAATTTTATGGTAACATTACAATTACATTGTAGCTAATGTGACATTAATGTATGAATTAACATATAAAGTGAATGTGTAAATCAAGCTTTTAATTTCATTGAAGTTAATTGTTAGCTCACCTGGTCCAAAGGACCCAGTTGAGCTTATACCATACCGTGGTGTCCGGGTCCGTCCGTCCTTCAACAATCAACTTCTTCTTCATAACCACTGATTGGAATTTAATTAAATGTGGTAGGAAGCATGTGGGATTCAAATTAATACAAATGATTGGGCTGACCCCCTAGGGGCCTAGCTGAGGGGCGGGGCAAAAAGGGGGTCAATTTAGCTGTGTTCATATAAAGACTTCTTTTCTAGATCTAAGCAATGTACAACATTTATATTTCAGTGGTAGCATCCCTAAGTGGCTAGGATTTAATTTATGTAAAGGAAGGGGCTGAGGGACGGGGCCAAAAGGGTCAATTCGGCAATATTCATATAAACGACTTCTGCTCTAGATCTTAGCAATGTACAACATTCATATTTCAGTGGTAGCATTCCTACAGAAGGTGACTGGGATTCAAATTATACAAATGATAGAGCTGACCCCCATGGGCCCTAACGGCCAAAAGGGGTCCATTTCACAATATTGACATAATTTTTAAACAGTAAAGATCCCAACCCCAAAACTATATATACAATTGCTAAGCATAAAGAGACAATCACAAATATCATTTTAGATTTGACTCCAGGGTCTGCCACGCCCTTTCTGACTTAACTAATTGGGTCCTAACTTTTAAACGGCTGAGATCCCCACTCCACAACTATATATACAATTGCTGAGCATAAAGAGATGATCACAATCATGATGTTAGATTTGACCCCCAGGTCTGCCATGCCGTTTCAGACTTGACTCCTGAATCATAACACTTAAACAGAAGAGATCCCCATCCCAAAACTATACGATCATAAGCATGATTTAGGATTTGATCCTAGCAATTTGCTAAACCCCTTGCAGACTTAACATCACAAAACACTACAATTGCTGGGCATAACGAGGACATAATATTTAATATGAACCAATTTTAAATAAATCTCCTCAAAAATGCTGTTTTGAATCAGAAAGCTAAGAGTTCATTAAAGGCAGATCCCACACTGGAAAAGTTTATGTTATTTAACTTACACATAACTTTTTGATGCATTTGCTGAAAGCCAGGTGAGTGATTATTTAACAGGTGAGCAATACAGGCCCTCTGGGCCTCTCGTTACTGGAAATCAATAATAAAACAAAGAATTCCGAACATTTCTGTTTTGATGCTGTTTTGAACACTGCAGAAGACATTTCTCTACTCTTTTATGCTAACTGTTAAGTCGATTATTACAATTTGGTAGTGGTACAGTTGACAACACTTCTCTCCGAATCTAAAGGGAATTTTCCAATGAAATTAATGCGATTGTTTACTTTTTGGGCCAATGGAATTTAGCTTTAAAATTACGGCCTCCAATTGAGGACAAATGTGGCTCTCTAATGAAACTTGAACCTCAATTCCCATTAGAAGCGAAACAAGGCTTTCAATAATGCAGAATGAAACTGAAGAAGACAAAGAATTTTCGTTACAACGATTGTGCAATTGAGGTTAATTGAGATTTTTATATAAGTGCATATATAGTTAATATTTAGAAGGGGTTCTTTTAAGTTAAGGTAAAACAATCCGATGGAGACAAAGGACGCTTTGACCTTGAGGAGAAAAAGAAATTGAGTGTTCCGTTGGTGGCCAAATTACTAATTGGGAACCGTTTTTCAGTGAGGACATTAAAGATGTGTCCACTGGGACCAGAACTCACTGTTGATCTTTGAACGACTTTGTTCTTGATTGGATATGACCTGAGGGAGACATCAACATGGCATTGGAACAATACCAAATGGTGCCGAGTCTCATGTCAACAGAGACATGGGTAGAAAACAGAGCAAGGCCATATATATACAGATACATGGCTTGAGTGACCTTCTGTGGCCCAGGACAAGGGTCATCATGTCTTATCTTTATTGGATATTGCTGAATGAACAGAACAAAAAGTGCTGATGTTTCGTGCCCTTCATCTCAAATCGATTGATTAATTTTTATTCTATAAACACATGTTACCTTTATTTACACACATAAGTAACTATTTGAGCAGCAATTGATCATTGTGACATCTGTGAACGTAACACCCGAGTTAATTAATAGAGGTTATAATGGTTGTTTTTCGTATTTTATTTTACCACAGACCAACCTGTACAAATATTTCTGCATAAAGATATAGTGATGCTTTAGACAGAAAACACTTGGAAAACTTGCAGAAAACGGTCCTTATATGTAAATTAGTTTAGCAGGAATCCACCTAAATTCTACCTAAAATATCCACCTATAATCTACGTAAAATTCTACCTAAAATCTACACATAAAAGTCTACCTAGAATTCTACCTAAAATTTACCTAATCTCCATTTAAAATTCTACCTTATCTCAACTCAAATTTCATTCAAAGTAAAACAAAAACATAAACCTCCTGTTCCTGATAGTAAGCTAATGGAGCTGTTAGCAACATATCCCCTTTTTAGCGCTAAAACTACGAGTAGTTTTGGCGTCTATTGCTGCCACTATTCTGTGACCTTTTGACCCATGTCATTTTTTCCCCTCCCACTCCGGAAAATCTTGAATAACTACCAATCGCATGAGATATGAACTATTTGAAAGCCTGAACATTAAAGGAAATGATGCTCCCATGGTATTGTTGATAATTATGATGACTTTAATAATCTATATGCAATTTGTAACAAAGAAATCAATTTTTAACTCCCACAGCTCATTTAAATATTACGTCTCTGCTCTTAGTTTGACCCATCTGTGTATACATAACCTCTCGGTCCAGCTTTCGTGATCGGTGCTATATATACACTCGTATACGGATCGTTGTATGTCCCAGACACACCGCTAACAGGTGCGTGTGTACTGTCATGCAATTTGTATTAAACTTTGATTATATAATCGCTTCATAGCCAACAGTCCTGGTTTTGATTTGATTTCTGACCGAAGGCCATCTTGGACATTTAGCTCACAGAATACCATCTTTCAGTTGATAATGCCTTTTCTTAAGAAGAAAAAAGAAAGGAAATAATCCAAATTTTCTTAAAAACAAATGAAGATAGTCTATGGTTGGTACCAAGATCCTTCTGGGACCTATCGTTTAATGTTCATACAGATATGTTTGACTTACTATGTATGTGCATACGTTAGTGTCTGATGCACGGGACATTCTTTATCCGATGTCTTAAATGTTTATAAAACTTAATAGTTTATATATATGTTCTTAAGTTAATGTCGCATTTGGTTTTCTACAAACGACATCATATCTTAAATCTTTTATGAGATATACATGTACATATGTATGATATTGAATGAAATGAAACGAAATGTTTAAATTGCTACATTACATCCGTTTTCATTAATCGTACTTTTAGGAGGTTGGTATGATATGTCTACTTCATAATGCAAACTGTTATTACCTTACAAACAAACATTTTATTATCAAAACAAACCAGTATGTGTCGTTTCAACTTTGATCTGCCATTGCTCCCGTAATTAATCCTCATCTTGCATTTCCAACTGGATCTCAGGTGTGATTTTTTGCTTAAATTGTTTTAAGTGTTGCAGGGAAGGTTTATGAAATAAAGCTTCATTTTGTGTCTAACAAACTAATACCGTTTATTTCAATGCATATATTAAAAGAAACACATTCGCTTCCCTGTAAATTGATCAATATTCATTTCAAAATTGAAAAAAAATGATATTTTAGTCATCCCTATTCTGAAACCTGCTGATATCGAAACTTAGTAACCCACACAACAAAATCACTTCAATAGCTGTTAAAAAATACATACTTTTGTTAGAAGTTTTAGCGTTTCAGTACTTTCAGTACTTTGATTAATACAGGATATGACCAAAAGGAATCAATAATATACACATGTATATATACCTATGCAGTTAAATATCTATGAGTATTATATCTCAATTATTTTGAATTTATACCAGTCTATCAGTTAAACTGATGAATGATGTACATTTCTCAGTATGATTTCAGTAATGAAAATTGCCCCATAATAAATTCAAAATAGCAGTTTGTTAACAACTTGATCCTGGAATGATAATTGCCACATTTCAATTCCCAGCTGTTTATACATTTATATTTGCTAAAACCAAACTAAACTTTCCAAACAAATCAGTTGACCTAAAGAACTGAAGAAACACTGCTGTTATACAGGCCATGTATCACATTAAATGAACATAAAAACAGTACTGGTTGTTTATAATAACCTGCAGTTGTGGTATGGAAGTGTACTGATATTGCTGCTCTTGTTTGTGTCCATGATTTTGTCACAAGTTCAAATGTTTTCATAAACTAAGACACAATGCAACCATCCCAGACTAGGAAATGAGCTGAATTTATCACAAGTTCCTGTGTAACTGTGTTATTCAAAAATGACCAATCAGAGATGAGGATTCTGGACTGCAGACCCATATGTTTATAAAGTACAAAATTCCACCTACATTGTACCTAGAAATTTTAAGTTTAATTTCCCCACAAAATTCCACTTAAATAGAAATTTGAGTTTAGTTTTCCTACTAAGGTGTTGTTAAATAGATTTTGGGTAGACTTTAGGTAGAATTTTAGGTAGAGTTTTGCTTCAGGCTTGGGTAGAATTTAGACTGATTCTAGGTCTACCTAAAGTCTACCTATGAACCTGCCACCTTATGCAGATTCTTCCTGGAATACCTTCATTTCCAGGCGTAATCCTCTAGAATTCTACTTAAGCATTTCGTACATTTCGGACTCTCATAACCATCTGCATTTTCAATTGCTGTCAAAAATTGATGTGTTATATGTGTGACACCATTCAGGCAACGACACATAATATTGGATAATAGACAGTTTATTCGTGATCGTAAATTACACCAACATCACAAGTACATTTTCATGGTAATTCAACATCATTAAGCTAATCGTACTTCGGCGTTGTGTTTCAGTCTGAGTAAGTCAATTGTCAACTTACAAGTCACATACCCTGGCCTGTAGCCCTCCTGGCGACCTCTTGGGTTAGACTGTCAAAGACCTACTCCAGAGTCTTCTCATGGTATAGACTGACTCTCTGACTATACTAGTTCATACTTATAATTACTAATCCCCTTCGTATGCAAAATAGTGCCTTGTGCATAAATAATTGTTGTCCATCTGGTGTTACTTAGCTGACCAATACTTCACCCTGCCCCGGTTTACTGATGTAATAGACAGAGACCTAAAACAACTAGTTTACTCTGACAGCACATCTCCCATCAACACAGTACCTAGGCTAATTAATACTTCCCAGCTAGTAAGCTTACTGTGGTATATTTATCTCAATATCATATCAGCATGTCTACTTTGTTACATATGAAACTTTTACAATCATGTTATCAAAGCTCAAAATGAAATGTGTTTTAATTTCAACTATTTTAAACATCTTTTTAAAAGTTATGCTGACGATTAAGAGTTAAGCGGTTCCATTTTTAATGCCATTGATCAGAGTTCGTTCTGACAGGAAACAATTAGCAACAGATTTAGTCATTATCACATTGAGGACTTTTGTTTTAAATGTAAATTATTATAACTGTTTATTATGGCGCCGCTGTCATATTCGTTACTACATGATGGCCTTTAGTTGTCTGGTCTGTTTTTATCTTTCTCTTAGTAAATAAATTCAAATGGCGTAAAGACATACATGTATCAACAAAATGCTATTTAAACTTCTTTATCTTGCAAGAAAAATATTTAGTTATGTAGTTCAATTTGCATAGAAAAATATTAAGTGTATGTTTCATGGCGTCTGTCGTCCATCCGTCAACAAGTGTCTTTTTCTTCATAACTGCTCAACAGAATTTGACCAAATTTGGTCAGAAGCATCCCTATGGGGTGGGGACTAGAAATTGTACAAATGGTGGGGTCTTGGGGTGGGGCTAAGATGGGTCAATTTGGCTATATTGGTATAAAGGACTTCTTCTCTGAAACCAAACAATGGATTTCACTCATATTTGCCTGGAAGCATCACTATGGGGTGTGGATTCGAAATTGTACAAATTGTGGGGCTGATACCCTAGGGGCCTGAGGGATGGCGTCATAAGGGGTCCATTTGGCGATATTCATATTAACTTCTCTGGATCAAAGCAATGTACAACCTTCATATTTGCCTGGTAGCATCACTATGGGACGTGGATTCAAATTTGTACAAATGATTGGGCTGAAAAGAGTCAATTTGGCATTATTCATATTAACGACTTCTTCTCTGGATCTAAACAATGTACAACTTTTATATTTCAGTGGTAACATTCCTAGGTAGCTGGGATTCAAATTATACAAATGATGGAGCTTACCCCCATGGGCCTAAGTGGCGGGCCAAAAGGGGTCCATTTCGCAATATTAACTTAACTTTTAAATGATTAAGATCCACATCGCTTAAGTTTGAATATCGCCATATTCCACGCATATTTAATGTTCAGGTTGCTGGGACCTGATTGGCTGATTGCTTTCCGCAAGATATCTTTCAAAGGAATGATTGCATTTTGATGAAACTTGCTTGGTAGACTCATAACCTAAACCCCTCGCTCAAGTTCGATTTGTATGAATGTTGCCCACTTTAATTTCATGTAATACAATATTTGCATGGGCGGGGGATCTTGACGACTATGTCCTTGTTTTTTCAACATTTGAAATCTTCTCCTGTCATCACTCACTTATCCTTTAGATATATATTTTCTAATTGTTGATTGAAAGGTTTGAAGGTAATCGACATAAACCATACAGATATCGTGTTTCTGCGGTCTGGACTAGGTCTAGATGTAATTAAGTGTCTTGTAAACAATGCTATTCAAATAACCGCACCTTTAGATGTCATTTTTCGCCCGCGTTGTAGCGATGGAATGCTGTGTATTTTGATTCCAATAACATTGTAACAAAACAAAGCTACATGTGTCATAGGTGTTGTTGAATTATATTCAGAAAGAGAAAAACATCAGATTCACACCGTACAACACCATGTCTTCACTGAAACGTTGACACCGACGGACAAAGGCAGGAAGCAACGAGATATCGCAGCAAGTACAAGGAATCCGACAATTAACATGAAGGTAAAACCAAACTGATCAGAGACCATTTTATATTGACACCATACAGTTAGGTCTATCCTGACGCCTATCGAAAAGAAAGCATTACAAGAGGATCTGGGGACTAGTTCCTACACAGATATACTCGATAGCCTAAATAAAGAAGACAACAGAATATTTCTAGTTTCCAGTTGCCTTGTAGAAGGAAAGCAATATGTTATACAGCGTAATATAACCATTACTTAATGTCCTTATTCGAATCCCAAAGAAGGGAAAATATGCTGGATTCACAGAATAATTGCATCAACAGCAGAGTGGGACACACTTTCATCGACGGTCTGTGTAAATACTGACAGCTGTATCAATTACCACGCTCGATTAACCTGTGATTTACGGTTGTGTCCGTCAAACTGATCACCACACAACAATGTACTTTCTCTTCCCATGGAAAGCTAGACATCACTCCAACTTCTATCAGACTTGAACATTTTGTTTTTTAACAACCGAATTTTAGCGGTATCATGTACTGTACCAGGTAATAAAGTGAATTTGTGCACACTAGACAATGCTGTATTCAGATCATTCTACCTTCTCTAAGCAGATGAAACTTCATGTCTGTATTTTGGAACGATTGCCTCTGCTCTATGTGTCATTGTATCAACCTCTTATTACATGGCTCAAATAATATAACTTCAGACGAACTACAAACGAACCCCGTCAAAGTAAACAGCCAACAAAGCCCTACGGCATTCACCATTAAGCATGAGATAATCTAACTCCAGCCTCTATGATCCTTCGTTACTAGAAAAAAATGACGGATTTCTCTTTTGCTTAACGCTTTTTGTTTCGGGGAGATAATTACTCATCCTGAACTAATCTGTTGTTGTTTTTCTTATCTATCATATCGATAGCGGTATATGATACCCAGGGTCATACATGACTGTTGTCAAGATAATCATATGTCAGGAAATCTTATCTCCTGGAAAATTCTATTTTGATGTGTCGAGTAGTTGTTATAAATTCACCTACTAAAATGTTCAATTGTTTAAAATAAACACTTCTGAACTTTATATTGGGGAGTTATACAAGTCCATAATATTATCCTCTCCTGATTAAGTATTTTTCTGTTGAGGAATATCAGTATAATTATGTGATTTCTAAGTATCGGAGCTGTCAAAAGCCGTCTTGATAACAACCCACCGTCCAACATATGGTGTTTACATGTTGCAGTTGATTCGTTATTCTAGGGATTGCTCTAAATATCGATAATTTCGTGAAAGATATCGACTACTTAGGAACAAACTTACAGCACATGCATATAAGAGATGCAGTTCATGATGAGTAATTATCACCGAAACCAAAAGCATTAAGCTAAACCAGTCTGTCAATCTTTAAGAGATGCATGTTGATGAAGATTAAGAGCAAGTTTTATGGTCACCATTTTGGTCTCACTGAGAAAAATTCTGTATCCTTGTAGGATACAAAGGTGGAGGGTTTGGGATATGTTTATTCGTATGCCTAATAATTGAAAATAGTATACCTCATTCATTTAAGTGCTTATACGATTCTAGTAGTTGCTCCGGTCCCACTATTTTAGTTTATTGGCCCAGAGTCAAGGACTACGGGCCGACGCTATATATTTTGACGTCATAATGTGCAGGATGACGTTATATACATAGGGATTGAAAGTCATTTTTTTTAACTTTCATAGTGCTATGAAAGGTCAGCCGTTACATCCATATTGAATGAAGCCCGCTATCGTCTTCAGTATATTTCCTCATAGCGTTTGTCGTGTTTTTAACAAAGTATTCTCCAAGATAGCTCACTACCATATACTTGTATCGTCGTCCGCTTTTCTTGGAAATGAAAGCTTTCATAATGAGAGACCGAAAACGTTTACCAAAAAAGGACAATAATCGGATGGACCAGACACAAAAACAAAAGAAAAGACAATGACTGGTATGAATGAGAAACTAAAACAAAATAAAATACGATTACCGGAATAGATGAGACATCAAAACAAAAGAAAAGACAATTACCGAAATGGATGAGACACGAAAATAAAAGACCAGACAAAATCGGGAACCGAGGAAACGCCAGTAAAAAAGAAAGGCATCAACATAAAGTAGTTGTTAGTGATTCTAAGTCGCGAAATGTTTTATGACTAACGTTCAAGTACCTATAAATACATTTATATAGGGCATTTATGTAGTGTGTTTATGTAGTGTGTTTCGAATGAGAACTAATGATAAAACATATGTCTTTAACATACCACAAGTGACATTAGCAATGGACTTTTAGTATAACGCTAACGACGATACAACGTTGTACACGTGTAATCCTACTGAATCAATCGTAGGTCGTGATGGCGTTCACATCTGTTTAAAATCGACTTAACATACATTGGCCATTGACTGTCAAACGTATATCGCGCAAATGTCTATACCGTACCTAATTAAAATATAAACCTTAAGTGACATTTTCCGCTGAGTTTTTTTTGTTAAATCCTAACAAACCTGATAGCGCTACGCCTTCTGGTGAGATCAATTCACATAGAACACACTGAAGCAGAACGTTTGATTTAAAACCCACTGGTGTGAAAACCCCATATCTTTGAGAAATGTAATAATGGAAGAATTAGCAAATAATGGAATTCATAAATCATTCACATCGGTATTCATAAGGAACATGAATGGTACCTGGATTACAGGGAAATTACATGAAGAGCGCCAGTGCTTAAACAACAGCTGTTCTCCAACAGGGATTATCTGGAACAATGACAGTCATACAGTACAAAACACAGTACATGTATGACTCGTAATAGCCTGAATCACATCGTCGTCTCGTTTTCAATTTCTGAAGTTCAATCGTACTGATTCAACGCGTGATCAGATGAAATCAACATTTTGCGTGTCCTTAACGACATCATATGGCACAAACCTTGTTTAATTGATAACGAAGACGCTATTGATCTGCAGTGATGTTTAGATGAACAGTTTGTTATGAATGACTGATATGTTGCGTTATGTCGATAAATGGCGTATGGTGAATTAAACACTACTGCGGATCCAAGGAGCAGTACTTTATTGATGAAATAATGATAAAGACAAATAGCAGACCGACGGGTTGATTCACGTGCGAACTAAACCATATGGTAATAAAAACAAATTGGCAGCAGAAGGGGAGAGAGGAGGGGCGATGCAAATAGAAAGCAAAAGTTAGGGGAAAAAACAGAGAATACCGAAATGACAACAAAACCATAATCCGACCTCAAAATCGATTACATTAGGGATAAAATATAAATAATGGAGAACCTTGTAAAAGTACAAGAGATTAAGACTAGGTGTTCCGGAAGAGGAAGCGTCTTCCGCTTAATCGACGACACTGCCATTTAAATCTCGGTCACATCCAAGTAAACGTCAAGTTCTCAAAGTGAGCGATCACAACAAACAAGCACAATAATGAGCATGCTCAAAAACGTCCAAAAAGAAATAGTTCAAGTCAGTGGACAGCTTAACTGTAAAAGAAAAAAACAATACAGTGACGACGCGATAAAGGGAAACGATAGAGAAAGAGTGAAGGAGGAAAGTCATTTATTGACAAAAGAAAAAATTATAAAACATAAACTTATTTGTTCCAAGTAAGACCAATCGACAGTTAATTGATCTGATAAACTACCTCAGCTACTGCCGCCTGACTTAACATAGTACCTGGGTAAACATGTGTAGCATACAGACTCAAGTCCAGAATGAACTCCAAACTTCAGTCCAAAGATACGTTGCTTTCATTGTGACAGGAATAGAATAAGGCCACAACAGATGACTCTTGTTTCAAACAAGCATTGAGGAAGACATTCACCAAAGCGATCGAGGTCATTTTCCTCCGAGCCCATCAATCTATCTCATTTAATGATTGATTATATTTTGTGGAAGCTTTCTTATTTCACACAATATTCACCAACCCGAATGCTTGGTCAAATTCCACTGGAGAATATAATATACATTAATTCATCTTAAAATCCCTCGTACGTTTTATCATCAGACGCCGAAACGAGTGTGTGTCGTCGTCTTTAGGGTTTGACGAACTGGCTCAATCCCTTAACACATCTTATAACTTGTGTAATTGAGAGAAGAAAAATGATATAACTGATCGATTTATGAGGAGTAGAACTGAAAATGTCCTTTTTCCACTTTGATTAATTTTGAAGCCTTTATTTCTGCTCGGAAACCTGATTATACTTTCATTCTGCCAATTGTTAGCAATTAGGTTCATTATTTATGAAACGAAATTCGAAGAAAAGAAATGTAGCAAACTTTTTTTAAGGAGCATGTAGAGTGAAGCCGTCCATCAACGAATTCTTTGCAATTACCGAGTATTTTCTTATTCTCCTGAACGTGTTAATTGTTTGCACGAAGATTCAACATCTTATCACAACTTTTTCGCTGAGAATTACGCAGAACGCAACAATATGTGCTTAGGTTTGAAATATTTCCCTTCAAAAGTCCATTGTCCAATGTTTATTGATTTGGGAAACCATGCCAGTTTGCCCTTCAAATATGAGATTAACTTCTGTAGAATTTTCTGTTTCTTAACTATAGTATTACTGATTGGTTATTTCTGTATTGGCAGAGTTATTGGTCCTTGGCCTGCTATATTGGCCCGAGGCGAAGCCGAAGGACAATATAGTCGAGTTATTGGTCCTCGGCCTGCTATATTGGCACGAAGTGAGGACCAATAACTCGGCCAATACAGAACTATTGTGACAAGAAAGTAAGGACAAGCACATCATTAATACACAAGACATCTCCTTTATATAATGTCAGTATCTAGGCCTATCAAACATTCAGTATACAAAGTCAACCTTGTTATTTTGTCGTTCCGTGCATGTGACCTTTGTATAGAAAATCTAAAATATCGAAGTCACTCTCAAAAAATAAAGAAATGACAATAAACAATTTGCTTTTTGACAGATGGCGTGTAGGCCTAAGTTTGAAACATCCTTGTCGTCCAAATGTTCAGGTCCGTGTTTACTACGCAGTTCAGAATCAGAATTCATCTCGGTTACAGTACCTGGAAGTTATCATTATCCAAGACATTCCTCATCCACATTGTTCTTCCCTTTGTACAATTTCCATGCCGGAGAGGGTCTGCTGCTAATCTCTCCGTCATTTCCTCCTCATTTAATATTCGTTTTCTCTGTGGTAACGCCGGTCCGTCCATCTGAGAATGTTTCTCCTGGAGCTACAATATGACGTCTATGACGCAATTTCCGGACGTCTTTAACGAACATGTTTTGTATTGGCCGACTTTTTCTGTATTGGCCGACTTTTTCTGTATTGGCCGACTTTTCTGTATTGGCCGACTTTTTCTGTATTGGCCGACTTTTCTGTATTGGCCGACTTTTTCTGTATTGGCCGACTTTTTCTGTATTGGCCGACTTTTCTGTATTGGCCGACTTTTCTGTATTGGCCGACTTTTTCTGTATTGGCCGACTTTTTCTGTATTGGCCGACTTTTCTGTATTGGCCGACTTTTCTGTATTGGCCGACTTTTCTGTATAGGCCAACTTTTTCGGTATTGGCCGACTTTTTCTGTATTGGCCGACTTTTTCTGTATTGACCGACTTTTTCTGTATTGGCCGACTTTTTTGTATTGGCCGACTTTTTCTGTATTGACCGACTTTTTCTGTATTGGCCGACTTTTCCTGTATTGGCCGACTTTTTCTGTATTGGCCGACTTTTGTGTATTGGCCGACTTTTCTGTATTGGCCGACTTTTCTGTATTGGCCGACTTTTTTGTAATGCTACAATGTGTTAATTAAAAAAGAATAATAATGATTCCTGTCATTTGATTTTATCTTGAAGATATATCAGGAATTCAATCTCATCGCTACAGTGAAATAATAAATTATCATTCGCAGAGTGATACAGTCGTTAGGAGCAGTAATGGCGGACGGTATAAATAAAAGTCTCTGCTAACGAAGTCTCACACTGACGTTAAATACTTGAACTGTGGCTTCTGTTAAAAATCAATTCACGCCGTATACGGTTGATAACTGGGGTTGACATTTTCCAGCTTTCCAATTTCGGCAAAGACAACCGAATGAAATGTTTCGGGAAACTACGGAAGATTTTGTGTTTCTTTTTCATGGTTTAAATGTGAAGAATTAAAAAGATAACGTTATATCTGACTTAATTGTTTTACTGTGACGGATATGAAAGTTAGGACAGAAATTCAGTGTGTTTTTATTCTCTAGATGTTATCTACATTAGTTTATTATTATGTTACTATGTCACAAGCCTGAACCAGGTCAATTTCCGTCCAAACAGCAACTAATTAAAACGTTTTATTGCTTTGGAATGACTCTACATTTGTGAACTCTGGTATATGGAGCCAAATGACATCAAAAGTTGAAGACTATGTCGTTTATAAAAGCAGGTTGTAAGACATATATTAATCTTAAGTTTTTTGTTCACCTTTACTTTGAATATATGATACCTATCAACACGTGGTGATTATAAACACAGAGCTGCGATGTAAGGTGAAGCTACTCTGGAGTTGAACCAAATCCAGGTCCCGTTGCATCAACATTCATTAAATTAAGGAAATCCCTTAGCTTAAAAATCTCCTTTGGAAAGCATTACAGAATTTAAGGTGAAATTTTTTGTTCGGGAACTTTCCTGTAATCCTCTTATGCTTTTGTAGGAAAATGTTTAAGGATGTATTCCTCTGAGGTTTCAGTCACGTTCAAATCTCGTTTTAATCTCGTTTTAACATTTTGCATTGTATTGAAGAAATTTGATCAATTTAAATAGCGTATATGCATCTGAAAATTGTGTCAAAAATATAGGTGTCTTTTTTTAACATGAATTTAAAAAAAAACTACCAATTCGGCGGCCATTTTGAAAAAGCGTATTTCTGTGAATATTTTGCACTTTGCGAAAGGCTGAAATTTCACCTTTTGATGCTGGATTAATCTCCTGAAGTTCTTTGCTTTACTCAAGTGATTTTACGAAATGCGAGTGCAAAATTTCTCTTAAAAACGTCAGTGTTTCGCCATTTTTAATCATAGCAGGCTAATTTTTGCAGTACAACTTAATAATTTTCAATATTATCGAAATATTATAATATTAAGCAACAAAGTGGTAAGTATACACTTTTTGTATTTTTTTTCATATTTTAAGTGTAATTGGAGCACTTTTTTTTTAACCCGAAATTGTGAAAAATGACACAAATAATAACGGGACAAAAACTAAAGCACGCTAACCCCCCTTTTTTATGACGGTTTTAGACAGAGAAACCCATTTTCTTTTCATATGCTAAATATTAAAAGTTTAATTGCAAAACTTTTGTTGTTTCGCGTTAAATCTGCAAATTTAAAAACGGTGAAAAAATGAGGATTTTCTCAGCAAAAAATAAAGGGGTTGGGGTAACTTATATTGCTTTCCTGAGTTAAACTATTAAGTCAGAGAAATTTTATTTCCATAATTTAAAAGAAAATAGTATTTTTGTCATTTCTGGAATCCATATCAGCAAAAGGACAAAAAGATTTGAGCTACCAAACAGATTAAAAAATTCTAAATTTACCAACTTTGAAACATAGAAGATTACGAGGAGACATGATACAAGAATACAAATTGACATATGGATGTTATGCCACATCTATAACGGGAGGATTCTTTAATATAACAAATAACAAACAAACAAGAAGTCATAGTCTTCCACTTGAAAAGGGAATGTATAAACCAAACTTGAGAAAGTGTGCTTTTAAGGAAAGAGTGGTAAATCATTGCAGCTCCCTACCAACTCATGTCGTCACATCACCAACAATAATAACATTTGAAGTCCGGCTGGATAACACTGGGGACAACCGGAATGCTACTACAACCATGAACTTGACAATAATGAGCTTATTCACTGTCGCGGTGTCAGCCTAGAGTCTTGACTAAACATACGATCTGGATATATAGGCATTTAGCCTGCATCCAGTATTATTATATTATATATATAAGTTTGCTAAGCTAGTGAAGTTCGTCAAAATGAAACTTGAAAATGACATGGAATAACCATTTTGAAATGGTTTCACTATGGGCAAGTTTTATGGTCGCCATCTTGATATCATCGCGAAATATTCTTTATCTTTGTGTAATATAAAGATGGACGTTTTTGTGTTTGCTTGTCAGTGTGTTTACTTGTTGTGATGACAATGATGACTCGGTTCTCATTTTGAGGATTGATGCTTACTTGGATGTGACCAAGATTTACATGGTGGGTGTCGTCGATGAAGCAGAAGACGCTTACTCTTCCGGAACACCTGGCCTTATTCTCTTGTGCTTTTACGAGAGTCTCCATGTAAATCTTTCCTTTGTTCCTATTTTGCCCCTAGTTTCATCGATTTTGAGTTCGGACTACGGTTTTGTTGACGCTTTGGTATTCTCTGATTTTTTTTTCAACAAGGGTTAATTCATTAAAAATTATGTCAATGATCAACAGATACGAAAATAAAAAAAACAACTTGACTATGGTAAAAAAAATCCCTCTTTGCCGTTCCTTCTTCACTCTCGCAACGTCCATTCCTCACGTGTTATGATCCTAGGACGTGCACAACAGGTGTAGCTAGGAGAGCCTAGCCCTAATCCTCTTACTTAGGACGAATTTCATTCGATCAAAGTTACTTTCATCTTTACTGTGTGGTCTCAATTCGAACCTGTTCTCGAAATCCCCTTGTAACACCTACTTGTTTCTAGAACATATATATAAGAGAAATATTGTAAATAAATGTAAAGCTGAGGTACAACAATGCGTTTAAGGATCCGGCTGTTGATTATATAAAAGTGATTATATTTTCACTATGGTATGGGTGTTTCCTTGTCATTAATAAGGTGTTAAGGCTCCTGTTGTATTATTGTGATGTGACTTACGATGTTTTTTTTTACTCCACACCTGGTGTGTTATTGAGTGAAATAATACATACACAATGTACTTATATTGTACATTCTCATAATAGTGCATCAACAAGCGCGGCTTTAGATAAAAAAATATTGAGTTGGTTCAATGAAGTATTAAGGGACTATTGCCGTATATTTCATAGTAACCAAACGGTATATTAGTGCAATAATTGCTTAAATCAACCAAAAATAACGAGGTTTGCGTGGCCCTACCGTCAACTTCGATACATTTTGGACATATTATTTCGAGTTTCTCGTCTGCTGTTAGGCCAAATCGGTCACATGCTCTGTCACGTAAAATTCGGTCCCGCGCAGTCACGAACCGAAGGTGTTTGTAAACAAAGACATATGTGCCAGTATTTACCCATTGTTTTCCCTTTCTTACATATTTTTTACGCACATCTCGTTAATGAATATTATTGTAACACAAAATAAGCTGATATAGATGGTTATCGCATTTTCCGGCGAGTAGTGTACTATGTTGTTCGCTAGTAAAGAATTAAGTTGTTGAGGCCCAAACGAGGTATTACTAATTTATTGGATAGGCATATTTATATTTACCACGTTTTGAGTTTATCTTCGAGATGTAACAAAGTCACGGTAGGAAATCACGTGACTTAAATGGTGAATCCACGATGATTCAAGATGGAGTCGCCGAGCGCTTCAAAGCGGAAAAGCAGAGAAAACGCAGGTAAAACAAGAAAATGAAATAACCTCTCAAAACTAGACATAGCCCATGTCCTCCGGACACTATTTCTGGTTCTTCTGATGCATAAATTATTATACAGCTCCCCGTAGTTTTCTCAAACACTTCTACAAACCGACGGTTACTGTCGATATTTCAATGTGATTTGTTGTGGTATTTCCCACGACAAAAACTTGTTTTAGCGCTAATACCTTTATTCTTGCCATCGTACTGCTTTAACGGATACAAGTATGTATATGTTTTAATCATTAATCACATGATGAATAAAAAAACATGACAAGCATAGAACAGAAAACGATTTATGTTGATTTTTTCCACATGATCAGTTTCCACGCATACTTTTGCGAAACACGAAAGTGATGAGCGACCACGAAAGAATCATTGAGTACATACATTTAGAATAAAGGAATGTTAACTAGTATTGAATTTGACGTGACATGAAAATAAACAGGGAAAGCCTATTTTTCCAATAAAAATACTTCAATGTGACTTTTTTGTTTCGCTTTTTTAGCGTTTGGCGCTGGTTAAACCGTTGCTGGTTACCTTTGATTCATATTACGAATGTGTCCGATATATGTGGGAAGGGTTTCAAAAGCCAGTTTCATTTCAGAAAGTTTTATTGTACCACGTATTTAGATAGTATGTACAATCAGAATTGTAGTTTGTTCGGCATACAACAAACTATCATTTAAAAAAACTCAAGTTTGCAGTTTCCAGATATTCTTTTTCTATTTGTACAAAACATATATCCGACCTTTGTTAGAATATGCATCGATAGTCTGGGATGTGTGTACACAATAGGATTCAGAAAAAACTTTAGATAGTTCAGTTACGAGTAGGTCGTATAGTATAACTGGCTTACCGGTATATGCAACAAGAGAGTCAATTTACTTTGAAACATGATGGGAACTTCTACCTGAACGTCGTGAATACAATTGATAAGCTATCCACCCTTTTCAAAATAAAGAATGATATGGCACCAAATTCTTTGTCTGAACTCTTACCAAACTTACGTTCTGAAACATCTGCATATGCTATTCGTAATTTGGATGATTTCACTATTCCCCGTTGTAGAACAGAATTACTAAAAAAATCATTCATACCTTCAACTGTATCACTTTGGAATTCCCTACAGCCCACTTCAAAGTCAACTCATTCTCTTGTTGCATTTAAAAACATATTATCACTGTCCAAAAATTTCTAATGACTGGAGATAGAAAGCTCACAATTCTACACACCAGATTAAGAAATTATTGTAGCAGTTAACAAAATGACCTTTTCAGAGTTAACCTTACTGAAAATCATTACTGTTCATGCGGGGATATAGAAAATATCCGTCATTATCTTTACACATATCCATTGTATTCGGTTGCAAGAAATGAACTGTTAAGAAACCAGAGAAATGTTAACCTACCCGAGTTCCTGATAACAGATATGAATACCCTTCTTTGGGGTATTCAGTATCTAACTTTAGATCAAAACAAACAAACAAACGTTCAATTATGTTCCACAAGTTCTGAATAACGGCAGTAATGATTAATTGAAATATAAACAATGGTATTAATATATATTCAATGTAACCATGCAAAAAAATGGAATTGGTGTTAAAGCTATTAGGTTTCATGTTTATTTTTACCCGACTATAAATAGTAGACCTATGCTAGTAATAACGCCGGCATAAACGATACAGGTACCGTCAGGTATTGCGTACATTTAGTTTTTAACGTTACTGCCACGAAAATATTTTCGCTAGGTTAGAAATTTTATAGATGTTTTACGGAAGTAAATAGCTCTGATGGAGCATCATCGAACGAATGAAAGTCGAGTGTCTGTTTTGTTTCTTTATAACCCCTTTGCCTGACAGAACTCCTGGATAATGTTGTTTTTGGTTTCGTCATCTCTTCGGCACTAGAGTTGAATTAAAAGTTAAATTAATATACTTGTGACCTTGAGGGAATCAAAGTGGTTTCAAAGACTTGATATGTGCCATATTCGTAATTCATTTCCAAAGTTCGTGGTTACTCATCATTTTCACACAACCACAAATGTATACTTGGGAACTCACCATTTGAGAAAAATTAACATAAATCGTATTTTTAGTCCATTTCCATCATTTATGATTTATTATTTGGTGACTATTGATCAAATATGAATATATACCAACTTGTTTAGGCAATAGTTGCAGTAGGATGGGTTTTGACGTCAAAACAAGTTTTTTATCGTGGGATATACCACAACAAATCGCATGAAAATATCGGCTAGAGCCGACGGTTTGTAGAGGTGTTTGGGGAAACGAATGGGAGTTGTATAATGATTTAAACATCAGAAGATACAGAAATAGTGTCCGGAAGACATTGGCTATGTCTAGATTTTCTCTGCTTTTTTTCTTCGACTAGACCGGCGACTCCATCTTAGACTATCGTGGATTCACCAACTTATGTCACGTGATTTTCTACCGTGAAAGTACTTGACAACGAAAATATTTTAATGTCTTCATATCGATAGCCTTTATCAAATTAAGAAAACACCATGATACTCTATGCCAGCTATATACAACTACAAGCCCTTCATTTCAGTACATGTTGCCCCACTGGCCTCGCTTATTGCCTTACAACGAAACTCACTTCGCATGGCCATGCCGGTTTCATGCGATCCGCCACGTGACCATTTCCACACCATATAACCATCATCAGGCGCTTGCGCAGGATGAGACAGGGACATGTTTACTAAAGATATTATATGAATTACAACGGGTCGAATAATTATTTATCGATACTTAAAAGTAATTATTAGCAGCGTTTGCTGAAACTTTTAGTTTGTGTAATTTAAAGCCCAATATACGTAACTTTCGGCAAACCTTGAAGCGAAAAACAAGCCTAATAACTTTTTATATTAATAGATTTAGTTAAATTAACTGATATCAGCAATATTCAAGATCAGCAGCAGTTGAAATGCGGTATTTGTAAACGGGCGTCCATTTTGAACTGTCTTCTAACTTCGCCTTGTTGTTGAAATGGGACCCACCTGAATTATTTTCAATTATTTGGATTTTTCTGTCAAGAGTTTCTTGTGAGTTACCGCTCACGTTTACTTCGTTTTAGGCTTATTGTGCATGGTTATCAACTGGATTTTTTTCAGAAATTTTCAGAATCACGAAAATTTCCTGAAGTTACGTATATTGGGCCTTTACGTGAAAGTGTAAGATTTATGATATATATATTCAGGAAATGTTGCGCTTAATAAGTTTGCTTATACAAAGTTTTTTATCCATTTAGTCCCTTTAAACTGTGGCACACACTCTTATTTCTAACAACCAGCATTGCTTATAATTATTGATATTCCGTGTGCCCATCATTTTTTCCGTGTGCGTATTATTTATTTTCCGTGTGCGTAATATTTATTTACCGTGTGCGTATTATTTATTTTCCGTGTGTGTATTATTCATGAGCTTGACGGTGGGGTTTTTCTTTTATCAAATTGAATTGATCTAAATAGTTCAGTGATTGATATAAATCGGTATGTTTATATGTGACGTTATGATGTCAGGTACGATGTGTACACTGTTACTTCCATCAGACAAATGAGCAGTCTCTACAACAATAGAATGTAATTAATGCTTATGGTAGCAATCCTTGACACCTTTCCTGAAATGAAAAACAAGATTGACCAAATATGATAGAGCTGGTGTATATGCAAAATACACACACGAGGGAATCTTGCCACTTTTCATCGTGAATATGTAATAAAACTCAACAGCTTATTAATGGAGAAATGGAAACAAATGGATATCAAGAATGGCACAATGACAAGAGCATGTTCACAAAGTAGGAGAGGTTGGCCGAAACCGTCCATTGAATACAGCGTACTCGGGAAACTAGGAATAAAACATCCCACTACATTCTAGGAGAAAACACCAATTCTAAGTGGCATTATGCGTGTACTTAATCGATTCGACAAATGTGGCTGTGGCCTTATGGCGAATACAGTACATGAAGATGCACCATTTTAGAAAGGAATGAGTCGGTACACAGATAAATTTATTGGCAATCACATACACCACTACACAGGGCCCCCCTAGTTGGATACATTCAGAGCTGTATAACAAAGATAACAACCTGTTAACTGGCAGGTACAGTGAGCCAGTTCTAATTCGTGATAACGGGTCTTATCTTGTATCAGGTACTAGACAATGCGTACTCGAATTACTTGGTATACTTTAAGTAATCTTGTATATTGTTAACACATTAGTGTACATAAGTAATCTTGTATATTGTTAACACATTAGTGTACATAAGTAATCTTGTATATTGTTAACACATTAGTGTACATAAGTAATCTTGTATATTGTTAACACATTAGTGTACATAAGTAATATTGTATATTGTTAACACATTAGTGTACATAAGTAATCTTGTATATTGTTAACACATTAGTGTACATAAGTAATCTTGTATATTGTTAACACATAGTGTACATAAGTAATATTGTATATTGTTAACACATTAGTGAACATAAGTAATCTTGTATATTGTTAACACATTAGTGAACATAAAAAATCGTGTATATTGTTAACACATTAGTGTACATAAGTAATATTGTATATTGTTAACACATTAGTGTACATAAGTAATCTTGTATATTGTTAACACATTAGTGAACATAAAAAATCGTGTATATTGTTAACACATTAGTGTACATAAGTAATATTGTATATTGTTTACACATTAGTGTACATAAGTAATCTTGTATATTGTTAACACATTAGTGAACATAAAAAATCGTGTATATTGTTAACACATTAGTGAACATAAAAAATCGTGTATATTGTTAACACATTAGTGAACATAAAAAATCGTGTATATTGTTAACACATTAGTGTACATAAGTAATATTGTATATTGTTAACACATTAGTGGAC
Organism: Mimachlamys varia; assembly: GCA_947623455.1. Lineage (NCBI taxonomy): Eukaryota > Metazoa > Mollusca > Bivalvia > Pectinida > Pectinidae > Mimachlamys > Mimachlamys varia. Next base: position 54,142,070 of record OX392527.1, read on the forward strand.
ATAGGTAATATTGTATAATGTTAACACATTAGTGAACATAAAAAATCTTACAGTCTACACTGATATTCACTCGATAACCATTGTACTGCAAACTAGAGTTATTTTCCAATATTTACAGTCTACACTGATATTCACTCGATGACCATTGTACTGCAAACTAGAGTTATTTCCCAATAACTATACTTGAAAACGTGCAAAATTTCTATGACGTCGACAACAATACATGTGGGCGGAGCTTCGCGTTTACTCAATTTACCTCGTGCTCCATTGGATTTATGATCTAATAAACTAAACAAAACCAAAGGTCTTAAATAAACTAAACAAAATCAAAGGTTAATCCTTAAATAACTATACTTGAGAACGTGCAAAATTTCTATGACGTCGGCAACAATACATGTGGGCGGAACTATGCAAATTATCCCGTTCGAATCACAATTGTATGACGTCATCAACAATTGACATGGGCGGGGCTAGCTACGGCTGATGCAAACTTCATGCTGTTACATTTATTGAACTGTTTTCACATTTGTAAGTTTTAAAATGAAATATATGTCTGCAGATGGGGCTAAATTGAACAAAAAAGTTATGAACCATTTACAGGAAAATACTGTAAATATAAGGATTAACCTTTGATTTTGTTTAGTTAATTAGATCATAAATCAAATGGAGCAGTCGGTAAATTTACCTCGTGCTCCATTGGATTTATGATATAATAAACTAAACAAAATCAAAGGTTAATCCTTAACACACTAGTGTACATAAGTAATATTGTATATTGTTAACACATTAGTGTACATCAGCTCTATTTATAAATGTTATGTTTATGGACAGACCACACATCGTTCTGTTCATTACAACGTTACACGTAAACCTTTCACTGGTTGTGTTATCTGACCAATAAACAATATGTTTATATTCACATGGATCAATCTAGCATTTAAAAAACTGTTAACTTGAATAGCTACACACTGGCCAAGCAAGTACTATTCTAAAATAAAACACATTCGACCTTTTGTAAAGACAGCTGGAAATATATATTACGAATATCATGCGAGTCAGAATAGTAAGCTTATATTTACATTGTATTCGTAAGATTGATTACAATTCATATAGTCTACCGCCAAAACAGAATGCTACGTGAAAGTAATATTATAATCAGTAGGTGGTATGAGTGATGTGAATATGTTAACAATAATTACTAGCACTATTGTTATATAAATCATACATCTTTTATCTCAGCCTTTATGACTCATATGTTAACCTGAACTTTCCTACTATGTTTGCTTATACACGTTGTATCTGTATTATTTATTAACTTATATATAATTGTTTTGGGTTTTTTTTATGCGCTATGTATTAACTTAGTACAATATTGAAAGATAAAACTTTTAAAATACATCAAAAAAGTGATTTATATTTTCTGATCAACACGCTCCTATGGCTGTTTTCCACTAGTGATGGACGTTGATATGTTGGCCGACAGGATACAATGGTAACATTGTAAATAATACCCCTAGCGCTCAAACATCATAAGCTTGGAGCTTTATGGCAACTTAAATATAAAGTGTGTGCATATTTTATTCGGTAAAACATAGATAAAGCTCGCGTAATTATTACTCTTTGTAACTTAAGGAATGTTTTATTGAAATTCTTGTAGCATGTGTCAGCCTTGATAATCAGAGGCACTGCCTTATACTAGAGGGGTGAGCACCAAAGTTGGTATAAATCCTCAGTAGCGTTTAATTCTAAGTTAATCTATCCATACCGGTAAAACTTTAATCCTGTTACCCTAGTGTCCACAGACTGCTCTTTATTTGATTCTAACGTTTCCAATTACAGTGTACTAGAAGGGGTTGTCGATCTGTTGGAAGGCCTACAATGGAGAGGATACCTAGATATATCTTATCACTCAAGGATGACATAACCTGTCTCCAGTGATTTTATCTCCTAAAGTTAACATATTGAACGTTTTACTCAAGGTCCAGGTTTCTCACTCTCAGTAATTCAAATTGATGTCAAGAAGGTTATAACTGTGGGATGATATACCTAACATTACTCCAATAATTTTATTTCCCAAATTGAAACTTAATTAATTGACCCTTAATGTGTGTTTTCTGTCCTATAAGAATATATTGAACGTTTTACTTTAAGTCGACTTTTTTACTCCCATTGATGTCAGTTATTATATAACTAATTTTCAGGCATATGATAACATTTCCTCAGAGATAATGTCAAAATTCGGCTACAGAGTATTAACCTCCGATACATGGTGAATATTTACTGACACATTTTGAATATTGCAACAATTGCAAAATATATGGACTATTTGATGTGAGGGTGAAGAGTTGTTTGGGGAGGAACGTGATAAAGAACGTGGTGACGCTAATACTGCTGTCCACAGATAGGCTTACACAGCATACTAACGATAACATTTGTGTCAATATAATGCTTTATTAAAAATATTTAATAAAAGCCGTTGGGTACACGTTTGTAATGTTTAAACGACTATTCCGTATGTCCACCTTGGGAAGAAAAACTTGATAACCGGCTTTAGGTTGTCTCCTAAAATTTTTAATACATGAATATCATGTTAGCATCAATCAATGACAGTTGAAGACGTGTTTCTGTGGTAGATCTGTCCTATCAATCGAAGACGGGAATCAATTATAGAGTAAATGATCTACAGGTAAAATTGTTTACAAAAGTCCAAGGCCACCTGTTGTGACAGGAAATGCGACGGGAAGGAAGACGGACTACGTGGCTTAGGAGGCATGGTTTGGATAATAGGAACACGTCCGTATAGAAATATGTTCATAGCAGAAATTAAAAATGAATTATGATTTCGAAACTTGTTTTGTTAATGTTCGTATATAATTTTCAAAGAACTACTGCCCAATACTGCCTGACAAAAAATAGTAGTAGAGTCTCGCTGAAAACCTGTCATTTACCTGTCCTTACTCCGTATTTTTACCTGTGCTCCAGTCGTCTATACCATGTATATATTATGTAAGATGATTAACGTCAAAACCGAGTTAATTAACATTTTCGTGAAATTATATTCTATTTCAAAAACGTAAAAAAATATCCGACAAATTGCCAGAGGAAAAAACACGAAAATGGGCCTCGCACACCACATGTAATTACACGAAAACAGAAGAATGATGAATAAATTAACTCAATAATGCAAGATAGTGAATTAGCTATCTGTGTAGGATATCAGTTACAAGTAATATATAAACTTATCTGAATCTACGATTATTTTAAGTGTACTGAGTGTTAAAGCGGTACATAAATAAATAAATCCACTGTTTTCACTTTGTAAATATTTTTTTTCTCATATATATCAATGGCTTTGGGCGAAAATGATAAACTGGGGATACATTTTTATTAATTGCATTTAATTTTCCTGTCATTAGGTGCCTTACATTGTCCAACTTAAGTGTGTATACGAGAATCACCAGCTGTAAGGTGTAGCGAGAGGTAAATCTCCGCCCTGTGATTAACCTAAATGCAGTTATATATGCATGAACTGTCGTTTACAGCTATTCACGTACATGTAAAACATGCTAACACCTTCATCGCTAAAAATAGTCCTTCTATCACAACAAATGTGCAAATCTCTTTTCATTTTTATACATTTCCTTTGTGATAGATCATGATGAATATGTCCGTACATTAGTGTATGATAATCGATTCCCGATGACCGCCGTCTAAACAATGCATCAGCGCCGCCCCTTTCACCTACAAAAATACAGGTAAGTCCGCCAAGGTCATCATGGTTTACCTGTATAATTTGTCTTCGTCCTAAGCGACCATTTTCCAACACATGACTCTCTTTAAGGTCAATAGGGTCAAAGGTGACAGATTCCCCTCGGGTCAATGACTCGGCTTCTTTCATAAATGCCGCCCTGCATTAAGTTTGGCTATTTAGTCATTAACCTTAGGCTTGGCGAAGTTGTATGGTAGACGAGTAACACATAATTCCGGAACTAGGACATATCATGGTTCGGTTAATTAAGTATACATTATATCGTTATTCTAAAGCTACACAAATGTGCTTTTTGTCTTCGTTTACATGGTCTGAAGGTTATTGTTTTCTGACAGATTATTATTCCTTATGTAAACAGTAGCTATAGAGGTACACGTATCTTGTCGTTGAGAGTCGTAGATTGTTAGTTAATTCGAGATCATAACATTCTAACAAGTTAGTAGTTAGATTCTCATTTAGTCTGACAGGTTTTTAGTACACTGGCATGCTAAACATAAATCTATGATGGCGTTAAGAATTCTTAAATTTGTGATATTTGACTAAAGATTAAAATATTATATCTATATATATATACACAGACTGATACCTAACTACACACAGACTGATACCTAACTACACACAGACTGATACCTAACTGCACACAGACTGATACCTAACTACACACAGACTGATACCTAACTACACACAGACTGATACCTAACTACACACAGACTGATACCTAACTACACACAGACTGATACCTAAATACACACAAACTGATACCTAACTACACACAGACTGATACCTAACTACACACAGACTGATACCTAACTGCACACAGACTGATACCTAACTACACACAGACTGATACCTAACTACACATAAACTGATACCTAACTACACACAGACTGATACCTAACTACACATAAACTGATACCTAACTACACACAGACTGATACCTAACTACACATAAACTGATACCTAACTACACGCAGATTGATACCTAACTACACACAGACTGATACCTAACTACACACAGACTGATACCTAACTACACACAGACTGATACCTAACTACACATAAACTGATACCTAAATACACACAGACTGATACCTAACTACACACAGACTGATACCTAACTACACACAGACTGATACCTAACTACACACAGACTGATACCTAACTACACACAGACTGATACCTAACTACACACAGACTGATACCTAACTACACATAAACTGATACCTAACTACACACAGACTGATACCTAACTACACATAAACTGATACCTAACTACACACAAACTGATACCTAACTACACACAAACTGATACCTAACCACACACAGACTGATACCTAACTACACACAGACTGATACCTAACTACACACAGACTGATACCTAACTACACACAGACTGATACCTAACTACACACAGACTGATACCTAACTACACACAGAGTGATACCTAACCACACACAGACTGATACCTAACTACACATAAACTGATACCTAACTACACATAAACTGATACCTAACTACACACAGACTGATACCTAACTACACATAAACTGATACCTAACTACACACAGACTGATACCTAACTACACACAGACTGATACCTAACTACACACAGACTGATACCTAACTACACATAAACTGATACCTAACTACACACAGACTGATACCTAACTACACATAAACTGATACCTAACTACACACAGACTGATACCTAACTACACACAGACTGATACCTAACTACACACAGACTGATACCTAACTACACACAGACTGATACCTAACTACACACAGACTGATACCTAACTACACACAGACTGATACCTAAATACACACAGACTGATACCTAACTACACACAGACTGATACCTAACTACACACAGACTGATACCTAACTACACACAGACTGATACCTAACTACACACAGACTGATACCTAACTACACACAGACTGATATCTAACTACACACAGGCTTATACCTAACCACACACAGACTGATACCTACATGTAACTACACATAAACTGATACCTAACTACACACAAACTGATACCTAACTACACACAAACTGATACCTAACTACACGCAGACTGATACCTAACTACACACAGGCTTATACCTAACCACACACAGACTGATACCTAACTACACATAAACTGATACCTAACTACACACAAACTGATACCTAACTACACACAGACTGATACCTAACTACACACAGACTGATACCTAACCACACACAGACTGATACCTAACTACACACAAACTGATACCTAACTACACACAGACTGATACCTAACTACACACAGACTGATACCTAACTACACGCAGACTGATACCTAACTACACACAAACTGATACCTAACCACACACAGACTGATACCTAACTACACACAGACTGATACCTAACTACACGCAGACTGATACCTAACTACACACAGGCTTATACCTAACCACACACAGACTGATACCTAACTACACACAGACTGATACCTAACTACACACAAACTGATACCTAACTACACACAGACTGATACCTAAATACACACAGACTGATACCTAACTACACATAAACTGATACCGAAATACACACAGACTGATACCTAACTACACACAGGCTTATACCTAACTACACACAGACTGATACCTAACTACACACAAACTGATACCTAACTACACACAGACTGATACCTAACTACACACAGACTGATACCTAACTACACACAGGCTTATACCTAACTACACACAGACTGATACCTAACTACACACAGACTGATACCTAACTACACACAAACTGATACCTAACTACACACAGACTGATACCTTACTACACACAAACTGATACCTAACTACACACAGACTGATACCTAACTACACACAAACTGATACCTAACTACACACAGACTGATACCTAACTACACACAGACTGATACCTAACTACACACAAACTGATACCTAACTACACACAGGCTTATACCTAACTACACACAGACTGATACCTAACTACACACAGACTGATACCTAACTACACACAAACTGATACCTAACTACACACAGACTGATACCTAACTACACACAAACTGATACCTAACTACACACAGACTGATACCTAACTACACACAAACTGATACCTAACTACACACAGACTGATACCTAACTACACACAGACTGATACCTAACTACACACAGAGTGATACCTAACTACACATAAACTGATACCTAACTACACACAGACTGATACCTAACTACACACAAACTGATACCTAACTACACACAGACTGATACCTAACTACACACAGACTGATACCTAAATACACACAGACTGATACCTAAATACACACAGACTGATACCTAACTACACACAGACTGATACCTAAATACACAGATATGGAAACATATGATTGCGTTTCTTTATTTCACACGCATTTCAAAAAAACCTAAAACAATTTCCGGTTCTCTGCAAATCTCGTCGGCCCGACGACTGTTATTTCCATAGCGACCACACACAGAGTCATGCGCGTAAGTTTACGAAGAGAACCAATATGTTTAAAAACATTTAAGCAAAACCTCGATATAACAGTAGGTTTCTCAAAAGTTGAAAAGGGTAAACAATTGTATCTGTGTGTCAGAGATTTAACTGAACGCTATAAGTCTCTGCTTCCTGTCTCTGTTCGTGTTTTGATGATACATTGTACTTCATTCCTCTTAAGAGTTTTATGAAATATCTTTTTGTCGCCGAAAACGTAAAAAGACAGGCTGGGTTGCTTTTTTAAAATCAAAAACTACTAAAACGCAGTGATATAGACAGTAAGAAATCCACTACCTGCTACTATATGCGGTTTAGCTACCTACATCGATTATATAACTAGAAATATTTACAATCCCACTTCAGTAGCTGATACAGTTGGATCATATGAAATGATATTTTACCTAAAGGCGTTTCAAATAATTACTCTTCATCCGGGTTTCCTTTTCGATGTGTGGCGACCGTTTCAACCGGAATTAAGGTTTGTCTTAGAATTTGAATTATAATCGAGATGTTGGCTAGATATTTAACCAACATATATTTCCATCGCGAAAAAAATTGATAGGATTAATATCAATTAGCCATTGACTTTCAAATACATGTACTACTTTCATCCGTGAAAGGGATAAGTGTTATGCACGTTATCAAATATCACTAAAACTTGAAGCGAAAAATGGGAGCTAACATATTTTATTTGTGGTTTTCAACTTGGACCTGAGGAAAGAGAAAATAAACATGAATCGTCCAAAAAGTGGTGTGGGTTGTTGGGAATGTTATAAGATGCTAGATAGTTCGTAAATAATGATATGTTGCTCAAGGAACTCACAATATACGGTGCCAAGTCAGGGGCTATAGTAGTAAGTAGAGGTTATAGTAGTTAGTAGAGGTTATAGTAGTAAGTAGAGGTTATAGTAGTAAGTAGAGGCTACAGTAGTAAGTAGAGGCTATAGTAGTAAGTAGAGGTTATAGTAGTAAGTACAGGCTATAGTAGTAAGTAGAGACTATAGTAGTAAGTAGAGACTATAGTAGTAAGTAGAGGCTATAGTAGTAAGTAGAGGCTATAGTAGTAAGTAGAGGTTATAGTAGTAAGTAGAGGCTATAGTAGTAAGTAGAGGCTATAGTAGTAAGTAGAGACTATAGTAGTAAGTAGAGGCTACAGTAGTAAGTAGAGGCTATAGTAGTAAGTAGAGACTATAGTAGTAAGTAGAGACTATAGTAGTAAGTAGAGACTACAGTAGTAAGTAGAGGCTACAGTAGTAAGTAGAGACTATAGTAGTAAGTAGAGGTTATAGTAGTAAGTAGAGACTATAGTAGTAAGTAGAGGTTATAGTAGTAAGTAGAGGTTATAGTAGTAAGTAGAGGTTATAGTAGTAAGTAGAGGCTATAGTAGTAAGTAGAGGCTATAGTAGTAAGTAGAGGCTATAGTAGTAAGTAGAGGTTATAGTAGTTAGCAGAGGTTATAGTAGTAAGTACAGGCTACAGTAGTAAGTAGAGACTATAGTAGTAAGTAGAGGTTATAGTAGTAAGTAGAGGCCATAGTAGTTAGTAGAGACTATAGTAGTAAGTAGAGGCTATAGTAGTAAGTAGAGGCTATAGTAGTAAGTAGAGACTATAGTAGTAAGTAGAGGCTATAGTAGTAAGTACAGGCTATAGTAGTAAGTAGAGGTTATAGTAGTAAGTAGAGACTATAGTAGTAAGTAGAGGCTATAGTAGTAAGTAGAGGCTATAGTAGTAAGTAGAGGCTATAGTAGTAAGTAGAGGCTATAGTAGTAAGTAGAGGCTATAGTAGTAAGTAGAGGCTATAGTAGTAAGTAGAGGCTATAGTAGTAAGTAGAGGTTATAGTAGTAAGTAGAGGCCATAGTAGTTAGTAGAGACTATAGTAGTAAGTAGAGGCTATAGTAGTAAGTAGAGACTATAGTAGTAAGTAGAGGCTATAGTAGTAAGTAGAGGCTATAGTAGTAAGTAGAGACTATAGTAGTAAGTAGAGGTTATAGTAGTAAGTAGAGGTTATAGTAGTAAGTAGAGGTTATAGTAGTAAGTAGAGACTATAGTAGTAAGTAGAGGTTATAGTAGTAAGTAGAGGCTATAGTAGTAAGTAGAGGTTATAGTAGTAAGTAGAGGTTATAGTAGTAAGTAGAGGCTATAGTAGTAAGTAGAGGCTACAGAAGTAAGAAGAGGTTATAGTAGTAAGTAGAGACTATAGTAGTAAGTAGAGACTATAGTAGTAAGTAGAGGTTATAGTAGTAAGTAGAGGCTACAGTAGTAAGTAGAGGTTATAGTAGTAAGTAGAGGTTATAGTAGTAAGTAGAGGTTATAGTAGTAAGTAGAGGTTATAGTAGTAAGTAGAGGTTATAGTAGTAAGTAGAGGCTATAGTAGTAAGTAGAGGTTATAGTAGTAAGTAGAGACTATAGTAGTAAGTAGAGACTATAGTAGTAAGTAGAGGCTACAGTAGTAAGTAGAGGTTATAGTAGTAAGTAGAGACTATAGTAGTAAGTAGAGACTATAGTAGTAAGTAGAGGTTATAGTAGTAAGTAGAGGCTACAGTAGTAAGTAGAGGCTATAGTAGTAAGTAGAGGTTATAGTAGTAAGTAGAGGTTATAGTAGTAAGTAGAGACTATAGTAGTAAGTAGAGACTATAGTAGTAAGTAGAGGTTATAGTAGTAAGTAGAGGCTACAGTAGTAAGTAGAGGTTATAGTAGTAAGTAGAGACTATAGTAGTAAGTAGAGGCTACAGTAGTAAGTAGAGGCTATAGTAGTAAGTAGAGGTTATAGTAGTAAGTAGAGGCTATAGTAGTTAGTAGAGACTATAGTAGTAAGTAGAGGTTATAGTAGTAAGTAGAGGCTATAGTAGTAAGTAGAGGTTATAGTAGTAAGTAGAGACTATAGTAGTTAGTAGAGACTATAGTAGTAAGTAGAGGCTACAGTAGTAAGTAGAGGCTACAGTAGTAAGTAGAGACTATAGTAGTAAGTAGAGGCTATAGTAGTAAGTAGAGGCTATAGTAGTAAGTAGAGGCTATAGTAGTAAGTAGAGGTTATAGTAGTAAGTAGAGGCTATAGTAGTAAGTAGAGACTATAGTAGTAAGTAGAGGTTATAGTAGTAAGTAGAGGCCATAGTAGTTAGTAGAGACTATAGTAGTAAGTAGAGGCTATAGTAGTAAGTAGAGACTATAGTAGTAAGTAGAGACTATAGTAGTAAGTAGAGGTTATAGTAGTAAGTAGAGGCTATAGTAGTAAGTAGAGGTTATAGTAGTAAGTAGAGGTTATAGTAGTAAGTAGAGGCTATAGTAGTAAGTAGAGGCTACAGAAGTAAGAAGAGGTTATAGTAGTAAGTAGAGGTTATAGTAGTAAGTAGAGGTTATAGTAGTAAGTAGAGACTATAGTAGTAAGTAGAGACTATAGTAGTAAGTAGAGACTATAGTAGTAAGTAGAGGCTACAGTAGTAAGTAGAGGTTATAGTAGTAAGTAGAGACTATAGTAGTAAGTAGAGACTATAGTAGTAAGTAGAGGTTATAGTAGTAAGTAGAGGCTACAGTAGTAAGTAGAGGCTATAGTAGTAAGTAGAGGTTATAGTAGTAAGTAGAGGTTATAGTAGTAAGTAGAGACTATAGTAGTAAGTAGAGGTTATAGTAGTAAGTAGAGACTATAGTAGTAAGTAGAGGCTACAGTAGTAAGTAGAGGCTACAGTAGTAAGTAGAGGTTATAGTAGTAAGTAGAGACTATAGTAGTAAGTAGAGGCTACAGTAGTAAGTAGAGGCTATAGTAGTAAGTAGAGGTTATAGTAGTAAGTAGAGGCTATAGTAGTAAGTAGAGGCTACAGTAGTAAGTAGAGGCTACAGTAGTAAGTAGAGGTTATAGTAGTAAGTAGAGACTATAGTAGTAAGTAGAGGTTATAGTAGTAAGTAGAGACGATAGTAGTAAGTAGAGGCTACAGTAGTAAGTAGAGGTTATAGTAGTAAGTAGAGGTTATAGTAGTAAGTAGAGACTATAGTAGTAAGTAGAGGTTATAGTAGTAAGTAGAGGTTATAGTAGTAAGTAGAGGCTATAGTAGTAAGTAGAGGCTATAGTAGTAAGAAGAGGTTATAGTATTAAGTAGAGGTTATAGTAGTAAGTAGAGGCTATAGTAGTAAGTAGAGGCTATAGTAGTAAGTAGAGACTATAGTAGTAAGTAGAGGTTACAGTAGTAAGTAGAGGTTATAGTAGTAAGTAGAGGTTATAGTAGTAAGTAGAGGCTATAGTAGTAAGTAGAGGTTACAGTAGTAAGTAGAGGTTATAGTAGTAAGTAGAGGTTACAGTAGTAAGTAGAGGTTATAGTAGTAAGTAGAGGCTATAGTAGTAAGTAGAGGCTACAGTAGTAAGTAGAGGTTATAGTAGTAAGTAGAGGCTATAGTAGTAAGTAGAGGTTATAGTAGTAAGTAGAGGCTACAGTAGTAAGTAGAGGTTATAGTAGTAAGTAGAGGCTATAGTAGTAAGTAGAGGCTATAGTAGTAAGTAGAGGCTACAGTAGTAAGTAGAGGTTATAGTAGTAAGTAGAGGCTATAGTAGTAAGTAGAGGTTATAGTAGTAAGTAGAGGCTATAGTAGTAAGTAGAGGTTATAGTAGTAAGTAGAGGCTATAGTAGTAAGTAGAGACTATAGTAGTAAGTAGAGGTTATAGTAGTAAGTAGAGGTTATAGTAGTAAGTAGAGACTATAGTAGTAAGTAGAAACTATAGTAGTAAGTAGAGACTATAGTAGTAAGTAGAGACTATAGTAGTAAGTAGAGACTATAGTAGTAAGTAGAGGCTACAGTAGTAAGTAGAGACTATAGTAGTAAGTAGACACTATAGTAGTAAGTAGAGACTATAGTAGTAAGTAGAGACTATAGTAGTAAGTAGAGGCTACAGTAGTAAGTAGAGGCTATAGTAGTAAGTAGAGGTTATAGTAGTAAGTAGAGGCTATAGTAGTAAGTAGAGGTTATAGTAGTAAGTAGAGGTTATAGTAGTAAGTAGAGGTTATAGTAGTAAGTAGAGACTATAGTAGTAAGTAGAGGTTATAGTAGTAAGTAGTGGTTATAGTAGTAAGTAGAGACTATAGTAGTAAGTAGAGGTTATAGTAGTAAGTAGAGACTATAGTAGTAAGTAGAGGCTACAGTAGTAAGTAGAGGCTATAGTAGTAAGTAGAGGCTATAGTAGTAAGTAGAGACTATAGTAGTAAGTAGAGGTTATAGTAGTAAGTAGAGACTATAGTAGTAAGTAGAGGTTATAGTAGTAAGTAGAGGCTATAGTAGTAAGTAGAGGTTATAGTAGTAAGTAGAGGTTATAGTAGTAAGTAGAGGTTATAGTAGTAAGTAGAGACTATAGTAGTAAGTAGAGGTTATAGTAGTAAGTAGAGGCTATAGTAGTAAGTAGAGGTTATAGTAGTAAGTAGAGGCTATAGTAGTAAGTAGAGGTTATAGTAGTAAGTAGAGGTTATAGTAGTAAGTAGAGGCTATAGTAGTAAGTAGAGATATATTGATCAGCATTCTTAAACAAAACTGGCCACTTGTTTGTTATGTTATTATGATTGAAGATAGCCTGATCAAAATGGTCAGGACTGAAGTGGGTTTCTTTTTTTATTCTTTCATAAATCTGCTGTAGATATAATAACGGCCAGTTCTACAAAGGTCAGGACTGAAGTGGGTTTCTTTCTTCATTCTCTCAGAAATCTGCTGTAGATATTATAACGGCCAGTTCTTTATTAGTCTATGTTACCCTTCCACTTTGTCAGTTTACGTAATGTTGATATTGTGAGGAAGAGATTAGGGCCGTTATCGTGAGTGTATTTTACTAGATAGTGACAAAGGCATTGGTAGAACCTTTGAGGAGAAGTCCATAGCGACATAGAACACGTTCCTGGCATCAGCTAGAGTTAACAAAACATTCTGATAAATGATGTTTTAAACACAGGTTATAGGGTTATTCACGTTTTCGATAGATCCAAAAAGGTATTTCTGAATTGCATTCACGGTAACATTGCAGTTCCTAGATTTTGTATTTCCTATAGCTATTCATCTTCCCCATGATTTGGTAAAGACTTCTCAAACAAGCTATGTTGCGTTTTCCTTATAAAAAATGTTGATTAATTTGTAGCGAGCCTTGACTGCTAAACAGTATGGTAGAGAGAACTATCGTTAATGGTTTGTGGAATCTGTCCGTGATCGGTAGAAGTTTACATTGGAGTGACGCACATTTCGGTCGATGTGGCTTAGTTTGAAGTCAACACTTAATACGTATATTATTTTAGAGTGGATCTTAGATCATGAAAACGTCATCATATTTATTCCAGGTTGTCGTCAAGAGGAGCAGGCGATATGTGCTATATGTTGCCCAACATTGGTTTGTTGATCATATGTAGCTGGCGGTTCTATGTCACTGTTAGAAAGTCCCAAGTAAATCGTTTCTTATGACACCAACGTGAGAAACAACAGCAATCAAGTACCTTTTCATAAGAAGCCTTAGCAAAAACTTCTTGATTCTGCATAGAGAGAGCTGCAAATGTTTAGTGACAAAGGACGACAGCAAATGTTTCTAAACAGTGCATAGGAAAGGAATGGATGGCAAACGGCAAACCGGAAGTAGGATTATAAACGTAAAAATCATGAAATTGTTCAGCAATTAATGACATCTACAAAAGAAAGTGATATATCACGGGGTTATATCGGTGTATAAGTCATATTTAATGAACCATTTCATTAAAAAAGATTTATTGGTGTGTGAGTATGCTATCATAACACAACAAAAACTATTTATTGGTGTGTGAGTATGCTATCACAACACAACAAAAACTATTTATTGGTGTGTGAGTATGCTATCATAACACAACAAAAACTATTTATTGGTGTGTGAGTATGCTATCATAACACAACAAAAACTATTTATTGCCCTTTGTACCGTACCTGTGCTAATAATATTCAGTGGAAAAATATTTACGGTCAACTGCGTTCGTTTTGGTTTTAAATAGTACGTAGAATACAATGTGTAAATTCTCAGCACTTTTGTTTTGTGTTAGGCAATAAAGATATATTGATTATGGCAACTTCGTGAAACGAACCGTGCTAGAAGTACTGCTCGCATTCCTGATACAAAATATTGACATATGATGATCGATAATCTTCATTTTCATAGTTAGTATGTGTGTGGTTTGTAATGGAAATCAATTATATCCAGTTCATCACAGAGTGGCGTTAACGAAGATCTGTGTGACGTGGCCTTGCATCGTAGTTTACAATATCTGGGTCTATAATATAAACAAAAGTGACCTAGATGTTTTCTATCTTGCGTATACAGTATTCATATACCTTGGTTAAAAGCAGACATTTTACTTCACTCGGATACTCCTTGATTGGTACGTACTAGAGTTTCGGATTAGAATTTTTGAAATACTGTTTTCATCAGATTGTAAAAAAAAATGGAAATGATGTAAAAATGTACCTCTTGTCAACGATGACCAAACGTCATGGATGACAAGGAGTTTTACAATTCACCCTGTATTTTTAAATACCAGTCGAATACAAATGAAAACCATTCCAGTACGGCGGTTGACAACCTTTCTAACCAAGATGTTGTTTCCAGTTGGAAATATGATTTCAAGGAAAAAGCTACATGTGATGGCGGTGTTGTTTTAATAAATAAGTAATTGTTTCGTGTTAAAGTTTCCTACAGCTTTTCTCATAGCTTCCTTGCGACTTTGTAAAAGCTAGGATCACTAAAGGACGGCCTCCCGGTGTATGAGATATGGGTTTGTGTTTTGAGTACGTGTGTATATGGGAGGCTTTGTCGTATGTTCGTGTAAGCCTTTTTGCGATAGTCCGATTTAAAAAAAAAATGCCGATTTAGAGTGCTTCCACACTGGAGTTCACTGCCGAAGGTCTCCAAAAGAACACCCTATCCGCTCCGCTAACATTAAACTTACAACGGGCGAACCAGTCATCCCACTCCCATAATTCTGAGCATCGAGCAGGATGTAGTAAGTACTTTTTGAGACTGATATGTCTCGGCCAGGGGACATAATCCAAAGCCTCATCACCTAGACGAACGCTTAACAAAGGCCAATAGTGAGGCAGTGTCAAGGGCGACATGATTAGGAAGAACAATGTTGTTCAGAAAAGAAAAGAAAGGATAAGATCCTAAATTTAGTCGCCTTTTACGAATCATTCAATGCCCCGGCAGGTACAATTATTACGCCCTATCTGCAGGGTAGCATTAATATCCGGGATATAGCAAGGGTCTGGTTACTGGAGGTTGGGGACAAGGAAGTTACGGAAACTGTTCTGGGAATAAGTGTGCATGAATGTTTTTTTATGACTAATTACATTAACAGTACAGTCTTATTGAGCAAAATCCTTTTCTTCGGTCATTAATTGTTTTTAATGTGTCTATCGAACTTTAGACACACTAGAAGCTTTTTCAATAGCATACTCCATCACATTACGTAATGGTTAATGGATCCTCAAAGTGGAATACTTGCATCCCATTTAGCTGTAATAAAATTAAGCCTACTCTTTAGTTAAATCTTTTATATCCTCGTTCCAAAATGTGGAAAATTGACGCAATATGTGTCTTTAAGAAATTAATTTGACTCGTACATTAAGCCAAGTCTAGGCTGTTGGTAACTAGACGTCGACACATGACGGGAGATCTTCTCGGCGTGATTTCGTTTCTGGCTGGCAGATCTTTCAGCATCTTATGTGTGCCTTATCTACAAGTATAGCAGTCCCTGTAATAAAATTACCGAGACATAACGACCATTTACAAGATTCCCCTCTCAACACTTCTGACCACTTTCTAAATCTCTTTAGAGGTTGGAACAGCCAAGATTTGTTTTTAAATGTGTGTGACTTTGTACTCACGTGGAAACATACGACGTTTAACAGGGAAGCCTAATTACACACCCAGCAGTCGTCCCTCTTGAAAAATTTAATGCTTGCACATAAAATGACTATACAGACGGGCTAACACTTGTGTCCTTGTGAGAGCAACCCACCCCGCGCCAAAACAGTGAGTCTGCAACAGATGCTGAACGGGGCCGTATCGAAGGCGGGGAGACTAGATACTTCTCATGTCGATATTGTAAATGCGGCCTTTCTGTGTCGTTGCAAATGAATCGAAGCTTTAGGAAAATGTGTGGATCGTCTGGTGTGCTTCGGGCATAAGACTGAGTAACGTTTTCGTCGGCGAAGTGTTGATAGGGCGTTGATTATTAATTCTTCTCGTGCTTATTTTCTTGCATAACTTTTATTTTTATTAACTTTTTTTGTGTTTATATAAATGCTGGGTGATAAGATTGTGCCCACATTAATTTTATCATGATGATAATTTGTCCCAGTAACTGTGTGGGTGAAACGGTTTGAAAAATTACGTAAACAAACCATCCCCACTATCTATAGTAGCCTTACACACGTTGTGTGTGTACACTTTCGGCTGTACCTATTATCCAAAGTTAGCCAGCCAAGCATGAAAGAAACGAATAGTTTAAGTGCTTTACCTTTAAGTAAATTTGATCAATAAACGACCCGTTCCCAGCTCTTTGATTGTGGCGCTGTTGATACTAGAGTCGACCCGATCGCGATCCACGCGGACCCTGAGTGGAAGGCATTTTATGTGTTATACCGAAACAGAATGCAGGACGGTGTGGATGAGTATGTGTGGAGAGAAACTGGGGAAAATCCACGGTGTTATGTGACAGTGTTGTCTTGTCCGACTAACGACTCCGGTGTGTTTAGGATTTGTGTTATCTCTCGTCATAGTTATAAGAATGTGAAGACGATTCTACGTCAGTGTGTTTTTAAATGAGGACGTTACGACCAGTAGAATTGATTTGTGTGTTATAGGGAGTATTCCCAGGCCACTGATAATAACACGGGAAGTAAAAATTGGTTAGTTGTGTTTACATTAACTTTCATCGTTTTTACGAGCTGTACATTAATATAAACATCACGGTATATGTAAATACAGGTGAATACACCTAAACCGGTATGTACATTATCATATAGGTGTGTACCTGTACGACAGAGACGTTTACGCACAGGTATATATATATATATAATGAGTATACATATAGACTCGTGGTTGAGCCATTCAGCAGGTACCTTGAAAGTCACATGTGCGCGAGATGTTACTAAAGGTATGGAGCTAGGTAGGAAAAGACCAGTGTCATCTCTCTCAGCATGAAGCTAAGGCAGAGGGTCGTAATTACCTGTGTGGGATTAGCAACGCTAACTATATTTTACCTAGTCGTGGAGACTGTCTATAAAATTAACCCTAACAAGCTTCCGACGTTTTTAAAGAATTCTCTTTCGAACGTTGGACACGAATATGATGGCTCACATATATCTGCAATTCGAAAGAGGCTGAATAAGAGTAACTATACTAGTGATGACTTTAGCCCCGAGGGAGGGGGCGAGAAAGTCCCGGGTGTTGGGAAAGATACTCTACATTCCACAGACGGCCGACGGTCAAGAAAGGATGGGATTGAACACTGGGCTATGTCGCCTCTTCTATTGAGGATTAATAACACGGATTCAGAAGTGGATTTGTTATTACATAAACTACAAAATTATGATAGGCGTAAATTTGATTTTACGAAATTGAAACCTATATCATATTATGAATATCTAAGAACACTAAGGAAAAGGATTAAACGAAAAGGAACCAGTTTGGATGCATTCAGGACATTCATAGGGTAAGTAAACTCAACATGCGTATGTACAAATATGTGTGTTATAGATATATGATTATATTGAATGAGAAATTACCATATACACAGTATTGTAACTGCTGAGAAAATCAAGCACACACGTAGGTGTAATATTGAAGGCTCGCGATCCTGTATGTGGGTGTTTTGTTTCCTGCTACAGGTTTCCTTTTTATACAACGTCCCTCCTTTCTATTCCGTAAGTATGTGTATAGGGTTCTTTTCAATTCTTATAAATTGTTTACATTTCTGAATACTTTTTTTTATAGAGACGGCCCGTCTCCAGTTTTCAGCATTATGTATTTACCGTGCAATTGTACTAGTAAAAAATGAGGCTTTTAAACTGATCCTAGGTAGAGATAGTCAAGTCCAGCATTAGGTCGGGTTTCGTGCTTGTCCGATTAGCTCTATACGTGAGAAAACGAAAGCCAGCATAAAAGGACCGCTGACATATTACTGACGGTGTCTTGAATGAATAGTGTCACTCCACTCCTTTAGAATTTTAAGAAATCACATGTTAATATAAATACATGTATTTGAATATATTTAGAAAGTGTTTCTTACATATTGATTACCCATATTTATCCTTCGGATACCTGTTAATCTGAAGGCCGTTTAAAACAGGAGTATTATAGTCGTCGAGAGGATTATAAGAAAAAATGAACATATACAATGTACCATTTTCTCACTTTTAATTTTCACATAGTCTGCGCTTTGAGCAGATCATCATCACAATTATAGTGAAATACACCGGAGTACATTTTTTGTAAAACTTCTGTCAGCTGTAGGAACAAGGAAAGCATCTTCACTAGACTAGTTGTGGAAGCGAAGGGCTGACATCTTCACTTGACTAGTTAAGGAAGCAAAGGGCTGACATGTTTACTAGACTAGTTAAGGAAGCGAAGGGCTGACATGTTTACTATATTAGATAAGGAAGCGAAGGGCTGACATGTTTACTAGACTAGTTAAGGAAGCGAAGGGCTGACATGTTTACTAGACTAGTTAAGGAAGCGAAGGGCTGACATTTTTACTAGACTAGTTAAGGAAGCGAAGGACTGACATGTTTACTAGACTAGTTAAGGAAGCGAAGGACTGACATGTTTACTAGACTAGTTAAGGAAGCGAAGGGCTGACATGTTTACTAGACTAGTTAAGGAAGCGAAGGGCTGGCATGTTTACTAAATGTAAACCTGGATTTTGACGAGATGTAGCCTCCAACCATTAACTGACCGGTGTCCAGCTTCACTATTGACCATAGAGGCGGTGTTGACGCATACATTCCTATTTTGGTCAGATCTGGGGACTGACCATCGGGTGACAGTCTGTTTGTTTATACAGATGGGTGAATAGTAACGTAATTAAGGTTCGACTAAACCGTGATGTATTTCTAAGCGAGATGTGTACCCTGCTCGGGACGTCTACTGCTAGATTATCACATTATGTTAACGACAGCTTAGGTCAATGGCCACGAGGGCCAAAAATGACGTCGCCGATTCAATAATGTAAACACCAAGATACATTCTTCATTCACGGTTGTTACTGAAAACAAGCACAGAAAGAAACCCATATGACTCTGCATTTGTCCCACATTGGTCGCCTTATTGATTTCGTGTATCATGTCCCCCACACCACACCAACCCCTTCCCCCTCATGTCCCCCACACCACACCACCCCCTTCCCCCGTCATGTCCCCCACACCACACCATCCCCGTTCCCCTCATGTCCCCCACACTACACCATCCCCTTCCCCCCTCATGTCCCCACACCACACCACCCCCTTCCCCCCTCATGTCCCCCAAACCACACCACCTCCTTCCCCCCTCATGTCCCCAACACCACACCACCCCCTTCCCCCTCACATCCCCCACAAAACACCACCCCCTTCCCCCCTCATGTCCCCAACACCACACCACCCCGTTCCCCTCATGTCCCCCACACCACACCAACCCTTCCCCCCTCATGTCCTCACACCACACCACCCCCTCCCCCCTCATGTCCCCCAAACCACACCACCCCCTTTCTTCCTCATGTCCCCTACACCACACCACCCCCTTCCCCCCTCATGTCCCCCACACAACACCACCCCCTTCCCCCCTAATGTCCCCCACACCACACACCCCTTTCCCCCTCATGTCCTCCACACCACACTACCCCCTTCCCCCTCATGTCCCCAACACCACACCACCCCCTTCCCCCTCATGTCCCCAACACCACACCACCCCCTTCCCCCTCATGTCCCCAACACCACACCACCCCCTTCCCCCCTCATGTCCCAAACACCACACCACCCCATTCCCCCCTCACGTCCCCAACACCATACCACCCCTTCCCCCCTCATGTCCCCAACACCACCCCTTCCCCCAAATGTCCCTCACACCACCACCCCACCCCCTTCCCCCTCACGTCCCCCACACCACACCACCCCTTCCCCCCTCAAGTCCCCACACCACACCCCCTTTCCCCCTCATGCCCCCCACACCACCCCACCCCCTTCCCCCCTCATGTCCCCCACTCCACACCACCCCCTTTCCCCCTCATGTCCCCCACACCACACCACCCCCTTCCCCCCTCATGTCCCCCACACCACACCACACCCTTCCCCCCTCATGTCCCCCACACCACACCACCCCCTTCCCCCCTCATGTCCCCCACACCACACCACACCCTTCCCCCCCTCATGTCCCCCACACCACACCACACCCTTCCCCCCTCATGTCCCCCACACCACACCACACCCTTCCCCCCCTCATGTCCCCCACACCACACCACCCCCTTCCCCCCTCATGTCCCCCACACCACACCACACCCTTCCCCCCCTCATGTCCCCCACACCACACCACACCCTTCCCCCCTCATGTCCCCCACACCACACCACACCCTTCCCCCCTCATGTCCCCCACACCACACCACCCCCTCCCCACCTCACGTCCCCCACATCACACCACCCCCTTCCCCCTCATGTCCCCTACACCACACCACCCCCTTTCTTCCTCACGTCCCCCACACCACACCACCCCCTTTTCCCCTCATGCCCCCACACCACACCACCCCCTTCCCCCCTCATGTCCCCAACACCACACCACCCCCTTTTCCCCTCATGCCCCCACACCACACCACCCCCTTTCTTCCTCGCGTCCCCCACACCACACCACCTCCTTTCCCCCTCATGCCCCCACTACCCCCCATCCACCACCGGCAGCACACCCCTCAAGTCTCCCAACGCTAGATCCTCCCACTGGATTTGACCTTAGAATGTCCTCTGGCCATAATGAAGCTATTGTTTAACATGTCATTTTTGTGTCTAATTAGAAATTCATTAACAATTCAAATGACGGACATTGATTAACAAGCTAGACACGTAGTATGTTCGAGTCCGCGGAAAACAGACGTAAAAATCGAATAATTAGTAATAACTGTCCCATAATTATGATGAAAAATGACTTCAGTCAGAAACCCGATATAGGCAGTGAGTTATTTCATCAGCGTCGTATTCTTATAAATTATAACCACAGGGACCAGACCTCTTATGAAGTATTGTTACATAGATTTATTTGACTAACACAATGACATATCGATAATTTCTATGATATCATACATAATAAAAATTTAAAAAATGCTTTCAATGAAAATTTAATTGCACGAATCTCCATGAGCCAGCTTCCTTAAAGGGAGGTGGTTAAATAGTTCAAGAAGATATTCCGGACACGTTCTAGTCTAAACAGTTTTTGTTTCTGACATTAGAAGGGCCTCTAAACAAACTCAGTCGATATGCTAGGCGTAACTACAGTGGTATCCGTTAGTACACGTGTTAGCCATTGGATTGTAAACGTAGCTCTTGAACTATCCCCCGTATTTCTTCGTCAATAATTTAAATTGATTCCATGTCAACTACATAATAAACGGAACTCCATATATTCTCATCTTGACAATAAACGGAACCCATACTTATTTGTATTGTTTTTTTTAACCGAAAGCAGAAGGTTGCTTGTAGCTGGGTATTGGATTGGCAGCGCTGTAACTGGGTATTGGATGGGCACCACTGTAACTGGGTATTGGATGGGCACCGCTGTAACTGGGTATTGGGTGGGCACCGCTGTAACTGGGTATTGGGTTGGCAGCGCTGTAACTGGGTATTGGGTGGGCACCGCTGTAACTGGGTATTGGGTGGGCACCACTGTAGCTGGGTATTGGGTTGGCAGCGCTGTAACTGGGTATTGGGTGGGCAACGCTGTAACTGGGTATTGGGTGGGCACCGCTGTAACTGGGTATTGGGTGGGCACCACTGTAACTGGGTATTGGGTGGGCACCACTGTAGCTGGGTATTGAGTTGGCAGCGCTGTAACTGGGTATTGGGTGGGCACCACTGTAACTGGGTATTGGGTGGGCACCACTGTAACTAGGTATTGGGTGGGCACCGCTGTAACTGGGTATTGGGTGGGCACCACTGTAGCTGGGTTTTGGGTGGGCACCACTGTAACTGGGTATTAGGTGGGCACCGCTGTAACTTGGTATTGGGTGGGCACCGCTGTAACTGGGTATTGGGTGGGCACCGCTGTAACTGGGTATTGGGTGGGCACCACTGTAGCTGGGTATTGAGTTGGCACCACTGTAACTTGGTATTGGGTGGGCACCGCTGTAACTTGGTATTGGGTGGGCATCGCTGTAACTGGGTATTAGGTGGGCACCACTGTAACTTGGTATTGGGTGGGCACCACTGTAACTGGGTATTGGGTGGGCACCACTGTAACTGAAGTTACATTCTTAGTTATGATACCGCGAACGCATCATTGGCCGCTACTATAAATATATCAGATCAATTTATTAAACCCCAAAGTCAATGTAGTAAGTACTGTAACACATCACTGAATGTATTATACAGTGTATTATAGATAGATAAGAACATATCACCATTATTGATATATATATACATGTACCGGAAAAAATAGAAAAGCTTACACACCATTCACGAGTTTTTCACAACAACCTTTATAGGTACGTGTGGTTATTTATTTACACCTAAACTTTACCAAAGCATAGGACGTATTAAAACAAAATATTTTGTAATGAAATTAATTATGTTGGAAAGATGATGTTTTAGCTAAATAACCGATCGCGAGATGTACGTACAGATGTATATATACGCAGAAGGTCTTGAGAAGCGGATCTTCCGTGGTGATACCTATAGGTTTCAAACCATGTGTCAAGTTCTCCCATTTATCTTTCACGCTAATGAACACCGGCTAACGTGCCTGTTCTAAAGGCCCCTGGCGTCGTGACGGAAGAAAATTCATGATTTCAGTTTAGCACCCCATAACTCTTATACTCTCATTCTCCCTTGGGACCGGATCATGAGCTAACCCTACTCCCTGAAGGTCGACCCACACACCGATCCTCGCTTCCCGAGGGTCAGTCCACGCATTGAACCTCGCTTCCCGAGGGTCGGTCAGAAAGTACTACCCTTGAACGGTTGATATAATACACAAACGCAACTGTCCCTCACACACGACTTCATCCCACATATTCATCATCTACAGTACGGGCTTTCCTACATGTCAGTTTATCCTTTGATCCATGTATAGGACAGTTTATCCTTTGATCCACGTATAGGACAGTTTATCCTTTGATCCACGTATAGGACAGTTTATCCTTTGATCCACGTATAGGACAGTTTATCCTTTGATCCACGTATAGGACAGTATATCCTTTGATCCACGTATAGGACAGTTTATCCTTTGATCCACGTATAGGACAGTTTATCCTTTGATCCACGTATAGGACAGTTTATCCTTTGATCCACGTATAGGACAGTTTATCCTTTGATCCACGTATAGGACAGTTTATCCTTTGATCCACGTATAGGACAGTTTATCCTTTGATCCACGTATAGGACAGTTTATCCTTTGATCCACCTATAGGACAGTTTATTCTTTGATCCACCTATAGGACAGTTTATCAAAATTCCTTCAACTCCTGTCATTTTCAAACGACATTTGTCGCCATTTAGAATAACTCCAACCCGTCCCCACCCCGATGAACACGCAGTGCCGCCATGTTACATGAATGTTGGTCCCCGTTCTTTGATCATCTCGGATATCAGCCTCACTGGACTCCGGCTAGGACAGCCATTTTAAGTGATGGAAGGGTTAGGAGATAATTTTTTCAGTTGGAAACAGGGGTCGAGTGTATTGCCTCATGTAGGTTATTTGGTTGCATGTTTATGTAATCTATCGCTTATAGCCTTTTTTAAAATATACCCACAAAGTTAACATTTTTTCTAAAAAGTCTTAGATGGGGGTCGAAAACCACCACAACGATTTCTATATATACATATGTTAATGTGTTAAAGATCACCCCTCCCCCCAGTTGGTTCCCATGTCCTACTTTCTGATTTCAACGTACCGTTCATTCGATATATGAACCGGAACTGTTCCGTGTATCAACATATGGGAACTAGGAAGAAGTGTGTATACAGCTTTTCTGTCATATACCATTGATTCATTAGAGTTGGACCGGAATTCTACAATCGTCACATGATGGTGTCACATGGTGGCGACAGGGTCCCATCAACTAGACCTCTCAACGACACGCCGTTTTGTTTACATAACGTACAGATACAAGATACAAGAATTTTTATTTAAAGTCGCATATTTAAAACAATAAACATTATCACTGTAGCGCTATTATTGTTACAGATGTAGGTCGCTACGTCATGTAGCTATACTACCATTGACGTCACATACATATCGATTTTATCAACTTGTTATTTACTCGATCAATCATTTGGAAACATTTAAGGAAATTCATGAATGCAATGGAGAAGTTTTGTTTTCGTTTTGCTTCCCCCCAATTATTGACCTAAACATATATGGTATACGTACTCTTCAGCAAACAATGTATCAAATATCCAACATTGAACTGGAAAACGTGTGGGATATCAATAAGAGTGAAAATGTTTCGATTGACACATGGCGACTGTCAATAGATTAAAGGTTTCACTACCTAGACCAGAGAAGACAGACGCCGTCTATACAGGTTGACCTAAAAACGAACGCCAGTCCCGCAATACGTCACTGGTTTGTTTACTTTGTACATCCTTGTCATTTTTAACCACTCAGGTTTGATTGAAATTTTAAATTGTATTGGATTTTAACTTTGTTGAAATTACCAGTATTCAACTGTGATGACATCTAGGCTCAAATCTATGAGAGGAAAAAAACATCAATACTAGCTATACAGGTACGGTATGTGGGTGTGATTTGCTTTAAAACATAAAAATATTTACCGGAAGGGCTGATAATATACCGAGGTTATTTCTATAAGTGATTTTAGAAATACATAACCGAAGGGTTTAAATACATATTGTAACAAACATTTTTAAATCTATCTCTTAAAGCAAATCACCACAAGTTCTCAACCCTTCGTGCATTAACCAAAATAGTCGAACAAACCCTCAACCCTTCGTTCCTTTTTCAACATAAAGATATGGGACACCCCGAATCTAAAGCAAAACACTCGGGCCTGCCATAATGAAATTGACCCTTACCACCAACACAGCATGGTTCAATCTGCTTAAAATACAGATATTCCCTATTAAAAGTGACTGTATTTTAATCAAATTGAGCATGGTTACCATGGCTATATATGGATTTGAATTCATGAGATGAAGGTAGATACATCCAGGAAAAATCTTATCCTAGCGTGAGCTAACTGCTTAATTTATTCTTGGCTTCAAATGATACCTTTTCAACCCTCTACGTAAACGCCCTGCTCTTGGTACGTCACCGGGTACCTCCCCCACACAACTCTAGGTACGTCACCGGGTACCTCCCCCACACAACTCTAGGTACGTCATCAGGTACCTCCCCCACACAACTCTAGGTACGTCATCAGGTACCTCCCCCACACAACTCGAGGTACGTAATCGGGTACCTCCCCCACACAACTCTAGGTACGTCATCAGGTACCTCCCCACACTACTCTAGGTACGTCGCCGGGTACCTCCCCCACACAACTCTAGGTACGTCACCGGGTACCTCCCCCACACAACTCTAGGTACGTCATCAGGTACCTCCCCCACACTACTCTAGGTACGTCACCGGGTACCTCCCCCACACAACTGTAGGTACGTCACCGGGTACCTCCCCCACACAACTCTAGGAACGTCACCGGGTACCTCCCCCACACAACTCTAGGTACGTCATCGGGTACCTCCCCACACTACTCTAGGTACATGTGTACGTCACCGGGTACCTCCCCACACTACTCTAGGTACGTCGCCGGGTACCTCCCCCACACAACTCTAGGTACGTCATCGGGTACCTCCCCACACAACTGTAGGTACGTCACCGGGTACCTCCCCCACACAACTCTAGGTACGTCACCGGGTACCTCCCCCACACAACTCTAGGTACGTCATCGGGTACCTCCCCCACACAACTCGAGGTACGTAATCGGGTACCTCCCCCACACAACTCTAGGTACGTCATCAGGTACCTCCCCCACACAACTCTAGGTACGGCACTGGGTACCTCCCCCACACAACTCTAGGTACGTCATCGGGTACCTCCCCCACACAAGTCTAGGTACGTCATCGGGTACCTCCCCCACACAACTCTAGGTACGTCGCCGGGTACCTCCCCCACACAACTCTAGGTACGTCGCCGGGTACCTCCCCCACACTACTCTAGGTACGTCACCGGGTACCTCCCCAAAACAACTGTAGGTACGTCGCCGGGTACCTCCCCACACAACTGTAGGTACGTCGCCGGGTACCTCCCCCACACAACTCTAGGTACGTCATCGGGTACCTCCCCACACTACTCTAGGTACATGTGCACGTCACCGGGTACCTCCCCACACTACTCTAGGTACGTCGCCGGGTACCTCCCCCACACAACTCTAGGTACGTCATCGGGTACCTCCCCACACAACTGTAGGTACGTCACCGGGTACCTCCCCCACACAACTCTAGGTACGTCACCGGGTACCTCCCCCACACAACTCTAGGTACGTCATCGGGTACCTCCCCACACAACTGTAGGTACGTCACCGGGTACCTCCCCCACACAACTCTAGGTACGTCACCGGGTACCTCCCCCACACTACTCTAGGTACGTCACTGGGTACCTCCCCCACACAACTCTAGGTACGTCATCGGGTACCTCCCCAGACAACTGTAGGTACGTCACCGGGTACCTCCCCCACACAACTCTAGGTACGTCACCGGGTACCTCCCCCACACAACTCTAGGTACGTCACCGGGTACCTCCCCCACACAACTCTAGGTACGTCATCGGGTACCTCCCCACACAACTGTAGGTACGTCACCGGGTACCTCCCCCACACAACTCTAGGTACGTCACCGGGTACCTCCCCCACACTACTCTAGGTACGTCACTGGGTACCTCCCCCACACAACTCTAGGTACGTCATCGGGTACCTCCCCAGACAACTGTAGGTACGTCACCGGGTACCTCCCCCACACAACTCTAGGTACGTCACCGGGTACCTCCCCCACACTACTCTAGGTACGTCACTGGGTACCTCCCCCACACAACTCTAGGTACGTCACCGGGAACCTCCCCCACACAACTCTAGGTACGTCATCGGGTACCTCCCCACACAACTCTAGGTACGTCATCGGGTACCTCCCCCACACAACTGTAGGTACGTCATCGGGTACCTCCCCCACACAACTCTAGGTACGTCACCGGGTACCTCGCACACACTACTCTAGGTACGTCATCGGGTACCTCTCCCACACAACTCTAGGTACGTCAACGGGTACCTCCCACACACAACTGTAGGTACGTCACCGGGTACCTCCCCCACACAACTCAAAGTACGTCACCGGGTACCTCCCCCACACAACTCTAGGTACGTCACCGGGTACCTCCCCCACACAACTGTAGGTACGTCACCGGGTACCTCCCCCACACAACTCAAAGTACGTCACCGGGTACCTCCCCCACACAACTCTAGGTACGTCACCGGGTACCTCCCCCACACTACTCTAGGAACGTCGCCGGGTACCTCCCCCACACAACTCTAGGTACGTCATCGGGTACCTCCCCACACAACTGTAGGTACGTCACCGGGTACCTCCCCCACACAACTCTAGGTACGTCACCGGGTACCTCCCCCACACTACTCTAGGTACATCATGTACGTCACTGGGTACCTCCCCCACACAACTCTAGGTACGTCATCGGGTACCTCCCCACACAACTGTAGGTACGTCACCGGGTACCTCCCCCACACAACTCTAGGTACGTCACCGGGTACCTCACCCACACTACTCTAGGTACGTCACTGGGTACCTCCCCCACACAACTCTAGGTACGTCACCGGGAACCTCCCCCACACAACTCTAGGTACGTCATCTGGTACCTCCCCCACACAACTCTAGGTACGTCATCGGGTACCTCCCCCACACAACTCTAGGTACGTCATCAGGTACCTCCCCCACACAACTCTAGGTACGGCACTGGGTACCTCCCACACACAACTCTAGGTACGTCACCGGGTACCTCCCCCACACAACTGTAGGTACGTCACCGGGTACCTCCCCCACACAACTCAAAGTACGTCACCGGGTACCTCCCCCACACAACTCTAGGTACGTCACCGGGTACCTCCCCCACACTACTCTAGGAACGTCGCCGGGTACCTCCCCCACACAACTCTAGGTACGTCATCGGGTACCTCCCCACACAACTGTAGGTACGTCACCGGGTACCTCCCCCACACAACTCTAGGTACGTCACCGGGTACCTCCCCCACACTACTCTAGGTACATCATGTACGTCACTGGGTACCTCCCCCACACAACTCTAGGTACGTCATCGGGTACCTCCCCAGACAACTGTAGGTACGTCACCGGGTACCTCCCCCACACAACTCTAGGTACGTCACCGGGTACCTCCCCCACACTACTCTAGGTACGTCACTGGGTACCTCCCCCACACAACTCTAGGTACGTCACCGGGAACCTCCCCCACACAACTCTAGGTACGTCATCTGGTACCTCCCCCACACAACTCTAGGTACGTCATCGGGTACCTCCCCCACACAACTCTAGGTACGTCATCAGGTACCTCCCCCACACAACTCTAGGTACGGCACTGGGTACCTCCCACACACAACTCTAGGTACGTCATCGGGTACCTCCCCCACACAACTCTAGGTACGTCATCGGGTGCCTCCCCCCACACAACTCTAGGTACGTCGCCGGGTATCTCCCCCACACAACTCTAGGTACGTCGCCGGGTATCTCCCCCACACTACTCTAGGTACGTCACCGGGTACCTCCCCCACACAACTCTAGGTACGTCACCGGGTACCTCCAAACACAACTGTAGGTACGTCGCCGGGTACCTCCCCCACACAACTGTAGGTACGTCGCCGGGTACCTCCCCCACACAACTCTAGGTACGTCACCGGGTACCTCCCCCACACAACTCTAGGTACGTCGCCGGGTACCTCCCCCACACAACTCTAGGTACGTCACCGGGTACCTCCCCCACACAACTCTAGGTACGTCACCGGGTACCTCCCCAAACTACTCTAGGTACTTCATCAGGTACCTCCCCCACACAACTCTAGGTACGTCGCCGGGTACCTCCCCCACACAACTCTAGGTACGTCATCGGGTACCTCCCCCACACAACCCTAGGTACGTCACCGGGTACCTCCCCACACTACTCTAGATACTTCATCAGGTACCTCCCCCACACAACTCTAGGTACGTCACCGGGAACCTCCCCCACACAACTCTAGGTACGTCACCGGGTACCTCCCCACACTTCTCTAGGTACGTCATCGGGTACCTCCCCCACACAACTCTAGATACGTCACCGGGTACCTCCCCACACTACTCTAAGTACGTCATCGGATACCTCCCCCACACAACTCTAGGTACGTCACCGGGTACCTACCCCACACAACTCTAGGTATGTCATCGGGTACCTCCCCCACACAACTCTAGGTACGTCACCGGGTACCTCCCCCACACTACTCTAGGTACGTCACCGGGTACCTCCCCCACACAACTCTAGGTACGTCAACGGGTACCTCCCCCACACAACTCTAGGTACGTCACCGGGTACCTCACCCACACAATTCTAGGTACGTCATCGGGTACCTCCCCTACACAACTCTAGGTACGTCATCCGGTACCTCCCCCACACAACTCTAGGTACGGCACCGGGTACCTCCCCCACACATCTCTAGGTACGTTACCGGGTACCTCCCCCACACAACTCTAGGTACGTCATCGGGTACCTCCCCCACACAACTCTTGGTACGTCACCGGGTACCTCCCCCACACAACTCTAGGTACGTTATCGGGTACCTCCCCTACACAACTGTAGGTACGTCACCGGGTACCTCCCCCACACTACTCTAGGTACGTCACCGGGTACCTCCCCCACACTACTCTTGGTACGTCATCGGGTACCTCCCCCACACTACTCTTGGTACGTCACTGGGTAATTCCCCCACACAACTGTAGGTACGTCATCGGGTACCTCCCCCACACTACTCTAGGTACGTCATCGGGTACCTCCCCCACACTACTCTTGGTACGTCATCGGGTACCTCCCCCACACTACTCTTGGTACGTCACTGGGTAATTCCCCCACACAACTCTAGGTACGTCATCGGGTACCTCCCCCACACTACTCTAGGTACGTCATCGGGTACCTCCCCCACACAACTCTAGGTACGTCACCGGGTACCTCCCCCACACAACTGTAGATACGTCACCGGGTACCTCCCCCACACACGTTACTTTTACGAAGGTACAGTACATGTATATCAGTCATCAGCCATCACGAAGCTGAAACTCAAGCCCTTGATCGCTTCCTGTAAAGTCGCGCCCATCAATAATCTGCTATTATGTCAAAGTCACACGAACGGTGTGTGATGTTTCTGGCGATACTTGCTAGGCAATCTGATAATACAGCAGTTTAGATAACTGGAATATGAGTAACAGACAATAGAGACAACGGCGATGGTCAATCATATACAGTGATATAATACAATCTGACCAGAGCATGCAGACCAAACCTTGCAATACTCCATTATCAAATACGAGTCGCCCACTGAAAGCAATGATATTGCAAGTTAAAATCTGATAGCAGAACAGAGATAACTTTCATTGTAGTTATAACATTTATCTGTTGTGTCCTCAGATGATAATTCATAAATTTATTAGAATGCTTAGAGTTTTTTGTTCACTCGCTAGCCAGAAGCCACAATGCACTGTATAAAAATATAATACAACTCCTAATTCTTTACCACAAATCTGCTCAGTAACGGGAAGGTATGAGATAAAATTAAAAGATTTATCACAAATGTTTCATTCCTACCCCTGAAGACGCCTCTAGTGTTTGAACAAGAAAGATTAATATATTTACTTTGGTTGTCACACTTTAGAAATAAACACTGTGACAATTTCGTCTGCCTGGAAACCGCGTCACTCGTGTAACTTACAACAGATGAATGTAAATTTCGCGAAGAACCCATTTCCTGATGATCGATTTCTATTTTAGGACCCAATGTCAAAATTATTCACATCACGGGTTCTGTCAGGTCTTTCTCCAAGTAAAAGGTCATGAAGTGTTCTGAATTACAGATTAGAGTATAAAACACGTATATCGCTCACCACACGTCTCGCCGATAGATCAAACACATACTCTTATACAGCTAAA
Source organism: Mimachlamys varia (assembly GCA_947623455.1). NCBI lineage: Eukaryota > Metazoa > Mollusca > Bivalvia > Pectinida > Pectinidae > Mimachlamys > Mimachlamys varia. Next base: position 54,173,778 of record OX392527.1, read on the forward strand.
TGATGAATTGTGACCAAAGGGGCTCGATTATTTGTTTCAACTTTGTTTTATATTTGGACCAAAACCGATCGGTTAAGCGCGATTTTGCACGTTTCGAGGGATTTATATAATTTTCCGTTAAAATTATCATCATTGGGATGGCATTTTTACCGAAAGTTATTCTGTCCCTTCAGCTACTCGAAAAAGAACTTTCACGTCCAAAAGATAGTTTTCTCTAGGTTTTAGATACGCGTATCACGTGGTAAAAAACTACAAAGATATGCAAGGAAAAAATTCAACTTTATGCTTTTCTGCAGGGTTCTTGTCAATAGAAAACTCTTTTCACAGGAAGCTCAATTTCGGCAATTTCTCTCCTAATTTGTCAATATGTTTCTACGACACAGTCAGGTAACAACACATTAACTGCTCTGCTACATCGGGAGTATAAACATCGCCAAATCGTCTGAGCTTTGTTACCCGTAAAGTAAGTATTGGTCTGTTACAACTCCTTCCTGATAAAAGACAACGACATTATATGTCAGGTGTTGTTAATAAACGCTTTTATATACGTCACCAAACCATGCATGTTGATCCCTGTCGGCATTCACAAACCATCCAGCATTTCTGTGCCTAGAAATGTGATGGCTTCTTTAGAATGATTGAATAGCGCGTCAGGATTGTACGTGCAATTATGCAAATTATCATACTGGCTCTACGATGTAAATCACGACGTTAGAGAAGCAGACTAATTTGGGGGAGTTTGGTTTACGTTCTGAAGTATGACACTCAGAAATCGTCGTGGCAGGAATAAAGCACCAAGAAAGTAATATCTATGTTAATTTGACAAGTTGTGTTCTGAAAAGACATATATATGTAAATTCTTGATTGCAACTACTCGACAGATTTCGCTTAGGCTCGGAATAACGCCTCGACGAAATTGTACCGAGATGTTAAAATATATTTGATAAATTCCGTCAAAAATAAATAATAAATAAATATACAACATTTGATATAGCGCCCAATCTAGCTAGCATGAGCCCCTCTAAAGCGCTTTACAATACAAAGATATACAATTCGTATATATTCAATACATATTACCACATACAATGCTATCATATACAATTATGAGGAGTTCGAAGGAGTTGCCTTATCAGGCGCTAACTACTTATCCCGTACCACCTGGCTAATATCTCCATATGTGTGTGTAAGCGTGTGTGCTGGAGATTAATTGTGTTCTGTTTGTAGTGGGACCGTGTTTCGAACGACATCTTTTATAGTGCCACCTCACTTGAATTTTACAGCACAGATACTGGAACACACATCCCATACCATTCTATACTCCACTTGATCTGTTGGAGTTGTGTGGACAGGAGAAAAACACTTTCTTTTCATAGTCCATGCGTATGACGATTTCAAACAGAAATGCTTTGTAAACTCGATCATCCGGTGCAGTTAAACATCATGTATTTCATATGAAGTTATACACTAGCTTTTGTTTGTTTATTTTATATGAAGTTATACACTAGCTTTTGTTTGTGTATTTTATATGAAGTTATACACTAGCTTTTGTTTGTGCATTTTATATGAAGTTATACACTAGCTTTTGTTTGTGTATTTTGTATGAAGTTATACACTAGCATTTGTTTGTGTATTTATATGAAGTTATACACTAGCTTTTGTTTGTGTATTTTATATGAAGTTATACACTAGCTTTTGTTTGTGTATTTTATATGAAGTTATACACTGGCTTTTGTTTGTGTATTTTATATAAAGTTATACACTAGCTTTTGTTTGTGTAAGCAGTATATCCCTTGTTTCAGGGGCCGCGGTGGCCGCCGTCTCGATATTCCACCAACCCCCCCAACCCCCCCCCCCCCCACCTCTGGGTTGCGAGTTCGAACCCACTTGGGGCATTTGCCAGGTACTGGCTGTAGGTCGGTGGTTTTTCTCTAAGTACTCCGGCTTTCCTCCACCTCCAAAACCTGCTACGTCATTAGATGACCATGGGGGCTGTTAATAGGGCGTGAAACAAAATAAACCAAACCAAGCATATCCCTTATTTCATACCTGATTTTGACTTACGCATCCATTTATGCATCAGCAAATTTTACCATACCAAAAAAATCTACTTCATCAAAGACATTCAAATTGTTTCCTTATGTGACTTTGAAAATGAGATGGTATCGCTATACTCATATCAATTATATATCAAAGAGTTATTTTCGGATAAAATTTTGTATTTTATATTCATTTATCGTTTATAGTTTGAAAACACAGTGAATTTAATTTAAATATATGCATAACTCACGTGCATTCCAATTAGATATGATAGATGCGTCAAATCCAAAAGAAATGGGGTAAATTACTATTCTACATTGTAAATGTCTCCATCTATCAGCCAACAGGTATACCCCATATCAGGTACGTCGCCTGCGCAATTGTATTAAGTTATACTGTGTATGAATTTCACAGACATCTTGAAGTCAAAAATTGAAGAATTCATACCTTAAATGTCATTAGTGTAGGTATCAGAACATGAAATGGGACATCCAAGCTGTATTGCGGAAAAAAATAAGGAAAAGAACTGCACTGCCTTGACCAAAACAGTCTACGTTAGGTACTTGACTGTTGGACTAAGGGCAGAGGTATATATAACCAATACTGGTATGATAATGATAGTGCTAATTAAGGGCAGAGGTATATATAACCAATCCTGGCATGATAATGATAGTGCTAATTAAGGACTAAAGAATATATAACCAATCCTGGTATGATAATGTTAGTGCTAATTAAGGGCTGATGTAGATAGTGCTAATTAAGGACTGAGGTTTATATAACCAATCCTGGCATGATAATGATAGTGCTAATTAAGGGCTGATGTAGATAGTGCTAATTAAGGACTGAGGTATATGTAACCAATCCTGGCATGATAATGATAGTGCTAATTAAGGACTGATGTAGATAGTGCTAATTAAGGACTGGGGTATATGTAACCAATCCTGGCATGATAATGATAGTGCTAATTAAGGACTAAAGAATATATAACCAATCCTGGTATGATAATGTTAGTGCTAATTAAGGGCTGATGTAGATAGTGCTAATTAAGGACTGGGGTATATGTAACCAATCCTGGCATGATAATGATAGTGCTAATTAAGGACTAAAGAATATATAACCAATCCTGGTGTGATAATGTTAGAGCTAATTAAGGGATGTAGATAGTGCTAATTAAGGACTGAGGTTTATATAACCAATAACTGGTATGATAATGTTAGTGCTAATTAAGGGCTGATGTAGATAGTGCTAATTAAGGACTGAGGTATATGTAACCAATCCTGGCATGATAATGATAGTGCTAATTAAGGACTGATGTAGATAGTGCTAATTAAGGACTGAGGTATATGTAACCAATCCTGGCATGATAATGATAGTGCTAATTAAGGACTGATGTAGATAGTGCTAATTAAGGACTGGGGTATATGTAACCAATCCTGGCATGATAATGATAGTGCTAATTAAGGACTAAAGAATATATAACCAATCCTGGTATGATAATGTTAGTGCTAATTAAGGGCTGATGTAGATAGTGCTAATTAAGGACTGGGGTATATGTAACCAATCCTGGCATGATAATGATAGTGCTAATTAAGGACTAAAGAATATATAACCAATCCTGGTGTGATAATGTTAGAGCTAATTAAGGGATGTAGATAGTGCTAATTAAGGACTGAGGTTTATATAACCAATAACTGGTATGATAATGTTAGTGCTAATTAAGGGCTGATGTAGATAGTGCTAATTAAGGACTGAGGTATATGTAACCAATCCTGGCATGATAATGATAGTGCTAATTAAGGACTGATGTAGATAGTGCTAATTAAGGACTGAGGTATATGTAACCAATCCTGGCATGATAATGATAGTGCTAATTAAGGACTGATGTAGATAGTGCTAATTAAGGACTGGGGTATATGTAACCAATCCTGGCATGATAATGATAGTGCTAATTAAGGACTAAAGAATATATAACCAATCCTGGTATGATAATGTTAGTGCTAATTAAGGGCTGATGTAGATAGTGCTAATTAAGGACTGAGGTATATATAACCAATCCTGGCATGATAATGTTAGTGCTAATTAAGGGCTGATGTAGATAGTGCTAATTAAGGACTGGGGTATATGTAACCAATCCTGGCATGATAATGATAGTGCTAATTAAGGGCTGATGTAGATAGTGCTAATTAAGGACTGAGGTATATATAACCAATCCTGGTATGATAATGTTAGTGCTAATTAAGGGCTGATGTAGATAGTGCTAATTAAGGACTGAGGTATATGTAACCAATCCTGGCATGATAATGATAGTGCTAATTAAGGGCTGATGTAGATAGTGCTAATTAAGGACTGGGGTATATGTAACCAATCCTGGCATGATAATGAAAGTGCTAATTAAGGACTAAAGAATACAACTGTATATAACCAATCCTGGTATGATAATGTTAGTGCTAATTAAGGGCTGATGTAGATAGTGCTAATTAAGGACTGAGGTATATGTAACCAATCCTGGTATGGCAATGATTGTGCTAATTAAGGGCTGATTAAATAGTGCTTATTAAGATATTACATTAATCTTCATCCAGGCGAGGGCACTGCGTAATACTGCCGAAACTTTAATGATCGCCACGTTTTATCTTCTACCGACTTCCAAAATTGATAAAATATTCCTGGTAGCTTTCATGGTAGGATTGGTAGCTAGTAACAAGTCTTTTCTACTTTACACAAAGTACATGTCACCATGGAACCAACCCAATATTAAACCTGTACTAACTTTCCACAAACTACATGTCGCTATGGAACCAACCCAATATTAAACTTGTACTAACTTTACACAAACTACATGTCGCTATGGAACCAACCCAATATTAAACCTGTACTAACTTTCCTAAGAGGCTCTACAGTAATATTTAGAAAATGATTTCGCTTTATAAGAAGGAAATCTAGACACTTCTGCTCAATTTAAAAAAAAACGTGTATGAAGACGATTTTGTACAGTGAAGAGAAAATGGCTTCCAAACAAGAATAAGAGATTCCCTAATGATAGTACAGGGGCTTGTATAAATTACTTATAAACTCAAACATATGGCATTAGTTCTTTATACCAGAACGCCACGCAGTCTTTGTTTATTTACATAATCGAGAACAAGAAGAGCATCAGACAAATAGTTGATAGAAGAAGAAAAAGGAAGTGTAGACAGAATAAAGTCGTACTAGCGGTGAACACCGAGATGTTGGCAACACCGCGATCTAATCACATTGGTTATCTCTATACGTTGAAAACTATCACCTTTTATGTAATTCTTTATACAGTTTTATAGGCAACAAATAACAGCACCAAGAATTCGGAAGCGGCCTTAAATCTAAATGTTTAAAACCCAAAGGAAACCCTCGTCAAAGAAGCTCATTTCTAATCTATAATGTCACCGGAGTATGGTTTTGGATGACAATTTGCAACTTGACGATAGAGTATTATACGTAAGCTGACAATGCGCGTGTCTTGGAAGAGAAATCCAGATTCGACAAGAAAGCACCAGCTACTAAATAGCAATTACTGTCCTAAGTGGGTTTGTTTGTCTGCGATATATATAATAGGGTAGCATGTCTTTCTAATCGGGTCCGTCTCGGCGTTCATTAGTATCAGTTGGACTACTTGTATTCCTGGGTTTCGGACATGTCTGTTCCGAATTTTGTTCATAGTTATTGCAAGCGAACCATGGCTATTTGACATCAAACAGACCATATGTTCATACCTCCACGACGAACAGTGCAAAACGTTAATTGTTCGAATTGTATTTTCTGTTTTATGGATTGAAGACAGAAGAAAGAATGAATGCCTCTCATTCATAAAGTATTTTAATAGGGGATCTTGTTTTCTGTCGATGTCTCTACACCTGTTCTCCACACGTGTTTCTACTTGACCAAGGATTCTCAAAATATTCCTTAAAGTATAATTTTCCTCGTTGTTCTGATCATATAACAGGGCTCGTGTTTCATTAGGAAAACACTTTACGAGAGGTTTTCTGAACTGTCCTTCGTTCATTTTAAAGGCTCGGCTTTAATCATCCTCGATATCCATAATCACCCCTGGGATATGTCATGACAAAACTGAAGGCTCTGTGTGCGCCATCTTGTTGATGAGGCAAGGAGACTGGTTCGAACCTCTAATTTTCATCAAAAGAATCTGGTCGTCCCATAACGGTAAAACTTGAAGGAGTTGAAGTCGGTCGCGGTTCGTGTGTCATCTTCAAAGGACAAGCATGCAGCTTAGCGATTGATAAGATTTTTTTACCTGAGTGTGCCTTCAGATTTGCCATGACATATTCCAGAGGTGGAGAGAGCGTAGATGATCGTAACCCCTGGATATCGGGGATTGGCTTTAATATACTGCACCTTTACCGACCTTGGGTCATCCGAGGGTCTATCAAAAATACGACGGCGACACGCCGATAATGATATTACAGGGTGGTGTATGGTTTATCACTGGCGTCCCGCTCGGTCGGTAGATATTGGATTATGTCACACCGACAAAGTGACGTCACGGCCAGTTGCGTATTAAATTATTAAACCATCAATATTTGTTTCGGAAATTTATGAAGTGCAAAGAGATTCAGAGCGTTCATTGATTAAAGATACACAAAGGGTTTCAAATTCAAGGTTAACTTAAAGGGGCAATTAAGCGAAGTTTGTTTACGTTTTTATGATATCACCAATATTTTCTAAAATTGTAGTTCGGTAATCCTTGTAAACTATTCAGACCGATATGTATGATGTTTTCCATGCGTTTTTTTCAATTAATTAGAAGGAAATCCTTAACCGTCCAACTCATGCAACTTCTCGCGTCTTTAATAATGTCAGGCGGATTTGTATGCTTGTTTAACCATCATGCTTAAAATGACATAATACAGGTAAGAAGGTTTAGAGTGCCGGGTGTGTAGCATGTGTTAACCTGTAAGTATAAAGCTTGTATCTGTATCATTTGTCTAGTACGAGTGGATAGGAAACGTAAGCGGGTGTTTATATAAAGTGTCTATAGCATACGTCTAGTGGTATACATCATGTGTCTTAAACTTTCATCTGTCACATACATTGTATTATCTAAAATAAATTGCTAAGAAGAACTGTTTTTTAAACTTTTCAATCCGTCCTAAACGCACACTAAAATTAGCACGGGACGCCAATTAACCCTTATAATACCTTCCCCTTTAATGAACAAAAGCATTACGTCATTACTACATGTATGTAACGTAACTATGGCATAAATGCAATAGCCGGAAGTGAGCCACAATGCGATTATAATATGGTTTCAGTTGGCATGTTAATGTTTCGTTTTTATATTTATCATCTAACATATGTGCATCAATACCATGTTTATATAGTACAGTATATAGAATGTATCTGTTGTTTGTGTATATAGTGTGTGCCTAAGCACGTAGAAAACCAAAATAGAAGCTACTCCATGATATTTCAGTGAGATGGCACTATAAAGTCGGCATCAATGTATCCTGTCCACGGCACATATACGCCAACATACCCTTTCCACGGCACACATACGCCAACATACCCTGTCCACGGCACACGTACACAAACATACCCTGTCCACGGCACACATACACAAACATACCCTGTCCACGGCAGACATACACAAACATGCCCTGTCCACGGCACACACACAAACATACCCTGTCCACGGCACACATACAAAAACATACCCTGTCCACGGCACACATACACAAACATACCCTATCCACGGCACACATACACCAACATACCCTGTCCACGGCACACATACACAAACATACCCTATCCACGGCACACATACACCAACATACCCTATCCACGGCACACGTACACCCAACATACCCTGTCCACGGCACACATACACCAACATATCCTGTCCACGGCACACATACACCAACATACCCTGTCCACGGCACACATACACAAACATACCCTGTCCACGGCACACATACCCCAACATACCCTGTCCACGGCACACATACACAAACATACCCTGTCCACGGCACACATACACAAACATACCCTGTCCACGGCACACGTACACCAACATACCCTGTCCACGGCACACATACACAAACATACCCTGTCCACGGCACACATACACAAACATACCCTGTCCACGGCACACGTACACAAACATACCCTGTCCACGGCACACATACACCAACATACCCTGTCCACGGCACACATACACAAACATACCCTGTCCAAGGCACACATACACAAACATACCCTATCCACGGCACACGTACACCCAACATACCATGTCCACGGCACACATACACAAACATACCCTGTCCACGGCACACATACACAAACATACCCTGTCCACGGCACACATACACAAACATACCCTGTCCACGGCACACATACACAAACATACCCTGTCCACGGCACACATACACAAACATACCCTGTCCGCGGCACACATACACAAACATACCCTGTCCACGGCACACGTACACCAACATACCCTGTCCACGGCACACATACACAAACATACCCGTCCACGGCACACATACACAAACATACCCTGTCCACGGCACACATACACAAACATACCCTATCCACGGCACATATACAAAAACATACCCTGTCCACGGCACACATACACAAACATACCCTGTCCACGGCACACATACCCCAACATACCCTGTCCACGGCACACATTCACAAACATACCCTGTCCACGGCACACATACACAAACATACCCTATCCACGGCACACATACACAAACATATCCTGTCCACGGCACACATACACAAACATACCCTGTCCACGGCACACATACGCCAACATACCCTGTCCACGGCACACATACCCCAACATACCCTATCCACGGCACACATACACAAACATACCCTGTCCACGGCACACATACACAAACATACCCTGTCCACGGCACACATACACAAACATACCCTGTCCACGGCACACATACACAAACATACCCTGTCCACGGCACACATACACAAACATACCCTGTCCACGGCACACATACACCAACATACCCTATCCACGGCACACGTACACCAAACATACCCTGTCCACGGCACACATACACAAACATACATGTACCCTGTCCACGGCACACATACACAAACATTCCCTGTCCACGGCACACATACACCAACATACCCTGCCTACGGCACACATACACACGTGAGCACGTCCTTAAATGATCTTAGATGCTAAAAGGACGATAAAAGAAATATAAACAGACGAAACCAAACCAATAACGTGGAAATACTTAATTACATGTATTTTCACGTTCGTGATTCAAAAGTTTTGAAAAAGTAGCATAATTTGTTCATCAATTTCAATTATTAATCATTTTATCAATAATGGTGACGCGTTTTCTCGAATTTTTTTAATTTACAGATTCAAACAATGTGGGTCCTAATGAGAAGGAAAAATAGCATTATTTGTTTTGCTGGGTTATGGTAGTGGAAATATTGGGGAGGGGAACAATAATTTCAGTACATGTACATGTAGGATAACCCCATGTGTATCTCGAACAGCGGAAGAACGTGTTTCGAATGACAGTCTTGCTATACGTTGCAGTTCATGTTGCTGGAGTAATACATGCTGGGAAGTAAACAGACGATAGACAGGCGAACGTTTTGCGATGATCATATTGAAAGTTTTATATGATATCACCATGTACTTGAAATGTACTTATCGATAAATCAATATAAATGTTTTGAAAAATCAGTTATATCATAAAATGCTTTATGTAATTATTTAGCTATACATTCATAAACGTACAGCTATGCATAACACATATCATCTGATATGTACTATTCTATATTCTATATTTTAGCCTTTTAAAACTTATGCATAAGCAACCGTATATAAATCCCGAACGGAAGTATGAAATCATACAGGACTTGCTTGCTGAACGCAAGAATGATATGAGGTAACGTTTTATTTCTGAGCACGCTTCCACGTACCAGTTGTCCAGGACTTACATCAGCATAATTAGTCATTATCAGAATCACAGTCATGGTATCGTTGAAAGTCTGTTCAACCAATTCTATGAATTTTCAAAAAGTGGAAAATATAGTCCCATATCAGTTTCATTTTTTACAAATGGTGTTGCATCATGCTGATGGAAATTCTTGTTTTTGGAGTTCTGGTCACCTGTTACTGCGCAAATTACACGAGCACCCATCGTCGGAAACCCACGTGACACAGCTGTATCGTTTGACAGAGCTGTATCACGTGGGTTTCCGACGATGATGAGCACCACGCAATCCGACAACCTGTACCAGCGCACGCGCGCATGTCGTGGCATTATTTGCATGTTGCAATTGGTCACATGCGCCCCTGCTTGCACAGCTATCAGGTATACATATTACAAACTCTAGAAAAATTTGCCCGGTCTTCTTCAGGTAATTTTCACTTGATAATTTCAATGAAATCAACTACGGCCTAATATATTCAAAACCGGATGAGTAAGTAGTTAAATATTTATGAATTGTCATACTACGTGCACAATTCATTTCGTAATTTATTACTTGTATATAAACTTATTTGAATTAATCTGATTTACGTATAGACCGCATCATTCAATCAGTCACGTTCACTCGAGTTAATTTGATACATAATTTTCAAATCTGCATTTAACGTTTTAAAACGAGTCTAGCTTCATACTTGCTTAAAAGCTGATTAAATATAATGACCGGTAAATTGTCATTTAACAGTTTTGATTCAAGAAAATATTATTTTGCTGTAACGTTTGTTTCTTTGGTATTAAGATATTTTATTGCATACAAGTAGCAGACAGATTAGGTAAAAGCTATGTCAACATTACAAAACATGTCCTCTCCACCACGTAAGCAACGCTCCGTTGGCCTGGATACTTGGCGAATACGTGTATATCAGGTGTCCATATGGTTGGCTAGACGTTTAGTTAATGTTGGTGACTTTATTTTGTTCAATGAATTGTCAAACTAAAGTTATAATAAAGTACACTGAATGTCACTGTTATAAGTAATGTTGATAATCCCTTTATTACACGTACAATGTATACCGGCAGTGTAAGCCCTGAAAGGAACACTTCCCGGAGGATTTGTTTAAGATTAGACATCGAATTTCTTATCAGAAATAATCATAGGTGAATGACCTCTTGATTTAGAAACCCCATGTTATGCGCTTTGTTGAATGAAGAAAAAACACTTTGACCAAATTATTTGTAGATCGCATCTAATCCGTGCCCTCAGCCTCTCACAAGTCCTAAAGCAATGCTGCGCATCTTCAGAGCACTGTATATTTTGTCTAGATTAATATTATAAGACGATTATTTCTTTAGCCCTATGGCGGATTTTAATTGTACATAGGATTTAAGTGGTCTTCTAGTTTGGAGCTAGAGGGAATTTCCTTTTAGCTCCTTGGTAGAGTGTCCGACTAGGAACTTGGAGATCGAGGGTTTGATCCCCGATGGAAGCACACTGTTCTCTTTCCTCTTAAAAATGGTGTCCGTGATCCTCCCTGTGATGACAGTGGAGTTTAAACCGTGGTTGTGGTGTTCGGGGCGAACACATTTAAAAAGTCGGAGTAGTGTGGCAGATTTCAAATTGTACTTTGGATTAAGGTTGCCTTCTAGGGTCGAGCTGGAGGGGATTTCTCTTTAGCTCAGTGGTAGAGCATCCGACTAGGAACCCGGAGATCGAGGTTCGATCCCCAGTGGAAGTACACTATTCCTTTTCCTGTAAAACCTGTATGTTTAAGTTGAACATCCGGGCACTAGGGAATGTGAAACGCCAAACAAATATCCCCAAGGACAGACAATGATACAAACATCAAGGAACACAGGTGTAACGTGGTTTATGTGTGTTATATGGAGAATGCACTGAATGCCTGTCATGTAGACTGGATAGAGGGGCCGAGATCCAGTGGTCAGTCTCCGGACATACATGAATGGTCAATGTTCGTTACTAATGAAAGTCTGGACAAAGTGTGACGGTAATCGTAAAACAGTAATCACGTAGGTTGTTTGACCACTCACAAACGTTCGGACACTGGTCAGTTTGTTATTTCTACACAGTGTATATATACGACAGATATATACCAACACGTCTTGGTCATTAGTGTACATACATCCATGGACACCGATTTATTGATATTTCCCTGTCTACGTGAACAGCTATTATTGCCGTTTACACACCCACGCTTTCGAGATCATTTGCGAGATACATCAACTCTTGATCATTAGAGTTATTAGCGTTAGTGGATATAAATAATACGTGTATATCTAAAAAGAATAAAAGTCCGTATGGTGGATTAAGATAATGAAAACAATAACAAAATTAATAATGTTTTGTCGTTTTCTAACATTTCACCCCATGAGATTCTCCGGGAGACTGTGCATTTCAAAGTCTCCTGAAATATGTTGTTTTTGTTTTATACATATACAATAACATATACAATAACATATACAATAACATATACAATAACATATACAATAACATATACAATAACATATACAATAACATATACAATAACATATACAATAACATATACAATAACATATACAATATCATATACAATAACATATACAATAACATATACAATAACATATACAATATCATATACAATAACATATACAATAACATATACAATAACATATACAATAACAACATTTTGAAAGTCAATTAAAAAGGCAGAGTTGGCAAATGTAAAATAGCCCTGTATGTTAATATACCAGGGATCAACCAATTCAGACTGTTGGTTACCAAGATGTGAAACCTTACACAATTCACAGTGTATCTCAATATAGGGTGCCCCTATACAGTTGTCACCCCTTGTATCTTTAGCTGCCGAGGGCAAACGATAACTAATCTATAATGGTTCACGTCAACTAGTATTGTATACCATACGTCATTATATTTGATGGTATGATATAAATTTGATGGTGTGATACATGTATACTATTTGATGGTGTGATATACTATTTGATGTTGTGATATACTATTTGATGGTGTGATATACTATTTGATGTTGTGATATACTATTTGATGGTGTGATATACTATTTGATGGTGTGATATACTATTTGATGGTATGATATACTATTTGATGGTGTGATATACTATTTGATGGTGTGATATACTATTTGATGGTGTGATATACTATTTGATGGTGTGATACATGTATACTATTTGATGGTGTGATATACTATTTGATGGTGTGATATACTATTTGATGGTATGATATAATGGTGTGATATTCTATTTGATGGTGTGATATGCTATTTGATGGTGTGATATACTATTTGATGGTGTGATATACTATTTTATGGTATGATATACTATTTGATTGTGTGATATACTATTTGATGGTGTGATATACTATTTGATGGTGTGATATACTATTTGATGGTATGATATACTATTTGATGGTGTGATATACTATTTGATGGTGTGATATACTTTTTGATGGTGTGATATACTATTTGATGGTGTGATATACTATTTGATAGTATGCTATAATATTTAACGTTATGATCAACTATTTGATGGTATGCTATACTATTTGATGGTATGCTATACTATTTGATGGTGTGATATACTATTTGATGGTGTGATATACTATTTGATAGTATGCTATAATATTTAATGTTATGATCAACTATTTGATGGTGTGATATACTATTTGATGGTGTGATATACTATTTGATGGTGTGATACATGTATACTATTTGATGGTATGCTATACTATTTGATGGTATGCTATACTATTTGATGGTGTGATATACTATTTGATAGTGTGATATACTATTTGATAGTATGCTATAATATTTAATGTTATGATCAACTATTTGATGGTGTGATATACTATTTGATGGTGTGATATACTATTTGATAGTATGCTATAATATTTAATGTTATGATCAACTATTTGATGGTATGCTATACTATTTGATGGTATGCTATACTATTTGATGGTGTGATATACTATTTGATGGTGTGATATGCTATTTGATGGTGTGATATACTATTTGATGGTGTGATATACTATTTGATGGTATGATATACTATTTGATTGTGTGATATACTATTTGATGGTGTGATATACTATTTGATGGTGTGATATACTATTTGATGGTATGATATACTATTTGATGGTGTGATTTACTATTTGATGGTGTGATATACTATTTGATGGTGTGATATACTATTTGATGGTGTGATATACTATTTGATGGTGTGATATACTTTTTGATGGTGTGATATACTATTTGATGGTATGATCTACTATTTGATGGTGTGATACATGTATACTATTTGATGGTATGCTATACTATTTGATGGTATGCTATACTATTTGATGGTGTGATATACTATTTGATGGTGTGATATACTATTTGATAGTATGCTATAATATTTAATGTTATGATCAACTATTTGATGGTGTGATATACTATTTGATGGTGTGATATACTATTTGATAGTATGCTATAATATTTAACGTTATGATCAACTATTTGATGGTATGCTATACTATTTGATGGTATGCTATACTATTTGATGGTGTGATATACTATTTGATGGTGTGATATACTATTTGATCGTATGCTATAATATTTAATGTTATGATCAACTATTTGATGGTGTGATATACTATTTGATGGTATGCTATACTATTTGATGGTATGATATACTATTTGATGGTGTGATATACTATTTGAATGTGTGATATACTATTTGATGGTGTGATATACTATTTGATGGTGTGATATACTAATTGATGGTGTGATATACTATTTGATGGTATGATATACTATTTGATGGTGTGATATACTATTTGATGGTGTGATATACTATTTGATGGTATGCTATACTATTTGATGGTATGCTATACTATTTGATGGTGTGATATAATATGCATGCCTTGTTCGCATTTGTCATTCTTAGTTATATACGTGTTGTTTGTGGCTGTGGATTAAAATTAACTTTTGGCTGCTTTTCCATTGCAATGTCACCGCTAACGTATGAGCTTTGTATATGTTTATAAGGTGGTGTAAATGTAAGCGTTGGTTTGTGTTGACAATGACATTAATTGTGACATAGTTTTTTGTTTCTTTATTAAAACAATGGTTTGTATATTAGACGTTTGGCTGTATAGAAATTATGACGTTATTTTTTGTCTTGACATTATGATGTCAGTGATGGTTTTGTTTTTGAAAGTATGGCGTCCCTTTTTATTTCTATAAATAACTGTGTGACGTCAGTTATAGTCCTTGCGTTGACAATGTGACGTAATTTATTCTATACATCAGCGATGGTTTCTAACAGTTTCTTTGCGTTGATTACAGGTCCCTGACGACGAGCTGGGAGAGGTTTCACAAAGGCATTCACCAGTACCATCTTTATAATCCAGACGACTCGACCGTCGACGATTTACTCAGGGACGTCGCCCAGGAACCGATTGTTGACGTCGGTATGTAAGCAAATACGCTATCGTAACAAACTTCTCAGTGACATCGCTATGAATGCAAGCTCCTTGCTGATGTTTATTTGAATTCAAACTCTTTGCTGATGTCGGTGTGAATGTAAATTTTTTTCGAAAATGAAAACTCCTCAGTGACGTTGCTATGAATACAAACTCTCCAGTGACGTCGCCATGAATACAGACTCCCCAGTGACGTCGCTATGAATCCAAATTCCTCGGTGTCGTCGCTATGAATACAAATTCCTCGGTGTCGTCGCTATGAAAGTTATCCGTTGTTCAGGTCAATATACTGCATTTGCTCTTTAAACCACTTTGACGGCAGAAATACTTCTCATATAAGGATTGCACCTCGTTTTGACTGCGTATACGGTAGTATGCCCGCAGTTGGCAACGAACATATTCTATGGTGCGCGTTAGCTCTCCATAGTGAATACATTCTTTGCCAACTGCGGGTATACTACCGTATACGCAGTCAAAATTAAGTTACGATCCTTATATTTACATCATTATTAATTCTAAAGTGTTATACAAAGGAAAAACACATTCGAAGCCCTTTGCTGCGATGGTAAGTACGATGGCAGTTGTTGCTAAGATAATATAGTCCCAGTGAATTTTCATCGATATATTGGTAAGTTTAGAAAATACACTGTGAATAACACTAGTTTTCTTCATAACAACATTTTTAATTTGGTATTGAATAATATTACTAGCACTTCGAACTTATTTCTTTATTTATAATGGTCATTATGTACACGCATTGACACAGTGATATGGTTGTGATGCGGACTGTTCCGCCAGTGTTATTTAATCGACAACGCAAATACGAACGCAATTAGTGAATTAATAATCAAAGAAAATATAAATAGAATTCAACCATTTTTCTATAGTAAAATGCAAATATATGCATTGAAAGTCCTTTCAATTTACAGTATATATGAATACCAACTTCTCGGCGACGTCGCTATGAATGCAAACTTTTCGGCGACGTCGCTATGAATGCAGACTTCTCGGCGACGTCGCTATGAATGCAGACTTCTCGGCGACGTCGCTATGAATGCAAACTTTTCGGCGACGTCGCTATGAATGCAGACTTCTCGGCGACGTCGCTATGAATGCAGACTTCTCGGCGACGTCGCTAGGAATGCAAACTTTTCGACGACGTCGCTATGAATGCAGACTTCTCGGCGACGTCGCTATGAATGCAGACTTCTCGGCGACGTCGCTAGGAATGCAAACTTTTCGACGACGTCGCTATGAATGCAGACTTCTCGGCGACGTCGCTATGAATGCAGACTTCTCGGCGACGTCGCTATGAATGCAGACGTCGTGCTCACATCGGTTTATATAAGGATTGAAAGTCATTTTTTTTTAAACTTTCATAGTGCTATGGAAGGTCAGCCGTTACATCCATACTGAGCATGAAGCCCTAGCAGTCCATATATTTACATTTTTACCATAGAACAATTGCTAAATTTCATTTATATTTTTTCCAATTAATAGTTTATTATCCGCATTTGTATTTGTGTCGTCATTTTAACGACATTGGCGAAAAAGCCCAGCTTGAATAGAATTGGCGCCAATGGTAATAAATACTCATTTGAGCGTTTGACGCAAGGGTATTTTTCATGTTATTCGAAGCGAAGCGAAAAGACTCTCATTGAACAAGCTTGATCTATGACGTCATAATTAAACCACGTGCTACGTCTCGAGAACCATTGCTTTGATTTAAGCAATGAATGTTTTAGCAGATATTGTTACAGTCCTATAACACACATTGCTATTGATGACAAACTAAATAAAGCCCGTCAAACGCTAAAAGTCGGTCGTTGTCGACACAAGGCTGGCGCCGACGTTTTGGGTATTTTTGACATACTGCTTTGACGTCACTAAATATAGAATATTGCTCCAGTGTTTTCTGTAGACCCATTTTTTTTATCAGAGCTTCGCCTTAACTCTGGTCAAGGTCAGTCATGTATACTTAGGGTATACATTGTCAAGTCAATACATGATAATAGACATGATTCTTGAAAAAACAACAGAATAAACCTTTACAAGCTCATCATTATTTAAGTAATGTTTTTTGGGGTTTTTTTTTCAGAACAGAAAGAGGGCGGGACACAACTAAAACTGATCATAACGTTTAGTGACGAAGGACAGGCGTTGTTTAAACCTATGAGGTGAGTAGGAAGAATAGGCGTTGTTTAAACCTATGAGGTGAGTAGGAAGAATAGGCATTGTTAAAACCTATGAGGTGAGTAGGAAGAATAGGCGTCGTTAAAACCTATGAGGTGGGTAGAAAGGACGGGCGTTGTTTAAACCTATGAGGTGAGTAGGAAGAATAGGCATTGTTAAAACCTATGAGTTGAGTAGGAAGAATAGGCGTTGTTAAAACCTATGAGGTGAGTAGGAAGAATAGGCGTTGTTTAAACCTATGAGTTGGGTAGGAAGGACGGGCGTTGTTTAAACCTATGAGTTGGGTAGGAAGGACGGGCGTTGTTTAAACCTATGAGTTGGGTAGAAAGGACAGGCGTTGTTTAAACCTATGAGGTGAGTAGGATGGACGGGCGTTGTTTAAACCTATGAGTTGGGTAGGAAGGACGGGCGTTGTTTAAACCTATGAGATGAGTGGGAAAGACAAGCGTTGTTTAAACCTATGAGTTGGGTAGGAAGGACGGGCGTTATTTAAACCTATGAGGTGAGTAGGAAGGACGGGCGTTGTTTAAACCTATGAGTTGGGTAGGCAGGACGGGCGTCGTTTAAACCTATGAGGTGAGTAGGAAGGCCAGGCGTTATTTAAACCGATGAGGTGAGTAGGAAGGAAATGTGTTATTTAAACCTATGATGTGAGTAGGAAGAATAGGCGTTGTTTAAACATATGAGTTGGGTAGAAAGGACGGGCGTTGTTTAAACCTTTGAGGTGAGTAGGATGGACGGGCGTTGTTTAAACCTTTGAGGTGAGTAGGATGGACGGGCGTTGTTTTAACCTATGAGGTGAGTAGGATGGACGGGCGTTGTTTAAACCTATGAGTTGGGTAGGATGGACGGGCGTTGTTTAAACCTATGAGGTGAGTAGGATGGACGGGCGTTGTTTAAACCTATGAGTTGGGTAGGATGGACGGGCGTTGTTTTAACCTATGAGGTGAGTAGGATGGACGGGCGTTGTTTAAACCTATGAGTTGGGTAGGATGGACGGGCGTTGTTTTAACCTATGAGGTGAGTAGGATGGACGGGCGTTGTTTAAACCTATGAGGTGAGTAGGATGGACGGGCGTTGTTTAAACCTATGAGGTGAGAAGGATGCGTAACTATAGAAAAAATAGTTTTTAATAGCATCTTTCGGTTGACATGTTCGTCATGATGGCGTTCTCTATGACATTGCTTGAACTATATGCTTTAACGTCGGAAAGAAATGTTCCACGAATGTGAGAATACACTGCACGTTCGCCATGTTAAAATAGACGAATGTGTGTACGCGCCGTGTAATATAAATAGGTGATATGTTATACACACTTACTTATATAAATAGGTGATATGTTATACACACTTACCTATATAAATAGGTGATATGTTATACACACTTACCTATATAAATAGGTGATATGTTATACACACTTACCTATATAAATAGATGATATGTTATACACACTTACCTATATAAATAGGTGATATGTTATACACACTTACCTATCAATCTGTAAGTTAGAATGACTGTATATAACTGACAAATGAGGCTATTCTTGTAATATAAATAGGTGATATGTTATACACACTTACCTATATAAATAGGTGATATGTTATACACACTTACCTATATAAATAGGTGATATGTTATACACACTTACCTATATAAATAGGTGATATGTTATACACACTTACCTATATAAATAGGTGATATGTTATACACACTTACCTATTTAAATAGGTGATATGTTATACACACTTACCTATCAATCTGTAAGTTAGAATGACTGTATATAACTGACAAATGAGGCTTGTCTTGTCACTGTCTGTCATATCAGTACTACGTAATATGCGTTTATATATGTTAAAAAGACATACAATATACATACATAAATATATCATTAACTTACACGAACATTATACAATATACGGCAGGTGTATCCGTGCGGAGAAAACGAAGGTGTCTATATGTTATACTAGATTTCATGCCGACCTGATTTACATGTGAGCTTTATTAGTTTATGATTATACCGAATATTTACAACGAGCAAACAACAGATGAAAGAGCATGGTGTAAACAGTAATAGATTTGGCAATCGTTAAAAGATAAACAAGCTTAGGGTTAATATTCACCTAATATTAATAATCTCACAAAATCATTTGAAAGGGTAAATCCGTCTAATAATTTTAAAAACGAATACAACTGATCAGATTGAACAAGGCTCGGAGGAGGGAACAGTACATTTCATTTTATTTATGTTGTCTATATGAATGAGTGACGTTTGACTTTTTGGTTCATGTCCTTTATGAGCAAATTAGGAATCGGAGGTCGACGTGAATCATACTGACATTGTGGTGGAGGGCTTACATAACGAGACGGGTCGCAATTGTAAATCGTTATAAAACAAGTTCAGACGAAATCGAATACAATATAACTCGTACACAGGTGTGTGTTTTCAATCTCTGACAGGGAGACTAGACGGTTTTCCTTTGTCGGCAAAACATGTAATTTTCGTCTGCAAGGCTATTATTAGTAGTTGTTTGGTTGCATTTCTCCTTTTCCTACCCCTCCCCTCCCCTCTTTCTCCTTTTCCTACCCCTCCCCTCTTTCCCCTTTTCCTACCCCTCCCCTCTTTCCCCTTTTCCTACCCCTCCCCTCCCCTCTTTCCCCTTTTCCTACCCCTCCCCTCTTTCCCCTTTTCCTACCCCTTCCCCCTCCCCTCTTTCCCCTTTTCCTACCCCTCCACTCTTTCCCTTTCCTCTAACATCAACCCTCCCCCTTCCCCCTTTTCTCTAACCGCTATCTTCCCCCTCTTCCCCTTTTCTCTACCCCCCCCCCCCCCCCTCGCTTCCTCTTTACCTTATCCTGTCCTCCCTCTAACAATAAATTACGCATAAGGTTACAACTATAAAACTAATTTGAAATACACATCAATTTATCACAATTATTTTCGTATTTGATACATTTATATTTGAAAGTAACATTATATCTATGTAACTGGTACATATTAGTATCGTTGAATACGATATTTCAAACTCGTAGCACTCAAAATGAAAAGCTAAAAGCAAAATTCAATTTGTTATGATTATTTTTTGAATTTGACGTTGTATTATAATACCACTCTGTTTCCTACCTGTCTTGTCGATTTGAAATCTCATACATGAGCAGGTGTTGTTTAATATCTAACATCACAGCTCCCAGATTAAATAGTGACGGAACGTTTCATTTCAGACAATTTTCTACTAATTACATTGGGGGTGGCGTAGGTGGGTGTGATCTCTGACCAGGAACTATGGGCCTCGATGATCTGTGACATTTTGATATAAGCCTGTAATATTTCAGTTTTAGTATACGTATAGGGATAAAATTGTAATGTATAAGTATCCCCGGAAACAAGCATAAGTTAACGAAAATGTGGGATTTTATGTATATAAATTGTGCTTTGCTAAAATAAAGAGTTATTTTACTTTCCCTAGCTTTATCTTGCTGTACCATTCCTTGCTCTATCTTGCTGCACCATCCCTTGCTCTATCTTGTACCATTCCTTGCTCTATCTTGTACCATCCCTTGTTCTATCGTGCTGCACCATCCCTTGCTCTATCTTGCTGCACCATCCCTTGCTCTATCTTGCTGCACCATACCTTGCTCTATCTTGTACCATCCCTTGCTCTATCTTGCTGCACCATTCCTTGCTCTATCTTGCTGCACCATCCCTTGCTCTATCTTGTACCATCCCTTGCTCTATCTTGCTGCACCATCCCTAGCTTTATCTTGCTGTACCATTCCTTGCTCTGTCTTGTTGTACCATCCCTTGTTCTATCTTGTTGCACCATCCCTTGCTCTATCTTGCTGCACCATCCCTTGCCTTATCTTGCTGTACCATTCCTTGCTCTATCTTGCTGCACCATCCCTTGCTCTATCTTGCTGTACCATCCCTTGCTCTATCTTGCTGCACCATCCCTTGCTCTATCTTGCTGTACCATCCCTTGCTCTATCTTGTTGTACCATCCCTTGCTCTATCCTGCTGCACCATCCCTTGTTCTATCTTGCTGTACCATCCCTTGCTCTATCTTGCTGCACCATCCCTTGCTCTATTTTGCTGTACCATCCCTTGCTCTATTTTGCTGTACCATACCTTGCTCTTTCTTGCTGTACCATCCCTTGCTCTATCTTGCTGTACCATCCCTTGCTCTATCTTGCTGCACCATCCCTTGCTCTATCTTGCTGCACCATCCCTTGCTCTATCTTGCTGCACCATCCCTTGCTCTATCTTGTACCATCCCTTGCTCTATCTTGCTGCACCATCCCTTGTTCTATCTTGCTGTACCATCCCTTGCTCTATCTTGCTGCACCATCCCTTGCTCTATCTTGCTGTACCATCCCTTGCTCTATCTTGCTGCACCATCCCTTGCTCTATCTTGCTGCACCATCCCTTGCTCTATCTTGCTGCACCATCCCTTGCTCTATCTTGCTGTACCATCCCTTGCTCTATCTTGCTGCACCATCCCTTGCTCTATCTTGCTGCACCATCCCTTGCTCTATCTTGCTGCACCATCCCTTGCTCTATCTTGCTGCACCATCCCTTGCTCTATCTTGCTGTACCATCCCTTGCTCTATCTTGCTGCACCATCCCTTGCTCTATCTTGCTGCACCATCCCTTGCTCTATCTTGTACCATCCCTTGCTCTATCTTGCTGCACCATCCCTTGTTCTATCTTGCTGTACCATCCCTTGCTCTATCTTGCTGCACCATCCCTTGCTCTATCTTGCTGCACCATCCCTTGCTCTATCTTGCTGCACCATCCCTTGCTCTATCTTGCTGTACCATCCCTTGCTCTATCTTGCTGCACCATCCCTTGCTCTATCTTGCTGTACCATCCCTTGCTCTATCTTGCTGCACCATCCCTTGCTCTATGTTGTACCATCCCTTGCTCTATCTTGCTGTACCATCCCTTGCTCTATCTTGCTGCACCATCCTTTGTTCTATCTTGCTGTACCAGTCGGCATAAACGCTTGGTACGGTGATACAAATGTAAACGTTACTACCACCTGAGAAGTACTATGTGTACTTTGATTAATGGCAAAACGCTGGAAATATTTCTTACGGCGACACACACTGTTGATTGACTAAACATGACGTCATTTTATTAAATAACATCGCCTTATTTAATTGTAATGACGCCAATAATCATGTGATATTCGTCGTTTCAGGTACCCCCGGGAACAGGAGACGCTCCCAAACCATTTCTACTTCAGTGACTATGAACGTCATAACGCGGAAGTGGCCGCATTCTATCTCGACAGGTACGGGTCTCTATTGGTCAAGTAGACTGACCACTAGTGGCCACTGGTAATTTACGCTAGTAAGGTGGCGATTTATGTTGCCGTAGACAACTTGCTCAATTTGTTATTGGGTTACTGCATATCGATATGCTGAAGAGCACTACGTTTTTTCAAGACGTGATTCACAAAATGATCGCCATTACAGACATTGCGCGAGTTTTATACAGTAAAAAAATTCCCAAATAAAAATCCTAACAATTATGTCAGCGTTGCCAGTGCAAAGATTACAAAGTTCATCCCATAAAAACAGGTCGTTGTAAGCATCATTAGATTCTTCCTCACCTAATGAGGACTCCGCCGACGCCAGGTGTATATCATAACCCGTACCTGTACCACCACAAAACAATTTTTAAAAGCTTATTTGAAACTTCAAGCACTGGAACCAGATACCGTACACCTAAAAACTGTCTATTGTTTATCTATTGTTCACTACATGACTGTTTGTACGTCAACGCTATGATATATGTTTTGTGCTTGTGAAATCAAGTGTAGTGTCTGTACCTGCACCACATGTGGCGCCCGTAAAGAAACACTCTATAGCTTATTTGCTCTTAACGGTTTTCTTAATATAAAATTTTGAAATAAGATGTTTAAAATACCAACATTCATGAGTATTTGTTCAGTTTTAAGATGTTGTTGGATATCAATATGTAATTATAAAATAGTTTTCGCAAAAAGAAATTATCACTTACTTATGTTCACTTATATTGCCATCGCCGGTTACATGTCTTCTATGCTACTCATTTACATAGATCATTTGCATAAATGAATATTCATCATTATCTACAAAAAACAACAACTCACTGTGTATTACTTTTTATTTACGAGAAACGGTCTGGCATTAGTGTCATCTAAGATATGGTTATAATGCCACGAAAAACAATTAAGCAAGCAGTTTAGCCTGAGTTTTGTAAAGACTTTAGTATATTAATGTATTTGGGTCAAACTTTCACTTATTTATAAGTCTAAACTGCACGATCAACAGTTTTTCCTAGATCTGTATACAATCTGTTTGACAGGTTTATTAAAAATAATATTTATTACTATTAATAATGATCTCTTAAGTCAAGTAAAACATGTTGAAAATTATTCGCGTCGATAAGTATCGTTTGTTTGTACATTTGCATGTTATGTCACAAATAACGATTTATAAAGTGATATAAGTTGATATATAAATGTGTATACTGCTTAGCGAATCATTTTTCGTGAGTATCTATTAACGTAAAAATGATTTTAAACCTTTTTTTCGTGTAAAATCGAATTGCGAAATGAATGATTGAATTTGCATTGCACCTCCGGTAAAAACGTCATTCAAAAAAGCAAAACCGGCCTACAAGCAACCCCCTATGCCTTTGTTGTGATACTGATATTGGCGACTTATTTGGTTTGTGATTAAATGTCCATCATGGAGATAGTCTGATATGCATCTATGGAAAGTTAGGTTTTTACGAGTATGCTTAGTAAACGATACTTATAACGAATCTCAGGGCACCAAGGAAATTGATTTGTTATAAACATAGTTCGTTTTATATGTATAGCGAATCTTTTTTTTTTTTTTTGTATTTGTTTTATTTTTCAGAAATTTTACATAAATACAATTACAACACATGTTAACATTCATTCTCACACTCACACTTTCTGATCGACAATACAATATCAACATCACGACATAAATGCATCATCATCATCATCATCATCATCATCATCATCATCATCATCATCATCATCATCATCATCATCACAACCATCATCATCAGCAGCATCATCATCATCACCACCATGATCGTCATTATCATTTTGATCATGATCGATCATAATCATCACCATCATCCTTATCATCATCACCTTAACATCACCAAAGCATCATCATAATGACATCATCAATATCACCTTATCATCATCATCATCATCATCATCATCATCATCACAACCATCATCATCACCACCACCATGATCACCACCATGATCGTCATCATGATCATGATCGATCATAATCATCACCATCATCCTCATTATCCTCACCTTAACATCACCAAAACATCATCATAATGACATCATCAATATCACCTTACCATCGTCATCATCACCACCACCATGATCACCACCATGATCACCACCATGATCGTCATCATGATCGTATAGCGAATCTTGAAAATAATAGTATACGCAAACTCCAAAATTCAGGATAGAAAATATGAAAACAATTCAACTAAAGAGAGATTTATTTAATATAATTAGTATCGTATAACTATCGATAAATTATCATCTCGGTCAAAGTTCAATAATGACAAAATTCAAGTCATATATGTCATTTTTGAGTGCCCTGGTAATTATATAGATAACTGTATACTTATATATATTCTTTACATTTAATTTAGAGTACTGGGATTCTATCGAGTTCCACCGACTGCCGGGAGAATTGTCAATATGACGCGAGATATTAAGCGTCTAGCAGACCACAAATTGGCCAAAACATTTTTCATATCTCCAGGTAAGTATTTACTAGACTGATTAAAAATAACACTGAAAACTATTTTTTTGTTCAGTTAGTAGGCGGATACAACTGGGGTTCTGAGTTTAATCGTTAACAATTCTGTAGTGTAACATACAGATGAATGAACCCTGCGATAGCATTGTTCATCAATATTATTACCCACCCACAAAATGGCTAGCCAAAACCAGAACATATGGTAACACTTAACATTGAGTAATAATAAACATTACGTCTTTCATGTTATGGAGGGATAGAACTGTAAACGGGATACGTCGACAGTCTAATATAAAACTAATGTACAAAGAATCTCATTATGTGTATACTGGTACTCCCCATACTGCACTACTTAACTAGCGAACTTCAAAACATATATTTATGGGTAAGCTTAGCTCCTTTTTGAAAATTATAGTAAGACTTTAATATTTTGCCAATTGAGTACTTTTGATAATTTGGGAGGAGAAGCCGTCCTGAATTAGTATACTCTTGAAGGAAGGGGCGCCCTCTTCAGTGTTTCAGTAGGACATAAAGGATAAGCCTGATAATGAACTGAAATAGTCTATAGTTAAGTAAATATCAAATAAGGTTCCTTTTAGGCCAATCAGTCCTGGATAAAAAATGAGTAGAAAAAGTTAAAAAGGATAAATGAAATTCGAATTCTTCATTGAGATGAATTTCCTGACCTCCAAATGTCTATTGAGACTGGGTCGATTTTACTCTGAAATGGTTGTTTCTAATTTGTAAACATGTTCCGGATCATTGGGAACCGGATTGTTTGGAACCAGGCAAGTATCCTATCAAAATGCCGTATGAACTTTTTGCGAGACTAAAACCTTGTGATTGCGGTGAATGTTGAACTACATGAATATTGTAAAATTTCTTTAATTTCAGCCAACAATCTCTGTTTCCATGGCAGCTGTTCGTACTACTGCGACACAGGCCATGCGATATGTGGAAACCCGGATTTAATCGAGTCGTCAATGGCGGCTTTCCTTCCGCCGGACAAGATTGCAGCTCGGAAGACATGGCGTAACCCATGGAAACGGTCGTACAGCAAACACCGTAAAGCATACTGGGAGGTTTACGATGACTTGTGCGATAAAGTGAAGACGAAGTCTCCGTACAACACCGGTCGTCGTCTATTGGACCTCATGGACACCCATATATTTGACTTCATGACAGGTAAATTAATAATTGTGTGAGTTCATTGATACCTCTTCGAAATGTTTTGGTAAACTGTTACAATTCCATTGGCCCATCCACACATGAAAGGTCATTAGGGCCAAAATATCACAAAAAATAAGGTCGCATGGTGACGATTTCTATATACAATGAGGTCATTTGGTGGTCATTTTATTGAACAATCCACACTGTTTAGACGTCCCCAACAAGACTGCGATGTTACAGTAGATACCATAACTTTTCGTTGCCGTCCTCATTTAGAGGGTATAAGAAACATGTCCCATTTAGAGGGTATAAGAAACATGTCTCATTTAGAGGGTATAAGAAACATGTACCATTTTTGTGAACGTTTCCTAACTTAAGGAAATTCCTTAATTTAAAAATCTCCATAGAAAAGCAATACAAAACGATTTACCCCTTTACTTTTGTCTGTAATTCTTTCCTGTGCCGATTTTTAAATTAAAGAATTTCCTTAAGTTCAGAAATGCTTATGAAACTGGGCGTGTCCAGAATCCTGGGATACCTTAAACATGTTATCTTATGATCTTACAATACTTATATGTTTTAACTTCTAATCACACCAACTCGGCGTCTTTATTTAAAGTTTGATCTCATTGCAATCACAGGCACTTGTAATTCCTATATCGAAGATTTCGGGGTTTCGAAGCTGTTCGTTGTTCTCTGACGTATCAAGCTGAAATAGGCCATTCTTTTTATCATGGTTTTAGATGATTAATAACATAAAAAGAAAATTTGAAAATTTTGTTTTTTATATTGTATTTTTAGTTATTCATATTTCGCTATTATCTATATAACATTAAAGATGGCTATTCTCCTGGCCACACGTGCCTGTGATTGTAATAGCATTCCGTCACCAATGCTTCCTCAATATAATTATCATCCGGGAATCCGACAAACCAAAGGTTCCCATTGCGATACAATGGATAGCGAAATTAAGTGATAACGACATAGAAATGTATCTAAAAGCCTATTTCATAGGCAATCACAAGTGAGCGCTAATTGTGTACATAGCTAAATCTGCCATAGTACGCCTTTAGTTACAGTCAAAATACATTATAATCGTACACTGCTGTTGGTCTGTGTAAAGTATCATGCCTGTATTCCGATGTACGAGTATTGTGTGGTTCTGTATATATCGGGAATATTATATTTCGTAAATTTAAACGGTTATTTAGAAGAGAATCGGACAACAGTCATACTCTTTTGCTCGACAAAAAATGGATGCTCGCGAAAGCTCGTTTTTATTTAAACATTTTTGTTAACTTATAAGCGATATCAATGTAATGAGTTGGTGAAATCAATAGATTGAATTAGTTCAATAAGTGACACCAGCTATTTATTATCCTGATCATATTATTCCAAGGCAGTGGTATCATCTAATCAACACATTAATGATATTATATCATATGAACATTCATGCAATGGCAAAAGTCTACTTTGAACAGATGATACCACATGTTCCCTAAGTGGGACCGCGGCGGTTAAGGTGTTTGACACTCTGATACCACGCACTAGCCCTCCATCTCAAAGTCGTGGGTTCGAGTCCTACCTGGGACAGTCGCCAAGTATTGATATGTGGTCGAGGTGTTTTCGACGGGAACTCCGACTTTCCTGGCACGTCATTAAATGACCTAGTTACACTGTAGCTGTTAATAGGGCGTAAACCACGAACAAACCCAACGACATCATACGCATTGCTGAAGTCAATACAACACGCTTCGCTTTATTAAGTCTCCCAAACGAATTGGGGGACTTATTGTTTTTACTCCATTTCTTATTTTTTTTCTGTTATCATTCTTCTTCTTCTTTCTCTTTCTTCAGCAAACAAGTTTCCAGAACTTTTCTCCGAAAGTATTATAGCGACACTAACGAAACTCCACATATCTATTGGTTGGCCGCTCTAGATGTACAATAGGCAGGCATATGTCGCGTGACGAAATTCAAAATGGCCGACATTTCCTGGCCTCTGATTAATTAAAATTCAAATATTGTCCGATTTCAATGAAATTTGGTATGTATAGATATAACATGACTCTGCGAGCACAACCGCAACCTCGGTTTTATGACTTAACCCCATTTCATGGCCTCTGATTGGCCGAAATTAGATATCGTTCGATTTTCATGAAATTCGGTATATAAGTGTATTTTAGCACTGCGAGTCTAACTGCGGGGGTGTGGGGGCCTTGTGTAATGGTTCCCATTACAACTCGTACTAGGTTATATATCACTGCGGTCTCCCGAGATACCTTTTGTTAGCTGCAAGTTGTCACTACAGTGGTGACAAGGTTAAGTGTGGTGTCGCTTCATCGTCAGAGGACCCTTTTATCACGTGAGCTGGTAAAGACTAATCTTAACATAATACATACATAAATGTGTATTTCGCTCACTGTCATGTGTGCATGTGCATAATCATTCATTGTAAAGAGAGAAATTATTTGAAAATGAAAACCGAAAAGCTGCCATTGTGTCGGGGACACCAGTTATTTATTGGTATCTACGTAAGTCAGGAGCCGACACGTCACTCTATGGGACCTGTGACGGCTACTTTCAGCTGTAACGCGTATGACGAACGACACGTTAGGCGATGTTGCTCCTGTAAATATTTTGGATTTGGTGTGTTTGTGATAATCATGCCCATCAGATGGCGTTGTCCTAATTTGGACTAAGTGATCGTAACATCCGACACTATCTTTTGATTTTATCAATTCGGTAGGCTAAGGCAACACAATGGCATAGCAAAAGAGAAATGCATTAGTGAAGCAAGATGAAACTGTTGAAGTGGTCACCACGGTAATGGCGTATACACTCAATACAAGGGAACTCAGAAACTGTTTTTGTATTATAATACCCCGGCCTTGATTGTAAAATCCTCGATCATGATTGTAATTATCTCGAACATGATTATCATACCCTCGAATATGATTGAAATACTTACGAGCGTTATTATAGTAACCCCCGAACATGGAAAATGAAGTGGTCTGGCGGTTTGTGTTCATCTCCATATTCGTAAGGTTTACAGAGCAAATGTTTCTTACCGGAGGTTTTTCTAGGAACGGCTGTGGTTAAAACTAGGAACGGCTGTGGTTAAAACTTGGAACGGCTGTGGTTAAAACTAGGAACGGCTGTGGTTAAAACAAGGAACGGCTGTGGTTAAAACTAGGAACGGCTGTGGTTAAAACTTGGAACGGCGGTGGTTAAAACTTAGAACGGCTGTGGTTAAAACTTGGAACGCCTGTGGTTAAAACTTGGAACGGCTGTGGTTAAAACTTGGAACGGCGGTGGTTAAAACCAAGGAAGACTTTATTTGGGTTGTCTATGTGCAATCCTGGTACAAATACAAGATGCAATATATACTGCTTGGCTAGAGAGATCTTCTTTAGCTCGATCGGTTGAGCGTAAGGCTAGCAAGCAAGGGAACCCGAGTTCTACTCCTGGTGGAGACATTTAGAATAAAATAATGACCTCTGTCCCATATAACTAACTGGTGAGAAGAGTTTCGGTAGAATGTCCAGATCGTTGCATGGCCTCAGTATGAAGGGGATTTAAGGTTTAGGGTATGATGATTACTTTTTGTGTTTCCTCATATGAATATCCTGGAGTAACATTGGAATACAGTCAGTGGGGATAACTACACCAGGTGATTTTGAATAGAAAGAGTTGTTATCGATCTCTCCAGCTCTCGGATAAACTGCCATTTAAGATTCTGAAGCAAGCAATGCTTTCCCTCATGTCATCTTGTCTCAAAGCGCGCTGGTCGTCTCTGTATTTCCCCCCAGTTTCATTTACAATATTCCTATTGATGAAGGGTCCAACTGACCAGAGATAGATAAACGGTTAGATTGGTAATTATAGCTGACGAACATAACGCCGAACAAAGTCAAGGATGTACTCGGCTTTGATTTGAAAGGTTTTGTTTTTGTTTTGTATTTGGAAATCCTCTTCAGAATGTCACTTCTATTGATTTCAAGATATGGGAGATTCAGAGTTAGTCTGGGAGTTGTTAGACGCGTTTATTCTGTAACCACAATACAACTTCTAAAATGATATAAGGGTTCCGTTGGCACTGGGTCTTGTTTGACGGATCTGCAGGGCAATCACAGAGAGTTTTACTTAAGCAGTACCAACGAGAGGAAGGTGAGAAGTGCTATGAAGAGTAGGGTGTGTTCAGTCATCCCACGGGCAATGTGATCTAACAAAATATGATGTTCAAACTTTGCTAGAACTAATAGGGCAGACGTAACGTAAAAAAGATGCAAAATCTATGTCAAATTTTATTTATAAATATTTGCAAAACACAATTGACCTAATACATTGTTTGCAAGAAAATGGACTGTCGTTGCGACAAAACGGCGAAGTTATGCTGGAACATTAAACTTTCTCGCTTGGGGGAAAAACAACCCGGAAATTATTAAGATTATTTGAGATTCTCTGTCTTGCAGCGGTGTCCCATTTCCTGTTGTCATATATTTTCTGTCAAATAGAGGGTATATCTGTATATATTATTGTGTAACTATGCTTTTTAATGTGGGTCTGTGTTAATTAATTGCTCATTCTGAACAAGTCATTTATTAGGATGAATAATATATGACCTGTTGTGGAATGAATGTCGGCTTATACAACTCACCAAGTGACATCTTCGTGACTTGTACAAAGCGACACATTTTGAGAAAGCAAAAATGCACTTATTTCTGTATTTATTTTTTAAAAGAAAAAGGAGGAAAATGATATTTTTCTTGAAATACATTTTCGTCTTAATACTATTGTACTAAATGACAAAAAAATAATATTTAAGGTAAGTTTTAACTTCTTACAATTAGTTATAAGATATGTAGCTTTTGTCTGGCTATTTCACTGTGTGCAGTCATGCCAAGCTGCATTTACATATAAATTGCATTTCCATGTAAGTCAGTTACATCCAATTAAGAGTCTTGGTTAAATAATTGCTGTGAAAATATTTCATATAAACGTCATGGCATAAAATGTCTATCCTAGCACAAATTAAAATGGTACAATAGATAAAATGTTTCACAGGGTCCAGCTATTTAGACGCAGACCCGATAGTGGTAAGAGTAAGAGTAAAGCATGTACGCCATGTAGCAGCATCGTTGTGGCATTGGCTTTAACCCAATCACCACTGGAGACGTATTTAAACTCTTCAAATTCAAAGTTTGAAATAGTCCATTATGACAGCTTATTGGTCAGTGTGTTGAATGCTTTCAAACAATTTGTTTACGAAATAAAGATATGGTAGACGCATCCATGTATGAAAATAAACATGAACATATCTATTGGTAGGGCTGTCGATTTAGTTTGGTGTGGACACAGCAGAAAGTGGTTGCTTTGCTTCTGCAAGAGAATGGGAAGGTGAGAGACCTTCCAACGTGACACACCCTTGTCTGTCCTATTTAAATATACGAATTTTTAACGTCTCATCCACAAGTCGCTAATTGAACAATGTTTTATAATAATAATTTTCTTGATGAGTTCATATCAAATATAAATGGAAAGACACAGATATTTTCTTCTAAGCTACACATAGTTACAGAAGGTATTTAAGTAAATGTCTCCATCTATTTCCTAAAAAAATCACCGGTTCCCCACACCTTTTTGAAAATGGCTGCCGCTGAGTAATTACATACTGCAGTGCTGAGTAATTATGTCCCCCAAACGAAGTGGGGGGACATATTGTTTTTGCTCGGTTTCTTATTATTATTATTATTATTCTTGTTTATTCCACTTTCTTCCGCCGCGGAGGTTTCCGACCGTTTTCTCAAAAACTACTGGACGGATCTTCACGAAACTTCACACACATACTCATTAGGGGCGGGGTGTGTGAAAACGGGTTGTTTTTTCGCGACCGGAAGTCCAAGATGGTCGCCAGAGCTAATTTCCGGTTTTCAAAATTCAGTCTCCGATTTCAGTAAAAATTGGTACATGGGTGTTTTAAGGGATGCTGAATAACATGGTAACATTTTCGTAAAGTTTGGTTGCCACCGAAACGAAAATGGAGGCCTCTGATTGGTCGAAATTTATATATTGTCCGATTTCAATGAAATTTAATATATATGTGTAGTATTACACCAACAACATTGTCGTCACATCCGTTTCATGATTCGTCAACATGGCCGCTATTTCCTGGCTTCTGATTGGTCGAAATTTATATATTGTCCGACTTCAATGAAATTTAATATATATGTGTAGTATTACACCAACAACATTGTCGTAACCTCCGTTTCGTGATTCGTCAACATGGCCGCTATTTCCTGGCTTCTGATTGGTCGAAATTTATATATTGTCCGATTTCAATGAAATTTTATATATAACTGTAGTAGGACACCACGGACATTGTCGTAACCTCCGTTTCGTGATTCGTCAACATGGCCGCTATTTCCTGGCTTCTGATTGGTCGAAATTTATATATTGTCCGATTTCAATGAAATTTTATATATAACTGTAGTAGGACACCACGGACATTGTCGTAACCTCCGTTTCCTAATTCGTCAACATGTCCGCTGATATATGGGGTGTCAGCTATATTTCCATTGTGAGTTCATTGGGCTCATCAGTTCCGACCAAAGGGGTAGTTTGGGGGACATCTGTAATGGTACCCCATTACAATTAGCACTTGTTACATACTGCAGTGCTGAGTAATTACATACTACAGTGCTGAGTAATTACATACTGCAGTACTGAGTAATTACATACTACAGTGCTGAGTAATTACATACTGCAGTGCTGAGTAATAACATACTACAGTGCTGAGTAATTACATACTGCAGTGCTGAGTACTTACATACTACAGTGCTGAGTAATTACATACTGCAGTGCTAAGTAATTACATACTGCAGTACTGAGTAATTACATACTGCAGTGCTGTGTAATTACTCAGCACTGCAGTGCTGAGTAATTACATACTGATGTGCTGAGTAATTACATACTGCAGTGCTGAGTAATTATATACTACAGTGCTGAGTAATTACATAATACAGTGCTGAGTAATTACATACTGCAGTGCTGAGTAATTACATACTGCAGTGATGAGTAATTACATACTGCAGTGCTGAGTAATTACATACTGCAGTGTTGAGTAATTACATACTGCAGTGCTGAGTAATTACATACTGCAGTGTTGTGTAAATACATACCTCAGTGCTGAGTAATTACATACTACAGTGCTGAGTAATTACATACTGCAGTGTTGTGTAAATACATACTGCAGTGCTGAGTAATTACATACTGCAGTGCTGAGTAATTACATACTGCAGTGCTGAGTAATTACATACTGCAGTGCTGAGTAATTACATACTACAGTGCTGAGTAATTACATACTGCAGTGTTGTGTAATTACATACTGCAGTGCTGAGTAATTACATACTGATGTGCTGAGTAATTATATACTGCAGTGCTGAGTAATTACATACTACAGTGCTGAGTAATTACATACTGCAGTGCTGAGTAATTATATACTACAGTGTTGTGTAATTACATACTGCAGTGCTGAGTAATTATATACTACAGTGTTGTGTAATTACATACTGCAGTGCTGAGTAATTATATACTACAGTGTTGTGTAATTACATACTGCAGTGCTGAGTAATTATATACTACAGTGTTGTGTAATTACATACTGCAGTGCTGAGTAATTATATACTACAGTGTTGTGTAATTACATACTGCAGTGCTGAGTAATTATATACTACAGTGTTGTGTAATTACATACTGCAGTGCTGAGTAATTATATACTACAGTGTTGTGTAATTACATACTGCGGTGTTGTGTAATTACATACTGATGTGCTGAGAACGACAGTTGGGACAACTACACCTTTTAAAATACTTTTTTGTTTCTTGAAATTATTTGACGTGTTTCACGTAACTATTACTACATCTATCGGAAGTGCTAGTATAAAAGATACGTTGACCGAATGTCTTTATATTTCAGGTAATTTGGACAGACATCACTACGAAACATTCAAAGATTTTGGCAACGATACCTTCCATCTCCACCTTGATAACGGGCGATCGTAAGTACACGATGTTTGAATCCCTGATACATATTCTTAACCATTTATTGATGACCTAAATAACTATTTCAACCCGATTTTTGTATAAAGATTATAACTTATATGCATGCAGATACAAACATTCATCGGAGCGTAATATTCACGGGCTTATCTACATACAGAATATATTCAGCATGGTGCCGTTCATCAAGTGGTCGTGTTTAAGATAAGAATTTAATTTGGCATCAATGTAGTCAAGCTTTCATATTTGTTTTGCAGTATGTATTAAGGGGGTAATGTGCCAAGGTGATAGATAGTTGTATATACCAAAAGAGGTCAAAATATCTCATTTAGCAAACTTTATTAGGCTCCACAACAAAATATATAAAATGAATATATTAGCTTGAGTTACCTTACCGTAAACCGTTTGAGTTTGACATTGATAGTTTA
This sequence comes from Mimachlamys varia, assembly GCA_947623455.1. NCBI lineage: Eukaryota > Metazoa > Mollusca > Bivalvia > Pectinida > Pectinidae > Mimachlamys > Mimachlamys varia. The sequence goes on from OX392527.1 coordinate 54,208,957, forward strand.
TTATCCCATATTCTATAAAATTTATTTTTATTGTTATGACTTATGAAAGATGACGTAAGACACACATATGCTGCACCTTTTAGATTTAGTAATAGATACAGTATGCCAAAAAATGACTTAAACTGCATCACACAGCTGTTCCCCTTCCAGGACTTTTCAGTGATGCTTGGGGCCAAAAGATGGGAATGGAAAATTTCTAAACTAAAAGCAATCCTTTTAATATTTCAATAACAAAGAAAGGATTCCATTTAGTACGAAATAAAGATAATTTAAAACTTAAGTTAATCAAACTATTTAGTTGGATACGTACATTATTGAAAGTTAAGTTAATCCAAATCGTTTGTTGGATAATGACATTTTTCACATGTCTAGATGCATTGCAATTCACACCATGCCGTGTGTTAGATCGGATAGGAGTACCGACATGTTCATGTGTTTCATGTGGCGGTTTGAAAAACATTCACTCACCTTAAAATATATCATTAATAAAACCTATTTATGAAATGATTTAACAATTAAATATTTAACGTATTCAGTTCAGTATCCATTGAATGCATCAGGAAGAACATAAGCAAAGTACTTCCTACCAATATTACAGAGTTTAATATCTGTACGCATGGCTTGGAATGTAGCAGGACTCTTTATAACTAAAACTGTACCAACTGTCGCTAAACTGTAAATGACTTATACTGATGGAGTAGATTGATAACACTTGTGTGTATGTATGAAGTGTGTAGACTATACACTTCAAAAAGCAGCTGTTCTGAAACCTTTCAACACTAGAAATCATGATGTACTTCTTCACATCAATGTTTGGTAGAGTCTTCTCAAGTAACATAGAGATAGGGTTGGGAATAGCTAACGTAGTAACATAGGGGTTAGGTAGGGAATGTGTAACGTAGTAACATAGGGGTTAGGTAGGGAATGTGTAACATAGTAACATAGGGGTTAGGTAGGGAATGTGTGACGTAGTAACATAGGGGTTAGGTAGGGAATGTGTAACATAGTAACATAGGGGTTAGGTAGGGAATGTGTAACGTAGTAACATAGGGGTTAGGTAGGGGATGTGTAACGTAGTAACATAGGGGTTAGGTAGGAGATGTGTAACATAGTAACATAGGGGTTAGGTAGGAAATGTGTAACGTAGTAACATAGGGGTTAGGTAGGGGATGTGTAACATAGTAACATAGGGGTTAGGTAGGGGATGTGTAACATAGTAACATAGGGGTTAGGTAGGGGATGTTTAACATAGTAACATAGGGGTTAGGTAGGGAATGTGTGACGTAGTAACATAGGGGTTAGGTAGGGGATGTTTAACATAGTAACATAGGGGTTAGGTAGGGAGTGTGTGACATAGTAACATAGGGGTAAGGTAGGGAATGTGTAACATAGTAACATAGGGGTTAGGTAGGGAATGTGTAACATAGTAACATAGGGGTTAGGTAGGGAATATGTGACGTAGTAACATAGGGGTAGGGTTGGGAATGTGTAACATAGTAACATAGGGGTTAGGTAGGGAATGTGTAACATAGTAACATAGGGGTTAGGTAGGGAATGTGTAACATAGTAACATAGGGGTTAGGTAGGGAATGTGTAACATAGTAACATAGGGGTTAGGTAGGGAATGTGTGACGTAGTAACATAGGAGTTAGGTAGGGAATGTGTAACGTAGTAACATAGGGGTTAGGTAGGGAATGTGTAACATAGTAACATTGGAGTTAGGTAGGGAATGTGTGACATAGTAACATAGGGGTTAGGTAGGGAATGTGTAACATAGTAACATAGGGGTTAGGTAGGGAGTGTGTAACGTAGTAACATAGGGGCTAGGTAGGGGATGTGTAACGTAGTAACATAGGGGTTAGGTAGGGAATGTGTAACGTAGTAACATAGGGGTTAGGTAGGGAATGTGTAACATAGTAACATAGGGGTTAGGTAGGGGATGTGTAACATAGTAACATAGGGGTTAGGTAGGGAATGTGTAACGTAGTAACATAGGGGTTAGGTAGGGGATGTGTAACGTAGTAACATAGGGGTTAGGTAGGGAATGTGTAACGTAGTAACATAGGGGTTAGGTAGGGAATGTGTAACGTAGTAACATAGGGGTTAGGTAGGGAATGTGTAACATAGTAACATAGGGGTTAGGTAGGGGATGTGTAACATAGTAACATAGGGGTTAGGTAGGGAATGTGTAACATAGTAACATAGGGGTTAGGTAGGAAATGTGTAACGTAGTAACATAGGGGTTAGGTAGGGGATGTGTAACGTAGTAACATAGAGGTTAGGTAGGGAATGTGTAACATAGTAACATAGGGGTTAGGTAGGGAATGTGTAACATAGTAACATAGAGGTTAGGTAGGGAATGTGTAACATAGTAACATAGGGGTTAGGTAGGGAATGTGTAACATAGTAACATAAGGGTTTGGTAGGGAATGTGTGACATAGTAACATAGGGGTTAGGTAGGGGATGTGTAACGTAGTAACATAGAGGTTAGGTAGGGAATGTGTAACATAGTAACATAAGGGTTAGGTAGGGAATGTGTGACATAGTAACATAGGGGTTAGGTAGGGAATGTGTAACATAGTAACATAGGGGTTAGGTAGGGAATGTGTAACATAGTAACATAGGGGTTAGGTAGGGAATGTGTGACATAGTAACCTAGGGGTTAGGTAGGGAATGTGTAACATAGTAACATAGGGGTTAGGTAGGGAATGTGTGACGTAGTAACATAGGGGTTAGGTAGGGAATGTGTAAAATAGTAACATAGGGGTTAGGTAGGAAATGTGTAACGTAGTAACATAGGGGTTAGGTAGGGGATGTGTAACGTAGTAACATAGGGGTTAGGTAGGGAATGTGTAACATAGTAACATAGGGGTTAGGTAGGGAATGTGTAACATAGTAACATAGGGGTTAGGTAGGGAATGTGTGACATAGTAACATAGGGGTTAGGTAGGGGATGTGTAACGTAGTAACATAGAGGTTAGGTAGGGAATGTGTAACATAGTAACATAAGGGTTAGGTAGAGAATGTGTGACATAGTAACATAGGGGTTAGGTAGGGAATGTGTAACATAGTAACATAGAGGTTAGGTAGGGAATGTGTAACATAGTAACATAGGGGTTAGGTAGGGAATGTGTGACATAGTAACCTAGGAGTTAGGTAGGGAATGTGTTACATAGTAACATAGGGGTTAGGTAGGGAATGTGTAACGTAGTAACATAGGGGTTAGGTAGGGAATGTGTAACATAGTAACATAGGGGTAAGGTAGGAAATGTGTAACGTAGTAACATAGGGGTTAGGTAGGGGATGTGTAACGTAGTAACATAGGGGTTAGGTAGGGAATGTGTAACATAGTAACATAGGGGTTAGGTAGGGGATGTTTAACATAGTAACATAGGGGTTAGGTAGGGAATGTGTGACGTAGTAACAAAGGGGTTAGGTAGGGGATGTTTAACATAGTAACATAGGGGTTAGGTAGGGAATGTGTAACATAGTAACATAGGGGCTAGGTAGGGGATGTTTAACATAGTAACATAGGGGCTAGGTAGGGGATGTTTAACATAGTAACATAGGGGCTAGGTAGGTGATGTGTAACATAGTAACATAGGGGCTAGGTAGGGGATGTTTAACATAGTAACATAGGGGTTAGGTAGGGAATGTGTAACATAGTAACATAGGGGTTAGGTAGGGAATGGTGACGTAGTAACATAGGGGTTAGGTAGGTGATGTGTAACATAGTAACATAGGGGTTAGGTAGGGAATGTGTGACGTAGTAACATAGGGGTTAGGTAGGGGATGTTTAACATAGTAACATAGGGGTTAGGTAGGGAATGTGTAACATAGTAACAAAGGGGCTAGGTAGGGGATGTTTAACATAGTAACATAGGGGCTAGGTAGGTGATGTGTAACATAGTAACATAGGGGCTAGGTAGGTGATGTGTAACATAGTAACATAGGGGTTAGGTAGGGAATGGTGACGTAGTAACATAGGGGTAAGGTAGGTGATGTGTAACATAGTAACATAGGGGCTAGGTAGGGGATGTTTAACATAGTAACATAGGGGCTAGGTAGGTGATGTGTAACATAGTAACATAGGGGTTAGGTAGGAATGTGTAACATAGTAACATAGGGGTTAGGTAGGGAATGTGTAACATAGTAACATAGGGGTTAGGTAGGGATTGTGTGACGTAGTAGCATAGGGGTTAGGTAGGGAATGTGTAACGTAGTAACATAGGGGTTAGGTAGGGAATGTGTGACGTAGTAACATAGGGGTTAGGTAGGGAATGTGTAACATAGTAACATAGGGGTTAGGTAGGGGATGTGTAATGTAGTAACATGGGGTTTAGGTAGGGAACGTGTAACATAGTAACATAGGGGTTAGGTAGGTAATGTGTAACATAGTAACATAGGGGTTAGGTAAGGAATGTATGTCGTTGTAACATAGGGGTTAGGTAGGGGATGTGTGACGTAGTTACGTATATTTCACTGGCGAATTTAGGTTTAATCATAAAGTTAAAAACTTGCATAGACCCATCAATATCGGAGAATCGCCTTATCAATCGTGTTATGTCCGCCATCCGATATAATGACATGACTTGATCAATTAGTGTCACAAGTGATCACTTTTTGAATGAATTCCACTTCGTGATCCAGCTTTGACTTTTAATACCAAAAATCGTTAAAATTCTTTTGAAATCCTATTTATCTAGTAATTAAAGGGTACAGACGAATCTATGTGTTTGCAGGAATAGTGCACTGAGTATACGTTATGTTGTGATATAATAGTATGCACATTATTTATTATTACAATATGGTTTTGTTTGAAAATGAATGTCAGAAATATGCAATAGGCCTACATTTCGTTAATTTATTGCTGTATATATATTTTAGAAATCCAATGTGTTAATTAAAGGGAATGTTAGTAATGTCTGCAGGAATAGTGCACTTAGTATACATTATGTCGTAATATAATAGTATGGACAAATTATTTCGAAAATTATATAATACGTTGACCATCCTACTTCAGATATCTGCTACCATCCATTACCTATAGCGTGGCTTTTGTTTACAGTGGTGGAAGAGTTTGGGGTGCAGCTCCAAACGATTCGATAAACGCTTACACTGTAAGGTATTTTTGAGCTGTACATAGTGAAAACTTATAATATCTAAATCTGTTGGAGATTAATGTGTTTTCAATGTGTCCCAGCCCAACACACTACACTCAATGTTTCCCAGCCCAACACCCTACACTCAATGTTTCCCAGCCCAACACACTACACTCAATGTGTCCCAGCCCAACACCCTACACCCAATGTGTCCCAGCCCAACACCCTACACCCAATGTGTCCCAGCCCAACACCCTACACTCAATGTGTCCCAGCCCAACACCCTACATTCAATGTGTCCCAGCCCAATACCTTACACTCAATGTGTTCCAGCCCAACACACTACACTCAATGTGTCCCAGCCCAACACCCTACACTCAATGTGTCCCAGCCCAACACACTACACTCAATGTGTCCCAGCCCAACACCCTAAACTCAATGTGTTCCAGCCCAACACACTACACTCAATGTGTCCCAGCCCAACACACTGCACTCAATGTGTTCCAGCCCAACACACTACACTCAATGTGTTCCAGCCCAACACACTACACTCAATGTTCCCCAGCCAAACACACTACACTCAATGTGTCCCAGCCCAACACACTACACTCAATGTGTCCCAGCCCAACACCCTACACCCAATGTGTCCCAGCCCAACACACTACACTCAATGTGTCCCAGCCCAACACACTACACTCAATGTGTCCCAGCCCAACACACTACACTCAATGTTTCCCAGCCCAACACCATACACTCAATGTGTCCCAGCCCAACACACTACACTCAATGTTTCCCAGCCCAACACACTACACTCAATGTTTCCCAGCCCAACACACTACACTCAATGTTCCCCAGCCCAACACACTACACTCAATGTGTCCCAGCCCAACACCCTACACTCAATGTGTCCCAGCCCAACACCCTACACCCAATGTGTCCCAGCCCAACACCCTACACTCAATGTGTCGCAGCCCAACACACTACACTCAATGTTTCCCAGCCAAACACCCTACACTCAATGTGTTCCAGCCCCAACACACTACACTCAATGTGTCGCAGCCCAACACCCTACACTCAATGTGTCCAAGCCCAACACCCTACACTCAATTTGTCCCAGCCCAACACACCACACTGAATTTGTCCCAGCCAAAAATCCCACACTCAATGTGGTGTGAAAAGGTCTCATTACAAGCCACGTACACTCGCTCCGTACGTCTGCTTCCTCTATCAAACAGACATTATCAGTTAGATATTTTTCCTGTAGCTTTGCGGGCGGCAGGATTCAGTTTCATAGTTCAAAGAGTGCAATTTGTTTGCGTACGAAGCTTTTACGTAACCATCATGAGTAAGCTCCCTTGGCATCACTTGCATGTATCATAACAGAAAGAAATGTTCAATTAGAGATGCTATATTGACAAATCAATGTAGTTAACAATTATACTAAAAAAATAGTACCGTCTCCTCAACAAATGGAGAAATAGATATTTTGGAATATCCATTTTTGACTAAAGCTTTATATTTGTAACTGCAGGTTTGGAAAATGGCGACAGGACGATATGAGCATCCTTGCCCCGGTGTTCCAGTGCTGCAAGATCAGGTACTCAACTTTCATGAAACTCGCAAAATTCTACATAGGGCCAGATAAACTTTCAGCATTGATGAAAACAGCCACGTCAAGTGACAGACTATTCCCCGTACTCATCGAGAACCATCTGATAGCGCTTGACAGACGTGTCATTAAAATTCTGAAAGAGATTTACATATGTATACAAAATGGAAATGACATCAGTGATGTGATAGAAGACGATCACTTCTGATGACAATATTAGGGGAATTTTAACAAGCATGTGGCGGGATTTATTAATTTTTGATTGACACAAGAAGGTACTATGCATAATAAATATGCAGTGTTCTGACGGGACAGGCGGAGTTATGTTCGTTGTGGAATGTGGCAGCATGGAATCGGTTCAACATTACCTGTTGCTAGGTTGTTGTTAAGTTATTCCATTTAATTTGGGGAGCTGAAATGTCGCGAATGTTGAACTCCTAACCGGGCGTTTAACTTATAACAATATGTTATATGACAGAAAGGTGCTAGTTGGCGTATGTGACGGTGCTAATGGTCGCATAGGGCGGAGCTAATGGTCGAATAGGGTAGAGCTAATGGTCGCATAGGGTGGATCTAATGGTCGCATAGGTCGGAGCTAATGGTCGCATAGGGTGGAGCTAATGGTCACATAGGGTGGATCTAATGGTCGCATAGGGTGGAGCATGTAATCCTACAGGATACAGCTACAGTAAACATGGCTGGCAGAGTTGGTGATATTGAAAGGTGAAAGAGTGACACTGGGATGAGTTCTTCCAAGTCAAAGTTAGTGAACTTACGTGTCTAACCTAAAGGAGAGAAATATCTGACATGGCAGAACAAACGTCCTTGGCCTTCATGACAGAAGTGATTATGGGTATAAGGCGACAGTGCTATGTTACGTAACTAGGCGGAGCTAGTGGTCTCGCAAGACCAGTTATCTGGCCTATAATAATAAGGCGGGCACTAGTACAGGCCAAATCTAAACTAAATACATTTTAACAAATCTAGGGGAGGGAAGCTTTGGACAATGATGTTAGAGTACATGTCTTTGGTTGGAATTCAGCTGCTGAATCATGTTGATATTTCATTTCATGAGAATGTTGATCACTCATAATGAAAAGTAAGTGAATGATCACAATACGTACCATTCTGTCTGATGCATTCCAGCTTTTATTAGATACATGTATATGACATTTCCCCGCACGAATGTGTGATCCCCAATCATTCATCCATCGGATCTTCATGCTTACCTTGACAATACACAGTGATGTGACCAATAGATCCACATATATTCGTTGTTTTGTCTACTATGTAAAATATTGTATTATTATGACACAAATTATATAAATCATTTCAATCAATTTGAAGTTCTTATCGTTATTTTCCGTCGGTTTTTTTTCTACGGGGAAATGATGCCAACATATTAAGACCAACAATATATCCTTCTTAATTTAGATTCTTGGTTTTGATAATGTAAATGGGATTTCCATGTTCTTGCCATTCTTGATCATTGCACCTGTCGAGTTGTTTTAGGAAAAATAAAAAGGAGACTGATACAAACTGTATTTGAAAGCATTCTGTCATTACGGCTATTACAAATAAGCGATATAAGTCCAGCGCTTCCATGCATCCTTATAATTAATATTCTAGAGTTAAAGCAGTTTAAACATGGAAAACAAACTAGACGTAGGGTGAGACAACGACAGTGTGCAAACATGAATTTTTAATATAAGTTATTCGGTTTTCTTCATAACCGAAAATGTAATTTGAGGAAACTGGTATAAGCGTATAGTTTAAACTTTGTTTCATTCACAATTCTTTACAAGTAATACATGCTACAAGCATAATATTGACAAAATGAATTGGAGACAGAAAAAAGTGTTAATACACTTCTAAGCGTTGGCTATTTCGGTTGAAATATGCCATTCACAAGAAAAAATGAAAATACAGATTAAATTGATGCTCTTTGTGGCACAATACGATGTTTCTTTGTGTGTTTTGATGAAATATATATATATTTCTATAGAAACAGTTGGTGGGTGTAATGCAAGTGCCTTACGTACATATAATGTTGATGCTGTTTTTTTAATTGTGTGACACACATTGATATAATATGTAGTATTTGATTCTGTGCTATAGACTTGTGATGTAAGTTGCACACAATGACTCTATTTTATCATATTATTATTATTTATTTATTTTTTCTCAGTTCATATAGACACTAAACATTTGAGACAGAATGTTGGCAATATTGAACGAAGTGTTCGGGATACCGATTTAACATCATTATCTTTGTGTTTGTTTACTCCTTAGAATAGGACTTGTTTAATAAACCGAACTGATATTTAATGTTTTTAACAAACCGAACTGATATTAACAGGTAATATTTTGATGTAGAAGACAACAAGTTAGATCAGTTTCATCCGAATAAAGGAGTTGGTTTCGGAATAAAAATGTTCTGAAATTTACATTTTATATGTTTATCGAAGGCCGCATGTACTTACAAATAAGAGTATAATGCCACGTTAATGCTGTTCTACATTCCAAAGCGACCAATACAAAGATAAGGCTAACAGCTGTCTCTTAAACATAAAACAATATTTAGTGCTTATATTCCATATCAAAACGTCATTTTATACGAAGTGTCTATTTACCAAATCTTAGTTGTTAGTATTTGATACGAAGTGTCTATTTACCAGATCTAAGGTGTTAGTATTTGATACGAAGTGTCTATTTACCAGATCTAAGGTGTTGGTATTTGATACGAAGTGTCTATTTACCAGATCTTAGTTGTTGGTATTTGATACGAAGTGTCTATTTACCAGATCTTAGTTGTTGGTATTTGATACGAAGTGTCTATTTACCAGATCTTAGGTGTTGGTATTTGATACGAAGTGTCTATTTACCAGATCTTAGGTGTTGGTATTTGATACGAAGTGTCTATTTACCAGATCTTAGTTGTTGGTATTTGATACGAAGTGTCTATTTACCAGATCTTAGTTGTTGGTATTTGATACGAAGTGTCTATTTACCAGATCTTAGTTGTTGCTGTTTTATTCGAAGTGTCTATTTACCAGATCTTAAGGTGTTGGTATTTGATACGAAGTGTCTATTTACCAGATCTTAGTTGTTGGTATTTGATACGAAGTGTCTATTTACCAGATCTTAAGGTGTTGGTATTTGATACGAAGTGTCTATTTACCAGATCTTAGTTGTTGGTATTTGATACGAAGTGTCTATTTACCAGATCTTAGTTGTTGGTATTTGATACGAAGTGTCTATTTACCAGATCTTAGTTGTTGGTATTTGATACGAAGTGTCTATTTACCAGATCTAAGGTGTTGGTATTTGATACGAAGTGTCTATTTACCAGATCTAAGGTGTTGGTATTTGATACGAAGTGTCTATTTACCAGATCTTAGTTGTTGGTATTTGATACGAAGTGTCTATTTACCAGATCTAAGGTGTTGGTATTTGATACGAAGTGTCTATTTACCAGATCTAAGGTGTTGGTATTTGATACGAAGTGTCTATTTACCAGATCTAAGGTGTTGGTATTCTAACTTGTATACACAATTTGTCAATGTAAAATGATGATTTATTTTCTATTTTCCACGTGTTCAAACATTACGTATAGTTTTTAAAAAAGAGATACTCGAAATTGTTTTACTTGTTATCAAACCCATTATTGTGCTATCATAAACATGACGTACAGTTTACTGCAGTTTTAAACAGAACAAGGTGTTTGTAGATAAACATGTGTGAGCATAATTATGTCAAAAAGAAAACTGTGTTCTTGGAATCTCCAATATTAAAGTTATTCTGTTGTTGAGATACAATTATTGTGCTTATCGTTGACTTGGCAGTCTTGGTGTTTATAATCATTAAGTCATTATACGCTGAATTTTCTTCAGTGAAATTTCTTTGTGATGTGTTTACCTTAAACACTGTATAACAGAACCCCCTGTATCATAAACGTTCAAATCTTACATTCCAGATATTGTTCACTTTGATATTCCATGCATGTTTATTTCCTGTTTCCAATTCAAAGAGAACAAAATGCTTAACAAAAGTGGTCATACTTTAATACCATATATGTTAACTTCTAATTAGGCCAATCAACCAATCATATAATGTCAGGCACAGGTGTCACGGATTTTCACCTTCATTGCGATTATCGGAAATAGATATTTAGAGTTTGTTGAAATTAGATATTTATTCAGAACAATATTATCATATATTATCATTAACTCTTCTAGTCTACTTTAGTGTTTTCATATTGAAGTAATTACAATAAGTAGATAATTATGTTACATCATACCCAAGTCATTTCGACCGGGAAATTAAGACATGTCATTGAATCTTATTTTCGTACTGTATAGAGATGATGAACACATATTTTCTAAACTTAACGTGGTGTTTTCAAAAATACCATAATATTATGTTGACTAAATCGAGGTATTTGGTTTGGTCGAATTATCTCGACATCGTCAGGCATAATATATAAATTGTTATGTGTGGTGGGTAAAGAATTTTGTGAGTAACCGAATTATGGCGGTGAGTATGACATTCTATTATTTTGGAATATCCGGTTGTAAATTATTGGAGTGTGTATATATATATTGTGTAACAAATAGAGAAGGGAAATTATTCTCGCTATTACAGATATAAAGTATTTTTGAAGTACACCTGTGGCTGATTCTTATTTTAATAATTAATGATTAAGCATTGCATACGATTTAACTCAAGTGTAAATGCTATATGAAAACAACCACTAAATGAATACTTCCATGTTTGTTTTGTGTACCCTTTCCATGAGTGTAAGGAAATTAATCGAACCAAACAATAGTTTCACTTTAGAATTAATGGAAAATATATGGGACTTACTGAGTAGCTTGCAAAACGTGACACAAGAACGTATAGTTTTAACTTGGGTTTGTACACAATGTATGTGATGGTGATGATATGTTAAGTAAACGGGTGAAATAAACCTAACGGCGATAAGGAGCTGTAAAAAAGTGTGTGTGGGTGAGGGTGTGTGGTTGTGTGATGTATAAACTATATCACGGACAAGTGTGTGTTTGTGCAGCATATGTGGAGTATGTGTGTGTGATATTATCAATCATGTCTATGTCAAACACAGTGCTATTGTCGAGAATTCCAATAAACTATAGTTTTCTTACCAGGTCTTCCTTCTTATGTTATTTTATTCAACATCGAAAAAGCATCCAGAATTAAATCTTTAACTGTTAATTCCTTGAATAAAATTTAATTAAATATTGCAAAGGCAAAAACTGTTATGAGTCCCATAACAGTTGCGGTTCAGAAATTTGTAATTGTTGCACAGTAACATTATTCAAAATAACTCTATATAGCATAATTGTTCTGTAGTAGGAGGGGTCAGGAGATGAGAGTTTGCCACCACAATTGACTTCGCGTTGTGTAATTTTAAATATGGTACAAAATGTACCGGACCGGGACATAAAACCGGTGGCGCCAACAGTCACCTTCTAAACCCACCTTCCGGTTCTTTTCCCTTTGGTTAGTCGAAGTGTTAGGAAATACAGTAAAAAGTTATACAAGTTTATTATGAATTAAGACAAGTTTGGTTTCATTTACAGAAACAACATAACAAAACAACCAAGTTCCAGCTAAATCAGATGTAAAGCCTGAAGTAATATAGAATGTAACAAGTACAGAAATGGTAACACAGTGTATACCAGGAAATCAGCCTTATCCAAATAATAAGTTACCAAGATTATGACAAGCTATACACAAGTACATGCCCGAGAAATCCTTTGAGAAGTTCCATGTTAACTCAATACACACACAATGCGTTGTAAATATGACCTACTTGACAGTTACTACGAAACTATAGAGTATATATCCCACCTGGTCCATGATTATAACTACCAGCCTACGAGACGGGCTAAACTTCCACCCTCCCTCTAGAAACAACACCGAATAAACACTAGTCTACACGTGCACAATGACTTCAACTTAACGTTAATTCCTACGCTAAGTTGTTCTGGTTTTAGAACATGTTCCTATGCTAAGCACTTCTCTTTTCAGAACATGTACACATGCATACGCCGCTCTGTTTTCAGAGTGTCAGCCATCTATTAGACCTAACATAAGCATGCATTATAAGCCGCTATGTTTTCAGAGTGTCAGCTATCTAATAAATAAATAAGAGAATACCGAAGCGTTAAAAAAATCATAATCCAAACTTAAAATCGATTAAACCAGGGGCAAAATATGAACAAAGGAAAGATTTACATGGAGACTCTTGTAAAAGTACAAGAGAATAAGACCGGGTGTTCCAGAAGAGTAAGCGTCTTCTGCTTCATCGACGACATCCGTCACGTAAATCTTTGTCACATCACACGTTAACAAAATCATAATCCAAACTTAAAATCGATTAAACCAGGGGCAAAATAAGAACAAAGGAAAGATTTACATGGAGACTCTTGTAAAAGTACAAGAGAATAAGACCAGGTGTTCCAGAAGAGTAAGCGTCTTCTGCTTCATCGACGACATCCGTCACGTAAATCTTTGTCATATCACACGTTAACAAAATCATAATCCAAACTTAAAATCGATTAAACCAGGGGCAAAATATGAACAAAGGAAAGATTTACATGGAGACTCTTGTAAAAGTACAAGAGAATAAGACCGGGTGTTCCAGAAGAGTAAGCGTCTTCTGCTTCATCGACGACATCCGTCACGTAAATCTTTGTCACATCACACGTTAACAAAATCATAATCCAAACTTAAAATCGATTAAACCAGGGGCAAAATATGAACAAAGGAAAGATTTACATGGAGACTCTTGTAAAAGTACAAGAGAATAAGACCGGGTGTTCCAGAAGAGTAAGCGTCTTCTGCTTCATCGACGACATCCGTCACGTAAATCTTTGTCACATCACACGTTAGCAAAATCATAATCCAAACTTAAAATCGATTAAACCAGGGTCAAAATAAGAACAAAGGAAAGATTTACATGGAGACTCTTGTAAAAGTACAAGAGAATAAGACCGGGTGTTCCAGAAGAGTAAGCGTCTTCTGCTTCATCGACGACATCCGTCACGTAAATCTTTGTCACATCACACGTTAACAAAATCATAATCCAAACTTAAAATCGATTAAACCAGGGGCAAAATATGAACAAAGGAAAGATTTACATGGAGACTCTTGTAAAAGTACAAGAGAATAAGACCAGGTGTTCCAGAAGAGTAAGCGTCTTCTGCTTCATCGACGACATCCGTCACGTAAATCTTTGTCACATCCATGTAAACATCAAGTTCTCAAAATGAGAACCGATTATCATTGTCAATCACAACAAGTAAACACACTAATGAGCATACTCAAAAACGTCCTTCTTCATATCACTTAAAGATACAGAATATTTCTCAATGAGACAAAGATGGCGACCATAACGATAGTTCTGATCTACCAGCATCTCTCGAATCATTGTGTTGTTAGTTTGTTTGTCAGCAGTCGACATCGATCACGAAAATCCCGATATTTAGAGCAAGCCCTTAAATATCGAATCAACTGCGACATGTAAACACCATATGTTGGAGAAGCAGGGTTGTTACTATCAAGAAATGGAAAGTTCACGATTGGACACGTTTATCGTATAGCTAACCATGCATAGCCGCTCCGGTTTCAGAACGTAGCCGTATCACTCAGCCAAGTCACTTTGTTTTCAAAGCGTTGGTAATGACCAAATCCCGGAAGGAAAGTGGCGAGTTTTCTCTCCCGTCTACGGCTTAAATAGTCCTGACCTTGACCCTTAGTGTAAATACCCGGAATAACATCCGTAATCTAAAAGACTCAGTGACTGGCTCCACCACCGCAGTCTCGACCAATGACAGCGCATTACACAAATTGTCCCCGGCTCATCTGGCAAGATGGCCGTCATAACAGATAAACTGAAAATACCCGGGCAGACATTCGTCAAACAAGGCAGAATATCCACCATAACCCCAAGGCTGTACCATCCCAGAGTACTACTATTTCGCGACTAATGGTTCACACACCTGGAAAGAGCCAACCCCACTACAGAGTCACATAACACTACAAATTCAATACGGAATCGAACGTCACTGTCCAAACCGCAGACGACAAAAATCCACCTATACCACATACCTCCCACCTTAAGATCAAAGTAATCACCAACAGTTTTAACTTTGTCTACAAAATTCTTATCCGAGTCACACAACGTAATCCTGTAATCTTGAAGGTATCCTATTCATTATCTGATATACAATTTCAATAGTGATCGCGTTGAATAATAAAGTGTTCACGAACACACCTGAAATAAAAAAAAAATGTCTTTCAAAAAATACATTTCACTGGCACAAACCGCAAACGAAAGTCTTTCCTAGTCCGAACGAACACACATCACAGTTCTTTCTTCCTTCACACGTACACGCGTCACATCCAAATGGAAGTGGGACATCTCCGGCTGGCCTCCACTCTGGCTGCATCGAGTTGGACAATCCTCCAGCGTCATGATCCCTCCAATGGTACGTCACCAATGGATGGCTCCTGGACCTCCTCTCACAGCGGCTACACTCAATGGTACGTCACCAATGGATGGCTCCTGGACCTCCTCTCACAGCGGCTACACTCAATGGTACGTCACCAATGGATGGCTCCTGGACCTCCTCTCACAGCGGCTACACTCATGCAACCTATTGTGGGGAGTGAAACCTGCTCCAGTGTGTTAGGTATCACACTGTCTACCTGGCAGGTCACACTATATTGGCAATTTTTATTCCATGAATTGGAATATCAACTTTAAACATTTTGAATCTTACTATAAGATTCTATCCGACACATAACAGACTGTCTATCAGCCAGAAACACTGCAATAAATGCCAGACACTGATAACTTGGCATTGTACTGAACTACTTCCTGTACCAAAGTAAACTACCTCCTGTGAGACATCAAACATCATTAGGTTGCACATGGCACTCTTTCATGTGGCAAAATATTTCTAATCTACCACTACAACTCCTATCCATGGATGCTAACTAATAAATACTATTTATGACATCAGGAATCACAATACCAAATGATTCACATTCAGAAAGTTCACCACCCAGGAAGTTCAATTCCTGTACTGTACTCTAAAACACAGTCATGAAGATACTTTCTGTCTCCATCTACCTGTATATCCTTATTTTCAACTTGCACCACTGCATATACTCTTCTAACACCTGTACTAAGTTCTGAACAAATATCTTTATCCACAAAGTTTAATTACCACCGAAACAATTAGCTTAGGGGATGGTCTTAATCATATAAGCATTTAGCACATAAAGTTCCTTTTCTCCAACTTAACTTTGTATCTCCATGAGAACAGCCTCAAGTTTC
The DNA here is from genome assembly GCA_947623455.1 of Mimachlamys varia. Classification (NCBI taxonomy): domain Eukaryota; kingdom Metazoa; phylum Mollusca; class Bivalvia; order Pectinida; family Pectinidae; genus Mimachlamys; species Mimachlamys varia. The sequence continues at coordinate 54,225,036 of OX392527.1, forward strand.
CAATTGAATCAACTAACCTTGACATTCACTTGTGTTCCGTGCTCCTCGGTAAACCTGGATACCACCATCATACTCATTTCAAGAATCTATTCCCAATATCCCATCCAAACCTCCAAAATTTGCCATGACGTAGGTTTGTCGAAAGGACGAGAGTCCCATCTTAAACGATGGCGGCCTGACCTTGACCTGACAGCTCAATCAAAATGTAAATCTAAAATAAAAGATATTTCAGCAAATGCTGATATGGTCCTACATTGTACAACACCCTTTCTACTGCTGACAAACCTCTATAAAGCTCTATCGGGTAAGGGCTATGCTTACTATCAATAGCAATGTATGATATAGGACCATAACAATTTTGCCAAATCATTAAAAAAATATCGGTAAAATGACATTAGAGTTAAGCAATGCACAGCTGTAATTATTTGTAGATCAAAACCAGCAACTACAGCAAATTGTTGTCACAAATGCATGAAAAAATTCATAGAATACCAAAGCGTCAATAAAACCATCATCCGAACTCAAAATCGATTAAACTAGAGGCAAAATACATGTAGGAACAAAGGAAAGATTTACATGGAGACTCTCGTAAAAGCACAAGAGGATAAGACCATGTGTTCTGGAATAGTCAGCGTCTTCTGCTTCATCGACGACACCAGCTATGTAAATCTTGGTCACATCCAAGTAAGTATTAATCCTCAAAATGAGATCCGAGTCATCATTGTCATTACAACAAGTAAGCACACTAATAGGCAAACTCAAAAACGTTCATCTTCATATCACACAAAGATACAGAATATTTCTCGATGAGATCATGATGGCGACCATAAAACTTGCCCATTGTCTTCATCAAAATGTAATTATATATCTGTATAATGAGTGAAATGCTTAGAAATAAAAATCACAAAACTGTTTCCTATCCGATCCTAAACTAATGTAGAAGGGTCAGGTGCGTAAAACCCCTTTAATTTATGAATTTAGAAGTAAAATTAAACTATTTTTGTATAATTTCAAATTAAAGGCCCAATATACGTAACTTTCGGCAAAACTTGAAGCAAAAATCAAGCCTTATAACTTTTTTATATTTATAGATTAAGTTAAGATTAACTGATATCAGCAATATCCAAGATAAATTCCTTCGCGGTCACCGGTACAGCAGCAGTTGAAACACGCTCTTTGTAAACACGCGTCCATTTCGAACCATCTTCTACCTTCGGTTTGTTGTTGAAGTGGGCCCCACCTGAATTATTTTCAATTCTTTGGATTTTTTTGTCAAGAGTTTCTTGTCAGTTACCGCTCAGGTTTACTTCGTTTTAGGCTTATTTTTGCATGGTTATCAACTGGATTTTTTCAGAATTTTTCAGAATCACGAAAATTTCCCTGAAGTTACGTATATTGGGCCTTTAAGTACCGTGCCACTACTAAAATGATATTAACTGTGGCTATGGAGGCTACGAATAAACATTTGAATACTATATACCTGGACAAATCTATATAACAATATGACATAATTGAAAACCAGTACAATAGAATGAATAATCAAATAAAACACTGCTAAGTTCAGGTTTGTATCACACTGCAGCCTCATCTACCACGTCTAAGGCATCCGCGATATCCAGATGTTACGCTCGCCTCTCTGCATCCGTGGAATATATGTCATAGCAAAATCTAAAAGAATTTAAAAGAATATCGCGGTCGATTAACAGACGTTGAAGTCGGATGTCACTCCTTTGTAATCTTCAAAGGACAATGTATCAGCCAAGCGATTGATCAGTTTGTTTGTTTTTACCCGAGACCAGTCGTGCCTTCAATTTTACTAAGACATTATCCAGAGGTGTAGAAAGTGCATGTGACCCTAACCCCTGGATATCGAGTAGCAGTAAGTTTGGTAATACTTTTACCATTGGTACGGGACACTTAAGCTTTTAACAATATACTCTGCTTGAGCTTATGCTATAGGATGCGAAGAAATGTTGTTCTTTGGAAAAGGGACATACAACCGGTGCTGCCATTTCTGCGATCATAGCTAGTATTCTCCAATTTCAAGCACTACCCAACCACGTACTCATTTACAGCTGAGTAGACTGGAACAAGTAAAGTTTCTTGCTCAAGGATACAACACAACTGCTGTGACCGGAACTCGAACCCATAACCCTTCGTCCTACACCTAGACCACCGTGCCTCCAATTATATAAGATTATACAAAAAAGAAATGAGATACTCTTTTTTTTATTATATCCAAGATACATTAATGCAATGCAGTGTTTAATGATTCTTGTGCAGGTATGCGAGAGATCACGTGTGGCATACATGTAAGACATCCGACTGATGACCTCTGGGGACATACAAATTAATAAAAATTAGTGATAACTATCAAAATCCAAGATTGCCGCCTGTTGGCTATCTGACCATGCATTGTGATTAAAGTGCATTACCAGACTTCCAGTGAATATTATTTTCTATTGAAATAGTTTGGTGTTTGCGAGATTAGCTATGGTTTTACCTGTGTTTCTTTTGAAAATGGAACACTCGTGTATTCACAAATGCCTACCAACTCTTCCTAATAAATTGTTGGTTTGTTTACAGAGAGAATAAGTAGAAACTTCCCAAAACAGATAACAGGTACAAAATTATACCTTTCTATGGAATACCATATGGCATTTACAAAGGCACTCCTATGCTTGAAATCTAAAAATACATTTCAGATTTTGACTTTCAGTGATGCAAACTCACCTACCCTATGTAACAACAGACCGCTTCAGAGGGGTAGGTACATGTGTCAATGATTTTTTGGTATTTATAATCAATACTCAGGTAAAATATTGATAGCAGTACCTTTCAGACAAATGAATGAACAACTTGTTTTATTTTTATCATGATGCTAGTCCCACAAATGGCTCTGGATGTTTTTGAAAGGAAATAAATTTTGCCATTGGATTTGCTAATATTGGCAATGTATAGGTAAATTACGCAGATAATATGTCCTTGGATTGTAAAAATGCAAGGTAACCCGGGGTCCATTGCGGGTACAGTTTACATTTTCAATGGAATCTTGCATAACAACGTGTTTCAGTTTCGTTAAATACCCAATGCAGCACCTCATCAGCAAAACCTGTTTGGACGCCAGTATATGGTGTCTGCGGTCAAGCATGACGGTCTTACAATAGGATTCACTGATGAGAGTGTTGTCTCAATAGCCCTGGGCATACACGGTCAGGTGTGATTACCGTAGTCACTTCGTAAGAAGCCCTGGGTTTAGAGGAAAATAAATCTGGACAGAGATTTTATGTCAGAATTGTGGTAATGTACCTTAATTGACAAAAGAAAACACAAGAACATCGTGCGGCTCACGTTTCAGGGGAGATAACTCGTCCAAAATTAGCTACAATATTGTCAAAACCGAGTCCTTTCAACTTTGGAATTACTTCAAAAATTAGTATCAGTTATTCTTTGACTCCCGATTTCAAAGTCTGTCAACTTTTACTGTTACATGATCACGATATTCTGTTGGTGCACATAAAACTGTTGTCGCATCAACACGATGGCGCACACAGAGCCATCGATTAGAGAGCGAAGGTGTGATTGATATAGAAAATATACTGATACCCTGCAAATCAATGTTCGATACAAGTTACCAATGCAATGATATTATATATGCATACATACAGAAACCATTGTCGGCTAGACAATCTAATCCGTTTTTTATATATATTTTTTATTATTTTGTCACATTACATGAGTATAACAATCATCATCATCATCATCAAAAACATCAACAACATCGAAAACATAATCATAATCTTCAACATTATCTTCAATAACTAGACAATCTACCTTATTGGCTCTAAAAACCTTTTCTGTTTCGATGGGCCTTTCAGAACTAAAAACACTCCCAAGTCATCGCAGAAGATAGTATACCAAGGACATCCCCGCTTCAAGTGCATTATACATAAACATACAAAGTGAAAAGGAAATGGAGAGTGCTCAGACATGTTTTAATTAACATTTGTATGCGTCCATGATACATATACGGACAGAAGTACTCACACTACCCGATTAAGACAGCTACATCTACCCGGGCCATACAGCTACATCTATCTACCCGGGCCAGACAGCTACATCTACCCGGGCCATACAGCTACATCTACCCGGGCCATACAGCTACATCTACCCGGGCCATACAGCTACATCTATCTACCCGGGCAAGACAGCTACATCTACCCGGGCCATACAGCTACATCTACCCGGGCCATACAGCTACATCTTCCCGGGCAATACAGCTACATCTACCAAGACAAGACAGCTATATATATCCGGGCCATAGAGCTACATCTACCCGGGCCATACAGCTACATCTACCCGGGCCAGACAGCTTTATCTACCCGGGCCAGACAGCTACATCTATCCGGGCCATACAGCTACATCTACCAAGACAAGACAGCTATATCTATCCGGGCCATAGAGCTACATCTACCCGGGCCATACAGCTACATCTACCCGGGCCAGACAGCTTTATCTAACCGGGCCAGACAGCTACATCTATCTGGGCCATACAGCTACATCTACCCGGGCAATACAGCTACATCTACCCGGGCCATACAGCTACATCTACCCGGGACATACAGCTACATCTACCCGGGCCAGACAGCTACATCTACCCGGGACATACAGCTACATCTACCCGGGCCAGACAGCTACATCTACCCGGTACATACAGCTACATCTACCCGGCAAAACAGCTACATCTACCCGGGACATACAGCTACATCTATCCGGGCCATACAGCTACATCTACCCGGGACATACGGCTACATTTACCCGTGCCTGACAGCTACAACTACCCGGGACATACAGCTGCATCTGCCCGGGCAATACAGCTACATCTACCCGGGCCACTCAGATACATCTACCCGGGCAAAACAGCTACATCTACCCGGGCCAGACAGCAACATCTACCTGGACAGCTACATCTACCCGGGCCAGACAGCTACATCTATCCGGGCAATACAGCTACATCTACCCGGGACATACAGCTACATTTACCCGGGCAATACAGCTACATCTACCCGGGCCACATAGATACATCTACCCAGGCCATACAGCTACATCTACCCGAGCCATACAGCTACATCTACCCGAGCCATACAGCTACATCTACCCGAGCCATACAGCTACATCTACTCGGGCCAGACAGCTACATCTACCCAGGCCATACAGTTACATCTACCCGGGCCACACAGCTACATCTTCCCGGGCAAAACAGTTACATCTACCCGGGCCATACAGCTATATCTTCCCGGGCCAGACAGCTATATCTACCCGGGCCAAACAGCTACATCTACCCGGGCAGATACATCTACCCGGGCGGCTATACAGCTACATCTACCCGGGCCATACAGCTACATCTATCCAGGCCATACAACTATATCTTCCCAGGCAAAACAGTTACATCTACCCGGGCCATACAGCTACATCTACCAGGGCAATACAGCTACATCTACCCGGGCCATACAGCTACATCTACCCGGGCCAGACAGCTACATCTACCCGGGCGATACAGCTACATCTACCCGGGCCATACAGTTACATCTACTCGGGCCATACAGCTATCAGTACCCGGGCCATACAGCTACATCTACCCGGGCCAGACAGCTATATCTTCCCGGGCCATACAGCTACATCTACCCGGGCAATACAGCTACATCTATCCGGGCTTTACAGCTACATCTACCCGGGACATACAGCTACATCTTCCCGGTCAATACAGCTATATCTACCCGGGCCATCCAGCTACATCTATCTGGGCAATACAGCTACATCTACCCGGGCCATACAGCTACATCTACCCGGGTGATACAGCTACATCTACCCGGGCCATACAGCTACCACTACCCGGGCCATACAGCTACATCTACCCTGGCCATACAGCTACATCTACCTGGGCAAGACAGCTACATCTACCCAGGCCATACAGCTACATCTACCCGGGCCATACAGCTACATCTACCCGGGCCAAACAGCTACATCTACCCGGGCCAGACAGCTACATCTACCCGGGCAATACAGCTACATCTACCCGGTCAATATAGCTACATCTACCCGGGCCATACAGCTACATCTATCCGGGCAATACAGCTACATCTACCCGGATAAGACAGCTATTTCTATCCGGGCCATACAGCTACATCTACCCGGGCCAGACAGCTACATCTACCCGGTACATACAGCTACATCTACCCGGCAAAACAGCTATATCTACCTGGACAGCTACATCTACCCGGGCAATACAGGTACATCTACCCGGGCCAGACAGCTTCATCTACCCAGGCCATACAGCTACATCTACCCGGGCCATACAGCTACATCTTCCTGGGCCATACAGTTACATCTATCTTGGCAATACAGCTACATCTACCCGGGCCATACAGCTACATCTACCCGGGCCATACAGCTACATCTACCCAGGCCAGACAGCTACCTCTACCTGGACAAGACAGCTACATTTACCCGGGCCATACAGCTACATCTACCTGGGCCAGACAGCTACATCTACTCGGGCCATACAGCTACATTTATCAGGGCCATACAGCTACATCTTCCCGGGACATACAGCTATATCTACCCGGGCCAGACAGCTACATCTACCCGGGCCATACAGCTACATCTACCCGGTAATGTACCTGGTGTAGGTGTAGGTGTACATTGTTTGTCTGAGATCCTGTCAGCATGGTCACCTCGTCCCGCTGGTGTAGGTGTAGGTGTATATTGTTTGTCTGAGATCCTGTCAGCATGGTCACCTCGTCCCGCTGGTGTAGGTGTAGGTGTATATTGTTTGTCTGAGATCCTGTCAGCATGGTCACCTCGTCCCGCTGGTGTAGGTGTACATTGTTTGTCTTAGATCCTGTCAGCATGGTCACCTCGTCCCGCTGGTGTAGGTGTACATTGTTTGTCTTAGATCCTGTCAGCATGGTCAGCTTCGTTACCATGAAGCGTTGTGTTGGCTTCCTTGAGAATAACACTAATGTCCGGCGATCCATGGCTGTTGTCGGCTCATTCCCCGAACACCAACTCTGGTAACTTGAAAGAAATGTGTTTATATAGGAAATCCTTTGAAGTTTAAGTTATAGTCTGTTTCAACTAAGAATGTCAACTCATTTAATTTGTAGATATGATACTTAGTCAGAATTAAATGAAATTAACAATTTGGGAATATGCTCATGTATTACAGCTTTAAGGAATATAAAATGATCATTAAATATTATATCTTATATTCAATAAATGGAAAGTAATCATTAAATTACATTACTTGAAAAATAAATTTCCTTAATCGAATTATTTAAATCATATTGATAATAAAATAAAGTTTCTATTAATACATGTATGTCCGTATCTTAACTGAAAACCAGTAAATGAAAATGACATATAAAACACAATAACAGAAAATATCAAACTGATGTCACACAAATTAAGCACAATTCTGTACAAGTTTAACTTTTATATTCTGTGATATAAATAAGGCTTTTGACAGGGTTCGGCTTGTAGGTATTTGTATACATTTTACAAAAATGGTATAAAAAGGAAAATTATTTGAGTGGTTAAGAGCTTAATTAATTGATGGATACCAATCAAATACCTAATCAATATCTGCAAGAGTTACCCAAGGATCTGTTCTTTGGCCCTTTTTATTTCTATCATTTATTGATATAACAGCTGATGTAACTTCTTATATTAACTTGTTTGCAGTTGATACTTCTCTATATGTTATTGAAGATAGTGATGGTGACCTTACTATGCATGCTGACCTAACTAAATGATGATATTCCATGATCATCAATCCCTGCTTGGGCTAATCAATGAATGGCAAATTATTTTAAATCCAACTAAAACAGTAGCGTTAACTTTTACTCTAAGCTTTCTAGTCCTCACTCCTCTCTTTACTTTAATAACCATACTATTACACAACATGACTGCAACAAACATATTGTTTCTATATATGGGTGATCTTTTAGGCTAAATTAATTTAGATGTCTTTTCAATGGTGTAGTTGGTATGTCAGATGAAATAAATTCAACTATATACTTAATTATACTACCTCATACATGTATATATACATTGTATATAAAGCACCAAAACACTCTAGATGTATAATATAATTAATTCATATTTTAATAAGGTAGTTCTAAAAATGTAATTTATATAAATCATAATAAAGGTATGAGAGTGTTTGAGAAAGGGATCTTTCATTGATAAAACATTATACTGCTAAGTTTCTACTCCATCTTCATCAAAATAAAATTTGAATTGCCAATGTATATATAAAGGATACTGGTTATCTTTGTTGGGAAAGACTTAAATAGGCTCAGCCTGCTTTCTAATCATTTAATTGATACATTTGTGTACTATTTCTTTTTAGTACTGGTTTATATGTCTTGTATAAATGCTAAAATATTTTGAAATTAAATATATGACAACAATTTACACAAATCTGAAAGAAGGTATAAGTTTAATCAATATATAACAATAATTTACACAAATCTGAAACTTAAATACATATCAATAAATATATGATAATTTACACATACATATATCTGAAAGAAGGTGTAATAAAACATTAAAATGATGATTTTCTAAATGTGCAGCTATTTTATGCAGTACCTATTTAGCATTTTTTTGTTTGCAAATATCATTAGTTATTGAGTATCTGATTAGTTACCAGAAGTTGATTTACCTGTGTAATTTACCTGTACAACAATTCTGCTATAGACTATAACTCACTATCATCACAACTGATCACCTAAATAAACATGTTTGTATAAGCAGAGTTGGTGTTCGGGGAAGTCCCCCTGTTGTCGCTATTGCTCTCATTGCCATTCATTTCATTGGAACAACTGTTACTGCATACTTCCCAACTCTTACAAAAGAAAAGTGTGGACAATAAATCGCTTGTTGCCACAGTCCACTGCACACATAATCCCATAATCCCCTTTTCATGACCAATCAGGATTGTGTGGCGATGAAAGGGGCTGGACATGTGTGCCGTAGACTGTGACAACAAAGGATTAAATAAGAGCCATAATTGAAACAACAATAAATGCAAATAATACATATTTCAATATTTAACAGAAGATTTGGTGAAAGTTTCTGAAAGTAAAAAATGAGAAATTCTTAATAAGTATTAAGATTTAATTGATTGATTAATTAGTCAATTAATTAATTATGAATTAATTGGAATTAATTAATTGTTTCATTAAATCATTCATTCTTTATATTTAAAAGAAACACTTCCACATACCTGTTTTATTACTTTTGGTATTTTTTTACTGCTGCTAAAAAAAACTCTTTGAATATCTTTGTCTGACACAGGGACAGAAAAATCTGTTCTTTGGTATGCCTTCAAAGTACAGAGTTTTGGTACTTATATCCATAATATTTGGGTGACTTTGTGATGGTGCCAATGCAAAATTCCCCAAATCATCGTCCAGAAAAAAACACTTGCATCCATTGTGAAAGAAACACCCACACTGGTTATAGGGAACTTACCTGAGATCTTACCTGAGAACTTACCTGGGATTAATTAGTGCTCACTAACACATGTTGTATTTTCGAGTTGGGAAGCATGCAGTAAGTCAGTTATTGCATGACTTCTCGTCACTCGGGACTTATTACACCCTCGCTTCGCTCGGGTGTAATAAATCCCTTGTTACTCGAAAACCATGCAATAACTTATACTTATTACTGTCGGTCGCACTTCTTATGTTTCTGATTTTCTTTCAGTCTTTAACACCTGCGCGTCAGTCAACCGTGACGAAATTTCGGTCATCAAGGCTACAGTTGAGTGTAGACTAAAGGTTACATCCAAGTGCACTCCGTTTGGACTGCATATGAACTAGGAGGGCACTCCAGGTCCACTACGAGTCTACCTGGAGTCCTATTTTTAAAGACATGATTTTCAATTCTACTTGGGGTTCACATTCAAATTACATAAAACACTAAACACTTGAAAGTGTAACAGGAGATGAAAAATGCACGGCCAGACCGGCCAGGCCCCCTTACCAATTGAGCTATCTGGTCGCCGACGATTGACCCCGTCTAGATCCGCTACATTAATTCCTCCTTCCTTTAACAAAGTCTTCGACCCCGAAGACATCACCATTTACAACCCAGGTTCGGGTATCCCCTTGCTAAGTATGCACCTAGTACTTGAAACAAGGTTCGGTCACATGCACCAAATGTAACAGGAGAGGAAAAATGCACGGCCAGACCGGGATTCGAACCCGGGACGTTCCGAACTCTAGACAGACTCTCAACCAATTGAGCTATCTGGTTGCCGACGATTGACCCGGTCTAGATCCGCTACAAATGTCTACAAGGAATAAATATCTGGACCACTATTACATAACTTACATAACGTTAAAATTAAATATAATAGACTTCTGTTGTGAACACATTGAACCAATTAACCTACATGTATATAAAGATGTATAAAAGACAGTATAATATCAAGTTTTTATGAAAGTCAATTGCTTAATATAGTGGGATATGAAAAACAGTTTCAATGACAATCAGCTGACAATAGAAATCACATTCCATAGTTGTTAATGCAACGAAGATGTCAACATGTCTACTGCATAAACATTGCTACAAATGAGGCTAGGGAAAATACATCTTGTTTTTGAGGAACACACATAGAAATATATCAGGGCGATTTTTAAGCAATCGCCATGCATTACCAAGGGACGTCACTCTCCGCCCATAAAAGGTGTCCATGCATTGAAAAGTATAAAATTAAATGAAATGTTTGCGATGATCTTTTAAAAGCTCAATGTCTTGGCACGGACTTAGATTAGATCCAAGTCCGTGGTCTTGAGGATTTTTTTCCAGATTATAGATTTTAAATGAACATGCATGTATAATGCATGTTCATTTAAAATCTATCAAACTTTCAGCGTCTGCATGCGTTAACACTTAGATCATGAAGTGATAAGTACTACCTCAGTAGTTAGGTACAGTTAGACCACTCTGAGCTGCAGGATGGGACATATATAGTCTTTTCGCTTAGTATTTAGGTCTCACCGTGCACGTGGTGTAACGGTTATACCAGATATAGTGTTTACAATGGAAACGGAGTCACGTGATAGCGACAATGGTGACACGGACCTAGGAGGCTCTCCCAAAACTATGGTCTTTCTAATGAATTTGTAGAGTTTTAAGAGAGTATTTTTTCTCAAGGCTTACACTAAGGTGCATATTTGCTGAGTGTCTTTGAAAATCCAACAACTTTTGCTTCAGCTGTGTGTAATCACGATCAGAAAACTTCAAGCGACAGCGTCCATTGTAGTGAGTACTGTTTTCATTGTTACGTGGTACAATCCTGTAATAATGTGTTCGCATCTGTGCTATGGCCGATAAAAACTCTGTGACGCCCTGTCCTACATCAAAACGAAAAATTTGTGAATCGATCAGCCCAGATTCGTTAAATTTTGGATCCCCTTTTCCGATCCGTAGAAGATCTTCTCTGCTCGACATAAGTTTTGAGGGAACAAACATGGCCAACATCTCAAAAGATTCTAACCCATCCCAAACGCCACTAACGGTGCTGACTAACCAGGGTCAAACGATAAACCTTTCGCAACTTGTTCATGCCACCATTACAAGTCCTGTTTTTATCGCTGGACTTGTGCCCAGCCTAGCAACGGCCTTAGCACCTGCTACATGTATAAGTCAACAAATCAACTCAGCAATGGCTCCTTTCACTGATCAGTTTCAAAAGCTAACCGACTATGTAGCTACTGTTTCCAAAGAAAATGGCGTTTTATCTGCGAAAGTAAGTCAATTAGAAGAAACAGTCACCAGTCTTGAAACTTCTTTGGAAGATCTCGAACAGTACGGTAGACGCACTAGTTTGCGTTTCCACGGAGTACCTCTCCATGCAAATGAGAAACAACTCACCGATGAAAAGATAGTTGAAATATGTGCCAAGTTGGAAATCCAAATTTCGACCGAGGATATCAATAGGTCACATATAATAGGAGAAATCCGAGATGGAAAAGCCCAAATCATATGCAGATTTCGCAACTGGAAGCTGAAAAAACAAGATTTATCAATCCCGGACGAAGCTAAAAGCCATACAAACTGTTTCACTACGTGTATTTATTACAGAGGATCTTACCAATACCCACCAGAAAGTCATCCGTGTTCTAGCTATGGCTAAAAAGGACAGGAAAATCCATTCATTCTGGACAAATGACGGCCGAATATTCTACAAAACGACATATGACTCTGACAAAATTCTTGTGAAAAAGAATCAAGACATTGCCCATTTGGAACCGACTACGAATGATGACACCAATCAGATGAGATAACTTGATAGACATGATCAATACTTGTGTACCATGGTAAATGATTAGCTAAATGCAGCGAAATTGTGATGACATATGTACCCTAAATATATTATATCAAAAAAAAATTTTGTGATACATAGGAAATAGTATCATGTTTAACTGCATCCATATAACCATCACCCTTTGTTTAGAAATGTGCAATATTTACATAGTAAACAACTATATCCAGGTACATAACTATCACACTTCGTGTAAAAGCGTGTAATGTTTACATAGTAAACAACTATATCCAGGTACATAACTATCTCACTTTGTGTAAAAATGTGTAATGTTTACATAGTAAACAACTATATCCAGGTACATAACTATCACACTTCGTGTAAAAGTGTGTAATGTTTACATAGTAAACAACTATATCCAGGTACATAACTATCACACTTCGTGTACATAATAAACAACTATATCCAGGTACATAACTATCACACTTCGTGTAAAAGTGTGTAATGTTTACATAGTAAACAACTATATCCAGGTACATAACTCTCCCACTTTGTGTAATAATGTGTAATGTTTACATAGTAAACAACTATACCCAGGTACATAACTCTCACACTTTGTGTAAAAGTGTGTAATGTTTACATAGTAAACAACTATATCCAGGTACATAACTCTCTCACTTTGTGTAAAAGTGTGTAATGTTTACATAGTAAACAGCTATATCCAGGTACATAACTCTCTCACTTTGTGTAAAAGTGTGTAATGTTTACATAGTAAACAACTATATCCAGGTACATAACTCTCTCACTTTGTGTAATAATGTGCAATGTTTACATAGTAAACAACTATATCCAGGTACATAACTCTCTCACTTTGTGTAAAGTGTGTAATGTTTACATAGTAAACAATTATATCCTGGTACATAACCATCACACTTTGTACAGAAATGTGTAATGTTTACATAGAAATCAATTATATCCAGATTCAAAAACATCACACTGTATGTACACATGTGCAATGTTTACATAGTAAACAATTGTATCCAAGTAAATCATCATCACACTTTGTATACACATGTACAATGTTTACAAAGTAATCAATTTCACTTTGTATTGTTTACAAAGTGAAGTATTATATCCAGGTACAGTACCACCACACTTTGTACACATGTGTAATGTTTACAAAGTGAAGTACTCTATCCAGGTACATTACCACCACACTGTGTAATGTTAACAAAGTGAAGTACTATATCCAGGTACATTACCACCACACTGTGTATACAAGTGTAATGTTTATAGTGAATTAATATATCCAGGTACATTACCACCACACTGTGTACACAAGCGTAATGTTTATAGTGAATTAATATATCCAGGTACATTACCACCACACTGTGTACACATGTGTAATGTTTACAAAGTGAAGTACTCTATCCAGGTACATTACCACCACACTATGTACACACGTATAATGTTTACATAGTGAAGTACTCTATCCCGGTACATAACCACCACAATGTGTACACATGTGTAATGTTTACATAGTGAAGTAATACATCCAGGTACATTACCACCACACTGTGTACACATGTGTAATGTTTACAAAGTGAAGTACTCTATCCAGGTACATTACCACCACACTGTGTAATGTTAACAAAGTGAAGTACTATATCCAGGTACATTACCACCACACTGTGTATACAAGTGTAATGTTTATAGTGAATTAATATATCCAGGTACATTACCACCACACTGTGTACACAAGTGTAATGTTTATAGTGAATTAATATATCCAGGTACATTACCACCACACTGTGTACACAAGTGTAATGTTTATAGTGAATTAATATATCCAGGTACATTACCACCACACTGTGTACACATGTGTAATGTTTACAAAGTGAAGTACTCTATCCAGGTACATTACCACCACACTATGTACACACGTATAATGTTTACATAGTGAAGTACTCTATCCCGGTACATAACCACCACAATGTGTACACATGTGTAATGTTTACATAGTGAAGTAATACATCCAGGTACATTACCACCACACTGTGTACACATGTTTAATGTTTACAATGCAGTACTATATCCAGGTACATTACCACCACACTGTGTACACATGTGTAATGTTTACAATGCAGTACTATATCCAGGTAAATTACCACCACACTGTGTACACATGTGTAATGTTTACAACGTGAAGTACTATATCCAGGTAAATAACCACCACACTGTGTACACATGTGTAATGAATACAACGTGAAGTACTCTATCGAGGTACATTACTACCACTATGTGTACACATGTGTAATGTTTACATAGTGAAGTACTCTATGCACGATATGTGTATACTAGTGTGATATCCATGTACATGTATAACCAGCCATCTGTGTATGTACATATTGAAATAATTTTACTACTTAATTGACAGGTTAAAAAAGTGCCCCCTCCCTTTTTTTTCTTTTTTTAAAAAGAACTTGATAAAATAACTAAAACTACGTAAATACACCATTGTTTACCTGTAAAGTTAAACATCTTTTTTCCATACAAATTTGCCTTTGTATATATATATATCCTCGTACAGTATGTAGCTTTACCAGATGCTAGTTAAATATGTACCTATATTATACTGGGTTTTTTTTTTGTCTAGCTTACTGTCTCTCTTATAGTTGAATCCACTCAAAAACCTTGAACCAAATGATTGTTAGTACTTACTTATTGCCATTATGTTTTCTTGTTCATTCTGTCTCCTGCTTACTCTGACTTCTCTACCGTCTGCGCTCTCTTTACCTTTTCAACCTAGATTTACCTGTTCACGCGCTGTAAAGCAAATACTTCGTGCTGTAATGCCGCGTACGAGTTCGTCCGATCGTGCCTCGGTGACCTGTAGTGCATATGTTTTTGACAATGGGTAGTAGTTTAATGTGTTATAGGGCTGCGATTGGATTATATTATATAAAAGTATACGGTCTTTCTTTTAAAAAGGGATTTTTTACATTACGATATTAAGGACTACGTACAGGACAATTCAATATGGCGGAGGTGTTTTTACCAAAACTTGTTATTTTATTAAATACTGCAAAATATATGACCAAAATAGACTACAAAGTACATTTTGTGATGGAGAATCGATAACTTCAACCATTTTTTGGTACGTTTGGTGGTTTTTCTGATATTTTGTGTTATATGTCAAAAAACGCATGCACGTTTGCAGAATACTGCGAAAGATAATAAAAACAATGAATATCATTTTTTGTTACTTTAATAATAATAATAATATACAACATTTATATAGCGCTCTATATAATTTGTAAAATTACTCTAAAGCGCTTCACAACATGTAGATAATAATTTGATACTTACACTGCATAAATAAAGAAGTTATTACAATCTAAGCTAATGTGATAATATAAAAATTTGCATATAAATACGAACTACATCTACTGTAGATAAACAAATGTCAGTATATACATGACGTCTAAGTTGTCCCTAATATGCAGACGTGAAAAGGTACGTCTTCAGAAGTTTCTTGAATTTGGCCAGAGTATTTGTTTTTCGGATAGCGGATGGTAATCTATTCCACAACGTGGCCGACGAGTACACAGAATGATAGACGAGCCTTCGATTTTTGAATAAATCTCTCTTTCAATTGAAAACCGCAGAATAAGAGAATGTACTCGTCACATGAATGGCAATTTATGTACATTCTGAACGCCGCTCACATCTGGATCAAATTTTTAAAATTTCCATCGCCGATCGACAAATTTATGTGGCACGCCGCATAGCCAAAACAAAAATCTTACCGTATGCGGTTTGACGAGTTATGACATTTTGTCAGATCTCTTAAATCAAACATCTTCCCGTTGCATGTAGCGAAATATACTACCCTGTCCTCCATTTTGCACTATTTACTGTTTTAGATATTCATACGCCTGACTTAGAGGCATGGTGAAACATCGACAAAATTAACAATTAAATTGGTTTCAAGCATGCAGTAAAGGTAAATGTTACTTAGTATATCGTCACAAAGCAAAAACTGCCCATTCCCATCACGGTAAATTGTTTTTAGCGATTGCCAGTTTTACGTTTTTGGGCGAATGTATAGCACGTGAAAAGATGTCCTTCGGCACTTCCGGCAGTGTTTTTTTTAGGTAATTTAATGATTTTGAAAGAATTGTCAACAAACTTTAATTTGTGTTGTAAAAATTCTGATGGAATTCGTATATACAGTGTATAATACACTTCCGCGTGGATCGGACAGTATTAACTCACTGATTATACCGATTCGTTCTCGGCTTCGCACCTGTCAAACATCGCTAGCGTAAATTGTTGCCATCGTAAACATGTGTGGCAGATGAGGCACATGGGTATCAAAATACATTTCTCAAACTTAATTAGTAATTAGGTAATTGTATCGTAAATGTAAATTGCGTTATGTTGGTGTTATTATTTTTATTTTATACATTTATTTGACACGAAACTTACATTTACATGACAAATGACCTATTTAATATAAAATAATGCCCCCTATATTGCCCCCACGAGATACAGGTAACTACTTTTACCTGAACTGAAAACAGCATGCAATGGACGACATTTTTTAGAGGGGATACCTGTGTATTTCTCCCTGATACTCTGATTTTCAGACTAATATCAAAATTTTAACACTAGGTTATCATGCTATGAACATTGCAGTAGCTTTGTATTATTTTTTTGAGAAGTTTCAAATAACTATATGAAAAATATTTGCGCACTCCCATCTGCATATTATTTACTGAATATTTTTTTCCTGAGTACAGATTTTTTTAATTTTGGGGGCTGAACTGCATTTTATATCAATATTTAACATAATGGGATAAAGCTTATGCCATGTATTGGAAGGAAAGATTAAAATTTCAATATTACCATTTTCATCCAGGTAACAACCAATATGGCTGTACCTAGTCCTTAATGTCATCACTACTAGATGGGTGCAAGAAACTAGCGGAAATATATAATCCTTGTAACGTACTACTTGTACTAAGGTTATTGTCACTTCAAAGTTATTTTAACAACACCATGTATACAATTTTTGTTTTGATTTTATTACTTAAATGCATGGATGTGGAACCAATTCCTGGACCAAATAGTCATGAATTATCAATCTTTCATTTAAATATTCGAAGTTTTAGAAACAAAATAGATTATTTATCGGATGTTGCTAGCGACTATAACGTTATTTCACTAACCGAAACCCATCTTGATGAAAATATACTGACTAGTGATTTAGAATTACATGGTTTTAGCGAACCTTTTAGGGCCGACAGGAACTTTGCTGGTGGTGGGATTTTGGTTTTCGTATCGAATCAAATAAAGGCTACTAGACGTATAGATTTAGAATTTCCACATGGCGAGTTGATATGGATACAGCTAGATTTTCCACGTAGTTGTATTTTACTGTGTACTGTGTATAGACCTCCAAATGCCAATAGTTATTTTTGGGAAGGGTTTCGTTCGTCTATTGAAAAGGCAATTGATTCATCAACTAATATAGTTATAGTGGGTGATATAAATGTAGACATGCTTACTGTTTCTAGGCAACACGTTTTTTCTGATATTTTAACGAGTTTTAATCTGAAAAATGTTATTGATTCACCCACAAGGATAACCAATACTAGTGCAAGTCTTCTTGATCCGGTCATTATTTCAGAAAAGATTAAACATATTGAATCGTCAGTTTTACCCATTGATAGGAATATTAGTGATCATGAAGCATGCTTAGTATACATAGAAGTCGTAAGTAAGCTCAATTTATCTTATAAACGCGAAATATGGCGTTATAAACTAGCTGACTTTAACGAATTAAATAGGCTAATTGAGAATTATTCTTGGAATGAAATGTTTATAGAATCAGGGAGTGTTGATGAAGCATGTACACGTTTTACTGATACCTTTAATTCTATGATCTGTGCATGTATCCCCAAAAAGTTATTAATATAAGACCTAATGACAAGCCGTGGATGACGTCTGAACTGCGAAAATGTATAAGACTACGTGATAGGTTACATAATAAATGTAGAAGAAGTAAGCGTGATACTGATATAAGTTGTTTTAAGAGAGCTAGAAATCGGGTAAATAATATGCTAAAACATGTACGTGAATCTTTTTATGCTAATCTAGACTGTCTTATTGATAAGTTTGTAGTATCAGATCCGAAATCTTATTGGAAACTGTTGAGGCGATTAATTAAAACAAATGGTAAATCTAATGACATACCTCCTCTAGTTGATCCACATAGTGGTAGTACTATATATAACGATTCTGAAAAGGCTGATCTTTTAAACAATTATTTTTCTTCAATTACAGACTTAGATGATACAAATTTTACAGTTCCATCCCTTGATCCCAGAACAAATTCTTCCATGTCATCTATTAAAGTAGAACATTCAGAAATCAAAGACGTCTTGGAAACATTAAAATTAGGTAAAGCTCCCGGTATAGATGGTATTAGTAACCATATGTTACGATACACTGCGAAAACTATATCTAAACCTCTTCAAATATTATTCAATATGTCATTGTCTAAATGCTCGTTCCCTACCTTATGGAAACAGGCGATAGTTATGCCACTGTATAAAAAAGACGATAAGCATTTACCCTCAAATTATAGACCAATCTCTTTGCTGTCAGCTATAGGAAAAGTTTTTGAACGAGTAATTGTCAAACATATTCATAATCATTTTTTTAGATAACTCACTTTTCTTTTCAAGACAATCTGGATTTATGCCTAATCGTTCGACTGTTCACCAACTTATCGAAATCTATCATCATATCTGTTTAAATTTAGAGGGAAAAAAACATACTTGTACTATCATTTGTGACATATCAAAGGCCTTTGACAGAGTTTGGCATAAGGGTTTAATTGAAAAGCTTAAATCGTATGGTATTACAGGAAATTTATTGAAATGGATAACTAATTATCTTCAGGCCCGCGAACAGAAAGTTTTTATTGGGGAATCATTTTCGAATAGTCAGTTTTTAAAAGCAGGAGTACCACAGGGTTCAGTGCTAGGTCCACTGTTATTCTTAATTTTTATAAACGATATTTCTGAAAATTTAATCAGCGTATCTAGACTTTTTGCAGATGACACTTCCATGATATTTGGCTCTAAATCTTGTGTGGAAATTGAAAGGGTAATGAATCAGGATCTTCAATGTATAAACACATGGTCCAAGAAATGGTTGGTCACATTCAATTCCAAAAAAACAGATGTTCTTTTTATATCTAATACTTTAAAAACTCATAGTTTAGAGTTATTTTTTAACGATAGCATTTTAAATTTCTCTGAAAACCATAAGCACCTGGGGGTTACATTTAGCGCAAATGCTAAGTGGGGTGATCATGTTGAAAATATCTATAAAAGTGCTTCAAAAAGAATAAATGCCTTAAGGCAGTTAAAATTTCTGGTGAATAGGAAAGTTTTGAGTAAAATTTATACATGTTTCATTCTACCTATAATGGAATATGCATGTGAGCTTTGGAGTGGTTGTTCCAAATTCCATATTGACCTGCTAGAAAAACTACAATTGGAAGTTGCCAGAGTAGTAACTGGGCTACCAGCATATGCAACTATTCAATCTCTATATTATGAAACAGGATGGGATACTTTAAAAATCAGGAGAGAACGTAGAAATCTTACTTTATTTTATAAAATGCACAACAAGTTAACTCCGTCTTATCTTTATACATTACTTCCAAGTCTAGTAGGTGAGAGAACCCCATATCCTCTCAGAAATGATAATAACTATTCTACCCAAAACTATAATTTAACTAATACTAGATTATCTTTTTTACCCGCAACCACAGAAATCTGGAACAACCTCTCCGAAGCTACTAGAAATCAGCCAACAGTCGGTAGATTTAAAACTGACATAACTCCGGAAAAACATATGCCTCCGTGTTTTTTTAATTACGGACCGCGTCGCCTTAATATTTTACTGACCAAACTTAAACATAACTGTAGTACACTTCATTATGATCTTTATCGTGTGAACCTAGCAGAATCTCCTTCTTGTACTTGCGGTGATCCCTGTGAAAACTCTTATCACTTCTTTTTCCAATGTCCAAATTACAGCAATATAAGAGATACAATGTTTAACAATTTGATTCCATATCACCAGTGAACCTAGATTTACTTCTGTCTGGCAATATAGACTTAACAAATGAAGATAATGAGCGGATATTTCAAATTGTGCAGACTTTTATTCGATCAAGTGACCGTTTTTAAATAAAATTCTCGTGTAAACAGGTAAATCAAACTAATCTCTCTCTCTCTCTCCCCCCCCCCCCTCTCTCTCTCTCTCTCTCTCTCTCTCTCTCTCACACACACACACTGTCTTATGTTTATAGTTAAAGTGTTTACTGGTTCAGTAAAACAATATTTATTTTGTACATTTATCTGCATGGTACATCGATAAGATACCTTGAAGGAACAGGAGTGACCAGAGAAAGGATTTTCAGGAAAGTGCATTAAATGGACAATAGAACAGACAACATGAAGGGAATATGTAGCTAGTGCGTACCATGCAGCCTAAAACATATATATATATTTCAATTTATTTATACTTTGAACGAACCTTTAAAATAGTCACATGGCATTCTACCTTTTCTTTTTTCTTTTCTTCTTATCTTCAATCTATTCTCTCACTGTGTGTTCTCTTTACTTATAAATTGTGTTACACTATAGTTATAATAAATATTGTACATGTCGCTATTGCTATACTTTGTTATATAATTGTTGAGGAGCGGGCTTTCTTAAGTTGGTATAACTTGTGCCCAATCCTATTGTTTCAAAGCAATAAAATATGTTCAAATCAATGGAAACGGCGCTCGCTGCGCATGCGTTGGTAGGTGACTTTCAATCCATATATTTACATTTTTACTATAGAACAATTGCTTAACTTCATTTATATCTTTCACAATTAATAGTTATTACCTGCATTTGTATAAATGTCGTCATTTAAACGACATATGCGAAACAGCCCAGCTTGAATAAAATTGGCGCCAATGATACTAATTAGTCATTTGAGCGTTTGACGGTAGGGCATTTTCCATGTTATTCGAAGCGGCGCCACAAGACTCTCATTGAACAAGCTTGATCTATGACGTCATAATTAAACCACGTGCTACGTCTCGAGGACCATTGCTTTCATATAGGGATTTAAAGTCATTTGTTTAACTTTCATATTGCTATGAAAGGTCAGCCGTTACATTCATATTGAATGAAGCCCGCTAGGGCTTCATGTTAAATATGGATTTAACGACTGACCTTTCATAGCACTATGAAAGTTAAAAAAATGACTTTCAATCCAGAGACGTATATATACGTCTCTGTTCAATCCATATATTTACATTTTTACTATAGAAAAATTGCTTAACCTCATATATATATTTTGCAATTAATAGTTTATTACCTGCGTTTGTATACTTTTCGTCATTTTAACGACATATGCGGAACAGTTCAGCTTGAATAAAATTGGCGCAAATGATAATAATTAGTCATTTGAGCGTTTGACACAAGGGCAATCTCCATGTTATTCGAAGCGGCGCGACAAGACTCTCATTGAACAAGCTTGATCTATGACGTCATAATTAAACCACGTGCTACGTCTCGAGAACCATTGCTTTCATTTAAGCAATGAATGTTTTAGCAAATGTTGTTACAGTCCTATAACACACATTGCTATTGATGACAAAATAAATAAAGCCCGATAGGGCTTTATGTAAGTTTGTCAGCAATAGCAATGTGTGTTATAGGACTGTAACAATATTTGCTAAAATGTTCATTACTTATATTTACATTTTGATAGAATTATTGTGCTTTATTTAGTTTCTTCTGACCGATTTTGATCAGCAAATCAAGTGAAGACAACAATGAAATGCATGACGTCACAATAGAGATTGATGACGTCACAATACCAACTGCTGTTATAGTCTGAGGCACTGGGTGTTATAGGCGTATGACAGCAACTGCCTCTTAGCATTGTGTCAATGGAAAATTGCAGAGCAAATGTAAATATACTTTTATGAAAGGCATTTTTGCTGGTAATCTTCATATAGTGGGTTGCAGCGCAAATGTAAATATACTTTTATAAAAGTTTTTACAATTTCCTATCTATATCTTTTCAAGGTATTTTATTCGTTAACCAATATAATTAACACTCGAGTGTCTTTCGGAAATTTTTTTCAACTCGGGATTAATCCAGTCGGTCTAATATGAATCTATTTTTTATGTTTTAGGGATATAACACAAAAAAACAGGAGTGTACTTGTACAGTTGAGTGTAAGCTAACCTTTACACCCTAGTGCACTAGGAGTGCACTACGTTTAAACTAGTAGTGCACTACATTTAAACTACAAGTAAACTAGTAGTGCACTACGTCCAGCCAGGTGTGACCACAAAAACCCCTACAGGTAATGGGAGGGTCCATACCTACCTGTGTTCTTACCTGTACAGATGTAATATGATTTACCTGTACTTTATGTTATACTATTGAAGTCATTAGTTTGTTGGTACCTGGTACTTCCTCATATAAGTACAAGAATGAAAAATTCTGAGTTTATGCCAGACGATATTTATCTTAATAACTGAAATAAATTAATTCACTGCAAGTCAAAATTTTAAATATAATAATTATTTAAATATACTAACTTATGATATTCTTTTTAAGAATTAATAATGTATCTTTTCTATTTAAATATTTGTATTCTACAATTAAATTGAAAGGTATGTGTTCAAATAAAAAGTGGTATAACACATGTTTTATGGTGAAATTATTAAGTTAACCCTACTAAAAATATACACAGAAAATAAAGTAAACAACAGATGGTAATATAAAAAAATAGATATTAGAAGAACATATTTTGTACTTTGTATAGTTGTTTCAAACACAAATTACTTTAATATTTAACATTAAGAAGCTAGCTGTGCAATATCAGAGACGTACAAGGTTTTATACGTCTCTGGCAATACTACCTACATGTACCGGTATTGGTATTCTGTTTCATGTACAATGCATAAAAATGAAAGGTTATATAAACATCAAGTACTAATATAAGAAAAGATTACTTTCACCAGAACATTTAAAGCCCTTTCCTTCTTCATATCAAAATACCAACATACATCTACATGTAATCCAATTGACTGTAATCAATGTTATCATCATTAATTAAATAGGATCATCATTAGTCAATTAACAGGGCCCTCAGGCCTTAAATCAGACTTGGCCAGTACTAGTGATGGCTGTGGGGGAGTGGGAGAAATTCAGACCTTGCTAACTACAGACAGCCTGGGGGTGTCCCCTATCTTGACCTCTGTACGTGAGGATGTGGCCCAGGCAGGTCAGGTACATGTAGGTAATTATGCCTGGAGGGTAAAGGATTCTACCTGAAGATCTATATTTGTCCCTTTTAGTTAGATATTATATAAGTCATTAGGTTGATTTAAAAGTACAATAAATGTGACTGGCATAGGCTTAAGTTTGTTCTAATTTAGGTTAATATAACTGCATATTATTTATTTGTTGTATACTTAGTCTTACAATATAGAATTAATTAAATAATTCCATTAAACTGACCTTGCTTTTTTTTAATCATTATTACATAAATGCATAAACCTTCAAGTCATATTTAATACAACTTATAATTGCCTTCAATATTTAGGCTTAAATATTGGAAATGCATCATTTTCAAATACTTTTATACTGATTATTAGAATAAAATTAAGTATAATGAATGTTAGTATTTTATTATCAAACTGTATGAAGTGATTGTGCCGGAGAGTATATATTCTCTCACATATACCTCCCTGATTACACCAAATATAAACCAGATAATTTTTCATCATTAATTCATTTAACAAGTATGCATATGTAAATATTTAGAAATCGAAATGCGTCATTGGATTATATTCATTCAAGTGTCATAAGGTACTTGGTATTTTAAGTTAATATCTAAGAAAACCAGAATCTGGTAAAGGACTGATTTAGACTTACATTGTTGTCCAAGTAATTATTATTAATTTCAATGTTATTTAATGTACTATCAATTTATTATTGTATAAATAAATGTTTCGAATGAAACCAAAAAAAAAATGGATTAAAGTCCCCAAAATATCCACTATTTAAAGGGAAATGTGTAAATATCTAGATATATTATCACAGATTTTTAATATCATATAAACTTGATAAACCTGAGTAAAAGTAAAAATATGTATTATCATAATTATGATCCTGGTCATATCCAGCTGAGCCCTTTATTAATCAAATTGGTTCCAAATTTGACCAGTGATAGTCAGATGAGAAATTCACACCTCAATTATGTCACTGACAGGCTTATGTCAGCAGGTGTCCCTTAGACAAGGTTGAGACAGGTCAGGTACTGCCTGTGGCCTGAGGGTCAAATCAAAACATCTGTCCCATACTGAACAATCTGACTAAATTTTAATTTATTGTTGTATTACTTTTTTCAACTTCAAATTCTTATATTTATATTAATGCTGTTGTATGTGGTGATTTATACATACAGATCTTAATATAGAAAAAAAAAAATAAAAATATAGATTATCAAAACTCTATTATAACGCGCTCATAAATATATAGATCTGAGGCATGAATGTATTTAATAAAAATATATATCTAGTAATATAAGAATATTTTTATTTTTTTTTTCACAATTAGTTCTTACAATATCTAAAAATATACTTCTAAGCAAATAATTATCATAGATATTCCTTCAATTTTTCAATATACTTGATTGTAAATTGGTAAATGAATATAGAAAAACGTAATATTAATGTTCTATTTTATTTATATGATGTATGCAAGGAATTTTTTGTGGGAAAATTGTAAGAGTAATTATCATGATTTCACAATTTCTAGTTTTGAAATAAAAGAAAAAAGGTTGTTTGAGAAAAATAACTACATAAGATGCATATATATACATTAAAGTTATAAATATTAACTAATGATAAGGCCAGCTTCAAAGTACTAGCAGACGACAAAGATGAGGTACAGGTAAAAATCACAGGTAGATGGATGGGACTGTCCATTTACCTGTAGGGGTATTTGACCTATATGGGGTTCAGGGTGTAGTGCACTACTAGTTTACCTGTAGTTTAAATGTAGTGCACTACTAGTTTAAACGTAGTGCACTACTAGTGCACTAGGTGTAAAGGTTAGCTTACACTCAACTGTACTTGTTTCCCGGACATATTCGCAGACGACAGTGAACGATCGCGCCATGTCAATTGCAGTGTCGAGGTGATTTGTGCTATGTTTATTTCGTGTGTGTACAATTCCCTGTCAGCCACGTGCACGTGAGAGACAACTGATCACAACAGCCCTGTGGACCGTGTTCTCGGTCTCAGAGTTGTAAGCATAAAACAAACTATTACGCTACTGCATCAGCCAATCAAAAGCGACGTTATAAGCGACGTCGTTTTTTATGTTATGGGCTGATAACATTATTTTTTTAAACCAATGAAAATGCCTGTTTCAAACAAGATTAAATTATAAATGTTATAGTAATATATGTGCTTTTTTATGCAAAACATTTAAAAAGTATGCGTTAATAAATAATTATTTTAATAAGCCAACTAAACTATTGATAATGTAACTAAAACTTGCAAAAGTTAGATACTGATATTTTGCTTTGTCGATGTCGCACACGCAATCAGTGTTGATAGGCGACATCGACAAAGCAAAATATCAGTTTTAAAGATGGAGGCAGGGGGGATAACTTCTATGAGACTGAACTTTTCAAGGAGGGAAGGTAAACGTCTCTGATTTGAGTTACCTCGCTTAGACTTCGGTTGATTCCGGCACTAGGCCTACTAGGCCTACTAGTACTCCACGTCTAATTATTATGCAGTGACGACACCGGTCGCGACAGTATATTGTAATTTGATTGGATAAAAAATTACGGTAGATGGCGTTGTATTAGTTGGCTGCCGGAAGTGATCATTTCCAACACGTGTTGGAGCAGCACTAGTATTTTGTGTTAATTATTTCTTTAAGTGTCAAAATCTGCTACAAGAATGAAGGTTGAAGTCAAGGAAAAGAAAGAGAAAAAAATGAAAGTCAAAAGCAAAACAGATTCCAAGAAGTCTAAGGATAAGGTAATTGATAAAACCTGCTTACTTTGTTTTGACATTTGATTGCGAAAGAACCACGTGGTTGCTAAAACCACACCACACGGCTTTCCGACAGTGACACATATATCTACTCATATTTGTAATCGAACGAATATAAACATGGTAATATGTTATTTCTGTACAATATGTTTCTAAATCGACAAGGTGATCGTCGTACCATAAGTCGAAAGTTTTGAAAGTATTGCACGCTGACAATAATATAATAGACAGCACGTGGCCAGGGCGTGACAAGTTTCAAGTCTGTGATCACGAGGACTCGACTCGCTGCTGAAGTGTATTTACTCTCGACTCACTGCTGTAGTGTATTTACTCTCGACTCACTGCTGTAGTGTAATTGCTATCGACTCACTGCTGTAGTGTATTTACTCTCGACTCACTGCTGTAGTGTATTTACTCTCGACTCGCTGCTGTAGTGTATTTGCTCTCGACTCACTGCTGTAGTGTATTTGCTCTCGACTCACTGCTGTAGTGTATTTGCTCTTGACTCACTGCTGTAGTGTATTTACTCTCGACTCACTGCTGTAGTGTATTTGCTCTCGACTCACTGCTGTAGTGTATTTACTCCCGACTCACTGCTGTAGTGTATTTGCTCTCGACTCACTGCTGTAGTGTATTTACTCTCTACTCACTGCTGTAGTGTATTTACTCTCAACTCACTGCTGTAGTGTATTTACTCTCGACTCACTGCTGTTGTGTATTTACTCTCGACTCACTGCTGTAGTGTAATTTACATTTTACTCTCGACTCACTGCTGCCTGTAGTGTATTTGCTCTCAACTCACTGCTGTAGTGTATTTGCTCTCGACTCACTGCTGTAGTGTATTTCCTTCGACTCACTGCTGTAGTGTATTTACTCTCGACTCACTGCTGTAGTGTATTTACTCTCGACTCACTGCTGTAGTGTATTTGCTCTCGACTCACTGCTGTAGTGTATTTACTCTCAACTCACTGCTGTAGTGTATTTACTCTCGACTCACTGCTGTAGTGTATTTACTCTCGACTCACTGCTGTAGTGGATTTACTCTCGACTCACTGCTGTTGTGTATTTACTCTCGACTCACTGCTGTAGTGTATTTACATTTTACTCTCGACTCACTGCTGCCTGTAGTGAATTTGCTCTCGACTCACTGCTGTAGTGTATTTGCTCTTGACTCACTGCTGTAGTGTATTTGCTCTTGACTCACTGCTGTAGTGTATTTGCTCTTGACTCACTGCTGTAGTGTATTTGCTCTCGACTCACTGCTGTAGTGGATTTACTCTCGACTCACTGCTGCCTGTAGTGTATTTACTCTCGACTCACTGCTGTAGTGTATTTGCTCTCGACTCACTGCTGTAGTGTAATAAGTTCAAAATAATGACATAATTATCTGTTATGTTTTTGCTCAAGATATAATCGAGGGAATTCGCATGACATTGCTTCGTTAAAGGCCCAAATAGATATTACATACAGTGACGTGCCAAAAGTCTTTCAATTTTCTTTTATTTTGCTATATATTCTTCGTATCTCCAACTTTTTTTTCAATTAATTTTTCCTGACTTCAATTTGGGAATTGATTTTGACAATTTTTTGTCATTTTGTAGAAAAATATCCAAGGTTTCCTCTCATGATATTTGTTTGATTTTACAATGTGTACTTATGAAGCTATACAGAATTGTCTACACTGCTACATTCCCTTGTGACGCCATTTCCCTATATAACGCTACCAAAATGGCGTCAAAATAGTGTCCCGAAAATTGGATGTTGTAAATAAATTATGATTTCTCTGGTCATACATTTAGGGAAAACAGTGAAAATAATATGAGATGTAAGTTCACAAAATTTCATAAAAATATATGTACAGTGACGTGCCAAAAGTCTTTCAATTTTTTTTATTTTGCTATATATTCTTTGTATTTCCAACTTTTTTCAATGAACTTTCCTGACTTTGTTTATGGGTCAATTTTTATGAAAAATACTGGACGTATCATTTCCAAATACATGTATCATAAATATAAGCATGTTCTGTTTGGTCCCTTGTTGTGCATGGTCTAGTTTTTGGACTGCTCCAGGGGGAAAATATGGCCGCCAAATGGCCATATCTTGTATGTTAACTATGAAAGTATATATTATGGTGGTTTTTTTTTAAGAAATACAAGATGTATTCGAAATTTGGAACTGATTATAAAAACAAAACTCCTGACAAGAGACCTTCTTTCAACTATTTTTGATTTTCAAGGGAAATTCATAGAGCTAAGATTAAGTACATAAATGAAAGTTAAAAAAAAAAAGAGAAAAGATCCCTCTCTCAAAGAATGAATGAAAAATCATCAATGGTGGACGCCAAGATCCCTCTGTGATCTCTTGTTCTAATTTCCTTTGCTGTTTTCACTTGAAAAATTTGCTGTCAAGTTTAAAATGTGTAACTTTCAAATTCATTTCATTTTAATTTCCACTTCAACTTCTACAATAAGTCTTCATAAAACCATTCACCATTTAAAGGGCTTTCATTTCTGAAGTTTAATTGGAAGAAGATTCAAACGTGTCTTCACAGTTGAATTCAGTGTGTGCCAAACTTTCAAAACCTTTACAGGACATTTGGGCAGGTAATCCGAAAAATTTACAGGTCCAAAATAATTTTTACATGTCCAAAAAAAAATGTTTAAAAAGTTTGAAAGTTGCAATGTTTTTCATACAAAACCTGAATTAAACAGGGATTTCTTCAATTTTGTAAGATGTTTACACCACTAATTTTGTTTCTGGTTGAGTGGACGAAAAATTTGCCATGGCTTCCGTATAACAACTAAAGAAACGAATACCGGGAAAGGGGAAATAAAATGAAAAAATAAGTTGAAATTATGAAAACTTTTACGCCTATCCTTCTTATAGATGTTCATCGATATCCACTCTTTTTACGACTGTAACTTTGCCAGTTTGTATGCGAAGTTTTACCATTAGATGTCACATAACGGTGATTTGTTTACCCCTGTTAAAGTGCCGACTTTCGGTACTTTCCCCTCGTGGATTTTTTCCCAATCTGACCCTTTTTTTCCCAATTGGCTTGTAAAATAGTTCAATGAAAGATTAAAAAAAATACCTTAATGTCCGTGTTTTAACGTCATCAGAAGCAATAAAATATTACAGATTTATTCATAGCGTGTTTGTTTATAATCTGTCGCTTCCACACCAATACACGCTCAGTGATTTTTTTACATTTTCATTTAAAGTGCCCATGCCCTTTTTCATTGGGAATTTTGTTGCGCGAAAAGTTCAAATTGGGAATTTTACGACGATGAACCTACCATAATATGCTAAGTTACTAGAGTATACCATCAGACAGTTATTTTATTTGTGTGCTAATATAATAAATAAACAAACAAATTCATGATAAAGATTTTTATTGAACAGTATACTGTCTGTCACAGTAATTACTGGCTTCTAGCTATATATAGGTGCACTTTCATTGACTGACTCGTCATGACGATATTTGGCAAGTTCGGGTTTCTCAGGCACTGGCTTTATGTAATTGTTGGACGTTTCAAATTTATCTTCAATGTTTTGCAAGTCGTCAAAGTAACACAGGAACCACTCACGCCGATCGCAACAGACTCATGATCATTCTCTAACAAAACATCAGTCTCACTCTCACTAGTAACTGTAATGTTAGGACTAGATTCACATACCGTGCTGGACAGTTTTAAAGAGCTGGTCAATTGGCAATAGGCCTTGTAAGTCACGTTTTTTTAAATTTTCTTCGTGTAATACTTGGAGTTGTGAGACATTTTGTCTCGGTGACCTTGACTCGTTGCGGTGGTCTTGGTCTTAGAGAAGCTTGGTATTTACGTAGTAGTATTATTTGAAGCGTTTTGGTGACCGAGATGTATGAAAGCGTGTATTCGTGTGGAAGCGACAGATTATAAACAAACACGCTATGAATAAATCTGAAATATTTTATTGCTTCTGATGACCTTAAAACATGGACATTTAAGGTATTTTTTTCAATCTTTCATTGAACTATTTTACAAGCCAATTGGGAAAAAAAGGGTCAGATTGGGAAAAAATCCACGAGGGGAAAGTACCGAAAGTCGGCACTTTAACAGGGGTAAAAAAATCACTGACGCTTTCATACATCTCGGTCACCAAAACGCTTCAAATAATACTACTACGGTAATACTAAGCTTCTCTAAGACCAAGACCACCGCAACGAGTCAAGGTCACCGAGACAAAATCTCTCACAACTCCAAGTATTACAAGAAGAAAATAAAAAAAAAGTGACTTACAATGCCTTTTGCTAATTGACCAGCTCTTTAATCGGCAGAAACTGTCCATCACGGTATGTGAACCTAGTCCTAACGTTACAGTCACTAGTGAGAGTGAGACTGATGTTTTGTTAGAGAATGATCATAAGTCTGTTGCAATCGGCGTGAGTGGTTCCTGTGATACTTTGACGACTAGCAAAACACTGAAGATAAATTTGAAACGTCCAACAATTACATAAAGCCAGTGCCTGAGGAACCCGAACTTGTCGAATATCGTCATGATGAGTCAGTCAATGAAAGTGCACCTATAGCTAGAAGCCAGTGATAAACGGACACAGGTTCGTTTGAAATATGAGTGCAGTTACTGTGACAGACAGTATACTGTTCAATAAAAATCTTTGATCATGAATTCGTCTGTTTATTTATTATATTAGCACACAAATAAATAAACTGTCTGATGGTATACTCTAGTAACTTAGCATATTATGGTAGGTTCATCGTCGAAAAATTCCCAATTTGAACTTTTCGCGCTACAAAATTCCCAATGAAAAAGTGCATGGGCACTTTAAATGAAAATGTAAAAAAATCACTGCATAAACTTTGAGTAGTATTCACGAAAGAAATTGTGAATTTAGGGTGATGCAGTGGATAGCGTACTTGCCTTTCACCAAGGCGGCCGGGGTTCGATCCCCGACCGGACGTGAAAAGGTATGGGGTCACCTGCCCGACCACGTGGGTTTTCTCCGGGTACTCTGGTTTCCTCCCACAATAAGTCCCTAACGGGCGCTAACATCTGTGCCAACAAGAGTTATTAATATAAGTTATATAACTTGTTTCATAATTGTTGTAAAATAAATAAAGTTTATATTAATAGTTGAATGAGCTAACTGAGGATGTTATTGATTTCTATAATTTGATTCTATTTTTTCAGCGCAAAAAAATTTCAAAGGAAGACGATGGAGAAAATTGTGCACCAGAGGAAAATATTGAGGATAAAGCTACAAAAGTCGAAACTGTAGAAAATGGAACAGCAACAAATGGTCTAAACGGACATCAGAATGGAAAGGAGGAAAGTGAACCTGAAGCAGATCTTACTCCGCAACAGAAAGAAGGAGCCTTCTCTAATTTCAGGATTTCACCTGTCACTGTAACAAAATTAAAAGGTGCCAGCAGTTTGTGATAGCCTTACTTTGGTATTGTAATCTTAATACAATTTCTTTTGCTTCTCGGGTTTAGTAGAAGGTATTAAATGAATGCAAGTGTTTATTGTCAAGTATAACAGAAGACTGTTAACTACCAAGGGTATATTGAGCTTTTTGACACGAAAAGTGTTTTGAACACTGACCAACTTACAGAATTTTTGTTCATGTAGTTAATCAGTTAATGTTGTTTCTGTTATTTTGCAGCAAAGGGAATAAGTCATCTGTTCCCGATCCAGGCTCAGACATTTAACTATGTGTATGATGGAGAAGATGTTATTGCACAAGCCAGTAAGATATTTTTGTTTTCGAATTTTAGTATTAACATAGAAGTCTTCAAGGCCCAATATACGTAACTTTCGGCAAAACTTGAAGCCAAAATCAAGCCTAATAACTTATTATATTTATAGATTTAGTTAAGATTAACTGGTATCAGCAATATTCAAGATGAATTCTTTTGCGGTTACCGGTACAGCAGCAGTTGAAACACGCTATTTGTAAACATGCGACAACTTCGAACCGTCTTCTACCTTCGGTTTGTTGTTGAAGTGGGCCCCACCTGAATTATTTTCAGTTCTTTGGATCTTTTTGTCAAGAGTTTCCTGTTAGTTACCGCTCAGGTTTACTTCGTTTTAGGCTAATTTTTGCATGGTTATCAACTAGATTTTTTTCAAGAATTTTTCAGAATCACGAAAATTTCCCCGAAGTCACGTATATTGGGCCTTTAAACTAAAAAGTGTGAAATAAATTAATTGATATGGTATCATTTAATTCCGTTTCAAAGTGTGCTTTCTTGCCATATTTTGAACTTGAATACTAATGAATTTGCAATTTGCTGTGATGGAATATCAGAAAATAAGCTTGAAAACTTTTCTCTCCTTGTGTTGACTACATAGATCCATGTTGAAGGATTTAACTTGTCGTTAAATGTAAGTTGAGATCTGTATTATCACTTTACAAGTCTAAAACTAAAAGTGTTTTAATAACTTAATTAATTAATATCTGATGGATTAATTCTGTTTCAAATTGTGCTTTTTTGCAATGTTTTACATGAATTAAAAATACCTTGTCATTGTGTTCCAGGAACGGGAACAGGAAAGACGGTAAGATTATATCAGAATTTAACTTGTATGTATACTGAAGATTTGCATACCTTTTTGAACTGCATCGATATTGTGATATTTAATGATCAGCATCATTGAAAGATTGATAGATCAGCTCAACTCTACAACCAAAACCAGGAATATTTTCTCAAACAAAAATGCGATCAAAATTGCAGTAGATTTGTAAATGTGAAAAACTATTAACCATTCACATGCCAGACAATTTCTTATTGATTCATCAGTGTGTTAGCACTGATTTTGCATTTCAATATCTGTTATAAAATGCTCCCCTATAATAGCAGTATACCGACAAATTTAAGTGGTGTTTTCCATCTTTTCATGTCACTGTAGCTGTCCTTTGCACTTCCATTGGTGGAGCGTCTGCAACAGAACCACAACAATAAAAGAGGTAGACCACCAAAAGTATGTATACATATTCTCAAGGTCAGATATACCATTCTTGCAAACTGGGGTATTTTGAATTCTCATTTCATTAATTAACAAGTAAAAAAGAAAATTGATTGAAAGCTTAAATGAATTGGCAAAAAATCCTTGAAAAAAGGACCAAAATCGTTTTATGCAAAATAAATTTGAAGGTATAGAAATGGGAACAAAATGAAAATGAAGGTAGAAGACAGTTCAAAATGGATACGTGTTTACAAATACTGTGCTTCAACTGTTTCTGTACCAGTAAATGTGTAAGAATTCATCTTGAATATTGCTGATATTAGTTAATCTTCACTAAATCTGTAAATATAATAAGTTATTAAGCTTGATTTTTAGGTCACCTGAGACGAAGTCTCGAGTGACCTATTCCAATCACTTTCCATCCGGCGTTGTGTGTGAACTTTTTTACATTTTCGACTTCTCCTCCAGAACCAGGGAATGGAATCTTTTCAAACTTGGCCAAAATGATCCTTAGTTGATGCAGATTCAGATTTGTAAAATTGGGATTTCTGCCCCTACTCGAGCGGGGCCCCAAAGGGAAAATTATCCTAAATTTCAAAAATGTTCTTCTCCAGACTCTCAGGTACTACAGCCTATTTCTCTACATGGATAGAAAGATCATCAAAGGTTTTGTTTAATTTGTGAATTTCAGTACCCCTGGGCAATTCGCTCCCCCTCTGGGAGGGGGTAAAGTTTACTATAGTTTAAATAGGGAAATAACACTTTTGGGTATATTTTGTCCATTTTAAGTTGGAAATTATTCCTACTTTGTCACAATCATCCTTGGAGAAAGATGGATTCAAATTGGGATTCCTGCCCCTACCCCAGGAGCCAGGGCCGGCCGGGGCCCCAAGAAGAAATTATACAAAATTTAAAAAATGTTCTTCTAGGCAGAGACATAGGTACTACAGTCTATTTCTCTACATGGATAGAAAGATCATCATGGGTTTTAGTTAATTTGTAAATTTCAGTACCCCAGGGCTATCCATCAGAGAGGGTCCCAGTAAAGTTTACTGTAGCTTATATTGGGAAATAACACTTTTGGGTATTTTTTGTCCATATTCTTTGAGGAAACCATTCCTACTTCGTGACAATCATTTCAAAAGTTTTAGAATTCTTTTCCTGTAATGACATGTTAAATGTTATATTTCACCTAGTTAACATGTTGATTTCATCATTAAAATTGAGCTACCATACCTAAAATAATACTCAGGTGACCGCTAAGACCCGTGGGCCTCTTGTTGATTCAAGTTTTGCCACGTATAATGGGCCTTAAAAGACATGCAACATTATCAAATGGATAAGAAAATTCTTCTGATACTATAAATAAAAAAAAAAATAATAGCCATGATATTGTAACTAGATATGTATACATGTTTCTATTCTCATTTTAAACGTCATACAGATTTGGATGATAAATGAATCGCTGCAATGAAATGGCAGGGAAAAAGCTGGAGAATATTTCCCTCTGTGCGTTGACTAAATGTATATATCCCTGTTGCAGGGTTTAATTTGTCATTAAACGTAAGTTGAGATCTTTATTTTTCACTTTGTGAAGGTTCTGGTGATGGCACCGACCAGAGAACTAGCCAAACAGGTGTGTAATGACTTTGAATCTATTAGTGACAAAGTCTCGTCTTTCTGTATCTACGGTGGTACTCCCTATTATCCTCAAGGTAAGTTACACAGCTTTTAATGTCAACAACTATTGGTTTATTTGTTTGGTGTAATTTGTTATTAAACTTTGAATTGACTAGGGAAACATTTATATTGATTTAATCTTAGTATAAAAAAACAGGATTGATTGGTGATACTTAGATACTTTGAAATGTGTAAAGCAAGTAGACATGTGAATTTTGTATTCAGGTTTAAATTTTAAAATTCTGTACCTGCATGTGCTTGGTTGCATAGGGCACCAAGAACAGTCCTTGAAAATGGAAGTACAAATGTTAGAGTTTAAAAAACCCCTTCGGGGCTTTATCACTCCTCTTTTTAGGTCTGGTAAACAGACTCATTTCCAATGAAAAAAGGTGTGATTTTTCCCAAATTTCCTCTTAAAAATTCCCAATTCAGCCACTTGCTTCAGGACGTTCTTGTGACATTAAATTTAACAAGAAAGATGGGCTGTAAATGTCATGAGAACTGACGGTGCTTTAAATAGTTAATTACAAAAAAAATAATGTACTTAGGGCTGCCCCCCCCAAGAAGGCACTTTTTTTTTTACCCCCACCACCTACATATTTTTAATTACTGCTTGGAACAACAACCTACAGAATTCCATTTTTTTTTAACCCCCCACCCATGTTAATTTAATTACCCCACCACTCATGAGTTAAAGTTTAAAATCGGTGTTTCATTTTTATTTCTACTGTATATACAACATACATTTATTATTAAATACATGTATATTCATTATATTTACATCTGACATGAAATATTTGTCTTCAATGATTGATTTAATTGCTGCATTATATCTATAAAGTAGGTCTGCTGTCCAAAATAACAGAAGCGTCTTGCCCAAAGGACACAATCTATGAGAATTAAGCAATGAAATTTGATGTACAGTCAAACTGTCTATAAAGGCAGTGTTTTTTCACGAACGTTTTGCAACCATTTATACCTTTTCAATTGAGATAATACACAGCATTTTCAAAATTATTTGGAAAATATGAAAATTGTGGATTGGAGCTTTATTTTACATATTTTTTTTATTAATCAAAGTGCAAAGGACAATTAAACAAAAAACATTATCCACAATTTTATTTTTAGTTAATGCTATTCTACACTGAAATAATAATTGAAAAATAAACAAAGAAAAATGAAGGGAAAAGGAATTAAAAAAACAAACAAACAAACACCCATATTTCTGTATAATCTATGAATTCTGTAACATATTTTATGCAGCATTAAAAAATATAATGTTAAATATTATTCCAATAGTTTATAAATTACCTTATTCCCATTTTTTTTTTTTATTAATCTTACTTATTTTTATTTAATTCCGGAAATCCGGGTCCGTCCGGCTCCGGTTTTAGTTTGAATACCAAACTTCCTCTTCATAAACACACACGTTTTTACTGAAAACATATCTGTCCTCATGTCTCATAAAAGTATATACATGCAAGAAAGATGTAAGTACACTGTTAATAGCATCTGTTTCCATGCTTATTTTGCAAAAGGATGTATTTTATCGATTTCAAAGTTAAAAGAAAATGGTTAAATGGATGGAGCTATTTTTAGAACTAGTTACTGTAGGTGCCTACCACTTCGCCCACTTCCCAGTTTAAAATACAGAAAAAATATAATAAACTTATCTCTTACCTGTTAATTTATTTGTCCTTTGTTCAAGTGTTAGGTCTTTCTATTGTAGTGGACTTATTTAAGCATATTCCTCTTTATAGTACAACCACCCATGGAATTCAATTTTCTGTTTGAACGACCACCTACAGAATAACATTTCCCTAAAACCCCACCACCCATAGAAATTTATGTTGTCTGCCTTCCGTGGGGGGGGACGTCATTTTTTCTGGCACAGCCCTTAGTCGTTATAATAGTGTTTGTCAAAATTTCCCAAAAAACTGTTATGTTGATCAATTTTTCCCAATTTGATCTCGGTCCGATTTCCGAAACCCCCTGTTAAAGCCCTGTCCTTATTAAGTATGTTTGGGAACACTGAGGACAGTCATAAAAGATGGACCAGTAGTATATTGGTATTTGAAATATTTCAATACATGATTGTTTATATTGTTACACAGAAAATGCCATCCGGGCTGGTCTGGATGTATTGGTGGGTACTCCTGGTCGTATCCTCGATCACGTTGAGAAAGGGAACTTGGATTTCTCTACCCTTCAGTATGTGGTATTGGACGAAGTGGACATGATGCTAGACATGGGCTTTGCAGATAGTGTGGACAAGATCATTAACTCTGCCTATACCGACAAAGGTAAGTAGTGAACATCATATTTCCTGACATTTGTATCTTTTTGACTGCTGTCAACTGTTTGAAGTATACAAATGTTAAAGATCATGCCAGGAACAATGCTAGGTCATGGGTATTGTTATAATGTATACTGGAATCAGTCTGTCCATAGAAAAATTTTGTCCGATCAACTCCTCTTAAACCGCTTGGCCAATTTCAATGAAACTTCACATAGATATAAAGGACCATGTGTAGATGTGCATGCAATATTTCTTTTCTCCAAATTATTGTTGCTATGGTAACTGGTCACTATAAACAGGTTTTCTATAGAAAAAGATTGTCCAGACAAATCCTTCTAAACCACTTGGCCAATTTCAATGAAACTTTACACGGATATGAAGGACCATTATAATTTCAAGGGCTTTTTCTGGGGTCTCTCAGGGGCCGAAATTCGGCCCCATTCCCAATGAGATTTAGGTATCATTTTTCCCAATTAATGGAATTTTTTCCCTATCTGATGTTAGATATACTTAAAAAAAAAAAAGATCTTTTTTTTTTGTGCATTTTAAAACTGAACATCTGCATCAGTTGAAAAAGAAGCTATTTGAAAAGAAATATTGTCATTTTATTGCTTTTATCTGTTTAATTGCATTGTAGTATTTGACGATTCGTCATTGATTTTTTCCCAATTTCACTCAGGGGCCTTTTCCCAATTACCCAGAAAAAGCCCTGATGACTTAATATTATTGTTGCTTTGGTAACCATTAGTGATGTTCCGATGATGGAAAAAAGTCGAAAGTCGATCAATTACGGTAAAAATGTAAGCGCTCGATTGCAATTTGTAATAATCGAATTAATCAAATATTTTTGAAACTGGTAAGTTAACTGTAAATGTGGTACATATTTTCACTAAATTGAAGTGTTTTTATTCCTAATGTTGGCAAGAAATGAGCAAAATTGTTGCCTAAGCGTTGACAACCGGAAGTTACTTACAAGTGTACACACTGTATCAGGTAAAGCTAGCAACAAACTGTATTTTTTCCCATTCAAACATGGCGTTCTAAGTTATGCTTTGGCGTTCGCGAGTGATGGAAGTTCTCGCATACAGCTTCAAAATGGCAATGGATTAGAGTGATCATTATGTATTTGACAACTACATGTACTCTTGTATTTTAACGAAGAGTTTTGCCGTACAATTTATCGTATTCAGTGACAAGAAATAAGAATACCTGATATTAAAAACAAAAGTGAAAGTCTCGCATGATCCGGTGTTAATTAACATATCGTTGCATGTAAACATCAAAAACATAAAGCCATTTAATTTGATCACTTTGTTTATACAAAGTTCATATATTTATTTTCAGTTATAGCATGTTCTAATGTACTCTGTCTTTGAATAATTGAAACCAGTGTGCAAAAAGTATTGTTCTTTCTGTACCTTCATTACATAAGTACCTATATATAGTTGTGGTATCGCACAACGCACCAAAAACTGCGTGCGTGCATCGTGCATACATCGTGCACACATCGTTCGCCCATGGTGCGCACAACCGGGCGATCTAAAGATCGGGCGTTTATGTGTGCGATTAAATCGCACACACGCACGATTTGGTACAATTGGTCGATACATATTACGGAATGAAAAACATATGGAACCCTCTTGTCCAAAAACTATTTGAATTCGCATTATATTTACGGGATTATGTCAATTTAACAATATACAGTAAACAGTATTACAGTGATCATAAGACAGCCAAGTGCGGGTTAAGCTACCGGGTATCAGAATATGTAAATAACATGCCGGAGTTTTACTTGTCCCGTGTGCGGCGATACGACAGCCATTACCGAGCGACCGTTATGAAAACAAACTGGACTCTTATAATCAGTTATTTGAAAAACCCTCCCCTCCCCAACACTTTACCTGTGTTTTCACACCTAGGCGAGTGTTGTAAGTGCCCCGGGCCAGAGATATCTACATATATTGGCCATGTACAGGTACAGTTTATAACTTGGTAAAACTGGCAATATTTACTTGAATGAGAACTTGTCAATATGAGTTGAACGTTTACATAAATATGTCTATTTGGTTTGTTTCTAAAACTACAGAAAGACAATTATTAATTTTTAGAAATATATAGATAGAACTATCAGCTAATGTAAATAGTTAAAATATAGAAATATGTTTAAAACAACTAGCGCGAAACCGTATATATTGCTAAACCATTTCTAAATTTACATCAACCACGATTGTCATCGCACAATATTAGTCTATCGTGCGCCCACATGTGCGTTAGAAATAATCGCCCAGGATCGCATCGTTGCACATCGTGCATACACCGTTCCCCCATCGTGCATACACCGTTCGCCCATCGTGCGCCCACCGCACATCGTGTAACATTGTGCGATCCCACAACTGTAAGATTGTTTGTGAGTATAATGCCACTTCAACAATTAACATGATGCCAGTAAAGTACTTGTTCATTGTATGTCAAATACATATTTTTGCACCGTAAAAGAAGGGACCAATTAATAATTGATAAGAAATGCCTATAACAGATTTAAAAACTATCTA
This sequence comes from Mimachlamys varia, assembly GCA_947623455.1. Classification (NCBI taxonomy): domain Eukaryota; kingdom Metazoa; phylum Mollusca; class Bivalvia; order Pectinida; family Pectinidae; genus Mimachlamys; species Mimachlamys varia. The sequence continues at coordinate 54,265,050 of OX392527.1, forward strand.
AATAGATGCATAGGGTATTGGGTTTCATATTGTAGTACATTATATATCCAATATAACTCTAATAAATCTTTTAAAATGAGAAATAAGTGATATTCCAATTATAATCGATAGTCGTTCATTATACTTCATCCGATAATCGATTACGATTTATCTTCCGATTCCCAACACTAGTAACCAGGCACTATAAACAGGTTTTCCAATTAAACATTTCTCCAGACATTAAACTCCTCCTAAACTGTTGATACAATTTCAATGGAGCTTCCCACATATATAAAGGAAGATATGCAGATGTGCATGCAACTTTCCTTTTTATACGCCCGTCAAAAATGATGGGACATATTATGGTATGGCTCTGTCCGTACGTCCATCGTAAACTTTTATTTGTCCTGAGATCTCCTACAGTTTTCAACTGATTTCTTTCAAACTTGCTAGGCTTCACAAACATGACATGAAGTTGTGTTTTCCTAAATGACAATTTGATTCGACAATATTCACTAGAGTTATTGCCCTTTGTGATGCATTTTCGGGAATTATGAAGAAAACGTCAGAACATTTTTATGTTTTCTTCAATTCCTCTAAAATTTGGTATGGTACTTCGAGAAGCTATAAAATTTAACATACATTACTGGTGTTGTTGAGTTAATTCAACTTTCCCCGTAACAGCATTGGATATTTAGATTAAGACACTATGTAGAAAATGCATTTCTGTCGTAAACTGTTGTATTTTCCAGAGATCTTCATCTACAGTTTTCTACCGATATCTTTCAAACTTGGTAGGCTTAATCATCATGACATGAAGTTGTGTTTTCCTGAATGACAGTTTGATTTGACAATATTTACAAGAGTTATGGCCCTTTGAAACTTCATATTTAATGCAATTTCGGGTATTATGTAGAAAGTGTCAGAACTTTCTTGTGTTTTCTTCAATTCCTCTAAAATTTGGTATGATACTTTGAAAAGCTATAATATTTAACATATATTACGGGTTTTGTTAAGTTATTTCAACTTTTTGTGTAACAGCATTGCATACAAGTGTATTTGTAACTGCAAAATATAGGCATTATGTAGAAAATACATTTCTGTCGTAAACTGATGTTTTATCCGCAGATCTACAGTTTTCTACTGATATCTTTCAAACTTGGTAGGCTTAATCATCATGACATGAAGTTGTGTTTTCCTGAATGACAGTTTAATTAGACAATATTTACAAGAGTTGTGGCCCTTTGGAACTTCATATCTGATGCAATTTTGGGCATTATGTAGAAAATGTCAGGGTTTTTTTGTGTTTCCATACAATAATACTTCCAATAAAATACGACAGGCATATCATGCCTCCGCTTGTGGTGCTCTTGTTATAAATTATTAAGGTGATATATATGGAAGTATGATAAGGTTACCTGCTTTGCTGTGTATGCTTGTCAAATTTGCTGTTACAGAGGAAGGTACCAAGCCACAGACCCTACTCTTCACAGCAACCCTGCCCCCCTGGGTGTACGAGACGGCCAAGAAGTACATGGATGTAAATAACATAAAGAAAGTGAATCTGGTGGGAACACAGGAGAATCGTACTTCCACCACGGTAGAGGTGAGTTGATGTGATCATTGTTTATAAAAGATTCCAGTTTTTAAATAATTATTTAGAATTTGGCTAGCCCTGACAAATCTAGCATCAGACTAGTTGAATAGTACGTATACACACACCTAGCCTATTGAATTCAACAGTATTGAATTTTTTCTTCCCCAACTAGCATATGGCTATCAAGTGTAGCTACCATGATAGAGCAGCCACCATTGGGAATGTTGTGTCCGTGTACAGTGGCGAGCATGGGCGGGCCATGATCTTCTGTCAGACTAAGCGTGACGCAGATGATCTTGCTGTCAGCCCACTCATAAAGCAAGATGGACACGTTCTCCATGGAGACATCCCTCAAGCAAAACGAGAGTCTGTACTTAAGGTAAGCATGACATAGATTAAAATCAAAGCATGTACATTCGAACACCATTTATCCGGAAATCATTAATTCGAAAATCTCGTAATTCGACGAAAATAGCCGGGGAAAGGATTTCCACAATGTTTAAATGCACTGACCAATTTCCGGAAATTGATTCCGGAACACCAATTTCCGGGAACAAAAACAGCTATAACATAGTGTTTTATGTCTGGGTAATCCGGTCGCAATGTCCCAATCAGAACCGTTTCCTTTACACACAGGAGTGAAAGATTTGTCTAGAATCACATGTTTCAGGCTTGACCGCACGTAATACCCATGTCATTGACCCGTAGTTTATCCTTTACGGCTATATTTTGGAATAATGTAAAAATAGTGTTACCTGTACTGTATGGCTTGTATATTTAATAATAAAGTATGGTTAAACTTTTTCATTTTGAGCCAAATGTATGTTTGTTTTGTGTGAAATCTTCCGGTATTTCAATGGGAGTTAACTCTAAAGACACTGCATTCTTAGTAGGTAAGTTGTATGTACACACACGACAGGAATACTACTCATAGTTCTATAGCTGAACAGAACTTGAGGTAATTAATCTGCATCACACCTTCTATCGTAGTCATTCTGAGAGTAGTTATGGAAAGAAGCAGTCTGAATGTGAAGAAACGAAACTTTCTTGGGCCCGCAATTTTTCAAGGGGGGGGGGGGGGCACAAAAAACAGCAATAAAAATATTACTGTGTTGTAAGAAAGAATGACAGTCAAATTTTTCCTGGATTATTCCTAGCGATTGCACTAAAAGTTCTGCATATTGCAATCTCTGCAATTATCCTTTTGGAGTAAATTTTGGTGCTAAAAACGATGGACTTATCTCAAACAACAATGCTGATTCTGAAATAGCATTAACATGATCAGGAAGATACAAACTGACAAGTGGGGACTCTAAGATAACAGCACTATCTGTGACACTTTGTCTTGTAAAATTATAACCAGGACGGTGAATGTCGGAATAACCAGCCTTCAGAGTTTGTCTTGGAAACTGGAAACTTCTTGGATAGTCACTTGGGAATTAAAAAAACAATAACACTAGAGCCAGTTTAATTTACTGTTAAGTAGTTTCATTCACTGTAATTACTCAACTGCTTTCACTTTTTATTAAACTGAATATATTAATCATAATATATACATGGGTTGATGGGTTGATGGATTTTTTTGTTGACGAATGCACCGTGTTCAGGAAAATGTTGTCACGCGCAATCTTCAGTTTGAGTAAAGTCCGCAAACTGGAGATCTCCAGATGACCTTGACTCAAATCTGTTTAAACCTTTGAGCAGCTTCTTCTGATAAACCCAAAGGCCTATAATCTATAATTTTTCAGTAGATTGTTAATCACTTTGAAAAAAGGGAAATTAAGCATGGTTTCACTGATGGTATCCACCCGTATTTGTTTACTATAAGTGTTCAGTCTTATATTTATATGTTAAAACTGGTCATCAGATTAAATTAATTTTTAATGAAATTGTTTGGTATTTTTCTAAATTTGGTCCAATAACATGACTTTGATTATTTTTATTTTTTTTTTTGCATCTCTAGATGTTCAAGGAAGGCAAGTATAAAGTACTCATTACCACAGATGTGGCCGCCCGCGGTCTTGACGTGCCGATGGTTGACCTTGTGATTCAATGTAATCCCCCCAAGGACGTTGACTCTTACATCCACAGATCGGGCAGGACAGGACGTGCTGGCCGGTCAGGAGTCTGTGTTTGTTTCTACAAACCCCAGGAGGAACACGATTTAGCCTGGGTAGAGACCAAAGCGGTAAGGAATACATTGTTGAACTAAACTGAATTTCATCTTGGAATATTTCCAAAGCACATGTGGTATATAAACCCTGGTATATATATGGAAATTGTCAAAAATAACACGGATACATTATAAGCACTTTCACTTCTTCAGCGGGAGCCCTTCAGACTATTTAAACATTTTTACGACGTCATACTAATTATGATGTTAGAAGAAGTATGACGTCTCAAAACAAAGAAATATAACTCAAGAGAGTGAGACTGTAATGACAATTTCTAAAAATACACAGATTAATGAAACTATTACACGCTATTCAGAATTGGTTTCAATGGACTAAAACTTCAGATTCTTTTGTTTCTTTCTTGAAGGGATTGGAATTCAAAGTGTCCATTTTATATAGAGTAAAAATTCTAAACTCACCATTACTACAATTGTGAATATGTTTACTAACATTCAAAAATCTAAAAAAAAACTAAGACTAACGTATTTGTTGGCGATGTACCGTCATCCTAGTTCTCAACTCATTACCAGTTTGTCCAATGTAAAAATCATTTCAATTAGAACCAATCATTGCATAGATAACATTTTTGGTTAAATTACAATCCATGTTTCTTTTAAAAAACAAATATAAATTGTATATGATATCCCTGGTGTATGCAGTAAAATATGGTTATAACGAATCCCAGGGCACCAACTAAATAAGTTCGTTATACAGATAGTTCGTTTTACATGTATTACAAATTTTATTGTGATTCCCTTAAAACTTTGATTATCTGAAAAACATAATCACATTTTAATGTGTGGCGCTTCAATGTAGCTTTCTACTAGGAGACACTGACGAAGTCGAATATTGCTGAAGGATTTCTTGTTAGTTTTTCAAAATTGTACTTAAAGTGTTTAGAAGTATGCTAAAATCTGACGCTATATCTTTCTTTGGTTTCCTTTTATCCTCCACAGCATTGATTATTTGGACTTTCGTTTCTAACAAAATCGCCTTTCTTTTACATGAAGGTGAAGCCATTGCGAATTATACATGAACTGTGTACACACTGAGTCATTTAAGAATGGATTAACAACTCAACATATTAAACACTGTAAACACAACTCACCAATTAAATAGCCTTACAAATATATATACCCTGAAATGTGCCTCTCAGTGAAACGGTCGTGATCACCGGCACATGACTTCCCCACTTTCGGAAGATTGGTTCGTACTAGAGTGTTGAAATAACACTGAATTTTAGCCAAGGGGACCACTAAATTTGTTTGTTATGAACAATAATTCGCTTTATGAAATTCGCAATAAAACTACAGAATTACATAGAAATAAGAGGAAGAATTGCTGGAGAATCAGAATCTGTTCGCAATACCCATGAAATCGCTATAAGCGTGTTCCTACTAAACATGTTTTACTGTATATATATATTTATAGAACATTTTGCATGACTAAAGGACAAATAGTCAAGGACCACTTCAAATCACTTTAATACAGAAAATTTAATACACCAAAACTTCAATTTGGGTAGTTTATAAAGACATGATATGAAGCAAATCGTGACATTCTACCGTATATTACAATATGCTTCTGCCATTTGAAATGCCGCCTAAGGGCTATTCCAGTAAATATCTACCCCACTCCAGGCTTTTTTGAAGAGTACCACCCATAGAATTTATTTAATGAATTACATAGAGGCGATAGGAAGGAAATCCAACTATGGGTAGAAGTGATTTATTTTGAGTCCTGGGGTCAGGTAGATATTTTAATGGAATAGCCCTAACTGTATAGATTTAGCTATTCCTAACATATCTGTAATTTATGAATTTTAGAGGATCAAGTTCAAGAAGGTTGGAGGTCCATCAACAGCAGATCTCATCAAAGCATCAGCAGATGATGCTGCAAAGTAAGATTTTATTTATAGGGATTAGGCGGGGGGGGGGTCTGCAGTGGTATACATATTTACCATTAGGTAGTCTTGCAGCAAAGTTGTCTGCTATTATCTCCCTTAGACCAATACTATGAACATCAAACTTCACCATGTAGGTTATCTCTCTTAGATCATATGTAAGGTGTTGGTGAAGGGACAGAGAAAACGTCAAGAAAAGTTAATGTAAATGATATTCTAAAAGAAGCATATATAAAAGGAGGAAGCAAGGGAGAGCTCAAAGATTTTCAGCTCACCTGGCCCAAATTAAGGGCCAAGTTAACTTATGTGATGGTGCATCATCCTTCAACTTTTCTGTCAAACAACTTCTTCTGAAATATCGAAAGGCCTAGTGACATGAAATTTGGCTGGTAGCTTTCTTGGAAGGAGCTGAACAAAGTTTGGGAATAAAAAATCATTTTGACCTACTTTCAAGGTCACAGGGGTCAAATCTGTTGAAACCTTTTACAACTTCTGATTAACCAAAATAATAAGAAACATATTTGACTGAAAGGTTCCTTGCATGAAGCTCATAAAATTATGAACCGATTATGTAATCGATGATCGATTGGTTTGCTACTTCGGATTACAAACCAATTATCAATAATGATTTTTATCCGATTGCCCATCACAAGTTACAAGTAATTATAAGAGAATTGTACCAAGTGAACAATGCAGGCCAATTTTGGCCTCTTGTTTTATAAAATTTTATTCAGAGTAGTTTAATCAAAACAATAACAAATATCACTTTTTAGAAAAGCTAGAAAGGAAGCGTGATGTCTTCATTCTCAAGTCATTATGTTAGAAAATATTTTAGTGTTCCTACTTTATTATTATGATTTTTTACCCAGGTCTCTAGCTATGGTGACAGAGGACACTCTACAATATTTTCGAGAGTCAGCTGAAAATCTGATTGCTGAGCGAGGTGCGGTGGAAGCTTTATCTGCAGCCCTGGCTGTGATGTCCGGTAGTAAAAGTATTGTACCTCGCTCCCTCCTACTGTGTAAAGAGGTAAGTCATTACTTTAAATTATTTCCATATATTACAGTTGTGGTATCGCACAACGCACCAAAAACTGGGTGCGTGCATCGTGCACACATCGTTCGCCCATGGTGCGCACAACTGGGCAATCTCAAGATTGTGTGATTAGAATCGCACACATGCACGATTTGGTACAATTGGTCGATACATATTACGGAATGAAAAACATTTGGAACCCTCTTGTCCAAAAACTATTTAAATTTGCATCATATTTATTGGGATTATGTCAATTTAACAATGTACAGTAAACAGTATTACAGTCAAGTGACCATGAGACAGCCAAGTGCGGGTTTAGGTACCAGATAACAGAATAGGTAAATAACATGCCAGAGTTTTACCTGTCCCGTGTGCGGCGATACGCTACGACAGCCATTACCAATCTAGCGACCGTTATGAAAACAAACTGGACTAGTTATTTGAAAACCCCCTCCCCTCCCCACCACTTTACCTGTGTTTTCACACCTACATGTAGGCAAGTGTTAACGTTGGAAGTGCCCCGGGCCAGAGACATCTACCTATATTGTCCATATACAGGTGCAGTGTACAACTTGGTAAAAACTGGCAATATTTACTTGAATGAGAACTTGTGTTGAAAGTTTACATGTGTCTATTTGGTTTGTTTCAAAAACTACAGAGAGACTATTACTAAATTTAGGAAATATATAGATAGAACTATCAGCTAATGTAAAAAGTTAAAATATAGAAATATGTTTAAAACAACTAGGGTGAAACCGTATATATTGTTAAACCATTTCTAAATTTACATCAACCATGATTGTCATCGCACAATGTTAGTTTATCGTGCACCCACATGTGCGTTAAAAATAATCGCCCAGGATGGCATCGTTTGCACATCGTGCATACACCGTTCGCCCATCGTGCGCCCACTGCACATCGTGTGCCCACCGCACATTTTGTAACGTTGTGCGATCCCACAACTATACCTACTCCTCTGTTCCCTGTTCAAATCACTTCAACAAGGGCAATTTATAGCAAAAGGTTATTCTCTGCCAACTACATGATTCACCAAACAGTATTTTGAAATGATCTGCCTTATAATTTTGTATCAAATACTGTATATCAGGTTAATTTTAGCACACCATCATCAGAAAGTGGGCTATTCAAATCACCCTGCGTCCATGGTTCGTCCTCATACTTGCCAACCCTCCAGATTTAGGCGGGAGGCTCCCGATTTTAGACTGCCTCTCCCGCCTCCCGATCGTGATTGCAAAAATCGGGAAATCTCCCGATTTTGAGGAACCCCATCTCAATTTAGCTCAACCGTATCACCTTCTTGTGATTTGTACAGTCCTTCACTCTAGAATTTGACACTGATTAAATAACAAGGCTGTCCCAAGTCCAGTAATGACCCTACTGATGATTGTAAGGGCAGTGCATGCCCCGGGGGACTGTAATTAGTGGGGGAGGGGGATCGGGAGAACAAGTCAACACAGCCACGGCACAGGTGTCTGACAGGCGTGCTCACTCAAGCATCAATCAATTACAACCAGATCCTCTAACATGACCAACAGGTTATTAATTTGTGTAAACAACTGTAAGACTTTAAAACAAACACTTGATAAGGCTATTATGTATCAATTTACTCACATTTGATTGCATTAGACACCGTCAAAATGTGTGTATTCACTGATGGTCGCCATCTTGGATTACGTAAGGTACAAAACGGAAAACGGAATTAAAAATCCGGATTTATTAATTTACTGACAAATGTGTATTTTATAGTTTTATAAGAAACATTTACACTGTTAATTGATTAAAATATTTTATTTCACATTTAAAGTACATGTGATATTTTGTTTTTCATATTTGTTTCCCTCCAATTTGTAAATATATAATGCTAAATATTTACAAATATTTTTTTTTTCTTCAAAAAATAATTTCAAATCAGGATTTGTTGAGATACAAGTGCAAATAATATAAATTAATGAAAATTAATTATATTCCATGTACAAAATACGTACACCTGTCTATTTTTTCCCTTTTTTTATTCTTTTATTGATATGATTATAAATTGAAAAAAAATTAAAACAAAAGGAATATATTCTAATTCTTTCCCCTTTTCTGGTAGATTAAATAGAACAATGAAAAATTATTTATGCTTTGGTATATCAAAGGAACCTTAAAATTAGCATCAGATATGTGCTATTAGGCTATTATGAGTTTGAAAATAGATTATTCTCTTGAAAATACTACATTATGATATATAGCTACCGGTTCCGCGACATATAGGTAGATTCCAGTCGAAAATTTCAAACACGCACTTTTCTCCCCCATGGAGATTTTGAAAAGTTGGCAAGTATGCGTCCTTAAACAATTTTTGTAACAGTTATAACTTGAGATGAACTTGATTGATCTTTCTCAAATTTCATATGCAGTTTCCCCTTGGTCCCTTGTCAGGGCTTTTTCTAGGTAAATTGGGAAAAGTCCCCTTAAGCGAAATTGGGAAAAATCATCATTATATCAACAACGAAATTCCTTGAATAAAAATAATCTATTAATATACATGTTGTATATATGATATTAAACTGCAAGAAATACATTGTTTTTGTCTTTATTGTTTGCAGTCAATGCCGAGTACAAGTTTTCACATAACTTTCAGAAACTTTAAGGAAATTACAGACTGGAATTCAGTCTAGTCAACTGATTGGGAAAATAAAACCGAAATTGGGAAAATTGAAGCCAAAATCTCATTGGGAATGGGGCCTTATATCGGCCCCTGAGAGACCCCAGAAAAAGCCCTGCTTGTTGTGCTGTATTGATTTTGGGACTGATCGGGAAAACAAAATGACGGGCAGCCATACTGGATTTTGACAATGAAAATTTGTTACCGTTATATCTTTAGAATTACTGGATGGATCTTTCCCAAATTTCATATGCAAGCTCAAGTTGTGCTGTATTGGTTTTGGGACTGATCAGGGAAGGGGGGAATGACTTACACACGGCCATCTTGGATTTTGACAATGAAATGTTGTTACCGTTATATCTTGAGAGGTACTGAATGGATCATTCCAAAATTTCATATGTTGCTTAGTTTTGCTGTATTGATTTAGGGACTGATTGGAAAAACAAAATGGCTGACAGACGGCAATCTTGATTTTGTTTAGAAATAGTTTGTTACCACTATTTCTTGAAAAATACTGTAAGGATCATTCTCAATTTTTGTGTCGCCTGAAAAGGCGACATATAGGGATCACTATGTCGGCGGCGGCGTCTGCACCAACAGTTTCCGTGCGATAACTTGAGTTTCCTTGGGCCAATCAAACTCAAACTTCATACAGTGCTTCCTTACCAAAAGTGCTTGGTTGGGATTGCTTTTCAGGGTCAAAGGTCAAGGTCACTGTTTCTATAAATAGAAATTCTGTTTCAGTTCAATAACTTGAGTTTCCTTGGGCCAATCAAACTCAAACTTCATACAGTGCTTCCTTACCAAAAGTGCTCTCTTGGGATTGCTTTTCAGGGTCAATGGTTAAAGGTCAAGGTCACTGTTACTATAAATAGAAAATTGGTTTCCGTGCGATAACTTGAGTCTTCTTGGGCCAATCAAACTCAAACTTCATAGAGTACTTCCCTACCAAAAGTGCTCGCTTGGGATTGCTTTTCAGGGTCAAAGGTCAAGGTCACTTGCTATAAATAGAAAATCTGTTTGAATGCAGTTACTACAGTTTCCTTGGGCCAATCAAACTCAAACTTGATACAATGCTTCATTAAAAAAAGTGCTTTCTTGGGATTGCTTTTCAGGGTCAAAGGTCAAAGTCACTGCTTCTATAAATAGAAAGTCGGTTTCCAGGCAGTAACTTCAGTTTCCTTACGAAAATCTCTGTCCAGTTCCTTTTGGGCCAATTAACCTCAAACTTCTTATAGTGTTCACTGGAATTTCTGTATGAAAAGTCTTGAATAAACACTTTCATTGGGCATGAAACTTGTTTTGATTTGTCGTGAAAATATTTTGTAGCATTTCCATGCTTCACTTTTGCTGTATTTTGAGCATTGAGTTAGAATTTTATCAAAAACTTGTACTGTACGGAATGTTTATGGCACAAAATAACACTATGTCTTGCTAATGACACATTTTTTTTTTATCTGCTTCAACATAAAATAAATACTCAGCCTAAAATTACAGATATTAAAACATATAAGGAAATTATTGGAAATTACACTTTTCACATTTCCCCCAAAATTACAAGGAAAAAAATTTAAATTTCCAGACCTTTATAACATATGTCATAGCAGGTAAAAAAAACCTCAGAAAATCAATCCACAACAAGCCAGTGTCATTACACACATGTATTATAATCAACAAAATAATTCATTGAATAGGAATCAATTTGGATAACCATAAAATTCCTCTTGGAACTGATACAATGCATATCCATAGATAGCTCCTAAAAACTCATCTCCCAACTTGCTGCGCAGGCAACACATCCACTTCTGTGGAATTCTTGTCATATGTAGGTTCCTCTTGGTGCCTAGTTGTGCATGGTCCATTTTCTGGCAGATCAGATAAACAATATTGCAGACATGGGCTATCTTTGATTTGTTAGAAATAGTTTGTTACCGCTATTTCTTGAGAAGTTCTGTATGGATCTTTCTTAAATTTCATAGGCAAGTTCCCCATTGTCGTTATTTGTGCAATATTCAGTTTTTGAACAGGTTCGCAAAACAATATGGCCACCAGACAGCTTTAAGCATATTTATATTAATAAGATTTTGTCACAAAATTGGGGTTATCCAGCACAAATGGTACATTATGTTTTAAATATCAATTCATAAATTATCCATACATAGGTATTCAAATGATAAAATAGCAGATTGAATTAAAGGAGAAGGATAAAGTGTTTGGGTTTATACTGAGCTAGCAAGTAATTTGGACAATCTAGACCGACAAAATTTACTGTACATGTACCATCCCCATCTAGAAAATCGAATTGAGAGAGGACATTATTTATTAGTTCACCTGGCCCAAAGGGCCAGTGAGCTTATGCCATGGTGCAGCATCCGTCGTCCTTCTGTCAACTTTTCCTATTAATCTCTACTAGTCCTGAACCAAACAACGGAATTTGGCCAGAAACATCCTTGGGTGAAGGGGATTCAATTTTGTATGGTTGGTCTGGGGCCTGATGGGTGGGGACCAATGGGGAAAATATATTAAATTCTTTAAAATCCTTCTTCTTCTGTAGGAATGACAGGATATTGTCAAAATTTGGTCTGAAGAAACTTTGGGGATTCAATTTTGTATAAACGGTAGGTTTGACCCCCCCCCTGGGCCTGAGGAGCAGGGATTTGAACCAAATTTGGTCAGAAACATCCTTTAGAGGAGGGGAACAGGTTTTGTATAAATGGTACTTTTGACCCCCCTGGGGCCGGATGGGCGGGGCCAAATAGGGGAAATAGAGGAAATTAAGGCCTTTTAAATCCCTACTAGTCATAAAGTACTGCATAGATTTGAACCAAATTTGGTCAGAAACATCCTTTGGAGAAGGAAAACAGATTTTGTATAAAAGGTGACTCTGACCCCCCCCCCCCCCCCCCCCCCCCCCCCCCCCCCCCCAGGGGCAGGCGGGGCAAGGCCCAATAGGGGAAATACAGGAAAAGACTTTTAAATCACTGCTTGTTTAACTTGGTTTTGGTTGTGATCCCCACCCTATAACATTACAATATTTACCATTGCTTGGCATAAAGAGACAATCATGATATTATGATTTGTCCCGGGGCGAGTCCTGCCCTTGCAGAATCAATTTCTGAATCATAACTTTTAAACGGTTTAGATCCCCACCCCAAAGCTATATATACAATTGCTGGGCATTAAGAGATGATCACAATCCTGATATAGATTTGATCCCAAGATCTACCATGCCCTTGTAAACTTCCTAACCAAATACTATACAATTGCTGGGCATAAAGAGACAAATGCTATCATGATATTAGCATTGATGTCAGCATCTGGTCACAGCCCTTAGGGACCCAGTTTCTCAGTTGAACTTAAAAACAGTTGAGAAACTCACCCATTAACCAAACTTTAATTTATACAGATATGCCTCAAGGATTTGTCTTCAGGTCTGTCGCTATCCATGAGATCTTTTTGGAAAATATTTTACCAGATACCAATGTATCCAGGTGAGCCCTCTAGGCCTCTTGTTTCGTTGAGGTTCAGAGAGAGAGGTTTCTGCAATCTGTGGATTGGTTAACCCCTACCTATTAAAAAAGCTTGTTCTGAAAAGTACTGGTATCTGTGGGAGTAATTAAGTACTCCACGTGATTATTTTCTAAACGTTAGTTATGCTCTCATATATGTATTTATTGTTTAAACCTACATTTTACACAATTTGTTTTTGATATATTTTTTTTTTCATTTGGCAAACACTGTTTTTTGTCGGTTATTTCATAAAACGAAATCTCAAAGACAATTTAATATTTAGTACACCATTTATATATAATGTAATTAGAATATTTAGTACACCATATATAATGTAATTGTTAGAATATTTAGTACACCATATATATAAAATGTAATTGTTAGAATATTTAGTACACCATATAAAATGTAATTGTTAGAATATTTAGTACACCATATATAATGTAATTGTTAGAATATTTAGTACACCATATATATAAAATGTAATTGTTAGAATATTTAGTACACCATATATAATGTAATTGTTAGAATATTTAGTACACCATATATATAAAATGTAATTGTTAGAATATTTCGTACACCATATATATCAAATGTAAGTGTTAGAATATTTAGTACACCATATATATAAAATGTAATTGTTAGAATATTTAGTACACCATATAAAATGTAATTGTTAGAATATTTAGTACACCATATATATGTATATATAATGTAAGTGTTAGAATATTTAGTACACCATATATATATGTATATATAATGTAATTGTTAGAATATTTAGTACACCATATATATGTATATATAATGTAATTGTTAGAATATTTAGTACACCATATATATGTATATATAATGTTAGTGTTAGAATATTTAGTACACCATATATATGTATATATAATGTAAGTGTTAGAATATTTAGTACACCATATATATGTATATAAAATGTAATTGTTAGAATATTTAGTACACCATATATATGTATATATAATGTAAGTGTTAGAATATTTAGTACACCATATATATGTATATATAATGTAAGTGTTAGAATATTTAGTACACCATTTATATATAATGTAATTAGAATATTTAGTACACCATATATATGTATATAAAATGTAATTGTTAGAATATTTAGTACACCATATATATAAAATGTAAGTGTTAGAATATTTAGTACACCATTTATATATAATGTAATTAGAATATTTAGTACACCATATATAATGTAATTGTTACAATATTTAGTACACCATATATATGTATATAAAATGTAATTAGAATATTTAGTACACCATATATATGTATATAAAATGTAATTAGAATATTTAGTACACCAGATATATAAAATGTAAGTGTTAGAATATTTAGTACTCATTCAGATGTCAGGATGCAGTTTGAAGTAGTTCATATGTCATATAATACTTATATCCACTATCCAGACTGATACTATACAGGTGTATAACCTAGTCATATATCATCATATGTACATTATACCTGTGCCTGATGTTAGTTCACCTATACAGGTGTATACCCTAGTCATATATCATTGTATGTACATTATACCTGCATGTGCCTGATGTTTGGTACACATGGACTTGGTAATATATAATCACTCCCTGGCCCTGGGTTTTCAGAAAATCATGGGTGAGTCAGAGCTAGGTCACTGGTATGTATGGGTGATATATGGGACAGTTGTCTAGTGTAGATTGTCTTGTGTGGGGGTGTTGTGTGAGCTTATATCTATTGATTTCATTGGATACTGGTCATTTAGTGATCCTCTGGGATCTCATTTTCATTGGGAATATTGGGTCCGTTAAAAGGATCTAAAAAGAGGAGTGATAAAGCCCTGTGTCTTCAGGGATGAATGAGTTGAATGCATGGTTTTGTTTGTCTACAGATTAAGCTGGGTCAACAAGAATTGTCAGGCATGTGTTAAATACTCTTACGCGGAAAATGTCTGGCATCTTCACATTTAACACCACACAGAAATGTCTGGCATGTGTTAAATACACTATCAAGATTGGTCAGTTTAATTGTTGATACGAGATCTAGATAAGTCCATATAGGTCAAATTCTTTTCATTGGTTTAACCAAGGTAGGTTTTCTGAAATAGGTGGTTTGACCTTTTCCACTGGAGTGTTTTCAAAAATAGCTGGCTGTGGGCAGCTGCCAGCTGTACTTGGAATTCCCCAGCATGTGCTAAATATAGATTTTACTTGGAATCACCAGTCTATAAAAAGACACTGCCATCAAGGCATTCAGTTGATTTATATATATGTGGACCACCATGTAATTGTGTATCATATAGGAATATAAAATCTTTACTAACCAAGAAAGAAGTATTTCAAAATTGAGTTCTATGTTCTATTTAAGATAAAACATACAACTGAAGGCATTGATAGCATGATACACTATACATGCTTTGTGTATGAGAACATGTACATACATTGATATTCCTTTTTTTTTTTAAAAATATCACAATATCATCTGATATTATAAAATTCTTATTTTAATGGTCCTTTGGATAACTGATTGAAATACACATTAATTACATGACCTAAGAAATCATCCTAAATCTCTATGTTAGTAGATACGTGATGTTCCTCAATGTAGTCAGTTAGGTACATGTACTGTTTCTTTTTTCGAAGATGTTTCCTCCAGGAAATCTTTGGAGTGAATACGTTGATCTAGATATACATGGCTAGCATACTACCAGTAAAATAAATAGTTCTGACCCTGAAAGCAGATAGTTATTTACAACATGCGTCTTAATTTATTTACTTTAACATTTATTTGATGTGATTGGTTGTTTTATATGTCTTAGGAGTTTGTGGTACAGTGAAACCAACTGTGCTACAGTCTCTTTTCCTGCCAAATAGATTAATGCCTGCATGCATCATCTGGACATAAAAATTTCATTTCAACATTTATCTATCTATATAATTATAACATGTGTAGATATCGTAAACTTCAGCGCGAAGTGCCCAACTGATCAACCCACCTATACAACATTAAGACGTTGGCTCTACATTTGTATGTTAATGTGTAGATATCAGTATTTTCACTAAGTTTTGAAATACATGTAGTCTGTTGACTTGAATTAAAGAACTAACCGGTTGAAGGTTCACATGGTACAGTATATTGACCTATATAAAATTCTATTCAAATAACTGGTTCAAATCAGATTTATATAGCAAGCAACATCTGCCGGCAACCGGCTTTCTCTGAGAACACTGCATATTGGTTTCAACATAAGAAAAAAATTACACGAACAAATTATGAAGTATCAATTGATATGTTTTGATAGCTATATAGACCTTATGTACAGTATCTCCACTAGATGTGCCTCTATATAGACCTTAAGTACAGTATATCTCCCCTAGATGTGCCCCTATATAGACCTTAAGTACAGTATATCTCCCCTAGATGTGCCCCTATATAGACCTTAAGTACAGTATATCTCCCCTAGATGTGCCCCTATATAGACCTTAAGTACAGTATATCTCCCCTAGATGTGCCCCTATATAGACCTTAAGTACAGTATATCTCCCCTAGATGTGCCCCTATATAGACCTTATGTACAGTATCTCCCCTAGATGTGCCCCTATATAGACCTTAAGTACAGTATATCTCCCCTAGATGTGCCCCTATATAGACCTTATGAACAGTATCTCCCCTAGATGTGTCCCTATATAGACCTTATGTACAGTATCTCCCCTAGATGTGCCCCCTATATAGACCTTAAGTACAGTATATCTCCCCTAGATGTGCCCCCTATATAGACCTTAAGTACAGTATCTCCCCTAGATGTGCCCCTATATAGACCTTAAGTACAGTATCTCCCCTAGATGTGCCCCTATATAGACCTTATGTACAGTATCTCCCCTAGATGTGCCCCTATATAGACCTTATGTACAGTATCTCCCCTAGATGTGCCCCTATATAGACCTTAAGTACAGTATATCTCCCCTAGATGTGCCCCTATATAGACCTTAAGTACAGTATATCTCCCCTAGATGTGCCCCTATATAGACCTTAAGTACAGTATATCTCCCCTAGATGTGCCCCTATATAGACCTTAAGTACAGTATATCTCCCCTAGATGTGCCCCTATATAGAACTTAAGTACAGTATCTCCCCTAGATGTGCCCCTATATAGAACTTAAGTACAGTATCTCCCCTAGATGTGCCCCTATATAGACCTTATGTACAGTATCTCCCCTAGATGTGCCCCTATATAGACGTTAAGTACAGTATCTCCCCTAGATGTGCCCCTATATAGACCTTATGTACAGTATCTCCCCTAGATGTGCCCCTATATAGCCGTTAAGTACAGTATCTCCCCTAGATGTGCCCCCTATATAGACCTTAAGTACAGTATATCTCCACTAGATGTGCCCCCTATATAGACCTTATGTACAGTATCTCCCCTAGATGTGCCCCCTATATAGACCTAAGTACAGTATATCTCCACTAGATGTGCCCCCTACATAGACCTAAGTACAGTATATCTCCCCTAGATGTGCCCCTATATAGACCTTAAGTACAGTATCTCCCCTAGATGTGCCCCTATATAGACCTTAAGTACAGTATCTCCCCTAGATGTGCCCCTATATAGACCTTATGTACAGTATCTCCCCTAGATGTGCCCCCTATATAGACCTAAGTACAGTATATCTCCACTAGATGTGCCCCCTATATAGACCTTATGTATAGTATCTCCCCTAGATGTGCCCCTATATAGACCTAAGTACAGTATATCTCCCCTAGATGTGCCCCCTATATAGACCTTATGTACAGTATCTCCCCTAGATGTGCCCCAAGAGAAAGGACAATACTTCAATGGTGCATTAGTTGCCCATAGTAGCAATGACTTCAAGAGGACACAAAGGTGCATAAACATAGCCAGGGCTGGCTTATGTCTGGGTTATCAATGGTGTACATGGTTGGGGCCTTTTATGTGTTACTATTCTTAGACTGGTCACAGCAGTGAGCAGAAAATTCCCAGTGAAAAGGGTCCGAGGTGATTTGGTTAGTGATTTTCTGAAAGCAGTATCCTGAGTCAATACTGTTATTTGATGCCTCTGTTAGTGAGACAGGAATGGATTTGTGTCATGTATTCATAAACATTTCTTGTTAGCTCACCTGGGCCGAGGGTTGGGGCCAAAAGGGATCCATTTGGTTATATTCATATTAATGACTTCTTCTTTGGATTTAATAAATGTGAAACATTCATATTTTAGTGGTAGCATTCCTACATGTAGGTAGCTGGGATTCAAATTTATACAAATGAAGGGGTTGACCCCCCCCCCCCCCAGGGTCCTGAGGGGCGGGGCCAAAAGGGGTCCATTTGGCAATATTGATGTAACTTTTCAACGGTTGAGATCCCCACCCCAAAACTACAATGTACATATACAATTGCTAAGCAATAAGGGAAAATCACAAATATGATTTTAGATTTGACTCCAGGGTCTGACACACCCTTGCAGACATGACTCTTGAGTCATAACTTTTTAATGGTTTAGATCCCCACTCCAAAACTACATATACAATTGCTTAGCATAAAGAGATCATTACAAACATGATTTTAGATTTGACCCAAGGGTCTGCCACGCCCTTTGCAGACATGACTCTTGAGTAATAACTTTTAAACGGTTGAGATCCCCACCCAAAAACTATATATACAATTGCAGAGTATAAAAGACGATCACAAAAATATTTTTAGATTTGATCTTAGGGTCTGCTACGCCCTTGCAGACACCCCACCCCAAAACTATACAGAAACACACACATTCATGATATTGTCACTGATGTAAGGGTCTTGCCCAGCTCTTGGGACTTTGGTTCTCAGTTGAGCTTTAAAACAGTGAGTTGAGATACCCACCCATTAACCAATCTTTATTAGGGTCTGTCCGTGCCCATAGCATTTTTAGGTCATCTGACCCAAAGGGTCAAGATGACCTATAGTTACCGTGCTTCGTCCGTCGTCGTCCGCCGTGCGCCGTCCGTAAACTTTTCACATTTCAAACTTCTTCTCAAGTTCTACCAATAGGAATAAGCTGAAACTTAGCTGAAATGATCCTGAGATGGTCCTGACCAAGTGTTGTTATTTTTCGGGTCGGTCCGAAATCCAAGATGGCCGCCATAGCCGACATCTTGAAAAACACATATTAAACTTCTTCTACAGTTCCACTGGTACCTGTGAGCTGAAAATTGGTAGGGATGTTCAGGAAGGGCAGCCCATAAAATGTTGTTATTTTTCGGGTCCGAAAAACTCTCGACATTTGTGCCATGGCGGCCATTTTGTGACATGATTGCGCAATCACTGTTTTCCTGAACAACACCTATTTTAAACTTCTTCTTAAGTTCTACCACTGGGATTAAGCTGAAACTTGGCTGAAATGATCCTGAGATAGTCCTGACCAAGTGTTGTTATTTTTCAGGTCGGTCCGAAATCCAAGATGGCCGCCAGAGCCGCCATCTTGAAAAACACATTTTCAACTTCTTCTCAAGTTCTACCAGTGGGATTAAGATGAAACTTGGCTGAAATGATCCTGAGATGGTCCTGACCAAGTGTTGTTATTTTTTGGGTTGGTCCAAAATCCAAGATGGCCGCCAGAGCCGCCATCTTGAAAAACACATTTCCAAATTTCTCTCAAGTTTCACCTGTGGGATTAAGCTGAAACTTGGCTGAAATTATCCTGAGATGGTCCTGACCATGAGTTGTTACTTTTTTGTCGGTTCGAAATCCAAGATGGCCGCCATGGCCGCCATCTTACAAAACACATTTCCAACTTCTTCTCAAGTTCTACCTGTGGGATTAAGCTAAAACTTGGCTGAAGTGATTCTGAGATTGTCCTGACCAAGTGTTGTTATTTTTCAGGTTGGTCGGAAATCCAAGATGGCCTTCAGAGCTGCCATCTTGAAAAACACATTTCAAACTTCTTCTCAAGTTCTACCTGTGTGATTAAGCTGAAACTTGGCTGACATGATCCTGAGATGGTCCTGATCAAGTATTGTTACTTTTTGGGTCGGTCCGAAATCCAAGATGGCTGCCAGAGCCGCAATCTTGAAAAACACGTTTCCAACTTCTTATCAAGTTCTACCACTGGGATTAAGCTGAAAATTGACTGAAATGATCCTGAGATGGTCCTGACCAAGTTTTGTTACATTTCGGGTTGGTCCAAAATCCAAGATGGCCGCCAGATTCGCCATCTTGAAAAACAAAATTGCCGTCCGTAAACTTTTCACATTTTAAACTTCTTCTCAAGTTCAACTCCTTCTTTCTGTACACATGCGCAGTACATTATAACTAAAGTGTGTTCGGTTGAACTCTAGTAGACTACAGTAACTATAGTCGGCAATCGAACTCGCCCATTGTCACAAATCTAAGATGGCCGCCACATATGTCATTTTGAACTTCTCAAGTTCTACCAGTGACATTGAGCTGAACCTTGCAAAAATTATCCTCAGATAGTCCCAACCAAATGTTATTTATCGGGTCCGTCAGACATCCAAGATGGCTGCCACAGCCCCCATTTTGAATACACATTTAAAACTTTTCATAGAAAAATGATCCCCAGATAGTCCCAACCAAATGTTGTTATTTCTCCAGTCCGTCAGAGATCCAAGATGGCTGCAACAGCCCCCATTTTGCATCCACATCTAACACTTTCCATGATCTGAAACTTGCCTAAAATGATTCTGACCAAATGTTATTTTTCGCACTGTTCCGAAGAAATCCATGATCATCACCATCTTGAAAACCACATTTGTGTGGCATATTGTTACATGATTGTATTACTAATTCCTAGAGGAGAGGAATTTATATAAGCTATTAGCTTGTTTTCCAATCCTCACTATTTGTATAATTTCTATATATGTAATATACATGTACACTGATGGAAATAAAATATTGTTTAAACTAATTCCATAATGGTATCACAATTGGTAGTCAGATGACCGTTAAGGCCCTTGGGCCTCTTGTTTTTAAAAATATTTTACCATGATACCTTGATATCAATTTATCCAGGTGAGCGATACAGGCCCTCTGGGCCTCTTGTTAACTTCAGGCCATGTGAGCTTAGGTGATGGTGTGGTGTCTGTCGTCAGTCAGTCCTGCATCCGTCATTTTTTCCCATTTTTTCCTTTAAACGGCTTCTTCTGAAATACCGAAAGGCCTAGTGACATGAAATTTGGCTGGTAGCTTTCTTGAGAGGAGCTGAATAAAGTTTGCCATACACAAATCATTTTTACCTACTGTCAAGGTCACAGGGGTCAAAAATGTCAAAATTTTCAAACGACTTCATCTGAAATACCATCAGGCATAGAGACCTTATATTTGACTGATAGCTTCCTTTCCTTTGATGAAGCCAAACAAAGTTTGCAAACAGAAATGACCTTTACCCATATTCAAGCTTAAGGTCACAGGTCAAATCTGTTATATCCTTTGAACGACATCTTCTAATTAACCAAGAGAAGCATGATATTTGGCTGAAAAGTTCCTTGGATGAAGCCCGACAAAGTTTGCGAAAGAAATGACCTTGACTTTGAATGACCTATATTCAAGGCCACAAGGGTCAAATTCTGTTAAAACTTTTAAATGACTTCTGAAATACCGAAAGGCCTAGAAGCATAATTTTCGGCTGAAAGGTCCCTTTTATGAAGCTTGATAAAGTTTGCAAAAAGAAATTATCTTGACCCATATTCAAGGTCACAGGGTTTCAAATCTGTTAAAACCTTTGAGCAAATTCTTCTGATAAACCAAAAGGCCTAGAAACATGATATTTGACTGAAAGGTTCCTTGTCATTGCTGTTGTGTTGTGGGAGCATGTCACTCCGGTTGTGTTGTGGGAACTTGTCATTGCTGTTGTGCTGTGGGAACTTGTCACTCCTGTTGTGTTGTGGGAGCTTGTCATTGCTGTTGTGTTGTGGGAGCTTGTCATTCCTATTGTGTTGTGGGAGCTTGTCACTCCTGTTGTGTTGTGGGAGCTTGTCATTGCTGTTGTGTTGTGGGAGCTTGTCACTCCCGTTGTGTTGTTGGAGCTTGTCATTCCTATTGTGTTGTGGGAGCTTGTCACTCCTGTTGTGTTATGGGAGCTTGTCATTGCTGTTGTGCTGTGGGAACTTGTCACTCCTGTTGTGTTGTGGGAGCTTTCATTACTGTTGTGTTGTGGGAGCTTGTCACTCCCATTGTGTTGTGGGAGCTTGTCATTGCTGTTGTGTTGTGGGAGCTTGTCACTCCCATTGTGTTGTGGGAGCTTGTCATTCCTATTGTGTTGTGGGAGCTTGTCATTGCTGTTGTGCTGTGGGAACTTGTCACTCCTGTTGTGTTGTGGGAGCTTGTCATTGCTGTTGTGTTGTGGGATCTTGTCATTCCTATTGTGTTGTGGGATCTTGTCATTCCTGTTGTGTTGTGGGAGCTTGTCACTCCCGTTGTGTTGTGGGAGCTTGTCATTGCTGTTGTGTTGTGGGAGCTTGTCACTCCCGTTGTGTTGTGGGAGCTTGTCATTCCTATTGTGTTGTGGGAGCTTGTCACTCCCGTTGTGTTGTGGGAGCTTGTCATTGCTGTTGTGTATTGTAAACCTTTTCACCTTTTGCTTTTGGAAACTTGTCTCTTCTGTTGAAATTGGGGTATTAATCATTTCTCTTATTTACTTGGAAAGACATCCCATTGATAGTACCATTTTTTTGTCTTGTGGGAACCTGTTACTAGTGCCATGTGGTGTGGGAACCTGTTACTAGTGACCTGTGATGTGGGAACCTGTTACTAGTGACCTGTTGTGTGGGAACCTGTTACTAGTGACCTGTGGTGTGGGAACCTGTTACTAGTGACCTGTGGTGTGGGAACCTGTTACTAGTGACCTGTGGTGTGGGAACCTGTTACTAGTGCCATGTGGTGTGGGAACCTGTTGCTAGTGCCATGTGGTGTGGGAACCTGTTACTAGTGACCTGTGGTGTGGGAACCTGTTACTAGTGACCTGTGGCGCAGTTTTCACTTCTCACTCCTGTTGGTTAAGTGTTGTGTGTCATTCTGACCATTGTTTAGCTTACATCTGTATTGACTGATCTTGTTTCTTTCAGGGCTATACAACATATATATACAGGACCAACATAGAAATGCGTGGCATGACCTATGCATGGAGAGCTCTGGAACGTCAACTGCAGGAGGAAACAAAAGAAAAAATCAAGGGCATGAGGTTCTGCAAAGATCACACAGTGAGTCAATAAAAACTGCACCTTTCTTTAGCCATTATTAGCTCACCTGGTTTGAAGGACCAAGGTGAGCTTATGCCATGCCATGTTGTCAGTCCGTCCGTCAACAATCAATTTCTTCTTCATAAGCGCTCAACAGAATTTGACCAAATTGGTCAGAAGCATCCCTATGGGGCAGGCACTCAAAATTGTACAAAAGGTGGGGCTGACCTCCCAGGGGCCTGATGGGTGGGGTCAAAAGGCGTCCATTTGGCAATATTGATCTCGTATAACTTTTAAACAGTTGAGATTCCTGCTCTAAAACTATATATGCAATTGCTGGGCATAAAGAGACAATCAAAAATATGAATTTAGATTTGACCCCAGGGTCTGCCATGCCCTTGCAAGCTTATCTCCTGAGTCATAACTTTTAAATGATTGAGATCCCCACCCAAAAAGGATATATAGATATAATTACTGAGCATAAAGAGCCGATCACAAATATGATTTTAGATTCGACTCGAATGGTCTGCAAGACCCTTGCAGACTTGACTCTTGAGTCATAACTTTTAAAGGTTTGAGATCCCCACCTAAAAACTATATATACAATTGCTGAGCATAAAGAGACAACCACAAATATGATTTTAGATTTGACCCCAGGGTCTGCCACACTCTTGCAGACTTGACTCTTAAGTCATAACTTTTAAACGGTTGAGATCCCCACCCCAAAACTATATATACAATTGCTGAGCATAAAGAGATCACAAGCATGAGTTTAGATTTGACCCTAGGGTCTGCCATGCCCTTGCAGACACCCCACCCCAAAACTATAGAGACCAACACAATCATGATATTCACATTGATGTAAGGGTCTAGCCACAGTCCTAGGGACCTTGGTTCTCAGTTGAGCTTGAAAACAATTAACCAATCTGTAATTTATACAGATATACTTCATGGATACTTCTTAGGGTCTGCCTCTGGCCATAGCACCATGCTTTCTGGAAAATATTTTACTATGATTACCTAGATACCTATTTATCCAGGTGAGCTATACAGGCCCTCTGGGCCTCTTGTTCCCTTTCTTCAAAGATATAATGATCCACACTTTTGTTTATCGATTGCGATCGCGGGGTCGTGACACCTCAGAAAACCCCCAAATCTCTGAAATAGGAATTACTTGGGGTGGAAGTCAATGCTAACGTCTCAGTGACAATTACTCTGATTTCCTGGTATAATAATAATAGACTTTATTAGGTCATCTGACCCGAAGGGTCAGGATGACCTATAGTCATCATGCTTCGTCCGTCGTCGTGCGCCGTGCGTCGTGCGCCGTCCGTAAACTTTTCCATTTAAACATCTTCTTCTCATAAACCAAAAGGCCCATAGACCCAATATTGGGCCTGTGGCATGCTGGGATAAAGGGCTACCAAGTTTGTTCAAACAAATGACCTTGACCTTCATTCAAGGTCACAGGGGCCAAAAAGGTCATAATTTTTAAACGACTTCTTCTGAATAACCAAAAGGCCCAGAGACCTAATATTGGGCCTGTGGCATGCTGGGATAAAGGGCTACCAAGTTTGTTCAAACAAATGACCTTGACCTTCATTCAAGGTCACAGGGGCCAAAAAGGTCAAAATCTTTAAACGACTTCTTCTGAATAACCAAAAGGCCCAGAGACCTGATATTGGTGCTGTGTTATGCTGGGATAAAGGGCTACCAAGTTTGTTCAAAGAAATGACCTTGACCTTCATTCAAGGTCACAGGGGACAAAACGGTCATCATTTTTAAACAACTTCTTCTGAATAACCAAAAGGCCCAGAGACCTGATATTGGGCCTGTGTTATGCTGGGATAAAGGGGTACCAAGTTTGTTCAAACAAATGACCTTGACCTTCATTCAAGGTCACAGGGGCCAAAAAGGTCAAAATCTTTTTAAACAACTTCTTCTGAATAACCAAAAGGCCCAGAGACCTGATATTGGTCCTGTGTTATGCTGAGATAAAGGGCT
Organism: Mimachlamys varia; assembly: GCA_947623455.1. NCBI lineage: Eukaryota > Metazoa > Mollusca > Bivalvia > Pectinida > Pectinidae > Mimachlamys > Mimachlamys varia. The sequence continues at coordinate 54,290,114 of OX392527.1, forward strand.
ACCAAGTTTGTTCAAAGAAATGACCTTGACCTTCATTCAAGGTCACAGGGGACAAAACGGTTATAATTTTTAAACGACTTCTTCTGAATAACCAAAAGGCACAGATACCTAATATAATATTGGGCCTGTGGCATGCTGGGATAAAGGGCTACCAAGTTTGTTCAAACAAATGACCTTGAAGTTCATTCAAGGTCACAGGGACCAAAACGGTCATAATCTTTAAACAACTTCTTCTGAATAACCAAAAGGCCCAGAGACCTGATATTGGGCCTGTGGCATGCTGGGATAAAGGGCTACCAAGTTTGTTCAAAGAAATGACCTTGACTTTCATTCAAGGTCACTGGGGCCAAAACGGTCATAATCTTTAAACATTTTCTTCTGAATAACCAAAAGGCCCAGAGATCTAATATTGGGCCTGTGGCATGCTGGGATAAAGGGCTACCAAGTTTGTTCAAAGAAATGACCTTGACTTTCATTCAAGGTCACTGGGGCCAAAACGAAACTATTGTTATTTTTCGTGTAGTCAAAAATCCAAGATGGCCTCCACAGCGGCCATTTTGAAAACACATTCTAAACTTCTCAAGTTCTACCAGTGGAATTGAGCTGAAACTTGCCAGAAATGATATCCTGAGATGGTCCCAACAAAGTGTTGTTATTTTTCAAGCCCATCAGAAATCCAAGAAGGCCACTATCTTGAACTTGGCAATCTATACAGGCATATTATAACTTGATTTAATGACTACACGTATTTTCATAGTGATTTTACAATTGGTAGTCAGATGACCGTTAAGGCCCGTTGGGCCTCTTGTTTAAACTTGATAACATGTTGAGCTTAAAGCTCGTCTTACACATGGTCAAGATACATATAAAATATACAATATTTTCAACATATATGTATGTACTTCTTAAATAAAAAGAAGATTAAATATCTTCTTATATGGTATATGTACTTGTTAAATATTATATAAATCATTAGTTTACAAACAACTTAAGTTTAGCTTGCCATGAAACCATCGTTAGGTGTTTGGTAGTGAAATCTGATGCTGCCATCGTCGGACATTATTAACTACAACAAAAGTTTTTAACTTGACACAAAAAGGAAGTTCGTATTTTGGCACATAAACAAACATCAGGACTTTTCTGGCTTTTCTGTTTGGAATCTCTCTTTAGCAGTGACTTTAATTTCTGCCACCGAGTTGCATACTTTTTCTCTTTTTCAGTGTCTGATAGTCGATTTTTATTATGAAATTTAACTGCTTGACGTATCAAGCTGAAATTTTGCAATTATTTTCATTATTGTTTTAGATTCATGATTAATTACAACAAAAAATTGGAAAATTTTGTTTTTATATTTCTTTTGAATTATTCATATTTCGCTATATTATCTATATATATATAGATTAATATTTGCCTGGCCACAGGTGCCTGTGACCCAAAACTCAAGGTTTTCACTCCCAAGACTATTTATGACGCAACACTATTTATAACACATTTGTAATCCATATTTATGACATGGTCGTATGACATGACTGAATGGGTCAGTAACATATTGTAGTACTGTATTACAATATCTCCACATGTAAATTTGGACAACTTTTCAATTCTATTGAGTGTACCTGGTGATGTTAATGTGAATGTCGTCTGGATGTTTCAGGCTGTTGTGTTTGATATGCCACAAGAATGTGACGATTACATTGCCTCTACGTGGGTTGACTCGGACCGTGATTCACTAACAAAGGCCACAGAACTTCCAGAAATGGATGAACCAACATACAGCACTAGTTTTGGTAGAGGAGGGGGTAGAGGAGGTGGAAGAGGTAGAGGGTTTGGGGGTCGAGGATTTGGGGGCAGGGGCCGAGATCAAGGCCGAGGAAGCCCGGGCGGGAGGGGCGGTGGTGGAGGATTCCGAGGAGGATTCAACAAAAGGAAGATTGATATTGGCGGTGCTCCACAAAACAAAAAAATGAAATTTGATTAATGACCAATTATTAAGAGAACATTTTGCAATGAAGATTATTAACTTTGAAATTTAAACACATTTTAATTATTTAGAATGAAAAGTCTATGAATCTTTTAAATCAGCCTTGCAATTCCTGTAATATTTATCTTTGCTTTATTATTAAAGATATTGTTGTCAAGATTAATATTTGTTTTTGTGATTTTTTAAAATGTGCTGCTAGCTTTGTTAGCCCACCATCATCAGATGTGGGCTATTCAAATCACCTTGTGTTGGTGGTCTGTGGTCCCTCCGCCATCCGTCTAAACAATTTTTGTTACCGTTATAACTTAAAAGAAGTACTGGATGGATCTTTCCCAAATTTCATATGCAGGTTCCCCTTGGTGCCTTGTTGTGCTGTATTGATTTTGGGACTGATCAGAAAAACAAAATGGCAGCCAGGTGGCCATCTTGGATTTTGACAATGGATATTTGTTACCAATATATCTTGAGTAGTACTGAATGGATCTTTCCAAAATTTCATATGCAGGTTTCCCCTGGTGCTTAGTTGTGCTGTATAGATTTTTGGACTGATCAGACAAACAAAAGGGCGGACAGACAGCCAGGTTGGTTTTAGACAATGAAAATTTGTTACCGTTATATCTTGTAGTTGATGGATCTTTCTCAAATTTCATATGCAGGTTCCCCATGGTACTTAGTTGGGCTGTATTGATTTAGAGACTGATCAGAAAAACAAAATGGTGGCCATGTTGGATTTAGACAATGAAAATTTGTTACCGTTATAAGCTCACCTGCACTAAACGTCTTTCTGTCTGTCCTTTCGTCCGTCGTCCGTCAACATTTGCTTCAAATCGCTACTTGTCAAAAAGTCCTGATTAGATTTTTACCAAATTTGGTCAGAAACATCCTTTGGGGAAGGGAACAAAATTGATTAATTACAGTTTTAAACCTGTTCGCCAAATTCTGAGGTTGTAAAAACAATTCTATATTAAAAGAGGCTAGCTATTTTATTCAAATAAATTGTTGGGTTTTTAGCTCAACTTGTCCGAAGGACTAAGGTGAGCTTATGCCATACCGTGTCGTCCATAAACAATCGACTTCTTCTTCATAACCATTCAACGGAATTCGACCAAATTTGGTCAGAAGTATCCTTATGGGGTGGGGACTCAAAATTGTACAAATGGTGGGGTGGGGCTGAACGGGGTCAACTAGGCTATATTGATATTTTAACGACTTCTTTTCTGAAACGGAGCAATGTTTATCTCTCTTATTTTCCTCGTGAATCAGTATGGGATGGGAATTCAATTCGTACAAATGGTGGGGTTAACCTTCTGGGGGTCAATTGGGCTATAAACGACTTCTCTGATACCGAGCAATGTATGTTGCTCATATTTGCCTAGGAGGCATAACTATAGGGCGGGGATTCAAAATTATACAAATGGTGGGACTGACCCTAGCTCCCAGGGACCAAATGGCGTCCGTTTGGCAATATTGATATAATTTAACTTTTAAACGGTTGATTTCCCCACCCAAAAACTATATACTTAGTAAGCAATTACTGAGCATAAAGAGACGATCACAAATGATTTTAGATTTAAACCCGGGGTCTGCCACGCCCTTGCAGGCTTCTGAGTGATAACTTTTAAATGATTGCGATCCCCACCCCAAAACTATATATACAATTTCTGAGCGTAAAGAAACTATCACAAATATGATTTTAGATTTGACATTAGGGTCTGCCACGCCCTTGTAGACTTAACTTTTGGGTCATAACTGGTAAAGGGTTGAGATCTCCAACCCAGAACTATTTATACAATGGCTGAGTATAAGAGACGATCACAAATATGATTTTAGATTTAACGCAAGGGTCTGCCACGCCCTTGCAGACTTAACTCCTGAGTCATAACTGTTAAACGGTTGAGATCCCCACCCCAAAACTATATTTACAATTGCTGTGCAAATAGAAACAGTCACAAATATGATTGTAGATTTAACCCAAGGGTCGTCCAAGCCCTTGCATGCTTAACCCTCGAGTCATAACTTTTAAACGGTTAAGATCCCCATCCAAAAACTATATACAATATTGCTTGGCGTAAAGAGACGATCACATGCATGATTTCAGATTTGATCCTAGCGATTGTTACACCCCTTGCAGGCTTTCCAACACAAAACACTACAATATTGCTGGGCATAAAGAGTGCATAATATTTAATATGGTCCGATTTCAAATAAATTTCCTCTAAATGCTCTTTTGAATCAGAAAGCTAAGAGTTCATCAAAGGCAATATTGTGGCAGATCCTTCACTAGAAAAGTTTGTTATTGGTATTCAAATCGCCTTGCGTCCGTGGTCCGTCTATCCTTGAACAATTCTTGCAACCGTTATTTCGTGAAAAGTACTGGATAGATCATCAAATTGGTGCCTAGTTGTGCATAGTCTATTTCGGACAGATCCGATAAACAATATGGGCGACAGGCGGCCATCTTGGATTTTTTAGAAATAGATTGATACCGCTATTTCTTGTGAAGCACTGGATAGATCATTCTTAAATTTCATAATGTAGGTTCCCCTTGGCGCCTAGTTGTGCATTGTCCATTTTTGACAGATCCGATAAACAATAAGGCTGACAGGCAGCCATCTTTGATTTGTCAGTGATAGTTTGTGATCACTATTTCTTGAGAAGTACTTGAGGGATTCTTTCCAAATTTCATAAACATGTTTTGTTCGGTCCCTATTTGTGTATGGTCTAATTTTTGGACTGTTCGAGGGGGAAAATATGGCCGCCAGACAGCCAAATTGTATGTTGACGATGAAAGTATATTATGGTTATTTTTTAAGTGAATTAAATACAAGATTGATAAGGAATTTGGAACTGAACAGAAAACAAAACTCTGACTAGAGACCTTCTTTCAGCTATTATTAATTTTCAAGGAAATTCATAGAACTAAGATGAAGTACATAAATGAAAGTTAAAATAAGAAGGAAAAATATCCAATTTTCTAAGAATTAATGAAAACTTGGCGCCAAGATCCCTATAGTTGCATTTACTGAAAGCCAGGTGAGTATAGGCCCTTTAGGCTTCTTGTCTTATTTAGAAAATATCTTAAAATAATCCTTAAAACAAGTCTGTAAAAATGATAGGGCAAACGTGTCTTATATTGCACACACGATTTCACAGTTTCTAGAAATTATCCATCCTAAAAACATTTTTCCTATTTACGTAAGTTAAAAGCATCAATACCGGATTTGCCAAAACATAACAGATTTCCCGAGGAAAAGCACTAGGTTTAACTGGTGTACCACTACGTTATTATGGACACAAATCAAGATCGATGGAAAGTAGACTTCGAAAGTTAATTACGTAGGGGTCATTTCTTAAGCGTCCGTAGAAAATTTCATAATTCCACTAATGCTTACTTTTACTTGTAGAATTTTTCTATGTCAATTGAATTCCATTTATGCTTTGAGGGAAAATCCCAAAACTGGTGTCCTTGTAGCAGCGAATAACTACTTTCTGTGTCAACAACAAATCGCCCCACAAAAGGAAAGTACACATGCTAAAACGTATTGTGCATGAGCGATTCCAGATAGAAAATTGAGGTTTCATAACTAAAACAAAATATTTATCAACCAAAATTCAGCCGCAGATCTGAAAAACAATGAAATAACTTGAAATCGAACAACGTAGTCAGGGCCAAGTTATAACGATTTAATAATAGCAAATAGGATGTCATAATTCCATGAATTGCCTCTTTTAAAATGCGCGTACGTTAACTAAATAAAGATGACATGTAATTAAGTGGGCTAAACAGATGCTTATGATTAATTTGATATTATCCATTTTGGGGGGAATCAATCTGCCATCATCGTATGATATTTTGCTTAAATTGTCAGTTTTTTCAATTTCAAGTTTTAAAAGATACATTTGTGGTTTCGAAATCATTCGCGAATAATGTTCTCCTTCAATACAATTCAAATTAGGCGCAACATTTCATTCTGTTAAATAAAAATAATTAAAATATACTATCAAATTCAGGGGACACATTTCATATATATTGCACAGTATAAAGAAAGGTGTCCATTAATCTGCATATGGCACATTGGTTTTCACTAGTGATCGCTGCCTGTTATGGCCCTGACTTGAGAGTAGGTTAAAACCCATGAAGTTGGTCTCGTTTATATGAAATGGATATGCTTCTGTAACCGTAACGATTTGCGAGGAGTTTTGCTGTCCATACTTAGTAAGACAAATTTAAAGAAGTCAGGATTTGTCTTCCCACAGGTATAATGAGAAAATCAACTGGAAATGACCCATTCCATGATCCCACAATGTTGTAATTGAGCGGCGTTACAGTTTATTCTGGCCCGACACCATCTGGTTGGGGCTGGTCCCACACCAGACATCTATCTGTCAAAATCTGTTGTTAGGGCCGGAGGAAACTCGGACTCAGTTTATTCTCAACAGATATACAAGCAAACTGAAGCCGAAATTAGTCTATTCAGGTTATTTTCCTGTTCACGCTTGGGATGTGTGGTGCATCAAATCTAAAAGAAAAAAAGAATAATTGGTCATAGATGGAAAAAATGTCATCCGTCCAAATAATGATGTATTTCATTTTCTCATAGTTCAAATATAATTTAAGTACCGTATACTAGTATCTAAAGATACCTTTGTAGGGGATAAAGGACATTCCCTCCGGGTTCATTAAGTCTTATCGCCTGTGTTCATAAGAGCAGGTTCACCATTAAAATATTGTATTTTACATGTATGTTTGTGAATATTTCCCTTATCTAATACAAATGAGGAATTTTAATAACATGACTGGCCGATTCCAGAAACATTGGTCATCAGTCACGACCAATGGTACAATTCTGTAAGTGATTAGACAGACCGAGATACGAACATGACACTTACTTTTATATAGCCAGTAAGGAAAGTGGTATAAGTCATTTAATATGATAATCATAACAAAACTAGTATGTAATAGAGGCGGTACCTTCCTCGGTATCCACGAGTGATGCTCACCTATGCTTTCTACACCCCTCGAAATATGTCATGGTAAAACTGAAGGCTCTGTGTGCGGCACCTTGCTGATGTGGCAAGGATACTAGTTCGACCTTTTGATTTTCATCACAAGAATCTCGCGGTCACATTAGGTAAAAATTAACAGACTTTGAATCAAAGGACATGTATCTGCCTAGCGATTGGTCAGGTTTGTTTTTACCCGAGACCAATCAAACTGCCACCTTCGTGCCTTCGGGTTTGCCATGATATATTCCAGGGGTTTAGAGAGCGTAGTTCCTGGATATTAGGATGAGGTGATACTTAAACATGATTAATCAGTACGAACCTACAACTGGAACCGGAAGCCTTGCTGTCTGATCTGCAGACACTACCGGAATTTCCACCTGAGCTGCAATCACAAGGTTCCCTTGCTGATCAAAGCTACTGGACATGATGCTGACGTCTGATGTCTGACATTCCGGTGACGTAATCAAGTTGGAATATTCTGGGACGTATATTTGTGGGGATGCTAACATGTTCTGTTGGGCACTGGAATAATTAACACAATTGGAGTCCTCATCCGACCCAGAGTCATTGCTCTCATCCTGCAATGAAAAAAAACGGCCATTGATGTTTTTTTAAAGGCTGATAGAGATATTAATTCTCTGGTAGACACAGTGCAGGATTTTGTGTAATATGACGAGGAAAAGTGATAAAGATAGTACCATCGCTGGGGCTCGAACCCGCGACCCTTGGCTCTCGAGCCTGATGCTCTACTGACTGAGCTAAAGGAAACATTTCCTTCAGCTCACGCTTGTAAGGCAACCTAATCGATGCACATCTTTTACATGTTGAACTTTTCGATCTCATTTGTGTTCATAAACAGTGTATTCAAAAGTCAAAATCAAATACCCTTAACAGCTTATTACTTAGTCAAAAACAAACCATTGGTGTATACTAGAAATACATTTTCTTGATTATATCATGAACATTTCGGAGGTTTTTATTTGTTTTTTTTTTGAGGTACACAAGAATTTGTGACGTCAATGATTAAGCACCTGGAGCTATATACTACAACAATATATTAGTCTAGTCAATATAGGGTTTAACCGCGACAAAATTGCAACAGAAATTATTTTTAGTTTTCCTAGAAGGCGAATACCTATATTTTAAAAAAAGTCTATCAAAATCTACCTTTGGGAAATCGTTTTTTTCGCACAAATTGGGGGTCAAGAATTTCAGTGTAATTGTTTACTGGGCCAACTTTGAAGTGAAATAACTAATTATTAAGCAATTCTGAGTGTAAAATGAATAGTTACATGTCATAACCAGTTTATGTATATTACTGATTCGCCAAAATCGTTTTTCTGATATGTAATGTTGAAAAAATATTGGTCCATCAATATCACTAAAAATCCATTTTACTTGACGATATTTTACATTTTCACATTTCAAAAGCAAAAAATATCATTTAATATTCTTTGTAGCAAAATAAGATTAAATTAAATGTTTATATTAATGGTATTTAATTTCAATATTTAATTTAACCGATGATTGATTAACATACAAAAAAGTTATTAAACATCAAAGTCAACAAAATGTGCTGATTTTGCGCTTTTTCGAGGTCCATATTGAAACCTTTGCATATCTCTTTCGCATGTATTTTAATAATAAGGAAGGCAAATGCTTAAGTCATTTTTATTTTCATTAAATTGTTTGCATTGTTTATCTTAAATAATAAATTGGATAAAATAACTTTGCCTTTATGCTTAAAATCAAATCTTGAAACCACTACCTTATTCAGTTTTACCTGAACTGTCAAAAAAGGCTAAGTCCACTATTCTGAACAACGAAATTCCTTATTTCTCTGCCAAGTTTAATCAGATTACATGAAGACTTTGTCAGAATTATTTCCATGAAATGGTTGTTTTAATGCAATTAATCCGAGTTTTAACATCCAAAAAACCTAATAATTTAATTAAAAATAATGAATTTTTACTACTGAGCATTATGGAACAAAGTAAAACATTTTTTTACCCAACCCAAAATATTTTATTTAATCACAATTCGCATTAGCCATCAAGGCAATCTTATTGTCTTAAGCCAAGCCAAGTTATTTAGCAATCGGATAAAATACAAAAAAGTCATGCATTTTTTTGTTATTTAGAATGATGAACTTAGTCATTTTTTGCCATTCTGCCCAAATAACATGTAATGGTGTTTTGAATATTTGATTTTCAATATATTAGCAAACTGACCTTACCAAATAAGTATTTAAAATAGCCATTGTACATACATGAAAGCATATGAAAAGAATTTTACAATTTGCTGTTTACATTATTGAAATACAGGTTGCATAAATTGAGAAATCATTCAATATTGACGTTGAAACCGTTCAAAATTGGTAATATTTTAATGGATTAATTCATATCTAGCAATGATACTTATAATATTTTTTTATTTTCTTTTGTCTTAAAAATGCAAAAAAAGCTTGTATGTTCAACATTCAGATGCTTTTTAGTGACTTTTGACTGTACATATTTCTTGATGCAATAATTTCTATCGATTTAATTTAGTTGTCTGTATTAAACATAAACTAGTTATACAATGTAGTTATTAGTTCAATATAAAAAAATATTTGAGAATTAAATATTTCACTTTAAAGTTGCACCATTGAGCAATTATGCTTATTTCTTGATCCTAATTAGTGCGAAAAAAAAAGTGATTTTCCAAACTTAGATTTTGGTAGACTTTTTTTCTGTCACAGTATAGGTATCCGCCATTCCAAAAATATGAACATAAATTCTGTTGCAATTTTGTCCCGGTTAGGCCTATATTTTGGCTAATTTGACTGGACTATATAGTCGATCAGACTTACATCATCACTTTCTTTGCCTTCAACTTGATCTGGAACATACAATAAAGACACGGTCACTTAAAGGATCTATACCAATGATAATTAGGATACATAAATCGATGGCAGCCATTTTGGAAAAACAACCCTATTAGCAAATATAGTGTAGATGAGAGTTTCCACATATTCAACACCCTTAGGTAATTATATTTTGAAATATTGAAACCAAACCGCTGACTAGATGAAACAAAGAGACACGCTACATTTAATAGGACCATGTGCCCGTCCCTGTGACAGTAAACAGATAAGCAGTATGACCTTTGGGTTCCCTCTGTGACATTAAACAGATAAGCAGTATGACCTTTGGGTTCCCTCTGTGACATAAACAGATAAGCAGTATGACCTTTGGGACATTAAACAGATAAGCAGTATGACCTTTGGGTTCCCTCTGTGACATAAACAGATAAGCAGTATGACCTTTGGGTTCCCTCTGTGACATAAACAGATAAGCAGTATGACCTTTGGGTTCCCTCTGACATAAACAGATAAGCAGTATGACCTTTGGGTTCCCTCTGTGACAGTAAACAGATAAGCAGTATGACCTTTGGGACATTAAACAGATAAGCAGTATGACCTTTGGGTTACCTCTGTGACATAAACAGATAAGCAGTATGACCTTTGGGTTACCTCTGTGACATAAACAGATAAGCAGTATGACCTTTGGGTTCCCTCTGTGACAGTAAACAGATAAGCAGTATGACCTTTGGGACATTAAACAGATAAGCAGTATGACCTTTGGGTTACCTCTGTGACATAAACAGATAAGCAGTATGACCTTTGGGTTCCCTCTGTGACATAAACAGATAAGCAGTATGACCTTTGGGTTCCCTCTGTGACAGTAAACAGATAAGCAGTATGACCTTTGGGTTCCATCTGACATAAACAGATAAGCAGTATGACCTTTGGGTTCCCTCTGTGACATAAACAGATAAGCAGTATGACCTTTGGGTTCCCTTTGGGACGTTAAACAGATAAGCAGTATGACCTTTGGGTTCCCTCTGTGACATAAACAGATAAGCAGTATGACCTTTGGGTTCCCTCTGTGACATAAACAGATAAGCAGTATGACCTTTGGGTTCCCTTTGGGACGTTAAACAGATAAGCAGTATGACCTTTGGGTTCCCTTTGGGACGTTAAACAGATAAGCAGTATGACCTTTGGGTTCCCTCTGTGACATAAACAGATAAGCAGTATGACCTTTGGGTTCCCTCTGTGACATAAACAGATAAGCAGTATGACCTTTGGGTTCCCTCTGTGACATAAACAGATAAGCAGTATGACCTTTGGGTTCCCTCTGTGACATAAACAGATAAGCAGTATGACCTTTGGGTTCCCTCTGACATAAACAGATAAGCAGTATGACCTTTGGGTTCCCTCTGTGACATTAAACAGATAAGCAGTATGACCTTTGGGTTCCCTCTGTGACATAAACAGATAAGCAGTATGACCTTTGGGTTCCCTCTGTGACATAAACAGATAAGCAGTATGACCTTTGGGTTCCCTCTGTGACATAAACAGATAAGCAGTATGACCTTTGGGTTCCCTCTGACATAAACAGATAAGCAGTATGACCTTTGGGTTCCCTCTGTGACATTAAACAGATAAACAGTATGACCTTTGGGTTACCTCTGTGACATAAACAGATAAGCAGTATGACCTTTGGGTTCCCTCTGTGACATAAACAGATAAGCAGTATGACCTTTGGGTTCCCTCTGTGACAGTAAACAGATAAGCAGTATGACCTTTGGGACATTAAACAGATAAGCAGTATGACCTTTGGGTTCCCTCTGTGACATAAACAGATAAGCAGTATGACCTTTGGGTTCCCTCTGTGACATAAACAGATAAGCAGTATGACCTTTGGGTTCCCTCTGTGACATTAAACAGATAAGCAGTATGACCTTTGGGTTACCTCTGTGACAGTAAACAGATAAGCAGTATGACCTTTGGGACATTAAACAGATAAGCAGTATGACCTTTGGGACATTAAACAGATAAGCAGTATGACCTTTGGGTTCCCTCTGTGACAGTAAACAGATAAGCAGTATGACCTTTGGGACATTAAACAGATAAGCAGTATGACCTTTGGGACATTAAACAGATAAGCAGTATGACCTTTGGGTTCCCTCTGTGACATAAACAGATAAGCAGTATGACCTTTGGGTTCCCTCTGACATAAACAGATAAGCAGTATGACCTTTGGGTTCCCTCTGTGACAGTAAACAGATAAGCAGTATGACCTTTGGGACATTAAACAGATAAGCAGTATGACCTTTGGGTTCCCTCTGTGACAGTAAACAGATAAGCAGTATGACCTTTGGGACATTAAACAGATAAGCAGTATGACCTTTGGGTTCCCTCTGTGACATTAAACAGATAAGCAGTATGACCTTTGGGTTCCCTCTGTGACATTAAACAGATAAGCAGTATGACCTTTGGGTTCCCTCTGTGACAGTAAACAGATAAGCAGTATGACCTTTGGGTTCCCTCTGACATAAACAGATAAGCAGTATGACCTTTGGGACATTAAACAGATAAGCAGTATGACCTTTGGGTTCCCTCTGTGACATTAAACAGATAAGCAGTATGACCTTTGGGTTACCTCTGTGACATAAACAGATAAGCAGTATGACCTTTGGGTTCCCTCTGTGACATAAACAGATAAGCAGTATGACCTTTGGGTTCCCTCTGTGACATTAAACAGATAAGCAGTATGACCTTTTGGTTCCCTCTGTGACGATGTGCTCTCTCCCATGCGAACCATAACGAATCCACAGCCAAGATGAGGAAAGGTTCCCGAGGTCGTCTGCAGATGTTCTGTAGTGGTAAATAAATATTGATACAATTGTTGACAATATGAACAGATCTATTATATCTAGGAGGGAGTTAATGTATTCCTTCAACATTCCACACAGAATGAACTGTGATTCATATTAAGAAAAACATACTTGAAAATTCATTTATTTAAGAGCGAGTTATTGTGTTCAATAAACATATAAACCAGAATGAACTGCGATTCATGGTAAGAACACACCTGTAAATTCCGTCTTAATACGGGTTTCAATGACGTCATCGCTGTCTTTGCTTGGCACAGGTAGACTGACGTCATCCACATAAGGCTGCACGTGAGGACTGTCGACTGCTGCGTCAGAGGAATCAGATGTGTCGATTTCCTAAAATGTTGGAAGTTAGCAGTTGCAAAATATGAAGTACAAGTCTCTGTGAGAGTCAGTGTATCAATGGACATAGATAGCAATTTAATTCACCGGTTCAACTTAATAGACAACACTACTTTAGGAATGTGTTTGTTATATTACCAGAAATATGCATTTTACATCATTTTGTTTGAATCCATTAAATCTGTGATAATTTACAGATAAATAATTGGGGCAAAAAAATTGAAACGAGATCCCATATTATGTATGTATGAAGTGTCAAGGTCTCGACAAAATTTCATTTGAAACAAGAGGCACTGATTATACAATGTATATAATTTTAGTTGTTTATGATATTAACATATTTGACCCCTGCGGCCTTGAAAGTAGGTCAAGGTAATTAATTTGGACAACGTTGGTAGCCCTTCAACCCAGCATGCTACAAGCCAAATATCGGTACTCTGGACCTTTCGATTATTGACAAGAAGTTTCTTAAATATTTTGAAATATGTGATCCCCGTGACCTTGCCAGTAGGTAAAGATCATTAATATAAACAACCCTGGTAGCCTTTATCCCAGCATGCTACATGCATAATATCATCACCCTAGGCCTTTTAGTTTTTGAGAAGTTGCTTGAGATATTTTTAAGACATTTCACCCCTGTTGCCTTGAAAGTAGGTCAAGGTCATTCATTTGAACAAACTTAGTAGCCCTTCATCTCGGCATGCTTCATGTACAATATCAGCTTCTTGGGCCTTTCAGTTATTGTGAAGAAGTTCTTTGAAGATTCTTAACATATTTGATACCAGTGACCGTGTAAGTAGGTCAAGATTATTTATTTGAATAAACTTGATGGCCCTTCATCCCAGCATGCTAAAGGCCAAATATCAGAACCCTAGACCTTTTGGTTATTGAGAATAAGTTGCTTAAATATTTTAAAATATTTGATCCCTCTGACCTTGAAAGTAGGTAAAGGTCATTCTTATAAACAACCTCTATAGCCCTTCATCCTAGCATGCTACACACTAAATCCAAGTATCCTGGGTCTTTCGGTCATTGAGAAGAAGTCGCTTAAGGATTTTAACATATTTGACCCCATGTGACCTTGAAAGAAGGTCAATGTCATTCATTTGAGCAAACTTGGTAGCCTCTCATCCCAGCATCCTTCAGGTCAAATTTCAGAAATCTGAGGTTTTTGGTTATTGAGAAGTAGTTGCTTATTTTTTTTTACATATTTGACCCCCGTGACCTTGAAAGTAGGTCAAGGTCATTGATTTCATAAAAGTTTGTAGCACTCAATCCCAGGTACCTACTAACCAAATATCATTAATATTGGCCTTTCGGTAAGCTAGGGGAATATTATTAAATGTTTTTTTTACATATGTGTTCCCTCTGACCTTGAAATTGAGTCAAGGTCATTGATATGAAGAATCTTTGTAGCACTCAACTCCAGGTACCTATTAGCCAAATACCATTGCCCTGGGTCTTTCAATTAGTTAGGAGAAAATTGTTAAAGGTTTTTACATATTTGACCCCTGTGACCTTGAAGGTAAGCCAAGGTCATTGATATGAGGAAGCTACTCCTATAAGATAAGAGGCCGCTGGTCGGCCTTTTTATTATCGGATATGATTTTGCCGACTGCGACCTCTAACATTGTTGGAGTAATGAAGAAGCATGTTAGCACTCTATCCAAGGTACCTACTGGCCAAATCTCAGCATCCTTGGCGGTTTGGTTATTGAGAAGATTGTTAAAGGAAAAGTTTACGGACGACGGACGAAGAACGATGGCAATACAAATGTAGGTCATCCTGACCCTTTGGGCAAGATGACCTAATAAAAACATGAAGAAATTAAATCCAATCTTTACCTTTTTCACAAGCGGTTTCCTTCTCCGCCTTGATCGTAAGCTATAGTATGTCGCTGGCTTTTTACAAGGCGTTGGACTTTCCACGCCGCTATCTGCATCCGACTCCGTGCTCTGCTGTCCTGATAATGACGAGCAGTGTTTTACTTTCACAAACACGTAGTTTTGTTGTTGATGAACAGTTAGACTTTTAAATTTACAAATTAAGTGGAAAAACTAGCTTCCACTGTGCCAATAGACCCGGGGTCTCATACTTTGTTCTTTTTGATAATATTATAAATCTTTATCGAATGAAACCGTCAAGCTGATAGCGCGCACATTTTCAAACGTCGATTTACGTGTGTTTCCTGTGTCTTGCTATTGTCTACAAAGACGCATTCATTGATGGATATTTCTTTATGAATTTCATAAATAAACATCAATATACCCTATTAAACGTATATATAAAATCGCGCTGAGGTACTGAATAACCACGCTTTGATCAACTTGGTTCAAGATCAAACTTGATATTGGGTAATATCGAGAGAGTGGATAAACAAGTATGTTAGCTTATGATTTGGTTTGCTTTTGTACTTCCTATTAACAGCTATGGTTATGCCAGATTTTTGTGGAGGAGAAAAACCGGAGCTTCCCCAATGACACAGTGGTGGACAGCTAGTGATAGTAGAATATCAGCCACCTCATTTAAATATGGTTATTTATTCTGTAATATTAATAACACCCTTTAAAAAACCTTCTTTATTACGCTGGATGACACAACAATCAATTTGGCTCCAAATAAATGAATCGCTTCTCTATGAAAAGTCCCAGCAACAGCTGGGGTACATTGATAAAATTCGCATTAGATATCGTTATTTATGGTGCTGGAACAGCATAATCAATCTATATGCTTCGTGTGGCTGGACTGTCTGGTGTTATATACTCACCTACGCTCTCTTCAATCGTGGAATTTGTCTTACCAAAATCGAAATGATCAACTTTGTTTATGAGACAAGAAGCTAGAGACTACTTCGATCCTTTAATGTACATTAAAAGAACCTCGCGTTCATGTATCGGTATAAATTGACAGGCTTTAAAGTGTCGCTTCTTTGTAATTTTCCAGGTACCAGGGTAGCTGTTGGTCTGGTTTTGTACCAAGTCCAATAAAAGAGCTATATTGTACCATCGATACTGCTATCACATATATCCCAGAGGTGTAGAGAGCGTAGATGAGCGTCCGAGGTGAAAGTTTCATACATGTACAGTGATGAACGCATTTTTATGGTAATGCCTATAGATGGGCGAACAGTTGACATGTTATGGTAATGCCTACAGATGGGCGAACAGTTGACATGTTATGGTAATGCCTACAGATGGACGAACAGTTGACATGTTATGGTAATGCCTACAGATGGACGAACAGTTGACATGTTATGGTAATGCCTACAGATGGACGAACAGTTGACATGTTATGGTAATGCCTACAGATGGGCGAACAGTTGACATGTTATGGTAATGCCTACAGATGGGCGAACAGTTGACATGTTATGGTAATGCCTACAGATGGACGAACAGTTGACATGTTATAGTAATGCCTACAGATGGACGAACAGTTGACATGTTACAAATTTATTTCCCCTGGCTTTTGACATTATATTATTCTATATAGGCTATTTCAAATTAACTCTTTTAAAACGACCTGTCGAAGACAACTGAAGCTGAAATGACAATGGGCATCAGTTTTCGGGGTGTTTTTTTTTTCATAATTTAACCACTTCAAACATGAGACGCCATTTATACTTACTGTGTCGTTTAAGCGTTTTCTTCTTTTCCTCCAGAAATTTGAACACCCGATAGGCATTGTTGCCTCTCGTAGTTCCCTCTTTTTTTACTTCCTTCACGTCCCCGAGACTGTGTAGCGCACAACGGAAGTTCGCCTTCCATCTTTTCGGGTTCGGAGATTGGGTTTTCTTGTGCCGACCTGTTGATAAAAAACACATGGTATAAATCAATAGCTATGAAATGCTATATTGGTTTCAACAAAATGAACAATTGCATTGCTTTCGTATTGCCAGATTACATATACATACCAAATTTTAATATTTAAATTTCGATCAATCAGAAGCCTTTATTTTACGGACATCTTGAATCGTATGCAATATTTTTTTTTGTTTATAATGAGTGCCGTCACATTATAATCCCTCCCACCAAGTTTCATCATAATCCGTAAGGTAGAAGAAAAGTTATTACATAATATGTTTTAGCCAATTAGAGGACGTTGTGGCCAACTTGGATGCTTGATCCAGAAAAAAAGAGCAAGGTGCACAAAAAAACTTCACGTTTGTTATATATGCAAAGTTTGATGACAATCGCATCAGTAGATATTGAATTAAGCTGGTTACATTACCATGGAACGGGACTGGACGGACATGGGTAACACTATATGCCCCTCCCCCAACCCCCTCATGTCGGGGGCATAAAAAATGTCTCATTAAAAAAAGTTTTTGAAAAAGATTAGAGTTTGTCACACAAGTGTCCTCCATCTTCTTTCGTTTTGCTAGGATCGCTTCTTAAATGTACCACTGGTAAGTGAAGCTTGAAGATACTTGAGATCTCTTTGAACTACCCGGTACAAGTATGCTACATGTATTACTATGGGTGTGCTACCACTGTTATACCCGAGACATCAAAACATGACATAAATCCAAATTGAAGGTTATACAATGTTCGCTTCCTCATCTACATTTAGTTTACTTTCTTTTTCCTTTCATCACGATTTGACAAGGTCTTCAAGGCAACTTAGCTGAAGAGATCTCAGTTCGGATTAGTTTCTTTATTACCTTGAACGTTACGGCTTCATTTTACCATAAATGATACCCTGTATAAATAGTGACCTCGACAATTCAGATATGTGCCGACGTGTGAATTATTTTACCTGAGAAACAAACACAATGGTTACATCTTTGATCACAAGTAAAATGATTGCATGCGAAACACAGTTCAGTCGTGATTAAAAGATTCATATTGGGACATATTCATCCTCGATATCCAGCAATGTAGCAGATTGGATCTTTCCAGTAGAGGTTCAGACGAGATTTATACATGTTGAGATCATCCGAATTTACGACTTCGTCTGGCAAACTGTTCCAGTCATCAACTACTCTTACTGTTTTCTCCTACTCAGCCTCGAATGTTGTTTTTGCATTTTTTTTTTGTTATCGCCCCTTGTTCTGTTCACTTTGGACTATTTGATCATTTTTTGGCTTATCAATGCCGATAAGTCAATGCTGTTCAATATAAAGATAAAATGATATTGCTTACAGAAATATTAATGCTAAATTAACCGTAGTTCGAAATCCCGCCAACAACCATCGCCTTTACAGCTGAAGCTTCAGATTAACATAGACAATATTCATATACTGATTACAAAATTAATAGGCCTAATGCATTAAAGCAGTGTTGGCAGTATGAGAACAATATCACATCTGCCCACTTCAATACGGGATGATAAGACATGTGGTATTATAGATGATATAGTGAAATACTTTCAGTTGTGTCCGCTGATGCATGGCCATTGTCATGTTTACTGCACAGTGACCGCTGATGTATGGACATTGTCATGTTTACTGCACAGTGTTCGCTGATGCATGGCCATTGTCATGTTTACTGCACAGTGACCGCTGATGCATGGCCATTGTCATGTTTACTGCACAGTGACCGCTGATGCATGGCCATTGTCATGTTTACTGCACAGTGTCCGCTGATGCATGGCCATTGTCATGTTTGCACAGTGTCCGCTGATGCATGGCCATTGTCATGTTTGCTGCACAGTGACCGCTGATGCATGGCCATTGTCATGTTTACTGCACAGTGTTCGCTGATGCATGGCCACTGTCATGTTTACTGCACAGTTTCCGCTGATGCAAGGCCATTGTCATGCTTACTGCACAGTGTCCGCTGATGCATGGCCACTGTCATGTTTGCTGCACAGTGTCCGCTGATGCATGGCCACTGTCATGTTTGCTGCACAGTGTCCGCTGATGCATGGCCATTGTCATGTTTGCTGCACAGTGTCCGCTGATGCATGGCCACTGTCATGTTTGCTGCACAGTGTCCGCTGATGCATGGCCACTGTCATGTTTACTGCACAGTGACCGCTGATGCATGGCCATTGTCATGTTTGCTGCACAGTGACCGCTGATGCATGGCCATTGTCATGTTTGCTGCACAGTGACCGCTGATGCATGGCCATTGTCATGTTTGCTGCACAGTGTCCGCTGATGCATGGCCACTGTCATGTTTACTGCACAGTGTCCGCTGATGCATGGCCACTGTCATGTTTGCTGCACAGTGTCCGCTGATGCATGGCCACTGTCATGTTTGCTGCACAGTGTCCGCTGATGCATGGCCACTGTCATGTTTGCTGCACAGTGTCCGCTGATGCATGGCCATTGTCATGTTTACTGCACAGTGTCCGCTGATGCATGGCCACTGTCATGTTTACTGCACAGTGTCCGCTGATGCATGGCCACTGTCATGTTTACTGCACAGTGTCCGCCGATGCATGGCCATTGTCATGTTTACTGCACAGTGTCCGCTGATGCATGGCCATTGTCATGTTTACTGCACAGTGTCCGCTGATGCATGGCCACTGTCATGTTTGCTGCACACTGTCCGCTGATGCATGGCCACTGTCATGTTTGCTGCACACTGTCCGCTGATGCATGGCCACTGTCAAGTTTACTGCACACTGTCCGCTGATGCATGGCCACTGTCATGTTTACTGCACACTGTCCGCTGATGCATGGCCACTGTCATGTTTACTGCACAGTGTCCGCTGATGCATGGCCATTGTCATGTTTACTGCACAGTGTCCGCTGATGCATGGCCACTGTCATGTTCGCTGCACAGTGTCCGCTGATGCATGGCCATTGTCATGTTTGCTGCACAGTGCAAGCGAAGTGTTCTGTTTCAACGTGTTGTGATTGAAGTCTACCTTGATCATCATTTTGTCGTTTCGTATAAGGAAACATTAACAATGCCGCTTTACTTTGATAAAAACTTATAACCATAGTCATAAAACAAACACAATAAGATCTAAAACACGCGAGCGATGTTCCTTAGCTTCAGTCATGATTTTAGAAGAACAGTGGACCAATTGTTGTGAGGCGGCAAATTCAAACCTTTGTCAATGTTTAAAACGAAAAAAAACATGGTCTTGTTTCCACATTTAATCAACGGGTGGGATGGCCATTAAAGTATGTTTAAGTAAGTTTTCTTCTTTTGTTTCTGCTATACAGTCGGAAATGAAATGAAAAGTGCGATAACTAGATTGAACCCACAGTGTACGGTATATCATGATATTTTTAGAGAATACCGAACTTCAACAAAATCATAATCCGAACCGAAAATCGATTAAGGCTTGTGAACCAGGTTGAGAAAAACTACATGTAATTAATACCAAGGATTTACAGGCCATACTTTCAGCAAGAGAGATTTTAGGAAAAAATGTTGATGATTTAAAAAAGCAAGGGCTGCAAAACACGTGGATAGGTACTGGTTGATAGTTGGTACCGTAACAAAGATTTCAAGACAATGCTTGTATCATATTCGATATCCAGGGGTTACGATCACCTACGCTCTCCTTATCCCTGGAATATGCCATGGCAAAACTGAAGGCACGCTAAGGAAAAAAACAAGAGGCCCATGGGCCTCAACGGTCATCTGACAATCTATATAATTTTTTGTTGGTAGCTGTTTAAAGATATTACCATATTTGACCCGCTACCTAAATGAGTCAATGAACAAACTTGTTATTCCTTCTTCACGGCATAGTGATAAAACCCGCATACTAACTTTTTGCTACTGAGAAGAAGTGTTTGATGCATTTTATGACATTTGACCCCTATGATCTTGAAAGCAGATCAAGGTAATTCATTTGAACAAACTTGATAGCCCTTCATCCCAGCGTGCTACAGGCCAAATATCGGTATCCTAGGCCTTTTTATGATGAAGAAAAAGTTACTTGAAGAATTAAAATGTTTTAGACCCATGTGACCTTGAAAGTGGGTAAAGGTCAATCATGTGAACAAATTTGGTAGTCCTTCATCCCAGCATGC
This sequence comes from Mimachlamys varia, assembly GCA_947623455.1. Lineage (NCBI taxonomy): Eukaryota > Metazoa > Mollusca > Bivalvia > Pectinida > Pectinidae > Mimachlamys > Mimachlamys varia. The sequence goes on from OX392527.1 coordinate 54,311,107, forward strand.
TACATGCCAAATACCAGTACCCTGGGCCTTTCGGTTGCTGAGAAGAAGTTTCTTTAAGATTTGTACATATATGACCCCTGTGACCTTGAACATTGGTCAAAGTCATTGATATGAGGAAGTTTTGTAGCACTCTATCCCAGTTACCTACTGGTTAAATATCATCCTGGGCCTTTTGGTTATTGAGAAGAAGATTCTTAAAGATTTTTACATATGTGACCCCTGTGACCTTGAAATTAAGTCAAGGTCAGTGATATGAGGACATTTTGTAGCCCTTAAGCCCAGCATGCTATAGGCAAAATATCATCACCTTAGGCCTTATTGTTACTGAGGAAAAGTTGTTTGAAAGAGTAGGAAAAAGTAGGTAAAGGTCATTGATATACGGAAACTTTGTAACACTCTATCCCAGGTACCTAATGGCCAAATATGAGCATCCTGGGCCTTTTAGTTATTGAGAAGAAGATTCTTAAAGATTTTTACATATTTGACACCTGTGACCTTGAAAGTAGGTCAAGGTAATTGATATGAGGAAATTTTGAAGCACTCTATCCCAGGTACCTACAGGCCAAATACTGCCATCCTGGACCTTTTGGTTATTGAGAAGAAGATTGTTAAAGGAAAAGTTTACGGACGGTGCACGGCGGACGGCGCGTGGCGCACGGCGGACGACGACGGACGAAGCACGATGGCAATAGGTCATCCTGACCCTTTGGGTCAGATGACCTAAAAACCGAAACGATCGCTGGGCTGCATACCTGATTACAAAGAAGCCGCAATCTACTTCAGAGCCTGACAAATTTTACCGTTATGCTCCATGACAGTTTCCAAGGGTGTAGAGAGCTAAGGTGATCGTAACCCTTGGATATCAGGATGCACTTGCATAATAACTAAACTAAATGTAGCTATGTTATTATTATAATTATTTAAGAATCATATACTTTCACTTTAATTTTTGTGTATTATGTAAATGATAATTTGGTCACATATTTTTTGAAAACAAGGAATGCAAAATAGGTTGTTAGTACTATGTATAGTTCTATACGTAATTCGTACGTAAGTCAGCATGCTAGAACTAAACAATATTGTTTTATTTTAGGATAAATACACTGACATCAAAACTGTTGATACACTTTTGAAGCAAAATACTTTGAAATTCAACGAAACTAATTTCGAAGTTAGTATTGTAATTTTGTGATGCCATAAACTTCTCATGATGCTTTTTGTAGCTATTTTTTCAACAGTATATGGGTGGTGGTATTATTCACATCCTCAAAATGCAATTTATTTGCAATTTATGTTTTTCAAAAATATATTCCTTTCTTTATAGGTTGGGTGTGGATCGTAGTGTCAATGCCATTTAATTGTGCATATGAAACAACTGATTCACGTTTAAACATTATCGAAAATAGGCCCCTTCTCTTAACCTTCTTACAACTTCCAGGACGTTTTTGAGGTATTTTTGAGATGCAATGCAATTGTCAATGACAAATGGACTATCTTTAGGAAATTACAACACTTGAATTCATTATTGTTGCCAAACTACTTATGATATATTCACAAAATGTGCAAGGAAACTTTCGGATGTTTGTTTATAGTAGTCATGAGTTTTCATTTTTACAATAAATTGTCATGAGGCAATTATCAGATTGAAAGTGTACAAATTTAAGCAATTTCATACTTTACATTTTCGTATATGAATTTAAAGTTGTTGTCTAAGGATTGTTATGTAAGAATATTTGCAAGTTTATTAACTGAGGCATTTTGTTTTACAAAATAAAATTTTATCGAGATGATAGATACATTTGGAAAGTATAGATTACCAAAATTGTATGCCGGATGTAAACAAAACTTAGGTCATTTATGTAAAGATTATTTTACACCACCAATAAATGTTTTATGTGACGTCCCGATGACTAGTACGATGTGTACCCTGTCACCTTCATTCGACTTATGACCAGCAAAGCGACAGGTCAAAGAGGCCATCTTGATACGTCGCAGTGGGCCGGTTCTAAATCGAGATGAGGGGGCTCACAGACTCTCGCACATCTATGACAAAGTCATAAACAAAGCGTAGTTGAATCTAGTTTTTTTCTGTACAATAACTTCATTATTGTACATAAGCCTTACAGTGTAGACGAAATGACCGATTTGTCATTTACTAACTTTTACACAATTTACACCTATTGTGTGCATGCATTTTCCTGGTTATTAGTCTGATGAAGGCGACAGGGTATTATAGTTGTGTAAAATATTCTCTAAATATATCATACTTTTAAAACTGAAGAAATGTTTACAAAAAAAAACCTTAAACATCCCTGACTAGAATTTTATAATATATTTTGATACTAGAAAACTATGCAAATGAAATAAGAGAATACCGAAGCGTCAACATAATCATAATCCAAACTCAAAATCGATTAAACCAGGGACAAAATTTGAACAAAGGAAAGATTTACATGGAGACCCTTGCAAAAGTACAAGAAAATAAGACCAGGTGTTCCGGAAGAGTAAGCGTCTTCTGCTTCATCGACGACACCCGCCATGTAAATCTTTGTCACATCCAAGTAAACATCAAGTTCTCAAAATGAGAACCGAGTATCATTGTCAATCACAACAAGTAAACACACTAATGAGCATACTCAAAAACGTCCATCTTCATATCCCTTAAAGATACAGAATTTCTAAATACATATTTAATGAAATGGTTGAACTTGAGTTCACAAATCAAATAATCGATATCCATTTCTTTTTGTATTGTATGACAATGTTTCGTTTGTAAAACAAACAAAAATTATTGTTTTACAGCAGCAAAATACAAAATCCAAATGTATGTACATGTAAGAATATTTGAATTTTAACATATTTATTTTAGAAGCAAGTTAAATTAAAAGCGTGTAAAAATGTTTTCAAATGCGATTAATATCTTACATTCAAAAGAAAATAACTCGATTCAAACTGGTAAAAACTTTAAATTTCGAGAAATCAAAATAAAATTGCTTTATGGTGGCCAAGATTGGAAGAAATATCGGTCTCATAATTTAAGTTACGAAATAAGATGAAATTAAACGAAAACTTCAATACACAAGAGCATGATCGAGCAATAGGTCGACAGGAATAAGAAAACGGAAACCGAAAACAAAACAGAAAGGGAATTTATAGGACCCCACAAAAACGGTGGCGAGAGCGAGGAGACGTTTATTTCAAATATAATTGAGCACATTCATTAACGAAAGCACGAAGTTAAACAACAAAAGTGTGTAGGAACTTTATCAAATGTGTAAATACTTTTTAGTACCCTAAAACATATCCGATCATACCCATAGATACAATTTTAATTTACAGCACGACAATAATTGCCATGTATTTCGGTTTTGTAACGATTCAGCATTACCAGCGTTTAAAGGTTCAACTAAATAATCAACACGTGTTATTTCATTTCTGTTTTAGAATTTGTGCTTTTGCAGATATGATGGTCAAAACAAATATTTTTGTTAGAAAAATATTTCATATTTTAACCTAGGTCAAAAGATATTCTCAGATAAAGTAGATCAAACTCTATGAAACAAGAACCGTCAATTCTACAACGTACACCTTGTTTTCCTGCAATCATGCATCATGTTTGGAGGATAGGTGGTTCCATAATGTCGAGTGCCGAGTCTATTTTTCACACGTTACTTTAATTTATACTGCCTGGATGCATAAGCAGAAATGATAATATCAGATTTATATAAATCAGTTATCTTACCTTATTGAAAAGAAATGAGAAATATGCCTGAAGACAGGGAAATAAAAAAAAGTTAATTGATATCGATGGGTAGAGTTTGGGTGAAATTAGTGACAAATATGGTATATATATACATGCCAAATATTGATGCTATATCAATTCATTCAAAGGCAAGTATTCAATCTATTATATCGACTATACTTACAAATGTATTTTTTTATAGAAATTAAAAGATTTTAATATACAGCATTATTTGTAACGACAGGATTTTTAAACAGTTTAATAATTCAAACAAAGCTAAAAAATCCAGTTTTCAAACATTATACTCTAGTAAACTCTATGCTCAAGAAATACATTTTATCATGCATAGAACACATAACGACAAACACAACAAGGAATTCAGGTAAACATAGAACACATAACGACAAACACAACAAGGAATTCAGGTAAACATAGAACACATAACGACAAACACAGCAAGGAATTCAGGTAAATTATAACTAGTTTATTAAATTGACTTAAAAAACAATGAAACATGTCAAGAGATTTAACACGTTTATCTTTTTTATATATATTGAAAAAATATAAGACCTTGTTTCCTTGGTTTTTAATCAAGCTGACATGTCAACAAACTACAATGTAATTAAATAATATATCAAATTAGTGGGAGTAGGGGTTAATGAAATAATTGTGATAATTAAGAAGAGCACTGTGTAAATGTATGGAATTCGGAAACCAATATATATGTTATATCGTATTTCAATTTACCCAAACTCTATCCATCGATATCAATTATCTTTTTATATACAATTCCCTGTCCCTTCAGTCATATTTCTGGGGGTTTTCAGTGGAAAACTTTGTATTTTTGATTTTTTTTTAATTTTGTTGAATTTTTCATCATTTGAAAATGTTTGGCCTTTAACCAACATCGCATTATTTAAACCAACAACATTTGTTTATTAAAACATCATTTACATTTATGTCTCAGAGTTTTTGAAGTAAGCCGTAACGGTTCACGTGAGTACGACCAAACTAATGAAATAATCAATAAAATTTTAGAATTCCTAAAAAAATGATAAGATCAAAACATATGAAACTCAATATACAAAAACAAAGTTTACCACTGCCGAAAAAAATGAAGCAAAAACAGAGGGGAAAATATAAGGTTATGTATTATATATATTAGTAAACAAATACACTGTATAACAAAAAATACGTGATGTTTAGGTGAGACTCTTAATCCTATAACCTGACACCCTACAAGAAGGACATAATATTTATGAAGAATGTTTCTCTGTTGCTAACATTAAATATTACAAATAATTATGACCTGTCCTCGAAATAGGAAAAACAAAACAAAAAATCGGATTCTGATAATAAGATTTTCTGGAAGTTTATACATTAATTAATTGAATAATTATAAATGTATATTAAGAGATACCGTCGAAAACTGTACATAAACAACGCTAAATCTAATTCAAGAATGTAAGAGAGGACGTAAAGTTTACGAACATAAAGGTACGTGTTTTCTTGCAAACATGATGTTCGGTGATACAATGTGACAAATTGTTAACATTTAGAAACAAAGACGAGAAAAAATGTGGATATATAAGAACAAAAACTCAAACCTGTAATTAAAAATATCAGTTACCATGGTACTTTGACTGTGATACGCTTGTAATCCTGTATCACCCGAGTTATAATACTAAATACGTCCCTATACTAAATGCATTGCAGTATTTTCTAAAGTGAAAACAAATTTCACGGAAATTGGTGATTTCTGAGAAAATGAAACTAGGTCATCTTCAAATGATTTTAGAAAATATTTCGACGATGCTTTTAAGTTAACAAAAGCGATTTTCGAAAAGTGTTATATCATTTTATGCTTAATGAAAACAACTATGTATGTATATAATGCAGTTCGATTTAAAAATTCTCTATAAATCTTAAAAGATATCAATATATAAATGAATCCATACAAAACACAATTCATGGTAATGTTGTTACTTAGAAATAAAGTTGCTATAAGGTATTATTTAAAAAGGAATATTAACTTTAAACATTTCACTCGTGTCTAACTGAAATGAAGACAAGGAATCAATAATAATACCATAACAGTATGTTATATATTTTAATGATTTATAGTATGCACTTATCCAAAATCCATACCCGTGCATTATAATATCATTATGTTATGTAAACAAAATAAATATAGACTTCCAAACGAACCAACATGGTAGGATTGTTAGACTCAGTCGATATCAGAAAAGAAAAAACTCTCACTTTTGTACATCTTTCTAATCTTACAGCTATACAAAATATTTTGTTAGATATTTTCCACAAATAAGGAAATAATTCATTAAATTTCAAATTAATCATAAATGATAATATACTTAAGGTCAAAATACAAAATTTTAAATGTATTTAGTACTGACCGTCATTGCACAACAAAATGTTTTCGTGATAGCACATCTGGGTATTTGGCTAAATGACCTCCCAAAATGACCCCCCAATATAGTCTCTGCTGCAAATAAGTTACAAATTAAAATGATCTAATTTGCCTGTGAACATGAGCTGGAATCTAATTTTACACAATTTAGCAAATTTTACCTGATCTATAATTATGGAACTTCGATTTGTATATCTATATTTATTCATTCACTTTGGTACATAACACCGGGTATTAAATCTGAATTTTCACAATAGATACCCTTTGGCTCCCAACCATACAATAAATACCCTTTGTCTCCCAATCACACAGTAATATCCTTTAGCATCGACCAAAACAAACATCACTTTCAACTAGAATATGTGTTTCAAATTAAAGTTTCAGTTATTGTTTGTTTTTCGATAACGGAGCAGATTGACAAAAACAATCGTAAAATGTCGTTGTCACAGCGAAATGTGTGCGAAAAATGTGTACTTCTTTTTGACATCATTTGCTTACATATGGTGATACATGTAAATGGATAAAAACAACACACCTTCCTTTTTGACTGAGGTGCAGATTAAACCGAACATGATAAAACAAAGCTTCCTTTTAATATGTTGCTATCATTGCTCTTTTCACTTAAATATCATGAACTCCATTTAAGGAAGACAACAACATAATAGGTTATTTAAGATAAAGCATATGATAAATTTATTTATAAAAAAACAACACAAAAAAGATAAAATCTTAATGCAAAACATGACAAAGAGAAGCCACGACACAGTAAGGCATGTGTACCTGTATGGATGGCATAGAGCTCGAAGACATTAGCATCTTTGTTTATATTCCAGCCATTTCGGGCCCCATGCTTCCAGCTGATTCTAAATGTGCCCTTGTCACGATCCTCCCAGCTTAACCCGTCTGTCTCGTTTCTATCGAGTAGTTCGATGAGCCACGGACGCATCTTTTGTCGCTCTACGGGCCGTTTTCCCCTAGTGCTCTGTTCATGATCAGAGGTAGCCATGCCTTTTTTTCTGTAAAATCTGCAACAATATAAACTAATATTTTGATCGGAGCAACACAAACCTAAGTTTGAACATAAAATTACATATCAAGTCAGTCTGTACATGAGATGACATATCAAGCCAGTCTGTACATGAGATGACAAAGGGTACCCGACTTAAATATATAACATTGTATACACTATAAACCGGCAAAACTTTGTTGACAGCTGCAAACAGCAATATACACTGTACATTATCATTAGGTGAATACGAAGAACGTTTTGTAAATTTTTTGACAGTATTGTTATTATATGTGTTGCTCATTGTAATCAGGTCCGTATTGACCACAACAGTGACCACTGTCCATTCAGCTGTCCTACCTGTTTACACTCGAACATGCGCATACCAGACTGGCTCGTATGTAACATGTATGGCGGCTCCTATGTACGTCGGTATCGTGATTTCTGTGTAAGTATGGAAATCTATACGGGACCAATTTCATGTTATCACATACCGTTCTCGCTGAGAAATTAATATACTTTTACTATCTTTTAATGATGTCGAAGCGCTTATTATTTTACGCAAAACAAAAACTTAAAAATATGTTTACCACAAACAGGCATAGTATGCAACATAATAGCCAGGAATACCTGTAACCAAGAAGTCATCCCATCCCCAAGACAAAAACCACTAGTGTATTCCGGAGCCTTCCCTGTTTAATGGGTGGCATCTATCCTTATGTCCTCCAGCAAATCAAGGAAATGATTAGGTTTACAAAAAATCAATGAGAATAAATATTTTAAACCATGCCAGAAGGAGGAATTCCATAAATGTCAGTGAAAAGTCTCCCGTGTTGGCTTTCTGCCTGATATCACAAACAATTTGACATTCCAAGAATAATGTGCCCAAATCGTAATAAAAAAAATCTAGATATACGAATTGTAGAATTCAGTCGATTCACTGCCTGAAACTATACATTTTGTGAAAATCAAATCACCAGGATTACTCGCATTTCTTAATATCATTGCTGTTATGTTGCAATCGACTTGTTCCCAAGGAAAATCTTTTCATTTTTCTATTGTTCAAGATATATAAAAACTTAACTTCGATCGAAGTCAAAACCTCATGAAACAAAAGAATGTAACATCGCTTTATTTAAGTGACAGAACACGCTTCTTAGGCTGTGTATTAGAAATTAAACATAATAGAGAGAAAATGAAGTAGCATGAATCTAGAACCCACAAAAACAAAAAGAAACGATCTCAAAAATATAACCTAGTTCATGTACTCTTTGTCATACAATTTCCCATTCACTGTATAATTTTACATATTGGGCATCAGATTTTTTTTCAGAATTTAAACATGTTTTTATAACTAAGGACAAAGGGTGCAAGTGTGCTGGTACATGTATGATAGTTATAAGCTGCCGTACATTTCTGCACGCCATCTTGATACAGTCACGAGGCGACATCAATGTAAAGAGATTGCAGAAATAAACATTATCTGTGATAAGATATATATGTCACCATTCGATGACGAAAATACCAATACATAGAACAAAATATGAAATGAAATAAATTTTATCAAATATATTTAATATTTACCCCGTATTTCGTGCGGTTTCTTTTAATATTTAATGCACTTGATACTTTTCTAAATTTATAGGATACAAATGGCAGGAAAGCCGATCATGTATGTTATTTTTTTCAATTTATCTTTACTTATTCTTATTAAATTTAGGTATATCTAAGAAAAACAATATAAAGCAAAACAAACCTTACTTAATACTATAGAGTGTAAGTGTAAAGTGTGGATCAAATGGTTCAGTGAATTTTATTTTACTTCAAAAAAAAAAAAGATAAAATAACCGAAATATTGTCCTGATATCACAGATCCACATTTACTGGTATTTGGCTTTTTGTGAATTCACGTAGAAACCACCAAAAAGGCGAGATTTGTATACAAAAGGTCACAAAGCACTACGTAAAAATGGCCTTATGGTGGTTCCAAGCAATGGCCATCACGAAATATACACATCAGTTTTATGTTTTAAGTAATCCATCATATTATAAATATGTATTCGCAAAGCAGAGATTTTTGACAATTAAAACAATAGATAAATCTGCAGGGAAAATCTGACTAATCAGTGTAACAAATTTTAAAATTGAAAGGAAGGGAAGTATTAACCCCGCCCAAAAAAAAACAAAAACAAACAAAAAACCAACAGCATTAAAAGCAATTTTTCCTTCTTGTTCTAAATGTAGTTTTTTTTACAATGTCTTATTTTTATAATAATTAATATCTCGGTCACTGATAATATGAACCTGGCGAGTCATTGATTATGCAAAACAATACAAATAATTCAGAAATGGAATCCTGATCACAATACTTAATGTAAACAGTCTGAAGTGTAGATTAAAATATCCCCTTTCAATTGATAATTTGCATAAATTGTATACAGTTTTTATATAATAATTTCATGTGCATTGCATATATGATTATTTCATAAATAATGAACTCCTATGAGTCGTAAGCGTGTAAAATTTATTAAATAATCGTTTAATACTGAAACCTGTATTTGTTATATCCTTTTTTGTTTTCAATGCATTAAGTTAATACATTTTGCAAAGCGTTTCTTGCAACGAAAATAAAAGCATGACGCCCGAATCCTCTATAAAATGTCTTCAATTTTGCAGTAATATTCACTTCGATCCACATGAGAGGAGTTCGATATCATAACTATAGCAATATTTAATAAAAACAAGGATACGATATGGTGCCACAATATCATTGCAGCCCTGGTACAAAAATATCGGATGGGGAGTAAAGATAAAAAACACTTAAAATCAATAACTAATGTTCTCACAAAAACAATGATATCAGGTAAAAGTGTTGCAGAATCTTTGCAATAAATATGTTCTTAAATGTTCCTTTATTTTACTGCCGATGAAAAGTATCTGTTTCACATTTGCAATTTTATGTGAAATGGGTTTATTTCTTCTTCTTTAAAAGGAAATAGAAATGAACCTATATATAAAAATAATGAGTAAAAAATAATGAAAAATAATGAATTTGACTTCTATTGAACAAAAAATGATATATGTCAACAATGATTTCGTTTTTTGATATTTATTTCTTAAAATGAATAACGGTCATTATTATACTAGCGGCTTTTGTTTATGTAAACAGAAGTAACAAATTAAAGACATAGAAATTGGAGTTGAATATTAACCGTACCTTTTCTTGTTATATAGAAATTGGAGTTTAATATTTACCCTACCTTTTCTTTTAAAATAGAAATTGGAGTTGAACATTTAACGTACCTCTTCTTGTAAAATAGAAATTGGAATTGAATATTTACCCTACCTTTTCTTGTAAATTAGGAATAGGAGTTGAATATTTCCCGTTCCTTTTCTTGTAAAATAGAAATTGGAGTTGAATATTTAACCTACCTTTTCTTGTGAAATAGAGATAGGAGCTAAATATTTACCTTTCCTTTCTTGTAAAATACTTAAATATATATATATATTTCATTATCATGTTTTCCATCTACAATACGCCATTTGCAATTTTTGACCCAAACAAATGTTAATAACATTCGTACCCAAAACATGCATTATAGGCTATGATTATACAATTAATACCAAATGTCATACTCGGTTCAACACAGCTCAGAAGCATTAAAATAAATATACCTATTTAAGTGGTGCCATTCAAAGCCGAAAGACTAAATACAATATTTTTGTTTCTCTATTTTTATTGAGTCGATGCCGAATAAAAGAATATTGAACACCTTAAACAACAGCAGGGGGAAATAAGTATCACAAACTGTAAAATATTACTGACACAAAGCCACTGTATGTATCTTACAAGGACAACACGTCACTTATCTTACAAGGACAACACGTCACTTATCTTACAAGGACAACACGTCACTTACACCAGAGAATATGTACATTACAAGGACAACACGTCACTTACACCAGAGAATATGTATCTTACAAGGACAACACGTCACTTACACCAGAGAATGTGTACATTACAAGGACAACACGTCACTTACACCAGAGAATTTGTACATTACAAGGACAACACGTCACTTACACCAGAGAATATGTACATTACAAGGACAACACGTCACTTACACCAGAGAATATGTATCTTACAAGGACAACACGTCACTTACACCAGAGAATATGTACATTGCAAGGACAACACGTCACTTACACCAGAGAATTTGTACATTACAAGGACAACACGTCACTTACACCAGAGAATATGTACATTACAAGGACAACACGTCACTTACACCAGAGAATATGTACATTACAAGGACAACACGTCACTTACACCAGAGAATATGTACATTACAAGGACAACACGTCACTTACACCAGAGAATATGTATCTTACAAGGACAACACGTCACTTACACCAGAGAATATGTATCTTACAAGGACAACACGTCACTTACACCAGAGAATATGTACATTACAAGGACAACACGTCACTTACACCAGAGAATATGTACATTAGATTACACTGCTTTCTATGTGTACTCATCTGATTTCAACCACATTCAAATCTCATTCTGACCTCATGTTAGGTAATTTGTAAAATTAAACAAAGAAAGATCAATTCTGCAACACACATCTTAAAAATGTTTCAAATATTCAAATGTGTAATGTTTGTCGATTTGTTTACAAGAATTTGAAAAGATGGCCAATGCAGTGGCCATTTTAAAAATGTGAATACTGCACCTATTCTGGTGCCAGATAGAGCCTTGTGTCGTTATTGTGTCATTATTGTGTCGCCATTGTGTCGCCATTTCTTACCCTATATGATGAAAATATGAATGAAAATATGATGCCACAAAAAGGGGGAATTATACAGTTTCAGTATATTTTTATTTTACATATTTAGTCTAACTGAAGCGATTTTGATTATTGACCCCAAATAAGTGAAAAAGAACACAAATGCTTTGGGGATAAAAGTAAGCACACCGATAACCCCCTCCTCCCATTTTTATGACTGTTTTAGAGAAAGAAATTCATTTCCTATTGTAACACCAAATATTTAAAAAAAGTTTTAAATCAGAAGTTTTATATCAGTAAAAGTGTAGAAAAAAGTAGTATTTTTCATAAAGGGCAAGGGTAACTTCAATTTATTTCGGAGTTAAATGAATAATCATTGAAAAAATACATCCAAACTTCCAAAATATAAAAGAAAATACTGTTTTTTTTATTTTGCAAACATTCAGATCTTTTGGAAGATATTATATAAAGTTGTTCTGCGATAGGTCAAAATAGGATAATTCACTTTAGGACTAGGTACAGCCATATTGGTTGTTACCTGGTTGAAAATGGTAACATTGATTTTAATATTTCCTTTCAATAAATGGCATAAACTTTATCCCATTATGTTTATCATTGACATAAAATGCATTTAAGCCCCAAAAATTAAAAAAAAATCTGTGCTTACGAAAAAAATATTCAGTAAATAATATCCAAATGGGGTGCGTTAATATTGTTCATATCGTTATTTTAAACATTTAAAAAAATAATACAAAGTTCCTGCAATATTCATAGAATGATGGCCCAGTGTTAAATTTCGATATTAGTCTGTAAATCAGAGTACCATGGAGAAATACACAGGTACCACCTCCAAAAAATGTCGTCCATTGCATGCTGTTTTCAGTTCGGGTAACAACAGTTACTTGTATCTCGTGGAGGCAATATAGGGGCATTGTTTTATATTACAATTGGTTATTTGTCATGTAAATGTATGTTTTGTGTCAAATAAATGCATAAAATTAAAAAAATAACACCGACATAACGTTATTTACATTTACGATGCGGTTACCTAATTACTAATTAAGTTTGAGAAATGTATTTTGATACCAATGTGCCTCAACTGCCACACATGTTTACAATGGCAACAATTTACGTTAACGATGTTTGACAGGTGCGAAGCCGAGAGCGAATCGGTATAATCAGTGAGTTAGTTCTGTCCGATCCACGCGGAAGTGTATAATATAGATACGAATTCCATCAGAATTTATACAACACCAATTAAACTTTGTTGACAATTCATTTAAATCATTAAATTACCTGAAAAAACACTGCCGGAAGTGACATCTTTTTACATGTTGTAAATTCGCCCAAAAAAGGAAAACTGGCAATCGCTAAAAACAATTTATCGTGATAGGAAAGGACTTTTTTGCTTTGTGACGATGTACCAAGTACCATTAACCTTTACCGCATGCTTGAATCCAATTTAATTGTTAATTTTGTCGATGTTTCACCTAGTCCGAAGGGTTCTGACTCTCTGACCCGCTAAATATTTGGACGACAGGCGGGTGGGAGAGTCAGAATTGCCCCTTAGCTAAAAAATGGAAATGTTACCGACCCGTGCAAGGGTCACTGTTTAAGCTTTATAATATAAAACATGTTCGATCACATGTAAATTAGGTACCAATGGAAAGAACACAGGCACCTGTGGCCAAATGAATAACCATCTATATAGAATATAGCGAAATTTGAAAAATTAAAATAAAATATATGAACTAAATTTTCTAATTTTCTTTTTATTTTATGAATCATCTAAAACTATAATGAAAATAATTGCCAATTTTCAGCTTGATACGCCAAGCGGTTTTATTTCACAAAAAATCGACTATCAGACACTGAAAAAGAGAGAAAGTATGCAACTCAGTGGCATAAAAATATCTCGACCACGTTAAAAAAACGGTCCAAAAAACTTACTTTCCGTTCATAATCAAAGGAAAAACGAATAGCTTCCGTCCATTCCCTATATCCTTTCTAAAAAAAACTATAATGATCTACCCTTTATTTATCCATTGCAAGCGCGGAGTCGTAACACCCCAAAAAAACCCGAAATCTTCGATATAGGAATTACTTGTGACGGAAGTCGCTGCTAAAGAGAGGTTCCGAACAAAGAAGACTATGCAAAAGCCAGAAAGGTCTCGATGTTCGTTTTTGCGCCAAAATACAAACTTCGTTTTTGCGTCAAGTTAAAAACTTTTGTTTTAAATGATTTCCGACGATGGCAGCATCGGATTTCACTACCAAACACCTAACGATGGTTTAATGGTAAGATAAATTAAAGTCGTTTGTATACTAATAATTTGGGAAATATGTTAACATTTTAGAAGTACATAAATATAGTCAAGAGTAATCTCCCCTGAGACGTTAGCACTGACTTCCGTCACAAGTAATTCCAATATCGAAGATTTCGGGGGGTTTCTGAGATGTTACGACTTCGCGCTCGCAATGGATAAATAAAAGTGTGGATCATTATAGCTTTTTAGAAAGGGAAATATATAGGGAATGGATGGAAGCTTTTAGTTTTTCTCTAGTATGACAGGGAAAGTAAGTTTTTGGACTATTTTTTAACGTGGTCGAGATCATTTCTGCCACTGAGTTGCATACCTTCTCTCTTTTTTTTAAGTGTCCGATAGTCGATTTTTTGTGAAATTCAATGTCATGACTCGTCATACCGCAGACGATAAGATTTTTTTGGGGCTATGTGGCGTGACACATAATTTTGTCGATCGGCGATGGAATTTTTTTTTAATTTGATCCAGATGTGCTGTGCGTAAGATGCCGTTCTTGTGAAGAGTACGTTCCCTTCTTCTGCGGTTTTCGAATGAATGAGAGATTTATTCAAAAATCGAAGGCTCATCTATCATTCTGTGTATATTAAAGAAACAAAAAATGACTTTCATTGTTTTTATATCTTTCGCAGTATTCTGCAAACGTGCACGCGTTTTTGGGCATATAACAAAAAATATCAGAAAACCCACCAAACGTACCAAAATATGGTGAAATTATCGATTATCCATCACAAAATGTACTTTGTGGTCTATTTTGGCCATGCATTTTGCAGTATTTAGTAAAATAACAAGTTTTGGTAAAAAAAAAGTCTCCGCCATATTGAATGTACCCTGTACCTACAGTATGTAGTCCTTAAAAGCACTATAATGTCAAATTTGTATCTTCGACCGATCACAGCACATAAACGACCACACCACCATATATATCATTTGGCACTGGACCCCTCTTTTACAAAAATGCACATGAGAAATGAAAGAGGTACATGTATGGTGGGTTGCTATGCCTATTTCCCCAAACTTTGCTCCGCTAATGTGTGCGTTCAACCTAGTCCGAAGGGTTGAAACTCTCTGACCCGCTAAATATTTTGACCAGGCGGGTGCGAGAGTCAGAATTCCTCATTAGTAAAAAAAGTGGAAATACAGTTGAGTGTAAGCTAACCTTTACACCTAGTGCACTAGTAGTGCACTACGTTTAAACTAGTAGTGCACTACGTTTAAACTAGTAGTGCACTACATTTAAACTACAAGTAAACTAGTAGTGCACTACACCCTGAACCCCATATAGGTCAAATACCCCTACAGGTAAATGGGCAGTCCCATCCATCTACCTGTGATTTTTACCTGTACCTCACCTTTGTTGTCTGCTAGTACTTTGAAGCTGGCCTTATCATTAGTTAATATTTATAACTTTAATGTATATATATGCATCTTATGTAGTTATTTTTCTCAAACAACCTTTTTTCTTTCATTTCAAAACTAGAAATTGTGAAATCATGATAATTACTCTTACAATTTTCCCCAAAAATTTCTTGCATACATCATATAAAAAAAATAGAAAATTAATATTTATCTAGCAGTTTTGATGTCTTATATTTCTTTTAATACACACTATGAACGTTTTTTTTTTATTAATTTACCAATTTACAATCAAGTATATTGAAAAATTGAAGGAATATCTATTGATTATTATTTGTTTAGAAGTATATTTTTAAATATTGTAAAAATTAATTGCAAAAAAAAACCAAATAAATATTCTTTTATTACTTAATTCAATTAGATATATTTTTATAAAATACATTCATGCCTCAGATCTATATATTTATGAACACGCTATAGAGTTTTGATAATCTTTATTTTTAATTTTCTATATTAAGATCCGTATGTATATATATCACCACATACAACAGTGTTAATATAAATATAAGAATTTGAAATTGAAAAAAAGTAATACAACAATAAATCAAAATTTATTCAGATTGTTCAGTATGGTACAGATGTTTTGATTTGACCCTCAGGCCTCAGGCAATTACCTGACCAGTCCCAACCTTGTCTAGGAACACCTGCTGACATAAGCCTGTCAGTGACATAACTGAGGTGTGAATTTCTCATCTGACTATCACTGGTCAAATTTGAAACCAATTTGATTAATACTTAGGGCTAAACTGGATATGACCAGGATCATAAATATGATAATACATATGTTAACTTTTACTCGGGTTTATCAAGTTTATCTGAAATTGAAAATCTAGATATTTACACATTTCTCTTTAAATAGTGGATATTTTGAGAACTTTAATCCATTTTTATGTTTCATTCAAAACATTTAATTATACAATAATAAATTGATAGTACATAAAATAACATTGAAATTAATAATAATTAAGAATATATATTCTCTGGCTCAGTCGCTTCATTATAGTTTGATAATAAAATACTAACATTCATTATACTTAATTTTATTCTAATTATCAGTATAAAAGTATTTTAAAATATTCCGATATTTAGGCCTAAATATTGAAGGCAATTACAGGTTGTATTAAATATGACTTGAAGGTTTATGAATATATGTAATAATGATTTAAAAAAAAAGCAAGGTCATTTTATTGGAATCATTTTGATTAATTCTATATTGTAAGACTAAGTATACAACAAATAAATAATATGCAGTTATATTAACCTAACTTAGAACAAAGTTAAGCCTATGCCAGTCACATTTATTGTACTTTTAAATCAACCTAATGACTTATATAAAATCTAACTAAAAGGGACAAATATAGATCTTCAGGTAGAATCCTTTACCCTCCAGGCATAATAACATACATGTACCTGACCTGCCTGGGCCACATCCTCAGGTACAGAGGTCAAGATAGGGGGGCTCATTCCCCGAACACCAACTCTGGTAACTTGAAAGAAAGGTGTTTATATAGGAAATCCTTTGAAGTTTAAGTTATAGTCTGTTTCAACTAAGAATGTCAACTCATTTGATTTGTAGACCTGATACTAAACTCAGTAATGAAATTAATAAAATATTTTCATATAAGTAATAGAAAATGATCATTAATTATTATTTTTTAGATTCAATAAATGAAAAAATAATAATTGAAATACATTATTTGCAAAATAAATCTCCTTAATCGATAATTGATATATTGATAATAAAATTAAGTTTCTATTCATACATGTTAGAGTAATACATGTTTAATACAGCACCGAAAGATAATTATTAGACATCAGTATTTACGTCTCTGAGTATTCTTAATTGAAAAACATTAAATGAAGACAGATAACACTAAACTGATGTCACACAAATTAAACCTGTACAAGTTTAACTACTATATTCTGTGATATAAATAAGGCATTTGACCGGGTTCGGCATGTAAGTATTTTGTGTAAATTTTACGAAAATGGTATAAAAAGAAAAACTATTTGGGTGGTTTAAAGCTTGATTATCTGACAGAAAACCAAAGGGAAATAATTGATGGATACCAATCAAATACTTAATCCATATCTGCAGGAGTTCAAGGATACGTTCTTTGGCCCTTTTTATTTCTATCCTTTATTGATATATAAGTAAACAGCTGATGTAACTTCTTATATGAACTTGTTTGCAGTTGATGCTTCTCTATATGTTATTGTAGATAGTGATGATGACCCTAATACACCTGCTTATATACTAAATGATGATCTTTCATCAATCCCTGCTAATCAATGAAATGGCAAATTATTTTAATTAAACTAAAGCAATAGCATTAACTTTTACTCTGAGCCTTCTAATCCTCATCTCCATACTATAATGCAGCATGACTGCCACAAACATATTGTTTATATATATGATATGTTAGGCTATGTTAATTTAGATGTTTTATAAATGGTGAAGTTGGTATGTAGATGAAATAAATTCAACTATACTAATTATACTAGCTCATACATTGTATAAATCTAATAAAGCACTAACAGATTCTAGATGTATAAGTAATGCATTCATATTTTAAATAACTAATTTAAAAAGGAGTTCTCAAAACGTAATTTATATAAATCACAATAAAGGTATGAGATTGATTGACTAGGCTGTCTGTAGTTAGCCAGGTGTGAATTTCTCACCTCCCTCTCCCCCACAGCCATCTCTGACCAAGTCTGATTAAAGGCCTGAGGGCCCTACCCTGTTAATTGATTAATGATGATAACATTGATTACAGTTAATTGGATTACAGATAGATGTATGTTGGTATTTTGATATGAAGAAGGAAATGGCTTTAAATGTTCTGGTGAAAGTAATCGTTTCTTATATTAGTACTTGATATTTATATAACCTTTCATTTGTATGCATTGTACCTGAGTGTATAGTGAAACAGAATACCAATACTGGTACATGTAGGTAGTACTGCCAGAGACTTATAAAACCTTGTACGTCTCTGATATTGCACAGCTAGCTTCTTAATGTCAAATATTAAAGTAATTTGTTATTGAAACAACTATACTAAGTACAAAATATATTCTTCTAATATCTATTTTTTTTATATTACAATCTGTTTACTTTATTTTCTGTATATATTTTTAGTAGGATTAACTTAATAATTTCAACATAAAACATGTGTTGTACCATTTTTTATTTGAACACATACCTTTCAATTTAATTGTAGAATGCAAAAATTTAAATAGAAAAGAATAATTGTAACTTCTTTAAAAAGAAGTATAAGTTAGTATATTTAAATTATTATTTTATTTAAAATTTTGACATGCAGTGAATTAATTTATTTAAGTTATTATGATAAATATCTTCTGGTATAAACTCAGAATTGTTCATTCTTGTACTTATATGAGGTTCAAGTACTGACAAACTAATGACTTCAATAGTATAACATAAAAGTACAGGTAAATCATATTACATCTGTAAGGTGACAGTACCCAAATCGGATCAGTACCCAAATCGGATCACTTTTTTCAAAAATACTTCTAAATCAACAACAGTGTCAACAGATTAATTATAACAATAATATAGTCTTAGAATAGATAGTCACACACCATTTTATGTCCACATATCATTAGTTTTTTAGTTTAAATATGCCATAAAACATTATTGAATCTCAAAACTTTGCGTTTTGTTACGTTTCAGAAAAAAATGGCGCGTGCAACGACTATGCGTTCTGTTTTGAACTATAAAAATAAATCTACCCGATAGAAATACTTGTTTTCCTATAAATTCTAAAGGACATCATTAAATGTTGATATGCTACAACAAAAATATTAGTTTGAAATGTAAAATACCGCAAAATTCATGTCTTGATCCGATTTGGGTCCTCAAATTCGCAAAATCTTGAACCGCTGATTGATGACGTCAGAGCGTTCTATAAATATCCAACGTGAACCTCGAGCGCTAATTTTTTTTGTAAGAACACCCATCGATGTTCTTCTTTTTATGCAACCATTAATGGATATAATTCATCTTCAGATTTTTTAATGAATGAATAAAATGATGGTTTGGTGATCCGATTTGGGTACTGTCACCTTACAGGTAAGGACACAGGTAGGTATGGACCCTCCCATTACCTGTAGGGGTTTTTGTGGTCACACCTGGCTGGACGTAGTGCACTACTAGTTTACCTGTAGTTTAAATGTAGTGCACTACTAGTTTAAACGTAGTGCACTCCTAGTGCACTAGGGTGTAAAGGTTAGCTTACACTCAACTGTAGTACCGACCCCTGCACGTGTCACTGTTTAAGCTGTGTTTTATAATATGAAACATTTTCGATCACATGTAAAATAGGTAGCAATGGAAAGAACAGAGATTTTTTTACTTACCTACACATTTAATCAAGTCATATGAGGTCGTAAACTAACTGTTGCCACCCATTTCTAAAAAATAACCAGTTTCCTCACATCTGTTTGAAAATGGCCGCTCGTCGCGAGATCCCGCGAGAATTACGTTCTGACCTTCCTATTTTGATCACGTGTTGTTAGGCGGCGGCCATTTTCAAACAGATGTCAGGAAACTAGTTATTTTTTAGAAATGGGTGGCGACAGTTAGTTTACGACCTCCTGCATGTGACTTGATTAAATGTGTAGGTGCGTAGAAAAATATCTGTTCTTTCCATTGATACTTAATTTACATGTGATCGAAAATGTTTCATGTTATAAAACACGGCTTAAACGGGTGACCCGTACACGGGTCGGTAAAATTTCCACTTTTTAACTAATGAGGAATTCTGACTCTCGCACCCGCCTGTCGTTAAAATATTTAGCGGGTCAGAGAGTCAGAACCATTCGGACTACGTTCAACCGTGCATTGTTATGACGCGTCCTCGGTTACTTGTACAGGCGGAAACCTGTGCGACTGTCTAGGAGATGTTATCGTAACAGACGAATTAACTGTCCCTTCGTTTCAAGATAAACACCCAACAATGCTTTATTTACCTTATATATCTTTATCTATACATATAACACATCAATTGGTTTTGTTTCTTCTGCAATTTTGATTGACAAAATTACATTCGTACATATGATTTTGGAATACTATGTTTATACGTGTACTGGGATGCATAGATATGTAGCACGCATTAGGTGAGTTAATAAAAATGTATTATTATTGTAAAAATATGAATGAAATTAAAAATAGTTAAGTTCAATCGATTTGAAAAGTATCTTAATGCCTATAGAAATAAAGAACTATAACTTTAAATAAAAATTGTATTACTAAACGCGTATTGGGACTTGCACTGTATTCCTTGCTCTGGTCACAAGTTGCTTGCGTTATCACTCGGCTACATCGTACATAGTGTGCATATAGGTAAAGTACTGTACAAACAGTACAAGGAAACATCAGTCGCAGTTATAAGAAACATGTTAGACCACATTTTTCATTATTTTGAGCACTTTCCCAACGGAGGACCACTTTTCCGAAATAGAATTCGTTTTATATATAACATTACAGAATCAAAAAGTGTATTCAAAAGTTGGTCCGCGGATGGGAAATTGTTCATATAACGTAAATGTCATTTATATTGCTCTTGTAACGCGAATGTCAGTTTGCTTACATCGTAAATGTTTAACAAATACCATATAATACCGCAATCAGTATACTGCATCTGAAAATAATTAAAGGTTGTTTTATGTTTCGATTCAATTATAACCTGGTTTAATTCATTAACATGTTTCTTACAAAAACAATTACCAAAGGTTTGGAATGGTTAAAATAAAGTTTGTTTACAAAGATTTTGTCTCAAATTATCAACTTATTGGTTTTGTATAATCTCCAGTATATAATATAATCTTACACGTTAGTTAGGGTTGTTCTATGTACAAAATATTCCAAGTAAATCCTAAGTAGAGACTTCTGTGAACGGGAGCTGCTAGCGTTATTCAATTGTTCGCACGTTATCCTGATCTGCCCAATGAATGAAACAGTTATGAACCATTCACTGACAAAAATATAAAAGATTAGTTGTGTATTACGGTCAGGTACAGAGAAATGAGGCTATGAGATTATAACCCAAGTTGAGCACATGTAAATTTAATGGATGCCAAGAAAGTTACTCCCTCGATAAGTATCTAAGCACATATAACGATTGGTTAATGTCCAATCAAAAACAAAAAGAGAGAGAAATCTGAAGTTTATCTACTGTAAATCATGATTTATTATTTGAAGTTCGTTAAAAAAATCGAACACAAAACAACTGAATGAATTTTAAGTTTTGTAGTTCAAAACTAGAACGTAGCTCTTGGGCGCCAATGGCAACACGTGTAAGTGTGAAACCGTCAACACGTCATACTTGACTTTCCGGAAGGATGAAAATGTCCGCTGCATTTATCTCTTTGTCGGTGCGTCAGGAGTTTTTTTTTTATTCTGTATTTCTTGCAGGCACACAGAGTAAGCATGCAGGACATATTCTGATGATTCTTTTGTAAACAAGTTCTGTTAACAATTATACCGAGAGAAGCTTATTGGTATATCCCTTTAATACATGCACATTTATTTTTTCATCGTCTGAAATTTCATCAGCTTTTGATTTCCACATGTTGGGAATACCAACGACACAATGAATATTTTAAGTCAACCCGAGATTGGCGTCCTTTATTTTCTAACAACACTTTACTTTCGATTTATATGTAATGCAAATGATGTTTTTTTTTCAATAGCATTTTTAAGGCGACCGGAGTCGAATCCAGCGATCTCGGTGAAGATCGCGAGCGTTATATACTGGCCCACCATCATCCTCGATATCAAGGGGTTACGCTTATCTACATATGTACGCTCCGTAGATAAGCGAAACCCCGGAATATCGGTTTAGTTTGGTTTATTTTGTTTTACGTCCTATCAACAGCCAGTGTCATTTAAGGACATGCCAGGTTTTGGAGGTGGAGGAAAGCCGAAGTACCCGGAGAAAAACCACCGACCTACGCTTAGTGCCTGGCAACTGCACCACGTGGGTTTTGAACTCGCAACCCAGAGGTGGAGGGCTAGTTGTAGAATGTCGGGACACCTTAACCATTCGGCCACATATATATGTTACGCGCAAGAACAATACACATCACTTCAGCTACGAAATTATTTCCGGGAAAACTCGGCCCACACAAAAGTTTTAAAATAATCAAGCTGATTTCGAAGGGGATCGATCTTCCAGCAAGAACAGTTACAAAATTCTTTAAGAAAACGTGCATACTTTAAATAATGGACATATTATATCATTGTAAATCAGTAAATAACGGACATATTATATCATTGTAAATCAGTAAATAACGGACATATTATATCATTGTAAATCAGTAAATAACGGACATATCATATCATTGTAAATCAGTAAATAACGGACATATCATATCATTGTAAATCAGTAAATAACGGACATATCATATCATTGTAAATCAGTAAATAACGGACATATTATATCATTGTAAATCAGTAAATAACGGACATATTATATCATTGTGAATCAATAAATAACGGACATATTATATCATTCTAGATCATGATCAGTAAATATCAAAGAATAAATAAGGCTACGCTCATTTAGGTTTTTTTCATATTACTTAGTTAAATGGCGGCTAAGTTTAAAAAAACATGAGGAAATAAAACGTTAATTTTAAGAACATGAAAACGTGGCGAAAAGTAAAGCATTTGTAAGTTAAGGAAATTGACAACGACTTTATGGATTATTAGTTGAATTTCATTTCTGTCGATCGGTCTGTTAATCAATATTTACCCATATCCTTCCCAGAGTTCCGGAACATCTGGTCTTATGCTCCTTTTTCAAGGGTAACCTGTAAAGCTATCGATATTGAGTTGGAAATGTTGTGTTGTTGACGCCTCAGTATTCTTTAATTTGTTTTCAATACTTTACTGTAACGCCTCATTATATTGTCGTAATCTAGCAAATTGCTTTGTACAGCATAACAAATATTTTATGATGGCTTACTATTCAAAAACAATTTATTTGTTAACGGGAAAGGGGACTCTGAACAAATAATGGCGTTTCGTACGTAGAGAATGAAATATATCAACGATCAATTTAGGAAAAAGGTTATTACGACGTCAAAAAGAGTTTTTTTATATGTAGAGGTAATTTGTGTTGGTGGTAACTTCAAAGTACGTCGGGGGGAGGGGGGGGGAAGGGGGCACAGAAAACAAGACAATGTTTCGGGGTTTGAATGTAGCCAAATATCAATTATCATATTATGTCAAAGATATAATATGTGCAAATAAACAATTGATAACATACGACACAAACCAATTAAGAAATATTAAAACAGTCGTATTTTGGTCCAAGGCATGCTCATTGCCGTCATCACAGAAAAAGTCTTTAGGCCAATCAAAACAAAACATTTGGTTTTTCTATAAACCCTATCTACCCTATTGTTTGTCCCTATCCTAAACATTTTAAGGCAATCCCCCCCCCCCCCCCCCCCCCAAAAAAAAAATTGTAAATGTCAAGATTGCTCTCCTACATAAACCATTTGATGAAATAAATATGCTACCTACATGGTATGAAACATATTTTTATCAAAGAGATTTCATGTTATCTTGTGTAATCTATACCGACAGGGGCGTAGCTGCCATGTAAGCACACAAGCCCGTGCTTGCACATCATTTTCCAAAGTATGTGTATTAAAGTCGAGAAATTTCATAATTCAACTTATATTCTTAAAATTCCACTGATATTGTTACCCCTTTTTTTCACTCGCCAGATTAACATATTAGGCTGCAGAAAGTTTGTTAGCTATAAATACTTCAATTTTATTTTATTCTGTATGCAGCAGGATATAGGATTACAATACACATACATATTAAATCATATATAATTGTGCAAGATGTCGGAGACCGCAGCCAACACAATTCAAATAATATTTATAATACAGCTCACTACGACAATATAGGTAATGACTTTATCGTGTGAAAATTTGTATACAAATGAATACCAAACAACAGCCAAACATAAGCATCTGTTTAAAACCGTGTCATATTAGGTTTTAGTGATAGATATCAGCTGCTGACGAACAAACTTCTATTATGGCACAGGGAAAGGAGAGATGCAAGTTGATGAAGACTATGGGCAAGTTTTATTGTCGCCATCAGATCTTGGTTTCATGGGACATATTCTGTATCTTTAAGTGATATGAAGATGGACGTTTTTGAGTTTGCTCATTAGTGTTCTTCCTTGTTTTTATTGACAATGAGGACTCGTTTCTCGTTTTGAGAACCTGATGTTTACTTGGATGTGACCAATATTATTAAGGCAGTTATCGTCGATGAAGTAGAAGACGCTTACTCTTCCGGAACACCTAGTCCTATTCTCTTGTTCTTTTACAAGGTTATCCATGTAAATCTTTTCTTTGTTTCTATTCTGCCTCTAGTTTTATCGATTTTGAGTTCGGATTGTGGTTTTGTTGACGCTTTTGTATTCTCTGTTGTTTTTTTTAGTAAATCTGTATTAGATTAATATAAAAAATGACCCTTTTATCATTCTAAGAGTAATAGTAGAAGGGCCAATTTTTACTACATTTCGGTTAAAACAAAATGTCAGTAAAGACAATTATCAATGAGCCCGGCCAAAATTCCTTAAGTTAAATATCTCCATAGGAAAGCACTACAGAAATTAAGGAAAATTCCTTTAACTTCAGATTTCCTCGTTAATTCTTTAATGTTTTTCTATTGAGATTTTTAAGTTAAGGAACTTTCTTGAAATTAGGCCTGTTCGAATTATACAAAATTATGCTAAAGAACACAAGCATGAGTTCTTACTTCCCGAGTCCTGCACAGAACACATATACTTTATTAAACAGGGACATATCTATATCAAAGATGGTTTTACATGTTAATGTCCCTGGTTTTACTTACTGACGAATTAATGACATAAGAAAAGTATAGATAAAGATTTTGTTTCCATACATCATGGAAATAAAACATATCGTATTCCATTTTCGGATAGATAATTTGTATAATGATAGGCAGAACAATGATGATTTTAACAAGTCCAAAACACAATGGCACCATTTGAAGTCAAAATGTGACCCCCCACCCCCACCCCAACTGAAGTACCCCCTCCCCAAAATGTAAACGTCACGGGGCTTGCACATCAAAATACCTCCAGCTACGCCCCTGACCGATTGTTCCTGCTGATTAAACTTAGTTTCAGGACATTAAATGATTGTAGTATGTATTATGTAGAGTGACTTGGTGCCACTTAAGTTACTGATAGGTGTACAGTGTGATTGATCTTTTGTAAACCAGAGCAGAACCTCTTGTAGACATCATCGTGTACAGCCAGATGTGTAAATAATTACTAAAGTAAAGCGGATCTCAACCGACATCGTAAATCACGCACTAAATAAGCCGTAACTTCAACGTTCAATTGTAGGGGTGGGGGAGGTGAGGGGTGGCTGAGGGGTGCGGGAGGGAGGGACGTGTTGGGGTAGGTCAATATAAGGTAAGGGTATTGTTTAGTCCGAGTTAACACCCCCCCCCCCCCTCCCCCAAAGGCGAGAGGGCATTTTTATCGAAAACATATCTAAACCTCGCAAAAGTGTAAAATTGCCCACAACACCTTAATCTGTATCTTGTCGATACAGTCCCTCTATGAAACTTGTTGATAATTGATATATCGCACGACTAAGCACTAAACTCTAAGTGGCTACATATATATATAGTCTTCATGACACTCGACACTAATACCTAGAGATATTTATAGACAAAATATGTCCCCTGCCAGATCAGCATACTTATATGGTGTGACAATGGACATTGTGTACATATGTAAGAATTCTATTTTGATTGCTCTATTGACTTGGCCTAGACTCCGTACCAAGTCGTGCATGTGTACATGTATCGATGAGCAGCCGAAAGATTGGTGGGCTAATGCCAGGCGGGGGTTTGGTCAATGCTTTATAGCCAAAACACTTTCACTCAACTTCCTATAGTTAATGCAAGTTCATAACAAGCGCAACACAACACAAAACAAATATACACACACAAATAAATATACACAAAAACAAAATAAAACCCTTTCAACTCATCCCGTTTTAACATCTTACTGACTTTTTGTTGCCACTAAATAATTTTTTTCTCGATATAATTACGAAATTCACAATGCCTCAACACATATTCCCTATAAAATCTATATAATATGTCAGAACGCTATATAATATGTCAGAACGCTATATAATATGTTAGAACGCAATATAATATGTCAGAACGCTAGATATAATATGTCAGAACGCTATATAATATGTTAGAACGCTATATAATATGTCAGAACGCTATATAATATGTCAGAACGCTATATAATATGTTAGAACGCTATATAATATGTCAGAACGCTATATGATATGTCAGAACGCTATATAATATGTTAGAACGCTATATAATATGTCAGAACGCTATATAATATGTCAGAACGCTATATAATATGTTAGAACGCAATATAATATGTCAGAACGCTAGATATAATATGTCAGAACGCTATATAATATGTTAGAACGCTATATAATATGTCAGAACGCTATATAATATGTCAAAACGCTATATAATATGTTAGAACGCTATATAATATGTCAGAACGCTATATAATATGTCAGAACGCTATATAATATGTCAGAACGCTAGATATAATATGTCAGAACGCTATATAATATGTTAGAACGCTATATAATATGTTAGAACGCTATATAATATGTCAGAACGCTATATAATATGTCAGAACGCTATATAATATGTCAGAACGCTAGATATAATATGACGTGTTGTGTGTTTCTCTATATATGATGGTGATCATGCATTGTAGTGCCATAATTTAAGTAATTACAATTAAATGTTGCATAATTTATATTTTTATACATGACATCCTTCGAGTACAATTTAGCCACTCTACTGTCAGAAGGCAGAGAAAAAAATCCCTTTTGATGCATTGGTGTTTGCTTTTGTAAATAAGTGAATAATTGGCATATATATGCAGCAATATTTATTGTGCACTGAAATTTAATCAGTTACATTAAATTCAATGTTCATAACGTAGGCAAGACATTGAAAACTATACACAAGTTATATCAATATATCTAATTATGAGATACATTATATGCAAGCAAATCTGTAATTAAATGTCCTTACCTGATCAGTACAGTAACAGATGAACTATCCACCAGATATATATTCGCCTCTGTTTATATTTTGTACTGCAAAAATCAGCCCGCGTTTGGAGTTCTCTCCCCTTTTCCGAGAAAAACGTCTCTATTTTTAGATCGTTCAGCTTTCAAAATGCGTTACGAATGATTTTTGTAAGCAGTTTTGTTTACAGGAAGTGTGTGCGGCTAGGTTGTTGGCTGGTATAACACAGTATACAGATCATTGTCGAGCGTAATGTGAATGCTTCATTATTCAGCACAATTATAATTTCATTGATATACAGTACGTACAAACGTATACTAGTGACCGGACAAAGGCTGACGAAGAAGGGGTCAGAAAAGGGTTATAGGTGATAACAAACGTCTGGTAACAGCTGGCTACATACCGATTACGTAACGAATTAGGTCATATCCATGTCACGCAATACAGGCATGTACATATTATATATATAATTATAACTCAATACAGTACATATAATAATAATTCAATCTGTGTGCATTTGAGTGTAAATAATTTTTTTTTAGTTCTGCTTTAGGCCTATTGTTATTGATCCTCAAAATCAACCGTGGAAGCTATGAACTGTCGTGAATAATAATGTAAATAATGACAGTTGGTGAAATAATCGTTGATTTTGCAAGTGCAATTTGTAAACACATACAAAGTACTCGTGGAGTACCGGTAAGAGAATCTTGCTATGGTGTCTCACAACATTGACATATTTCCTTCTTTCTTTTTTTTTATAGAATCTTGCTATGGTGTCTCACAACATTGACATATTTCCTTCTCTCTTTTTTTTTATAGAATCTTGCTATGGTGTCTCACAACATTGATATATTTTCTTCTCTCTTTTTTTTTATAGAATCTTGCTATGGTGTCTCACAACATTGATATATTTTCTTCTCTCTCTTTTTTTTTATAGAATCTTGCTATGGTGTCTCACAACATTGACATATTTTCTTCTCTCTTTTATTTTATAGAATCTTGCTATGGTGTCTCACAACATTGACATATTTTTTTCTCCTTTTTTGATAGAATCTTTCTATGGTGTCTCACAACATTGACATATTTCCTTCTCTCTTTTATTTTATAGAATCTTGCTATGGTGTCTCACAACATTGACATATTTCCTTCTCTCTTTTATTTTATAGAATCTTGCTATGGTGTCTCACAACATTGACATATTTCCTTCTCTCTTTTTTTTTATAGAATCTTGCTGTGGTGTCTCACAACATTGACATATTTTCTTCTCTCTTTTTTTATAGAATCTTGCTATGGTGTCTCACAACATTGACATATTTTCTTCTCTCTTTTATTTTATAGAATCTTGCTATGGTGTCTCACAACATTGACATATTTTCTTCTCTTTTTTTTATAGAATCTTGCTATGGTGTCTCACAACATTGACATATTTTCTTCTCTCTCTTTTTTTATAGAATCTTGCTATGGTGTCTCACAACATTGACATATTTCCTTCTCTCTTTTATTTTATAGAATCTTGCTATGGTGTCTCACAACATTGACATATTTCCTTCTCTCTTTTATTTTATAGAATCTTGCTATGGTGTCTCACAACATTGACATATTTCCTTCTCTCTTTTTTTTTATAGAATCTTGCTGTGGTGTCTCACAACATTGACATATTTCCTTCTCTCTTTTTTTTTATAGAATCTTGCTATGGTGTCTCACAACATTGATATATTTTCTTCTCTCTTTTTTTTTATAGAATCTTGCTATGGTGTCTCACAACATTGATATATTTTCTTCTCTCTCTTTTTTTTTATAGAATCTTGCTATGGTGTCTCACAACATTGACATATTTTCTTCTCTCTTTTATTTTATAGAATCTTGCTATGGTGTCTCACAACATTGACATATTTTTTTCTCCTTTTTTGATAGAATCTTTCTATGGTGTCTCACAACATTGACATATTTCCTTCTCTCTTTTATTTTATAGAATCTTGCTATGGTGTCTCACAACATTGACATATTTCCTTCTCTCTTTTATTTTATAGAATCTTGCTATGGTGTCTCACAACATTGACATATTTCCTTCTCTCTTTTTTTTTATAGAATCTTGCTGTGGTGTCTCACAACATTGACATATTTTCTTCTCTCTTTTTTTATAGAATCTTGCTATGGTGTCTCACAACATTGACATATTTTCTTCTCTCTTTTATTTTATAGAATCTTGCTATGGTGTCTCACAACATTGACATATTTTCTTCTCTTTTTTTTATAGAATCTTGCTATGGTGTCTCACAACATTGACATATTTTCTTCTCTCTCTTTTTTTATAGAATCTTGCTATGGTGTCTCACAACATTGACATATTTCCTTCTCTCTTTTATTTTATAGAATCTTGCTATGGTGTCTCACAACATTGACATATTTCCTTCTCTCTTTTATTTTATAGAATCTTGCTATGGTGTCTCACAACATTGACATATTTCCTTCTCTCTTTTTTTTTATAGAATCTTGCTGTGGTGTCTCACAACATTGACATATTTTCTTCTCTCTTTTTTTATAGAATCTTGCTATGGTGTCTCACAACATTGACATATTTTCTTCTCTCTTTTATTTTATAGAATCTTGCTATGGTGTCTCACAACATTGACATATTTTCTTCTCTTTTTTTTATAGAATCTTGCTATGGTGTCTCACAACATTGACATATTTTCTTCTCTCTCTTTTTTTATAGAATCTTGCTATGGTGTCTCACAACATTGACATATTTCCTTCTCTCTTTTATTTTATAGAATCTTGCTATGGTGTCTCACAACATTGACATATTTTCTTCTCTCTCTTTTTTTATAGAATCTTGCTATGGTGTCTCACAACATTGACATATTTCCTTCTCTCTCTTTTTTTATAGAATCTTGCTATGGTGTCTCACAACATTGACATATTTTCTTCTCTCTCTTTTTTTATAGAATCTTGCTATGGTGTCTCACAACATTGACATATTTCCTTCTCTCTTTTATTTTATAGAATCTTGCTATGGTGTCTCACAACATTGACATATTTCCTTCTCTCTCTTTTTTGATAGAATCTTTCTATGGTGTCTCACAACATTGACATATTTTCTTCTCTCTTTTTTTATAGAATCTTGCTATGGTGTCTCACAACATTGACATATTTCCTTCTCTCTTTTATTTTATAGAATCTTGCTATGGTGTCTCACAACATTGACATATTTCCTTCTCTCTTTTTTTTTATAGAATCTTGCTATGGTGTCTCACAACATTGACATATTTTCTTCTCTCTTTTTTTTTATAGAATCTTGCTATGGTGTTTCATAAATCGTGATTAGCAATGGCATACTGTCATTTCAAGATAAAGAAAAGTAGTATTATTAAGACATTATAACATGTACATTTTATGATGGAACTAATCAATCTGTCAGCCTGTAAACTTTATTCTTCATTTTTAGGGAGGATTTGGTTGGAAATTTGCTAAAGTGTCTCATAAGTTAACATTGGCTTGATGTCAATATGTTTTTACTGATTTAAAAATTATGATTCTGTGATTTTTTTTATGATGTATATATATTGACATGTGACACTTGAATAAAATAAATCTTTAACTCGAACTTAAACTCGTAAAAATCACAGTAAACTTATTATTTAGCAAGTTACCACAGACACGTCAAGTGTTGTGTGAATCATCTTCTTGCTCATAGTAAAGCATTGTTTAGCTTTGTGGTAAGTTTTTATAATGTCAAACATTTTCTTACATTATTTTTCAAAATAGCCCGAGTTCCCTCTGGTTGCCCCAGCTGACACAAACTTGTTTTTTGTTCAACAATAAAGAATTATAGCTGTGACACAATGAGGCCTGTAGTTCGTATGTAATTATCCTGCTTAGTATATATATGTGTGTGGTTAAAGAACTTCAACTGATAAATCAATAGATAACGAGTGTGTTCATGCGCAGTGTCCGGAATCATGTGATGACGTCATTGTTAGGCTCTGATAGGGTTCGACGCTAAAAAAATAGCAGGGACAGATAGCTTTTTCAAAATCTCTTTTTAGCTGCCAATGTATGTAGCTATGAATCAGAAAATAAAATATTAAAAATTCTGATATCGCAACCCCTCCAATTCTACTGGCCCCGATACTAGACTTGGACATTTGTCTGGTTTGAACTTGCAGGAGCCAGAAGGAAAGCCCTGTTGACTTTAAACATATTTTATCAATTGTCCGAAATAGAAACAAAGGATTTGGCACAAGTTATAACAAATTTGTTATAAACTATGCAAAGAACTTATTTGGGAATCTCTCTCTGATAGACGTCAAAAACATAAACTAATTTTAATGTTTAAAATACTTCATGGTATAGCCCCGCAACATTTGAACGATATTGTACGACCTTTTGTAAATTGCAAAGATAATTTTATTGAGGGGGCATTTTTATCGAAAATTGATCGAAACCCCCCAAAAGTGTAAAATTACTCTAAACACCCTAGTTTAGGTCCAAAACTAGCTATAACAAATTCGCAGGTCCCTGTGACATAGACAACTTCAAATTCAACAAATGAAAGAAGTCAGTTTTACATACAATCAATCAATCAATCAATCAATTTGTTTATTTGAGTGTCATACATCACAATTACATCATACAAGCATCATAGTTACACAGTATAAACAATATAGTTAAAAAGCGGTGATCAGTTATCTAAACGGTATTCAAAATATCCCAATACGTTATATAAAATCAATAGACCTATCACAGACTTCAATCTAGAGAGCAGGTGATTGGGACAGCCCCTACCTAACAAGCTCTCTGAGATTGTACTTACAAATTACATATATTATAAAAAAATATGTCTTTAAAAGATTATTACAATTATACTATTAGATAAAAGGAATAATTTGACAGATTATAAATATATAATTTATAGCCAACATAGCAGGGGAATTCAGGTTTCCAAGGGTTGGGGAGCCCCCTACCATCGAGGTCTGCTAAATTCACCCTATCTAGTAGCTAAATACAATTTAACGGAATATTATTTTAAAATACTGATTTACACCTTTATCATATTTAACATATGCATAAAAATAAAATGTAATTGTATGTGATATTCAGCAAAATATGGCTTACAAGACACTGTTAAAAATAATCATTCACATAGGCTGCTACGTCTTCTGTACATATTATATAAATGATTCGCAAGTGAAATTTGTAACTCATCGTTAGACATTAAAAAGTGAAATTTGTCTATGTTATCAAAACTACTAAAATCATTACTTATATTATTTGCGTCATTAAATAAGGATGATCTGATATCATTATACGCATTACATTCAATTTAAAAGTGTAATTCATCCTCTATACAACTATTTACATTTGTACATATCTTACAAAAACGATCCTCTAGTGGAATCACAGGTTTGGCGTATCTGCCAGTTTCCACTGCTAGAGGTAGAGAGCCACATCTAAAATTAAAAAGTACTCTTCGTTTGCTCCTTTGCCTAACGAGTTTAGCATACGTGTTTGGTAATAACTCCGATTTAAAAGTTCTGTATGTTCTCAGTTTGTTACCATTGATATTACAGCCATCATCCCATATAGATTTGTACCAATCAACAGCATCTAAAATAACCAGTTTTTCTTTCACTTGTCTAATTTTGAGTTTAATAGAAAACGTTGAGTTTACAATCTCATTCAAATTTTTGGATTCAATCAATTTTAAAATTCTAGAATCCCAAGATTTTTTCATGTTTACGGACCATCTATGCACTTTTTTCATCAGTCTGTTATCATTACAATATTTAATCTTTCAAAATAAACGTACCGTTTCTAAGACCTGAGTAACATTGCAAGAGTGCCATCCCATATCACCTATGAGTGCTAGAGTGGTGAAATGTAACAATGCGGTGAAATGTAACAGTGCGGTGAAATGTAACAGTGCGGTGAAATGTAACAGTGTGGTGAAATGTAATAGTGCGGTGAAATATAACAGTGTGGAGAAATGTAACAGTGTGGTGAAATGTAACAGTGCGGTGAAGTGTAACAGTGCGGTGAAATGTAACAGTGCGGTGAAATGTAACAGAACAGTGCGGTGAAATATAACAGTGTTGCGAAATGTAACA
Source organism: Mimachlamys varia (assembly GCA_947623455.1). Lineage (NCBI taxonomy): Eukaryota > Metazoa > Mollusca > Bivalvia > Pectinida > Pectinidae > Mimachlamys > Mimachlamys varia. The sequence continues at coordinate 54,345,098 of OX392527.1, forward strand.
GTGCGGTGAAATGTAACAGTGCGGTGAAATGTAACAGTGTGGTGAAATGTAACAGTGCGGTGAAATGTAACAGTGCGGTGAAATATAACAGTGTTGCGAAATGTAACAGTGTTGCGAAATGTAACAGTGCGGTGAAATGTAACATTGTGGTGAAATATAACAGTTTTGCGAAATGTAACAGTGTGGTGAAATGTAACAGTGTGGTGAAATGTAACAGTGTGGTGAAATGTAACAGTGTGGTGAAATGTAACAGTGCGGTGAAATGTAACAGTGCGGTGAAATATAACAGTGTTGCGAAATGTAACAGTGCGGTGAAATGTAACAGTGCGGTGAAATATAACAGTGTTGCGAAATGTAACAGTGCGGTGAAATGTAACAGTGCGGTGAAATGTAACAGTGTGGTGAAATGTAACAGTGCGGTGAAATGTAACAGTGCGGTGAAATGTAACAGTGCGGTGAAATATAACAGTGTTGCGAAATGTAACAGTGCGGTGAAATGTAACAGTGCGGTGAAATGTAACAGTGTGGTGAAATGTAACAGTGCGGTGAAATGTAACAGTGCGGTGAAATGTAACAGTGCGGTGAAATGTAACAGTGTGGTGAAATGTAACAGTGCGGTGAAATATAACAGTGTTGCGAAATGTAACAGTGCGGTGAAATGTAACAGTGCGGTGAAATGTAACAGTGTGGTGAAATGTAACAGTGTGGTGAAATGTAACAGTGTGGTGAAATGTAACAATGCGGTGAAATGTAACAGTGCGGTGAAATACATTCCTGTGTTTATAATGTAATATTTTCAGTCTGTTTGGAATTGATAGTATATTCATAATTGCCTATACATTTCTACGAATGCCTACTGAACTTTATTTTCCGATAAAATCAGTGGATCACGCGCCTATTGGCGCAGCGCGCAGTAATACACTCCGTCACGATTCTAACACGAGCTAGGCCGCGTCACTACTTTACAGACGCGATCAATATCCTGTCGCGTAGTATGTGTTAATTTATTTAAGAAATAAATAAGAAGCATTTTAATGTTTTTTTTAATACAATAACAGTAACAAAGACAGTATGGTTTGTTTACATATGAACTTATGTGAAAAAAAATAACAATAAAAAGATGCAATCTTTTGGAACTTTTTTGTTTACTTGTTGACTGAAATTTCGCGGGAGTTCGTAACCTCATAAGGCGGCTGTTTCAACAGTCTACCGAAGCCAAACGATACTGTTTGATTTCATCGCAGTAAGTATCATAATATCTGACTAAAGAAATAATTACACGTGGGAATATAAGGTCTGGACAGTAAATAAAAGGATTAAAGGCCCAATATACGTAACTTTGGGCAAAACCTGAAGCGAAAATCAAGCCTAATAACTTTTTATATTTACAGATTTTGTTAAGATTAACTGATATCAGCAATATTCAAGATGAATTATTTCGCAGTTACCGGTACAGCAGCAGTTGAAACACGTTATTTGTAAATACGCGCCCATTTCGAACCGTCTTCTACCTTCGGTTTGTTGTTGAAGTGGGCCCCATCTGAAGTATTTTCAATTCTTTGGATTTTTTTGTCAAGAGTTTCTTTTTAGTTACCGCTCAGGTTTACTTTGTTTAAGACTTATTTTTGCATGGTTATCAACTAGATTTTTTTTTCAGAATTTTTCAGAATCACGAACATTTCCCTGAAGCTTCGCGTTCCATTCCAACTATCGATATCCTACTGAACTTTATCCTTTGATAAAACCACCAGAAAGAAACTTTAATCCTTAAATATTTACAGTCTACACGGATATTCACTCGATAACCATTGTACTGCAAACTAGAGTTATTTTCCAATATTTACAGTCTACATTGACATTCACTCGATAACCATTGCACTGCAAACTAGAGTTATTTTCCAATAACTATACTTGAGAACGTGCAAAAATTCTATGACGTCGACAACAATACATGTGGGCGGAGCTATGCAAATTATCCCGTTCGAATCACAATTGTATGACGTCATTAACAATTAACATGGGCGGAGCTAGCTACGGCTTGTGCAAACTTCATGCTGTTACATTTATTTAACCGTTTTCACGTTTGTAAGTTTTGAAATGAAATATATGTCGGCAGATGAGGCTAAATTGAACAGAAAAGTTATGACCCATTTACAGAAAAATACTGTAAATATAAGGATTAACCTTTGATTTGTTTAGTTTATGAGATCATAAATCCAATGGAGCAGACGGTAAATTTAACGTAAACGCTTAGCGTTTACGCAATTTTCCTCGTGCTCCATTGGATTTATGATCTCATAAACTAAACAAAATCAAAGGTTAATCCTTAAATAACTATACTTGAGAACGTGCAAAATTTCTATGACGTCGACAACAATACATGTGGGCGGAGCTATGCAAATTATCTCGTTCGAATCACAATTGTATGATGTCATTAACAAATGACATGGGCGGAGCTAGCTACGGCTTATGCAAACTTCATGCTGTTACATTTATTGAACTGTTTTCCCGTTTGTAAGTTTTGAAATGAAATATGTGTCTGCAGATGGGGCTAAATTGAACAGAAAAGTTATGAACCATTTATAGGAAAATACTGTAAATATAAGAATTAACCTTTGATTTTGTTTAGTTTATTAGATCATAAATCCAATAGAGCAGTCGGTTTTAACGTAAACGCTTCGCGTTTACGCTATTTACCTCGTGCTCCTTTGGATTTATGATCTAATAAACTAAACAAAATCAAAGGTTAATCCTTAAATAGAATGGACGTTTGCTTATCCAAGACGTTTCTCATGATTTAAAAAGTGGTGGGCGGATTATGCTGAAGTGTCTCACGGGGACGAAAAGTTAGTGTGATATTTTTAATGGCGTTTCCGTTAATTTTCTTCTAAAATAACGTTACAATCAGCTAATTCAGATTTCAGATTTTTATTAGCAGGAAACCCACATAACAATTTTAGTATTCTCCATCACATTTCATATAAAAGATATTGAGCGAAAGCAAAAAAAAAACAAATTAAAACTCGCTACAATGAAATGAAGTTGATGGTTAAGCTCGCAGTTAGCGGGATAATCACAAGGCCATGGATTATTGTTTTTGTGTGGTAGCATGTGTTATATACAAAAGTTTGCATTGAAACATGTATACATGTTATGTAAAAGTGCATCCCAAAACAAACAAAAACAAGCACACCGAGTACTGGTATTGCTGAAGCGATACCACTGTCGAAAACGTGTTATGGAATGGTCTTTTCCAAACGACCGATCAGTACGCACGAAAAAGTAAGGTCCTCACTTCAAGCTAGTAGATCAGTTATATGTAAACACATTAGGGGAGCGTGAAAAGTGCCCTGCTAACCTCAGAAAGATGTTAACTTCAAATCACATGATTGGTTGTTTGTCGTTCAGTTCCAAAATACTTTTCAATCCATCTTGAAGTTGGACGAATTGTTAAAATCGTTATCGAAGCGGAATCTGCCGTCATACAAAATGTATTTTGCCGATTTCGAATGAACTTACGGGTTTAATGTCTGTCAACCAAGTCAGAAATACTCCTCAATGAAATCAGATAACATTTCATATTTTGTTCACGTCCACAATCCTGTAATATTTCAAAAATCAAGAGACAAAACAATTGTTTATGTTAGGGATTGGTCCAACGTTATCAAATACTTGTTTATGTTAGGGATTGGTCCAACGTTATAAAATACATGTTTATGTTAGGGATTGGTCTAACGTTATAAAATACTTGTTTATGTTAGGGATTGGTCCAACGTTATAAAATACATGTTTATGTTAGGGATTGGTCCAACGTTATAAAATACTTGTTTATGTTAGGGATTGGTCCAACGTTATAAAATACTTGTTTATGTTAGGGATTGGTCCAACGTTATAAAATACATGTTTATGTTAGGGATTGGTCTAACGTTATAAAATACATGTTTATGTTAGGGATTGGTCCAACGTTATAAAATACATGTTTATGTTAGGGATTGGTCCAACGTTATAAAATACTTGTTTATGTTAGGGATTGGTCCAACGTTATATATACATGTTTATGTTAGGGATTGGTCTAACGTTATAAAATACTTGTTTATGTTAGGGATTGGTCCAACGTTATAAAATACATGTTTATGTTAGGGATCGGTCTAACGTTATAAAATACTTGTTTATGTTAGGGATTGGTCCAACGTTATAGAATACTTGTTTATGTTAGGGATTGGTCCAACGTTATAAAATACATGTTTATGTTAGGGATTGGTCCAACGTTATAGAATACATGTTTATGTTAGGGATTGGTCCAACGTTATAAAATACATGTTTATGTTAGGGATTGGTCCAACGTTATAGAATACATGTTTATGTTAGGGATTCGTCCAACGTTATAAAATACATGTTTATGTTAGGGATTGGTCCAACGTTATAGAATACATGTTTATGTTAGGGATTGGTCCAACGTTATAAAATACATGTTTATGTTAGGGATTGGTCCAACGTTATAAAATACATGTTTATGTTAGGGATTGGTCTAACGTTATAAAATACTTGTTTATGTTAGGGATTGGTCCAACGTTATATATACATGTTTATGTTAGGGATTGGTTAGGGATTGGTCCAACGTTATATATACATGTTTATGTTAGGGATTGGTCCAACGTTATAGAATACATGTTTATGTTAGGGATTGGTCCAACGTTATAAAATACTTGTTTATGTTAGGGATTGGTCCAACGTTATATATACTTGTTTATGTTAGGGATTGGTCCAACGTTATATATACTTGTTTATGTTAGGGATTCGTCTAACGTTATAAAATACTTGTTTATGTTAGGGATCGGTCCAACGTTATAAAATACATGTTTATGTTAGGGATTGGTCCAACGTTATAAAATACATGTTTATGTTAGGGATTGGTCCAACGTTATAAAATACTTGTTTATGTTAGGGATTGGTCCAACGTTATAAAATACTTGTTTATGTTAGGGATTCGTCCAACGTTATAAAATACATGTTTATGTTAGGGATTGGTCCAACGTTGTAAAATACATGTTTATGTTAGGGATCGGTCCAACGTTATAGAATACTTGTTTATGTTAGGGATTGGTCCAACGTTATAACATACTTGTTTATGTTAGGGATTCGTCCAACGTTATAAAATACTTGTTTATGTTAGGGATTGGTCCAACGTTATAAAATACTTGTTTATGTTAGGGATTGGTCCAACGTTATAAAATACATGTTTGGAAAAAATGGCATAGATTGGTTCGGAAAAATCAATTCAATCGATTATGGAATGGTCCCAAAACAATTAGATATATGATACCCTTCAACTACGACAGCTTAATATGACACACAAACGACAACAACCAATAATGCAATTTAAAGTTGTCATCTTTCTAAGTTCAGCAGCTATGTAAAGCTGTGTGCTTGGAGAGCTGTGTGCTTGGAGAGAGCTATGTGCTCAGAAGCTGTGTGCTCAAGAGAGTTGTGTGCTCAAGAGAAGCAGAGAAAGTAAGTACATGTAGTTTAATTTCTAGAGGTATTGCATTTTTATATTTAATATAGGGCCTTGGAAGTTATGAATGAAATATGTGTTACATAATGTGAGAATTACATTAATTTTCTATGTGTAATAATGGGTTATAATTGTGTATAGTCACATTGAATGTACGAAGTAATTGTGATTATTTCATAGTTTATATAATGTACCATATTAAGGACAATATGGGTTGTGTACTATATAAGGACCCAGTCACTCTCATACATGTAACCTTGAAGGTGACCTTGGGGGAGAATGGGGGAGCTGAGCTTGTACCTTTTATAATGAGGAGCGAATTTAGCCTAGAAAAATCCCCTCAATGGTAGCTTTTATGACCATTGAGGGGGCATTATTATCGAAAATTGACATAAACCCCCAAAAAGGGTAAGATAACTCTAAACACCCTAGTTTAGGTCCAAAACTAGCTGTAACAAATCCTCAGGCCCCTGTGCCCCAGAGAACATATTGTGTTTAAAGGGATTCCGCGAAAGTAATTTTTTTTAAAATTCGGAATACTACGTACACATATCAAGTTGGTATTCTCATTGACCATGACGATCGGATTTTTCTGATATGTATTCATTAAATGGATAACTTCAAGATAACTAGCGGAATTTCTTCCCGTCTGACCAGACGTTTTTGCTCCACAAGAGTTTGGAGTTTCCACCTACCAACGCATGCTTAGCGAGCGCTATTTCTATTGTACTTTGTCTCTTTTTCATCAAGTTCAAGTTCAAGTTCTTTATTCCTTAAGTTATTCGACTCATTGGATACAAATATATACAAATAATCACACAATAGAACAATACAACAACACGAAGCACATCAATTAACATAGGAGAGTACATATATGTAACAACACACTTAAATCAGTTGCAATCTTAATTTGTTGGCATGGAACAAAAAATTTCCTAAGTTTCTGATTTCTATTACATTTTTGGTATTAAGAAGTAGAATTAGTTCAAACATACTCGGGTTCTTTACATAATATTTCTTTATATATTTTTAACGAATATCATTATAATATGGGTATGTTAAAACGAAGCGAAATTCATCTTCTATGTCACGTGATTTACATACAGTACAAAATCTATTTTTACGTTCAACAATCGCTGAGTGTAGTTTATTTCAATATTTACAAGTAGAAATCACCTGTTCTTTTATTTCCAAGTTGAACTAAGCCAACAACAATAAAAGATACTTTGTAAAAAAATAAATGAAAAAGATACTTTGTAACTGAAAAGTAAATGAATAAAAAAACTTCATAGACAATTTCACCAAAAACAAAATTATATTATATTTTTTTCACCAGAGACGGATATAACACAAATTAAGTTTTTACATTAAATCACGGGATTTGATTAGATTTTAAATAAGTCGTGATAAAATACACAAATCACAAATGTAAAATATGTTGGTTACAATATGTATTTTGTCATTGGTGTTTTTGGATCTACAGTAGCTGTGCATTATAAACAGGCCAATCCCCACAATTATTGACAAGGTAACACACTACCTCATAATTGTGGTTGGATCGTAATTGTCACCATTGGTTTATTATACTTTGAGTCCATGTGTTTTCCTGATATTTTTTCTGTGTTTTTTTTTGTACAAAGAACACTACAGTGTTACATCAATTAAACTGTATCGTCTTGCATTTAAGAATCCTTCATGCGAAAAATTCATCACCGAATTTATGTCATCAATGTTCTCCGTTGAAAGAATATAAGCTATTCCTTTTAGGTGATTTTTATGCCCCCATCATGGAATTGGGGGGGGGGGGGGGGGTATAGTTTTAACCATTCCCGTCCCGTCCCATCCCATGGTAATGTAACCAGCTGATTTAGATAACTACTGATGCGATTGTCCTACTGTTGCGATTTCTATGAAATTTTGCAGAACTAATTTCATATGGGGACGGGGGCATTCATGCTCACAAACATTTCTAGTATTTTTATACCCCACCCAACTACGTTGGTGATGGTTATACAAATGGGGTCCGTCCTTCTGTTCTTCTGTCTTTCCCTCTTTACGTCCGTCCGAATTAGCTTTCCAGGCTATATCTTTTGAAGGAATGATATGATTTTGATGAAACTTGCTCGGTAAACTTATGACCTTAAGTCCTGGCTCAAGTTTGATCATCGGCAAATTCCTCGCATATTTAATCAGGCTGAGGTGACCTGATTGGCTTATTTCTTTCCGAACGATATCTTCTGTGGGACTTTATTTTACTCAGTTTTAATGAATTTGTTAATGATGCATATCATATTGCTTCAGAAGCGTTATTATTCAGGCACCCTACCCGGCCACATTATACTGACAACGAGTGAACCAGACATTATACTGACAACGAGTGAACCAGTCGTTCCACTCCCATAATGCTGAGCGTCAAGCAGGGAGCAGAGCCTACCGTTTTCTAAGACTTTGATATGTCTCGGCCAGGGGACAGAACATAAAATCTTTCCTAAAAGAGGCGAATTCTCAACTAAAGGCCAAAAGTGAGGTAGTGTCAAAGGAGACCAAAGTAAGAAGACAGTTGTTTAGAAAGAAGAGAAGATAAGATCTCAAATTAAGTCACATCTTACGATCATGCAATAGGGCAGCAGGTACAATTCTTTCGCCCTACCTACAGGGCAGAATTCATTGTGCAATAAGTATGATGTACATACTGCTTCATTTTACCATTAAATCTTTTCTCCAGTGAGTTCTGACTACTCATTTACTTTTCACTATTCTACATGATTTGACTATTCATAAAGACAACTACTAATTTGAAAAAAATCAAGCCTTCATTTGTGTTGGGACTATATTTCGCCGATGTCCACAAGGAGGGGAGACAACGTCAACAGGCTCCGACCTTCACATCTTGTCGCAAAATTAAGATACATGACTTTGTTTTTTCTTGTTGAAACACATGCCGGCCCAGATACAAGGATATATCTAAATGGGTTCTCTTATATTATCTGTCGGCCAATATCTAATAATGTTAGATACTATGGAGGCTATCTTAGTTATAAGCAATGGGGGACTTATTGGTTTTACTCCGTTTCTTATTCTTCTTTTTTTCTTCTGCCGTTTTGGTTTCCTTGAATAATCTCAGAAACTATAAGACGCATTCCGATGAAACTTCACAGAAGTAATGGGGTGGGTGCCTAAATGACGAATCAGTATTTTTTTCGCGTTCGCGCATCTAAAATTTCCTGAATTCTGATTGGTCGAAATTTAGATATTGTCCGATTTCGCTCAAATTTGGCATGTAGGTGTGTTATGATTCAACAAACACAACGTAACCTTGATTTCGAAATTCAACAAAATAGCCGTCATTTCCTGGCCTCTGATTGATCGAAATTTAAATATCGTCCGATTTTCATGAAATTTGGTTTGTTAATGTGTTTCACCACTGCTAACCGAACTGCTGGGGTTTGGGGGACTTCTGTAATGGTCCCCCGCAACAATTAATACTTATTAAATATGAGATAATGAAATATTTTGCAATTCGCAAAAACAGTAATAGTTAACTTCAATTTAAACTTAACAGAATATTTTTCAACCTTCCTTCTGATCTCCATGTTTGTATCTCATATATATCACCACCAGGATCATCATACTGGCTACACAATACTTTGTTGATATAATTCAGAAAGGTGTATTATTATATAAGGAGAAAGGGAATGTTATAATATGTGGAGATTTTAATCCGAAAAAAATACTATTGTGGATGACTTTGTATCTACCATTGTTATAAAACTGACAATGCTACATTAGAAAGAAAAAGTTGTAATAGTGTATTAGATCACAGAGGTAAAGAATTGCTAGCATTCTGTATAACCAATCAAATCAGAATAGTTCATGAAAGATGGATTGGAGATATTTTTGGCAATTTTACTTGTTTTGGTTTTATTGAATCTAGTGTGGTAGATTATCTACTAGCAGATAAATCAATACTTAACCGTGTATTAGTACATCTGAACTAAGTAATAAAATTGACATTGACAATATTATTAATGACTTTTGATCTGTCATTAAATCTGCTGCAAAGGATCTTACCCCACTAACCAAATCGCAAAGTTACAGGTAAGATCAAACACAAGGCGAAGTTACAGGTAAGATCAAACACAAGGTGAAGTTACAGGTAAGATCAAACACAAGGTGAAGTTACAGGTAAGATCAAACACAAGGTTAAGTTACAGGTAAGATCAAACACAAGGTTAAGTTACAGGTAAGATCAAACACAAGGTTAAGTTACATGTAAGATCAAACACAAGGTTAAGTTACAGGTAAGATCAAACACAAGGTTAAGTTACAGGTAAGATCAAACACAAGGTTAAGTTACAGGTAAGATCAAACACAAGGTTAAGTTACATGTTAAGATCAAACACAAGGTTAAGTTACAGGTTAAGATCAAACACAAGGTTAAGATCAAACACAAGGTTAAGATCAAACACAAGGTTAAGTTACATGTAAAATCAAACACAAGGTCAAGGTCAAACACAAAGTTACATGTAAAATCAAACACACGGTTAAGATCAAACACAAGTTTAAGATCAAACACAAGGTTACATGTAAAATCAAACACAAGGTTAAGATCAAACACAAAGTAAAGATCAAACACAAGGTTAAGATCAAACACAAGGTTAAGGTCAAACACAAGGTTACATGTAAAATCAAACACACGGTTAAGATCAAACACAAAGTTAAGATCAAACAAGGTTAAGATCAAACACAAAGTTAAGATCAAACACAAAGTTAAGATCAAACACAAGGTTAAGGTCAAACACAAGGTTACATGTAAAATCAAACACACGGTTAAGATCAAACACAAAGTTAAGATCAAACACAAGGTTTAGATCAAACACAAAGTTAAGATCAAACACAAGGTTTAGATCAAACACAAAGTTAAGATCAAACACACGGTTAAGATCAAACACAAAGTTAAGATCAAACACAAGGTTAAGGTCAAACACAAGGTTACATGTAAAATCAAACACAAGGTTAAGATCAAACACAAAGTTAAGATCAAACACAAGGTTTAGATCAAACACAAAGTTAAGATCAAACACAAGGTTTAGATCAAACACAAAGTTAAGATCAAACACAAGGTTTAGATCAAACACAAGGTTTAGATCAAACACAAAGTTAAGATCAAACACAAGGTTTAGATCAAACACAAAGTTAAGATCAAACACAAGGTTTAGATCAAACACAAAGTTAAGATCAAACACAAGGTTTAGATCAAACACAAAGTTAAGATCAAACACAAGGTTTAGATCAAACACAAAGTTAAGATCAAACACAAGGTTAAGCATATCAAATGGTTTGATACTGCTTTAAAGACAAAACGAAAAATACTTATTGACTATGAGATTTCAATCTGATTAAAATACAGATCCTCACTTTACTATCGTGTGTAGGTAATAGTGAGGATCTGTATTTTAATCAGATTGATGGGATTTTATATTCCAAAAATCTCTGTAATTCCTTTTTATAGGGACGTTATTGCAAAATATATAGGAAATACATTAAAACCCGGAAATTCAAAGTTAGATAATTTAAAAAGAATATCTTGGATCAACTTGCCTCGCTATCCTCATCACATCCCATGAGAACCTTAAAGGATAACTGAAATCCAACAAATATAACAATATTGATCCCAGTGTAAGTTTAGATGCCTTGGCCAAGCACTTCAAATCCTTAAATACACTCCATAAATATTTCAAACAGAGGCACATTGAATCGCAGGCACAGCTTAAGTACAATGAATACATGTACCACAGACTTAGTTATGTAACGAACTAGATATATCAATTTCAATAAGTGAAATCAATACTGTCATATCTGAACTAAAATATAATCATTACTGTCATATCTACACTAAGATATAATCAATACTGTCATATCTACACTAAAATATAATCATTACTGTCATATCTAAACTAAAATATAATCATTACTGTCATATCTAAACTAAGATATAATCATTACTGTCATATCTACACTAAAATATAATCATTACTGTCATATCTAAACTAAAATATAATCATTACTGTCATATCTACACTAAAATATAATCAATACTGTCATATCTAAACTAAAATATAATCATTACTGTCATATCTAAACTAAAATATAATCATTACTGTCATATCTAAACTAAAATATAATCATTACTGTCATATCTACACTAAAATATAATCATTACTGTCATATCTACACTAAAATATAATCATTACTGTCATATCTAAACTAAAATATAATCATTACTGTCATATCTACACTAAAATATAATCATTACTGTCATATATAAACTAAAATATAATCATTACTGTCATATCTACACTAAAATATAATCAATACTGTCATATCTAAACTAAAATATAATCATTACTGTCATATCTAAACTAAAATATAATCATTACTGTCATATCTAAACTAAAATATAATCATTACTGTCATATCTAAACTAAAATATAATCAATACTGTCATATCTAAACTAAAATATAATCAATACTGTCATATCTAAACTAAAATATAATCATTACTGTCATATCTAAACTAAAATATAATCATTACTGTCATATCTACACTAAAATATAATCAATACTGTCATATCTAAACTAAAATATAATCAATACTGTCATATCTAAACTAAAATATAATCATTACTGTCATATCTACACTAAAATATAATCAATACTGTCATATCTACACTAAAATATAATCATTACTGTCATATCTAAACTAAAATATAATCATTACTGTCATATCTAAACTAAAATATAATCATTACTGTCATATCTACACTAAAATATAATCATTACTGTCATATCTACACTAAAATATAATCATTACTGTCATATCTAAACTAAAATATAATCATTACTGTCATATCTAAACTAAAATATAATCATTACTGTCATATCTACACTAAAATATAATCATTACTGTCATATCTACACTAAAATATAATCATTACTGTCATATCTAAACTAAAATATAATCATTACTGTCATATCTAAACTAAAATATAATCATTACTGTCATATCTACACTAAAATATAATCAATACTGTCATATCTTCACTAAAATATAATCATTACTGTCATATCTAAACTAAAATATAATCAATACTGTCATATCTAAACTAAAATATAATCATTACTGTCATATCTACACTAAAATATAATCATTACTGTCATATCTAAACTAAAATATAATCAATACTGTCATATCTACACTAAAATATAATCATTACTGTCATATCTAAACTAAAATATAATCAATACTGTCATATCTGAACTAAAATATAATCATTACTGTCATATCTAAACTAAAATATAATCATTACTGTCATATCTAAACTAAAATATAATCATTACTGTCATATCTAAACTAAGATATAATCAATACTGTCATATCTACACTAAAATATAATCATTACTGTCATATCTAAACTAAGATATAATCAATACTGTCATATCTACACTAAAATATAATCATTACTGTCATATCTAAACTAAAATATAATCAATACTGTCATATCTACACTAAAATATAATCAATACTGTCATATCTAAACTAAAATATAATCATTACTGTCATATCTAAACTAAAATATAATCATTACTGTCATATCTAAACTAAAATATAATCATTACTGTCATATCTAAACTAAAATATAATCATTACTGTCATATCTAAACTAAAATATAATCATTACTGTCATATCTAAACTAAGATAAAATCAATACTGTCATATCTACACTAAAATATAATCATTACTGTCATATCTAAACTAAAATATAATCATTACTGTCATATCTAAACTAAAATATAATCAATGCTGTCATATCTACACTAAAATATAATCATTACTGTCATATCTAAACTAAAATATAATCATTACTGTCATATCTACACTAAAATATAATCATTACTGTCATATCTAAACTAAAATATAATCAATACTGTCATATCTACACTAAAATATAATCATTACTGTCATATCTAAACTAAAATATAATCATTACTGTCATATCTACACTAAAATATAATCATTACTGTCATATCTACACTAAAATATAATCAATACTGTCATATCTACACTAAAATATAATCATTACTGTCATATCTAAACTAAAATATAATCATTACTGTCATATCTAAACTAAAATATAATCATTACTGTCATATCTAAACTAAAATATAATCAATACTGTCATATCTACACTAAAATATAATCATTACTGTCATATCTACACTAAAATATAATCATTACTGTCATATCTACACTAAAATATAATCATTACTGTCATATCTAAACTAAAATATAATCATTACTGTCATATCTAAACTAAAATATAATCATTACTGTCATATCTAAACTAAAATATAATCAATACTGTCATATCTAAACTAAGATAAAATCAATCTGCTGGACTTGATAACATATTTAATGTAATGAATCTAATACCATATCCAGGATACAGCTTCAGCTGATACTAACAAGGTTGATTCCACCACGATGAACAAAATTGTCCCTAACATACCCCCCCCCCCCCAACATAACTACAAACCCCCTTCAAACATAACCCCAAAAGTAATTACGAAATAAGATGACTTTTAACGAATCATTTAAACTGAACCTTAATCAAACGATTTAAGTCGCTTGTGAAAACCGCAATTTTATATAATGTACATAATCGTCGTGCATAGTGTATAAAGACAATGTATCTCATATCTTAATCTGTGTCTACAAACACATAACATTGTTTCCCCACAAAAATAATAACATTGTATACATGTATATACTTTTCAATATTTCGAAAATAGGAAGTACTTGTTATTCATGATTCTGTATTATATTGTTTCATCATATTCATTAAAGATAAGGATAGTAACCTTCCTCGTTTGTATTGAATGTTCACAACCATCACTATAACCAGAGGCCCGTCATCTCCTGGTTATAATTCAAATCAAGTTTCATTATCTGCAACTGAAAATGAATAAATATATACACAAGTGCAATTTTCCTAAATAAGCTATAGTAAACTTAACCCCCTTCCCAGTGAGAAATGTGAATTTCAGGGGGGGTGGGGGCTGAAATTCATAATTTTGATAAAGCACATTAAGACCTTTCCATTGGAAAAAGGGATTTAATCCTAGCATATCTGGGTCTGGAGAAGAAGTTTGTTAGCAAATTTCACCCTTTTGAGCCCCTCCCCACTGTTCTTGGGGTGGACTAGAGTAAAAAAACTTTCAACATCAAACCGTCATCTCCTAGTTATTATTCAAGCCAAGTTTAAATAATCTCCAACAGAAAATGATTAAAATATATCCAAAAGTGTCATTTTCCCATATACACTATAGTACACTTCACCCCTTTCAAGTGAGAAATGTGAATTTCAGGGGGCATGAAATTCACAATTTGATAATGCACTTAAGACCTTTCGATTAATGAACAGTATTTGATTCCGGCATATCTTGGTCTAGAGGAGAAATTTTTATGAACTTTTAACTATTTTGACCCCTTCCCTGAGGCCCCTTTGGGATTAGGACTATATATTTCGCAATTTTGGTGCATCTTTGGCCAGGAAAGGTTTCAATGAAATTGGTTCAGGGGTTTTTGAGAAGTTGAAAATGTAAATTGTTTACGGACGCACGACGGACAAAAGACGATTAAAAAAGTTGTCTCAGGTGACCTAAAAACGTTTTGTTGTGGTCTCATCTCGGGGCTAAACCATGCCAGTATGTAAATATATAACATCCTTTCTTATAAACATGTAATTGGCGTTTATATAATCGTATCGTAACGTTAAGGTAATGTGGACTTCGAACATCAAGAATCGTTCTACCTTAGACCATACACACTACGACACAGTCGTACTCAAGATACGCCCGTCTCTTTACGGTACCTCATACAACTGCCCTGTAATAGCAAAAATATTTTGATTTTTTGGTCGAGTACCAAATGTGAAACTAATTTATTTCTAGTTTAACATGGAAAGGAGGAGAAAGCTATCTTTATTTGTTGTAAATGTGAAACAAATTTGTTTGCAACTGGCTCTAAAACAAAAGAACAAAGGAAACCTTACATTTTTCATTATTATTTATTTCAATCATAAAAAACATAATCTCATAAACATTGCGTTGATGGTGCATTAGATATATTGAAATGTATGAAGTTAATTACATCACCAACATGAACATAATATCTATAACCATACCGCTCATGTGTACTGTACAATCACACATACCACTCATGTGTACTGTACAATCACACATACCACTCACGTGTACTGTACAATCACACATGCCGCTCATGTGTACGGTACAATCACACATACCACTCACGTGTACTGTAAAATCACACATGCCGCTCACGTGTACTGTAAAATCACACATACCACTCACGTGTACTGTAAAATCACACATGCCGCTCATGTGTACGGTACAATCACACATACCACTCACGTGTACTGTAAAATCACACATGCCGCTCATGTGTACTGTAAAATCACACATACCGCTCATGTGTACGGTACAATTAAATTGTACCCATACCCACTTTACCAAACAGAAACTTATCACCCACACACCGTTTACACTACATACGACTGGACAAACAGAACAGACAATGCTTATTTACATTATGACTACTGCGACCGTGTTGTCATGGTGACAAACATAATTAAATGATCCAGCTTAAAATTTGATTAGTACTTCAATTGATTACTAAAGGTAAGTGGGCTACCTACACGACTTTCAAAGTATAGAATCACGCCAGAGCATTCAAAACGCTCCTCAACGCACCATGGAGTCTATATTTCCACCGACAATGCATTTGGTCCAAAGTTATAAGTAAGGTAACAACGGATTACTGTTTTAGCTCTTTAACCGGAAGTAATGCGTCTTGCACACTTTCACACCAGAATAAGTTCACATTCTATCGCCATCTCAACATGAAAATGTATGACATATTGCAAGCGAATCAGATTGTCAGAAGGTATGGAAAACCTCAAGGAAATATCCAACCAACCACAGCACAACCAGGAACCAGCAGGGGA
This sequence comes from Mimachlamys varia, assembly GCA_947623455.1. Lineage (NCBI taxonomy): Eukaryota > Metazoa > Mollusca > Bivalvia > Pectinida > Pectinidae > Mimachlamys > Mimachlamys varia. Next base: position 54,361,701 of record OX392527.1, read on the forward strand.
CAGTAAAATCACAGGAAGTAAGGGTCACGTCACAGGAAGTAAGGGTCACGTCACAGGAAGTAAGGGTCACGTCACAGGCCCAGAATGCTTGTGTATACCTGAAAAAGTAAAATATGTTCTTGTTTATCATATAAGTATAATATTTTGATAATATGATAATCATTAACAGTTTTCGTGTATCAATACAGATGACTCTGTTATATTCGATAAAAGGGCGTATTTAACTGACCGTTTCTTGCTGTATTCCGATCGGTATCTGTTCCGTTCTGACAGCATCGGTCTCGCTCACAACCTGGTACTCCATCAGAGAGGGACTGGAGTTTTGGAGGATGGTGTATGTCGTTTCCACATCTTGCTCTGCGTGTGAAACGTAATCAGTTAGTATGTTTGCAGTACACAATGTGATTACACTATAAGGACTATTTTGATTCTAAAATGTATTTGCATTACAGAATGTGGTTAGACTACATGTACAATAACTCTTTTAATCCGTTAATCTAAGAGGAAGTGACGACAAACAAGATTTTTTAAAGACAATAGATAGTTAAATTATCTCTTCGACAAAACAACTATTCCATTTTTGAAATTTCTTTTTTATACAATCATGTAATATATATATTTACCCATCGCAATATCAGGAACGATTCCCGTCGTCCACATACTTTCGTTGTAGGCGATCTGTTCAGGTTGTATGATATCTTCCAATAAAAGCATCTGAAGAAAGCAAGAAACAGGTATTAAGGTATATATATTCTGAAGCAGGACACCTCCACATGTTACAATGACAAAACGCTCATGTCTTTAAATAAATCAATTTACCAAAATAGTTTTTTCTTCTTACGATTAGTTTCATATTTTAATCAATAACGTGTTATTAGTGCGGGGAGAGGGGGTAACATAAATAGGGCGTGGTGTGAAGTATATTCTACTTCATTACGGTGTGAAATATTATTTACCACGATACAATAAATGGCTGCTACTCTTTTACTCTTTTTTTCAGTAAGCTGATCGGATTAGTATAGTTCATGCTGGAATATGATAGAAATAACTTACCTCCACGACCTCCTCGTCTGTTAGAGTGCTACTTGTGGTTGATGCGGCTGTAACAGACAAATACATTCTGTTTAAAGCCATGTTCACAAGTCATACACGTATAGCAAGGAAAGTTCATCACTACATGTTTAAAGCCCGTTAAAATTGTAAGGCACAGTTGCTTGAGTTTCTGTCAGTTAATAAATATATATATAGGCCTATAGATAAGGAGTCGCTTTAATTGGCAATATCTTCTAATAGGCGGCCCCTTACATATATATTACTTACTGACAGAACACCAGCAACTGTGGACCAGGTTTAAATGCGATTATGCGAGCAGGTGCTTACTATGCCACACCGAAATGGTGGCTTTAGATCGATAAGCCGCTCAGTAGATAACTAGAATGGACTTTGTATAGCACATGACAACGGTAAATAATACCATATACCACACTTCAGGTAGCGCTGGGTAGAATCTGGGGATGTATCGATTTTAATTTTGATGGTACACTCACAGGCGTGTGTATTTGTTATTTCATCTTTCGGTCGACCGTTTGCTATTTTTACTATACAGGGCCCAGTTGTTCAAAAGGTGATTAGCTTAATCAGTGATTAGCGCAAATATTAATTATCATGTTTCTTTAAAATGAAACCATAGATTTAGTTACAACTTTGCAGATATCAGCTATCTAATAGTATAAAGGTACATGCACAATTTGAAGATTTCACCTTGTATATTGACAGAATTATTTAAGTTTGAAAAATGTTGCTAAATAGTGATTAAGCTAATCACCCTTTGAACAACTGGGCCCTGATGTCATAAAAAATAAATATCAACTTACAATCATCTGTTGAATGTTGTGTTTGGAGTCTGTTTTTTATTGGATCGATCTCTGAAAACGAAACACCATCGGTTAAAAAATAAACCCTTTTTGATTTTTACAAGACGAATGTTCATACAATGTATCAATACAATAAGCCGAAATCTCACCATACAAATGAAGTAATCAAATGTGTTCAATGTATTTTTTCCCTTTTCTTTCTCAAATCTAAATCTTAATAAAGGTTAACACATAAGTTGTTTTCTTAATTCTAAAATGAAGTTCTCTTACCAATGTGGTAGTCTGGGCAGATTTTGTCAAAGTTGGGAAAGTCGCGATGTTCTGTTTCTGGTCTGGTTTCTGGAAGTGATTCGGCATCAGATGCTGAACAGGTCGTTTCGTCCCCACTGTCGGACCCTACCGATACTGGCGAGGCGACCTGTTTGACACAGGGGTAGTTATAGTCGATGTTGTTTTCAGTTAATCAATAACGATAATTTCAAAACCAAAATAATAATCTAGATAATGACAAAAAGCCTCGTTTTTGATATATCGAAATGTCCTTAAATTTTGTACATCGATTGTCTGATGTTTAAAAGTAGTGCTCCCGATATTGGAAATTGTGAATAACTTACCCCAGATGACGAACTGTCATCAAAATCAACGCTGTCTGCTTCACTCTCGCTGTCTGAGAATGTGTATCTCCGGTTGGGGATGCGGGTTCGCTGGGGTCGTGTAGACACCCGGGTAGGCGGTTTCGTTGTGACCTCAATCTCTTCAACGGATTCTAAGGTACAAAACAAATACATGGTCAGAAATTAGCGAAATATATATAACACTGACTTTACATGCGAGAGACAGACAGGCGACATTAAGCAACATGTAGTTTTGGGTAGGACAATATTTACTTTGGAGTCGAAATCTTGTTACAGGTGTTCATTTGGTTTAATAAATCATCCTTATTTTTTTTTGTTTACTAATGCTTTGACGCATATACAGAGATAATTTAAAAGATCGATTTTCGGTTTAATAACTTGATCTGAATACATTATAAGCTTGAATAGTAACAGCTCTAACATGTTGTGGTTCCATAAACAAAGATTCCCAGTACATTTACGATTATAAAAGTCCAGCATAATATTTATCAGAAACGAAAGGGAAAAAAAACAGTGCACTCACTTGAAAACTTCGATTTCTTTTCCTCCAGAAAGCGGTATACTTTGAAGGCGTTCTGGCCTTTCCGGACCCCTTGCTCCTTGACCTCGGCTACATCCGGCAAGCTGTTCAGTGCACACCGGAAGTTAGCTTTCCATCTCTTTGGATCGGGATCATCATTGTCCATATGCTTACCTAAATAAGTATAGTAAAGTTTCCTTGTTGATTTCCGTCTGGCATGTTATATACATAAGTGTACGTAAGTGAGAAAATGTGTCGTTATTTATGCGGTGTTCGTGTCTCGAACGAAGGCACTTCCAACTGTGTTCCTCTTCTGCTTTTATCTTCGTTTCCCATAGAAACATCACATGATATTATCATAGTTTTATCACTTTTAATGTTTACATTTCATAGTTTACAAACAACGTGCTAAAAATATAAACATTTAAAGTGACAGACTATAGATATGACACAAATAATTTTTATCGTTTATTCTTTTGATGTTATGGAGGTAGGGGTAATTTATCGAGTGAAAGATACTGACTTTTAGTCTTGCACCATTTTTTGATAGATTGCGTTTGATCGTTTCATTTCATTATCTTTATTTCCCCTATAGGAGCCCCTTTTGACGTCTGGTCCGAGGTAGGAAAACACACGTATCTTATTTTTGTCTACAACAATACAGGGTTTCAGTGTAGCGAAGACCACGAAACACTATTGTTATTGCTTAATCACACATTTCGTTAAATACTTCCGAGTACCTGTACTATTTATACCTGTTAGTGTTGACTTTGACAAAAATTAATATCACTTCGGTGAATATCGGGAACACAAGAATGAAATTACACACACATGCACACAATACTTTTGAAGTGTGCCTACCCGTATGTCGTGCCCACTTCTCAAAAAGATCGGCATCTTTGTCCGGATTCCAGCCCTGGCGAGCAGCATGTCTCCATGATATCCGGAAAGTTCTATCCCTCTTAGACAGCCAGGACAGTCCAGTGACATTTTCATGTAGCAACAGATTCATTAACCACGGTCGCATTTTTTGGCGTTCTATGGGACGAATCGGCTTTCTCATATGAGCAGACGATACTTTTCTTGACACAACCATTTTCAACGCAGCTCGCTACCTAGAATAATAAAACAATGTTTCACCTGCAACTGTCAATAATCTTATCTGGACCAAAGTACAAGCTGTAGGGTAAATACAAAAACAGGGTCATCGACCAGGAAGTAAATTAAATGTCACCCAGTTACAATACACAACACACATACGGGTAGTTTATTGCACAAGCCACAGTAATATGGTTTGTCTATGAATAGCAGCTCAGTGGTCGAACACCAAAAGCTAACTAGTTGTGCAGCCATCCGTAACGTGCGTGTATTGGAACCGCTTGCAATAACAACTTATATACTTAGTGTAGCGGTATACCTGTACGTTAGACAATTCATCGTCCTAATTGCTGGACCTGGGGGGAGATACGGGTGGAATAAAGATAATGCAATCTTGCATCAATGTGTAGACAAGTAATGTTTATTTTGTCATCGCATTAACTATGGTTATATAGGTCACGAATGTCCATGAAGATAACGTGCTTTGCCTGGTCATACAAAGAATGTCAACACTACATGTCAGAGGCTGTCAACAAAAACAATATAGTCTATAACGATCGTGTCAATACAGTAACTACAGAGGAAGAATGAAAACTAGAGAACTTGTCAACAAATTATATATCCACAAAGTTCACGCCATCTGTAAGGAATGCCGACAAAGTACATGTCAACATACGGAAAGGCAGCAGTACATGTCAACATACGGAAAGGCAGCAGTACATGTCAACATACGGAAAGGCAGCAGTACATGTCAACATACGGAAAGGCAGCAGTACATGTCAACATACGGAAAGGCAGCAGTACATGTCAACATACGGAAAGGCAGCAGTACATGTCAACATACGGAAAGGCAACAGTACATGTCAACATACGGAAAGGCAACAGTACATGTCAACATACGGAAAGGCAGCAGTACATGTCAACATACGGAAAGGCAACATAAGATAGAATTTGTTCACAAAGAATTTTATATGTGATTGTTTTGGTACCTATATATATAGTTTTTTTGAAATTATAACAAAACACACTAATCACGTGCAGATTTTTAAATAGATACTACATTTGGCAGCCATCGTGCATACGTTCAACAGCTGAAATAATAGTAAAATTTATGTGATCAAAAACTATGTACACAAAATGAGCAACTGTGTCATGGTGTGCCCAATGTGTAGGCTAACTTTTGTACGCCTGTCGAACTAAATAGTGTAATATGCAACCTAATTGTTATATATTACAACAGAGCTATCTAAAATCAAGATTCTTACCTCCGCGTGGAATAACAGTCACTGTGAAATGATAAGTCCTTCTTAAGAAACAATCTGTAGCTACCCGACGATCAGTTTTGCTAAAATATACGTCTGTACTGCCGCGGCCGGTTAATATACAAACAGTGAGTCATGTGACAAGCGATTCTGGGAAGTCCTGTCCTTCTCAATACACACATATTACAGGAATAACCTATTCTATTAATAGAACAGCGGTAATTCTCGTTGCTATTAATAGCCCTGACCCAGCAGTATGGAGATTTCACAACGTATTTTTAGAAAATAAGCAATGCGGCTTTGTTGCCGCTGTGGGTTTTTTATTTATTATAATTCGTGATTCAGAAGCATTGCTATTGAAAATTTCCTACAGTTTCAGGTGGACAAGAATGGCAAATATTGTAGGCTAACTCTATACATGATGATATGTAGTTATATGCAACATCTATTTTAAGTTATATTGTAATGTTTACCATTAAATCTGTTTCAAAATTTGCGGTATTTTAGCGAGTACAGCTATTATTTAATTATCGTATTGTATATGTGCATCGATATGCATGCATATGGTATTCTGCTATGTACTTATCTAATCTGTATCAATTAATATTATGAAATATACAAATAAATTATTATCAATTCATCGATGAACAGCGACTGATTTCGAAAGTCAAACACGCATTCCCTGTGTAATATATACACTTAGTGCATGTATTGTGATCATATGATTGTGTGTTTGTTACTTTTGGTATTTTCGCATACAAATCGAGATCTTACGTAAGGAGAGTCATGTATTGTTTATATATATTTATATGCATTGAAAATATTCTTACGAGATGGAATGTGTAAAGGAAATGGACGACAAGAACGGAAGCTAGTTTTTACGTTTTTTACATAAATGCATGAAATTGCATTTTTGATATCAGACAACGTGTTAAATTTGAAGGCCATCAAATGACGTTTGAACAGTTTGAATTTGCTCACTTTTCTAGCCTGGAGCGACGGGGTATGCAATAAATCACCAGTATATCTAGGGTAAATACATTTTAGATAGGGTCTGGTAAATAATATCGACGGTAAAATAGGATAAATAGATAGGGTCTGGTAAATAATATCGACGGTAAAATAGGATAAATAGATAGGGTTTGGTAAGTAATATCGACGGTAAAATAGGATAAATAGATAGGGTTTGGTAAGTAATATCGACGGTAAAATAGGATAAATAGATAGGGTTTGGTAAGTAATATCGACGGTAAAATAGGATAAATAGATAGGGTTTGGTAAGTAATATCGACGGTAAAATAGGATAAATAGATAGGGTCTGGTAAATAATATCGACGGTAAAATAGGATAAATAGATAGGGTTTGGTAAATAATATCGACGGTAAAATATGATAAATAGATAGGGTTTGGTAAATAATATCGACGGTAAAATAGGATAAATAGATAGGGTCTGGTAAATAATATCGACGGTAAAATAGGATAAATAGATAGGGTTTGGTAAGTAATATCGACGGTAAAATAGGATAAATAGATAGGGTTTGGTAAGTAATATCGACGGTAAAATAGGATAAATAGATAGGGTCTGGTAAATAATATCGACGGTAAAATAGGATAAATAGATAGGGTTTGGTAAGTAATATCGACGGTAAAATAGGATAAATAGATAGGGTCTGGTAAATGATATCGACGGTAAAATAGGATAAATAGATAGGGTCTGGTAAATAATATCGACGATAAACTATTATAAATAGATAGGGTCTGGTAAATAATATCGACGGTAAAATAGGATAAATAGATAGGGTCTGGTAAATAATATCGACGGTAAAATAGGATAAATAGATAGGGTCTGGTAAGTAATATCGACGGTAAAATAGGATAAATAGATAGGGTCTGGTAAATAATATCGACGATAAACTATTATAAATAGATAGAGTTTGGTAAGTAATATCGACGGTAAAATAGGATAAATAGATAGAGTTTGGTAAGTAATATCGACGGTAAAATAGGATAAATAGATAGGGTTTGGTAAGTAATATCGACGGTAAAATAGGATAAATAGATAGGGTTTGGTAAGTAATATCGACGGTAAAATAGGATAAATAGATAGGGTTTGGTAAGTAATATCGACGGTAAAATAGGATAAATAGATAGGGTCTGGTAAATGATATCCACGGTAAAATAGGATAAATAGATAGGGTCTGGTAAATAATATCGACGGTAAAATAGGAAAAATAGATAGGGTTTGGTAAGTAATATCCACGGTAAAATAGGATAAATAGATAGGGTTTGGTAAGTAATATCCACGGTAAAATAAGATAAATAGATAGGGTTTGGTAAATGATATCGACGGTAAAATAGGATAAATAGATATGGTTTGGTAAGTAATATCCACGGTAAAATAGGATAAATAGATAGGGATTGGTAAGTAATATCTACGGTAAAATAAGATAAATAGATAGGGTTTGGTAAGTAATATCCACGGTAAAATAGGATAAATAGATAGGGTTTGGTAAGTAATATCCACGGTAAACTGGTATAAATAGATAGGGTTTGGTAAGTAATATCCACGGTAAAATAGGATAAATAGATAGGGTTTGGTAAATAATATCGACGGTAAAATAGGATAAATAGATAGGGTTTGGTAAGTAATATCCACGGTAAAATAGGAAAAATAGATAGGGATTGGTAAGTAATATCTACGGTAAAATAAGATAAATAGATAGGGTTTGGTAAGTAATATCCACGGTAAAATAGGATAAATAGATATGGTTTGGTAAATAATATCCACGGTAAAATAGGATAAATAGATAGGGTCTGGTAAATAATATCGACGGTAAAATAGGATAAATAGATAGGGTCTGGTAAGTAATATCGACGGTAAAATAGGATAAATAGATATGGTTTGGTAAGTAATATCGACGGTAAAATAGGATAAATAGATAGGGTTTGGTAAATAATATCGACGGTAAAATAGGATAAATAGATATGGTTTGGTAAGTAATATCGACGGTAAAATAGGATAAATAGATAGGGTCTGGTAAATAATATCGACGGTAAAATAGGAAAAATAGATATGGTTTGGTAAGTAATATCGACGGTAAAATAGGAAAAATAGATAGGGTTTGGTAAGTAATATCGACGGTAAAATAGGATAAATAGATAGGGTTTGGTAAGTAATATCCACGGTAAAATAGGATAAATAGATAGGGTTTGGTAAGTAATATCCACGGTAAAATAGGATAAATAGATAGGGTTTGGTAAATAATATCCACGGTAAAATAGGATAAATAGATAGGGTTTGGTAAATAATATCGACGGTAAAATAGGATAAATAGATAGGGTTTGGTAAGTAATATCGACGGTAAAATAGGATAAATAGATAGGGTTTGGTAAGTAATATCGACGGTAAAATAGGATAAATAGATAGGGTTTGGTAAGTAATATCGACGGTAAAATAGGATAAATAGATAGGGTTTGGTAAGTAATATCGACGGTAAAATAGGATAAATAGATAGGGTTTGGTAAGTAATATCGACGGTAAAATAGGATAAATAGATAGGGTTTGGTAAGTAATATCGACGGTAAAATAGGATAAATAGATAGGGTTTGGTAAGTAATATCCACGGTAAAATAGGATAAATAGATAGGGTTTGGTAAATAATATCCACGGTAAAATAGGATAAATAGATAGGGTTTGGTAAGTAATATCCACGGTAAAATAGGATAAATAGATAGGGTCTGGTAAATGATATCGACGGTAAACTATTATAAATAGATAGGGTTTGGTAAGTAATATCCACGGTAAAATAAGATAAATAGATAGGGTTTGGTAAGTAATATCCACGGTAAAATAGCATTAATAGATAGGGTCTGGTAAATAATATCGACGGTAAAATAGGATAAATAGATAGGGTTTGGTAAATAATATCGACGGTAAAATAGGATAAATAGATATGGTTTGGTAAATAATATCCACGGTAAACTGGTATAAATAGATAGGGTTTGGTAAATAATATCGACGGTAAAATAGGATAAATAGATAGGGTTTGGTAAGTAATATCCACGGTAAACTGGTATAAATAGATAGGGTTTGGTAAATAATATCGACGGTAAAATAGGATAAATAGATAGGGTTTGGTAAGTAATATCTACGGTAAAGTAGGATAAATAGATAGGGTTTGGTAAGTAATATCCACGGTAAAATAAGATAAATAGATAGGGTTTGGTAAGTAATATCCACGGTAAAATAGGATAAATAGATAGGGTTTGGTAAATAATATCGACGGTAAAATAGGATAAATAGATAGGGTTTGGTAAGTAATATCTACGGTAAAATAGGATAAATAGATAGGGTCTGGTAAATAATATCGACGGTAAAATAGGGAAAAAAGGTAGGGTTTGGTAAGTAATATCGACGGTAAAATAGGATAAATAGATAGAGTTTGGTAAATAATATCCACGGTAAAATAGGATAAATAGATAGGGTCTGGTAAATAATATCCACGGTAAAATAGGATAAATAGATAGGGTCTGGTAAATAATATCGACGATAAACTATTATAAATAGATAGAGTTTGGTAAGTAATATCGACGGTAAACTAGGATAAATAGATAGGGTTTGGTAAATAATATCCACGGTAAAATAGGATAAATAGATAGGGTCTGGTAAATAATATCCACGGTAAAATAGGATAAATAGATATGGTTTGGTAAATAATATCCACGGTAAAATAGGATAAATAGATAGGGTTTGGTAAATAATATCCACGGTAAAATAGAATAAATAGATAGGGTTTGGTAAATAATATCCACGGTAAAATAGGATAAATAGATAGGGTCTGGTAAATAATATCTACGGTAAAATAGGGAAAAAAGTAAGGGTTTGGTAAGTAATATCGACGGTAAAATAGGATAAATAGATAGAGTTTGGTAAATAATATCCACGGTAAAATAGGATAAATAGATAGGGTCTGGTAAATAATATCGACGGTAAAATAGGATAAATAGATAGGGTCTGGTAAATAATATCCACGGTAAAATAGGATAAATAGATAGGGTCTGGTAAATAATATCCACGGTAAAATAGGATAAATAGATAGGGTCTGGTAAATAATATCGACGGTAAAATAGGATAAATAGATATAATATTGATTCTGTTATCTTTTCGTCCACATAACAAGTAGGTCAAACACGAACTCACTCTGGACCTTATTCTGATAGATAAAAGTCTAGATACACCTGTACGTATTTTTTAAAATATGCACGCCTTTTAAATTTTGAAATGTTTTGTCACAAGGTGTCCCTTTCTGAACCGACAGTCTACATGTAAATTATTTTACAGCTGGAAAATAAAACAACGAAGAAAAAAATCGCTATTCTACGATTTGTTGTTAGTTATTTTATTTATGATTTGCATTAATTGTATAAATATAACTGGGGACGGTAACAACTTTATATTATACATCGCTCTAAACACTCACAAGTTTGATCTATAACAGACCATCAAGATGTCTAATGCTGTAAACACGCGTACTGCCGAAACGAGGTACAAACATGTATGATTACAGTAAGTATACACGGGCGAAGAGTCTGGGGAAATGAGCTGTTCTTGGTATTATCTCATTTCTTAGAAAGTCATTTGCATACTTGTGTTTAAGAAATCCTATTTATGTATACTTATGTGTTAGTCACGCTTCGTATTAGAACTCCCGATGTATAGCGAACGACCGATAAATATCAATACCTGAAAAATGTATGCCGCCCTCGATATAGATTGTATCAACAACCAGAAACTTCAGTCTGGCAAAACCTGTTTCCAACCCAGTTATACTGACTTGTATATACCGACATTTGTCCGAAGGATTTGTCTACCTGATTGACTAAATATCAATCGATTAAGCGGATCATAGAGGCGCAAACCTTCGGACTGTACCGACACACGACTTAATCCGACTGTACCGTCACACGACTTAATCCGACTGTCCTGACTGACGACTTAATCGGACTGTACCGACACACGACTTAATCGGGCTGTACCGTCACACGACTTAATCGGACTGTACCGTCACACGACTTAATCCGACTGTCCTGACTGACGACTTAATCGGACTGTACCGTCACACGACTTAATCGGACTGTACCGTCACACGACTTAATCGGACTGTACCGTCACACGACTTAATCGGACTGTACCGTCACACGACTTAATCGGACTGTAACGTCACACGACTTAATCGGACCGTACCGTCACACGACTTAATCCGACTGTACCGTCACACGACTTAATCCGACTGTACCGTCACACGACTTAATCGGACCGTACCGTCACACAACTTAATCGGACTGTACCGTCAAACGACTTAATCGGACTGTACCGACTGACGACTTAATCGGACTGTACCGACACACGATTTAATCGGGCTGTACCGACACACGATTTAATCGGGCTGTACCGACACACGACTTAATCGGACTGTACCGTCACACGACTTAATCCGACTGTCCTGACTGACGACTTAATCGGACCGTACCATCACACGACTTAATCGGACTGTACCGTCAAACGACTTAATCGGACTGTACCGACTGACGACTTAATCGGACTGTACCGACACACGATTTAATCGGGCTGTACCGACACACGATTTAATCGGGCTGTACCGACACACGACCTAATCGGACTGTACCGCCACACGACTTAATCGGACTGTACCGCAAACGATTTAATAGTATTGTACCGACACACGAATTAATCGGACTGTACCGACACACAACTTAATCCGACTGTACTGACTGACGACTTAATCGGACCGTACCGTCACACGACTTAATCGGACTGTACCGTCTGACGACTTAATCGGACTGTACCGTCACACGACTTAATCGGACTGTACCGACACACGACTTAATCGGGCTGTACCGTCACACGACTTAATCGGACTGTACCGTCACACGACTTAATCCGACTGTCCTAACTGACGACTTAATCGGACTGTACCGTCACACGACTTAATCGGACTGTACCGTCTGACGACTTAATCGGACTGTACCGTAACACGACTTAATCGGACTGTACCGACACACGACTTAATCGGGCTGTACCGTCACACGACTTAATCGGACTGTACCGTCACACGACTTAATCCGACTGTCCTAACTGACGACTGAATCGGACTGTACCGTCACACGACTTAATCGGACTGTACCGTCTGACGACTTAATCGGACTGTACCGACTGACGACTTAATCGGACTGTACCGTCACACGACTTAATCCGACTGTCCTAACTGACGACTTAATCGGACTGTACCGTCACACGACTTAATCGGACTGTACCGTCTGACGACTTAATCGGACTGTACCGTAACACGACTTAATCGGACTGTACCGACACACGACTTAATCGGGCTGTACCGTCACACGACTTAATCGGACTGTACCGTCACACGACTTAATCCGACTGTCCTAACTGACGACTGAATCGGACTGTACCGTCACACGACTTAATCGGACTGTACCGTCACACGACTTAATCGGACTGTACCGACTGACGACTTAATCGGACTGTACCGTCACACGACTTAATCCGACTGTCCTAACTGACGACTTAATCGGACTGTACCGTCACACGACTTAATCGGACTGTACCGTCTGACGACTTAATCGGACTATACCGTCACACGACTTAATCGGACTGTACCGACACACGACTTAATCGGGCTGTACCGTCACACGACTTAATCGGGCTGTACCGTCACACGACTTAATCGGACTGTACCGTCACACGACTTAATCGGACTGTACCGTCACACTACTTAATCGGACCGTACCGTCACACGACTTAATCCGACTCTACCGTCACACGACTTAATCGGACTGTACCGTCTGACGACTTAATCGGACTGTACCGTCACACGACTTAATCGGACTGTACCGTCACACGACTTAATCGGACCGTACCGTCACACAACTTAATCGGACTGTACCGTCACACGACTTAATCGGACTGTACCGACTGACGACTTAATCGGACTGTACCGACACACGATTTAATCGGACTGTACCGACACACGATTTAATCGGGCTGTACCGACACACGATTTAATCGGACTGTACCGTCACACGACTTAATCCGACTGTCCTGACTGACGACTTAATCGGACTGTACCGCAAACGATTTAATAGTAATGTACCGATACACGAATTAATCGGGTTGTACCGACACACGACTTAATCCGACTGTACCGACACACGACTTAATCGGACCGTACCGTCACACAACTTAATCGGACTGTACCATCACACGACTTAATCGGACTGTACCGTCACACGACTAAATCGGACTGAACCGACTGACGACTTAATCGGACTGTACCGCCACACGATTTAATCGGGCTGTACCGACACACGATTTAATCGGGCTGTACCGACACACGACCTAATCGGACTGTACCGCCACACGACTTAATCGGACTGTACCGCAAACGATTTAATAGTAATGTACCGATACACGAATAAATCGGGTTGTACCGACACACGACTTAATCCGACTGTACTGACACACGACTTAATCGGGCTGTACCGACACACGACTTAATCGGACTGTACCGACACAAGACTTAATCGGACTGTACCGACACAAGACTTAATCGGGTTGTACCGACACACGATTTAATCCGACTGTACTGACACACGACTTAATCGGAATGTACCGACAGACGACTTCCTCGGGTTGTACTGACACAAGACTTAATCGGACTGTACAGACACGCGACTTAATCGGACTGTACAGACACCCGACTTAATCGGGTTCTACTGACACAAGACTTGATCGACCTGTAACGACACACGACTTAATCGGCTGTACCGACACACGACTTAATCGGGTTGTACTGACACAAGACTTGATCGAACTGTACCGACACGTGACTTAATCGGACTGTACCGACACATGACTTAATCGGACTGTACCGACACACGAATTCACCCCACTGTACCGACACACGACTTAATCGGACTGTACAGACACACGACTTCATCGGGTTGTACTGACACAAGACTTAATCGGACTGTACAGACACAAGACTTAATCGGACTGTACAGACACGCGACTTAATCGGGCTGTACTGACACAAGACTTGATCGAACTGTACCGACACACGACTTAATCGGGTTGTACTGACACAAGACTTGATCGAACTGTACCGACACGCGACTTAATCGGACTGTACCGACACACGACTTAATCGGACTGTACCAACACACGACTTAATCGGACTGTACAGACACAAGACTTAATCGGACTGTACCGACACACGACTTAATCGGGTTGTACTGACACAAGACTTGATCGGACTGTACCGACACACGATTTAATCGGACTGTACCGACACACGACTTGTTCGAACTGTGCCGACACACGACTTAATCGGACTGTACCGACACACGACTTAATCGGGTTGCACTGACATAAGACTTGATCGAACTGTACCGACACGCAACTTAATCTGACTGTATTGACACACGACTTAATCGGAATGTACAGACACACGACTTAATCGGGTTGTACAGACACAAGACTTGATCGAACTGTACCGACACACGACTTAATCGGACTGTGCCGACACACGACTTAATCGGACTGTACTGACACACGACTTAATCGGACTGTACCGACACACTACTTAATCGGACTGTACCGACAGACGCCTTAATCGGACTGTACCGACACAAAACTAAATCGGACTGTACCGACACATGACTTAATCGGACTGTACCGACATACGACTTAATCGGACTGTATCGGCACACGACTTAATCCAAACACTGTATTTGTTTCTCCGTCTTTACCGACTTTCAAAGTTCATCAAGTCTCACTTGATGAGGTTAAATTTTCAGAACGAAAAGATACCTTGGGTTATTTCTCCTTTCCCCAAAGATAGGGAATTCCCCTCGCACACAATACTACAAATGTATCAACATCACTTTCAAACAGACTAGAGCCAGATTTCAACAGGTGTGAAAACATATATGTACGATAGGTGAGGTTAGGAATACAATGTATTTGAAATGAAAACAATGTCAGACTAGGGATTTTTGAAATTTATTACATTTTTGCCTGTAAAATATAGAAAACTATCAAACTTATAAAACTTATATTTTTACTGCTGTGATGAGCAGTGAAAATATAACATTTTGCCGTGAAAATATAACATTTTGCAGTTAGAATATAAGAACTTTTTTATGAGTTGTTCCCCTTGATCAAATCGAACATGGCATTGGAGGCTCGGCATATTGTTGTCGTCTGCTAGAACTTTGTGGAAAGATGGCCTTGAAGAAATGGCATCAATAATAAATATTGATGAGAAACTGCTGCAGGATATATTATGTAATGAATTGGAAGATGAAAATTGTTCAACTTTTCCGATCAGCTTATCCCAATCAGCTGTGTACTGGACCCGATCGGTTGTGATTTCGACGGATTAGGCCTAACTTAGTTACTTTCCAGTAGGCAAGTAAAGAAAACAAATCATGAAAGTATCTTAAGTCCTGTTTCGAAATGTAATAAAAAGAAACTTCAATGGTTTGCCGTTTAATATCAAATATATTTCACTTGTATGGCAGATTTTTTTTTTATTTTCACGAGTGCTATGTGCCATTTAAGTGAAATATATTTTATATCAAACGGCCAACCATTGAATATACTCTATACAGTATATGCTAGGTGAGACTAGAAATATTGGAAATGTTTGGTAGGTGAGGCTAGGAATATTTGAAATGTATACAATGTTAGACTAGGTATATTTGAAATGTATGCTTGGTAAAACTAGAAATATTTGACATGTATGCCAGGTGAGACTAGATATTTCTGAAATGTATACAATGTAAGACTAGGTATATTTGAAATGTATGCTACATGTACGATAAGATGAGGTACAAGAATTTGTATGGGATCGATCATTATATTGTGCGAGTGCCTTATTGTTTTTTACCATTTTTGTCATAACAGGTGTTTAAAGCATACGTGTATCATATTTACTACATAGAATAGACGTTGTTACAAATACTAGACGTTGTTACATAGAATAGACGTTGTTATATAGAATAGACGTTGTTACAAATACTAAACGTTGTAACAAAGAATAGACGTTGTAACAAAGAATAGACGTTGTTACATAGAATAGACGTTGTTATATAGAATAGACGTTGTTATATAGAATAGACGTTGTTACATAGAATAGACGTTGTTATATAGAATAGACGTTGTTACATAGAATAGACGTTGTTACATAGAATAGACGTTGTTATATAGAATAGACGTTGTTACATAGAATAGACGTGTTTACATAGAACAGACGTTGTTACATAGAATAGACGTTGTTATATAGAATAGACGTTGTTACATAGAATAGACGTTGTTATATAGAATAGACATTGTTATATAAAATAGACGTTGTTACATAGAATAGACGTTGTTATATAGAATAGACGTTGTTACATAGAATAGACGTTGTTATATAGAATAGACGTTGATATATAAAATAGACGTTGTTACATAGAATAGACGTTGTTATATAGAATAGACGTTGTTACATAGAATAGACGTTGATACATAGAATAGACGTTGTTATATAGAATAGACGTTGTTACATAGAATAGACGTGTTTACATAGAATAGACGTTGTTACATAGAATAGACGTTGTTATATAGAATAGACGTTGTAACATAGAATAGACGTTGTTATATAGAATAGACATTGTTATATAAAATAGACGTTGTTACATAGAATAGACGTTGTTATATAGAATAGACGTTGTTACATAGAATAGAAGTTGTTATATAGAACAGACGTTGTTATATAAAATAGACGTTGTTACATAGAATAGACGTTGTTACATAAAATAGACGTTGTTACATAGAATAGACGTTGTTACATAGAATAGACGTTGTTATATAGAATAGACGTTGTTATATAGAATAGACGTTGTTACATAGAATAGACGTTGTTATATAGAATAGACGTTGTTACAAAGAATAGACGTTGTTACAAAGAATAGACGTTGTTACAAAGAATAGACGTTGTTACATAGAATAGACGTTGTTATCTAGAATAGACGTTGTTACAAAGAATAGACGTTGTTACAAAGAATAGACGTTGTTACATAAAATAGACGTTGTTACATAGAATAGACGTTGTTACAAAGAATAGACGTTGTTACAAAGAATAGACGTTGTTACAAAGAATAGACGTTGTTACATAGAATAGACGTTGTTATATAGAATATACGTTGTTACATAAAATAGACGTTGTTATATAGAATAGACGTTGTTACATAGAATAGACGTTGTTGTATAGAATATACTTTGTTACATAAAATAGACGTTGTTACATAGAATAGACGTTGTTATATAGAATAGACGTTGTTATATAGAATAGACGTTTTTATATAGAATAGACGTTGTTACATAGAATAGACGTTGTAATATAGAATAGACGTTGTTACATAGAATAGACGTTGTTACATAGAATAGACGTTGTTACATAAAATAGACGTTGTTACATAGAATAGACGTTGTTATATAGAATAGACGTTGTTATATAGAATAGACGTTGTTACATAGAATAGACGTTGTTATATAGAATAGACGTTGTTATTTAGAATAGACGTCGTTACATAGAATAGACGTTGTTATATAGAATAGACGCTGTTACATAAAAACGACGTTGTTATATACAATAGACGTTGTTATTTAAAATAGACGTTGTTACATAGAATAGACGTTGTTATATAGAATAGACGTTTTTATATCAAATAGACGTTGTTATATAGAATAGACGTTGTTATATAGAATAGACGTTTTTATATAGAATAGACGTTGTTACATAGAATAAACGTTGTTATATAGAATATACGTTGTTATATAAAATAGAAGTTGTTATATAAAATAAACGTTGTTATATAGAATAGACGTCGTTACATAGAATAGACGTTGTTATATAGAATAGACGCTGTTACATAAAAACGACGTTGTTATATACAATAGACGTTGTTATATAAAATAGACGTTGTTACATAGAATAGACGTTGTTATATAGAATAGACGTTTTTATATCAAATAGACGTTGTTATATAGAATAGACGTTGTTATATAGAATAGACGTTTTTATATAGAATAGACGTTGTTACATAGAATAAACGTTGTTATATAGAATATACGTTGTTATATAAAATAGAAGTTGTTATATAAAATAAACGTTGTTATATAGAATAGACGTTGTTACATAGAATGTATCATGGCAACGTATTCAGGAAGATTTATTATATATGTTATGTCATATCAAAGCGTTCAGAAGCATTAATATACATACATAATATCGTGTCGAAGCGTCCAGGAACATTAATATTTATACGTAATATCGTGTCGAAGCGTCCAGGGACATTTATTCTATATACGTAATGTCGTGTTAAAGTAATTAGGAAATTTCATCTATATACGTAATGTCGTGTTAAAGTGATTAGGAAATATCATCTATATACGTAATGTCGTGTTAAAATGATTAGGAAATTTCATCTATATACTTAATATCGTGTCGAAGCGTCCAGGAACATTAATATTCATACGTAATATCGTTATATAAAATAGACGTTGTTACATAAAATAGACGTTTTAACATAAAATAGATGTTGTTACATAGAATAGACGATGTTATATAGAATAGACGTTGTAATATAGAATAGACGTTGTTACATAAAATATATGTTGTTATATAGAATACACATTTTTATATAGAATAGACGTTGTTATATAGAATAGACGTTGTTACATAGAATAGACGTCGTTATATAGAATAGACGTTGTTGTTTAGAATAGACGTCGCTACATAGAATAGACGTTGTTATATAGAATAGACGCTGTTACATAAAAACGACGTTGTTATATAAAAAAGACGTTGTTTTATAAAATAGACGTTGTTACATAGAATAGACGTTGCTATATAGAATAGACGTTTTAACATAAAATAGACGTTGTTATATAAAATAGACTTTGTTACATAAAATAGACGTTTTAACATAAAATAGATGTTGTTACATAGAATAGACGTTGTTATATAGAATAGACGGTGTTATATAGAATAGACGTTATTATATAGAAAAGACGTTGTAACATAGAATAGACGCTGTTATATAGAATAGACGCTGTTATATAGAATAAACGTTTGAACATAGAATAGACATTTGAACATAGAATAGACGTTGTTACATAGAATAGACGTTGTTATATAGAATCGACGTTGTTATATAGAATAGACGTTGTTATATAGAATAGACGTTGTGATATGGAATAGACGTTGTTACATAGAAAAGACGTGTTTATATAGAATAGACGTTGTTACATAGAATAGACGTTGTTATATAGAATAGACGTTGTTACATAGAATACACGTTGTTATATAGAATAGACGTTGTTATATAGAATAGACGTTGTTACATAGAATAGACGTTGTTATATAGAATAGACATTGTTATAAAGAATAGACGTTGTTACAAAGAATAGACGTTGTTACAAAGAATAGACGTTGTTACATAGAATAAACGTTGTTATCTAGAATAGACGTTGTTACAAAGAATAGACGTTGTTACAAAGAATAGACGTTGTTACATAAAATAGAAGTTGTTACATAGAATAGACGTTGTTAAAAAGAATATACGTTGTTATATAGAATAGACGTTGTTGTATAGAATATACGTTGTTACATAGAATAGACGTTGTTACATAGAATAGACGTTGTTACATAGAATAGACGTTGTTAAATAGAATATACGTTTTTACATAAAATAGACGTTGTTATATAGAATAGACGTTGTTACATAAAATAGACGTTGTTGTATAGAATATACTTTGTTACATAAAATAGACGTTGTTACATAGAATAAACGTTGTTACATAGAATAGACGTTGTTATATAGAATAGACGTTGTTGTATAGAATAGACGTTGTTGTATAGAATAGACGTTGTTACATAGAATAGACATTGTTACATAGAATAGACGTTGTTATATAGAATAGACGTTGTTGTATAGAATAGACGTTGTTACATAGAATAGACGTTGTTACATAAAATAAACGTTGTTACATTGAATAGACGTTTTAACATAATATAAACGTTGTTACATAAAATAGACGTTGTTACATAGAATAGACGTTGTTATATAGAATAAACGTTGTTATATAGAATAGACGTTGTTATATAGAATAGACGTTGTTATATAAAATAGACGTTGTTATTTAGAATAGACGTCGTTACATAGAATAGACGTTGTTATATAGAATAGACGCTGTTACATAAAAACGACGTTGTTATATAAAATAGACGTTGTTATATAAAATAGACGTTGTTACATAGAATAGACGTTGTTATATAGAATAGACGTTTTTATATAAAATAGACTTTGTTACATAAAATAGACGTTTTAACATAAAATAGATGATGTTACATAGAATAGACGTTGTTATATAGAATATACGTTGTTATATAAAATAGAAGTTGTTATATAGAATAAACGTTGTTACATAGAATAGACGTTGTTATATAGAATAGACGTTGTTATATAAAATAGACTTTGTTACATAAAATAGACGTTTTAACATAAAATAGATGATGTTACATAGAATAGACGTTGTTATATAGAATAGACGTTGTTATATAGAATAGACGTTATTATATAGAATAGACTTTGTAACATAGAATAGACGCTGTTATATAGAATAGACGTTGTTATATAGAATAGACGTTTTAACATAGAATAGACGTTGTTATATAGAATAGACGTTGTTACATAGAATAGACGTTTTAACATAGAATAGACGTTGTTACATAAAATAGACGTTGCTACATAGAATTGACGTTGTTACATAGAATAGACGTTGTTATAAAGAATAGACGTTGTTATATAGAATAGACGTTGTTACAAATACTAAACGTTGTAACAAAGAATAGACGTTGTAACAAAGAATAGACGTTGTTACATAGAATAGACGTTGTTATATAGAATAGACGTTGTTATATAGAATAGACGTTGTTACATAGAATAGACGTTGTTATATAGAATAGACGTTGTTACATAGAATAGACGTTGTTATATAGAATAGACGTTGTTATATATAATAGACGTTGTTACATAGAATAGACGTGTTTACATAGAATAGACGTTGTTACATAGAATAGACGTTGTTATATAGAATAGACGTTGTTACATAGAATAGACGTTGTTATATAGAATAGACATTGTTATATAAAATAGACGTTGTTACATAGAATAGACGTTGTTATATAGAATAGACGTTGTTACATAGAATAGACGTTGTTATATAGAATAGACGTTGTTATATAAAATAGACGTTGTTACATAGAATAGACGTTGTTATATAGAATAGACGTTGTTACATAGAATAGACGTTGTTACATAGAATAGACGTTGTTATATAGAATAGACGTTGTTACATAGAATAGACATGTTTACATAGAATAGACGTTGTTACATAGAATAGACGTTGTTATATAGAATAGACGTTGTTACAAAGAATAGACGTTGTTACAAAGAATAGACGTTGTTACAAAGAATAGACGTTGTTACATAGAATAGACGTTGTTATCTAGAATAGACGTTGTTACAAAGAATAGACGTTGTTACAAAGAATAGACGTTGTTACATAAAATAGACGTTGTTACATAGAATAGACGTTGTTACAAAGAATAGACGTTGTTACAAAGAATTGACGTTGTTACAAAGAATAGACGTTGTTACATAGAATAGACGTTGTTATATAGAATATACGTTGTTACATAAAATAGACGTTGTTATATAGAATAGACGTTGTTACATAGAATAGACGTTGTTGTATAGAATATACTTTGTTACATAAAATAGACGTTGTTACATAGAATAGACGTTGTTATATAGAATAGACGTTGTTATATAGAATAGACGTTTTTATATAGAATAGACGTTGTTACATAGAATAGACGTTGTTATATAGAATAGACGTTGTTACATAGAATAGACGTTGTTACATAGAATAGACGTTGTTACATAAAATGGACGTTGTTACATAGAATAGACGTTGTTATATAGAATAGACGTTGTTATATAGAATAGACGTTGTTACATAGAATAGACGTTGTTATATAGAATAGACGTTGTTATTTAGAATAGGCGTCGTTACATAGAATAGACGTTGTTACATAGAATAGACGTTGTTATATAGAATAGACGTTGTTATATAGAATAGACGTTGTTATATAGAATAGACGTTGTTACATAGAATAGACGTTGTTATATAGAACAGACGTTGTTATATAAAATAGACGTTGTTACATAGAATAGACGTTGTTACATGAAATAGACGTTGTTACATAGAATAGACGTTGTTACATAGAATAGACGTTGTTATATAGAATAGACGTTGTTATATAGAATAGACGTTGTTACATAGAATAGACGTTGTTATATAGAATAGACATTGTTACAAAGAATAGACGTTGTTACAAAGAATAGACGTTGTTACAAAGAATAGTCGTTGTTACATAGAATAGACGTTGTTATCTAGAATAGACGTTGTTACAAAGAATACACGTTGTTACAAAGAATAGACGTTGTTACATAAAATAGACGTTGTTACATAGAATAGACGTTGTTACAAAGAATAGACGTTGTTACAAAGAATAGACGTTGTTACAAAGAATAGACGTTGTTATATAGAATATACGTTGTTACATAAAATAGACGTTGTTATATAGAATAGACGTTGTTACATAGAATAGACGTTGTTGTATAGAATATACTTTGTTACATAAAATAGACGTTGTTACATAGAATAGACGTTGTTATATAGAATAGACGTTGTTATATAGAATAGACGTTTTTATATAGAATAGACGTTGTTACATAGAATAGACGTTGTTATATAGAATAGACGTTGTTACATAGAATAGACGTTGTTACATAGAATAGACGTTGTTACATAAAATAGACGTTGTTACATAGAATAGACGTTGTTATATAGAATAGACGTTGTTATATAGAATAGACGTTGTTACATAGAATAGACGTTGTTATATAGAATAGACGTTGTTATTTAGAATAGACGCTGTTACATAAAAACGACGTTGTTATATAAAATAGACGTTGTTATATAAAATAGACGTTGTTACATAGAATAGACGTTGTTATATAGAATAGACGTTTTTATATCAAATAGACGTTGTTATATAGAATAGACGTTGTTATATAGAATAGACGTTTTTATATAGAATAGACGTTGTTACATAGAATAAACGTTGTTATATAGAATATACGTTGTTATATAAAATAGAAGTTGTTATATAAAATAAACGTTGTTATATAGAATTGACGTTGTTACATAGAATGTATCATGGCAACGTATTCAGGAAGATTTATTATATATGTTATGTCATATCAAAGCGTTCAGAAGCATTAATATACATACATAATATCGTGTCGAAGCGTCCAGGAACATTAATATTTATACGTAATATCGTGTCGAAGCGTCCAGGGACATTTATTCTATATACGTAATGTCGTGTTAAAGTAATTAGGAAATTTCATCTATATACGTAATGTCGTGTTAAAGTGATTAGGAAATATCATCTATATACGTAATGTCGTGTTAAAATGATTAGGAAATTTCATCTATATACTTAATATCGTGTCGAAGCGTCCAGGAACATTAATATTCATACGTAATATCGTTATATAAAATAGACGTTGTTACATAAAATAGACGTTTTAACATAAAATAGATGTTGTTACATAGAATAGACGATGTTATATAGAATAGACGTTGTAATATAGAATAGACGTTGTTACATAAAATATATGTTGTTATATAGAATACACATTTTTATATTGAATAGACGTTGTTATATAGAATAGACGTTGTTACATAGAATAGACGTCGTTATATAGAATAGACGTTGTTGTTTAGAATAGACGTCGCTACATAGAATAGACGTTGTTATATAGAATAGACGCTGTTACATAAAAACGACGTTGTTATATAAAATAGACGTTGTTTTATAAAATAGACGTTGTTACATAGAATAGACGTTGTTATATAGAATAGACGTTTTAACATAAAATAGACGTTGTTATATAAAATAGACTTTGTTACATAAAATAGACGTTTTAACATAAAATAGATGTTGTTACATAGAATAGACGTTGTTATATAGAATAGACGTTGTTATATAGAATAGACGTTGTTATATAGAATAGACGTTATTATATAGAAAAGACGTTGTAACATAGAATAGACGCTGTTATATAGAATAGACGCTGTTATATAGAATAGACGTTTGAACATAGAATAGACGTTTGAACATAGAATAGACGTTGTTACATAGAATAGACGTTGTTATATAGAATCGACGTTGTTATATAGAATAGACGTTGTTATATAGAATAGACGTTGTGATATGGAATAGACGTTGTTACATAGAATAGACGTGTTTATATAGAATAGACGTTGTTACATAGAATAGACGTTGTTATATAGAATAGACGTTGTTACATATAATACACGTTGTTATATAGAATAGACGTTGTTATATAGAATAGACGTTGTTACATAGAATAGACGTTGTTATATAGAATAGACATTGTTACAAAGAATAGACGTTGTTACAAAGAATAGACGTTGTTACAAAGAATAGACGTTGTTACAAAGAATAGACGTTGTTACATAGAATAAACGTTGTTATCTAGAATAGACGTTGTTACAAAGAATAGACGTTGTTACAAAGAATAGACGTTGTTACATAAAATAGAAGTTGTAACATAGAATAGACGTTGTTAAAAAGAATAGACGTTGTTACATAGAATATACGTTGTTATATAGAATATACGTTGTTACATAAAATAGACGTTGTTACATAGAATAGACGTTGTTATATAGAATATACGTTGTTACATAAAATAGACGTTGTTATATAGAATAGACGTTGTTGTATAGAATATACGTTGTTACATAGAATAGACGTTGTTACATAGAATAGACGTTGTTACATAGAATAGACGTTGTTACATAAAATAGACGTTGTTATATAGAATAGACGTTGTTGTATAGAATAGACGTTGTTACATAGAATAGACGTTGTTACATAGAATAGACGTTGTAACATAGAATAGACGTTGTTAAATAGAATATACGTTTTTACATAAAATAGACGTTGTTATATAGAATAGACGTTGTTACATAAAATAGACGTTGTTGTATAGAATATACTTTGTTACATAAAATAGACGTTGTTACATAGAATAGACGTTGTTACATAGAATAGACGTTGTTATATAGAATAGACGTTATAGTATAGAATGGACGTTGTTGTATAGAATAGACGTTGTTACATAGAATAGACATTGTTACATAGAATAGACGTTGTTATATAGAATAGACGTTGTTGTATAGAATAGACGTTGTTACATAGAATAGACGTTGTTACATAAAATAAACGTTGTTACATTGAATAGACGTTTTAACATAAAATAAACGTTGTTACATAAAATAGACGTTGTTACATAGAATAGACGTTGTTATATAGAATAAACGTTGTTATATAGAATAGACGTTGTTATATAGAATAAACGTTGTTATATAAAATAGACGTTGTTATTTAGAATAGACGTCGTTACATAGAAAAGACGTTGTTATATAGAATAGACGTTGTTATATGGAATAGACGTTGTTAAATAGAATAGACGTTGTTATATAGAATAGACATTGTTACAAAGAATAGACGTTGTTACAAAGAATAGACGTTGTTACAAAGAATAGACGTTGTTACAAAGAATAGACGTTGTTACATAGAATAAACGTTGTTATCTAGAATAGACGTTGTTACAAAGAATAGACGTTGTTACAAAGAATAGACGTTGTTACATAAAATAGAAGTTGTAACATAGAATAGACGTTGTTAAAAAGAATAGACGTTGTTACATAAAATAGACGTTGTTATATAGAATAGACGTTGTTGTATAGAATAGACGTTGTTACATAGAATAGACGTTGTTACATAGAATAGACGTTGTTAAATAGAATATACGTTGTTACATAAAATAGACGTTGTTATATAGAATAGACGTTGTTGTATAGAATATACGTTGTTACATAGAATAGACGTTGTTACATAGAATAGACGTTGTGACATAGAATACACGTTGTTATATAGAATATACGTTGTTACATAAAATAGACGTTGTTATATAGAATAGACGTTGTTGTATAGAATATACGTTGTTACATAGAATAGACGTTGTTACATAGAATAGACGTTGTGACATAGAATAGACGTTGTTACATAAAATAGACGTTGTTATATAGAATAGACGTTGTTGTATAGAATAGACGTTGTTACATAGAATAGACGTTGTTACATAGAATAGACGTTGTAACATAGAATAGACGTTGTTAAATAGAATATACGTTTTTACATAGAATATACGTTTTTACATAAAATAGACGTTGTTATATAGAATAGACGTTGTTACATAAAATAGACGTTGTTGTATAGAATATACTTTGTTACATAAAATAGACGTTGTTACATAGAATAGACGTTGTTATATAGAATAGACGTTGTTGTATAGAATAGACGTTGTTACATAGAATAGACATTGTTACATAGAATAGACGTTGTTATATAGAATAGACGTTGTTGTATAGAATAGACGTTGTTACATAGAATAGACGTTGTTACATAAAATAAACGTTGTTACATTGAATAGACGTTTTAACATAAAATAAACGTTGTTACATAAAATAGACGTTGTTACATAGAATAGACGTTGTTATATAGAATAAACGTTGTTATATAGAATAGACGTTGTTATATAGAATAAACGTTGTTATATAAAATAGACGTTGTTATTTAGAATAGACGTCGTTACATAGAATAGACGTTGTTATATAGAATAGACGCTGTTACATAAAAACGACGTTGTTATATAAAATAGACGTTGTTATATAAAATAGACGTTGTTACATAGAATAGACGTTGTTATATAGAATAGACGTTTTTATATAGAATAGACGTTGTTACATAGAAGAAACGTTGTTATATAGAATATACGTTGTTATATAAAATAGAAGTTGTTATATAGAATAAACGTTGTTATATAGAATAGACGTTTTAACATAGAATAGACGTTGTTATACAGAATAGACGTTGTTACATAGAATAGACGTTTTAACATAGAATAGACGTTGTTACATAAAATAGACGTTGCTACATAGAATTGACGTTGTTACATAGAATAGACGTTGTTATAAAGAATAGACGTTTTAACATAGAATAGACATTGTTATATAGAATAGACGTTGTTACATAGAATAGACGTTGTTACATGAAATAGACGTTGTTATATAGAATACACATTGTTATATACATGTAGTATAGACGTTGTTATATAGAATAGACGTTGTTACATAGAATAGTCGTCGTTACATAGAATAGACGTTGTTATATAGAATAGACGCTGTTTGATAAAAACGACGTTGTTATATAAAATAGACGTTGTTATATAAAATAGACGTTGTTACATAGAATAGACGTTGCTATATAGAATAGACGTTTTAACATAAAATAGACGTTGCTATATAAAATACACGTTTTAACATAAAATAGATGTTGTTACATAGAATAGACGTTGTTACATAGAATAGACGTTGTTATATAGAATAGACGTTGTTATATAAAATAGACGTTGTTATATAAAATACACGTTTTAACATAAAATAGATGTTGTTACATAGAATAGACGTTGTTACATAGAATAGACGTTGTTATATAGAATAGACGTTGTTATATAGAATAAACGTTATTATATAGAATAGATGTTGTAACATAGAATAGACGTTTTAACATAGAATAGACGTTGTTACATAAAATAGACGTTTTAACATCGAATAGACGTTGTTACACTGAATAGACGTTGTTACATAGAATAGACGTTGTTACATAGAATAGATGTTGTTACATAGAATAGACGTTTTAACATAGAATAGACGTTGTTATATAGAATAGACGTTATTATATAGAATAGACGTTGTTACATAGAATAGACGCTGTTATATAGAATAGACGTTGTTATATAGAATAGACGTTTTAACATAGAATAGACGTTGTTATATAGAATAGACGTTCTTACATAGAATAGACGTTTTAACATAGAATAGACGTTGTTACATAAAATAGACTTTGCTACATAGAATAGACGTTGTTACATAGAATAGACGTTGTTATATAGAATAGACGTTTTAACATAGAATAGACGTTGTTATATAGAATAGACGTTGTTACATAGAATAGACGTTGTTACATAAAATAGACGTTGTTACATAGAATAGACGTTGTTACATAGAATAGACGTTGGAATATAGAAAAGACGTTGTAATATAGAATAGACGTTGTTACATAAAATATACGTTGTTATATAGAATACACATTTTTATATAGAATAGACGTTGTTACATAAAATAGACGTTGTTATATAGAATAGACGTTGTTATATAGAATAGACGTTATTATATAGAATAGACTTTGTAATATAGAATAGACTTTGTAATATAGAATAGACGCTGTTATATAGAATAGACGTTGTTATATAGAATAGACGTTTTAACATAGAATAGACGTTGTTATATAGAATAGACGTTGTTACATAGAATAGACATTTTAACATAGAATAGACGTTGTTATATAAAATAGACGTTGCTACATAGAATTGACGTTGTTACATAGAATAGACGTTGTTATATAGAATAGACGTTGTTATATAGAATAGACGTTGTTACATAGAATAGACGTTGTTACATAAAATAGACGTTGTTACATAGAATAGACGTTGTTACATAGAATAGACGTTGTAATATAGAATAGACGTTGTTGTTTTGAATAGACGTCGCTACATAGATTAGACGTTGTTATATAGAATAGACGCTGTTACATAAAAACGACGTTGTTATATAAAATAGACGTTGTTACATAGAATAGACGTTGCTATATAGAATAGATGTTTTAACATAAAATAGACGTTGTTATATAAAATAGACTTTGTTACATAAAATAGACGTTAAAACATAAAATAGATGTTGTTACATAGAATAGACGTTGTTATATAAAATAGACGTTGTTATATAGAATAAACGTTGTTATATAGAATATACGTTATTATATAGAAAAGACGTTGTAACATAGAATAGACGCTGTTCTATAGAATAGACGCTGTTATATAGAATAGACTTTTGAACATAGAATAGACGTTTGAACATAAAATAGACGTTGTTATATAGAATAGACGTTGTTACATACAATAGACGTTGTTGTATAGAATAGACGTTGTTACATAAAATAGACGTTGTTACATAAAATAAACGTTGTTACATAGAATAGACGTTTTAACATAAAATAAACGTTGTTACATAAAATAGACGTTGCTACATAAAATAGACGTTGTTACATAGAATAGACGTTGTTACATAGAATAGACGTTGTAATATAGAATAGACGTTGTAATATAGAATAGACGTTGTTACATAGAATAGTCGTCGTTATATAGAATAGACGTTGTTATATAGAATAGACGCTGTTTTATAAAAACGACGTTGTTATATAGAATAGACGTTGTTGTTTAGAATAGACGTCGTTACATAGAATAGACGTTGTTATATAGAATAGACGCTGTTACATAAAAACGACGTTGTTATATATAATAGACGTTGTTATATAAAATAGACGTTGTTACATAGAATAGACGTTGCTATATAGAATAGACGTTTTAACATAAAATAGACGTTGTTATATAAAATAGACTTTGTTACATAAAATAGACGTTTTAACATAAAATAGATGTTGTTACATAGAATAGACGTTGTTATATAGAATAGACGTTGTAACATAGAATAGACGCTGTGATATAGAATAGACGCTGTTATATAGAATAGACGTTTGAACATAGAATAGACGTTTGAACATAGAATAGACGTTGTTACATAGAATAGATGTTGTTATATAGAATCAACGTTGTTATATAGAATAGACGTTGTTATATAGAATAGACGTTGTGATATGGAATAGACGTTGTTACATAGAATAGACGTGTTTATATAGAATAGACGTTGTTACATAGAATAGACGTTGTTATATAGAATAGACGTTGTTACATAGAATAAACGTTGTTATATAGAATAGACGTTGTTATATGGAATAAACGTTGTTATATAGAATAGACGTTGTTATATGGAATAGACGTTGTTACATAGAATAGACGTTGTTATATAGAATAGACATTGTTACAAAGAATAGACGTTGTTACAAAGAATAGACGTTGTTACAAAGAATAGACGTTGTTACAAAGAATAGACGTTGTTACATAGAATTAACGTTGTTATCTAGAATAGACGTTGTTACAAAGAATAGACGTTGTTACAAAGAATAGACGTTGTTACATAAAATAGACGTTGTTACATAGAATAGACGTTGTTAAAAAGAATAGACGTTGTTACAAAGAATAGACGTTGTTACATAGAATAGACGTTGTTATATAGAATATACGTTGTTACATAAAATAGACGTTGTTACATAGAATAGACGTTGTTATATAGAATATACGTTGTTACATAAAATAGACGTTGTTATATAGAATAGACGTTGTTGTATAGAATAGACGTTGTTACATAGAATAGACGTTGTTACATAGAATAGACGTTGTTACATTGAATAAACGTTGTTAAATAGAAATTACGTTTTTACATAAAATAGACGTTGTTATATAGAATAGACGTTGTTACATAAAATAGACGTTGTTGTATAGAATATACTTTGTTACATAAAATAGACGTTGTTACATAGAATAGACGTTGTTACATAGAATAGACGTTGTTATATAGAATAGACGTTGTTGTATAGAATAGACGTTGTTGTATAGAATAGACGTTGTTACATAGAATAGAAATTGTTACATAGAATAGACGTTGTTATATAGAATAGACGTTGTTGTATAGAATAGACGTTGTTACATAGAATAGACGTTTTAACATAAAATAAACGTTGTTACATAAAATAGACGTTGTTACATAGAATAGACGTTGTTATATAGAATAAACGTTGTTATATAGAATAGACGTTGTTATATAGAATAGACGTTGTTATATAAAATAGACGTTGTTATTTAGAATAGACGCTGTTACATAAAAACGACGTTGTTATATAAAATAGACGTTGTTATATAAAATAGACGTTGTTACATAGAATAGACGTTGTTATATAGAATAGACGTTTTTATATAGAATAGACGTTGTTACATAGAATAAACGTTGTTATATAGAATATACGTTGTTATATAAAATAGAAGTTGTTATATAGAATAAACGCTGTTACATAAAAAGACGTTGTTATATAGAATAGACGTTGTTATATAAAATAGACTTTGTTACATAAAATAGACGTTTTAACATAAAATAGATGTTGTTACATAGAATAGACGTTGTTACATAGAATAGACGTTGTTATATAGAATAGACGTTATTATATAGAATAGACTTTGTAACATAGAATAGACGCTGTTATATAGAATAGACGTTGTTATATAGAATAGACGTTTTAACATAGAATAGACGTTGTTATATAGAATAGACGTTGTTACATAGAATAGACGTTTTAACATAGAATAGACGTTGTTACATAAAATAGACGTTTCTACATAGAATTGACGTTGTTACATTGAATAGACGTTGTTATATAGAATAGACGTTTGAACATAGAATAGACGTTGTTATATAGAATAGACGTTGTTACATAGAATAGACGTTGTTACATAAAATAGACCTTGTTACATAGAATAGACGTTGTTACATAGAATAGACGTTGTAATATAGAATAGACGTTGTAATTTAGAATAGACGTTGTTACATAAAATATACGTTGTTATATAGAATACACATTTTTATATAGAATAGACGTAGTTATATAGAATAGACGTTGTTGTTTTGAATAGACGTCGCTACATAGAATAGACGTTGTTATATAGAATAGACGCTGTTACATAAAAATGACGTTGTTATATAAAATAGACGTTGTTACATAGAATAGACGTTGCTATATAAAAAAGATGTTTTAACACAAAATAGACGTTGTTATATAAAATAGACTTTGTTACATAAAATAGACGTTTTAACATAAAATAGATGTTGTTACATAGAATAGACGTTGTTATATAGAATAGACGTTGTTATATAGAATAGACGTTGTTATATAGAATATACGTTATTATATAGAAAAGACGTTGTAACATAGAATAGACGCTGTTCTATAGAATAGACGCTGTTATATAGAATAGACGTTTGAACATAGAATAGACGTTTGAACATATAATAGACTTTGTTATATAGAATAGACGTTGTTACATAGAATAGACGTTGTTGTATAGAATAGACGTTGTTACATAGAATAGACGTTGTTACATAAAATAAACGTTGTTACATAGAATAGACGTTTTAACATAAAATAAACGTTGTTACATAAAATAGACGTTGCTACATAAAATAGACTTTGTTACATAGAATAGACGTTGTTACATAGAATAGACGTTGTAATATAGAATAGACGTTGTAATATAGAATAGACGTTGTTACATGAAATAGACGTTGTTATATAGAATACACATTGTTATATAGTATAGACGTTGTTATATAGAATAGACGTTGTTACATAGAATAGTCGTCGTTATATAGAATAGACGTTGTTATATAGAATAGACGCTATTTTATAAAAACGACGTTGTTATATAAAATAGACGTTGTTATATAAAATAGACGTTGTTACATAGAATAGACGTTGCTATATAGAATAGACGTTTTAACATAAAATAGACGTTGTTATATAAAATACACGTTTTAACATAAAATAGATGTTGTTACATAGAATAGACGTTGTTACATAGAATAGACGTTGTTATATAAAATAGACGTTGTTATATAAAATACACGTTTTAACATAAAATAGATGTTGTTACATAGAATAGACGTTGTTACA
This sequence comes from Mimachlamys varia, assembly GCA_947623455.1. Lineage (NCBI taxonomy): Eukaryota > Metazoa > Mollusca > Bivalvia > Pectinida > Pectinidae > Mimachlamys > Mimachlamys varia. Next base: position 54,395,202 of record OX392527.1, read on the forward strand.
TAGAATAGACGTTGTTATATAGAATAGACGTTGTTATATAGAATAAACGTTATTATATAGAATAGATGTTGTTACATAGAATAGACGTTGTTATATAGAATAGACGTTTTAACATAGAATAGACGTTGTTACATAATATAGACGTTTTAACATCGAATAGACGTTGTTACATAGAATAGACGTTGTTACATAGAATAGACGTTGTTACATAGAATAGACGTTGTTACATAGAATAGACGTTTTGACATAGAATAGACGTTGTTATATAGAATAGACGTTATTATATAGAATAGACGCTGTTACATAGAATAGACGCTGTTATATAGAATAGACGTTGTTATATAGAATAGACGTTTTAACATAGAATAGACGTTGTTATATAGAATAGACGTTGTTACATAGAATAGACGTTTTAACATAGAATAGACGTTGTTACATAAAATAGACTTTGCTACATAGAATAGACGTTGTTACATAGAATAGACGTTGTTATATAGAATAGACGTTTTAACATAGAATAGACGTTGTTATATAGAATAGACGTTGTTACATAGAATAGACGTTGTTACATAAAATAGACGTTGTTACATAGAATAGACGTTGTTACATAAAATAGACTTTGCTACATAGAATAGACGTTGTTACATAGAATAGACGTTGTTATATAGAATAGACGTTTTAACATAGAATAGACGTTGTAATATAGAATAGACGTTGTAATATAGAATAGACGTTGTTACATAAAATATACGTTGTTATATAGAATACACATTTTTATATAGAATAGACGTTGTTACATAAAATAGACTTTGTTACATAAAATAGACGTTTTAACATAAAATAGATGTTGTTACATAGAATAGACGTTGTTACATAGAATAGACGTTGTTATATAAAATAGACGTTGTTATATAAAATACACGTTTTAACATAAAATAGATGTTGTTACATAGAATAGACGTTGTTACATAGAATAGACGTTGTTATATAGAATAGACGTTGTTATATAGAATAAACGTTATTATATAGAATAGATGTTGTTACATAGAATAGACGTTGTTATATAGAATAGACGTTTTAACATAGAATAGACGTTGTTACATAAAATAGACGTTTTAACATCGAATAGACGTTGTTACATAGAATAGACGTTGTTACATAGAATAGACGTTGTTACATAGAATAGACGTTGTTACATAGAATAGACGTTTTAACATAGAATAGACGTTGTTATATAGAATAGACGTTATTATATCGAATAGACGTTGTTACATAGAATAGACGCTGTTATATAGAATAGACGTTGTTATATAGAATAGACGTTTTAACATAGAATAGACGTTGTTATATAGAATAGACGTTGTTACATAGAATAGACGTTTTAACATAGAATAGACGTTGTTACATAAAATAGACTTTGCTACATAGAATAGACGTTGTTACATAGAATAGACGTTGTTATATAGAATAGACGTTTTAACATAGAATAGACGTTGTTATATAGAATAGACGTTGTTACATAGAATAGACGTTGTTACATAAAATAGACGTTGTTACATAGAATAGACGTTGTAACATAAAATAGACTTTGCTACATAGAATAGACGTTGTTACATAGAATAGACGTTGTTATATAGAATAGACGTTTTAACATAGAATAGACGTTGTAATATAGAATAGACGTTGTAATATAGAATAGACGTTGTTACATAAAATATACGTTGTTATATAGAATACACATTTTTATATAGAATAGACGTTGTTACATAAAATAGACTTTGTTACATAAAATAGACGTTTTAACATAAAATAGATGTTGTTACATAGAATAGACGTTGTTATATAGAATAGACGTTGTTATATAGAATAGACGTTATTATATAGAATAGACTTTGTAATATAGAATAGACGCTGTTATATAGAATAGACGTTGGTATATAGAATAGACGTTTTAACATAGAATAGACGTTGTTATATAGAATAGACGTTGTTATATAGAATAAACGTTATTATATAGAATAGATGTTGTTACATAGAATAGACGTTGTTATATAGAATAGACGTTGGTATATAGAATAGACGTTTTAACATAGAATAGACGTTGTTATATAGAATAGACGTTGTTATATAGAATAAACGTTATTATATAGAATAGATGTTGTTACATAGAATAGACGTTGTTATATAGAATAGACGTTTTAACATAGAATAGACGTTGTTACATAAAATAGACGTTTTAACATCGAATAGACGTTGTTACATAGAATAGACGTTGTTACATAGAATAGACGTTTTAACATAGAATAGACGTTGTTATATAGAATAGACGTTATTATATAGAATAGACGTTGTTACATAGAATAGACGCTGTTATATAGAATAGACGTTATTATATAGAATAGACGTTTTAACATAGAATAGACGTTGTTATATAGAATAGACGTTGTTACATAGAATAGACGTTTTAACATAGAATAGACGTTGTTACATAAAATAGACTTTGCTACATAGAATAGACGTTGTTACATAGAATAGACGTTGTTATATAGAATAGACGTTTTAACATAGAATAGACGTTGTTATATAGAATAGACGTTGTTACATAGAATAGACGTTGTTACATAAAATAGACGTTGTTACATAGAATAGACGTTGTTACATAGAATAGACGTTGTAATATAGAATAGACGTTGTAATATAGAATAGGCGTTGTTACATAAAATATACGTTGTTATATAGAATACACATTTTTATATAGAATAGACGTTGTTACATAAAATAGACTTTGTTACATAAAATAGACGTTTTAACATAAAATAGATGTTGTTACATAGAATAGACGTTGTTATATAGAATAGACGTTGTTATATAGAATAGACGTTATTATATAGAATAGACTTTGTAATATAGAATAGACGCTGTTATATAGAATAGACGTTGTTACATAGAATAGACGTTTTAACATAGAATAGACGTTGTTACATAAAATAGACGTTGCTACATAGAATTGACGTTGTTACATAGAATAGACGTTGTTATATAGAATAGACGTTTTAACATAGAATAGACGTTGTTATATAGAATAGACGTTGTTATATAGAATAGACGTTGTTACATAAAATAGACGTTGTTACATAGAATAGACGTTGTTACATAGAATAGACGTTGTAATATAGAATAGATGTTGTTACATGAAATAGACGTTGTTATATAGAATACACATTGTTATATAGTATAGACGTTGTTATATAGAATAGACGTTGTTACATAGAATAGTCGTCGTTATATAGAATAGACGTTGTTATATAGAATAGACGCTATTTTATAAAAACGACGTTGTTATATAAAATAGACGTTGTTATATAAAATAGACGTTGTTACATAGAATAGACGTTGTTATATAAAATACACGTTTTAACATAAAATAGATGTTGTTACATAGAATAGACGTTGTTACATAGAATAGACGTTGTTATATAAAATAGACGTTGTTATATAAAATACACGTTTTAACATAAAATAGATGTTGTTACATAGAATAGACGTTGTTGCATAGAATAGACGTTGTTATATAGAATAGACGTTGTTATATAGAATAAACGTTATTATATAGAATAGATGTTGTTACATAGAATAGACGTTGTTATATAGAATAGACGTTTTAACATAGAATAGACGTTGTTACATAAAATAGACGTTTTAACATCGAATAGACGTTGTTACATAGAATAGACGTTGTTACATAGAATAGACGTTGTTACATAGAATAGACGTTTTAACATAGAATAGACGTTGTTATATAGAATAGACGTTATTATATAGAATAGACGTTGTTACATAGAATAGACGCTGTTATATAGAATAGACGTTGTTATATAGAATAGACGTTTTAACATAGAATAGACGTTGTTATAAAGAATAGAAGTTGTTACATAGAATAGACGTTTTAACATAGAATAGACGTTGTTACATAAAATAGACTTTGCTACATAGAATAGACGTTGTTACATAGAATAGACGTTGTTATATAGAATAGACGTTTTAACATAGAATAGACGTTGTTATATAGAATAGACGTTGTTACATAGAATAGACGTTGTTACATAAAATAGACGTTGTTACATAGAATAGACGTTGTTACATAGAATAGACGTTGTAATATAGAATAGACGTTGTAATATAGAATAGACGTTGTTACATAAAATATACGTTGTTATAGAGAATACACATTTTTATATAGAATAGACGTTGTTACATAGAATAGACTTTGTTACATAAAATAGACGTTTTAACATAAAATAGATGTTGTTACATAGAATAGACGTTGTTATATAGAATAGACGTTGTTATATAGAATAGACGTTATTATATAGAATAGACTTTGTAATATAGAATAGACGCTGTTATATAGAATAGACGTTGGTATATAGAATAGACGTTTTAACATAGAATAGACGTTGTTATATAGAATAGACGTTGTTACATAGAATAGACGTTTTAACATAGAATAGACGTTGTTACATAAAATAGACGTTGCTACATAGAATGGACGTTGTTACATAGAATAGACGTTGTTATATAGAATAGACGTTTTAACATAGAATAGACGTTGTTATATAGAATAGACGTTGTTATATAGAATAGACGTTATTATATAGAATAGACTTTGTAATATAGAATAGACGCTGTTATATAGAATAGACGTTGGTATATAGAATAGACGTTTTAACATAGAATAGACGTTGTTATATAGAATAGACGTTGTTACATAGAATAGACGTTTTAACATAGAATAGACGTTGTTACATAAAATAGACGTTGCTACATAGAATTGACGTTGTTACATAGAATAGACGTTGTTATATAGAATAGACGTTTTAACATAGAATAGACGTTGTTATATAGAATAGACGTTGTTATATAGAATAGACGTTGTTACATAAAATAGACGTTGTTACATAGAATAGACGTTGTTACATAGAATAGACGTTGTAATATAGAATAGATGTTGTTACATGAAATAGACGTTGTTATATAGAATACACATTGTTATATAGTATAGACGTTGTTATATAGAATAGACGTTGTTACATAGAATAGTCGTCGTTATATAGAATAGACGTTGTTATATAGAATAGACGCTATTTTATAAAAACGACGTTGTTATATAAAATAGACGTTGTTATATAAAATAGACGTTGTTACATAGAATAGACGTTGTTATATAAAATACACGTTTTAACATAAAATAGATGTTGTTACATAGAATAGACGTTGTTACAAAGAATAGACGTTGTTATATAAAATAGACGTTGTTATATAAAATACACGTTTTAACATAAAATAGATGTTGTTACATAGAATAGACGTTGTTACATAGAATAGACGTTGTTATATAGAATAGACGTTGTTATATAGAATAAACGTTATTATATAGAATAGATGTTGTTACATAGAATAGACGTTGTTATATAGAATAGACGTTTTAACATAGAATAGACGTTGTTACATAAAATAGACGTTTTAACATCGAATAGACGTTGTTACATAGAATAGACGTTGTTACATAGAATAGACGTTGTTACATAGAATAGACGTTTTAACATAGAATAGACGTTGTTATATAGAATAGACGTTATTATATAGAATAGACGTTGTTACATAGAATAGACGCTGTTATATAGAATAGACGTTGTTATATAGAATAGACGTTTTAACATAGAATAGACGTTGTTATATAGAATAGACGTTGTTACATAGAATAGACGTTGTTACATAAAATAGACGTTGTTACATAGAATAGACGTTGTTACATAGAATAGACGTTGTAATATAGAATAGACGTTGTAATATAGAATAGACGTTGTTACATAAAATATACGTTGTTATAGAAAATACACATTTTTATATAGAATAGACGTTGTTACATAAAATAGACTTTGTTACATAAAATAGACGTTTTAACATAAAATAGATGTTGTTACATAGAATAGACGTTGTTATATAGAATAGACGTTGTTATATAGAATAGACGTTATTATATAGAATAGACTTTGTAATATAGAATAGACGCTGTTATATAGAATAGACGTTGGTATATAGAATAGACGTTTTAACATAGAATAGACGTTGTTATATAGAATAGACGTTGTTACATAGAATAGACGTTTTAACATAGAATAGACGTTGTTACATAAAATAGACGTTGCTACATAGAATGGACGTTGTTACATAGAATAGACGTTGTTATATAGAATAGACGTTTTAACATAGAATAGACGTTGTTATATAGAATAGACGTTGTTATATAGAATAGACGTTATTATATAGAATAGACTTTGTAATATAGAATAGACGCTGTTATATAGAATAGACGTTGGTATATAGAATAGACGTTTTAACATAGAATAGACGTTGTTATATAGAATAGACGTTGTTACATAGAATAAACGTTTTAACATAGAATAGACGTTGTTACATAAAATAGACGTTGCTACATAGAATTGACGTTGTTACATAGAATAGACGTTGTTATATAGAATAGACGTTTTAACATAGAATAGACGTTGTTATATAGAATAGACGTTGTTATATAGAATAGACGTTGTTACATAAAATAGACGTTGTTACATAGAATAGACGTTGTTACATAGAATAGACGTTGTAATATAGAATAGATGTTGTTACATGAAATAGACGTTGTTATATAGAATACACATTGTTATATAGTATAGACGTTGTTATATAGAATAGACGTTGTTACATAGAATAGTCGTCGTTATATAGAATAGACGTTGTTATATAGAATAGACGCTATTTTATAAAAACGACGTTGTTATATAAAATAGACGTTGTTATATAAAATAGACGTTGTTACATAGAATAGACGTTGTTATATAAAATACACGTTTTAACATAAAATAGATGTTGTTACATAGAATAGACGTTGTTACATAGAATAGACGTTGTTATATAAAATAGACGTTGTTATATAAAATACACGTTTTAACATAAAATAGATGTTGTTACATAGAATAGACGTTGTTACATAGAATAGACGTTGTTATATAGAATAGACGTTGTTATATAGAATAAACGTTATTATATAGAATAGATGTTGTTACATAGAATAGACGTTGTTATATAGAATAGACGTTTTAACATAGAATAGACGTTGTTACATAAAATAGACGTTTTAACATCGAATAGACGTTGTTACATAGAATAGACGTTGTTACATAGAATAGACGTTGTTACATAGAATAGACGTTTTAACATAGAATAGACGTTGTTATATAGAATAGACGTTATTATATAGAATAGACGTTGTTACATAGAATAGACGCTGTTATATAGAATAGACGTTGTTATATAGAATAGACGTTTTAACATAGAATAGACGTTGTTATATAGAATAGACGTTGTTACATAGAATAGACGTTGTTACATAAAATAGACGTTGTTACATAGAATAGACGTTGTTACATAGAATAGACGTTGTAATATAGAATAGACGTTGTTACATAAAATATACGTTGTTATATAGAATACACATTTTTATATAGAATAGACGTTGTTACATAAAATAGACTTTGTTACATAAAATAGACGTTTTAACATAAAATAGATGTTGTTACATAGAATAGACGTTGTTATATAGAATAGACGTTGTTATATAGAATAGACGTTATTATATAGAATAGACATTGTAATATAGAATAGACGTTGTTATATAGAATAAACGTTATTATATAGAATAGATGTTGTTACATAGAATAGACGTTGTTATATAGAATAGACGTTTTAACATAGAATAGACGTTGTTACATAAAATAGACGTTTTAACATCGAATAGACGTTGTTACATAGAATAGACGTTGTTACATAGAATAGACGTTGTTACATAGAATAGACGTTTTAACATAGAATAGACGTTTTAACATAGAATAGACGTTGTTACATAAAATAGACGTTTTAACATCGAATAGACGTTGTTACATAGAATAGACGTTGTTACATAGAATAGACGTTGTTACATAGAATAGACGTTTTAACATAGAATAGACGTTGTTATATAGAATAGACGTTATTATATAGAATAGACGTTGTTACATAGAATAGACGCTGTTATATAGAATAGACGTTGTTATATAGAATAGACGTTTTAACATAGAATAGACGTTGTTATAAAGAATAGAAGTTGTTACATAGAATAGACGTTTTAACATAGAATAGACGTTGTTACATAAAATAGACTTTGCTACATAGAATAGACGTTGTTACATAGAATAGACGTTGTTATATAGAATAGACGTTTTAACATAGAATAGACGTTGTTATATAGAATAGACGTTGTTACATAGAATAGACGTTGTTACATAAAATAGACGTTGTTACATAGAATAGACGTTGTTACATAGAATAGACGTTGTAATATAGAATAGACGTTGTAATATAGAATAGACGTTGTTACATAAAATATACGTTGTTATAGAGAATACACATTTTTATATAGAATAGACGTTGTTACATAGAATAGACTTTGTTACATAAAATAGACGTTTTAACATAAAATAGATGTTGTTACATAGAATAGACGTTGTTATATAGAATAGACGTTGTTATATAGAATAGACGTTATTATATAGAATAGACTTTGTAATATAGAATAGACGCTGTTATATAGAATAGACGTTGGTATATAGAATAGACGTTTTAACATAGAATAGACGTTGTTATATAGAATAGACGTTGTTACATAGAATAGACGTTTTAACATAGAATAGACGTTGTTACATAAAATAGACGTTGCTACATAGAATGGACGTTGTTACATAGAATAGACGTTGTTATATAGAATAGACGTTTTAACATAGAATAGACGTTGTTATATAGAATAGACGTTGTTATATAGAATAGACGTTATTATATAGAATAGACTTTGTAATATAGAATAGACGCTGTTATATAGAATAGACGTTGGTATATAGAATAGACGTTTTAACATAGAATAGACGTTGTTATATAGAATAGACGTTGTTACATAGAATAGACGTTTTAACATAGAATAGACGTTGTTACATAAAATAGACGTTGCTACATAGAATTGACGTTGTTACATAGAATAGACGTTGTTATATAGAATAGACGTTTTAACATAGAATAGACGTTGTTATATAGAATAGACGTTGTTATATAGAATAGACGTTGTTACATAAAATAGACGTTGTTACATAGAATAGACGTTGTTACATAGAATAGACGTTGTAATATAGAATAGATGTTGTTACATGAAATAGACGTTGTTATATAGAATACACATTGTTATATAGTATAGACGTTGTTATATAGAATAGACGTTGTTACATAGAATAGTCGTCGTTATATAGAATAGACGTTGTTATATAGAATAGACGCTATTTTATAAAAACGACGTTGTTATATAAAATAGACGTTGTTATATAAAATAGACGTTGTTACATAGAATAGACGTTGTTATATAAAATACACGTTTTAACATAAAATAGATGTTGTTACATAGAATAGACGTTGTTACATAGAATAGACGTTGTTATATAAAATAGACGTTGTTATATAAAATACACGTTTTAACATAAAATAGATGTTGTTACATAGAATAGACGTTGTTACATAGAATAGACGTTGTTATATAGAATAGACGTTGTTATATAGAATAAACGTTATTATATAGAATAGATGTTGTTACATAGAATAGACGTTGTTATATAGAATAGACGTTTTAACATAGAATAGACGTTGTTACATAAAATAGACGTTTTAACATCGAATAGACGTTGTTACATAGAATAGACGTTGTTACATAGAATAGACGTTGTTACATAGAATAGACGTTTTAACATAGAATAGACGTTGTTATATAGAATAGACGTTATTATATAGAATAGACGTTGTTACATAGAATAGACGCTGTTATATAGAATAGACGTTGTTATATAGAATAGACGTTTTAACATAGAATAGACGTTGTTATATAGAATAGACGTTGTTACATAGAATAGACGTTGTTACATAAAATAGACGTTGTTACATAGAATAGACGTTGTTACATAGAATAGACGTTGTAATATAGAATAGACGTTGTAATATAGAATAGACGTTGTTACATAAAATATACGTTGTTATAGAGAATACACATTTTTATATAGAATAGACGTTGTTACATAAAATAGACTTTGTTACATAAAATAGACGTTTTAACATAAAATAGATGTTGTTACATAGAATAGACGTTGTTATATAGAATAGACGTTGTTATATAGAATAGACGTTATTATATAGAATAGACTTTGTAATATAGAATAGACGCTGTTATATAGAATAGACGTTGGTATATAGAATAGACGTTTTAACATAGAATAGACGTTGTTATATAGAATAGACGTTGTTACATAGAATAGACGTTTTAACATAGAATAGACGTTGTTACATAAAATAGACGTTGCTACATAGAATGGACGTTGTTACATAGAATAGACGTTGTTATATAGAATAGACGTTTTAACATAGAATAGACGTTGTTATATAGAATAGACGTTGTTATATAGAATAGACGTTATTATATAGAATAGACTTTGTAATATAGAATAGACGCTGTTATATAGAATAGACGTTGGTATATAGAATAGACGTTTTAACATAGAATAGACGTTGTTATATAGAATAGACGTTGTTACATAGAATAGACGTTTTAACATAGAATAGACGTTGTTACATAAAATAGACGTTGCTACATAGAATTGACGTTGTTACATAGAATAGACGTTGTTATATAGAATAGACGTTTTAACATAGAATAGACGTTGTTATATAGAATAGACGTTGTTATATAGAATAGACGTTGTTACATAAAATAGACGTTGTTACATAGAATAGACGTTGTTACATAGAATAGACGTTGTAATATAGAATAGATGTTGTTACATGAAATAGACGTTGTTATATAGAATACACATTGTTATATAGTATAGACGTTGTTATATAGAATAGACGTTGTTACATAGAATAGTCGTCGTTATATAGAATAGACGTTGTTATATAGAATAGACGCTATTTTATAAAAACGACGTTGTTATATAAAATAGACGTTGTTATATAAAATAGACGTTGTTACATAGAATAGACGTTGTTATATAAAATACACGTTTTAACATAAAATAGATGTTGTTACATAGAATAGACGTTGTTACATAGAATAGACGTTGTTATATAAAATAGACGTTGTTATATAAAATACACGTTTTAACATAAAATAGATGTTGTTACATAGAATAGACGTTGTTACATAGAATAGACGTTGTTATATAGAATAGACGTTGTTATATAGAATAAACGTTATTATATAGAATAGATGTTGTTACATAGAATAGACGTTGTTATATAGAATAGACGTTTTAACATAGAATAGACGTTGTTACATAAAATAGACGTTTTAACATCGAATAGACGTTGTTACATAGAATAGACGTTGTTACATAGAATAGACGTTGTTACATAGAATAGACGTTTTAACATAGAATAGACGTTGTTATATAGAATAGACGTTATTATATAGAATAGACGTTGTTACATAGAATAGACGCTGTTATATAGAATAGACGTTGTTATATAGAATAGACGTTTTAACATAGAATAGACGTTGTTATATAGAATAGACGTTGTTACATAGAATAGACGTTGTTACATAAAATAGACGTTGTTACATAGAATAGACGTTGTTACATAGAATAGACGTTGTAATATAGAATAGACGTTGTAATATAGAATAGACGTTGTTACATAAAATATACGTTGTTATAGAGAATACACATTTTTATATAGAATAGACGTTGTTACATAAAATAGACTTTGTTACATAAAATAGACGTTTTAACATAAAATAGATGTTGTTACATAGAATAGACGTTGTTATATAGAATAGACGTTGTTATATAGAATAGACGTTATTATATAGAATAGACTTTGTAATATAGAATAGACGCTGTTATATAGAATAGACGTTGGTATATAGAATAGACGTTTTAACATAGAATAGACGTTGTTATATAGAATAGACGTTGTTACATAGAATAGACGTTTTAACATAGAATAGACGTTGTTACATAAAATAGACGTTGCTACATAGAATTGACGTTGTTACATAGAATAGACGTTGTTATATAGAATAGACGTTTTAACATAGAATAGACGTTGTTATATAGAATAGACGTTGTTATATAGAATAGACGTTATTATATAGAATAGACTTTGTAATATAGAATAGACGCTGTTATATAGAATAGACGTTGGTATATAGAATAGACGTTTTAACATAGAATAGACGTTGTTATATAGAATAGACGTTGTTACATAGAATAGACGTTTTAACATAGAATAGACGTTGTTACATAAAATAGACGTTGCTACATAGAATTGACGTTGTTACATAGAATAGACGTTGTTATATAGAATAGACGTTTTAACATAGAATAGACGTTGTTATATAGAATAGACGTTGTTATATAGAATAGACGTTGTTACATAAAATAGACGTTGTTACATAGAATAGACGTTGTTACATAGAATAGACGTTGTAATATAGAATAGATGTTGTTACATGAAATAGACGTTGTTATATAGAATACACATTGTTATATAGTATAGACGTTGTTATATAGAATAGACGTTGTTACATAGAATAGTCGTCGTTATATAGAATAGACGTTGTTATATAGAATAGACGCTATTTTATAAAAACGACGTTGTTATATAAAATAGACGTTGTTATATAAAATAGACGTTGTTACATAGAATAGACGTTGTTATATAAAATACACGTTTTAACATAAAATAGATGTTGTTACATAGAATAGACGTTGTTACATAGAATAGACGTTGTTATATAAAATAGACGTTGTTATATAAAATACACGTTTTAACATAAAATAGATGTTGTTACATAGAATAGACGTTGTTACATAGAATAGACGTTGTTATATAGAATAGACGTTGTTATATAGAATAAACGTTATTATATAGAATAGATGTTGTTACATAGAATAGACGTTGTTATATAGAATAGACGTTTTAACATAGAATAGACGTTGTTACATAAAATAGACGTTCTAACATCGAATAGACGTTGTTACATAGAATAGACGTTGTTACATAGAATAGACGTTGTTACATAGAATAGACGTTTTAACATAGAATAGACGTTGTTATATAGAATAGACGTTATTATATAGAATAGACGTTGTTACATAGAATAGACGCTGTTATATAGAATAGACGTTGTTATATAGAATAGACGTTTTAACATAGAATAGACGTTGTTATATAGAATAGACGTTGTTACATAGAATAGACGTTGTTACATAAAATAGACGTTGTTACATAGAATAGACGTTGTTACATAGAATAGACGTTGTAATATAGAATAGACGTTGTTACATAAAATATACGTTGTTATATAGAATACACATTTTTATATAGAATAGACGTTGTTACATAAAATAGACTTTGTTACATAAAATAGACGTTTTAACATAAAATAGATGTTGTTACATAGAATAGACGTTGTTATATAGAATAGACGTTGTTATATAGAATAGACGTTATTATATAGAATAGACATTGTAATATAGAATAGACGTTATTATATAGAATAGACATTGTAATATAGAATAGACGCTGTTATATAGAATAGACGTTGGTATATAGAATAGACGTTTTAACATAGAATAGACGTTGTTATATAGAATAGACGTTGTTACATAGAATAGACGTTTTAACATAGAATAGACGTTGTTACATAAAATAGACTTTGCTACATAGAATAGACGTTGTTACATAGAATAGACGTTGTTATATAGAATAGACGTTTTAACATAGAATAGACGTTGTTATATAGAATAGACGTTGTTACATAGAATAGACGTTGTTACATAAAATAGACGTTGTTACATAGAATAGACGTTGTTACATAGAATAGACGTTGTAATATAGAATAGACGTTGTTACATAAAATATACGTTGTTATAGAGAATACACATTTTTATATAGAATAGACGTTGTTACATAAAATAGACTTTGTTACATAAAATAGACGTTTTAACATAAAATAGATGTTGTTACATAGAATAGACGTTGTTATATAGAATAGACGTTGTTATATAGAATAGACGTTATTATATAGAATAGACTTTGTAATATAGAATAGACGCTGTTATATAGAATAGACGTTGGTATATAGAATAGACGTTTTAACATAGAATAGACGTTGTTATATAGAATAGACGTTGTTACATAGAATAGACGTTTTAACATAGAATAGACGTTGTTACATAAAATAGACGTTGCTACATAGAATGGACGTTGTTACATAGAATAGACGTTGTTATATAGAATAGACGTTTTAACATAGAATAGACGTTGTTATATAGAATAGACGTTGTTATATAGAATAGACGTTATTATATAGAATAGACTTTGTAATATAGAATAGACGCTGTTATATAGAATAGACGTTGGTATATAGAATAGACGTTTTAACATAGAATAGACGTTGTTATATAGAATAGACGTTGTTACATAGAATAGACGTTTTAACATAGAATAGACGTTGTTACATAAAATAGACGTTGCTACATAGAATTGACGTTGTTACATAGAATAGACGTTATTATATAGAATAGATGTTGTTACATAGAATAGACGTTGTTATATAGAATAGACGTTTTAACATAGAATAGACGTTGTTACATAAAATAGACGTTGTTACATAGAATAGACGTTGTTACATAGAATAGACGTTGTAATATAGAATAGATGTTGTTACATGAAATAGACGTTGTTATATAGAATACACATTGTTATATAGTATAGACGTTGTTATATAGAATAGACGTTGTTACATAGAATAGTCGTCGTTATATAGAATAGACGTTGTTATATAGAATAGACGCTATTTTATAAAAACGACGTTGTTATATAAAATAGACGTTGTTATATAAAATAGACGTTGTTACATAGAATAGACGTTGTTATATAAAATACACGTTTTAACATAAAATAGATGTTGTTACATAGAATAGACGTTGTTACATAGAATAGACGTTGTTATATAAAATAGACGTTGTTATATAAAATACACGTTTTAACATAAAATAGATGTTGTTACATAGAATAGACGTTGTTACATAGAATAGACGTTGTTATATAGAATAGACGTTGTTATATAGAATAAACGTTATTATATAGAATAGATGTTGTTACATAGAATAGACGTTGTTATATAGAATAGACGTTTTAACATAGAATAGACGTTGTTACATAAAATAGACGTTTTAACATCGAATAGACGTTGTTACATAGAATAGACGTTGTTACATAGAATAGACGTTGTTACATAGAATAGACGTTTTAACATAGAATAGACGTTGTTATATAGAATAGACGTTATTATATAGAATAGACGTTGTTACATAGAATAGACGCTGTTATATAGAATAGACGTTGTTATATAGAATAGACGTTTTAACATAGAATAGACGTTGTTATATAGAATAGACGTTGTTACATAGAATAGACGTTGTTACATAAAATAGACGTTGTTACATAGAATAGACGTTGTTACATAGAATAGACGTTGTAATATAGAATAGACGTTGTTACATAAAATATACGTTGTTATATAGAATACACATTTTTATATAGAATAGACGTTGTTACATAAAATAGACTTTGTTACATAAAATAGACGTTTTAACATAAAATAGATGTTGTTACATAGAATAGACGTTGTTATATAGAATAGACGTTGTTATATAGAATAGACGTTATTATATAGAATAGACATTGTAATATAGAATAGACGTTGTTACATAGAAAAGACGTTGGTATATAGAATAGACGTTTTAACATAGAATAGACGTTGTTATATAGAATAGACGTTGTTACATAGAATAGACGTTTTAACATAGAATAGACGTTGTTACATAAAATAGACGTTGCTACATAGAATTGACGTTGTTACATAGAATAGACGTTGTTATATAGAATAGACGTTTTAACATAGAATAGACGTTGTTATATAGAATAGACGTTGTTATATAGAATAGACGTTGTTACATAAAATAGACGTTGTTACATAGAATAGACGTTGTTACATAGAATAGACGTTGTAATATAGAATAGATGTTGTTACATGAAATAGACGTTGTTATATAGAATACACATTGTTATATAGTATAGACGTTGTTATATAGAATAGACGTTGTTACATAGAATAGTCGTCGTTATATAGAATAGACGTTGTTATATAGAATAGACGCTATTTTATAAAAACGACGTTGTTATATAAAATAGACGTTGTTATATAAAATAGACGTTGTTACATAGAATAGACGTTGTTATATAAAATACACGTTTTAACATAAAATAGATGTTGTTACATAGAATAGACGTTGTTACATAGAATAGACGTTGTTATATAAAATAGACGTTGTTATATAAAATACACGTTTTAACATAAAATAGATGTTGTTACATAGAATAGACGTTGTTACATAGAATAGACGTTGTTATATAGAATAGACGTTGTTATATAGAATAAACGTTATTATATAGAATAGATGTTGTTACATAGAATAGACGTTGTTATATAGAATAGACGTTTTAACATAGAATAGACGTTGTTACATAAAATAGACGTTTTAACATCGAATAGACGTTGTTACATAGAATAGACGTTGTTACATAGAATAGACGTTGTTACATAGAATAGACGTTTTAACATAGAATAGACGTTGTTATATAGAATAGACGTTATTATATAGAATAGACGTTGTTACATAGAATAGACGCTGTTATATAGAATAGACGTTGTTATATAGAATAGACGTTTTAACATAGAATAGACGTTGTTATATAGAATAGACGTTGTTACATAGAATAGACGTTGTTACATAAAATAGACGTTGTTACATAGAATAGACGTTGTTACATAGAATAGACGTTGTAATATAGAATAGACGTTGTAATATAGAATAGACGTTGTTACATAAAATATACGTTGTTATAGAGAATACACATTTTTATATAGAATAGACGTTGTTACATAAAATAGACTTTGTTACATAAAATAGACGTTTTAACATAAAATAGATGTTGTTACATAGAATAGACGTTGTTATATAGAATAGACGTTGTTATATAGAATAGACGTTATTATATAGAATAGACTTTGTAATATAGAATAGACGCTGTTATATAGAATAGACGTTGGTATATAGAATAGACGTTTTAACATAGAATAGACGTTGTTATATAGAATAGACGTTGTTACATAGAATAGACGTTTTAACATAGAATAGACGTTGTTACATAAAATAGACGTTGCTACATAGAATTGACGTTGTTACATAGAATAGACGTTGTTATATAGAATAGACGTTGTTATATAAAATACACGTTTTAACATAAAATAGATGTTGTTACATAGAATAGACGTTGTTACATAGAATAGACGTTGTTATATAAAATAGACGTTGTTATATAAAATACACGTTTTAACATAAAATAGATGTTGTTACATAGAATAGACGTTGTTACATAGAATAGACGTTGTTATATAGAATAGACGTTGTTATATAGAATAAACGTTATTATATAGAATAGATGTTGTTACATAGAATAGACGTTGTTATATAGAATAGACGTTTTAACATAGAATAGACGTTGTTACATAAAATAGACGTTTTAACATCGAATAGACGTTGTTACATAGAATAGACGTTGTTACATAGAATAGACGTTGTTACATAGAATAGACGTTTTAACATAGAATAGACGTTGTTATATAGAATAGACGTTATTATATAGAATAGACGTTGTTACATAGAATAGACGCTGTTATATAGAATAGACGTTGTTATATAGAATAGACGTTTTAACATAGAATAGACGTTGTTATATAGAATAGACGTTGTTACATAGAATAGACGTTGTTACATAAAATAGACGTTGTTACATAGAATAGACGTTGTTACATAGAATAGACGTTGTAATATAGAATAGACGTTGTTACATAAAATATACGTTGTTATATAGAATACACATTTTTATATAGAATAGACGTTGTTACATAAAATAGACTTTGTTACATAAAATAGACGTTTTAACATAAAATAGATGTTGTTACATAGAATAGACGTTGTTATATAGAATAGACGTTGTTATATAGAATAGACGTTATTATATAGAATAGACATTGTAATATAGAATAGACGCTGTTATATAGAATAGACGTTGGTATATAGAATAGACGTTTTAACATAGAATAGACGTTGTTATATAGAATAGACGTTGTTACATAGAATAGACGTTTTAACATAGAATAGACGTTGTTACATAAAATAGACGTTGCTACATAGAATTGACGTTGTTACATAGAATAGACGTTGTTATATAGAATAGACGTTTTAACATAGAATAGACGTTGTTATATAGAATAGACGTTGTTATATAGAATAGACGTTGTTACATAAAATAGACGTTGTTACATAGAATAGACGTTGTTATATAGAATAGACGTTGTTACATAAAATAGACGTTGTTACATAGAATAGACGTTGTTATATAGAATACACGTTGTAATATAGAATAGATGTTGTTACATGAAATAGACGTTGTTATATAGAATACACATTGTTATATAGTATAGACGTTGTTACATAGAATAGACGTTTTAACATAGAATAGACGTTGTTACATAAAATAGACGTTGCTACATAGAATTGACGTTGTTACATAGAATAGACGTTGTTATATAGAATAGACGTTGCTATATAGAATAGATGTTTTAACATAAAATAGACGTTGTTATATAAAATAGACTTTGTTACATAAAATAGACGTTTTAACATAAAATAGATGTTGTTACATAGAATAGACGTTGTTATATAGAATATACGTTATTATATAGAAAAGACGTTGTAACATAGAATAGACGCTGTTCTATAGAATAGACGCTGTTATATAGAATAGACGTTTTAACATAAAATAAACGTTGTTACATAAAATAGACGTTGCTACATAAAATAGACGTTGTTACATAAAATAGCGTTGTTACATAGAATAAACGTTGTAATATAGAATAGACGTTGTAATATAGAATAGACGTTGTTACATGAAATTGACGTTGTTATATAGAATACACATTGTTGTATAGTATAGACGTTGTTATATAGAATAGACGTTGTTACATAGAATAGTCGTCGTTATGTAGAATAGACGTTGTTATATAGAATAGACGCTGTTTTATAAAAACGACGTTGTTAGATAAAATAGACGTTATATAAAATAGACGTTGTTACATAGAATAGACGTTGCTATATAGAATAGACGTTTTAACATAAAATAGACGTTGTTATATAAAATACACGTTTTAACATGAAATAGATGTTGTTACATAGAATAGACGTTGTTACATAGAATAGACGTTGTTATATAGAATAGACGTTGTTATATAAAATAGACGTTGTTATATAAAATACACGTTTTAACATAAAATAGATGTTGTTATATAGAATAAACGTTGTTATATAGAATAAACGTTATTATATAGAATAGATGTTGTTACATAGAATAGACGTTGTTATATAGAATAGACGTTGTTATATAGAATAGACGTTTTAACATAGAATAGACGTTGTGACATAAAATAGATGTTGTTACATAGAATAGACGTTGTTATATAGAATAGACGTTGTTACATAGAATAGACGTTTTAACATAGAATAGACGTTGTTATATAAAATAGACGTTGTAACATAGAATAGACGTTGCTACATAAAATAGACGTTGTCACATAGAATAGACGTTGTTACATAGAATAGACGTTGTAATATAGAATAGACGTTGTAATATAGAATAGACGTTGTTACATGAAATAGACGTTGTTATATAGAATAGACGTTGTTACATAGAATAGTCGTCGTTATATAGAATAGACGTTGTTGTTTAGAATAGACGTCGCTACATAGAATAGACGTTGTTATATAGAATAGACGCTGTTACATAAAAACGACGTTGTTATATAAAATAGACGTTGTTATATAAAATAGACGTTGTTACATAGAATAGACGTTGCTATATAGAATAGACGTTTTAACATAAAATAGACGTTGTTATATAAAATAGACTTTGTTACATAAAATAGACGTTTTAACATAAAATAGATGTTGTTACATAGAATAGACGTTGTTATATAGAATAGACGTTGTAACATAGAATAGACGCTGTTATATAGAATAGACGCTGTTATATAGAATAGACGTTTTAACATAGAATAGACGTTGTTATATAGAATAGACGTTGTTACATAGAATAGACGTTTGAACATAGAATAGACGTTTGAACATAGAATAGACGTTGTTACATAGAATCGACGTTGTTATATAGAATCGACGTTGTTGTATAGAATAGACGGTGTTATATAGAATAGACGTTGTTATATAGAATAGACGCTGTTATATAGAATAGACGCTGTTATATAGAATAGACGTTTTAACATAGAATAGACGTTGTTATATAGAATAGACGTTGTTACATAGAATAGACGTTTGAACATAGAATAGACGTTTGAACATAGAATAGACGTTGTTACATAGAATCGACGTTGTTATATAGAATCGACGTTGTTATATAGAATAGACTTTGTAACATAGAATAGACGCTGTTATATAGAATAGACGTTGTTATATAGAATAGACGTTTTAACATAGAATAGACGTTGTTATATAGAATAGACGTTGTTACATAGAATAGACGTTTTAACATAGAATAGACGTTGTTACATAAAATAGACGTTTCTACATAGAATTGACGTTGTTACATAGAATCGACGTTGTTATATAGAATCGACGTTGTTATATAGAATAGACGGTGTTATATAGAATAGACGTTGTTATATAGAATAGACGCTGTTATATAGAATAGACGCTGTTATATAGAATAGACGTTTTAACATAGAATAGACGTTGTTATATAGAATAGACGTTGTTACATAGAATAGACGTTTGAACATAGAATAGACGTTTGAACATAGAATAGACGTTGTTACATAGAATCGACGTTGTTATATAGAATCGACGTTGTTATATAGAATAGACTTTGTAACATAGAATAGACGCTGTTATATATAATAGACGTTGTTATATAGAATAGACGTTTTAACATAGAATAGACGTTGTTATATAGAATAGACGTTGTTACATAGAATAGACGTTGTTACATAAAATAGACCTTGTTACATAGAATAGACGTTGTTAAATAGAATAGACGTTGTAATATAGAATAGACGTTGTAATTTAGAATAGACGTTGTTACATAAAATATACGTTGTTATATAGAATACACATTTTTATATAGAATAGACGTAGTTATATAGAATAGACGTTGTTGTTTTGAATAGACGTCGCTACATACAATAGACGTTGTTATATAGAATAGACGCTGTTACATAAAAATGACGTTGTTATATAAAATAGACGTTGTTACATAGAATAGACGTTGCTATATAGAATAGATGTTTTAACATAAAATAGACGTTGTTATATAAAATAGACTTTGTTACATAAAATAGACGTTTTAACATAAAATAGATGTTGTTACATAGAATAGACGTTGTTATATAGAATAGACGTTGTTATATAGAATAGACGTTGTTATATAGAATATACGTTATTATATAGAAAAGACGTTGTAACATAGAATAGACGCTGTTCTATAGAATAGACGCTGTTATATAGAATAGACGCTGTTATATAGAATAGACGTTTGAACATAGAATAGACGTTTGAACATAGAATAGACTTTGTTATATAGAATAGACGTTGTTACATAGAATAGACGTTGTTGTATAGAATAGACGTTGTTACATAGAATAGACGTTGTTACATAAAATAAACGTTGTTACATAGAATAGACGTTTTAACATAAAATAAACGTTGTTACATAAAATAGACGTTGCTACATAAAATAGACGTTGTTACATAGAATAGACGTTGTTACATAGAATAGACGTTGTAATATAGAATAGACGTTGTAATATAGAATAGACGTTGTTGCATGAAATAGACGTTGTTATATAGAATACACATTGTTATATAGTATAGACGTTGTTATATAGAATAGACGTTGTTACATAGAATAGTCGTCGTTATATAGAATAGACGTTGTTATATAGAATAGACGCTATTTTATAAAAACGACGTTGTTATATAAAATAGACGTTGTTATATAAAATAGACGTTGTTACATAGAATAGACGTTGCTATATAGAATAGACGTTTTAACATAAAATCGACGTTGTTATATAAAATAGACTTTGTTACATAAAATAGACGTTTTAACATCGAATAGACGTTGTTACATAGAATAGACGTTGTTACATAGAATAGACGTTGTTACATAGAATAGACGTTGTTACATAGAATAGACGTTTTAACATAGAATAGACGTTGTTATATAGAATAGACGTTATTATATAGAATAGACGTTGTTACATAGAATAGACGCTGTTATATAGAATAGACGTTGTTATATAGAATAGACGTTTTAACATAGAATAGACGTTGTTATATAGAATAGACGTTTTAACATAGAATAGACGTTTTAACATAGAATAGACGTTGTTACATAAAATAGACTTTGCTACATAGAATAGACGTTGTTACATAGAATAGACGTTGTTATATAGAATAGACGTTTTAACATAGAATAGACGTTGTTATATAGAATAGACGTTGTTACATAGAATAGACGTTGTTACATAAAATAGACGTTGTTACATAGAATAGACGTTGTTACATAGAAGAGACGTTGTAATTTAGAATAGACGTTGTAATATAGAATAGACGTTGTTACATAAAATATACGTTGTTATATAGAATACACATTTTTATATAGAATAGACGTTGTTACATAAAATAGACTTTGTTACATAAAATAGACGTTTTAACATAAAATAGATGTTGTTACATAGAATAGACGTTGTTATATAGAATAGACGTTGTTATATAGAATAGACGTTATTATATAGAATAGACTTTGTAATATAGAATAGACGCTGTTATATAGAATAGACGTTTTAACATAGAATAGACGTTGTTATATAGAATAGACGTTGTTACATAGAATAGACGTTTTAACATAGAATAGACGTTGTTACATAAAATAGACGTTTTAACATAGAATTGACGTTGTTACATAGAATAGACGTTGTTATATAGAATAGACGTTTTAACATAGAATAGACGTTGTTATATAGAATAGACGTTGTTACATAGAATAGACGTTGTTACATAAAATAGACGTTGTTACATAGAATAGACGTTGTTACATAGAATAGACGTTGTAATATAGAATAGACGTTGTAATTTAGAATAGATGTTGTTACATAAAATATACGTTATATAGAATACACATTTTTATATAGAATAGACGTAGTTATATAGAATAGACGTTGTTGTTTTGAATAGACGTCGCTACATACATAGAATAGTCGTCGTTATGTAGAATAGACGTTTTTATATAGAATAGACGTTGTTATATAGAATATACGTTATTATATAGAAAAGACGTTGTAACATAGAATAGACGCTGTTCTATAGAATAGACGCTGTTATATAGAATAGACGTTTGAACATAGAATAGACGTTTGAACATAGAATAGACGTTGTTATATAGAATAGACGTTGTTACATAGAATAGACGTTGTTGTATAGAATAGACGTTGTTACATAGAATAGACGTTGTTACATAAAATAAACGTTGTTACATAGAATAGACGTTTTAACATAAAATAAACGTTGTTACATAAAATAGACGTTGCTACATAAAATAGACGTTGTTACATAGAATAGACGTTGTTACATAGAATAGACGTTGTAATAAAGAATAGACGTTGTAATATAGAATAGACGTTGTTACATGAAATTGACGTTGTTATATAGAATACACATTGTTATATAGTATAGACGTTGTTATATAGAATAGACGTTGTTACATAGAATAGTCGTCGTTATGTAGAATAGACGTTTTTATATATAATAGACGCTGTTTTATAAAAACGACGTTGTTAGATAAAATAGACGTTGTTATATAAATAGACGTTGTTACATAGAATAGACGTTGCTATATAGAATAGACGTTTTAACATGAAATAGACGTTGTTATATAAAATACACGTTTTAACATGAAATAGATGTTGTTACATAGAATAGACGTTGTTACATAGAATAGACGTTGTTATATAGAATAGACGTTGTTATATAAAATAGACGTTGTTATATAAAATACACGTTTTAACATAAAATAGATGTTGTTACATAGAATAGACGTTGTTACATAGAATAGACGTTGTTATATAGAATAAACGTTGTTATATAGAATAAACGTTATTATATAGAATAGATGTTGTTACATAGAATAGACGTTGTTATATAGAATAGACGTTGTTATATAGAATAGACGTTTTAACATAGAATAGACGTTGTTACATAGAATAGACGTTTGAACATAGAATAGACGTTTGAACATAGAATAGACGTTGTTACATAGAATCGACGTTGTTATATAGAATCGACGTTGTTATATAGAATAGACTTTGTAACATAGAATAGACGCTGTTATATAGAATAGACGTTGTTATATAGAATAGACGTTTTAACATAGAATAGACGTTGTTATATAGAATAGACGTTGTTACATAGAATAGACGTTTTAACATAGAATAGACGTTGTTACATAAAATAGACGTTTCTACATAGAATTGACGTTGTTACATTGAATAGACGTTGTTATATAGAATAGACGTTTTAACATAGAATAGACGTTGTTATATAGAATAGACGTTGTTACATAGAATAGACGTTGTTACATAAAATAGACCTTGTTACATAGAATAGACGTTGTTACATAGAATAGACGTTGTAATATAGAATAGACGTTGTAATTTAGAATAGACGTTGTTACATAAAATATACGTTGTTATATAGAATACACATTTTTATATAGAATAGACGTAGTTATATAGAATAGACGTTGTTGTTTTGAATAGACGTCGCTACATACAATAGACGTTGTTATATAGAATAGACGCTGTTACATAAAAATGACGTTGTTATATAAAATAGACGTTGTTACATAGAATAGACGTTGCTATATAGAATAGATGTTTTAACATAAAATAGACGTTGTTATATAAAATAGACTTTGTTACATAAAATAGACGTTTTAACATAAAATAGATGTTGTTACATAGAATAGACGTTGTTATATAGAATAGACGTTGTTATATAGAATAGACGTTGTTATATAGAATATACGTTATTATATAGAAAAGACGTTGTAACATAGAATAGACGCTGTTCTATAGAATAGACGCTGTTATATAGAATAGACGCTGTTATATAGAATAGACGTTTGAACATAGAATAGACGTTTGAACATAGAATAGACTTTGTTATATAGAATAGACGTTGTTACATAGAATAGACGTTGTTGTATAGAATAGACGTTGTTACATAGAATAGACGTTGTTACATAAAATAAACGTTGTTACATAGAATAGACGTTTTAACATAAAATAAACGTTGTTACATAAAATAGACGTTGCTACATAAAATAGACGTTGTTACATAGAATAGACGTTGTTACATAGAATAGACGTTGTAATATAGAATAGACGTTGTAATATAGAATAGACGTTGTTGCATGAAATAGACGTTGTTATATAGAATACACATTGTTATATAGTATAGACGTTGTTATATAGAATAGACGTTGTTACATAGAATAGTCGTCGTTATATAGAATAGACGTTGTTATATAGAATAGACGCTATTTTATAAAAACGACATTGTTATATAAAATAGACGTTGTTATATAAAATAGACGTTGTTACATAGAATAGACGTTGCTATATAGAATAGACGTTTTAACATAAAATCGACGTTGTTATATAAAATAGACTTTTTTACATAAAATAGACGTTTTAACATCGAATAGACGTTGTTACATAGAATAGACGTTGTTACATAGAATAGACGTTGTTACATAGAATAGACGTTGTTACATAGAATAGACGTTTTAACATAGAATAGACGTTGTTATATAGAATAGACGTTATTATATAGAATAGACGTTGTTACATAGAATAGACGCTGTTATATAGAATAGACGTTGTTATATAGAATAGACGTTTTAACATAGAATAGACGTTGTTATATAGAATAGACGTTTTAACATAGAATAGACGTTTTAACATAGAATAGACGTTGTTACATAAAATAGACTTTGCTACATAGAATAGACGTTGTTACATAGAATAGACGTTGTTATATAGAATAGACGTTTTAACATAGAATAGACGTTGTTATATAGAATAGACGTTGTTACATAGAATAGACGTTGTTACATAAAATAGACGTTGTTACATAGAATAGACGTTGTTACATAGAAGAGACGTTGTAATATAGAATAGACGTTGTAATATAGAATAGACGTTGTTACATAAAATATACGTTGTTATATAGAATACACATTTTTATATAGAATAGACGTTGTTACATAAAATAGACTTTGTTACATAAAATAGACGTTTTAACATAAAATAGATGTTGTTACATAGAATAGACGTTGTTATATAGAATAGACGTTGTTATATAGAATAGACGTTATTATATAGAATAGACTTTGTAATATAGAATAGACGCTGTTATATAGAATAGACGTTGTTATATAGAATAGACGTTTTAACATAGAATAGACGTTGTTATATAGAATAGACGTTGTTACATAGAATAGACGTTTTAACATAGAATAGACGTTGTTACATAAAATAGACGTTGCTACATAGAATTGACGTTGTTACATAGAATAGACGTTGTTATATAGAATAGACGTTTTAACATAGAATAGACGTTGTTATATAGAATAGACGTTGTTACATAGAATAGACGTTGTTACATAAAATAGACGTTGTTACATAGAATAGACGTTGTTACATAGAATAGACGTTGTAATATAGAATAGACGTTGTAATTTAGAATAGATGTTGTTACATAAAATATACGTTATATAGAATACACATTTTTATATAGAATAGACGTAGTTATATAGAATAGACGTTGTTGTTTTGAATAGACGTCGCTACATACATAGAATAGTCGTCGTTATGTAGAATAGACGTTTTTATATAGAATAGACGTTGTTATATAGAATATACGTTATTATATAGAAAAGACGTTGTAACATAGAATAGACGCTGTTCTATAGAATAGACGCTGTTATATAGAATAGACGTTTGGACATAGAATAGACGTTTGAACATATAATAGACGTTGTTATATAGAATAGACGTTGTTACATAGAATAGACGTTGTTGTATAGAATAGACGTTGTTACATAGAATAGACGTTGTTACATAAAATAAACGTTGTTACATAGAATAGACGTTTTAACATAAAATAAACGTTGTTACATAAAATAGACGTTGCTACATAAAATAGACGTTGTTACATAGAATAGACGTTGTTACATAGAATAGACGTTGTAATAAAGAATAGACGTTTTAATATAGAATAGACGTTGTTACATGAACTTGACGTTGTTATATAGAATACACATTGTTATATAGTATAGACGTTGTTATATAGAATAGACGTTGTTACATAGAATAGTCGTCGTTATGTAGAATAGACGTTGTTACATAAAATAGATGTTGTTACATAGAATAGACGTTGTTATATAGAATAAACGTTGTTAAATAGAATAAACGTTGTTATATAGAATATACGTTGTTATATAAAATAGAAGTTGTTATATAGAATTAACGTTGTTACATAGAATAGACGTTGTTATATAGAATAGACGTTGTTATATAAGATAGACGTTGTTACATAAAATAGACGTTTTAACATAAAATAGATGTTGTTACATAGAATAGACGATGTTATATAGAATAGACATTGTTACATAAAATAGACGTTGTTATATAGAATAGACGTTGTTACATAGAATAGACGTTGTTATATAGAATCTACGTTGTTATTTAGAATAGACGTCGCTACATAGAATAGACGTTGTTATATAGAATAGACGCTGTTACATAAAAACGACGTTGTTATATAAAATAGACGTTGTTATATAAAATAGACGTTGTTATATAGAATAGACGTTGTTATATAGATTAGACGTTGTTATATAGAATAGACGTTGTTACATAGAATAGACGTATTTATATAGAATAGACGTTGTTACATAGAATAGACGTTGTTATATAGAATATACGTTGTTACATAGAATAGACGTTGTTATATAGAATAGACGTTGTTATATAAAATAGACGTTGTTACATAGAATAGACGTTGTTATATAGAATAGACGTTGTTACATGGAATAGACGTTGTTACATAGAATAGACATTGTTATATAAAATAGACGTTGTTACATAGAATAGACGTTGTTACATAAAATAGACGTAGTTACATAGAATAGACGTTGTTACATAGAATAGACGTTGTTATATAGAATAGACGTTGTTATATAGAATAGACGTTGTTACATAGAATAGACGTTGTTATATAGAATAGACGTTGTTACAAAGAATAGACGTTGTTACAAAGAATAGACGTTGTTACAAAGAATAGACGTTGTTACATAGAATAAACGTTGTTATCTAGAATAGACGTTGTTACAAAGAATACACGTTGTCACAAAGAATAGACGTTGTTACATAAAATAGACGTTGTTACATAGAATAGACGTTGTTACAAAGAATAGACGTTGTTACAAAGAATAGACGTTGTTACATAGAAGACGTTGTTAAATAGAATATACGCTGTTACATAAAATAGACGTTGTTACATAGAATAGACGTTGTTATATAGAATATAGGTTGTTACATAAAATAGACGTTGTTATATAGAATAGACGTTGTTATATAAAATATACGTTGTTACATAGAATAGACGTTGTTACATAGAATAGACGTTGTTAAATAGAATATACGTTTTTACATAAAATAGATGTTGTTATATAGAATAGACGTTGTTACATAAAATATACGTTGTTGTATAGAATATACTTTGTTACATAGAATAGACGTTGTTGTATAGAATAGACGTTGTTGTATAGAATAGACGTTGTTACATAGAATAGACATTGTTACATAGATAGACGTTGTTATATAGAATAGACGTTGTTGTATAGAATAGACGTTGTTACATAGAATAGACGTTGTTACATAAAATAAACGTTGTTACATAGATTAGACGTTGTTACATAAAATAGATGTTGTTACATAGAATAGACGTTGTTATATAGAATAAACGTTGTTAAATAGAATAAACGTTGTTATATAGAATATACGTTGTTATATAAAATAGAAGTTGTTATATAGAATTAACGTTGTTACATAGAATAGACGTTGTTATATAGAATAGACGTTGTTATATAAGATAGACGTTGTTACATAAAATAGACGTTTTAACATAAAATAGATGTTGTTACATAGAATAGACGTTGTTGTACAGAATAGACGTTGTTATATAGAATAGACGTTATTATATAAAATAGATGTTTTAACGTAGAATAGACGTTGTTACATAGAATAGACGTTGTTACATAGAATAGACGTTGTTATATAGAATAGACGTTGTTATATAGAATAGACGTTGTTACATAGAATATATGTTGTTATATAGAATAGACGTTGTCATATAGAATAGAGTTTTAACATAGAATAGACGTTGTTACATAGAATAGACGTTGTTACATAGAATAGACGTTTCAACATAGAATAGACGTTGTTACATAGAATAGACGTTGTTACATAGAATAGACGTTTTAACATAGAATAGACGTTGTTACATAGAATAGACGTTTTTATATAAGATAGATGTTGTTATATAGAATAAACGTTGTTATATAGAATAGACGTTTAATCATAAAAAAGACGTTGTTATATAAAAACGACGTTGTTACATAAAATAGACGTTTTAACATAAAATAGATGTTGTAACATAGAATAGACGTTGTTACATAAAATAGACGTTGTTACATAGAATAGACGTTGTTACAAAGAATAGACGTTGTTACAAAGAATAGACGTTGTTACATAGAAGACGTTGTTAAATAGAATATACGCTGTTACATAAAATAGACGTTGTTACATAGAATAGACGTTGTTATATAGAATATAGGTTGTTACATAAAATAGACGTTGTTATATAGAATAGACGTTGTTATATAAAATATACGTTGTTACATAGAATAGACGTTGTTACATAGAATAGACGTTGTTACATAGAATAGACGTTGTTAAATAGAATATACGTTTTTACATAAAATAGATGTTGTTATATAGAATAGACGTTGTTACATAAAATATACGTTGTTGTATAGAATATACTTTGTTACATAGAATAGACGTTGTTGTATAGAATAGACGTTGTTGTATAGAATAGACGTTGTTACATAGAATAGACATTGTTACATAGATAGACGTTGTTATATAGAATAGACGTTGTTGTATAGAATAGACGTTGTTACATAGAATAGACGTTGTTACATAAAATAAACGTTGTTACATAGAATAGACGTTGTTACATAAAATAGATGTTGTTACATAGAATAGACGTTGTTATATAGAATAAACGTTGTTAAATAGAATAAACGTTGTTATATAGAATATAAGTTGTTATATAAAATAGAAGTTGTTATATAGAATTAACGTTGTTACATAGAATAGACGTTGTTATATAGAATAGACGTTGTTATATAAGATAGACGTTGTTACATAAAATAGACGTTTTAACATAAAATAGATGTTGTTACATAGAATAGACGTTGTTGTACAGAATAGACGTTGTTATATAGAATAGACGTTATTATATAAAATAGACGTTGTTACATAAAATAGACGTTGTTATATAGAATAGACGTTGTTATATAGAATAGATGTTTTAACGTAGAATAGACGTTGTTACATAGAATAGACGTTGTTACATAGAATAGACGTTGTTATATAGAATAGACGTTGTTATATAGAATAGACGTTGTTACATAGAATATATGTTGTTATATAGAATAGACGTTGTTATATAGAATAGAGTTTTAACATAGAATAGACGTTGTTACATAGAATAGACGTTGTTACATAGAATAGACGTTTCAACATAGAATAAACGTTGTTACAGGAATAGACGTTGTTACATAGAATAGACGTTGTTGCATAGAATAGACGTTTTAACATAGAATAGACGTTGTTATATAGAATAGACGTTGTTACATAGAATAGACGTTGTTACATAAAATAGACGTTTTAACATAAAATAGATGTTGTTACATAGAAGAGACGTTGTTATATAGAATAGACGTTTTTATATAAGATAGATGTTGTTATATAGAATAAACGTTGTTATATAGAATAGACGTTTAATCATAAAAAAGACGTTGTTATATAAAAACGACGTTGTTACATAAAATAGACGTTTTAACATAAAATAGATGTTGTAACATAGAATAGACGTTGTTACATAGAATAGACGTTGTTATATAGAATATACGTTGTTACATAAAATAGACGTTGTTACATAGAATAGACGTTGTTATATAGAATATACGTTGTTACATAGAATAGACGTTGTTATATAGAATAGACGTTGTTATATAAAATAGACGTTGTTACATAGAATAGACGTTGTTACATTGAATAGACATTGTTATATAAAATAGACGTTGTTACATAGAATAGACGTTGTTACATAAATAGACGTAGTTACATAGAATAGACGTTGTTACATAGAATAGACGTTGTTATATAGAATAGACGTTGTTATATAGAATAGACGTTGTTACATAGAATAGACGTTGTTATATAGAATAGACGTTGTTACAAAGAATAGACGTTGTTACAAAGAATAGACGTTGTTACAAAGAATAGACGTTGTTACATAGAATAAACGTTGTTATCTAGAATAGACGTTGTTACAAAGAATACACGTTGTCACAAAGAATAGACGTTGTTACATAAAATAGACGTTGTTACATAGAATAGACGTTGTTACAAAGAATATACGTTGTTACAAAGAATAGACGTTGTTACATAGAAGACGTTGTTAAATAGAATATACGCTGTTACATAAAATAGACGTTGTTACATAGAATAGACGTTGTTATATAGAATATAGGTTGTTACATAAAATAGACGTTGTTATATAGAATAGACGTTGTTATATAAAATATACGTTGTTACATAGAATAGACGTTGTTACATAGAATAGACGTTGTTACATAGAATAGACGTTGTTAAATAGAATATACGTTTTTACATAAAATAGATGTTGTTATATAGAATAGACGTTGTTACATAAAATATACGTTGTTGTATAGAATATACTTTGTTACATAGAATAGACGTTGTTGTATAGAATAGACGTTGTTACATAGAATAGACATTGTTACATAGATAGACGTTGTTATATAGAATAGACGTTGTTATATAGAATAGAGTTTTAACATACAATAGACGTTGTTACATAGAATAGACTTTGTTACATAGAATAGACGTTTCAACATAGAATAGACGTTGTTACAGGGAATAGACGTTGTAACATAGAATAGACGTTGTTACATAGAATAGACGTTTTAACATAGAATAGACGTTGTTATATATAATAGACGTTGTTACATAGAATAGACGTTGTTACATAAAATAGACGTTTTAACATAAAATAGATGTTGTTACATAGAAGACACGTTGTTATATAGAATAGACGTTTTTATATAAGATAGATGTTGTTATATAGAATAAACGTTGTTATATAGAATAGACGTTTAAACATAAAAAAGACGTTGTTACATAAAATAGATGTTTTAACATAAAATAGATGTTGTAACATGGAATAGACGTTGTTACATATAATAGACGTTATAATATAGAATAGACGTTGTAATATAGAATAGATGTTGTTATATAGAATAGACATTGTTACAAAGAATAGACGTTTTTATATAGAATAGACGTTGTTATATAGAATAGACGTTGTTATATAGAATAGACGTTGTTACATAAAATAGACGTTGTTACATAAAATAGACGTTGTTATATAGGATAGACGTTGTTATATAAAAAAGACGTTGTTATATAGAATAGACGTTGTTACATAGAATAGGCGTTGTTATATAGAATAGACAATGTTACATAGAATAGACGTCGTTACATAGAATAGACGTTTTATATAGAATAGACGCATTTACATAAAAACGACGCTGTTATATAAAATAGACGTTGTTATATAAAATAGACGTTGTTACATAGAATAGACGTTGTTATATAGAATAGACGTTGTTATATAGAATAGACGTTGTTATATAGAATAGACGTTTTAACATAAAATAGACGTTTTTATATAAAATAGACGTTGTTACATAGAATAGACGTTGTTATATAGAATAGATGTTTTTATACAAAATAGACGTTGTTATATGGAATAGACGTTGTTATATAAAATAGGCGTTGTTACATAAAATAGACGTTTGAACATAAAATAGATGTTGTTACATAGAATAGACGTTGTTATATAGAATAGACGTTGTTACATAGAATAGACGTTGTTATATAAAATAAACGTTGTTATATAGAATAGACGTTGTTACATAGAATAGACGTTGTTATATAAAATAAACGTTGTTATATAGAATAGACGTTGTTACATAGAATGTATCATGGCAACGTATTCAGGAAGATTTATTATATATGTTATGTCATATTAAAGCGTTCAGAAGCATTAATATACATACATAATATCGTGTCGAAGCGTCCAGGAACATTAATATTTATACGTAATATCGTGTCGAAGCGTCCAGGAACATTTATTCTATATACGTAATGTCGTGTTAAAGTAATTAGGAAATTTCATCTATATACGTAATGTCGTGTTAAAGTGATTAGGAAATATCATCTATATACGTAATGTCGTGTTAAAATGATTAGGAAATTTCATCTATATACTTAATATCGTGTCGAAGCGTCCAGGAACATTAATATTCATACGTAATATCGTTATATAAAATAGACGTTGTTACATAAAATAGACGTTTTAACATAAAATAGATGTTGTTACATAGAATAGACGATGTTATATAGAATAGATGTTGTTACATAAAATAGACGTTGTTATATAGAATAGACGTTGTTACATAGAATAGACGTTGTTATAAAGAATATACGTTGTTATTTAGAATAGACGTCGCTACATAGAATAGACGTTGTTATATAGAATAGACGCTGTTACATAGAATAGACGTTGTTATATAAAATAGACGTTGTTATATAAAATAGACGTTGTTACATAGAATAGACGTTGCTATAGAGAATAGACGTTTAAACATAAAATAGACGTTGTTATATAAAATAGACGTTGTTACATGAAATAGACGTTTTAACATAAAATAGATGTTGTAACATAGAATAGACGTTGTTATATAGAATAGACGTTGTTATATAAAATAGACGTTGTTACATAATATACACGTTTTAACATAAAATAGATGTTGTTACATAGAATAGACGTTGTTATATAGAATAGACGTTGTTATATAGAATAGACGTTGTTATATAGAATAAACGTTATTATATAGAATAGATGTTGTTACATAGAATAGACGTTGTTATATAGAATAGACGTTGTTACATAGAATAGAGGTTGTTACATAAAATAGACGTTGTTACATAGAATAGACGTTGTTACATAGAATAGACGTTGTTACATAGAATAGACGTTGTTACATAGAATAGACGTTTTAACATAGAATAGACGTTGTTATATAGAATAGACGTTGTTACATAGAATAGACGTTTTAACATAGAATAGACGTTGTTATATAGAATAGACGTTGTTACATAGAATAGATGTTGTTATATAGAATAGACGTTGTTATATAGAATAGACGTTTAACATAAAAAAGGCGTTGTTATATAAAATGACGTTGTTACATAAAATG
The DNA here is from genome assembly GCA_947623455.1 of Mimachlamys varia. Classification (NCBI taxonomy): domain Eukaryota; kingdom Metazoa; phylum Mollusca; class Bivalvia; order Pectinida; family Pectinidae; genus Mimachlamys; species Mimachlamys varia. The sequence continues at coordinate 54,430,293 of OX392527.1, forward strand.
GACGTTTTAACATAAAATAGATGTTGTAACATAGAATAGACGTTGTTACATAGAATAGACGTTATAATATAGAATAGACGTTGTCATATAGAATGGACGTTGTTACTAAGAATAGACGTTGTTATATAGAATAGATATTGTTACAAAGAATAGACGTTGTGATATAGAATAGACGTTGTTATATAGAATAGACGTTGTTATATAGAATAGACGTTGTTACATAAAATAGACGTTGTTACATAAAATAGACGTTGTTACATAGAATAGACCTTGTTATATAGAATAGATGTTTTTATACAAAATAGACGTTGTTATATAGAATAGACGTTGTTATATAAAATAGGCGTTGTTACATAAAATAGACGTTTTAACATAAAATAGATGTTGTTACATAGAATAGACGTTGTTATATAGAATAGACGTTGTTATTTAGAATAGACGTCGTTACATAGAATAGACGTTGTTATATAGAATAGACACTGTTACATAAAAACTACGTTGTTATATAAAATAGAGGTTGTTATATAAAATAGACGTTGTTACATAGAATAGACGTTGTTATATAGAATAGACGTTGTTATATAGAATAGACGTTTTAACATAAAATAGACGTTTTTATATAAAATAGACGTTGTTACATAGAATAGACCTTGTTATATAGAATAGATGTTTTTATACAAAATAGACGTTGTTATATAGAATAGACGTTGTTATATAAAATAGGCGTTGTTACATAAAATAGACGTTTTAACATAAAATAGATGTTGTTACATAGAATAGACGTTGTTATATAGAATAGACGTTGTAACATATAATAGACTTTGTTATATAAAATAAACGTTGTTATATAGAATAGACGTTGTTACATAGAATAGACGTTGTTATATAGAATAAACGTTGTTATATAGAATAGACGTTGTTACATAGAATGTATCATGGCAACGTATTCAGGAAGATTTATTATATATGTTATGTCATATCAAAGCGTTCAGAAGCATTAATATACATACATAATATCGTGTCGAAGCGTCCAGGAACATTAATATTTATACGTAATATCGTGTCGAAGCGTCCAGGAACATTTATTCTATATACGTAATGTCGTGTTAAAGTAATTAGGAAATTTCATCTATATACGTAATGTCGTGTTAAAGTGATTAGGAAATATCATCTATATACGTAATGTCGTGTTAAAATGATTAGGAAATTTCATCTATATACTTAATATCGTGTCGAAGCGTCCAGGAACATTAATATTCATACGTAATATCGTTATATAAAATAGACGTTGTTACATAAAATAGACGTTTTAACATAAAATAGATGTTGTTACATAGAATAGACGATGTTATATAGAATAGACGTTGTTACATAAAATAGACGTTGTTATATAGAATAGACGTTGTTACATAGAATAGACGTTGTTATATAGAATCTACGTTGTTATTTAGAATAGACGTCGCTACATAGAATAGACGTTGTTATATAGAATAGACGCTGTTACATAAAAACGACGTTGTTATATAAAATAGACGTTGTTATATAAAATAGACGTTGTTATATAGAATAGACGTTGTTATATAGATTAGACGTTGTTATATAGAATAGAAGTTGTTACATAGAATAGACGTATTTATATAGAATAGACGTTGTTACATAGAATAGACGTTGTTATATAGAATATACGTTGTTACATAGAATAGACGTTGTTATATAGAATAGACGTTGTTATATAAAATAGACGTTGTTACATAGAATAGACGTTGTTATATAGAATAGACGTTGTTACATGGAATAGACGTTGTTACATAGAATAGACATTGTTATATAAAATAGACGTTGTTACATAGAATAGACGTTGTTACATAAAATAGACGTAGTTACATAGAATAGACGTTGTTACATAGAATAGACGTTGTTATAGGGAATAGATGTTGTTACATAGAATAGACGTTGTTATATAGAATAGACGTTGTTACAAAGAATAGACGTTGTTACAAAGAATAGACGTTGTTACAAAGAATAGACGTTGTTACATAGAATAAACGTTGTTACAAAGAATAGACGTTGTTACATAGAATAAACGTTGTTATCTAGAATAGACGTTGTTACAAAGAATACACGTTGTCACAAAGAATAGACGTTGTTACATAAAATAGACGTTGTTACATAGAATAGACGTTGTTACAAAGAATAGACGTTGTTACAAAGAATAGACGTTGTTACATAGAAGACGTTGTTAAATAGAATATACGCTGTTACATAAAATAGACGTTGTTACATAGAATAGACGTTGTCATATAGAATATAGGTTGTTACATAAAATAGACGTTGTTATATAGAATAGACGTTGTTATATAAAATATACGTTGTTACATAGAATAGACGTTGTTACATAGAATAGACGTTGTTACATAGAATAGACGTTGTTAAATAGAATATACGTTTTTACATAAAATAGATGTTGTTATATAGAATAGACGTTGTTACATAAAATATACGTTGTTGTATAGAATATACTTTGTTACATAGAATAGACGTTGTTGTATAGAATAGACGTTGTTGTATAGAATAGACTTTGTTACATAGAATAGACATTGTTACATAGATAGACGTTGTTATATAGAATAGACGTTGTTGTATAGAATAGACGTTGTTACATAGAATAGACGTTGTTACATAAAATAAACGTTGTTACATAGAATAGACGTTGTTACATAAAATAGATGTTGTTACATAGAATAGACGTTGTTATATAGAATAAACGTTGTTAAATAGAATAAACGTTGTTATATAGAATATACGTTGTTATATAAAATAGAAGTTGTTATATAGAATTAACGTTGTTACATAGAATAGACGTTGTTATATAGAATAGACGTTGTTATATAAGATAGACGTTGTTACATAAAATAGACGTTTTAACATAAAATAGATGTTGTTACATAGAATAGACGTTGTTGTACAGAATAGACGTTGTTATATAGAATAGACGTTATTATATAAAATAGACGTTGTTACATAAAATAGACGTTGTTATATAGAATAGACGTTGTTATATAGAATAGATGTTTTAACGTAGAATAGACGTTGTTACATAGAATAGACGTTGTTATATAGAATAGACGATGTTATATAGAATAGACGTTGTTACATAGAATATATGTTGTTATATAGAATAGACGTTGTTATTTAGAATAGAGTTTTAACATAGAATAGACGTTGTTACATAGAATAGACGTTGTTACATAGAATAGACGTTTCAACATAGAATAGACGTTGTTACAGGTAATAGACGTTGTTACATAGAATAGACGTTGTTACATAGAATAGACGTTTTAACATAGAATAGACGTTGTTATATAGAATAGACGTTGTTACATAGAATAGACGTTGTTGTATAGAATAGACGTTGTTACATAGAATAGACATTGTTACATAGATAGACGTTGTTATATAGAATAGACGTTGTTGTATAGAATAGACGTTGTTACATAGAATAGACGTTGTTACATAAAATAAACGTTGTTACATAGAATAGACGTTGTTACATAAAATAGATGTTGTTACATAGAATAGACGTTGTTATATAGAATAAACGTTGTTAAATAGAATAAACGTTGTTATATAGAATATACGTTGTTATATAAAATAGAAGTTGTTATATAGAATAGACGTTGTTACATAGAATAGACGTTGTTATATAGAATAGACGTTGTTATATAAGATAGACGTTGTTACATAAAATAGACGTTTTAACATAAAATAGATGTTGTTACATAGAATAGACGTTGTTGTACAGAATAGACGTTGTTATATAGAATAGACGTTATTATATAAAATAGACGTTGTTACATAAAATAGACGTTGTTATATAGAATAGACGTTGTTATATAGAATAGATGTTTTAACGTAGAATAGACGTTGTTACATAGAATAGACGTTGTTATATAGAATAGACGTTGTTATATAGAATAGACGTTGTTACATAGAATATATGTTGTTATATAGAATAGACGTTGTTATATAGAATAGAGTTTTAACATAGAATAGACGTTGTTACATAGAATAGACGTTGTTACATAGAATAGACGTTTCAACATAGAATAGACGTTGTTACAGGGAATAGACGTTGTTACATAGAATAGACGTTGTTACATAGAATAGACGTTTTAACATAGAATAGACGTTGTTATATAGAATAGACGTTGTTACATAGAATAGACGTTGTTACATAAAATAGACGTTTTAACATAAAATAGATGTTGTTACATAGAAGAGACGTTGTTATATAGAATAGACGTTTTTATATAAGATAGATGTTGTTATATAGAATAAACGTTGTTATATAGAATAGACGTTTAATCATAAAAAAGACGTTGTTATATAAAAACGACGTTGTTACATAAAATAGACGTTTTAACATAAAATAGATGTTGTAACATAGAATAGACGTTGTTACATAGAATAGATGTTGTTATATAGAATATACGTTGTTACATAAAATAGACGTTGTTACATAGAATAGACGTTGTTATATAGAATATACGTTGTTACATAGAATAGACGTTGTTATATAGAATAGACGTTGTTATATAAAATAGACGTTGTTACATAGAATAGACGTTGTTATATAGAATAGACGTTGTTACATGGAATAGACGATGTTACATAGAATAGACATTGTTATATAAAATAGACGTTGTTACATAGAATAGACGTTGTTACATAAAATAGACGTAGTTACATAGAATAGACGTTGTTACATAGAATAGACGTTGTTATATAGAATAGACGTTGTTATATAGAATAGACGTTGTTACATAGAATAGACGTTGTTATATAGAATAGACGTTGATACAAAGAATAGACGTTGTTACAAAGAATAAACGTTGTTACAAAGAATAGACGTTGTTACATAGAATAAACGTTGTTATCTACAATAGACGTTGTTACAAAGAATACACGTTGTCACAAAGAATAGACGTTGTTACATAAAATAGACGTTGTTACATAGAATAGACGTTGTTACAAAGAATAGACGTTGTTACAAAGAATAGACGTTGTTACATAGAAGACGTTGTTAAATAGAATATACGCTGTTACATAAAATAGACGTTGTTACATAGAATAGACGTTGTTATATAGAATATAGGTTGTTACATAAAATAGACGTTGTTATATAGAATAGACGTTGTTATATAAAATATACGTTGTTACATAGAATAGACGTTGTTACATAGAATAGACGTTGTTACATAGAATAGACGTTGTTAAATAGAATATACGTTTTTACATAAAATAGATGTTGTTATATAGAATAGACGTTATTACATAAAATATACGTTGTTGTATAGAATATACTTTGTTACATAGAATAGACGTTGTTGTATACAATAGACGTTGTTGTATAGAATAGACGTTGTTACATAGAATAGACATTGTTACATAGATAGACGTTGTTATATAGAATAGACGTTGTTATATAGAATAGAGTTTTAACATAGAATAGACGTTGTTACATAGAATAGACGTTGTTACATAGAATAGACGTTTCAACATGGAATAGACGTTGTTACAGGGAATAGACGTTGTTACATAGAATAGACGTTGTTACATAGAATAGACGTTTTAACATAGAATAGACGTTGTTATATAGAATAGACGTTGTTACATAGAATAGACGTTGTTACATAAAATAGACGTTTTAACATAAGATAGATGTTGTTACATAGAAGAGACGTTGTTATATAGAATAGACGTTTTTATATAAGATAGATGTTGTTATATAGAATAAACGTTGTTATATAGAATAGACGTTTAATCATAAAAAGACGTTGTTATATAAAAACGACGTTGTTACATAAAATAGACGTTTTAACATAAAATAGATGTTGTAACATAGAATAGACGTTGTTACATAGAATAGACGTTGTTATATAGAATATACGTTGTTACATAAAATAGACGTTGTTACATAGAATAGACGTTGTTATATAGAATATACGTTGTTACATAGAATAGACGTTGTTATATAGAATAGACGTTGTTATATAAAATAGACGTTGTTACATAGAATAGACGTTGTTATATAGAATAGACGTTGTTACATGGAATAGACGTTGTTACATAGAATAGATATTGTTATATCAAATAGACGTTGTTACATAGAATAGACGTTGTTACATAAAATAGACGTAGTTACATAGAATAGACGTTGTTATATAGAATAGACGTTGTTATATAGAATAGACGTTGTTACATAGAATAGACGTTGTTATATAGAATAGACGTTGTTACAAAGAATAGACGTTGTTACAAAGAATAGACGTTGTTACAAAGAATAGACGTTGTTACATAGAATAAACGTTGTTATCTAGAATAGACGTTGTTACAAAGAATACACGTTGTCACAAAGAATAGACGTTGTTACATAAAATAGACGTTGTTACATAGAATAGACGTTGTTACAAAGAATAGACGTTGTTACATAGAAGACTTTGTTAAATAGAATATACGCTGTTATATAAAATAGACGTTGTTACATAGAATAGACGTTGTTATATAGAATATAGGTTGTTACATAAAATAGACGTTGTTATATAGAATAGACGTTGTTATATAAAATATACGTTGTTACATAGAATAGACGTTGTTACATAGAATAGACGTTGTTACATAGAATAGACGTTGTTAAATAGAATATACGTTTTTACATAAAATAGATGTTTTTATATAGAATAGACGTTGTTACATAAAATATACGTTGTTGTATAGAATATACTTTGTTACATAGAATAGACGTTGTTGTATAGAATAGACGTTGTTGTATAGAATAGACGTTGTTACATAGAATAGACATTGTTACATAGATAGACGTTGTTATATAGAATAGACGTTGTTGTATAGAATAGACGTTGTTACATAGAATAGACGTTGTTACATAAAATAAACGTTGTTACATAGAATAGACGTTGTTACATAAAATAGATGTTGTTACATAGAATAGACGTTGTTATATAGAATAAACGTTGTTAAATAGAATAAACGTTGTTATATAGAATATACGTTGTTATATAAAATAGAAGTTGTTATATAGAATTAACGTTGTTACATAGAATAGACGTTGTTATATAGAATAGACGTTGTTATATAAGATAGACGTTGTTACATAAAATAGACGTTTTAACATAAAATAGATGTTGTTACATAGAATAGACGTTGTTGTACAGAATAGACGTTGTTATATAGAATAGACGTTATTATATAAAATAGACGTTGTTACATAAAATAGACGTTGTTATATAGAATAGACGTTGTTATATAGAATAGATGTTTTAACGTAGAATAGACGTTGTTACATAGAATAGACGTTGTTACATAGAATAGACGTTGTTATATAGAATAGACGTTGTTATATAGAATAGACGTTGTTACATAGAATATATGTTGTTATATAGAATAGACGTTGTTATATAGAATAGAGTTTTAACATACAATAGACGTTGTTACATAGAATAGACGTTGTTACATAGAATAGACGTTTCAACATAGAATAGACGTTGTTACAGGGAATAGACGTTGTTACATAGAATAGACGTTGTTACATAGAATAGACGTTTTAACATAGAATAGACGTTGTTATATAGAATAGACGTTGTTACATAGAATAGACGTTGTTACATAAAATAGACGTTTTAACATAAAATAGATGTTGTTACATAGAAGAGACGTTGTTATATAGAATAGACGTTTTTATATAAGATAGATGTTGTTATATAGAATAAACGTTGTTATATAGAATAGACGTTTAATCATAAAAAAGACGTTGTTATATAAAAACGACGTTGTTACATAAAATAGACGTTTTAACATAAAATAGATGTTGTAACATAGAATAGACGTTGTTACATAGAATAGACGTTGTTATATAGAATAGACGTTGTTATATAGAATAGACGTTGTTATATAGAATAGACGTTGTTATATAGAATAGACGTTGTTACATAGAATAGATGTTGTTATATAGAATAGACGTTGTTATTTAGAATAGACGTCGTTACATAGAATAGACGTTGTTATATAGAATAGACGTTGTTATATAGAATAGACGTTGTTATATAGAATAGACGTTGTTACATAGAATAGACGTTGTTATATAGAATAGACGTTGTTACAAAGAATAGACGTTGTTACAAAGAATAGACGTTGTTACAAAGAATAGACGTTGTTACATAGAATAAACGTTGTTATATAGAATAGACGTTTTTATATAGAATAGACGTTGTTATATAGAATAAACGTTGTTATATAGAATATACGTTGTTATATAAAATAGAAGTTGTTATATAGAATAAACGTTGTTACATAGAATAGACGTTGTTATATAGAATAGACGTTGTTATATAAAATAGACTTTGTCACATAAAATAGACGTTTTAACATAAAATAGATGTTGTTACATAGAATAGACGTTGTTATATAGAATAGACGTTGTTATATAGAATAAACGTTGTTATATAGAATATACGTTGTTATATAAAATAGAAGTTGTTATATAGAATAAACGTTGTTACATAGAATAGACGTTGTTATATAGAATAGACGTTGTTATATAAAATAGACTTTGTCACATAAAATAGACGTTTTAACATAAAATAGATGTTGTTACATAGAATAGACGTTGTTATATAGAATAGACGTTGTTACATAGAATAGACGTTGTTATATAGAATAGACGTTGTTATATAGAATAGACGTTGTTACATAAAATAGATGTTGTTACATAGAATAGACGTTGTTGTACAGAATAGACGTTAATCATAAAAAAGACGTTGTTATATAAAAACGACGTTGTTACATAAAATAGACATTTTAACATAAAATAGATGTTGTAACATAGAATAGACGTTGTTACATAGAATAGACGTTGTTATATAGAATATACGTTGTTACATAAAATAGACGTTGTTATATAGAATAGACGTTGTTATATAGAATAGACGTTGTTATATAGAATAGACGTTGTTATATAGAATAGACGTTGTTACATAGAATAGATGTTGTTATATAGAATAGACGTTGTTATTTAGAATAGACGTCGTTACATAGAATAGACGTTGTTATATAGAATAGACGTTGTTATATAGAATAGACGTTGTTATATAGAATAGACGTTGTTACATAGAATAGACGTTGTTATATAGAATAGACGTTGTTACAAAGAATAGACGTTGTTACAAAGAATAGACGTTGTTACAAAGAATAGACGTTGTTACATAGAATAAACGTTGTTATATAGAATAGACGTTTTTATATAGAATAGACGTTGTTATATAGAATAAACGTTGTTATATAGAATATACGTTGTTATATAAAATAGAAGTTGTTATATAGAATAAACGTTGTTACATAGAATAGACGTTGTTATATAGAATAGACGTTGTTATATAAAATAGACTTTATCACATAAAATAGACGTTTTAACATAAAATAGATGTTGTTACATAGAATAGACGTTGTTATATAGAATAGACGTTGTTACATAGAATAAACGTTTTAACATAGAATAGACGTTGTGACATAGAATAGACGTTTTAACATAGAATAGACGTTGTTAGATAGAATAGACGTTGTTATATAGAATAGACGTTTTAACATAGAATAGACGTTGTTATATAGAATAGACGTTGTTACATAGAATAGACATTGTTACATAAAATAGACGTTTTTACATAGAATAGACGTTGTAATATAGAATAGACGTTGTTACATAAAATAGATGTTGTTACATAGAATAGACGTTGTTATATAGAATAGACGTTGTTATATAGAATAGACGTTGTTATATAGAATAGATGTTTCTACATAGAATAGACGTTGGTATATAGAATAGACGTTGTTATATAGAATAGACGTTTTAACATAGAGTAGACGTTGTTACATAGAATAGACGTTGTCACATAGAATAGACGTTTCAACATAGAATAGACGTTGTTACATAGAATAGACGTTTTAACATAGAATAGACGTTGTTATATAGAATAGACGTTGTTACATAGAATAGACGTTGTTACATAAAATAGACGTTTTAACATAAAACAGATGTTGTTACATAGAATAGACGTTGTTATATAGAATAGACGTTTTCATATAAGATAGATGTTGTTATATAGAATAGACGTTGTTATATAGAATAGACGTTTAAACATAAAAAAGAATTTGTTATATAAAATAGACGTTGTTACATAAAATAGACGTTTTAACATAAAATAGATGTTGTAACATAGAATAGACGTTGTTACATAGAATAGACGTTATAATATAGAATAGACGTTATAATATAGAATAGACGTTGTTACATAGAATAGACGTTGTTATATAGAATAGACATTGTTACAAAGAATAGACGTTGTTATATAGAATAGACGTTGTTATATAGATTAGACGTTGTTATATAGAATAGACGTTGTTATATAGAATAGACGTTGTTACATAGAATAGACGTTGTTACATAAAATAGACGTTGTTATATAGAATATACGTTGTTACATAAAATAGACGTTGTTATATAGAATAGACGTTGTTACATAGAATAGACGTTGTTGCATAAAATAGACGTTGTTATATAGAATAGACGTTGTTATATAGAACAGACGTTGTTATATAGAATAGACGTTGATACATAGAACAGACTTTGTAATATAGAATAGACGTTGTTATATAGAATAGACGTTGTTATATAGAATAGACGTTGTTACATAGAATAAACGTTGTTATATAGAATATACGTTGTTATATAAAATAGACGTTGTTACATAGAATAAACGTTGTTGTATAAAATAGACGTTGTAACATAGAATTGACGTTGTTACATAGAATAAACGTTGTTATATAGAATATACGTTGTGGAGTTAAAATCCTGTTAAACATACAGTGTTTTAACCCCTTGCAACTAATAAAGGCCCCATATTTATTTGATTTAGATAATAGTATTGGAACCTTGCCAAAATGGGAGGTCGCATTATGAATGCCTGTGTTAAAACACGCTAAATATATACATGTTTTATGCTTGATAGCATCACAGAAATCCTAATACGCAGGTATTGCATTTTTCCTGGTGGTGGTTTTTAACTCCAAGTTTGTAAAGTGAGCACAACAGAGGAAAATGTCTAAATATAGATTGTATAGGAACAGTACATTAGGCACACACAGTTCAGTAATTGTCTTCTACCCATGTATTTGTACTTTAGTAGAACATGTTTCGTGGATCATATATTTAAAACATACTTATAAGATTGATGAGTCTACCCATGTATTTGTACTTTAGTAGAACATGATTCGTGGATCTGATATTAAAAAATTGATGCGATTGATATCTCACGTAAAAAAAGAAACACTTAATATGGTGGTTTAGTACGCGATTACTTCGAAAATTTAAAGGTCCAATACAGTATTCGTAGCTTCAGAGATTTTTTCGTGATTCTGAAATAAAAAATTCATTCGATAACCATGCAAAAATAAGGCTAAAACGAAGTAAGCCTGAGAGGTAACTACCAAGAAACTCTTGACAGAAAATTTCAAAGAATTAGAAATAATTAAGAATATTGAATATTGCTGATATCAGTTAATCTTAACTAAATATATGAAAATAAGTTTTATTTTTGCCGAAAGTAACGTATTTTGGGACTAAACACGAACAGTCATCTTAATATACAAAAATACATTAGTTTTTCTTGCGAACGGATTTTTATACATTTCAAAATCATTTCTTAAGTTAAGATCGACAAAATATCCTTTAAAAAAATTGGAAGCAGCATGTTAGCATTTGTTCTTGGTGTGAATACCGACCATAAAGTGATGTACATCTGCATACATAAACTAGTACCTAGTAATGACAAATGGTGGATACAAACACTTAATGTGTTATAATAGATATTGAGAGTGAATATATACACTTGTCAACAGTTTGTTTTAATCAGATTGTTGCTGTAAAAAAAGTTACTAATATACGCGTTATTATTGTATAAAGCAAAACGGAAGCAAAAACACTTATTTCACTTGGCAATGTGGTCATTTCTTTATTTTGTATCTTTGAGCGTTGTGGAGATGGGTGTTTTTTAGTATGCTCATTAATAAGCTTATTTGTTGTGAGGCCACACCACCACTCAGCTCGAGTTTCCCCTGGCCCTGGGACCAGACGTAGGTATTTTGACAGACAGAGGCCACACCACCACTCAGCTCGAGTTTTCCCTGGCCCTGGGACCAGACGTAGGTATTTTAACAGAGAGAGGCCACACCGCCACTCAGCTCGAGTTTCCCCTGGCCAATGGACCAGACGTAGGTATTTTAATAGAGAGAGGCCACACCGCCACTCAGCTCGAGTTTCCCCTGGCCCTGGGACCAGACGTAGGTATTTTGACAGAGAGAGGCCACACCGCCACTCAGCTCGAGTTTTCCCTGGCCCTGGGACCAGACGTAGGTATTTTAACAGAGAGAGGCCACACCGCCACTCAGCTCGAGTTTCCCCTGGCCTTGGGACCAGACGTAGGTATTTTAACAGAGAGAGGCCACACCGCCACTCAGCTCGAGTTTCCCCTGGCCCTGGGACCAGACGTAGGTATTTTGACAGACAGAGGCCACACCGCCACTCAGCTCGAGTTTCCCCTGGCCCTGGGACCAGACGTAGGTATTTTGACTGATAGAGGCCACACCAGACATGGTGTCAGAGTCCGAGGAAACTTGGGGCTACTAGCCACCTACTGAAATGGTACTTATTTATATCCGACTTCAGGTATGAAATATATTTAGAATAAATATACCTTTACAATACTAGCAGTTTGATTCATATTAACAGATGTTCACTTCGGTTTATAACTTGCATAACTTATAGCTATATAATTGAAAAGCTGATAAAATGCATTCATGCATACAATTTCATTTTTTAATCAGTAAATGAAAACGTTCCATGTGAAACAGAAAAAATACAGTTTAACCTATACATGCCAAGTGGAAACGATTTTTCATCTGAAGGCGCGTTTAATTATTTATACTGGCAGTAGTGATGTAGTGATTCAGCAGATTTACATCGCCCCGGTACACATAAAACATTGGACGTGACCGACACACATGGAAGTATTACGTCACAGTATAATGACATGCTTTATCTACGTTTACCTGTGTAGAAACAGTATAATGACATGCTTTATCTACGTTTACCTGTGTAGAAACATGTATATCAAATACTAGAAATACAAAATGAGGCACTACAGGTTTATATCGACTTGACAGATCTTTTGAACGTGTCAACGTGTTTAGAAACATTTATTACAAATATACGTCATATCATGGCAACGTGTTCAGGAAGATTTATTATATATGTTATATCATATCAAAGCGTTCAGAAGCATTAATATACATACGTAATATCGTGTCGAAGCGTCCAGGAACATTAATATTCATACGTAATAACGTGTCGAAGCGTCCAGGAACATTTATTCTATATACGTAATGTCGTGTTATAGTAATTAGGAAATTTCATCTATATACGTAATGTCGTGTTAAAGTGATTAGGACATTTCATCTATATACGTAATGTCGTGTTAAAATGATTAGGAAATTTCATCTATATACTTAATATCGTGTCGAAGCGTCCAGGAACATTAATATTCATACGTAATATCGTTATATAAAATAGACGTTTTAACATAAAATAATGTCGTGCCAAAGTGTTAAGAACGTTTCATCTATATACGTAATGCCGTGTCAAAGTAATTAGGAACGTTTCATCTATATACGTAATGTCGTGTCAAAGTAATTAGGAACGTTTCATCTATATACGTAATGCCGTGTCAAAGTAATTAGGAAATTTCATCTATATACGTAATGTCGTGTTAAAGTAATTAGGAACGTTTCATCTATATACGTAATGTCGTGTCAAAGTAATTAGGAACGTTTCATCTATATACGTAATGTCGTGTCAAAGTCATTAGGAACGTTTCATCTATATACGTAATGTCGTGTCAAAGTAATTAGGAACGTTTCATCTATATACGTAATGTCGTGTCAAAGTAATTAGGAACGTTTCATCTATATACGTAATGTCGTGTCAAAGTAATTAGGAACGTTTCATCTATATACGTAATGTCGTGTCAAAGTAATTAGGAACGTTTCATCTATATACGTAATGTCGTGTCAAAGTGTTAAGAACGTTTCATCTAAATACGTAATATCGTGTCAAAGTAATTAGGAACGTTTCATTATATACGTAATGTCGTGTCAAAGTAATTAGGAACGTTTCATCTATATACGTAATGTCGTGTTAAAGTAATTAGGAACGTTTCATCTTTATACGTAATATCGTGTCAAAGTAATTAGGAACGTTTCATCTATATACGTAATGTCGTGTCAAAGTAATTAGGAACGTTTCATCTATATACGTAATGTCGTGTCAAAGTAATTAGGAACGTTTCATCTATATACGTAATGTCGTGTCAAAGTGTTAAGAACGTTTCATCTAAATACGTAATATCGTGTCAAAGTAATTAGGAACGTTTCATTATATACGTAATGTCGTGTCAAAGTAATTAGGAACGTTTCATCTATATACGTAATGTCGTGTTAAAGTAATTAGGAACGTTTCATCTTTATACGTAATATCGTGTCAAAGTAATTAGGAACGTTTCATCTATATACGTAATGTCGTGTCAAAGTGTTAAGAACGTTTCATCTAAATACGTAATATCGTGTCAAAGTAATTAGGAACGTTTCATCTATATACTAAATGTAGTGCCGAAGTAATTAGGAAAGCTTCATGTTTATACGTAATGTCGGGTCAAAGTAATTAGGAACGTTTCATCTATATACGTAATGTCGTCTCAAAGCGTTCAGGAACATTTATTATATGATATTATACCGTGTCAAAGCGTTCAGGAACATCTATCATATAATCGTTATACCGTGGCAAAGCGTTCAGGAACATTTATCATAAAATCATTATACCGTGTCAAACATATGCATACGAAATATCGTGTCAAAGAGTTTGTAAACATTTCATTTATATACATAATATTGTGTCAGCGTGTTAAAGGATTATGTCAACGATTTTGAAAATCTTGTCAAAAGTGATGAAACTTGCAGCACATTTCAATAAATACTGATTAGCCCATCAACGAGCATTCGATTGTGTCCCGGGATCTAGATATTGACAGTCAAAATTGACCGCTCCCGACGGGCGAGAATTTTAATGAGCTGACCGGTCACGTGGTACTTGTGACGTCATTGAAGCACAACTGACTGACTCAGGTAAACTGATCAGTGGTACATTGACGAAGAAATTTTAATAGAAAAACGCCTATTGAATTCGACATGCATGATTACATATATAGTGTCCGGTAATATACTCCGTGTTTGATTTTGATTGATCTTGGTGATTTTAAAATCATGTGATTTGCTAATGCAAACTGTTTACGCTGTACAATCAAAATTTTTCGGTAGTACTTCAGAAGTTTTATCTTTTATGACGTCAGTAGATTTGTGGCCACGGCGAGTTTATGTTAAGTGTCCGGCCAAAGTTGCTTGAGTTTCTGTCAGTAAATAATAAATATATATGTGTGAAATGAGCCCTCCCATTACAGTAATGTAATGCAGGGACGTATATGTGAGACACATATACGTCCCTGTGTAATGGAAGTATACCAACGTTATTTCTCAACTTTTTATAAACAATGCACATAACTTATTGGTTGCGAGTCTGTCGTGCAATTCTCAAACGAAACACCGACATTTCCGATGAATTTAGATATTAATCCACCACTACATGCTAGTTTCGTTTTATCTAACGATAATTTCTCCGTCGCATAGACGGGTTTTTTATGACTAGCGTACCTGCAACATTTTAAGCAAGCCGTCAATTTTACAAAAATGATAAAACTTCAAAATTTAGAAATTTCAGAACATCTTATATATGTGATACAAACATAGTTTAACCTAATTACTGGTGTCAGGTTTTGCCAAGGTTACTAGCCTAATGTTAAATACTGATAAAATATAGTTAGATTCTGTTGAAAACTCATTTAATCCTTTAAAAAAAAGTTTTTCTTCCAACGCTGGGGACGGCTAGGGACTGCCACAACTCAAAGGTACATGTAGGTACCACAAATGCCATTTGGCTGGTATATGTATGACAGGTAAGGCTACAGGTAATTTACATAGCTGTAAAATCAGATTGTGTAAATTGTATCACTGTCTCTAAACTGGGAGTTGCTGAGACGTCACGGCCTAGATTCGAATTGAATGCAGTTTATGCAAAAATCGGAATCAGATAACTTTTATTTTTCTGACAAGATCATTGATGACGATTGATAATTTTACCCACATAACATGTATTGGTTGCTGTCATTCCCTGCATCAAGAAATTAGATAAAAAGTCAATGCTTACACTCACAGATAATACATAGATATGTAATGGGCGTGTCAGAATAGGTACAGGTATCGGATACGTTGTGCCTCAATGACGACACACATCACGTGACCTATAATCCCGGTCAAAATATGCATATATACTATAAGCTGATATAAATGGGGCGTCACCTAGCCTGTCTATTTTCCCCAACACCGAGGGAGACGGGGTATCCGTCACTAAACGTATTGTTGCATCAAATGAGATTGAAATATGAAATTATGAAAAATCGTGGCCAAAATCCTTTAAGGGACATTTACTCTTTAAAATCTAATCCAATTAATTCATTGCTCTTTATACTTACAATTAAAAAGACTATTGCCGTGTATTTCATAGCTAGGAAACAGGATATTAGTGTAATAATTGCTTAAATCGACCAAAAATGAAGAGATTTGCGTGGTCATACTGTTAACTTAGATAAAACTGTACACATTATACGGGATTGAAATTTCGAGTTTCTCGTCTGCTGTTCGGCCGTGTGCTAGGATTTTACCCATTGTTTTCCCATTCTTAACTATTTTACATCTTGTCTCTTTTCTTATGCAAATCTCGTGCAAGTAGCTAGTGTACTATGTTGTTCGTAGCAAAGAATTTAGTTAGGGGAGGCCCGAATACAGATGTAATAAAGTATTTGATAATGAAAATATTTTAATTTCCTCATACCGATAGCCTGTATAAAAAATGAGAAAACACCATGATACTCTATGCCAGCTATATATACAACCACAAGCCCTTTAAATTTCAGTGTTATATGTACCCCACTGGCTGGCCTCGTTTATGGTCTTACAACGTACCTTGCCGATTAGGTCATGCGATCCGCCACGTGACCATATCCGCACACCACTACCATCATAAAAAACATGACTGAAACACGTGTGTGTTTATGTATGTGTTTTATTTTGGATGTAAGTAAACAAGAAATGATTGCTTATTGGTGAAATCAACAAGTTTTCATTTAAAACTAACTGTCATTGGCTATAGTATCTCTTAGGAGAACTTCGGCCTCGTCTCTTTCGTGTACTGGTATGTATAGTATACCGTCCGCCATGTGCTCGAATCACGCGCCTGCGCAAGATGAGACAGGGACGTGTTTAAGAAAGATACTATATGAATAACAACGGGTCGAATAATTATTTGATGATACTTTAAAGTAATTTTTAACAGCGTTTCCTGAAACTTTTAATTTGTGTAATTTAGTGAAAGTATAAGTTTTATAACATATTTTCAGGTTGCGTTTAATAAAATCAGTAATATTTATCCATATAGTCGTTTGAAGGCAAATCATAATGTTCTAGCTGGTTAGGTCCATGCTTCTCCAACCTATACTTTTTACATGTCGCAATTGATTTGATATTCTAGGGCTTGTTCTAAATATATCTTGATTTTCGTGATCAATGTCGACTACTGACTAACAAACTAACAACACAAGGATTCAAGAGATGCAGATTGATCAAAACTATGGGCAAGTTTTATGGCCGCCGTCTTTGTCTCATTGAGAAATATTCTGTATCTTTAAGTGATATGAAGATAGTAGTTTTGAGAATGCTCATTAGTGTGTTTACTTGTTGTGATTGACAATAATGACTCGGTTCTCAGTTTGATGTTTAGTTGGATGTGACAAAGATTTACATGGCGGGTGTCGTCGATGAAGCAGATGTTGCCCCTAGTTTACTTTTGAGTTCGGATCATGGTTTTGTTAACGCTTCGGTAATCTCTAAAACTTTTGACATTTGTTTACATAGCCTTTGGGTTTTATGTTTTTCTTTTTCTGTGGACAGATTCCTATTCAGGTTCATGGTCACATATTTTAAATCTTTTGAAAATGTTCTTAAATTGTAGTCCAGACATGTCAGTGGTGTTTCTAATTTTGTTTCAACATCCTGTTTATAAACAATTTATTACAAGGGGCGTAGCTGCCATGTAAGCAAATAAGCCCGTGCTTGCACATCATTTTCCCAAAGTATGTGTATTAAAGTCGGGAAAATTCATAATTCGACTTATATTCTTAAAACTCCACTGACATTATTACTCTTTCTAATCGACTCGTCAGATTAACAGACCAGATTGCAGGAAGTGTTTTATTCGTATAAGCATATGTCATATCTGGTTTTATAACTGACCCGTTCAGGTATGTCATACGACCGATGGTACGTCTTTATGACGTCATATGATTGTTTCTGAAGTGATGTTTGCCTTTCTTATCAAGACAGTTGAGAGTTTTGGTGGATTCTCATGAATAAAAGTTATGTAACTAATAGAACCTAACACTCCTGTCAGTGTTATATGGTATTATGGAATTGATCAAATTCGTTAAATAATTTAGTATGTCACTCGCCAACAGGCTCATTAACTCATTTAATAAATCCCATGTTATATTGACAATCATGTGAGATCCTCTTAGACTATTTAATTCATGTATATTAGAATAATAAAAATGGCCAATTTTGAATATTGACTTTTCGGTCAGTTCGAACAAAATGACAGCTAAAATAATTGATGGTGAGCCTGTTCGAATTATACGAAATTATGCCAGAGAAAATAAGCAACTACAGCTTTACCTGAGTGGAAAGCGGCAAAATTGCAATACACATAATACTTATTGACAGATAGCGGCGCGTATGTAACACAGATGGTTTTGATGTATCTGTTATTACATACTGGTGAGTAAATGACTAAGAAAGGTATGTATATTAATTTTGTTTTCAAGACATCATGCAAGTAAAACATAACTTTGTATTTTATTTTTACATCAATGATTTGTATAATGATACGAACAAATGGTGCCATTGAAGTAACTGCTAATAAAAGCTCGCAGGGCTTGCACATTAAAACACCTCCAGCTACGCCCCTGATTACTATTGTTTAGTGAATGAATTTTATCGAAAAGAGGTTTTCATAAAGTTATCATTTTTCTGTTACCAAAAGGTATAGATTGAAAATATAGTGTTCGTGACAAAATATCACCATGCTTGTGTATTTATATACGAAGCATAGTATTTTGACATAACTCCGCCCTGGAGGCAATATATTCTGCTTTCTTACTCATTCCAAATGGCTGTTTACACAATTTAAGATGAATGTGTTCATTTACTTTTTATGTAACAGTCTCAGTATTTTAAAATGAAGGTTTATAATTTGCATGTTTTGACTACAAAAGCCATTAACAGCTATTTCGATTATTGTAAGGTTTAGATCGCTACGATGATACATTTTTGTAAATTACTCTTTCGATTACTTGAAAAATCGAATTTGTTCTATGGTACGCACTTGTTTGTGTTCAATGGTACATTGTTTTGTGGTTCACATTTGTGTTGTACATTTTTGCGTGGTTCACTTTTTTGTACCTTTTCGTTTGGTACAATTTTGTGAGGAAGACTTTTTGTGTAACATCAGTATTTGTTACACTTTTTGGGGTACATTTTCGTTTCATACATTTGTGTGGGATGCATGTTATAATACATCTTTTCGTGAACGTTTTTGTTTGGAGCACTTTTTGTGTTGTACACTTTTTATGCACATATTTGTGGTTCAATTTTTTGTACTATACCTTTAGAGCACAGGGGCCTAATAATTTTATATAGTTAGTTTAGGACCTAAGAAGTAATTTTACACTTTGGGGGGGGGGGGGGGGGGGGGGGCTTTCTTACATCAATTTTCGACTGATTATATATACGAAGGTAGTCGTCAAACCAACTTCTGTCTAAAAATAGCACAACAGACGATCTAGCTGACCATAAGTTGTATGACGGTGGTTTCCACGTTCGTTGTCAGTTCTTGGTTTCTTTTCTCCCTTCTCTATAGACTTGAGTATTTAATCTTTAAATGTTTAATTTGGCATCTAAATGATATCTTGTTTATGTTGAAATAATGTTTTGAATCATTTTGTTGGATAAATGTTTATACATGTAATTTTACTTAAATGAGTTCAATTAAGAATCTTTCTTCGCCTGTTTCTAGCTAGTACAATTAATAAATAATGTCTATATTCCAATGGTTTTTTAATGTAAATTAATTGTACATGCAACATAATGTATATTATTTACTCCAATATATAACTATCAATACCCTTTTAAAAATCATTTTGTACATTAATTTAATTGAATACCCATTGAATATGATTATCAAAAATTTGATATATTCATTTAATGACTTATTAATTATTTATTTTTACTAAAACAGAATAATTCTATAAGATAATATAGAACTGTATCAGAACATAAGTAAAATGTATGATAATGCTTTAACGCTATTAAACTGTGGATACTCATAGCTGCCTTCCTCCTCTAACCAAAATTGTAGAAGAGCATTACATAACTATCAACCTGTATGAGCTGACATGTGTAATAAAAATACCAACGGACACAATGCTTATTTCATACGCCTTATTGAATAGTGCGTGCACCTAGCCAGTATGTCGGTTTTGTAACTCGCGGAAAAATATGATTATACCCAGGCTGACCCGACGGTCGTTTATAATATTAAAGCTACCGAACACAACAGTTTCGTACTGATAAAAAAGGGCTTTCACTGGAAATTTGACGCGATTATAAATATTGAATTTGGTTTGCAATATATAAGAAATCTCCTATGACAGATATTGAACAAAACACTTTTTTTCAAATTTGTAAATAAGCATGTCAATGCAAATGCATGTATAATACTCGGTGACAACGCAACAACATTATAACTCTCACCTTCGACGAATGCTAGACCAGGTGTCTAGAGGGCGCTTCAAATAATACCTATTTGGTACCCATTATGGTATCATGACAAAGCTAGGAATGCTTGCATAGAAATCAGGTCCAATATACCCCGAGTATATTACATCTAAAATGTACCACGCATATGGGAACAAAACCTTGACCATTTGTTTACATAAAGGAACCTTATAAAGTCTTCTTCTATCTTATATAAGTCTACCTATATCTTATAAAGTTTACTTATATCTTATAAAGTCTACTTATATCTGATATAAGTCTATTAAGTCTACTTATATCTTATATAAGTCTGCTTATATCTTATAGAAGTCTACTTATATCTTATATAAGTCTGCTTATATCTTATATAAGTCTACGTATATCTTATAAAGTCTACTTATATATTATACTAGTGTACTAAGTCTACGTATATCTTATAAAGTCTACTTAAATCTTATAAGTCTACCTATATCTTATATAAGTCTACTTTTATCTTATAAAGTCCACTTATATCTAATATAAATCTACTTATAACTTATAATGTCTACTTATATCTAATATAAATCTACTTATATCTTATATAAATCTACTTATATCTTATATAAATCTACTTATATCTTATATAAATCTACTTATAACTTATAATGTCTACTTATATCTAATATAAATATATTTATATCTTATAAAGTCTACTTATATCTTATAAAGTCTACTTATATCTTATAAAGTCTACTTATATCTCATAATGTCTACTTATATCTTAAAAAGTCTACTTATATCTTATATAAAGTCTACTTATATCTAATATAAAGTCTACTTATATCTTATAAAGTCTACTTATATCTTATATAAATCTACTTATATCTTATAATGTCTACTTACATCTTATAAAGTCTACTTATATCTAATATAAAGTCTACTTACATCTTATATAAATGTACTTATATCTTATAAAGTCTACTTATATCTTATAAAGTCTACTTATATCTTATATAAAGTCTACTTATATCTAATATAAAGTCTACTTTTATCTTATAAAGTCTACTTATATCTTATATAAATCTACTTATATCTTATAATGTCTACTTATATCTTATAAAGTCTACTTATATCTTATAAAGTCTACTTATATGTTATAAAGTCTACTTACATCTTATATAAATCTACTTATATCTTATAAAGTCTACTTATATCTTATATAAATCTACTTATATCTTATAATGTCTACTTACATCTTATAAAGTCTACTTATATCTTATATAAAGTCTACTTATATCTTATAAAGTCTACTTATATCTTATATAAAGTCTACTTATATCTAATATAAAGTCTACTTATATCTTATAAAGTCTACTTATATCTTATATAAATCTACTTATATCTTATATAAAGTCTACTTATATCTAATATAAAGTCTACTTATATCTTATAAAGTCTACTTATATCTTATATAAATCTACTTATATCTTATAATGTCTACTTATATCTTATAAAGTCTACTTATATCTAATATAAAGTCTACTTACATCTTATATAAATGTACTTATATCTTATAAAGTCTGCTTATATCTTATATAAGTCTACGTATATCTTATAAAGTCTACTTATATATTATACTAGTGTACTAAGTCTACGTATATCTTATAAAGTCTACTTAAATCTTATAAGTCTACCTATATCTTATATAAGTCTACTTTTATCTTATAAAGTCCACTTATATCTAATATAAATCTACTTATAACTTATAATGTCTACTTATATCTAATATAAATCTACTTATATCTTATATAAATCTACTTATATCTTATATAAATCTACTTATAACTTATAATGTCTACTTATATCTAATATAAATATATTTATATCTTATAAAGTCTACTTATATCTTATAAAGTCTACTTATATCTTATAAAGTCTACTTATATCTCATAATGTCTACTTATATCTTAAAAAGTCTACTTATATCTTATATAAAGTCTACTTATATCTAATATAAAGTCTACTTATATCTTATAAAGTCTACTTATATCTTATATAAATCTACTTATATCTTATAATGTCTACTTACATCTTATAAAGTCTACTTATATCTAATATAAAGTCTACTTACATCTTATATAAATGTACTTATATCTTATAAAGTCTACTTATATCTTATATAAAGTCTACTTATATCTAATATAAAGTCTACTTTTATCTTATAAAGTCTACTTATATCTTATATAAATCTACTTATATCTTATAATGTCTACTTATATCTTATAAAGTCTACTTATATCTTATAAAGTCTACTTATATGTTATAAAGTCTACTTACATCTTATATAAATCTACTTATATCTTATAAAGTCTACTTATATCTTATATAAATCTACTTATATCTTATAATGTCTACTTACATCTTATAAAGTCTACTTATATCTTATATAAAGTCTACTTATATCTTATAAAGTCTACTTATATCTTATATAAAGTCTACTTATATCTAATATAAAGTCTACTTATATCTTATAAAGTCTACTTATATCTTATATAAATCTACTTATATCTTATATAAAGTCTACTTATATCTAATATAAAGTCTACTTATATCTTATAAAGTCTACTTATATCTTATATAAATCTACTTATATCTTATAATGTCTACTTATATCTTATAAAGTCTACTTATATCTAATATAAAGTCTACTTACATCTTATATAAATGTACTTATATCTTATAAAGTCTACTTATATCTTATAAAGTTTACTTATATCTTATATAAAGTCTACTTATATCTAATATAAAGTCTACTTATGTCTTATAAAGTCTACTTATATCTTATATAAATCTATTTATATCTTATAATGTCTACTTATATCTTATAAAGTCTACTTATATCTTATATAAATGTACTTATATCTTATAAAGTCTACTTATATCTTATATAAATCTACTTATATCTTATAATGTCTACTTATATCTTATAAAGTCTACTTATATCTTATAAAGTCTACTTCTATGTTATAAAGTCTACTTACATCTTATATAAATCTACTTATATCTTATAAAGTCTACTTATATCTTATATAAATCTACTTATATCTTATAATGTCTACTTACATCTTATAAAGTCTACTTATATCTAATATAAAGTCTACTTACATCTTATATAAATGTACTTATATCTTATAAAGTCTACTTATATCTTATATAAAGTCTACTTATATCTAATATAAAGTCTACTTATATCTTATAAAGTCTACTTATATCTTATATAAATCTACTTATATCTTATAAAGTCTACTTATATCTTATAAAGTCTACTTATATCTAATATAAAGTCTACTTACATCTTATATAAATGTACTTATATCTTATAAAGTCTACTTATATCTTATATAAAGTCTACTTATATCTAATATAAAGTCTACTTATATCTTATAAAGTCTACTTATATCTTATATAAATCTACTTATATCTTATAATGTCTACTTATATCTTATAAAGTCTACTTATATCTAATATAAAGTCTACTTACATCTTATATAAATGTACTTATATCTTATAAAGTCTACTTATATCTTATATAAATCTACTTATATCTTATAAAGTTTACTTATATCTTATATAAAGTCTACTTATATCTAATATAAAGTCTACTTATGTCTTATAAAGTCTACTTATATCTTATATAAATCTACTTATATCTTATAATGTCTACTTATATCTTATAAAGTCTACTTATATCTTATATAAATGTACTTATATCTTATAAAGTCTACTTATATCTTATATAAATCTACTTATATCTTATAATGTCTACTTATATCTTATAAAGTCTACTTATATCTTATAAAGTCTACTTATATGTTATAAAGTCTACTTACATCTTATATAAATCTACTTATATCTTA
The DNA here is from genome assembly GCA_947623455.1 of Mimachlamys varia. Taxonomy (NCBI): domain Eukaryota; kingdom Metazoa; phylum Mollusca; class Bivalvia; order Pectinida; family Pectinidae; genus Mimachlamys; species Mimachlamys varia. The sequence goes on from OX392527.1 coordinate 54,455,345, forward strand.
TAAAGTCTACTTATATCTTATATAAATCTACTTATATCTTATAAAGTCTACTTATATCTTATAAAGTCTACTTATATCTTATAAAGTCTACTTATATCTTATATAAAGTCTACTAATATCTAATATAAAGTCTACTTATATCTTATAAAGTCTACTTATATCTTATATAAATCTTCTTATATCTTATAATGTCTACTTATATCTTATAAAGTCTACTTATATCTAATATAAAGTCTACTTACATCTTATATAAATGTACTTATATCTTATAAAGTCTACTTATATCTTATATAAATCTACTTATATCTTATAAAGTTTACTTATATCTTATATAAAGTCTACTTATGTCCTATAAAGTCTACTTATATCTTATATAAATCTACTTATATCTTATAATGTCTACTTATATCTTATAAAGTCTACTTATATCTTATAAAGTCTACTTATATCTTATAAAGTCTACTTACATCTTATATAAATGTACTTATATCTTATAAAGTCTACTTATGTCTTATATAAATATACTTATATCTTATAATGTCTACTTATATCTTATAAAGTCTACTTATATCTTATAAAGTCTACTTATATCTTATAAAGTCTACTTACATCTTATATAAATGTACTTATATCTTATAAAGTCTACTTATATCTTATATAAATATACTTATATCTTATAAAGTCTTCTTATATCTTATAAAGAAAAACAAAGACCATAATATCGGAAAAGGAATGTAAGATAAACACAAAACAAAAATGCATAAGAAATCCATAATCCATTATTGTAGCATCTCAAGTTAACATGTTATGGTCTTTTAGATGCATGTTGTTTAAATGGGAGTCTCTTTACGTGGCTGTGTTTAGATGACAGTCTACATGCATGTTTGTTTACATTAGAGTGTGTATGCATGTTTGTTAACATGCCCTGGATTACGACTGTAAATACGACACCATTTTGTGGGATTTAGATGTGAATAGTTAAAAATAGTAACAGATTATATCAGTATGTTGAGGTTTTATTACAGGCTATAAAGAATTCTATCAGTACGTTGTGGTTTTATTACAGGGTAAAAAGCATTCTATTAGTACGTTGTGGTTTTATTACAGGGTATAAAGAAGTCTATCAGTACGTTGTGGTTTTATTACAGGGTATAAAGAATTCTATCAGTACGTTGTGGTTTTATTACAGGGTATAAAGCATTCTATTATTCTATTAATACGTTGAGGTTTTATTACAGGGTATAAAGAAGTCTATCAGTACGTTGTGGTTTTATTACAGGGTATAAAGAAGTCTATCAGTACGTTGTGGTTTTATTACAGGGTATAAAGAATTCTATCAGTACGTTGTGGTTTTATTACAGGGTATAAAGAAGTCTATCAGTACGTTGTGGTTTTATTACAGGGTATAAAGCATTCTATTAGTACGTTGTGGTTTTATTACAGGGTATAAAGAATTCTATCAGTACGTTGTGGTTTTATTACAGGGTATAAAGCATTCTATCAGTACGTTGTGGTTTTATTACAGGGTATAAAGAATTCTATCAGTACGTTGTGGTTTTATTACAGGATATAAAGAATTATATCAGTACGTTGTGGTTTCATTACAGGGTATAAAGAATTACATGTCACTTACTCGATATCCCTCCTCAAATTGTGTTTGTTTACAATCAGTAAATAGTCAGATGTAAGAATAATCTAAATTATATCAATCACAGTATGGCAATAAACACCCAATATATGGTGTACCAGGACGGGGCAATAAACACCCAATATATGGTGTACCAGGACGGGGCAATAAACACCCAATATATGGTGTCATAGGACGGGGCAATAAACACCCAATATATGGTGTACCAGGACGGGGCAATAAACACCCAATATATGGTGTACCAGGACGGGGCAATAAACACCCAATATATGGTGTACCAGGACGGGGCAATAAACACCCAATATATGGTGTACCAGGACGGGGCAATAAACACCCAATATATGGTGTCCCAGGACGGGGCAATAAACACCCAATATATGGTGTACCAGGACGGGGCAATAAACACCCAATATATGGTGTACCAGGACGGGGCAATAAACACCCAATATATGGTGTACCAGGACGGGGCAATAAACACCCAATATATGGTGTACCAGGACGGGGCAATAAACACCCAATATATGGTGTACCAGGACGGGGCAATAAACACCCAATATATGGTGTACCAGGACGGGGCAATAAACACCCAATATATGGTGTACCAGGACGGGGCAATAAACACCCAATATATGGTGTACCAGGACGGGGCAATAAACACCCAATATATGGTGTACCAGGACGGGGCAATAAACACCCAATATATGGTGTACCAGGATGGGGCAATAAACACCCAATATATGGTGTCCTAGGATGAGGCAATAAACACCCAATATATGGTATCATAGGATGAGGCAATAAACACCCAATATATGGTGTCCTAGGACGGGGCAATAAACACCCAATATATGGTGTCATAGGATGAGGCAATAAACACCCAATATATGGTGTCCTAGGATGAGGTAATAAACACCCAATATATGGTGTCCTAGGACGGGGCAATAAACACCCAATATATGGTGTCATAGGATGAGGCAATAAACACCCAATATATGGTGTCTTAGGATGAGGCAATAAACACCCAATATATGATGTCCTAGGATGAGGCAATAAACACCCAATATATGGTGTCATAGGATGAGGCAATAAACACCCAATATATGGTGTCTTAGGATGAGGCAATAACGCCCAATATATGGTGTCCTAGGACGGGGCAATAAACACCCAATATATGGTGTACCAGGACGGGACAATAAACACCCAATACATGGTGTCCTAGGACGGGGCAATAAACACCCAATATATGGTGTCCTAGGACGGGGCAATAAACACCCAATATATGGTGTACCAGGACGGGACAATAAACACCCAATACATGGTGTCCTAGGACGGGGCAATAAACACCCAATATATGGTGTCATAGGATGAGGCAATAAACACCCAATATATGGTGTCATAGGATGAGGCAATAAACACCCAATATATGGTGTCCCAGGATGAGGCAATAAACACCCAATATATGGTGTCCCAGGATGAGGCAATAAACACCCAATATATGGTGTCATAGGATGAGGCAATAAACACCCAATATATGGTGTCATAGGATGAGGCAATAAACACCCAATATATGGTGTCATAGGATGAGGCAATAAACACCCAATATATGGTGTCCCAGGATGAGGCAATAAACACCCAATATATAGTGTCCCAGGATGAGGCAATAAACACCCAATATATGGTGTCATAGGATGAGGCAATAAACACCCAATATATGGGGTCATAGGATGAGGCAATAAACACCCAATATATGGTGTCCCAGGACGGGGCAATAAACACCCAATATATGGTGTCCTAGGACGGGGCAATAAACACCCAATATATGGTGTCATAGGATGAGGCAATAAACACCCAATATATGGTGTCCCAGGATGAGGCAATAAACACCCAATATATGGTGTCCTAGGACGGGGCAATAAACACCCAATATATGGTGTCATAGGATGAGGCAATAAACACCCAATATATGGTTTCCTAGGATGAGGCAATAAACACCCAATATATGGTGTCCCAGGATGAGGCAATAAACACCCAATATATGGTGTCCTAGGACGGGGCAATAAACACCCAATATATGGTGTCCTAGGATGAGGCAATAAACATCCAATATATGGTTTCCTAGGATGAGGCAATAAACACCCAATATATGGTTTCCTAGGATGAGGCAATAAACACCCAATATATGATGTCCTAGGACGGGGCAATAAACACCCAATATAAGGTGTCATAGGATGAGGCAATAAACACCCAATATATGGTGTCCTAGGATGAGGCAATAAACACCCAATATATGGTGTCCCAGGACGGGGCAATAAACACCCAATATATGGTGTCATAGGATGAGGCGATAAACACCCAATATATGGTGTACCAGGACGGGGCAATAAACACCCAATATATGGTGTCCCAGGACGGGGCAATAAACACCCAATATATGGTGTCATAGGATGGGGCGATAAACACCAAATATATAGTGTCCTAGGACGGGGCAATAAACACCCAATATATGGTGTCATAGGATGAGGCGATAAACACCCAATATATGGTGTCCTAGGATGGGGCGATTAACACCCAATATATGGTGTCCCAGGACGGGGCAATAAACACCCAATATATGGTGTACCAGGACGGGGCAATAAACACCCAATATATGGTGTCATAGGATGAGGCAATAAACACCCAATATATGGTGTCCCAGGATGGGGCGATAAACAACCAATAAATGGTGTCCCAGGACGGGGCAAGAAACACCCAATATATGGTGTCCCAAAATGAGGCAATAAACACCCAATATATGGTGTCCCAGGACGGGGCAATAAACACCCAATATATGGTGTCCTAGGATGAGGCAATAAACACCCAATATATGGTGTCCTAGGACGGGGCAATAAACACCCAATATATGGTGTCATAGGATGAGGCAATAAACACCCAATATATGGTGTCATAGGATGAGGCAATAAACACCCAATATATGGTGTCCCAGGACGGGGCAATAAACACCCAATATATGGTGTCATAGGATGAGGCGATAAACACCCAATATATGGTGTCATAGGACGGGGCAATAAACACCCAATATATGGTGTCCCAGGACGGGGCAATAACACCCAATATATGGTGTCATAGGATGAGGCGATAAACACCCAATATATGGTGTCCTAGGATGGGGCGATTAACACCCAATACATGGTGTCCCAGGACGGGGCAATAAACACCCAATATATGGTGTACCAGGACGGGGCAATAAACACCCAATATATGGTGTCCTAGGACGGGGCAATAAACACCCAATATATGGTGTCCTAGGATGAGGCGATAAACACCCAATATATGGTGTACCTGGACGGCGCAATAAACACCCAATATATGGTGTCCCAGGACGGGGCAATAAACACCCAATATATGGTGTCATAGGATGGGGCGATAAACACCAAATATATAGTGTCCCAGGATGGGGCGATAAACACCCAATATATGGTGTCATAGGATGAGGCGATAAACACCCAATATATGGTGTCCTAGGATGGGGCGATTAACACCCAATATATGGTGTCCCAGGACGGGGCAATAAACACCCAATATATGGTGTCATAGGATGAGGCGATAAACACCCAATATATACTGCAGGGTTTCGTGTAAATAACTGTTACCGTTTACTTTTGAGTTCGGATCATGATTTTGTTAACGCTTCGGTAATCTCTAAAACTTTTTGATATTTGTTGACATAGCCTTTGGGTAACCTTCGTACAACACCATTTTCAGAAAGTTTCAATATTTAAAATCAGTTATTTCTTGCAAATTATCATTTGTTGAAATAAATATGTTCATGAATAAATCTAAATGTAAAACATTACTGAAATACGTTCTCAACTACATATTATATCAATACCAAACTTGTCCAAAGAAAAGAGATTGGACAGGAAATGGGACCATTTCCGATATTGACTCGGATAGGGAATTACCTCAATGCATGTCATTTTTACGACACTATTTATTATCATTTGAATGCCATAGAAACAGCAATGTTTCTATTCACGTATCTTGTTTCCTAAACATGCTTTGTATCTATTGTATTTATATGGTCATTTTGAATTACTGCTAAAGCATATCTTAAATCTATGTTACACATAGATGACAGATTCACATTCAGATAACCTAGATTTCGATAATGATCTTGGTTATACTAAATGATTGACAATATACATGTATAACTCTATCATGTTGAACATTGAAGACAATGTTAATATGTCACACAAATTGCATAAGAGTACAAATGTTAGAAGTCAAACAACAAAAAACTGACCACGTGCTCCACTCCACACATGACAAAGAACTTTGGGAATACCTAACCATAGAATTAATCATTTAGACACAACCATATGTACATGTATCATGCACGAGATCCAATGATTCATGATCAGAGAAAAACAAGATACCCAGAGAAAAGAATATTTACAATCATGCTGATAACTTTAAGAACGACCAGAATGGTTTAGTAATGTCCTACAGCTTTACCAGATCAAGCTCAAGAATGCATTGGATAGTATGACAAATAATTCCGGGAAATACTGACTGTCGACCGCACTCGAGTATAATACGACTACTGGTAAGGTAGCTACACTTCCAGGAAAAGCTGAGCTGGTTGACAAAATTACTCTTACAATAAAAAGTAGTTAAAATCAAGTTCTTCAGAAGTTAATACAAGAACAATAAGCATACATGTGTTTGTTTATGGAATATTAACATATATATACACGTTTCCCTGTGTTTACATGGTACATGTTAACAACCATTTTATCGTGACCTTGAAGTGTAAACAACACACAACGCTATCAGATAATGCCATCAGATAGCAGTACAGGTCGACAATAACTGGAAAAACTAAATATAAATTGACAGCAGAAGTAATAAAGCACACGGCTACAACACCCAGTTTGGGTGTTTTTAAAGACGTGGGTTCATGGGTATATGACTTGAACACGTGACATGTGCCTCGCAGTACATGTACAAGTTTGTATATGATATAATTACTTAAACTTAAAACATGATTGTTATTCCCCGGCCAAGAGAGTTCATCACGGTCATGAATAAGGAGTTATTGTAGCCAGATTCTGTTTCTAGCTACCGTTCTAATTAAAGGCATTAAACATTTTTTTAAAGTAAACAAAGTGAACATAGACATTTCTGTCTCATGTGGAATATCGTAAGTACCAGCTGTGGGCCAATGTTTTTAGGTGTATCTCACGAAACACTGTCAAGTCCTTATAACTGCCAAGGTCGTACAAAGACGGGTATATTGAGAGATTATGCCAAAAATAAATAAAAGCAGAGAAAAAAAACGATAGAGATTCAATCAGAAGGCAAAAAGAGGTTTGTATTTCCTGGTGAGAACGCGATTAACCCAGCTATAGATTTGTATTGTAAGGTACACAGGACCTGAAGAAAGATATCAAATTCTCGGTCTGTTTTAAATATTTGGGTTGATATTAAAATTAAGTATGACATTGCTTGTGAAACATTTCTCAGAATCTAATGAATAGACATTCGTAAACAGTTTACTACCAGTTACAGACAACTTACTGAGAACATGTTTCGGTCGATCAAACACTCTCAGTCAGCTTAAGGCCTTTATTCGATATCTCTAACTACGAAATTATTTTGCGATCTTTGCATTTTCTTGTGTTTTCTAAGTAATATTGTGAAAGTTAATTCATACATCAAGACATTAAATCGTTACTAAGATAATTATTGAAATTCCCACAGGTTTGTTTTTCGTTCCGTATTGTGAAGATGGCAAGACAGGCGGCAAACATATCCGGACCTCCATACACAGGCGATGTACGTATACACCTACACAGGTATACTGTAACGTGACCAGGTAGATTAACACAGCCAGTGTGTGTTGTGGCGTCGATTTGTGTAAACAGTCTCGAGTACTGTTACCTAGAATATTTAATTATACACCATATCATGTCAGCACCGAAGGTCATGTCGGCCGACACAGACACGTACCCAGACTGGGGAATCTATTCATTAAATGTGCAACGCAGCATAAACCTGCACGGCCTAAAAATACATTATACTCTAAGTCTCTTAGTTCTGTCTCCGATCCTGTTTGGTGGTTTCCCTTGACTTACTACAACGGACAATTTAATCAAACACGAGTTTCGAATGCAATCGACATATTTGTGTGCAATAAGACCTTGCTTGAGGTGACGTATTGTATTGCAGTGAACTATGCAGTCGGTTATCCGACCGCCAGATAAGCTCAAGTTAGATAAGTATAATAGTGTTTATCACATAACTGACCCGTTCAGTCATGTCATACAGCCTTGTCATAAATATAGTATTACATAGAGAATAATACATACCATTTTCCATATCGGACCCAATATTGGCCCCGAGACCCCAATATTGACCCAAGGGCGGAAGGCCCGAGGACCAATATTGGGGTCGGGGGGCCAATATTAGGTCCGATATGGAAAATGTTAGATTTTATTCAATTTATTGTATACAATGTACTTAGTAATAAATCACAGAAACCTATATAAGTTTGCAAGAATATAAGAATATAAAAAATGGAATATTTTAATATATTGCATTGACTTCATTTTTCGTTAAATGCAACAAAATTGAAATTAAACACTACTTTAAATTATTCAAGTGTTTGAAGTCTATATAAGTTTTATATATATTTGTCATATAAAAAATAACTTTTAACACTAGCGTCCTTTTCAAAACGTTTTTTTCTATCATGGGACATCACCAATCAACAAGAATAGACACAATTACCACTAAGTAGACTAGGCCTACTGCTGTGGAGCGAGAACTCTCTGTTTCCTCCGATATCATTCTTTCTTTATCTGCTACGTCTTCTATCTCTTCAAATCTTGCTGTTAAGGAATTCAAAACTCCCCCTCCCATATCTTGATCTCTTCGTCTTCCAGAGGACATTTTTTTGTTTTCGTTTTGCTTGCAACACAGCAGCAAGGTCAAAACCCGCGAGACCCGAATGGTTTGATCAGACGTAAAATCTAGAGGTGTTCCGCGAAGAGGGCTAATACGGGTTTCGGGGTGCATTACTGAATCAATAATGCATGGGTGACGATTACGGGTTGGTAGTTTTAGCGCCATAATGCATATGCAAAAAAATCTGTATTTATTACTAAGTATACAATAAATGTGTGTAATAGCACTATTGTAACGTTATAAACAAATGACGTATTTATGACGTCATATTATTGTCTCGGTAGGGAAAATCGTACCGTCAAAGTAGAAATTTGCATTTTTTATAGAGAATAAATTTAAAAGTTTTGGTGTATTTTCTCATAAATATAAGTTATGTGATAAATAGAATTTTACATTCGTGTCAATGTAATATGGAATTTATTAAACTCGTTAATAAATTCCATATTACATCGACCCTCGATCCTGTATATATATGAGCTATTGATACACAATTGGTATGATGAGACTCATACGGAATGGTATACATCCTTAAAGCTTTAAAGGCCCAATATACGTAACTTTCGGCAAAACATGAAGCGAAAATCAAGCCTAATAACTTATTATATTTGTAGATTTAGCTAAGATTAACTGATATCAGCAATATTCAAGATGAATTCTTTCGCGGTTACCGGTACAGCAGCAGTTGAAACACGCTATTTGTAAACACGCGTCCATTTCGAACCGTCTTCTACCTTCGGTTTGTTGTTGAAGTGGGCCCAACTTGAATTATTTTCAATTCTTTGGATTATTTTGTCCCGAGTTTCTTGTTAGTTACCGATCAGGTTTACTTTGTTTTAGGCTTATTTTTGCATGGTTATAAACTGGATTTTTTTTCAGAATTTTTCAGAATCACGAAAATTTCCCTGAAGTTACGTATATTGGGCCTTTAAACCCAATCACTTCAGGTAAATTAATTAAACATACTGTGTATGCTTCGGCGCTGTATGGATGCGAGCTTTGGTTTTTGCCTCGTACATAAATTCTTATGTTAGAACGAGCTCAAAAATTCGTTATGAAATCAAGGTTTTGAAGAAAAAAACTTGTACCGATATGTGTTGTAGTCTGATAGGATGGTCACCCATAGAGAATACATGTATTTTCTCATAAATATAAGTTATGTGATAAATAGAAACTTACACTCGTGTCAATGTAATATGGAATTTATTAAACTCGTTAAATAATTTAATATGTCACTCGCCTAAAGGCTCGCCTAAAGGCTCGTGACATATTAAAGAATCTAACTCGTTTAATAAATTCCATATTACATCGACACTTGTGTAAGATCTTCTATTTATTGATGTCAAGAAAGGCTATGTAGAATGGACAGGAAAATACGTTGTCATTCAAGATATTTTTGAATAGATTGATTGCATCAGTTATGTTAAGGGATATAAATTGTTCGAATAAAATGTGTTAATGAGTTTTTGTCCAGATTTGTTACGAATAATTCAAAAGTATAGTCTGTTCAAATGCGTGCAAACATTTAGAATTGTAATTTTCCTGTTAAGAAAAACTTTATAAAAAGTACGTTAAGAGTAACTCTGTATGTAACTTTATCAAAAGTACGTTTAGAGTAACTCTGTATGTAACTTTATCAAAAGTACGTTTAGAGTAACTCTGTATGTATCTTTATCAAAAGTACGTTTAGAGTAACTCTGTATGTAACTTTATCAAACGTACATTTAGAGTAACTCTGTATGTAACTTTATCAAAAGTACGTTTAGAGTAACCTTGTATGTAACTTTATCAAACGTACATTTAGAGTAACTCTGTATGTATCTTTATCAAAAGTACGTTTAGAGTAACTCTGTATGTAACTTTATCAAACGTACATTTAGAGTAACTCTGTATGTAACTTTATCAAAAGTACGTTTAGAGTAACCCTGTATGTAACTTTATCAAAAGTACGTTTAGAGTAACCCTGTATGTAACTTTATCAAACGTACATTTAGAGTAACTCTGTATGTAACTTTATCAAACGTACATTTAGAGTAACTCTGTATGTAACTTTATCAAAAGTACGTTTAGAGTAACTCTGTATGTATCTTTATCAAAAGTACGTTTAGAGTAACTCTGTATGTAACTTTATCAAACGTACATTTAGAGTAACTCTGTATGTAACTTTATCAAAAGTACGTTTAGAGTAACCCTGTATGTAACTTTATCAAACGTACATTTAGAGTAACTCTGTATGTAACTTTATCAAACGTACATTTAGAGTAACTCTGTATGTAACTTTATCAAAAGTACGTTTAGAGTAACTCTGTATGTAACTTTATCAAAAGTACGTTTAGAGTAACTCTGTATATAACTTTATCAAACGTACATTTAGAGTAACTCTGTATGTAACTTTATCAAACGTAAATTTATAGTAACTCTGTATGTAACTTTATCAAACGTAAATTTATAGTAACTCTGTATGTAACTTTATCAAACGTACGTTTAGAGTAACTCTGTATGTAACTTTATCAAAAGTACGTTTAGAGTAACTCTGTATATAACTTTATCAAACGTTCATTTAGAGTAACTCTGTATGTAAGTTTATTAAACGTAAATTTATAGTAACTCTGTATGTAACTTTATTAAACGTACATTTAGAGTAACTCTGTATGTAACTTTATTAAACGTACATTTAGAGTACCTCTGTATGTAACTTTATCAAACGTACATTTAGAGTAACTCTGTATGTAACTTTGTCAAACGTACATTTAGAGTAACTCTGTATGTAACTTTATTAAACGTAAATTTAGAGTAACTCTGTATGTAACTTTATTAAACGTAAATTTATAGTAACTCTGTATGTAACTTTATTAAACGTACATTTAGAGTACCTCTGTATGTAACTTTATCAAACGTACATTTAGAGTAACTCTGTATGTAACTTTATTAAACGTAAATTTAGAGTAACTCTGTATGTAACTTTATCAAACGTACATTTACATAACCCTAGTTATTACTTCAAAGATTAACAAATACAATCCATTGAAAAACTGATTTCAGTAACCTTGCTTAGTAAAGGTAAAACCAGGTTAAAATTTTGAAAACAAGTTAAGCTTTAACTTCTTTCGAAACATTTGCTTCAGGTTGATAATGTTAATAGAATTAAAGTTATTTTAACACAACCAATAGGAGATTGTAATAAAGATATATTGGTGTATATTTTGTGTTTTACCGCCATCATTGATATAAATACCATTTCCTTTCATAGTGAAGCCAAGTGTATTTTTAGATTCATGAAATATCAGGTAGCTATATATAGTCTTTGCTGATATTTTTAGATATCTTGACATCTTCTGCAGAAAAACCATTGAAATCCCCAGACTTATTTATAGAATATCAATACACTCAACATATGGCTAGCAGACAAATCCACTGCACCTGGCTTTGTAATGGACGACAGCTTTCAATTCACCTATAGTATTTATAATACAGCTGTGGCTGAATATGACAAGTAGAATACACGGACTTTCTTTCCCGAACAATTCATCAGTAAATAATACTACATATATGATTAATTTCATAATAAAGTTCATGTTATATAACATACTGTGCATATTTACAACATATACATCCTGTCCACGAATGCTCGGCTCTCGCATACTGTTTAACAATATCAGTCACTCACTGACAAACTCGACGACGAAAGTGATCCGAGAAACATGATATATTTTGGTTTGCAATCGCAATACAGGCGTTCTGCTAACCAATGAGTACATAAGTACATGCGTCCGTTTACCAATGGTAACATAATGAGTACATAAGTACATGCGTCCGTTTACCAATGGTAATATAATGAGTACATAAGTACATGCGTCCGTTTACCAATGGTAACATAATGAGTACATAAGTACATGCGTCCGTTTACCATTGAGTACATACGTACATGCGTCCGTTTACCAATGGTAACATAATGAGTACATAAGTACATGCGTCCGTTTATAAATGGTAACATAATGAGTACATAAGTACATGCGTCCGTTTACCAATGGTAACATAATGAGTACATAAGGACATGCGTCCGTTTACAATTGAGTACATAAGTACATGCGTCCGTTTACCATTGAGTACATAAGTATAAGCGTCCGTTTACCAATGGTAACATAATGAGTACATAAGTACATGCGTCCGTTTACCATTGAGTACATAAGTACATGCGTCCGTTTACCATTGTGTACATACGTACATGCATCCGTTTACCAATGAGTACATAAGTCATGCGTCCGTTTACCATTGAGTACATAAGTACATGCGTCCGTTTACCAATGGTAACATAATGAGTACATAAGTACATGCGTCCGTTTACCAATGAGTACATACGTACATACGTCCGTTTACCAATGAGAACATAAGTACATACGTCCGTTTACCAATGAGTACATAAGTACATACGTCCGTTTACCAATGAGTACATAAGTACATACGTCCGTTTACCATTGAGTACATACGTACATGCACCCATTTACCAATGAGTACATAAGTACATGCGTCCGTTTACCATGAGTACATAAGTACATGCGTCCGTTTACCAATGGTAACATAATGAGTACATAAGTACATGCGTCCGTTTACCAATGAGTACATACGTACATACGTCCGCTTACCAATGATAACATACGTACATACGTCCGTTTACCAATGAGTACATACGTACATACGTCCGTTTACCAATGAGTACATGAGTACATCCGTCCGTTTACCAATGAGGACATACGTACATGCGTCCGTTTACCAATGAGTACATACGTACATACGTCCGTTTACCAATGAGTACATACGTACATACGTCCGTTTACCAATGAGTACATAAGTACATACGTCCGTTTACCAATGAGTACATACGTACATGCGTCCGTTTACCAATGGTAACATAATGAGTATATAAGTACATGCGTCCGTTTACAATTGAGTACATAAGTACATGCGTCCGTTTACCATTGAGTACATAAGTATAAGCGTCCGTTTACCAATGGTAACATAATGAGTACATAAGTACATGCGTCCGTTTACCATTGAGTACATAAGTACATGCGTCCGTTTACCATTGAGTACATAAGTACATGCGTCCGTTTACCATTGTGTACATACGTACATGCATCCGTTTACCAATGAGTACATAAGTCATGCGTCCGTTTACCATTGAGTACATAAGTACATGCGTCCGTTTACCAATGGTAACATAATGAGTACATAAGTACATGCGTCCGTTTACCAATGACTACATACGTACATACGTCCGTTTACCAATGAGTACATAAGTACATACGTCCGTTTACCAATGAGTACATAAGTACATACGTCCGTTTACCAATGAGTACATAAGTACATACGTCCGTTTACCATTGAGTACATACGTACATGCACCCATTTACCAATGAGTACATAAGTACATGCGTCCGTTTACCATGAGTACATAAGTACATGCGTCCGTTTACCAATGGTAACATAATGAGTACATAAGTACATGCGTCCGTTTACCAATGAGTACATACGTACATACGTCCGCTTACCAATGATTACATACGTACATACGTCCGTTTACCAATGAGTACATACGTACATACGTCCGTTTACCAATGAGTACATGAGTACATCCGTCCGTTTACCAATGAGGACATACGTACATGCGTCCGTTTACCAATGAGTACATACGTACATACGTCCGTTTACCAATGAGTACATACGTACATACGTCCGTTTACCAATGAGTACATAAGTACATACGTCCGTTTACCAATGAGTACATACGTACATACGTCCGTTTACCAATGGTAACATAATGAGTATATAAGTACATGCGTCCGTTTACCAATGAGTACATAAGTACATACGTCCGTTTACCAATGAGTACATACGTACATGCGTCCGTTTACCAATGGTAACATAATGAGTATATAAGTACATGCGTCCGTTTACCAATGAGTACATAAGTACATGCGTCCGTTTACCAATGAGTACATAAGTACATGCGTCCGTTTACCAATGGTAACATAATGAGTACATAAGTACATGCGTCCGTTTACCAATGAGTACATAAGTACATGCGTCCGTTTACCATTGAGTACATAAGTACATGCGTCCGTTTACCAATGGTAACATAATGAGTACATACGTACATGCGTCCGTTTACAAATGATAACATAAGTACATGCGTCCGTTTACCAATGATTACATAAGTACATGCGTCCGTTTACCAATGAGTACATAAGTACATGCGTCCGTTTACCAATGAGTACATAAGTACATGCGTCCGTTTACCAGATATATAACTACGCTGACGAGGCTTCCTACCAGAATACATACGTAACTGACTTCCCATTATACGAAATGAACCGTATACCAAAATGTGGTGAAGAAAACCAACCCGCGATCGACAAGATTCAAATATTTTATTATTGTCTCACGTATTGTAAAAAAAAACCAACATTGTACATATATTACTTAAAAAAGGCTCTATTTTAACCGATATATACTAAAACTTTTTTTTAAAAAGTTAAAAGTTGTACTCTTCAATTAATGATATCAGGACAAATATATCTAGATGTAGTAATATCTGAGCCATTTACTATAAAGATATAAAACCATTTCACTTAAGTTAATGTTGTCTCAGTACGGTAGATTATGTCTCAGTACGTTAGATGCTGTCTCAGTACGGTAGATTATGTCTCAGTACGTTAGATGCTGTCTCAATACGGTAAACGTTGTCTCAGTACGGTAGATGTTGTCTTAGTACGGTAGATGTTGTCTCAGTACGGTAGATGTTGTTTCAGTACGGTAGATGCTGTCTCAATACGGTAGACGTTGTCTCAGTACGGTAGATGTTGTCTTAGTACGGTATATGTTGTCTCAGTACGTTAGATGCTGTCTCAGTACGGTAGATTATGTCTCAGTACGTTAGATGCTGTCTCAATACGGTAAACGTTGTCTCAGTACGGTAGATGTTGTCTTAGTACGGTAGATGTTGTCTCAGTACGGTAGATGTTGTTTCAGTACGGTAGATGCTGTCTCAATACGGTAGACGTTGTCTCAGTACGGTAGATGTTGTCTTAGTACGGTAGATGTTGTCTCAGTACGTTAGATGTTGTCTCAGTACGGTAAATGATGTCTCAGTACGGTAGATGTTGTCTCAATACGGTAGATGTTGTCTTAGTACGGTAGATATTGTCTCAGTACGGTAGATGTTGTCTCAGTACGTTAGATGTTGTCTCAGTACGGTAAATGATGTCTCAGTACGGTAGATGTTGTCTCAGTACGGTAGATGCTGTCTTAGTACGGTAGATGTTGTCTCAGTACGGTAGATGTTGTTTCAGTACGGTAGATGCTGTCTCGGTACGGTAGATGCTGTCTCAATACGGTAGACGTTGTCTCAGTACGGTAGATGTTGTCTTAGTACGGTAGATGTTGTCTCAGTACGGTAGATGTTTTCTCAGTACGTTAGATGTTGTCTCAGTACGGTAAATGATGTCTCAGTACGGTAGATGCTGTCTCAGTACGGTAAATGTTGTCTCAGTACGGTAGATGCTGTCTCAGTACGGTAAATATGTCTCAGTACGGTAGATGTTGTATCAGTACGTTAGATGATGTCTCAGTACGATAAATGATGTCTCAGTACGTTAGATGCTGTCTCAGTACGGTAGATGCTGTCTCAGTACGGTAGATGCTGTCTCAGTACG
Source organism: Mimachlamys varia (assembly GCA_947623455.1). NCBI lineage: Eukaryota > Metazoa > Mollusca > Bivalvia > Pectinida > Pectinidae > Mimachlamys > Mimachlamys varia. The sequence continues at coordinate 54,471,668 of OX392527.1, forward strand.
GTAAATGATGTCTCAATACGGTAGATATTGTCTCAGTACGGTATATGTTGTTTCAATACGGTAGATGTTGTCTCAGTATGGTAGATGTTGTGTCAGTACTGTAAATGTTGTCTCAGTACGGTAGATGCTGTCTCAGTACGTCAGATGATGTCTCAGTACGGTAGAAGCTGTCTCAGTAAGGTAGATGCTGTCTCAATAGGTAGATGCTGTCTCAGAACGTTAGATGCTGTCTTGGTACGGTAAATGTTGTCTCAGTACGCTAGATGATGTCTCAATACGGTAGATGCTGTCTCAGTACAGTAGATGCTGTCTCAGTACGGTAAATGTTATCTCAGTACGCTAGATGATGTCTCAGTACGGTAGATGCTGTCTCAGTACGGTAAATGTGGTCTCAGTTCGCTAGATGATGTCTCAGTACGGTATTTGCTATCTCAGTCATGTAAATGTTGTTTCAGTAAGGAAAATGTTGTCTCAGTAAGGTAGATGATGTCTCAGTGAGGTATATGTTGTCTCAGTACGGTAAATGTGGTCTCAGTACGATAGATGATGTCTCAGTACGGTATTTGCTGTCTCAGTCAGGTAAATGTTGTCTCAGTAAGGAAAATGTTGTCTCAGTAAGGTAGATGATGTCTCAGTAAGGTATATGTTGTCTCAGTACGGTAGATGTTGTCTGAGTATGGTAGATGCTGTCTCAGTACAGTAGTTGCTGTCTAAGTAAACTAAATGCTGTCTCAGTATGGTAGATGTTGTCTCAGTAAGATATTTGCTGTCTCAGTATGGTAGATGCTTTCTCAGTACGGTAGATGCTGACTGTATCGGTACGCCATATACTGTCTCAGTTCGGTAGACGTTGTCTCAGTACGGTAGATGCTGTCTCTGTGCGGTAGATGCTGTCTCAATACGGTAGATATTGTCTAAGTAAGACATTTGCTGTCTCAGTACAGTATATCCTGTTTCTGCACGGTCGGTGTTGTCTCAGTACGGTAGATGTTGTTTCAGTAAGGTAGATGATGTCTCAGTTCAGTAGATGTTGTCTCAGTAAGGTAGATGCTGTCTCAGTACGGTAGATGATGTCTCAGTCCTGTAAGTGCTAGCTGTCTCAGTACGGTAGAACCTGTCTCTGTACAGCAGATGCTGTTTCAGTAAGGTAGATGCTGTCTCAGTACGGTAGATGCTGTCTCAGTAAGGTAGATGTTGTCTCAGTACGGTAGATGCTGTTTCAGTAAGGTAGATGCTGTCTCAGTAAGGTAGATGTTGTCTCAGTAAGGTAGATGTTGTCTCAGTACAGTAGATGTTGTTTCAGTACGGTAGATGCTGTCTCAGTACGGTAAATGATGTCTCAGTACGGTAGATGTTGTCTCAGTACGGTAGATGCTATCTCAGTAAAGTAGATGCTGTCTCAGTACGGTAGATGCTGTGTCAGTACGGTAGATGCTGTCTCAGTACGGTAGATGCTGTCTCAGTAAGGAAGATGCTGTCTCAGTACGGTAGATGCTTTCTCAGTAAAGTAATGCTGTATCAGTACGGTAAATGCGGTGTCAGTAAGGTAGATGCTGTCTCTGTACGGTAGATGTTACCTATCTCGGTACGGTAGATAATGTCTCAGAACGGTAGATGCTGTCTCAGTACGGTAGATGTTGTCTCAGTACGGCAGATGCTGTCTCAGTACGGTATATGCTATCTCAGTAAGGTAGATGTTGTTTAAGTACGGTAGATGCTGTCTCAGTAAAGTAGATGCTGTCTCAGTACGGTATATGCTGTCTCAGTAAGGTAGATGCTGTCTCAGTAAAGAAGATGCTGTCTCAGTACCGTAGATGCTTTCTCAGTAAAGTAGATGCTGTATCAGTACGGTAAATGCGAAGTCAGTAAGGTAGATGATGTCTCAGTACGGTAGATAATGTCTCAGTACGGTAAATTTTGTCTCAGTACGGTAAATGATGTCTCAGTACGGTAGATGCTGTCTAAGTACGGTAGATGCTGTCTCAGTACGGTAGATGTTGTGTCAGTACTGTAAATGTTGTCTCGGTAAGGTAGATGCTATCTCAGTACGGTATTTGCTGTTTCAGTGCGGTAGATGTTTTCTCAGTACGGTAGACGCGTGTCAGTAAAGTAGATGCTGTCTCTGTACGGTAGATGTTACCAGTCTCGGTACGGTAAATGTTGTCTCAGTACGCTAGATGATGTCTCAGTACGGTAGATGCTGTCTCAGTACAGTAGATGCTGTCTCAGTACGGTTAATGTTATCTCAGTACGCTAGATGATGTCTCAGTACGGTAGATGCTGTCTCAGTACGGTAAATGTGGTTTCAGTACGCTAGATGATGTCTCAGTACGGTATTTGCTGTCTCAGTCAGGTAAATGTTGTCTCAGTAAGGTAGATGATGTCTCAGTAAGGTATATGTTGTCTCAGTACGGTAGATGCTGTCTCAGTACGTTAGATGTTGTTTTAGTACGGTAAATGATGTCTCAGTACGGTAGATGTTGTCTCAGTACGGTAGATGTTGTCTTAGTACGGTAGATGTTATCTCAATACGGTAGATGTTGTTTTAGTACGGTAGATGCTGTGTCAGTACGGTAGATGCTGTCTCAATACAGTAGACGTTGTCTCAGTACGGTAGATGTTGTCTTAGTACGGTAGATGTTGTCTCAGTACGGTAGATGTTGTCTCAGTACGTTAGATGATGTCTCAGTACGGTAAATGATGTCTCAGTACGGTAGATGCTGTCACAGTAAGGTAAATGTTGTCTCAGTACGGTATATGCTGTCTCAGTATCGTAAATGATGTCTCAGTACGGAAGATGTTGTATCAGTACGTTAGATGCTGTCTCAGTACGAAAGATGCTGTCTCAGTACGGCAGATGCTGTCTCAGTACTGTAAATGATGTTTCAGTACGGCAGATGTTGTCTCAGTATGGTATATGTTGTTTCAATACGGTAGATGTTGTCTCGGTATGGTAGATGTTGTCTTGTCTCAGTACGTTAAATGTTGTCTCAGTACGGTAGATGCTTTCTCGGTACGGTAAATGTTGTCTCAGTACGCTAGATGATGTCTCAGCACGGTAAATGTTGTCTCAGTACGCTAGATGTTGTCCCGGTACGGTAGATACTGCCGCAGTACGTTAGATGTTGTCTTAGTACGGTAGATGCTTTTCAGTACGGTAGATGCTTTCTCAGTACGGTAGATGCTTTCTCAGTACGGTAGATGTTGTTTCAGTACTATAAATGCTGTCTCAGTAAGGTAGATGCTGTCTCAGTACGTCAGATTTTGTCTCAGTATGGTAGATGATGTCTCAATACGTTAGATGATGTCTCATTACGGTAGATGTTGTCGCAGTACGGTAGACGTAGTCTCAGTACGGTAGATGCTGTCTCAGTACGGTTGATGTTGTCTCAGTACCATAGATGTTGTCTCAGTACGGTATATGTTGTCTCAGTACGGTAGATGCTGTCTCAGTACGGTAGATGCTGTCTCAATACGATAAATGCTGTCTCAGTACGGTAGATGCTGTCTCAGTACGGTAGATGTTGTCTCAGTACGGTAGATGCTGTCTCAGTACGTTAAATATTGTTTTAGTACGGTAAATGATGTCTCAGTACGGTAGATGTTTTTTCAGTACGGTAGATGTTGTCTTAGTACGGTAGATGTTATCTCAGTACGGTAGATGTTGTTTCAGTACGGTAGATGCTGTCTCAGTACGGTAGATGCTGTCTCAATACAGTAGACGTTGTCTCAGTACGGTAGATGTTGTCTTAGTACGGTAGATGTTGTCTCAGTACGGTAGATGTTGTCTCAGTACGTTAGATGATGTCTCAGTACGGTAAATGATGTCTCAGTACGGTAGATGCTGTCTCAGTACGGTAAATGTTGTCTCAGTACGGTATATGCTGTCTCAGTATCGTAAATGATGTCTCAGTACGGAAGATGTTGTATCAGTACGTTAGATGATGTCTCAGTACGATAAATGATGTCTCAGTACGTTAGATGCTGTCTCAGTACGAAAGATGCTGTCTCAGTACGGCAGATGCTGTCTCAGTACGGTAAATGATGTTTCAGTACGGCAGATGTTGTCTCAGTACGTTAAATGTTGTCTCAGTACGGTAGATGCTTTCTCGGTACGGTAAATGTTATCTCAGTACGCTAGATGTTGTCCCGGTACGGTAGATACTGTCTCAGTACGTTAGATGTTGTCTTAGTACGGTAGATGCTTTCTCAGTACGGTAGATGCTTTCTCAGTACGGTAGATCTTGTTTCAGTACTGTAAATACTGTCTCAGTAAGGTAAATGCTGTCTCAGTACGTCAGATTTTGTCTCAATATGGTAGATGATGTCTCAATACGTTAGATGATGTCTCATTACGGTATATGTTGTCGCAGTACGGTAGACGTAGTCTCAGTACGGTAGATGCTGTCTCAGTACGGTTGATGCTGTCTCAGTACGATAGATGTTGTCTCAGTACCGTATATGTTGTCTCAGTACGGTAGATGCTGTCTCAGTACGGTAGATGCTGTCTCAATACGGTAAATGCTGTCTCAGTACGGTAGATGCTGTCTCAGTACGGTAGATGTTGTATCAGTACGTTAGATGATGTCTCAGTACGATAAATGATGTCTCAGTACGTTAGATGCTGTCTCAGTACGGTAGATGCTGTCTCAGTACGGTAGATGCTTTCTCAGTACGGTAAATGATGTCTCAGGACGGTAGATGTTGTCTCAGTACGGTATATGTTGTTTCAATACGGTAGATGTTGTCTCAGTATGTTAGATGTTGTCTCAGTACGTTAAATGTTGTCTCAGTACGGTAGATGCTGTCTCAGTACGTTAGATGATGTTTCAGTACGGTAGAAGCTGTCTCAGTAAAGTAGATGCTGTCTCAATAGGTAGATGTTGTCTCAGAACGGTAAATATTGTCTCAGTACGCTAAATGATGTCTCAGTACGGTAGATGCTGTCTCAGTACAGTAGATGTTGTCTCAGTACGGTAGATGTTGTTTCAGTACGGTAGATGCTGTCTCGGTACGGTAGATGCTGTCTCAATACGGTAGACGTTGTCTCAGTACGGTAGATGTTGTCTTAGTACGGTAGATGTTGTCTCAGAACGGTAGATGTTGTCTCAGTACGTTAGATGTTGTCTCAGTACGGTAAATGATGTCTCAGTACGGTAGATGCTGTCTCAGTACGGTAAATGTTGTCTCAGTACGGTAGATGCTGTCTCAGTACGGTAAATATGTCTCAGTACGGTAGATGTTGTATCAGTACGTTAGATGATGTCTCAGTACGATAAATGATGTCTCAGTACGTTAGATGCTGTCTCAGTACGGTAGATGCTGTCTCAGTACGGTAGATGCTGTCTCAGTACGGTAAATGATGTCTCAATACGGTAGATATTGTCTCAGTACGGTATATGTTGTTTCAATACGGTAGATGTTGTCTCAGTATGGTAGATGTTGTGTCAGTACTGTAAATGTTGTCTCAGTACGGTAGATGCTGTCTCAGTACGTCAGATGATGTCTCAGTACGGTAGAAGCTGTCTCAGTAAGGTAGATGCTGTCTCAATAGGTAGATGCTGTCTCAGAACGTTAGATGCTGTCTTGGTACGGTAAATGTTGTCTCAGTACGCTAGATGATGTCTCAATACGGTAGATGCTGTCTCAGTACAGTAGATGCTGTCTCAGTACGGTAAATGTTATCTCAGTACGCTAGATGATGTCTCAGTACGGTAGATGCTGTCTCAGTACGGTAAATGTGGTCTCAGTTCGCTAGATGATGTCTCAGTACGGTATTTGCTATCTCAGTCATGTAAATGTTGTTTCAGTAAGGAAAATGTTGTCTCAGTAAGGTAGATGATGTCTCAGTGAGGTATATGTTGTCTCAGTACGGTAAATGTGGTCTCAGTACGATAGATGATGTCTCAGTACGGTATTTGCTGTCTCAGTCAGGTAAATGTTGTCTCAGTAAGGAAAATGTTGTCTCAGTAAGGTAGATGATGTCTCAGTAAGGTATATGTTGTCTCAGTACGGTAGATGTTGTCTGAGTATGGTAGATGCTGTCTCAGTACAGTAGTTGCTGTCTAAGTAAACTAAATGCTGTCTCAGTATGGTAGATGTTGTCTCAGTAAGATATTTGCTGTCTCAGTATGGTAGATGCTTTCTCAGTACGGTAGATGCTGACTGTATCGGTACGCCATATACTGTCTCAGTTCGGTAGACGTTGTCTCAGTACGGTAGATGCTGTCTCTGTGCGGTAGATGCTGTCTCAATACGGTAGATATTGTCTAAGTAAGACATTTGCTGTCTCAGTACAGTATATCCTGTTTCTGCACGGTCGGTGTTGTCTCAGTACGGTAGATGTTGTTTCAGTAAGGTAGATGATGTCTCAGTTCAGTAGATGTTGTCTCAGTAAGGTAGATGCTGTCTCAGTACGGTAGATGATGTCTCAGTCCTGTAAGTGCTAGCTGTCTCAGTACGGTAGAACCTGTCTCTGTACAGCAGATGCTGTTTCAGTAAGGTAGATGCTGTCTCAGTACGGTAGATGCTGTCTCAGTAAGGTAGATGTTGTCTCAGTACGGTAGATGCTGTTTCAGTAAGGTAGATGCTGTCTCAGTAAGGTAGATGTTGTCTCAGTAAGGTAGATGTTGTCTCAGTACAGTAGATGTTGTTTCAGTACGGTAGATGCTGTCTCAGTACGGTAAATGATGTCTCAGTACGGTAGATGTTGTCTCAGTACGGTAGATGCTATCTCAGTAAAGTAGATGCTGTCTCAGTACGGTAAATGTGGTCTCAGTTCGCTAGATGATGTCTCAGTACGGTATTTGCTATCTCAGTCATGTAAATGTTGTTTCAGTAAGGAAAATGTTGTCTCAGTAAGGTAGATGATGTCTCAGTGAGCTATATGTTGTCTCAGTACGGTAAATGTGGTCTCAGTACGATAGATGATGTCTCAGTACGGTATTTGCTGTCTCAGTCAGGTAAATGTTGTCTCAGTAAGGAAAATGTTGTCTCAGTAAGGTAGATGATGTCTCAGTAAGGTATATGTTGTCTCAGTACGGTAGATGTTGTCTGAGTATGGTAGATGCTGTCTCAGTACAGTAGTTGCTGTCTAAGTAAACTAAATGCTGTCTCAGTATGGTAGATGTTGTCTCAGTAAGATATTTGCTGTCTCAGTATGGTAGATGCTTTCTCAGTACGGTAGATGCTGACTGTATCGGTACGCCATATACTGTCTCAGTTCGGTAGACGTTGTCTCAGTACGGTAGATGCTGTCTCTGTGCGGTAGATGCTGTCTCAATACGGTAGATATTGTCTAAGTAAGACATTTGCTGTCTCAGTACAGTATATCCTGTTTCTGCACGGTCGGTGTTGTCTCAGTACGGTAGATGTTGTTTCAGTAAGGTAGATGATGTCTCAGTTCAGTAGATGTTGTCTCAGTAAGGTAGATGCTGTCTCAGTACGGTAGATGATGTCTCAGTCCTGTAAGTGCTAGCTGTCTCAGTACGGTAGAACCTGTCTCTGTACAGCAGATGCTGTTTCAGTAAGGTAGATGCTGTCTCAGTACGGTAGATGCTGTCTCAGTAAGGTAGATGTTGTCTCAGTACGGTAGATGCTGTTTCAGTAAGGTAGATGCTGTCTCAGTAAGGTAGATGTTGTCTCAGTAAGGTAGATGTTGTCTCAGTACAGTAGATGTTGTTTCAGTACGGTAGATGCTGTCTCAGTACGGTAAATGATGTCTCAGTACGGTAGATGTTGTCTCAGTACGGTAGATGCTATCTCAGTAAAGTAGATGCTGTCTCAGTACGGTAGATGCTGTGTCAGTACGGTAGATGCTGTCTCAGTACGGTAGATGCTGTCTCAGTAAGGAAGATGCTGTCTCAGTACGGTAGATGCTTTCTCAGTAAAGTAATGCTGTATCAGTACGGTAAATGCGGTGTCAGTAAGGTAGATGCTGTCTCTGTACGGTAGATGTTACCTATCTCGGTACGGTAGATAATGTCTCAGAACGGTAGATGCTGTCTCAGTACGGTAGATGTTGTCTCAGTACGGCAGATGCTGTCTCAGTACGGTATATGCTATCTCAGTAAGGTAGATGTTGTTTAAGTACGGTAGATGCTGTCTCAGTAAAGTAGATGCTGTCTCAGTACGGTATATGCTGTCTCAGTAAGGTAGATGCTGTCTCAGTAAAGAAGATGCTGTCTCAGTACCGTAGATGCTTTCTCAGTAAAGTAGATGCTGTATCAGTACGGTAAATGCGAAGTCAGTAAGGTAGATGATGTCTCAGTACGGTAGATAATGTCTCAGTACGGTAAATTTTGTCTCAGTACGGTAAATGATGTCTCAGTACGGTAGATGCTGTCTAAGTACGGTAGATGCTGTCTCAGTACGGTAGATGTTGTGTCAGTACTGTAAATGTTGTCTCGGTAAGGTAGATGCTATCTCAGTACGGTATTTGCTGTTTCAGTGCGGTAGATGTTTTCTCAGTACGGTAGACGCGTGTCAGTAAAGTAGATGCTGTCTCTGTACGGTAGATGTTACCAGTCTCGGTACGGTAAATGTTGTCTCAGTACGCTAGATGATGTCTCAGTACGGTAGATGCTGTCTCAGTACAGTAGATGCTGTCTCAGTACGGTTAATGTTATCTCAGTACGCTAGATGATGTCTCAGTACGGTAGATGCTGTCTCAGTACGGTAAATGTGGTTTCAGTACGCTAGATGATGTCTCAGTACGGTATTTGCTGTCTCAGTCAGGTAAATGTTGTCTCAGTAAGGTAGATGATGTCTCAGTAAGGTATATGTTGTCTCAGTACGGTAGATGCTGTCTCAGTACGTTAGATGTTGTTTTAGTACGGTAAATGATGTCTCAGTACGGTAGATGTTGTCTCAGTACGGTAGATGTTGTCTTAGTACGGTAGATGTTATCTCAATACGGTAGATGTTGTTTTAGTACGGTAGATGCTGTGTCAGTACGGTAGATGCTGTCTCAATACAGTAGACGTTGTCTCAGTACGGTAGATGTTGTCTTAGTACGGTAGATGTTGTCTCAGTACGGTAGATGTTGTCTCAGTACGTTAGATGATGTCTCAGTACGGTAAATGATGTCTCAGTACGGTAGATGCTGTCACAGTAAGGTAAATGTTGTCTCAGTACGGTATATGCTGTCTCAGTATCGTAAATGATGTCTCAGTTCGGAAGATGTTGTATCAGTACGTTAGATGCTGTCTCAGTACGAAAGATGCTGTCTCAGTACGGCAGATGCTGTCTCAGTACTGTAAATGATGTTTCAGTACGGCAGATGTTGTCTCAGTATGGTATATGTTGTTTCAATACGGTAGATGTTGTCTCGGTATGGTAGATGTTGTCTTGTCTCAGTACGTTAAATGTTGTCTCAGTACGGTAGATGCTTTCTCGGTACGGTAAATGTTGTCTCAGTACGCTAGATGATGTCTCAGCACGGTAAATGTTGTCTCAGTACGCTAGATGTTGTCCCGGTACGGTAGATACTGCCGCAGTACGTTAGATGTTGTCTTAGTACGGTAGATGCTTTTCAGTACGGTAGATGCTTTCTCAGTACGGTAGATGCTTTCTCAGTACGGTAGATGTTGTTTCAGTACTATAAATGCTGTCTCAGTAAGGTAGATGCTGTCTCAGTACGTCAGATTTTGTCTCAGTATGGTAGATGATGTCTCAATACGTTAGATGATGTCTCATTACGGTAGATGTTGTCGCAGTACGGTAGACGTAGTCTCAGTACGGTAGATGCTGTCTCAGTACGGTTGATGTTGTCTCAGTACCATAGATGTTGTCTCAGTACGGTATATGTTGTCTCAGTACGGTAGATGCTGTCTCAGTACGGTAGATGCTGTCTCAATACGATAAATGCTGTCTCAGTACGGTAGATGCTGTCTCAGTACGGTAGATGTTGTCTCAGTACGGTAGATGCTGTCTCAGTACGTTAAATATTGTTTTAGTACGGTAAATGATGTCTCAGTACGGTAGATGTTTTTTCAGTACGGTAGATGTTGTCTTAGTACGGTAGATGTTATCTCAGTACGGTAGATGTTGTTTCAGTACGGTAGATGCTGTCTCAGTACGGTAGATGCTGTCTCAATACAGTAGACGTTGTCTCAGTACGGTAGATGTTGTCTTAGTACGGTAGATGTTGTCTCAGTACGGTAGATGTTGTCTCAGTACGTTAGATGATGTCTCAGTACGGTAAATGATGTCTCAGTACGGTAGATGCTGTCTCAGTACGGTAAATGTTGTCTCAGTACGGTATATGCTGTCTCAGTATCGTAAATGATGTCTCAGTACGGAAGATGTTGTATCAGTACGTTAGATGATGTCTCAGTACGATAAATGATGTCTCAGTACGTTAGATGCTGTCTCAGTACGAAAGATGCTGTCTCAGTACGGCAGATGCTGTCTCAGTACGGTAAATGATGTTTCAGTACGGCAGATGTTGTCTCAGTACGTTAAATGTTGTCTCAGTACGGTAGATGCTTTCTCGGTACGGTAAATGTTGTCTCAGTACGCTAGATAATGTCTCGGCACGGTAGATGTTGTCTCAGTACGCTAGATGTTGTCCCGGTACGGTAGATACTGTCTCAGTACGTTAGATGTTGTCTTAGTACGGTAGATGCTTTCTCAGTACGGTAGATGCTTTCTCAGTACGGTAGATCTTGTTTCAGTACTGTAAATACTGTCTCAGTAAGGTAAATGCTGTCTCAGTACGTCAGATTTTGTCTCAATATGGTAGATGATGTCTCATTACGGTAGATGTTGTCGCAGTACGGTAGACGTAGTCTCAGTACGGTAGATGCTGTCTCAGTACGGTTGATGCTGTCTCAGTACGATAGATGTTGTCTCAGTACCGTATATGTTGTCTCAGTACGGTAGATGCTGTCTCAGTACGGTAGATGCTGTCTCAATACGGTAAATGCTGTCTCAGTACGGTAGATGCTGTCTCAGTACGGTAGATGTTGTATCAGTACGTTAGATGATGTCTCAGTACGATAAATGATGTCTCAGTACGTTAGATGCTGTCTCAGTACGGTAGATGCTGTCTCAGTACGGTAGATGCTTTCTCAGTACGGTAAATGATGTCTCAGGACGGTAGATGTTGTCTCAGTACGGTATATGTTGTTTCAATACGGTAGATGTTGTCTCAGTATGTTAGATGTTGTCTCAGTACGTTAAATGTTGTCTCAGTACGGTAGATGCTGTCTCAGTACGTTAGATGATGTTTCAGTACGGTAGAAGCTGTCTCAGTAAAGTAGATGCTGTCTCAATAGGTAGATGTTGTCTCAGAACGGTAAATGTTGTCTCAGTACGCTAAATGATGTCTCAGTACGGTAGATGCTGTCTCAGTACAGTAGATGCTGTCTCAGTACGGTAAATGTTATCTAAGTACGCTAGATGATGTCTCAGTACGGTATTTGCTGTCTCAGTCAGGAAAATGTAGTCTCAGTAAGGAAAATATTGTCTCAGTAAGGTAGATGATGTCTCAGTGAGGTATATGTTGTCTCAGTACGGTAAATTTGGTCTCAGTACGATAGATGATGTCTCAGTACGGTATTTGCTGTCTCAGTCAGGTAAATGTTGTCTCAGTAAGGAAAATGTTGTCTCAGTAAGGTAGATGATGTCTCAGTAAGGTATATGTTGTCTCAGTACGGTAGATGTTGTCTGAGTATGGTAGATGCTGTCTCAGTACAGTAGCTGCTGTTTAAGTAAACTAAATGCTGTCTCAGTATGGTAGATGTTGTCTCAGTAAGATATTTGCTGTCTCAGTATGGTAGATGCTTTCTCATTACGGTAGATGCTGACTGTATCGGTACGCCATATACTGTCTCAGTTCGGTAGACGTTGTCTCAGTACTGTAGATGCTGTCTCTGTACGGTAGATGCTGTCTCAATACGGTAGATATTGTCTAAGTAAGACATTTGCTGTCTCAGTACAGTATATCCTGTTTCTGCACGGTCGGTGTTGTCTCAGTACGGTAGATGTTGTTTCAGTAAGGTAGATTATGTCTCAGTTCAGTAGATGTTGTCTCAGTAAGGTAGATGCTGTCTCAGTACGGTAGATGATGTCTCAGTCCTGTAAGTGTTAGCTGTCTCAGTACGGTAGAACCTGTCTCTGTACAGCAGATGCTGTTTCAGTAAGGTAGATGCAATGTCAGTACGGTAGATGTTGTTTCAGTACGGTAGATGTTGTCTCAGTACGGTAAATGTTGTCTCAGTACGGTAGATACTGTTTTAGTAAGTTATTTGCTGTCTCAGTTTGGTATATGTTTTCTCAGTAAGGTATATGTTGTCTCAGTACGGTATATTTTGTCTCAGTAAGGTGGATGCGGTGTCAGTACGGTAGATGTTGTCTCAGTACGGTATATGTTGTCTCAGTACGGTAGATGTTGTCCCAGTACAGTATATGTTGTCTGAGTACGGTAGATGCTGTTTAAGTTATTTGCTGTCTCAGCACGGAATATGTTGTCTCAGTAAGGTAGATGTGGTGTCAGAACGGTAGACGTTGTCTCAGTACGGTAGATGCTGTTTCAGTACGGTAAATGCTGTTTCAGTACGGTAGATTCTGTCTCAATACGGAAGATGTTGTCTCAGTACGGTAGATGTTGTCTCAATACGGCAGATGTTGTCTCAGTACGGTAGATGTTTTCTCAGTACGGTATATGTTTTCTCAGTAAGGTAAATGCGGTGTCAGTACGGTAGATGTTGTCTCAGTACGGTATATGTTGTCTCAGTAAGGTATATGCGGTGTCAGTACGGTAGATGTTGTCTCAGTACGGTATATGCTGTTTTAGTAAGTTATTTGCTGTCTCAGTACGGTATATGTGGTCTCAGTACGGTAGATGCTGTCTCAGTACGGTAGATGTTGTCTGAGTACGGTAGATGTTGCCTGAGTACGGTATATACTGTCACAATACGGTAGATGTTGTCTCAGTACGGTAGATGTTGTCTCAGTACGGTAGATGTTGTATTAATTACGTAGTTGCTATTTTAGTAAGTTATTTGCTGTCTCAGTACGGTATATGTTGTCTTAGTAAGGTAGATGCAGTGTCAGTACGGTAGATGTTGTCTCAGTACGGTACATGCTGTTTCAGTACGGTTGATGTTGTCTCAGTACGGTAGATGTTGTATCAGTTAGGTAGATGATGTCTCAGAAAGGTAGATGTTGTCTCAGTACGGTAGATGTTGTCTCAGTACGGTAGATGTTGTCTGAGTACGGTAGATACTGTTTTAGTAAGTTATTTGTTGTCTCAGTACGGTATATGTTGTCTCAGTAAGGTAGATGTTGTCTCAGTACGGTAGATGTTGTCTCAGTAAGGTAAATGCGGTGTCAGAACGGTAGATGTTGTCTCAGTACGGTATATGTTGTCTCAGTAAGGTAGATACGGTGTCAGTACGGTAGATGCTGTTTTAGTAAGTAATTTGCTGCCTCAGTACGGTATATGTGGTCTCAGTAAGGTAGATACTGTCTCAGTACGGTAGATGCTGTCTCAGTACGGTAGATGTTGTCTGAGTACGGTATAAACTGTCACAATACGGTATATGTTGTCTCAGTACGGTAGATACTGTCTCAATACGGTAGATGTTTTCTCAGTAAGGTAGATGCGGTGTCAGAACGGTAGATGTTATCTCAATACGGCAGATGTTGTCTCAGTACGGTAGATGTTTTCTCAGTACGGTATATGTTGTCTCAGTAAGGTAAATGCGGTGTCAGTACGGTAGATGTTGTCTCAGTACGGTATATGTTGTCTCAGTAAGGTAGATGCGGTGTCAGTACGGTAGATGTTGTCTCAGTACGGTATATGCTGTTTTAGTAAGTTATTTGCTGTCTCAGTACGGTATATGTGGTCTCAGTACGGTAGATGCTGTCTCAGTACGGTAGATGTTGTCTGAGTACGGTAGATGTTGTCTGAGTACGGTGTATACTGTCACAATACGGTAGATGTTTTCTCAGTACGGAAGATGTTGTCTCAGTACGGTAGATGTTGTATCAATTAGGTAGCTGATGTCTCAGTACGGTATATGTTGTCTGAGTACGGTAGATGCTATTTTAGTAGGTTATTTGCTGTCTCAGTACGGTATATGTTGTCTCAGTAAGGTAGATGCGGTGTCAGTACGGTAGATGTTGTCTCAGTACGGTAGATGCTGTCTCAGTACTGTAGATGCTGTCTCAGTACGGTAGATGTTTTCTCAGTACGGTAGATGTTGTCTCAGTACGGTAGATGCTGATTTAGTAAGTTACTTGCTGTCTCAGTACGGTATATGTTGTCTTAGTAAGGTAGATGCGGTGTCAGTACGGTAGACGTAGTCTCAGTACGGTATATGCTGTCTCAGTACGGTTGATGCTGTCTCAGTACGATAGATGTTGTCTCAGTACGGTATATGTTGTCTCAGTACGGTAGATGCTGTCTCAGTACGGTAGATGCTGTCATAATACGGTAAATGCTGTCTCAGTACGGTAGATGCTGTCTCAGTACGGTAGATGTTGTCTCAGTACGGTAGATGTTGTCTCAGTAAGGAAAATGTTGTCTCAGTAAGATTGATGATGTCTCAGTAAGGTATATGTTGTCTCAGTACGGTAGATGCTGTCTCAGTACGGTATATGTTGTCTCAGTACGGTAGATGCTGTCTCAGTACGGTAGATGCTGTCTCAATACGGTAAATGCTGTCTCAGTACGGTAGATGTTATCTCAGTACGGTAGATGTTGTTTTAGTACGGTAGATGCTGTGTCAGTACGGTAGATGCTGTCTCAATACAGTAGACGTTGTCTCAGTACGGTAGATGTTGTCTTAGTACGGTAGATGTTGTCTCAGTACGGTAGATGTTGTCTCAGTACGTTAGATGATGTCTCAGTACGGTAAATGATGTCTCAGTACGGTAGATGCTGTCTCAGTACTGTAAATGTTGTCTCAGTACGGTATATGCTGTTTCAGTATCGTAAATGATGTCTCAGTACGGAAGATGTTGTATCAGTACGTTAGATGATGTCTCAGTACGATAAATGATGTCTCAGTACGTTAGATGCTGTCTCAGTACGAAAGATGCTGTCTCAGTACGAAAGATGCTGTCTCAGTACTGTAAATGATGTTTCAGTACGGCAGATGTTGTCTCAGTATGGTATATGTTGTTTCAATACGGTAGATGTTGTCTCGGTATGGTAGATGTTGTCTTGTCTCAGTACGTTAAATGTTGTCTCAGTACGGTAGATGCTTTCTCGGTACGGTAAATGTTGTCTCAGTACGCTAGATGATGTCTCAGCACGGTAAATGTTGTCTCAGTACGCTAGATGTTGTCCCGGTACGGTAGATACTGCCTCAGTACGTTAGATGTTGTCTTAGTACGGTAGATGCTTTCTCAGTACGGTAGATGCTTTCTCAGTACGGTAGATGTTGTTTCAGTACTATAAATGCTGTCTCAGTAAGGTAGATGCTGTCTCAGTACGTCAGATTTTGTCTCAGTATGGTAGATGATGTCTCAATACGTTAGATGATGTCTCATTACGGTAGATGTTGTTGCAGTACGGTAGACGTAGTCTCAGTACGGTAGATGCTGTCTCAGTACGGTTGATGTTGTCTCAGTACCATAGATGTTGTCTCAGTACGGTATATGTTGTCTCAGTACGGTAGATGCTGTCTCAGTACGGTAGATGCTGTCTCAATACGGTAAATGCTGTCTCAGTACGGTAGATGCTGTCTCAGTACGGTAGATGTTGTCTCAGTACGGTAGATGCTGTCTCAGTACGGTATATGTTGTTTTAGTACGGTAAATGATGTCTCAGTACGGTAGATGTTGTCTCAGTACGGTAGATGTTGTCTTAGTACGGTAGATGTTATCTCAGTACGGTAGATGTTGTTTCAGTACGGTAGATGCTGTCTCAATACAGTAGATGTTGTCTCAGTACGTTAGATGATGTCTCAGTACGGTAAATGATGTCTCAGTACGGTAGATGCTGTGTCAGTACGGTAAATGTTGTCTCAGTACGGTATATGCTGTCTCAGTATCGTAAATGATGTCTCAGTACGGAAGATGTTGTATCAGTACGTTAGATGATGTCTCAGTACGATAAATGATGTCTCAGTACGTTAGATGCTGTCTCAGTACGAAAGATGCTGTTTCAGTACGGCAGATGCTGTCTCAGTACGGTAAATGATGTTTCAGTACGGCAGATGTTGTCTCAGTACGTTAAATGTTGTCTCAGTACGGTAGATGCTTTCTCGGTACGGTAAATGTTGTCTCAGTACGCTAGATAATGTCTCGGCACGGTAAATGTTGTCTAAGTACGCTAGATGTTGTCCCGGTACGGTAGATACTGTCTCAGTACGTTAGATGTTGTCTTAGTACGGTAGATGTTTTCTCAGTACGGTATATGTTGTCTCAGTAAGGTAAATGCGGTGTCAGTACGGTAGATGTTGTCTCAGTACGGTATATGTTGTCTCAGTAAGGTAGATGCGGTGTCAGTACGGTAGATGTTGTCTCAGTACGGTATATGCTGTTTTAGTAAGTTATTTGCTGTCTCAGTACGGTATATGTGGTCTCAGTACGGTAGATGCTGTCTCAGTACGGTAGATGTTGTCTGAGTACGGTAGATGTTGTCTGAGTACGGTGTATACTGTCACAATACGGTAGATGTTTTCTCAGTACGGAAGATGTTGTCTCAGTACGGTAGATGTTGTATCAATTAGGTAGCTGATGTCTCAGTACGGTATATGTTGTCTGAGTACGGTAGATGCTATTTTAGTAGGTTATTTGCTGTCTCAGTACGGTATATGTTGTCTCAGTAAGGTAGATGCGGTGTCAGTACGGTAGATGTTGTCTCAGTACGGTAGATGCTGTCTCAGTACTGTAGATGCTGTCTCAGTACGGTAGATGTTTTCTCAGTACGGTAGATGTTGTCTCAGTACGGTAGATGCTGATTTAGTAAGTTACTTGCTGTCTCAGTACGGTATATGTTGTCTTAGTAAGGTAGATGCGGTGTCAGTACGGTAGACGTAGTCTCAGTACGGTATATGCTGTCTCAGTACGGTTGATGCTGTCTCAGTACGATAGATGTTGTCTCAGTACGGTATATGTTGTCTCAGTACGGTAGATGTTGTCTCAGTACGGTAGATGCTGTCTCAATACGGTAAATGCTGTCTCAGTACGGTAGATGCTGTCTCAGTACGGTAGATGTTGTCTCAGTACGGTAGATGTTGTCTCAGTAAGGAAAATGTTGTCTCAGTAAGATTGATGATGTCTCAGTAAGGTATATGTTGTCTCAGTACGGTAGATGCTGTCTCAGTACGGTATATGTTGTCTCAGTACGGTAGATGCTGTCTCAGTACGGTAGATGCTGTCTCAATACGGTAAATGCTGTCTCAGTACGGTAGATGTTATCTCAGTACGGTAGATGTTGTTTTAGTACGGTAGATGCTGTGTCAGTACGGTAGATGTTGTCTCAATACAGTAGACGTTGTCTCAGTACGGTAGATGTTGTCTTAGTACGGTAGATGTTGTCTCAGTACGGTAGATGTTGTCTCAGTACGTTAGATGATGTCTCAGTACGGTAAATGATGTCTCAGTACGGTAGATGCTGTCTCAGTACGGTAAATGTTGTCTCAGTACGGTATATGCTGTCTCAGTATCGTAAATGATGTCTCAGTACGGAAGATGTTGTATCAGTACGTTAGATGATGTCTCAGTACGATAAATGATGTCTCAGTACGTTAGATGCTGTCTCAGTACGAAAGATGCTGTCTCAGTACGAAAGATGCTGTCTCAGTACTGTAAATGATGTTTCAGTACGGCAGATGTTGTCTCAGTATGGTATATGTTGTTTCAATACGGTAGATGTTGTCTCGGTATGGTAGATGTTGTCTTGTCTCAGTACGTTAAATGTTGTCTCAGTACGGTAGATGCTTTCTCGGTACGGTAAATGTTGTCTCAGTACGCTAGATGATGTCTCAGCACGGTAAATGTTGTCTCAGTACGCTAGATGTTGTCCCGGTACGGTAGATACTGCCTCAGTACGTTAGATGTTGTCTTAGTACGGTAGATGTTGTCTCAGTACGGTAGATGCTTTCTCAGTACGGTAGATGTTGTTTCAGTACTATAAATGCTGTCTCAGTAAGGTAGATGCTGTCTCAGTACGTCAGATTTTGTCTCAGTATGGTAGATGATGTCTCAATACGTTAGATGATGTCTCATTACGGTAGATGTTGTTGCAGTACGGTAGACGTAGTCTCAGTACGGTAGATGCTGTCTCAGTACGGTTGATGTTGTCTCAGTACCATAGATGTTGTCTCAGTACGGTATATGTTGTCTCAGTACGGTAGATGCTGTCTCAGTACGGTAGATGCTGTCTCAATACGGTAAATGCTGTCTCAGTACGGTAGATGCTGTCTCAGTACGGTAGATGTTGTCTCAGTACGGTAGATGCTGTCTCAGTACGGTATATGTTGTTTTAGTACGGTAAATGATGTCTCAGTACGGTAGATGTTGTCTCAGTACGGTAGATGTTGTCTTAGTACGGTAGATGTTATCTCAGTACGGTAGATGTTGTTTCAGTACGGTAGATGCTGTCTCAATACAGTAGATGTTGTCTCAGTACGTTAGATGATGTCTCAGTACGGTAAATGATGTCTCAGTACGGTAGATGCTGTGTCAGTACGGTAAATGTTGTCTCAGTACGGTATATGCTGTCTCAGTATCGTAAATGATGTCTCAGTACGGAAGATGTTGTATCAGTACGTTAGATGATGTCTCAGTACGATAAATGATGTCTCAGTACGTTAGATGCTGTCTCAGTACGAAAGATGCTGTTTCAGTACGGCAGATGCTGTCTCAGTACGGTAAATGATGTTTCAGTACGGCAGATGTTGTCTCAGTACGTTAAATGTTGTCTCAGTACGGTAGATGCTTTCTCGGTACGGTAAATGTTGTCTCAGTACGCTAGATAATGTCTCGGCACGGTAAATGTTGTCTAAGTACGCTAGATGTTGTCCCGGTGCGGTAGATACTGTCTCAGTACGTTAGATGTTGTCTTAGTACGGTAGATGCTTTCTCAGTACGGTAGATGTTGTTTCAGTACTGTAAATGCTGTCTCAGTAATGTAGATGCTGTCTCAGTACGTCAGATTTTGTCTCAGTATGGTAGATGATGTCTCAATATGTTAGATGATGTCTCATTACGGTAGATGTTGTCGCAGTACGGTAGACGTAGTCTCAGTACGGTAGATGCTGTCTCAGTGCGGTTGATGCTGTCTCAGTACGATAGATGTTGTCTCAGTACAGTATATGTTGTCTCAGTACGGTAGATGCTGTCTCAGTACGGTAGATGCTGTCTCAATACGGTAAATGCTGTCTAAGTACGGTAGATGCTGTCTCAGTACGGTAGATGTTCTCTCTGTACGGTAGATGTTGTCTCAGTACGGTAGATGTTGTCCCAGTACGGTAAATGATGTCTCAGTACGGTAGATGCTGTCTCAGTACGGTAAATGTTGTCTCAGTACGGTAGATGCTGTCTCAGTACGGTAAATATGTCTCAGTACGGTAGATGTTGTATCAGTACGTTAGATGATGTCTCAGTACGATAAATGATGTCTCAGTATGTTAGATGCTGTCTCAGTACGTTAGATGATGTTTCAGTACGGTAGAAGCTGTCTCAGTAAAGTAGATGCTGTCTCAATAGGTAGATGTTGTCTCAGTACGGTAAATGTTGTCTCAGTACGCTAGATGATGTCTCAGTACGGTAGATGCTGTCTCAGTACAGTAGATGCTGTCTCAGTCCGGTAAATGTTATCTCAGTTCGCTAGATGATATCTCAGTACGGTAGATGCTGTCTCAGTACGGTAAATGTGGTCTCAGTACGCTAGATGATGTCTCAGTACGGTATTTGCTGTCTCAGTCAGGAAAATGTAGTCTCAGTAAGGAAAATATTATCTCAGTAAGGTAGATGATGTCTCAGTGAGGTATATGTTGTCTCAGTACGGTAAATGTGGTCTCAGTACGATAGATGATGTCTCAGTACGGTATTTGCTGTCTCAGTCAGGTAAATGTTGTCTCAGTAAGGAAAATGTTGTCTCAGTAAGGTAGATGATGTCTCAGTAAGGTATATGTTGTCTCGGTACGGTAGATGTTGTCTGAGTATGGTAGATGCTGTCTCAGTACAGTAGCTGCTGTCTAAGTAAACTAAATGCTGTCTCAGTATGGTAGATGTTGTCTCAGTAAGATATTTGCTGTCTCAGTATGGTAGATGCTTTCTCATTACGGTAGATGCTGACTGTATCGGTACGCCATATACTGTCTCAGTTCGGTAGACGTTGTCTCAGTACGGTAGATGCTGTCTCTGTACGGTAGATGCTGTCTCAATACGGTAGATATTGTCTAAGTAAGACATTTGCTGTCTCAGTACAGTATATCCTGTTTCTGCACGGTCGGTGTTGTCTCAGTACGGTAGATGTTTTTTCAGTAAGGTAGATGATGTCTTAGTTCAGTAGATGTTGTCTCAGTAAGGTAGATGCTGTCTCAGTACGGTAGATGATGTCTCAGTCCTGTAAGTGTTAGCTGTCTCAGTACGGTAGAACCTGTCTCTGTACAGCAGATGCTGTTTCAGTAAGGTAGATGCGGTGTCAGTACGGTAGATGTTGTTTCAGTACGGTAGATGTTATCTCAGTACGGTAAATGTTGTCTCAGTACGGTAGATACTGTTTTAGTAAGTTATTTGCTGTCTCAGTTCGGTATATGTTTTCTCAGTAAGGTATATGTTGTCTCAGTACGGTATATTTTGTCTCAGTAAGGTGGATGCGGTGTCAGTACGGTAGATGTTGTCTCAGTACGGTATATGTTGTCTCAGTACGGTAGATGTTGTCCCAGTACAGTATATGTTGTCTGAGTACGGTAGATGCTGTTTAAGTAATTTGCTGTCTCAGCACGGAATATGTTGTCTCAGTAAGGTAGATGTGGTGTCAGAACGGTAGACGTTGTCTCAGTACGGTAGATGCTGTTTCAGTACGGTAAATGCTGTTTCAGTACGGTAGATTCTGTCTCAATACGGAAGATGTTGTCTCAGTACGGTAGATGTTGTCTCAATACGGCAGATGTTGTCTCAGTACGGTAGATGTTTTCTCAGTACGGTATATGTTTTCTCAGTAAGGTAAATGCGGTGTCAGTACGGTAGATGTTGTCTCAGTACGGTATATGTTGTCTCAGTAAGGTAGATGCGGTGTCAGTACGGTAGATGTTGTCTCAGTACGGTATATGCTGTTTTAGTAAGTTATTTGCTGTCTCAGTACGGTATATGTGGTCTCAGTACGGTAGATGCTGTCTCAGTACGGTAGATGTTGTCTGAGTACGGTAGATGTTGCCTGAGTACGGTATATACTGTCACAATACGGTAGATGTTGTCTCAGTACGGTAGATGTTGTCTCAGTACGGTAGATGTTGTATTAATTACGTAGATGCTATTTTAGTAAGTTATTTGCTGTCTCAGTACGGTATATGTTGTCTTAGTAAGGTAGATGCAGTGTCAGTACGGTAGATGTTGTCTCAGTACGGTACATGCTGTTTCAGTACGGTTGATGTTGTCTCAGTACGGTAGATGTTGTATCAGTTAGGTAGATGATGTCTCAGAAAGGTAGATGTTGTCTCAGTACGGTAGATGTTGTCTCAGTACGGTAGATGTTGTCTGAGTACGGTAGATACTGTTTTAGTAAGTTATTTGTTGTCTCAGTACGGTATATGTTGTCTCAGTAAGGTAGATGTTGTCTCAGTACGGTATATGTTGTCTCAGTAAGGTAGATGCGGTGTCAGTACGGTAGATGTTGTCTCAGTACGGTCTATGTTGTCTGAGTACGGTATATGCTGTTTTAGTAAGTAATTTGCTGCCTCAGTACGGTATATGTGGTCTCAGTAAGGTAGATACTGTCTCAGTACGGTAGATGCTGTCTCAGTACGGTAGATGTTGTCTGAGTACGGTATAAACTGTCACAATACGGTAGATGTTGTCTCAGTACGGTAGATACTGTCTCAATACGGTAGATGTTGTCTCAGTAAGGTAGATGCGGTGTCAGTACGGTAGATGTTGTCTCAATACGGCAGATGTTGTCTCAGTACGGTAGATGTTTTCTCAGTACGGTATATGTTGTCTCAGTAAGGTAAATGCGGTGTCAGTACGGTAGGTGTTGTCTCAGTACGGTATATGTTGTCTCAGTAAGGTAGATGCGGTGTCAGTACGGTAGATGTTGTCTCAGTACGGTATATGCTGTTTTAGTAAGTTATTTGCTGTCTCAGTACGGTATATGTGGTCTCAGTACGGTAGATGCTGTCTCAGTACGGTAGATGTTGTCTGAGTACGGTAGATGTTGTCTGAGTACGGTGTATACTGTCACAATACGGTAGATGTTGTCTCAGTACGGCATATGTTGTCTCAGTACGGTAGATGTTGTATCAATTAGGTATATGATGTCTCAGTACGGTATATGTTGTCTGAGTACGGTATATGCTATTTTAGGAAGTTATTTGCTGTCTCAGTACGGTATATGTTGTCTCAGTAAGGTAGATGCGGTGTCAGTACGGTAGATGTTGTTTCAGTACGGTACATGTTGTCTCAGTACGGTAGATGTTGTCTGAGTACGGTAGATACTGTTTTAGTAAGTTATTTGCTGTCTCAGTACGGTATATGTTGTCTCAGTAAGGTAGATGTTGTCTCAGTACGGTAGATGTTGTCTCAGTAAGGTAAATGCGGTGTCAGTACGGTAGATGTTGTCTCAGTACGGTAGATGTTGTCTGAGTACGGTATAAACTGTCACAATACGGTAGATGTTGTCTCAGTACGGTAGATACTGTCTCAATACGGTAGATGTTGTCTCAGTAAGGTAGATTCGGTGTCAGTACGGTAGATGTTGTCTCAATACGGCAGATGTTGTCTCAGTACGGTAGATGTTTTCTCAGTACGGAATATGTTGTCTCAGTAAGGTAAATGCGGTGTCAGTACGGTAGATGTTGTCTCAGTACGGTATATGTTGTCTCAGTAAGGTAGATGCGGTGTCAGTACGGTAGATGTTGTCTCAGTACGGTATATGCTGTTTTAGTAAGTTATTTGCTGTCTCAGTACGGTATATGTGGTCTCAGTACGGTAGATGCTGTCTCAGTACGGTAGATGTTGTCTGAGTACGGTAGATGTTGTCTAAGTACGGTGTATACTGTCACAATACGGTAGATGTTGTCTCAGTACGGCATATGTTGTCTCAGTACGGTAGATGTTGTATCAATTAGGTAGGTGATGTCTCAGTACTGTATATGTTGTCTGAGTACGGTATATGCTATTTTAGTAAGTTATTTGCTGTCTCAGTACGGTATATGTTGTCTCAGTAAGGTAGATGCGGTGTCAGTACGGTAGATGTTGTTTCAGTACGGTACATGTTGTCTCAGTACGGTAGGTGATGTCTGAGTACGGTAGATACTGTTTTAGTAAGTTATTTGTTGTCTCAGTACGGTATATGTTGTCTCAGTAAGGTAGATATTGTCTCAGTAAGGTAAATGCGGTGTCAGTACGGTAGATGTTGTCTCAGTACGGTATATGCTGTTTTAGTAAGTTATTTGCTGTCTCAGTACGGTATATGTGGTCTCAGTACGGTAGATGCTGTCTCAGTACGGTAGATGTTGTCTGAGTACGGTAGATGTTGTCTGAGTACGGTGTATACTGTCACAATACGGTAGATGTTGTCTCAATACGGTAGATGTTGTCTCAGTACGGTAGATGTTGTATCAATTAGGTAGATGATGTCTCAGTACGGTATATGTTGTCTGAGTACGGTAGATGCTATTTTAGTAAGTTATTTGCTGTCTCAGTACGGTATATGTTGTCTCAGTACGGTAGATACGGTGTCAGTACGGTAGATGTTGTTTCAGTACTGTAGATGTTGTCTCAGTACGGTAGATGTTGTCTGAGTACGGTAGATACTGTTTTAGTAAGTTATTTGCTGTCTCAGTACTGTAGATGTTGTCTCAGTAAGGTAAATGCGGTGTCAGTACGGTAGATGTTGTCTCAGTACGGTATATGTTGTCTCAGTAAGGTAGATGCGGTGTCAGTACGGTAGATGTTTTCTCAGTACGGTATATGTTGTCTGAGTACGGTAGATGCTGTTTTAGTAAGTAATTTGCTGTCTCAGTACGGTATATGTGGTCTCAGTAAGGTAGATGCTGTCTCAGTACGGTAGATGTTGTCTGAGTACGGTATAAACTGTCACAATACGGTAGATGTTGTCTCAGTACGGTAGATGTTTTCTCAGTACGGTATATGTTGTCTCAGTAAGGTAAATGCGGTGTCAGTACGGTAGATGTTGTCTCAGTACGGTATATGTTGTCTCAGTAAGGTAAATGCGGTGTCAGAACGGTAGATGTTATCTCAATACGGCAGATGTTGTCTCAGTACGGTAGATGTTTTCTCAGTACGGTATATGTTGTCTCAGTAAGGTAAATGCGGTGTCAGTACGGTAGATGTTGTCTCAGTACGGTATATGTTGTCTCAGTAAGGTAGATGCGGTGTCAGTACGGTAGATGTTGTCTCAGTACGGTATATGCTGTTTTAGTAAGTTATTTGCTGTCTCAGTACGGTATATGTGGTCTCAGTACGGTAGATGCTGTCTCAGTACGGTAGATGTTGTCTGAGTACGGTAGATGTTGTCTGAGTACGGTGTATACTGTCACAATACGGTAGATGTTGTCTCAATACGGTAGATGTTGTCTCAGTACGGTAGATGTTGTATCAATTAGGTAGATGATGTCTCAGTACGGTATATGTTGTCTGAGTACGGTAGATGCTATTTTAGTAAGTTATTTGCTGTCTCAGTACGGTATATGTTGTCTCAGTACGGTAGATACGGTGTCAGTACGGTAGATGTTGTTTCAGTACTGTAGATGTTGTCTCAGTACGGTAGATGTTGTCTGAGTACGGTAGATACTGTTTTAGTAAGTTATTTGCTGTCTCAGTACTGTAGATGTTGTCTCAGTAAGGTAAATGCGGTGTCAGTACGGTAGATGTTGTCTCAGTACGGTATATGTTGTCTCAGTAAGGTAGATGCGGTGTCAGTACGGTAGATGTTTTCTCAGTACGGTATATGTTGTCTGAGTACGGTAGATGCTGTTTTAGTAAGTAATTTGCTGTCTCAGTACGGTATATGTGGTCTCAGTAAGGTAGATGCTGTCTCAGTACGGTAGATGTTGTCTGAGTACGGTATAAACTGTCACAATACGGTAGATGTTGTCTCAGTACGGTGGATACTGTCTCAATACGGTAGATGTTGTCTCAGTAAGGTAGATGCGGTGTCAGTACGGTATTTGTTGTCTCAGTAAGGTAGATGCTGTCTCAGTACGGTAGATGCTGTCTCTACTGTAGATGTTGTCTCAGTGCGGTAGATGCTGTCTCAGTACGGTAGATGTTGTCTGAGTACGGTAGATGCTGTTTTAGTAAGTTATTTGCTGTCTCAGTACGGTATATGTTGTCTCAGTAAGGTAGAGCGGGGTCAGTACGGTAGATGTTGTTTCAGTACGGTAGATGTTGTCTCAGTACGGTAGGTGTTGTCTGAGTACGGTAGATACTGTTTTAGTAAGTTATTTGTTGTCTCAGTACGGTATATGTTGTCTCAGTAAGGTAGATATTGTCTCAGTACTGTAGATGTTGTCTCAGTAAGGTAAATGCGGTGTCAGTACGGTAGATGTTGTCTCAGTACGGTATATGCTGTCTCAGTAAGGTAGATGCGGTGTCAGTACGGTAGATGTTGTCTCAGTACGGTATATGCTGTTTTAGTAAGTTATTTGCTGTCTCAGTACGGTATATGTGGTCTCAGTACGGTAGATGCTGTCTCAGTACGGTAGATGTTGTCTGAGTACGGTAGATGTTGTCTGAGTACGGTGTATACTGTCACAATACGGTAGATGTTGTCTCAATACGGTAGATGTTGTCTCAGTACGGTAGATGTTGTATCAATTAGGTAGATGATGTCTCAGTACGGTATATGTTGTCTGAGTACGGTAGATGCTATTTTAGTAAGTTATTTGCTGTCTCAGTACGGTATATGTTGTCTCAGTACGGTAGATACGGTGTCAGTACGGTAGATGTTGTTTCAGTACTGTAGATGTTGTCTCAGTACGGTAGATGTTGTCTGAGTACGGTAGATACTGTTTTAGTAAGTTATTTGCTGTCTCAGTACTGTAGATGTTGTCTCAGTAAGGTAAATGCGGTGTCAGTACGGTAGATGTTGTCTCAGTACGGTATATGTTGTCTCAGTAAGGTAGATGCGGTGTCAGTACGGTAGATGTTTTCTCAGTACGGTATATGTTGTCTGAGTACGGTAGATGCTGTTTTAGTAAGTAATTTGCTGTCTCAGTACGGTATATGTGGTCTCAGTAAGGTAGATGCTGTCTCAGTACGGTAGATGTTGTCTGAGTACGGTATAAACTGTCACAATACGGTAGATGTTGTCTCAGTACGGTGGATACTGTCTCAATACGGTAGATGTTGTCTCAGTAAGGTAGATGCGGTGTCAGTACGGTATTTGTTGTCTCAGTAAGGTAGATGCTGTCTCAGTACGGTAGATGCTGTCTCTACTGTAGATGTTGTCTCAGTGCGGTAGATGCTGTCTCAGTACGGTAGATGTTGTCTGAGTACGGTAGATGCTGTTTTAGTATGTTATTTGCTGTCTCAGTACGGTAGATGTTGTCTCAGTACGGTATATGTTGTCTCAGTAAGGTAGAGCGGGGTCAGTACGGTAGATGTTGTTTCAGTACGGTAGATGTTGTCTCAGTACGGTATATACTGTTTTAGTAAGTTATTTGCTGTCTCAGTTCGGTAATGTTTTCTCAGTAAGGTATATGTTGTCTCAGTACGGTATATGTTGTCTCAGTAAGGTGGATGCGGTGTCAGTACGGTAGATGTTGTCTCAGTACGGTATATGTTGTCTCAGTACGGTAGATGTTGTCACAGTATAGTATATGTTGTCTGAGTACCGTAGATGCTGTTTTAGTAAGTTATTTGCTGTCTCAGTACGGTATATGTTGTCTCAGTAAGGTAGATGTGGTGTCAGAACGGTAGACGTTGTCTCAGTACGGTAGATGCTGTCTCAGTACGGTAGATGCTGTTTCAGTACGGTAGATGCTGTTTAAGTACGGTAGATTCTGTCTCAATACGGTAGATGTTGTATCAGTACGATAGATGTTGTCTCAGTACGGTAGATGTTGTCTCAGTACGGTAGATGTTGTATCAATTAGGTAGATGATGTCTCAGTACGGTATATGTTGTCTGAGTACGGTATATGCTATTTTAGTAAGTTATTTGCTGTCTCAGTACGGTATATGTTGTCTCAGTAAGGTAGATGCGGTGTCAGTACGGTAGATGTTGTTTCAGTACTGTAGATGTTGTCTCAGTACGGTAGATGTTGTCTCAGTACGGTAGATGTTCTCTGAGTACGGTAGATACTGTTTTAGTAAGTTATTTGCTGTCTCAGTACGGTATATGTTGTCTCAGTAAGGTAGATGTTGTCTCAGTACGGTAGATACTGTCTCAATACGGTAGATGTTGTCTCAGTAAGGTAAATGCGGTGTCAGTCCGGTAGATGTTCTCTGAATACGGCAGATGTTGTCTCAGTACGGTAGATGTTTTCTCAGTACGGTATATGTTGTCTCAGTAAGGTAAATGCGGTGTCAGTACGGTAGATGTTGTCTCAGTACGGTATATGTTGTCTCAGTAAGGTAGATGCGGTGTCAGTACGGTAGATGTTGTCTCAGTACGGTATATAATGTTTTAGTAAGTTATTTGCTGTCTCAGTACGGTATATGTGGTCTCAGTACGGTATATGCTGTCTCAGTACGGTAGATGTTGTCTGAGTACGGTAGATGTTGTCTGAGTACGGTGTATACTGTCACAATACGGTAGATGTTGTCACAGTACGGTAGATGTTGTCTCAGTACGGTAGATGTTGTATCAATTAGGTAGATGATGTCTCAGTAATGTATATGTTGTCTGAGTACGGTATATGCTATTTTAGTAAGTTATTTGCTGTCTCAGTACGGTATATGTTGTCTCAGTAAGGTAGATGCGGTGTCAGTACGGTAGATGTTGTTTCAGTACTGTAGATGTTGTCTCAGTACGGTAGATGTTGTCTGAGTACGGTAGATACTGTTTTAGTAAGTTATTTGCTGTCTCAGTACTGTAGATGTTGTCTCAGTAAGGTAAATGCGGTGTCAGTACGGTAGATGTTGTCTCAGTACGGTATATGTTGTCTCAGTAAGGTAGATGCGGTGTCAGTACGGTAGATGTTTTCTCAGTACGGTATATGTTGTCTGAGTACGGTAGATGCTGTTTTAGTAAGTAATTTGCTGTCTCAGTACGGTATATGTGGTCTCAGTAAGGTAGATGCTGTCTCAGTACGGTAGATGTTGTCTGAGTACGGTATAAACTGTCACAATACGGTAGATGTTGTCTCAGTACGGTGGATACTGTCTCAATACGGTAGATGTTGTCTCAGTAAGGTAGATGCGGTGTCAGTACGGTATTTGTTGTCTCAGTAAGGTAGATGCTGTCTCAGTACGGTAGATGCTGTCTCTACTGTAGATGTTGTCTCAGTGCGGTAGATGCTGTCTCAGTACGGTAGATGTTGTCTGAGTACGGTAGATGCTGTTTTAGTATGTTATTTGCTGTCTCAGTACGGTAGATGTTGTCTCAGTACGGTATATGTTGTCTCAGTAAGGTAGAGCGGGGTCAGTACGGTAGATGTTGTTTCAGTACGGTAGATGTTGTCTCAGTACGGTATATACTGTTTTAGTAA
Organism: Mimachlamys varia; assembly: GCA_947623455.1. Classification (NCBI taxonomy): domain Eukaryota; kingdom Metazoa; phylum Mollusca; class Bivalvia; order Pectinida; family Pectinidae; genus Mimachlamys; species Mimachlamys varia. The sequence goes on from OX392527.1 coordinate 54,500,472, forward strand.
GTTATTTGCTGTCTCAGTTCGGTAATGTTTTCTCAGTAAGGTATATGTTGTCTCAGTACGGTATATGTTGTCTCAGTAAGGTGGATGCGGTGTCAGTACGGTAGATGTTGTCTCAGTACGGTATATGTTGTCTCAGTACGGTAGATGTTGTCACAGTATAGTATATGTTGTCTGAGTACCGTAGATGCTGTTTTAGTAAGTTATTTGCTGTCTCAGTACGGTATATGTTGTCTCAGTAAGGTAGATGTGGTGTCAGAACGGTAGACGTTGTCTCAGTACGGTAGATGCTGTCTCAGTACGGTAGATGCTGTTTCAGTACGGTAGATGCTGTTTAAGTACGGTAGATTCTGTCTCAATACGGTAGATGTTGTATCAGTACGATAGATGTTGTCTCAGTACGGTAGATGTTGTCTCAGTACGGTAGATGTTGTATCAATTAGGTAGATGATGTCTCAGTACGGTATATGTTGTCTGAGTACGGTATATGCTATTTTAGTAAGTTATTTGCTGTCTCAGTACGGTATATGTTGTCTCAGTAAGGTAGATGCGGTGTCAGTACGGTAGATGTTGTTTCAGTACTGTAGATGTTGTCTCAGTACGGTAGATGTTGTCTCAGTACGGTAGATGTTCTCTGAGTACGGTAGATACTGTTTTAGTAAGTTATTTGCTGTCTCAGTACGGTATATGTTGTCTCAGTAAGGTAGATGTTGTCTCAGTACGGTAGATACTGTCTCAATACGGTAGATGTTGTCTCAGTAAGGTAAATGCGGTGTCAGTCCGGTAGATGTTCTCTGAATACGGCAGATGTTGTCTCAGTACGGTAGATGTTTTCTCAGTACGGTATATGTTGTCTCAGTAAGGTAAATGCGGTGTCAGTACGGTAGATGTTGTCTCAGTACGGTATATGTTGTCTCAGTAAGGTAGATGCGGTGTCAGTACGGTAGATGTTGTCTCAGTACGGTATATAATGTTTTAGTAAGTTATTTGCTGTCTCAGTACGGTATATGTGGTCTCAGTACGGTATATGCTGTCTCAGTACGGTAGATGTTGTCTGAGTACGGTAGATGTTGTCTGAGTACGGTGTATACTGTCACAATACGGTAGATGTTGTCACAGTACGGTAGATGTTGTCTCAGTACGGTAGATGTTGTATCAATTAGGTAGATGATGTCTCAGTAATGTATATGTTGTCTGAGTACGGTATATGCTATTTTAGTAAGTTATTTGCTGTCTCAGTACGGTATATGTTGTCTCAGTAAGGTAGATGCGGTGTCAGTACGGTAGATGTTGTTTCAGTACTGTAGATGTTGTCTCAGTACGGTAGATGTTGTCTGAGTACGGTAGATACTGTTTTAGTAAGTTATTTGCTGTCTCAGTACTGTAGATGTTGTCTCAGTAAGGTAAATGCGGTGTCAGTACGGTAGATGTTGTCTCAGTACGGTATATGTTGTCTCAGTAAGGTAGATGCGGTGTCAGTACGGTAGATGTTTTCTCAGTACGGTATATGTTGTCTGAGTACGGTAGATGCTGTTTTAGTAAGTAATTTGCTGTCTCAGTACGGTATATGTGGTCTCAGTAAGGTAGATGCTGTCTCAGTACGGTAGATGTTGTCTGAGTACGGTATAAACTGTCACAATACGGTAGATGTTGTCTCAGTACGGTGGATACTGTCTCAATACGGTAGATGTTGTCTCAGTAAGGTAGATGCGGTGTCAGTACGGTATTTGTTGTCTCAGTAAGGTAGATGCTGTCTCAGTACGGTAGATGCTGTCTCTACTGTAGATGTTGTCTCAGTGCGGTAGATGCTGTCTCAGTACGGTAGATGTTGTCTGAGTACGGTAGATGCTGTTTTAGTATGTTATTTGCTGTCTCAGTACGGTAGATGTTGTCTCAGTACGGTATATGTTGTCTCAGTAAGGTAGAGCGGGGTCAGTACGGTAGATGTTGTTTCAGTACGGTAGATGTTGTCTCAGTACGGTATATACTGTTTTAGTAAGTTATTTGCTGTCTCAGTTCGGTAATGTTTTCTCAGTAAGGTATATGTTGTCTCAGTACGGTATATGTTGTCTCAGTAAGGTGGATGCGGTGTCAGTACGGTAGATGTTGTCTCAGTACGGTATATGTTGTCTCAGTACGGTAGATGTTGTCACAGTATAGTATATGTTGTCTGAGTACCGTAGATGCTGTTTTAGTAAGTTATTTGCTGTCTCAGTACGGTATATGTTGTCTCAGTAAGGTAGATGTGGTGTCAGAACGGTAGACGTTGTCTCAGTACGGTAGATGCTGTCTCAGTACGGTAGATGCTGTTTCAGTACGGTAGATGCTGTTTAAGTACGGTAGATTCTGTCTCAATACGGTAGATGTTGTATCAGTACGATAGATGTTGTCTCAGTACGGTAGATGTTGTCTCAGTACGGTAGATGTTGTATCAATTAGGTAGATGATGTCTCAGTACGGTATATGTTGTCTGAGTACGGTATATGCTATTTTAGTAAGTTATTTGCTGTCTCAGTACGGTATATGTTGTCTCAGTAAGGTAGATGCGGTGTCAGTACGGTAGATGTTGTTTCAGTACTGTAGATGTTGTCTCAGTACGGTAGATGTTGTCTCAGTACGGTAGATGTTATCTGAGTACGGTAGATACTGTTTTAGTAAGTTATTTGCTGTCTCAGTACGGTATATGTTGTCTCAGTAAGGTAGATGTTGTCTCAGTACGGTAGATACTGTCTCAATACGGTAGATGTTGTCTCAGTAAGGTAAATGCGGTGTCAGTCCGGTAGATGTTCTCTGAATACGGCAGATGTTGTCTCAGTACGGTAGATGTTTTCTCAGTACGGTATATGTTGTCTCAGTAAGGTAAATGCGGTGTCAGTACGGTAGATGTTGTCTCAGTACGGTATATGTTGTCTCAGTAAGGTAGATGTTGTCTCAGTACGGTAGATACTGTCTCAATACGGTAGATGTTGTCTCAGTAAGGTAAATGCGGTGTCAGTCCGGTAGATGTTCTCTGAATACGGCAGATGTTGTCTCAGTACGGTAGATGTTTTCTCAGTACGGTATATGTTGTCTCAGTAAGGTAAATGCGGTGTCAGTACGGTAGATGTTGTCTCAGTACGGTATATGTTGTCTCAGTAAGGTAGATGCGGTGTCAGTACGGTAGATGTTGTCTCAGTACGGTATATAATGTTTTAGTAAGTTATTTGCTGTCTCAGTACGGTATATGTGGTCTCAGTACGGTATATGCTGTCTCAGTACGGTAGATGTTGTCTGAGTACGGTAGATGTTGTCTGAGTACGGTGTATACTGTCACAATACGGTAGATGTTGTCACAGTACGGTAGATGTTGTCTCAGTACGGTAGATGTTGTATCAATTAGGTAGATGATGTCTCAGTACTGTATATGTTGTCTGAGTACGGTATATGCTATTTTAGTAAGTTATTTGCTGTCTCAGTACGGTATATGTTGTCTCAGTAAGGTAGATGCGGGGTCAGTACGGTAGATGTTGTCTCAGTACGGTAAATGTTGTCTCAGTACGGTAGATACTGTTTTAGTAAGTTATTTGCTGTCTCAGTTCGGTATATGTTTTCTCAGTAAGGTATATGTTGTCTCAGTACGGTATATGTTGTCTCAGTACGGTAGATGTTGTCTCAGTAAGGTAGATGTGGTGTCAGAACGGTAGACGTTGTCTCAGTACGGTAGATGCTGTCTCAGTACGGTAGATGCTGTTTCAGTACGGTAGATGCTGTTTAAGTATGGTAGATTCTGTCTCAGTACAGTAGCTGCTGTCTAAGTAAACTAAATGCTGTCTCAGTATGGTAGATGTTGTCTCAGTACAGTAGCTGCTGTCTAAGTAAACTAAATGCTGTCTCAGTATGGTAGATGTTGTCTCAGTAAGATATTTGCTGTCTCAGTATGGTAGATGCTTTCTCATTACGGTAGATGCTGACTGTATCGGTACGCCATATACTGTCTCAGTTCGGTAGACGTTGTCTCAGTACGGTAGATGCTGTCTCTGTACGGTAGATGCTGTCTCAATACGGTAGATATTGTCTAAGTAAGACATTTGCTGTCTCAGTACAGTATATCCTGTTTCTGCACGGTCGGTGTTGTCTCAGTACGGTAGATGTTTTTTCAGTAAGGTAGATGATGTCTCAGTTCAGTAGATGTTGTCTCAGTAAGGTAGATGCTGTCTCAGTACGGTAGATGATGTCTCAGTCCTGTAAGTGTTAGCTGTCTCAGTACGGTAGAACCTGTCTCTGTACAGCAGATGCTGTTTCAGTAAGGTAGATGCGGTGTCAGTACGGTAGATGTTGTTTCAGTACGGTAGATGTTGTCTCAGTACGGTAAATGTTGTCTCAGTACGGTAGATACTGTTTTAGTAAGTTATTTGCTGTCTCAGTTCGGTATATGTTTTCTCAGTAAGGTATATGTTGTCTCAGTACGGTATATTTTGTCTCAGTAAGGTGGATGCGGTGTCAGTACGGTAGATGTTGTCTCAGTACGGTATATGTTGTCTCAGTACGGTAGATGTTGTCCCAGTACAGTATATGTTGTCTGAGTACGGTAGATGCTGTTTAAGTTATTTGCTGTCTCAGCACGGAATATGTTGTCTCAGTAAGGTAGATGTGGTGTCAGAACGGTAGACGTTGTCTCAGTACGGTAGATGCTGTTTCAGTACGGTAAATGCTGTTTCAGTACGGTAGATTCTGTCTCAATACGGAAGATGTTGTCTCAGTACGGTAGATGTTGTCTCAATACGGCAGATGTTGTCTCAGTACGGTAGATGTTTTCTCAGTACGGTATATGTTTTCTCAGTAAGGTAAATGCGGTGTCAGTACGGTAGATGTTGTCTCAGTACGGTATATGTTGTCTCAGTAAGGTAGATGCGGTGTCAGTACGGTAGATGTTGTCTCAGTACGGTATATGCTGTTTTAGTAAGTTATTTGCTGTCTCAGTACGGTATATGTGGTCTCAGTACGGTAGATGCTGTCTCAGTACGGTAGATGTTGTCTGAGTACGGTAGATGTTGCCTGAGTACGGTATATACTGTCACAATACGGTAGATGTTGTCTCAGTACGGTAGATGTTGTCTCAGTACGGTAGATGTTGTATTAATTACGTAGATGCTATTTTAGTAAGTTATTTGCTGTCTCAGTACGGTATATGTTGTCTTAGTAAGGTAGATGCAGTGTCAGTACGGTAGATGTTGTCTCAGTACGGTACATGCTGTTTCAGTACGGTTGATGTTGTCTCAGTACGGTAGATGTTGTATCAGTTAGGTAGATGATGTCTCAGAAAGGTAGATGTTGTCTCAGTACGGTAGATGTTGTCTCAGTACGGTAGATGTTGTCTGAGTACGGTAGATACTGTTTTAGTAAGTTATTTGTTGTCTCAGTACGGTATATGTTGTCTCAGTAAGGTAGATGTTGTCTCAGTACGGTATATGTTGTCTCAGTAAGGTAGATGCGGTGTCAGTACGGTAGATGTTGTCTCAGTACGGTCTATGTTGTCTGAGTACGGTAGATGCTGTTTTAGTAAGTAATTTGCTGCCTCAGTACGGTATATGTGGTCTCAGTAAGGTAGATACTGTCTCAGTACGGTAGATGCTGTCTCAGTACGGTAGATGTTGTCTGAGTACGGTATAAACTGTCACAATACGGTAGATGTTGTCTCAGTACGGTAGATACTGTCTCAATACGGTAGATGTTGTCTCAGTAAGGTAGATGCGGTGTCAGTACGGTAGATGTTGTCTCAATACGGCAGATGTTGTCTCAGTACGGTAGATGTTTTCTCAGTACGGTATATGTTGTCTCAGTAAGGTAAATGCGGTGTCAGTACGGTAGGTGTTGTCTCAGTACGGTATATGTTGTCTCAGTAAGGTAGATGCGGTGTCAGTACGGTAGATGTTGTCTCAGTACGGTATATGCTGTTTTAGTAAGTTATTTGCTGTCTCAGTACGGTATATGTGGTCTCAGTACGGTAGATGCTGTCTCAGTACGGTAGATGTTGTCTGAGTACGGTAGATGTTGTCTGAGTACGGTGTATACTGTCACAATACGGTAGATGTTGTCTCAGTACGGAAGATGTTGTCTCAGTACGGTAGATGTTGTATCAATTAGGTATATGATGTCTCAGTACGGTATATGTTGTCTGAGTACGGTATATGCTATTTTAGGAAGTTATTTGCTGTCTCAGTACGGTATATGTTGTCTCAGTAAGGTAGATGCGGTGTCAGTACGGTAGATGTTGTCTCAGTACGGTAGATGTTGTCTGAGTACGGTATAAACTGTCACAATACGGTAGATGTTGTCTCAGTACGGTAGATACTGTCTCAATACGGTAGATGTTGTCTCAGTAAGGTAGATGCGGTGTCAGTACGGTAGATGTTGTCTCAATACGGCAGATGTTGTCTCAGTACGGTAGATGTTTTCTCAGTACGGAATATGTTGTCTCAGTAAGGTAAATGCGGTGTCAGTACGGTATATGTTGTCTCAGTACGGTATATGTTGTCTCAGTAAGGTAGATGCGGTGTCAGTACGGTAGATGTTATCTCAGTACGGTATATGCTGTTTTAGTAAGTTATTTGCTGTCTCAGTACGGTATATGTGGTCTCAGTACGGTATATGCTGTCTCAGTACGGTAGATGTTGTCTGAGTACGGTAGATGTTGTCTAAGTACGGTGTATACTGTCACAATACGGTAGATGTTGTCTCAGTACGGCATATGTTGTCTCAGTACGGTAGATGTTGTATCAATTAGGTAGGTGATGTCTCAGTACTGTATATGTTGTCTGAGTACGGTATATGCTATTTTAGGAAGTTATTTGCTGTCTCAGTACGGTATATGTTGTCTCAGTAAGGTAGATGCGGTGTCAGTACGGTAGATGTTGTTTCAGTACGGTACATGTTGTCTCAGTACGGTAGGTGTTGTCTGAGTACGGTAGATACTGTTTTAGTAAGTTTTTTGTTGTCTCAGTACGGTATATGTTGTCTCAGTAAGGTAGATATTGTCTCAGTAAGGTAAATGCGGTGTCAGTACGGTAGATGTTGTCTCAGTACGGTATATGTTGTCTCAGTAAGGTAGATGCGGTGTCAGTACGGTAGATGTTGTCTCAGTACGGTATATGCTGTTTTAGTAAGTTATTTGCTGTCTCAGTACAGTATATGTGGTCTCAGTACGGTAGATGCTGTCTCAGTACGGTAGATGTTGTCTGAGTACGGTAGATGTTGTCTGAGTACGGTGTATACTGTCACAATACGGTAGATGTTGTCTCAATACGGTAGATGTTGTCTCAGTACGGTAGATGTTGTATCAATTAGGTAGATGATGTCTCAGTACGGTATATGTTGTCTGAGTACGGTAGATGCTATTTTAGTAAGTTATTTGCTGTCTCAGTACGGTATATGTTGTCTCAGTACGGTAGATACGGTGTCAGTACGGTAGATGTTGTTTCAGTACTGTAGATGTTGTCTCAGTACGGTAGATGTTGTCTGAGTACGGTAGATACTGTTTTAGTAAGTTATTTGCTGTCTCAGTACTGTAGATGTTGTCTCAGTAAGGTAAATGCGGTGTCAGTACGGTAGATGTTGTCTCAGTACGGTATATGTTGTCTCAGTAAGGTAGATGCGGTGTCAGTACGGTAGATGTTTTCTCAGTACGGTATATGTTGTCTGAGTACGGTAGATGCTGTTTTAGTAAGTAATTTGCTGTCTCAGTACGGTATATGTGGTCTCAGTAAGGTAGATGCTGTCTCAGTACGGTAGATGTTGTCTGAGTACGGTATAAACTGTCACAATACGGTAGATGTTGTCTCAGTACGGTGGATACTGTCTCAATACGGTAGATGTTGTCTCAGTAAGGTAGATGCGGTGTCAGTACGGTATTTGTTGTCTCAGTAAGGTAGATGCTGTCTCAGTACGGTAGATGCTGTCTCTACTGTAGATGTTGTCTCAGTGCGGTAGATGCTGTCTCAGTACGGTAGATGTTGTCTGAGTACGGTAGATGCTGTTTTAGTAAGTTATTTGCTGTCTCAGTACGGTAGATGTTGTCTCAGTACGGTATATGTTGTCTCAGTAAGGTAGAGCGGGGTCAGTACGGTAGATGTTGTTTCAGTACGGTAAATGTTGTCTCAGTACGGTATATACTGTTTTAGTAAGTTATTTGCTGTCTCAGTTCGGTAATGTTTTCTCAGTAAGGTATATGTTGTCTCAGTACGGTATATGTTGTCTCAGTAAGGTGGATGCGGTGTCAGTACGGTAGATGTTGTCTCAGTACGGTATATGTTGTCTCAGTACGGTAGATGTTGTCACAGTATAGTATATGTTGTCTGAGTACCGTAGATGCTGTTTTAGTAAGTTATTTGCTGTCTCAGTACGGTATATGTTGTCTCAGTAAGGTAGATGTGGTGTCAGAACGGTAGACGTTGTCTCAGTACGGTAGATGCTGTCTCAGTACGGTAGATGCTGTTTCAGTACGGTAGATGCTGTTTAAGTACGGTAGATTTTGTCTCAATACGGTAGATGTTGTATCAGTACGATAGATGTTGTCTCAGTACGGTAGATGTTGTCTCAGTACGGTAGATGTTGTATCAATTAGGTAGATGATGTCTCAGTACGGTATATGTTGTCTGAGTACGGTATATGCTATTTTAGTAAGTTATTTGCTGTCTCAGTACGGTATATGTTGTCTCAGTAAGGTAGATGCGGTGTCAGTACGGTAGATGTTGTTTCAGTACTGTAGATGTTGTCTCAGTACGGTAGATGTTGTCTCAGTACGGTAGATGTTCTCTGAGTACGGTAGATACTGTTTTAGTAAGTTATTTGCTGTCTCAGTACGGTATATGTTGTCTCAGTAAGGTAGATGTTGTCTCAGTACGGTAGATACTGTCTCAATACGGTAGATGTTGTCTCAGTAAGGTAAATGCGGTGTCAGTCCGGTAGATGTTCTCTGAATACGGCAGATGTTGTCTCAGTACGGTAGATGTTTTCTCAGTACGGTATATGTTGTCTCAGTAAGGTAAATGCGGTGTCAGTACGGTAGATGTTGTCTCAGTACGGTATATGTTGTCTCAGTAAGGTAGATGCGGTGTCAGTACGGTAGATGTTGTCTCAGTACGGTATATAATGTTTTAGTAAGTTATTTGCTGTCTCAGTACGGTATATGTGGTCTCAGTACGGTATATGCTGTCTCAGTACGGTAGATGTTGTCTGGGTACGGTAGATGTTGTCTGAGTACGGTGTATACTGTCACAATACGGTAGATGTTGTCTCAGTACGGTAGATGTTGTCTCAGTACGGTAGATGTTGTATCAATTAGGTAGATGATGTCTCAGTACTGTATATGTTGTCTGAGTACGGTATATGCTATTTTAGTAAGTTATTTGCTGTCTCAGTACGGTATATGTTGTCTCAGTAAGGTAGATGCGGGGTCAGTACGGTAGATGTTGTCTCAGTACGGTAAATGTTGTCTCAGTACGGTAGATACTGTTTTAGTAAGTTATTTGCTGTCTCAGTTCGGTATATGTTTTCTCAGTAAGGTATATGTTGTCTCAGTACGGTATATGTTGTCTCAGTACGGTAGATGTTGTCTCAGTAAGGTAGATGTGGTGTCAGAACGGTAGACGTTGTCTCAGTACGGTAGATGCTGTCTCAGTACGGTAGATGCTGTTTCAGTACGGTAGATGCTGTTTAAGTATGGTAGATTCTGTCTCAGTACAGTAGCTGCTGTCTAAGTAAACTAAATGCTGTCTCAGTATGGTAGATGTTGTCTCAGTACAGTAGCTGCTGTCTAAGTAAACTAAATGCTGTCTCAGTATGGTAGATGTTGTCTCAGTAAGATATTTGCTGTCTCAGTATGGTAGATGCTTTCTCATTACGGTAGATGCTGACTGTATCGGTACGCCATATACTGTCTCAGTTCGGTAGACGTTGTCTCAGTACGGTAGATGCTGTCTCTGTACGGTAGATGCTGTCTCAATACGGTAGATATTGTCTAAGTAAGACATTTGCTGTCTCAGTACAGTATATCCTGTTTCTGCACGGTCGGTGTTGTCTCAGTACGGTAGATGTTTTTTTCAGTAAGGTAGATGATGTCTCAGTTCAGTAGATGTTGTCTCAGTAAGGTAGATGCTGTCTCAGTACGGTAGATGATGTCTCAGTCCTGTAAGTGTTAGCTGTCTCAGTACGGTAGAACCTGTCTCTGTACAGCAGATGCTGTTTCAGTAAGGTAGATGCGGTGTCAGTACGGTAGATGTTGTTTCAGTACGGTAGATGTTGTCTCAGTACGGTAAATGTTGTCTCAGTACGGTAGATACTGTTTTAGTAAGTTATTTGCTGTCTCAGTTCGGTATATGTTTTCTCAGTAAGGTATATGTTGTCTCAGTACGGTATATTTTGTCTCAGTAAGGTGGATGCGGTGTCAGTACGGTAGATGTTGTCTCAGTACGGTATATGTTGTCTCAGTACGGTAGATGTTGTCCCAGTACAGTATATGTTGTCTGAGTACGGTAGATGCTGTTTAAGTTATTTGCTGTCTCAGCACGGAATATGTTGTCTCAGTAAGGTAGATGTGGTGTCAGAACGGTAGACGTTGTCTCTGTACGGTAGATGCTGTTTCAGTACGGTAAATGCTGTTTCAGTACGGTAGATTCTGTCTCCATTCGGAAGATGTTGTCTCAGTACGGTAGATGTTGTCTCAATACGGCAGATGTTGTCTCAGTACGGTAGATGTTTTCTCAGTACGGTATATGTTTTCTCAGTAAGGTAAATGCGGTGTCAGTACGGTAGATGTTGTCTCAGTACGGTATATGTTGTCTCAGTAAGGTAGATGCGGTGTCAGTACGGTAGATGTTGTCTCAGTACGGTATATGCTGTTTTAGTAAGTTATTTGCTGTCTCAGTACGGTATATGTGGTCTCAGTACGGTAGATGCTGTCTCAGTACGGTAGATGTTGTCTGAGTACGGTAGATGTTGCCTGAGTACGGTATATACTGTCACAATACGGTAGATGTTGTCTCAGTACGGTAGATGTTGTCTCAGTACGGAAGATGTTGTATTAATTACGTAGATGCTATTTTAGTAAGTTATTTGCTGTCTCAGTACGGTAGATGTTGTCTCAGTACGGTATATGTTGTCTCAGTAAGGTAGAGCGGGGTCAGTACGGTAGATGTTGTTTCAGTACGGTAAATGTTGTCTCAGTACGGTATATACTGTTTTAGTAAGTTATTTGCTGTCTCAGTTCGGTATATGTTTTCTCAGTAAGGTATATGTTGTCTCAGTACGGTATGTTTTGTCTCAGTAAGGTGGATGCGGTGTCAGTACGGTAGATGTTGTCTCAGTACGGTATATGTTGTCTCAGTACGGTAGATGTTGTCCCAGTACAGTATATGTTGTCTGAGTACGGTAGATGCTGTTTCAGTACGGTAAATGCTGTTTCAGTACGGTAGATTCTGTCTCAATACGGAAGATGTTGTCTCAGTACGGTAGATGTTGTCTCAATACGGCAGATGTTGTCTCAGTACGGTAGATGTTTTCTCAGTACGGTATATGTTTTCTCAGTAAGGTAAATGCGGTGTCAGTACGGTAGATGTTGTCTCAGTACGGTATATGTTGTCTCAGTAAGGTAGATGCGGTGTCAGTACGGTAGATGTTGTCTCAGTACGGTATATGTGGTCTAAGTACGGTAGATGCTGTCTCAGTACGGTAGATGTTGTCTGAGTACGGTAGATGTTGCCTGAGTACGGTATATACTGTCACAATACGGTAGATGTTGTCTCAGTACGGTAGATGTTGTCTCAGTACGGAAGATGTTGTATTAATTACGTAGATGCTATTTTAGTAAGTTATTTGCTGTCTCAGTACGGTATATGTTGTCTTAGTAAGGTAGATGCAGTGTCAGTACGGTAGATGTTGTCTCAGTACGGTACATGCTGTTTCAGTACGGTTGATGTTGTCTCAGTACGGTAGATGTTGTATCAGTTAGGTAGATGATGTCTCAGAAAGGTAGATGTTGTCTCAGTACGGTAGATGTTGTCTCAGTACGGTAGATGTTGTCTGAGTACCGTAGATACTGTTTTAGTAAGTTATTTGTTGTCTCAGTACGGTATATGTTGTCTCAGTAAGGTAGATGTTGTCTCAGTACGGTATATGTTGTCTCAGTAAGGTAGATGCGGTGTCAGTACGGTAGATGTTGTCTCAGTACGGTCTATGTTGTCTGAGTACGGTAGATGCTGTTTTAGTAAGTAATTTGCTGCCTCAGTACGGTATATGTGGTCTCAGTAAGGTAGATACTGTCTCAGTACGGTAGATGCTGTCTCAGTACGGTAGATGTTGTCTGAGTACGGTATAAACTGTCACAATACGGTAGATGTTGTCTCAGTACGGTAGATACTGTCTCAATACGGTAGATGTTGTCTCAGTAAGGTAGATGCGGTGTCAGTACGGTAGATGTTGTCTCAATACGGCAGATGTTGTCTCAGTACGGTAGATGTTTTCTCGGTACGGTATATGTTGTCTCAGTAAGGTAAATGCGGTGTCAGTACGGTAGGTGTTGTCTCAGTACGGTATATGTTGTCTCAATAAGGTAGATGCGGTGTCAGTACGGTAGATGTTGTCTCTGTACGGTATATGCTGTTTTAGTAAGTTATTTGCTGTCTCAGTACGGTATATGTGGTCTCAGTACGGTAGATGCTGTCTCAGTACGGTAGATGTTGTTTGAGTACGGTAGATGTTGTCTGAGTACGGTGTATACTGTCACAATACGGTAGATGTTGTCTCAGTACGGCATATGCTGTCTCAGTACGGTAGATGTTGTATCAATTAGGTAGATGATGTCTCAGTACGGTATATGTTGTCTGAGTACGGTATATGCTATTTTAGGAAGTTATTTGCTGTCTCAGTACGGTATATGTTGTCTCAGTAAGGTAGATGCGGTGTCAGTACGGTAGATGTTGTTTCAGTACGGTACATGTTGTCTCAGTACGGTAGATGTTGTCTCAGTACGGTAGATACTGTTTTAGTAAGTTATTTGCTGTGTCAGTACGGTATATGTTGTCTCAGTACGGTAGATGTTGTCTCAGTACGGTAGATGTTGTCTCAGTAAGGTAAATGCGGTGTCAGTACGGTAGATGTTGTCTCAGTACGGTAGATGTTGTCTCAGTAAGGTAAATGCGGTGTCAGTACGGTAGATGTTGTCTCAGTACGGTATATGTTGTCTCAGTAAGGTAGATGCGGTGTCAGTACGGTAGATGTTTTCTCAGTACGGTATATGTTGTCTGAGTACGGTAGATGCTGTTTTAGTAAGTAATTTGCTGTCTCAGTACGGTATATGTGGTCTCAGTAAGGTAGATGCTGTCTCAGTACGGTAGATGTTGTCTGAGTACGGCATAAACTGTCACAATACGGTAGATGTTGTCTGAGTACGGTGGATACTGTCTCAATACGGTAGATGTTGTCTCAGTAAGGTAGATGCGGTGTCAGTACGGTATTTGTTGTCTCAGTAAGGTAGATGCTGTCTCAGTACGGTAGATGCTGTCTCTACTGTAGATGTTGTCTCAGTGCGGTAGATGCTGTCTCAGTACGGTATATGTTGTCTGAGTACGGTAGATGCTGTTTGGTAAGTTATTTGCTGTCTCAGTACGGTATATGTTGTCTCAGTAAGGTAGATGCGGGGTCAGTACGGTAGATGTTGTTTCAGTACGGTAGATGTTGTCTCAGTACGGTAGATACTGTTTTAGTAAGTTATTTGCTGTCTCAGTTCGGTATATGTTTTCTCAGTAAGGTATATGTTGTCTCAGTACGGTATATGTTGTCTCAGTAAGGTGGATGCGGTGTCAGTACGGTAGATGTTGTCTCAGTACGGTATATGTTGTCTCAGTACGGTAGATGTTGTCACAGTATAGTATATGTTGTCTGAGTACGGTAGATGCTGTTTTAGTAAGTTATTTGCTGTCTCAGTACGGTATATGTTGTCTCAGTAAGGTAGATGTGGTGTCAGAACGGTAGACGTTGTCTCAGTACGGTAGATGCTGTCTCAGTACGGTAGATGCTGTTTAAGTACGGTAGATGTTCTCTGAGTACGGTAGATACTGTTTTAGTAAGTTATTTGCTGTCTCAGTACGGTATATGTTGTCTCAGTAAGGTAGATGTTGTCTCAGTACGGTAGATACTGTCTCAATACGGTAGATGTTGTCTCAGTAAGGTAAATGCGGTGTCAGTCCGGTAGATGTTGTCTCAATACGGCAGATGTTGTCTCAGTACGGTAGATGTTTTCTCAGTACGGTATATGTTGTCTCAGTAAGGTAAATGCGGTGTCAGTACGGTAGATGTTGTCTCTGTACGGTATATGCTGTTTTAGTAACTTATTTGCTGTCTCAGTACGGTATATGTGGTCTCAGTACGGTAGATGCTGTCTCAGTACGGTAGATGTTGTTTGAGTACGGTAGATGTTGTCTGAGTACGGTGTATACTGTCACAATACGGTAGATGTTGTCTCAGTACGGCATATGCTGTCTCAGTACGGTAGATGTTGTATCAATTAGGTAGATGATGTCTCAGTACGGTATATGTTGTCTGAGTACGGTATATGCTATTTTAGGAAGTTATTTGCTGTCTCAGTACGGTATATGTTGTCTCAGTAAGGTAGATGCGGTGTCAGTACGGTAGATGTTGTTTCAGTACGGTACATGTTGTCTCAGTACGGTAGATGTTGTCTCAGTACGGTAGATACTGTTTTAGTAAGTTATTTGCTGTGTCAGTACGGTATATGTTGTCTCAGTACGGTAGATGTTGTCTCAGTACGGTAGATGTTGTCTCAGTAAGGTAAATGCGGTGTCAGTACGGTAGATGTTGTCTCAGTACGGTAGATGTTGTCTCAGTAAGGTAAATGCGGTGTCAGTACGGTAGATGTTGTCTCAGTACGGTATATGTTGTCTCAGTAAGGTAGATGCGGTGTCAGTACGGTAGATGTTTTCTCAGTACGGTATATGTTGTCTGAGTACGGTAGATGCTGTTTTAGTAAGTAATTTGCTGTCTCAGTACGGTATATGTGGTCTCAGTAAGGTAGATGCTGTCTCAGTACGGTAGATGTTGTCTGAGTACGGCATAAACTGTCACAATACGGTAGATGTTGTCTCAGTACGGTGGATACAGTCTCAATACGGTAGATGTTGTCTCAGTAAGGTAGATGCGTTGTCAGTACGGTATTTGTTGTCTCAGTAAGGTAGATGCTGTCTCAGTACGGTAGATGCTGTCTCTACTGTAGATGTTGTCTCAGTGCGGTAGATGCTGTCTCAGTACGGTATATGTTGTCTGAGTACGGTAGATGCTGTTTGGTAAGTTATTTGCTGTCTCAGTACGGTATATGTTGTCTCAGTAAGGTAGATGCGGGGTCAGTACAGTAGATGTTGTTTCAGTACGGTAGATGTTGTCTCAGTACGGTAGATACTGTTTTAGTAAGTTATTTGCTGTCTCAGTTCGGTATATGTTTTCTCAGTAAGGTATATGTTGTCTCAGTACGGTATATGTTGTCTCAGTAAGGTGGATGCGGTGTCAGTACGGTAGATGTTGTCTCAGTACGGTATATGTTGTCTCAGTACGGTAGATGTTGTCACAGTATAGTATATGTTGTCTGAGTACGGTAGATGCTGTTTTAGTAAGTTATTTGCTGTCTCAGTACGGTATATGTTGTCTCAGTAAGGTAGATGTGGTGTCAGAACGGTAGACGTTGTCTCAGTACGGTAGATGCTGTCTCAGTACGGTAGATGCTGTTTAAGTACGGTAGATGTTCTCTGAGTACGGTAGATACTGTTTTAGTAAGTTATTTGCTGTCTCAGTACGGTATATGTTGTCTCAGTAAGGTAGATGTTGTCTCAGTACGGTAGATACTGTCTCAATACGGTAGATGTTGTCTCAGTAAGGTAAATGCGGTGTCAGTCCGGTAGATGTTGTCTCAATACGGCAGATGTTGTCTCAGTACGGTAGATGTTTTCTCAGTACGGTATATGTTGTCTCAGTAAGGTAAATGCGGTGTCAGTACGGTAGATGTTCTCTGAGTACGGTAGATGCTGTTTTAGTAAGTAATTTGCTGTCTCAGTACGGTATATGTGGTCTCAGTAAGGTAGATGCTGTCTCAGTACGGTAGATGTTGTCTGAGTACGGTATAAACTGTCACAATACGGTAGATGTTGTCTCAGTACGGTGGATACTGTCTCAGTTCGGTATATGTTTTCTCAGTAAGGTAGATGCGGTGTCAGTACGGTATTTGTTGTCTCAGTAAGGTAGATGCTGTCTCAGTACGGTAGATGCTGTCTCTACTTTAGATGTTGTCTCAGTGCGGTAGATGCTGTCTCAGTACGGTAGATGTTGTCTGAGTACGGTAGATGCTGTTTTAGTAAGTTATTTGCTGTCTCAGTACGGTATATGTTGTCTCAGTAAGGTAGATGCGGGGTCAGTACGGTAGATGTTGTTTCAGTACGGTAGATGTTGTCTCAGTACGGTAAATGTTGTCTCAGTACGGTAGATACTGTTTTAGTAAGTTATTTGCTGTCTCAGTTCGGTATATGTTTTCTCAGTAAGGTATATGTTGTCTCAGTATGGTATATGTTGTCTCAGTAAGGTGGATGCGGTGTCAGTACGGTAGATGTTGTCTCAGTACGGTATATGTTGTCTCAGTACGGTAGATGTTGTCACAGTATAGTATATGTTGTCTGAGTACGGTAGATGCTGTTTTAGTAAGTTATTTGCTGTCTCAGTACGGTATATGTTGTCTCAGTAAGGTAGATGTGATGTCAGAACGGTAGACGTTGTCTCAGTACGGTAGATGCTGTCTCAGTACGGTAGATGCTGTTTCAGTACGGTAGATGCTG
This sequence comes from Mimachlamys varia, assembly GCA_947623455.1. Lineage (NCBI taxonomy): Eukaryota > Metazoa > Mollusca > Bivalvia > Pectinida > Pectinidae > Mimachlamys > Mimachlamys varia. The sequence goes on from OX392527.1 coordinate 54,517,334, forward strand.
TCTCAATACGGTAGATGTTGTATCAGTACGATAGATGTTGTCTCAGTACGGTAGATGTTGTCTCAGTACGGTAGATGTTGTATCAATTAGGTAGATGATGTCTCAGTACGGTATATGTTGTCTGAGTACGGTATATGCTATTTTAGTAAGTTATTTGCTGTCTCAGTACGGTATATGTTGTCTCAGTAAGGTAGATGCGGTGTCAGTACGGTAGATGTTGTTTCAGTACGGTAGATGTTGTCTCAGTACGGTAGATGTTGTCTCAGTACGGTAGATGTTCTCTGAGTACGGTAGATACTGTTTTAGTAAGTTATTTGCTGTCTCAGTACGGTAGATGTTGTCTCAGTACGGTAGATACTGTCTCAATACGGTAGATGTTGTCTCAGTAAGGTAAATGCGGTGTCAGTACGGTAGATGTTGTCTCAATACGGCAGATGTTGTCTCAGTACGGTAGATGTTTTCTCAGTACGGTATATGTTGTCTCAGTAAGGTAAATGCGGTGTCAGTACGGTAGATGTTGTCTCAGTACGATATATGTTGTCTCAGTAAGGTAGATGCGGTGTCAGTACGGTAGATGTTGTCTCAGTACGGTATATAATGTTTTAGTAAGTTATTTGCTGTCTCAGTACGGTATATGTGGTCTCAGTACGGTATATGCTGTCTCAGTACGGTAGATGTTGTCTGAGTACGGTAGATGTTGTCTGAGTACGGTGTATACTGTCACAATACGGTAGATGTTGTCTCAGTACGGTAGATGTTGTATCAATTAGGTAGATGATGTCTCAGTACTGTATATGTTGTCTGAGTACGGTATATGCTATTTTAGTAAGTTATTTGCTGTCTCAGTACGGTATATGTTGTCTCAGTAAGGTAGATGCGGGGTCAGTACGGTAGATGTTGTCTCAGTACGGTAAATGTTGTCTCAGTACGGTAGATACTGTTTTAGTAAGTTATTTGCTGTCTCAGTTCGGTATATGTTTTCTCAGTAAGGTATATGTTGTCTCAGTACGGTATATGTTGTCTCAGTACGGTAGATGTTGTCTCAGTAAGGTAGATGTGGTGTCAGAACGGTAGACGTTGTCTCAGTACGGTAGATGCTGTCTCAGTACGGTAGATGCTGTTTCAGTACGGTAGATGCTGTTTAAGTATGGTAGATTCTGTCTCGATACGGTAGATGTTGTATCAGTACGATAGATGTTATCTCAGTACGGTAGATGTTGTCTCAGTACGGTAGATGTTGTATCAATTAGGTAGATGATGTCTCAGTACGGTATATGTTGTCTGAGTACGGTAAATGCTATTTTAGTAAGTTATTTGCTGTCTCAGTACGGTATATGTTGTCTCAGTAAGGTAGATGCGGTGTCAGTACGGTAGATGTTGTTTCAGTACTGTAGATGTTGTCTCAGTACGGTAGATGTTGTCTCAGTACGGTAGATGTTCTCTGAGTACGGTAGATGCTGTTTTAGTAAGTAATTTGCTGTCTCAGTACGGTATATGTGGTCTCAGTAAGGTAGATGCTGTCTCAGTACGGTAGATGTTGTCTGAGTACGGTATAAACTGTCACAATACGGTAGATGTTGTCTCAGTACGGTGGATACTGTCTCAATACGGTAGATGTTGTCTCAGTAAGGTAGATGCGGTGTCAGTACGGTATATGTTGTCTCAGTAAGGTAGATGCTGTCTCAGTACGGTAGATGATGTCTCTACTGTAGATGTTGTCTCAGTGCGGTAGATGCTGTCTCAGTACGGTAGATGTTGTCTGAGTACGGTAGATGCTGTTTTAGTAAGTTATTTGCTGTCTCAGTACGGTATATGTTGTCTCAGTAAGGTAGATGTTGTCTCAGTACGGTAGATGTTGTCTCAGTACGGTAGATGTTGTATCAATTAGGTAGATGATGGCTCAGTACGGTAGATGTTGTCTGAGTACGGTATATGCTATTTTAGTAAGTTATTTGCTGTCTCAGTACGGTATATGTTGTCTCAGTAAGGTAGATGCGGTGTCAGTCCGGTAGATGTTGTCTCAATACGGCAGATGTTGTCTCAGTACGGTAGATGTTTTCTCAGTACGGTATATGTTGTCTCAGTAAGGTAAATGCGGTGTCAGTACGGTAGATATTGTCTCAGTACGGTATATGTTGTCTCAGTAAGGTAGATGCGGTGTCAGTACGGTAGATGTTGTCTCAGTACGGTATATAATGTTTTAGTAAGTTATTTGCTGTCTCAGTACGGTATATGTGGTCTCAGTACGGTATATGCTGTCTCAGTACGGTAGATGTTGTCTGAGTACGGTAGATGTTGTCTGAGTACGGTGTATACTGTCACAATACGGTAGATGTTGTCTCAGTACGGTAGATGTTGTCTCAGTACGGTAGATGTTGTATCAATTAGGTAGATGATGTCTCAGTACTGTATATGTTGTCTGAGTACGGTATATGCTATTTTAGTAAGTTATTTGCTGTCTCAGTACGGTATATGTTGTCTCAGTAAGGTAGATGCGGTGTCAGTACGGTAGATGTTGTCTCAGTACGGTAAATGTTGTCTCAGTACGGTAGATACTGTTTTAGTAAGTTATTTGCTGTCTCAGTTCGGTATATGTTTTCTCAGTAAGGTATATGTTGTCTCAGTACGGTATATGTTGTCTCAGTACGGTAGATGTTGTCTCAGTAAGGTAGATGTGGTGTCAGAACGGTAGACGTTGTCTCAGTACGGTAGATGCTGTCTCAGTACGGTAGATGCTGTTTCAGTACGGTAGATGCTGTTTAAGTATGGTAGATTCTGTCTCGATACGGTAGATGTTGTATCAGTACGATAGATGTTATCTCAGTACGGTAGATGTTGTCTCAGTACGGTAGATGTTGTATCAATTAGGTAGATGATGTCTCAGTACGGTATATGTTGTCTGAGTACGGTAAATGCTATTTTAGTAAGTTATTTGCTGTCTCAGTACGGTATATGTTGTCTCAGTAAGGTAGATGCGGTGTCAGTACGGTAGATGTTGTTTCAGTACTGTAGATGTTGTCTCAGTACGGTAGATGTTGTCTCAGTACGGTAGATGTTCTCTGAGTACGGTAGATGCTGTTTTAGTAAGTAATTTGCTGTCTCAGTACGGTATATGTGGTCTCAGTAAGGTAGATGCTGTCTCAGTACGGTAGATGTTGTCTGAGTACGGTATAAACTGTCACAATACGGTAGATGTTGTCTCAGTACGGTGGATACTGTCTCAATACGGTAGATGTTGTCTCAGTAAGGTAGATGCGGTGTCAGTACGGTATATGTTGTCTCAGTAAGGTAGATGCTGTCTCAGTACGGTAGATGATGTCTCTACTGTAGATGTTGTCTCAGTGCGGTAGATGCTGTCTCAGTACGGTAGATGTTGTCTGAGTACGGTAGATGCTGTTTTAGTAAGTTATTTGCTGTCTCAGTACGGTATATGTTGTCTCAGTAAGGTAGATGTTGTCTCAATACGGTAGATGTTGTCTCAGTACGGTAGATGTTGTATCAATTAGGTAGATGATGGCTCAGTACGGTAGATGTTGTCTGAGTACGGTATATGCTATTTTAGTAAGTTATTTGCTGTCTCAGTACGGTATATGTTGTCTCAGTAAGGTAGATGCGGTGTCAGTACGGTAGATTTTGTTTCAGTACGGTAGATGTTGTCTCTACTGTAGATGTTGTCTCAGTGCGGTAGATGCTGTCTCAGTACGGTAGATGTTGTCTGAGTACGGTATATGCTATTTTAGTAAGTTATTTGCTGTCTCAGTACGGTATATGTTGTCTCAGTAAGGTAGATGCGGTGTCAGTACGGTAGATGTTGTCTCAGTACGGTAGATGTTGTCTCAGTACGGTAGATGTTGTCTCAGTACGGTAGATGTTCTCTGAGTACGGTAGATACTGTTTTAGTAAGTTATTTGCTGTCTCAGTACGGTATATGTTGTCTCAGTAAGGTAGATGTTGTCTCAGTACGGTAGATGTTGTCTCAGTAAGGTAAATGCGGTGTCACTACGGTAGATGTTGTCTCAGTACGGTATATGTTGTCTCAGTAACGTAGATGCGGTGTCAGTACGGTAGATGTTGTCTCAGTACGGTATATGTTGTCTGAGTACGGTAGATGCTGTTTTAGTAAGTAATTTGCTGTCTCAGTACGGTATATGTGGTCTCAGTAAGGTAGATACTGTCTCAGTACGGTAAATGCTGTCTCAGTACGGTAGATGTTGTCTGAGTACGGTATAAACTGTCACAATACGGTAGATGTTGTCTCAGTACGTTAGATACTGTCTCAATACGGTAGATGTTGTCTCAGTAAGGTAGATGCGGTGTCAGTACGGTATATGTTGTCTCAGTAAGGTAGATGCTGTCTCAGTACGGTAGATGATGTCTCTACTGTAGATGTTGTCTCAGTGCGGTAGATGCTGTCTCAGTACGGTAGATGTTGTCTGAGTACGGTAGATGCTGTTTTAGTAAGTAATTGGCTGTCTCAGTACGGAATATGTTGTCTCAGTAAGGTAGATGCGGTGTCAGTACGGTAGATGTTGTTTCAGTACGGTAGATACTGTTTTAGTAAGTTATTTGCTGTCTCAGTTCGGTATGTGTTTTCTCAGTAAGGTATATGTTGTCTCAGTACGGTAGATGTTGTCTCAGTAAGGTGGATGCGGTGTCAGTACGGTAGATGTTGTCCCAGTACAGTATATTTTGTCTGAGTACGGTAGATGCTGTTTTAGTAAGTTATTTGCTGTCTCAGTACGGTATATTTTGTCTCAGTAAGGTAGATGTGGTGTCAGAACGGTAGACGTTGTCTCAGTACGGTAGATGCTGTCAGTACGGTAGATGCTGTTTCAGTACGGTAGATGCTGTTTCAGTACGGTAGATTCTGTCTCAATACGGTAGATGTTGTATCAGTACGGTAGATGTTGTCTCAATACGGCAGATGTTGTCTCAGTACGGTAAATGTTTTCTCAGTACGGTATATGTTGTCTCAGTAAGGTAAATGCGGTGTCAGTACGGTAGATGTTGTCTCAGTACGGTATATGTTGTCTCAGTAAGGTAGATGCGGTGTCAGTACGGTAGATGTTGTCTCAGTACGGTATATGCTGTTTTAGTAAGTAATTTGCTGTCTCAGTACGGTATATGTGGTCTCAGTACGGTAGATGCTGTCTCTACTGTAGATGTTGTCTCTGTGCGGTAGATGCTGTCTCAGTACGGGAGATGTTGTCTCAGTACGGTAAATTATGTCTCAGTACTGTATATGTTGTCTCAGTACGGTAGATATTGTCTCAGTACGGTAGATGCTGTTTAAGTAAGTTATTTGCTGTCTCAGTACGGTATATGTTGTCTCAGTAAGGTAGATGCGGTGTCAGTACGGTAGATGTTGTCTCAGTACGGTATATGTTGTCTCAGTAAGGTAGATGCGGTGTCAGTACGGTAGATGTTGTCTCAGTACGGTATATAATGTTTTAGTAAGTTATTTGCTGTCTCAGTACGGTATATGTGGTCTCAGTACGGTATATGCTGTCTCAGTACGGTAGATGTTGTCTGAGTACGGTAGATGTTGTCTGAGTACGGTGTATACTGTCACAATACGGTAGATGTTGTCTCAGTACGGTAGATGTTGTCTCAGTACGGTAGATGTTGTATCAATTAGGTAGATGATGTCTCAGTACTGTATATGTTGTCTGAGTACGGTATATGCTATTTTAGTAAGTTATTTGCTGTCTCAGTACGGTATATGTTGTCTCAGTAAGGTAGATGCGGGGTCAGTACGGTAGATGTTGTCTCAGTACGGTAAATGTTGTCTCAGTACGGTAGATACTGTTTTAGTAAGTTATTTGCTGTCTCAGTTCGGTATATGTTTTCTCAGTAAGGTATATGTTGTCTCAGTACGGTATATGTTGTCTCAGTACGGTAGATGTTGTCTCAGTAAGGTAGATGTGGTGTCAGAACGGTAGACGTTGTCTCAGTACGGTAGATGCTGTCTCAGTACGGTAGATGCTGTTTCAGTACGGTAGATGCTGTTTAAGTATGGTAGATTCTGTCTCAGTACAGTAGCTGCTGTCTAAGTAAACTAAATGCTGTCTCAGTATGGTAGATGTTGTCTCAGTACAGTAGCTGCTGTCTAAGTAAACTAAATGCTGTCTCAGTATGGTAGATGTTGTCTCAGTAAGATATTTGCTGTCTCAGTATGGTAGATGCTTTCTCATTACGGTAGATGCTGACTGTATCGGTACGCCATATACTGTCTCAGTTCGGTAGACGTTGTCTCAGTACGGTAGATGCTGTCTCTGTACGGTAGATGCTGTCTCAATACGGTAGATATTGTCTAAGTAAGACATTTGCTGTCTCAGTACAGTATATCCTGTTTCTGCACGGTCGGTGTTGTCTCAGTACGGTAGATGTTTTTTCAGTAAGGTAGATGATGTCTCAGTTCAGTAGATGTTGTCTCAGTAAGGTAGATGCTGTCTCAGTACGGTAGATGATGTCTCAGTCCTGTAAGTGTTAGCTGTCTCAGTACGGTAGAACCTGTCTCTGTACAGCAGATGCTGTTTCAGTAAGGTAGATGCGGTGTCAGTACGGTAGATGTTGTTTCAGTACGGTAGATGTTGTCTCAGTACGGTAAATGTTGTCTCAGTATGGTAGATACTGTTTTAGTAAGTTATTTGCTGTCTCAGTTCGGTATATGTTTTCTCAGTAAGGTATATGTTGTCTCAGTACGGTATATTTTGTCTCAGTAAGGTGGATGCGGTGTCAGTACGGTAGATGTTGTCTCAGTACGGTATATGTTGTCTCAGTACGGTAGATGTTGTCCCAGTACAGTATATGTTGTCTGAGTACGGTAGATGCTGTTTAAGTTATTTGCTGTCTCAGCACGGAATATGTTGTCTCAGTAAGGTAGATGTGGTGTCAGAACGGTAGACGTTGTCTCAGTACGGTAGATGCTGTTTCAGTACGGTAAATGCTGTTTCAGTACGGTAGATTCTGTCTCAATACGGAAGATGTTGTCTCAGTACGGTAGATGTTGTCTCAATACGGCAGATGTTGTCTCAGTACGGTAGATGTTTTCTCAGTACGGTTTATGTTTTCTCAGTAAGGTAAATGCGGTGTCAGTACGGTAGATGTTGTCTCAGTACGGTATATGTTGTCTCAGTAAGGTAGATGCGGTGTCAGTACGGTAGATGTTGTCTCAGTACGGTATATGCGGTTTTAGTAAGTTATTTGCTGTCTCAGTACGGTATATGTGGTCTAAGTACGGTAGATGCTGTCTCAGTACGGTAGATGTTGTCTGAGTACGGTAGATGTTGCCTGAGTACGGTATATACTGTCACAATACGGTAGATGTTGTCTCAGTACGGTAGATGTTGTCTCAGTACGGTAGATGTTGTATTAATTACGTAGATGCTATTTTAGTAAGTTATTTGCTGTCTCAGTACGGTATATGTTGTCTTAGTAAGGTAGATGCAGTGTCAGTACGGTAGATGTTGTCTCAGTACGGTACATGCTGTTTCAGTACGGTTGATGTTGTCTCAGTACGGTAGATGTTGTATCAGTTAGGTAGATGATGTCTCAGAAAGGTAGATGTTGTCTCAGTACGGTAGATGTTGTCTCAGTACGGTAGATGTTGTCTGAGTACCGTAGATACTGTTTTAGTAAGTTATTTGTTGTCTCAGTACGGTATATGTTGTCTCAGTAAGGTAGATGTTGTCTCAGTACGGTATATGTTGTCTCAGTAAGGTAGATGCGGTGTCAGTACGGTAGATGTTGTCTCAGTACGGTCTATGTTGTCTGAGTACGGTAGATGCTGTTTTAGTAAGTAATTTGCTGCCTCAGTACGGTATATGTGGTCTCAGTAAGGTAGATACTGTCTCAGTACGGTAGATGCTGTCTCAGTACGGTAGATGTTGTCTGAGTACGGTATAAACTGTCACAATACGGTAGATGTTGTCTCAGTACGGTAGATACTGTCTCAATACGGTAGATGTTGTCTCAGTAAGGTAGATGCGGTGTCAGTACGGTAGATGTTGTCTCAATACGGCAGATGTTGTCTCAGTACGGTAGATGTTGTCTCAGTAAGGTAAATGCGGTGTCAGTACGGTAGGTGTTGTCTCAGTACGGTATATGTTGTCTCAGTAAGGTAGATGCGGTGTCAGTACGGTAGATGTTGTCTCTGTACGGTATATGCTGTTTTAGTAAGTTATTTGCTGTCTCAGTACGGTATATGTGGTCTCAGTACGGTAGATGCTGTCTCAGTACGGTAGATGTTGTTTGAGTACGGTAGATGTTGTCTGAGTACGGTGTATACTGTCACAATACGGTAGATGTTGTCTCAGTACGGCATATGCTGTCTCAGTACGGTAGATGTTGTATCAATTAGGTAGATGATGTCTCAGTACGGTATATGTTGTCTGAGTACGGTATATGCTATTTTAGGAAGTTATTTGCTGTCTCAGTACGGTATATGTTGTCTCAGTAAGGTAGATGCGGTGTCAGTACGGTAGATGTTGTTTCAGTACGGTACATGTTGTCTCAGTACGGTAGATGTTGTCTGAGTACGGTAGATACTGTTTTAGTAAGTTATTTGCTGTCTCAGTACGGTATATGTTGTCTCAGTACGGTAGATGTTGTCTCAGTACGGTAGATGTTGTCTCAGTAAGGTAAATGCGGTGTCAGTACGGTAGATGTTGTCTCAGTACGGTAGATGTTGTCTCAGTAAGGTAAATGCGGTGTCAGTACGGTAGATGTTGTCTCAGTACGGTATATGTTGTCTCAGTAAGGTAGATGCGGTGTCAGTACGGTAGATGTTTTCTCAGTACGGTATATGTTGTCTGAGTACGGTAGATGCTGTTTTAGTAAGTAATTTGCTGTCTCAGTACGGTATATGTGGTCTCAGTAAGGTAGATGCTGTCTCAGTACGGTAGATGTTGTCTGAGTACGGCATAAACTGTCACAATACGGTAGATGTTGTCTCAGTACGGTGGATACTGTCTCAATACGGTAGATGTTGTCTCAGTAAGGTAGATGCGGTGTCAGTACGGTATTTGTTGTCTCAGTAAGGTAGATGCTGTCTCAGTACGGTAGATGCTGTCTCTACTGTAGATGTTGTCTCAGTGCGGTAGATGCTGTCTCAGTACGGTAGATGTTGTCTGAGTACGGTAGATGCTGTTTGGTAAGTTATTTGCTGTCTCAGTACGGTATATGTTGTCTCAGTAAGGTAGATGCGGGGTCAGTACGGTAGATGTTGTTTCAGTACGGTAGATGTTGTCTCAGTACGGTAGATACTGTTTTAGTAAGTTATTTGCTGTCTCAGTTCGGTATATGTTTTCTCAGTAAGGTATATGTTGTCTCAGTACGGTATATGTTGTCTCAGTAAGGTGGATGCGGTGTCAGTACGGTAGATGTTGTCTCAGTACGGTATATGTTGTCTCAGTACGGTAGATGTTGTCACAGTATAGTATATGTTGTCTGAGTACGGTAGATGCTGTTTTAGTAAGTTATTTGCTGTCTCAGTACGGTATATGTTGTCTCAGTAAGGTAGATGTGGTGTCAGAACGGTAGACGTTGTCTCAGTACGGTAGATGCTGTCTCAGTACGGTAGATGCTGTTTAAGTACGGTAGATGTTCTCTGAGTACGGTAGATACTGTTTTAGTAAGTTATTTGCTGTCTCAGTACGGTATATGTTGTCTCAGTAAGGTAGATGTTGTCTCAGTACGGTAGATACTGTCTCAATACGGTAGATGTTGTCTCAGTAAGGTAAATGCGGTGTCAGTCCGGTAGATGTTGTCTCAATACGGCAGATGTTGTCTCAGTACGGTAGATGTTTTCTCAGTACGGTATATGTTGTCTCAGTAAGGTAAATGCGGTGTCAGTACGGTAGATGTTGTCTCAGTACGGTATATGTTGTCTCAGTAAGGTAGATGCGGTGTCAGTACGGTAGATGTTGTCTCAGTACGGTATATGATGTCTTAGTAAGTTATTTGCTGTCTCAGTACGGTATATGTGGTCTCAGTACGGTATATGCTGTCTCAGTACGGTAGATGTTGTCTGAGTACGGTAGATGTTGTCTGAGTACGGTGTATACTGTCACAATACGGTAGATGTTGTCTCAGTACGGTAGATGTTGTCTCAGTACGGTAGATGTTGTATCAATTAGGTAGATGATGTCTCAGTACTGTATATGTTGTCTGAGTACGGTATATGCTATTTTAGTAAGTTATTTGCTGTCTCAGTACGGTATATGTTGTCTCAGTAAGGTAGATGCGGTGTCAGTACGGTAGATGTTGTCTCAGTACGGTAAATGTTGTCTCAGTACGGTAGATACTGTTTTAGTAAGTTATTTGCTGTCTCAGTTCGGTATATGTTTTCTCAGTAAGGTATATGTTGTCTCAGTACGGTATATGTTGTCTCAGTACGGTAGATGTTGTCTCAGTAAGGTAGATGTGGTGTCAGAACGGTAGACGTTGTCTCAGTACGGTAGATGCTGTCTCAGTACGGTAGATGCTGTTTCAGTACGGTAGATGCTGTTTAAGTATGGTAGATTCTGTCTCGATACGGTAGATGTTGTATCAGTACGATAGATGTTATCTCAGTATGGTAGATGTTGTATCAATTAGGTAGATGATGTCTCAGTACGGTATATGTTGTCTGAGTACGGTAAATGCTATTTTAGTAAGTTATTTGCTGTCTCAGTACGGTATATGTTGTCTCAGTAAGGTAGATGCGGTGTCAGTACGGTAGATGTTGTTTCAGTACTGTAGATGTTGTCTCAGTACGGTAGATGTTGTCTCAGTACGGTAGATGTTCTCTGAGTACGGTAGATGCTGTTTTAGTAAGTAATTTGCTGTCTCAGTACGGTATATGTGGTCTCAGTAAGGTAGATGCTGTCTCAGTACGGTAGATGTTGTCTGAGTACGGTATAAACTGTCACAATACGGTAGATGTTGTCTCAGTACGGTGGATACTGTCTCAGTTCGGTATATGTTTTCTCAGTAAGGTAGATGCGGTGTCAGTACGGTATTTGTTGTCTCAGTAAGGTAGATGCTGTCTCAGTACGGTAGATGCTGTCTCTACTGTAGATGTTGTCTCAGTGCGGTAGATGCTGTCTCAGTACGGTAGATGTTGTCTGAGTACGGTAGATGCTGTTTTAGTAAGTTATTTGCTGTCTCAGTACGGTATATGTTGTCTCAGTAAGGTATATGTTGTCTCAGTACGGTAGATGTTGTTTCAGTACGGTAGATGTTGTCTCAGTACGGTAAATGTTGTCTCAGTACGGTAGATACTGTTTTAGTAAGTTATTTGCTGTCTCAGTTCGGTATATGTTTTCTCAGTAAGGTATATGTTGTCTCAGTACGGTATATGTTGTCTCAGTAAGGTGGATGCGGTGTCAGTACGGTAGATGTTGTCTCAGTACGGTATATGTTGTCTCAGTACGGTAGATGTTGTCACAGTATAGTATATGTTGTCTGAGTACGGTAGATGCTGTTTTAGTAAGTTATTTGCTGTCTCAGTACGGTATATGTTGTCTCAGTAAGGTAGATGTGATGTCAGAACGGTAGACGTTGTCTCAGTACGGTAGATGCTGTCTCAGTACGGTAGATGCTGTTTCAGTACGGTAGATGCTGTCTCAATACGGTAGATGTTGTATCAGTACGATAGATGTTGTCTCAGTACGGTAGATGTTGTCTCAGTACGGTAGATGTTGTATCAATTAGGTAGATGATGTCTCAGTACGGTATATGTTGTCTGAGTACGGTATATGCTATTTTAGTAAGTTATTTGCTGTCTCAGTACGGTATATGTTGTCTCAGTAAGGTAGATGCGGTGTCAGTACGGTAGATGTTGTTTCAGTACGGTAGATGTTGTCTCAGTACGGTAGATGTTGTCTCAGTACGGTAGATGTTCTCTGAGTACGGTAGATACTGTTTTAGTAAGTTATTTGCTGTCTCAGTACGGTAGATGTTGTCTCAGTACGGTAGATACTGTCTCAATACGGTAGATGTTGTCTCAGTAAGGTAAATGCGGTGTCAGTCCGGTAGATGTTGTCTCAATACGGCAGATGTTGTCTCAGTACGGTAGATGTTTTCTCAGTACGGTATATGTTGTCTCAGTAAGGTAAATGCGGTGTCAGTACGGTAGATGTTGTCTCAGTACGGTATATGTTGTCTCAGTAAGGTAGATGCGGTGTCAGTACGGTAGATGTTGTCTCAGTACGGTATATAATGTTTTAGTAAGTTATTTGCTGTCTCAGTACGGTATATGTGGTCTCAGTACGGTATATGCTGTCTCAGTACGGTAGATGTTGTCTGAGTACGGTAGATGTTGTCTGAGTACGGTGTATACTGTCACAATACGGTAGATGTTGTCTCAGTACGGTAGATGTTGTCTCAGTACGGTAGATGTTGTATCAATTAGGTAGATGATGTCTCAGTACTGTATATGTTGTCTGAGTACGGTATATGCTATTTTAGTAAGTTATTTGCTGTCTCAGTACGGTATATGTTGTCTCAGTAAGGTAGATGCGGTGTCAGTACGGTAGATGTTGTCTCAGTACGGTAAATGTTGTCTCAGTACGGTAGATACTGTTTTAGTAAGTTATTTGCTGTCTCAGTTCGGTATATGTTTTCTCAGTAAGGTATATGTTGTCTCAGTACGGTATATGTTGTCTCAGTACGGTAGATGTTGTCTCAGTAAGGTAGATGTGGTGTCAGAACGGTAGACGTTGTCTCAGTACGGTAGATGCTGTCTCAGTACGGTAGATGCTGTTTCAGTACGGTAGATGCTGTTTAAGTATGGTAGATTCTGTCTCGATACGGTAGATGTTGTATCAGTACGATAGATGTTATCTCAGTACGGTAGATGTTGTCTCAGTACGGTAGATGTTGTATCAATTAGGTAGATGATGTCTCAGTACGGTATATGTTGTCTGAGTACGGTAAATGCTATTTTAGTAAGTTATTTGCTGTCGCAGTACGGTATATGTTGTCTCAGTAAGGTAGATGCGGTGTCAGTACGGTAGATGTTGTTTCAGTACTGTAGATGTTGTCTCAGTACGGTAGATGTTGTCTCAGTACGGTAGATGTTCTCTGAGTACGGTAGATGCTGTTTTAGTAAGTAATTTGTTGTCTCAGTACGGTATATGTTGTCTCAGTAAGGTAGATGTTGTCTCAGTACGGTATATGTTGTCTCAGTAAGGTAGATGCGGTGTCAGTACGGTAGATGTTGTCTCAGTACGGTCTATGTTGTCTGAGTACGGTAGATGCTGTTTTAGTAAGTAATTTGCTGCCTCAGTACGGTATATGTGGTCTCAGTAAGGTAGATACTGTCTCAGTACGGTAGATGCTGTCTCAGTACGGTAGATGTTGTCTGAGTACGGTATAAACTGTCACAATACGGTAGATGTTGTCTCAGTACGGTAGATACTGTCTCAATACGGTAGATGTTGTCTCAGTAAGGTAGATGCGGTGTCAGTACGGTAGATGTTGTCTCAATACGGCAGATGTTGTCTCAGTACGGTAGATGTTTTCTCAGTACGGTATATGTTGTCTCAGTAAGGTAAATGCGGTGTCAGTACGGTAGGTGTTGTCTCAGTACGGTATATGTTGTCTCAGTAAGGTAGATGCGGTGTCAGTACGGTAGATGTTGTCTCTGTACTGTATATGCTGTTTTAGTAAGTTATTTGCTGTCTCAGTACGGTATATGTGGTCTCAGTACGGTAGATGCTGTCTCAGTACGGTAGATGTTGTTTGAGTACGGTAGATGTTGTCTGAGTACGGTGTATACTGTCACAATACGGTAGATGTTGTCTCAGTACGGCATATGCTGTCTCAGTACGGTAGATTTTGTATCAATTAGGTAGATGATGTCTCAGTACGGTATATGTTGTCTGAGTACGGTATATGCTATTTTAGGAAGTTATTTGCTGTCTCAGTACGGTATATGTTGTCTCAGTAAGGTAGATGCGGTGTCAGTACGGTAGATGTTGTTTCAGTACGGTACATGTTGTCTCAGTACGGTAGATGTTGTCTGAGTACGGTAGATACTGTTTTAGTAAGTTATTTGCTGTCTCAGTACGGTATATGTTGTCTCAGTAAGGTAGATGTTGTCTCAGTACGGTAGATGTTGTCTCAGTAAGGTAAATGCGGTGTCAGTACGGTAGATGTTGTCTCAGTACGGTAGATGTTGTCTCAGTAAGGTAAATGCGGTGTCAGTACGGTAGATGTTGTCTCAGTACGGTATATGTTGTCTCAGTAAGGTAGATGCGGTGTCAGTACGGTAGATGTTTTCTCAGTACGGTATATGTTGTCTGAGTACGGTAGATGCTGTTTTAGTAAGTAATTTGCTGTCTCAGTACGGTATATGTGGTCTCAGTAAGGTAGATGCTGTCTCAGTACGGTAGATGTTGTCTGAGTACGGCATAAACTGTCACAATACGGTAGATGTTGTCTCAGTACGGTGGATACTGTCTCAATACGGTAGATGTTGTCTCAGTAAGGTAGATGCGGTGTCAGTACGGTATTTGTTGTCTCAGTAAGGTAGATGCTGTCTCAGTACGGTAGATGCTGTCTCTACTGTAGATGTTGTCTCAGTGCGGTAGATGCTGTCTCAGTACGGTAGATGTTGTCTGAGTACGGTAGATGCTGTTTGGTAAGTTATTTGCTGTCTCAGTACGGTATATGTTGTCTCAGTAAGGTAGATGCGGGGTCAGTACGGTAGATGTTGTTTCAGTACGGTAGATGTTGTCTCAGTACGGTAGATACTGTTTTAGTAAGTTATTTGCTGTCTCAGTTCGGTATATGTTTTCTCAGTAAGGTATATGTTGTCTCAGTACGGTATATGTTGTCTCAGTAAGGTGGATGCGGTGTCAGTACGGTAGATGTTGTCTCAGTACGGTATATGTTGTCTCAGTACGGTAGATGTTGTCACAGTATAGTATATGTTGTCTGAGTACGGTAGATGCTGTTTTAGTAAGTTATTTGCTGTCTCAGTACGGTATATGTTGTCTCAGTACGGTAGATTTTGTCTCAGTAAGGTAGATGTGGTGTCAGAACGGTAGACGTTGTCTCAGTACGGTAGATGCTGTCTCAGTACGGTAGATGCTGTTTCAGTACGGTAGATGCTGTTTAAGTATGGTAGATTCTGTCTCGATACGGTAGATGTTGTATCAGTACGATAGATGTTATCTCAGTACGGTAGATGTTGTCTCAGTACGGTAGATGTTGTATCAATTAGGTAGATGATGTCTCAGTACGGTATATGTTGTCTGAGTACGGTAAATGCTATTTTAGTAAGTTATTTGCTGTCTCAGTACGGTATATGTTGTCTCAGTAAGGTAGATGCGGTGTCAGTACGGTAGATGTTGTTTCAGTACTGTAGATGTTGTCTCAGTACGGTAGATGTTGTCTCAGTACGGTAGATGTTCTCTGAGTACGGTAGATGCTGTTTTAGTAAGTAATTTGTTGTCTCAGTACGGTATATGTTGTCTCAGTAAGGTAGATGTTGTCTCAGTACGGTATATGTTGTCTCAGTAAGGTAGATGCGGTGTCAGTACGGTAGATGTTGTCTCAGTACGGTCTATGTTGTCTGAGTACGGTAGATGCTGTTTTAGTAAGTAATTTGCTGCCTCAGTACGGTATATGTGGTCTCAGTAAGGTAGATACTGTCTCAGTACGGTAGATGCTGTCTCAGTACGGTAGATGTTGTCTGAGTACGGTATAAACTGTCACAATACGGTAGATGTTGTCTCAGTACGGTAGATACTGTCTCAATACGGTAGATGTTGTCTCAGTAAGGTAGATGCGGTGTCAGTACGGTAGATGTTGTCTCAATACGGCAGATGTTGTCTCAGTACGGTAGATGTTTTCTCAGTACGGTATATGTTGTCTCAGTAAGGTAAATGCGGTGTCAGTACGGTAGGTGTTGTCTCAGTACGGTATATGTTGTCTCAGTAAGGTAGATGCGGTGTCAGTACGGTAGATGTTGTCTCTGTACGGTATATGCTGTTTTAGTAAGTTATTTGCTGTCTCAGTACGGTATATGTGGTCTCAGTACGGTAGATGCTGTCTCAGTACGGTAGATGTTGTTTGAGTACGGTAGATGTTGTCTGAGTACGGTGTATACTGTCACAATACGGTAGATGTTGTCTCAGTACGGCATATGCTGTCTCAGTACGGTAGATGTTGTATCAATTAGGTAGATGATGTCTCAGTACGGTATATGTTGTCTGAGTACGGTATATGCTATTTTAGGAAGTTATTTGCTGTCTCAGTACGGTATATGTTGTCTCAGTAAGGTAGATGCGGTGTCAGTACGGTAGATGTTGTTTCAGTACGGTACATGTTGTCTCAGTACGGTAGATGTTGTCTGAGTACGGTAGATACTGTTTTAGTAAGTTATTTGCTGTCTCAGTACGGTATATGTTGTCTCAGTAAGGTAGATGTTGTCTCAGTACGGTAGATGTTGTCTCAGTAAGGTAAATGCGGTGTCAGTACGGTAGATGTTGTCTCAGTACGGTAGATGTTGTCTCAGTAAGGTAAATGCGGTGTCAGTACGGTAAATGTTGTCTCAGTACGGTATATGTTGTCTCAGTAAGGTAGATGCGGTGTCAGTACGGTAGATGTTTTCTCAGTACGGTATATGTTGTCTGAGTACGGTAGATGCTGTTTTAGTAAGTAATTTGCTGTCTCAGTACGGTATATGTGGTCTCAGTAAGGTAGATGCTGTCTCAGTACGGTAGATGTTGTCTGAGTACGGCATAAACTGTCACAATACGGTAGATGTTGTCTCAGTACGGTGGATACTGTCTCAATACGGTAGATGTTGTCTCAGTAAGGTAGATGCGGTGTCAGTACGGTATTTGTTGTCTCAGTAAGGTAGATGCTGTCTCAGTACGGTAGATGCTGTCTCTACTGTAGATGTTGTCTCAGTGCGGTAGATGCTGTCTCAGTACGGTAGATGTTGTCTGAGTACGGTAGATGCTGTTTGGTAAGTTATTTGCTGTCTCAGTACGGTATATGTTGTCTCAGTAAGGTAGATGCGGGGTCAGTACGGTAGATGTTGTTTCAGTACGGTAGATGTTGTCTCAGTACGGTAGATACTGTTTTAGTAAGTTATTTGCTGTCTCAGTTCGGTATATGTTTTCTCAGTAAGGTATATGTTGTCTCAGTACGGTATATGTTGTCTCAGTAAGGTGGATGCGGTGTCAGTACGGTAGATGTTGTCTCAGTACGGTATATGTTGTCTCAGTACGGTAGATGTTGTCACAGTATAGTATATGTTGTCTGAGTACGGTAGATGCTGTTTTAGTAAGTTATTTGCTGTCTCAGTACGGTATATGTTGTCTCAGTAAGGTAGATGTGGTGTCAGAACGGTAGACGTTGTCTCAGTACGGTAGATGCTGTCTCAGTACGGTAGATGCTGTTTAAGTACGGTAGATGTTCTCTGAGTACGGTAGATACTGTTTTAGTAAGTTATTTGCTGTCTCAGTACGGTATATGTTGTCTCAGTAAGGTAGATGTTGTCTCAGTACGGTAGATACTGTCTCAATACGGTAGATGTTGTCTCAGTAAGGTAAATGCGGTGTCAGTCCGGTAGATGTTGTCTCAATACGGCAGATGTTGTCTCAGTACGGTAGATGTTTTCTCAGTACGGTATATGTTGTCTCAGTAAGGTAAATGCGGTGTCAGTACGATAGATGTTGTCTCAGTACGGTATATGTTGTCTCAGTAAGGTAGATGCGGTGTCAGTACGGTAGATGTTGTCTCAGTACGGTATATGATGTTTTAGTAAGTTATTTGCTGTCTCAGTACGGTATATGTGGTCTCAGTACGGTATATGCTGTCTCAGTACGGTAGATGTTGTCTGAGTACGGTAGATGTTGTCTGAGTACGGTGTATACTGTCACAATACGGTAGATGTTGTCTCAGTACGGTAGATGTTGTCTCAGTACGGTAGATGTTGTATCAATTAGGTAGATGATGTCTCAGTACTGTATATGTTGTCTGAGTACGGTATATGCTATTTTAGTAAGTTATTTGCTGTCTCAGTACGGTATATGTTGTCTCAGTAAGGTAGATGCGGTGTCAGTACGGTAGATGTTGTCTCAGTACGGTAAATGTTGTCTCAGTACGGTAGATACTGTTTTAGTAAGTTATTTGCTGTCTCAGTTCGGTATATGTTTTCTCAGTAAGGTATATGTTGTCTCAGTACGGTATATGTTGTCTCAGTACGGTAGATGTTGTCTCAGTAAGGTAGATGTGGTGTCAGAACGGTAGACGTTGTCTCAGTACGGTAGATGCTGTCTCAGTACGGTAGATGCTGTTTCAGTACGGTAGATGCTGTTTAAGTATGGTAGATTCTGTCTCGATACGGTAGATGTTGTATCAGTACGATAGATGTTATCTCAGTACGGTAGATGTTGTCTCAGTACGGTAGATGTTGTATCAATTAGGTAGATGATGTCTCAGTACGGTATATGTTGTCTGAGTACGGTAAATGCTATTTTAGTAAGTTATTTGCTGTCTCAGTACGGTATATGTTGTCTCAGTAAGGTAGATGCGGTGTCAGTACGGTAGATGTTGTTTCAGTACTGTAGATGTTGTCTCAGTACGGTAGATGTTGTCTCAGTACGGTAGATGTTCTCTGAGTACGGTAGATGCTGTTTTAGTAAGTAATTTGCTGTCTCAGTACGGTATATGTGGTCTCAGTAAGGTAGATGCTGTCTCAGTACGGTAGATGTTGTCTGAGTACGGTATAAACTGTCACAATACGGTAGATGTTGTCTCAGTACGGTGGATACTGTCTCAGTTCGGTATATGTTTTCTCAGTAAGGTAGATGCGGTGTCAGTACGGTATTTGTTGTCTCAGTAAGGTAGATGCTGTCTCAGTACGGTAGATGCTGTCTCTACTGTAGATGTTGTCTCAGTGCGGTAGATGCTGTCTCAGTACGGTAGATGTTGTCTGAGTACGGTAGATGCTGTTTTAGTAAGTTATTTGCTGTCTCAGTACGGTATATGTTGTCTCAGTAAGGTAGATGCGGGGTCAGTACGGTAGATGTTGTTTCAGTACGGTAGATGTTGTCTCAGTACGGTAAATGTTGTCTCAGTACGGTAGATACTGTTTTAGTAAGTTATTTGCTGTCTCAGTTCGGTATATGTTTTCTCAGTAAGGTATATGTTGTCTCAGTACGGTATATGTTGTCTCAGTAAGGTGGATGCGGTGTCAGTACGGTAGATGTTGTCTCAGTACGGTATATGTTGTCTCAGTACGGTAGATGTTGTCACAGTATAGTATATGTTGTCTGAGTACGGTAGATGCTGTTTTAGTAAGTTATTTGCCGTCTCAGTACGGTATATGTTGTCTCAGTAAGGTAGATGTGATGTCAGAACGGTAGACGTTGTCTCAGTACGGTAGATGCTGTCTCAGTACGGTAGATGCTGTTTAAGTACGGTAGATGCTGTCTCAATACGGTAGATGTTGTATCAGTACGATAGATGTTGTCTCAGTACGGTAGATGTTGTCTCAGTACGGTAGATGTTGTATCAATTAGGTAGATGATGTCTCAGTACGGTATATGTTGTCTGAGTACGGTATATGCTATTTTAGTAAGTTATTTGCTGTCTCAGTACGGTATATGTTGTCTCAGTAAGGTAGATGCGGTGTCAGTACGGTAGATGTTGTTTCAGTACGGTAGATGTTGTCTCAGTACGGTAGATGTTGTCTCAGTACGGTAGATGTTCTCTGAGTACGGTAGATACTTTTTTAGTAAGTTATTTGCTGTCTCAGTACGGTAGATGTTGTCTCAGTACGGTAGATACTGTCTCAATACGGTAGATGTTGTCTCAGTAAGGTAAATGCGGTGTCAGTCCGGTAGATGTTGTCTCAATACGGCAGATGTTGTCTCAGTACGGTAGATGTTTTCTCAGTACGGTATATGTTGTCTCAGTAAGGTAAATGCGGTGTCAGTACGGTAGATGTTGTCTCAGTACGGTATATGTTGTCTCAGTAAGGTAGATGCGGTGTCAGTACGGTAGATGTTGTCTCAGTACGGTATATAATGTTTTAGTAAGTTATTTGCTGTCTCAGTACGGTATATGTGGTCTCAGTACGGTATATGCTGTCTCAGTACGGTAGATGTTGTCTGAGTACGGTAGATGTTGTCTGAGTACGGTGTATACTGTCACAATACGGTAGATGTTGTCTCAGTACGGTAGATGTTGTCTCAGTACGGTAGATGTTGTATCAATTAGGTAGATGATGTCTCAGTACTGTATATGTTGTCTGAGTACGGTATATGCTATTTTAGTAAGTTATTTGCTGTCTCAGTACGGTATATGTTGTCTCAGTAAGGTAGATGCGGTGTCAGTACGGTAGATGTTGTCTCAGTACGGTAAATGTTGTCTCAGTACGGTAGATACAGTTTTAGTAAGTTATTTGCTGTCTCAGTTCGGTATATGTTTTCTCAGTAAGGTATATGTTGTCTCAGTACGGTATATGTTGTCTCAGTACGGTAGATGTTGTCTCAGTAAGGTAGATGTGGTGTCAGAACGGTAGACGTTGTCTCAGTACGGTAGATGCTGTTTCAGTACGGTAGATGCTGTTTAAGTATGGTAGATTCTGTCTCGATACGGTAGATGTTGTATCAGTACGATAGATGTTATCTCAGTACGGTAGATGTTGTCTCAGTACGGTAGATGTTGTATCAATTAGGTAGATGATGTCTCAGTACGGTATATGTTGTCTGAGTACGGTAAATGCTATTTTAGTAAGTTATTTGCTGTCTCAGTACGGTATATGTTGTCTCAGTAAGGTAGATGCGGTGTCAGTACGGTAGATGTTGTTTCAGTACTGTAGATGTTGTCTCAGTACGGTAGATGTTGTCTCAGTACGGTAAATGTTCTCTGAGTACGGTAGATGCTGTTTTAGTAAGTAATTTGCTGTCTCAGTACGGTATATGTGGTCTCAGTAAGGTAGATGCTGTCTCAGTACGGTAGATGTTGTCTGAGTACGGTATAAACTGTCACAATACGGTAGATGTTGTCTCAGTACGGTGGATACTGTCTCAATACGGTAGATGTTGTCTCAGTAAGGTAGATGCGGTGTCAGTACGGTATATGTTGTCTCAGTAAGGTAGATGCTGTCTCAGTACGGTAGATGATGTCTCTACTGTAGATGTTGTCTCAGTGCGGTAGATGCTGTCTCAGTACGGTAGATGTTGTCTGAGTACGGTAGATGCTGTTTTAGTAAGTTATTTGCTGTCTCAGTACGGTATATGTTGTCTCAGTAAGGTAGATGTTGTCTCAGTACGGTAGATGTTGTCTCAGTACGGTAGATGTTGTATCAATTAGGTAGATGATGGCTCAGTACGGTAGATGTTGTCTGAGTACGGTATATGCTATTTTAGTAAGTTATTTGCTGTCTCAGTACGGTATATGTTGTCTCAGTAAGGTAGATGCGGTGTCAGTACGGTAGATGTTGTTTCAGTACGGTAGATGTTGTCTCTACTGTAGATGTTGTCTCAGTGCGGTAGATGCTGTCTCAGTACGGTAGATGTTGTCTGAGTACGGTATATGCTATTTTAGTAAGTTATTTGCTGTCTCAGTACGGTATATGTTGTCTCAGTAAGGTAGATGCGGTGTCAGTACGGTAGATGTTGTTTCAGTACGGTAGATGTTGTCTCAGTACGGTAGATGTTGTCTCAGTACGGTAGATGTTATCTGAGTACGGTAGATACTGTTTTAGTAAGTTATTTGCTGTCTCAGTACGGTATATGTTGTCTCAGTAAGGTAGATGTTGTCTCAGTACGGTAGATGTTGTCTCAGTAAGGTAAATGCGGTGTCACTACGGTAGATGTTGTCTCAGTACGGTATATGTTGTCTCAGTAAGGTAGATGCGGTGTCAGTACGGTAGATGTTGTCTCAGTACGGTATATGTTGTCTGAGTACGGTAGATGCTGTTTTAGTAAGTAATTTGCTGTCTCAGTACGGTATATGTGGTCTCAGTAAGGTAGATACTGTCTCAGTACGGTAAATGCTGTCTCAGTACGGTAGATGTTGTCTGAGTACGGTATAAACTGTCACAATACGGTAGATGTTGTCTCAGTACGTTAGATACTGTCTCAATACGGTAGATGTTGTCTCAGTAAGGTAGATGCGGTGTCAGTACGGTATATGTTGTCTCAGTAAGGTAGATGCTGTCTCAGTACGGTAGATGATGTCTCTACTGTAGATGTTGTCTCAGTGCGGTAGATGCTGTCTCAGTACGGTAGATGTTGTCTGAGTACGGTAGATGCTGTTTTAGTAAGTAATTGGCTGTCTCAGTACGGAATATGTTGTCTCAGTAAGGTAGATGCGGTGTCAGTACGGTAGATGTTGTTTCAGTACGGTAGATACTGTTTTAGTAAGTTATTTGCTGTCTCAGTTCGGTATGTGTTTTCTCAGTAAGGTATATGTTGTCTCAGTACGGTAGATGTTGTCTCAGTAAGGTGGATGCGGTGTCAGTACGGTAGATGTTGTCCCAGTACAGTATATTTTGTCTGAGTACGGTTGATGCTGTTTTAGTAAGTTATTTGCTGTCTCAGTACGGTATATTTTGTCTCAGTAAGGTAGATGTGGTGTCAGAACGGTAGACGTTGTCTCAGTACGGTAGATGCTGTCAGTACGGTAGATGCTGTTTCAGTACGGTAGATGCTGTTTCAGTACGGTAGATTCTGTCTCAATACGGTAGATGTTGTATCAGTACGGTAGATGTTGTCTCAATACGGCAGATGTTGTCTCAGTACGGTAAATGTTTTCTCAGTACGGTATATGTTGTCTCAGTAAAGTAAATGCGGTGTAGATACTGTTTTAGTAAGTTATTTGCTGTCTCAGTACGGTATATGTTGTCTCAGTAAGGTAGATGTTGTCTCAGTACGGTAGATGTTGTCTCAGTAAGGTAAATGCGGTGTCACTACGGTAGATGTTGTCTCAGTACGGTATATGTTGTCTCAGTAAGGTAGATGCGGTGTCAGTACGGTAGATGTTGTCTCAGTACGGTATATGTTGTCTGAGTACGGTAGATGCTGTTTTAGTAAGTAATTTGCTGTCTCAGTACGGTATATGTGGTCTCAGTAAGGTAGATACTGTCTCAGTACGGTAAATGCTGTCTCAGTACGGTAGATGTTGTCTGAGTACGGTATAAACTGTCACAATACGGTAGATGTTGTCTCAGTACGTTAGATACTGTCTCAATACGGTAGATGTTGTCTCAGTAAGGTAGATGCGGTGTCAGTACGGTATATGTTGTCTCAGTAAGGTAGATGCTGTCTCAGTACGGTAGATGATGTCTCTACTGTAGATGTTGTCTCAGTGCGGTAGATGCTGTCTCAGTACGGTAGATGTTGTCTGAGTACGGTAGATGCTGTTTTAGTAAGTAATTGGCTGTCTCAGTACGGAATATGTTGTCTCAGTAAGGTAGATGCGGTGTCAGTACGGTAGATGTTGTTTCAGTACGGTAGATACTGTTTTAGTAAGTTATTTGCTGTCTCAGTTCGGTATGTGTTTTCTCAGTAAGGTATATGTTGTCTCAGTACGGTAGATGTTGTCTCAGTAAGGTGGATGCGGTGTCAGTACGGTAGATGTTGTCCCAGTACAGTATATTTTGTCTGAGTACGGTTGATGCTGTTTTAGTAAGTTATTTGCTGTCTCAGTACGGTATATTTTGTCTCAGTAAGGTAGATGTGGTGTCAGAACGGTAGACGTTGTCTCAGTACGGTAGATGCTGTCAGTACGGTAGATGCTGTTTCAGTACGGTAGATGCTGTTTCAGTACGGTAGATTCTGTCTCAATACGGTAGATGTTGTATCAGTACGGTAGATGTTGTCTCAATACGGCAGATGTTGTCTCAGTACGGTAAATGTTTTCTCAGTACGGTATATGTTGTCTCAGTAAGGTAAATGCGGTGTCAGTACGGTAGATGTTGTCTCAGTACGGTATATGTTGTCTCAGTAAGGTAGATACGGTGTCAGTACGGTAGATGTTGTCTCAGTACGGTATATGCTGTTTTAGTAAGTAATTTGCTGTCTCAGTACGGTATATGTGGTCTCAGTACGGTAGATGCTGTCTCTACTGTAGATGTTGTCTCTGTGCGGTAGATCCTGTCTCAGTACGGGAGATGTTGTCTCAGTACGGTAAATTATGTCTCAGTACTGTATATGTTGTCTCAGTACGGTAGATATTGTCTCAGTACGGTAGATGCTGTTTAAGTAAGTTATTTGCTGTCTCAGTACGGTATATGTGGTCTCAGTACGGTAGATGCTGTTTCAGTACTGTAGATGTTGTCTCAGTACGGTAGATATTGTCTCAGTACGGTAGATACTGTTTTAGTAAGTTATTTGCTGTCTCAGTACGGTATATGTGGTCTCAGTACGGTAGATGTTGTCTCAGTCAGTAGATGTTGTCTCAGTACGGTAGATGTTGTCTCAGTACGGTAGATGCTGTCTCAGTACGGTAGATGTTGTCTCAGTACGGTAGATGTTGTCTCAGTACGGTAGATGCTGTCTCAGTACGGTAAATGTTGTCTCAGTACGGTAGATGTTGTCACAGTACGGTATATGCTGTCTCAGTACGGTAGATGCTGTCTCAGTACTGTAGATGTTGTCTCAGTACGGTAGATATTGTCTCAGTATGGTAGATGTTGTCTCAGTACGGTAGATGCTGTCTCAGTACGGTAAATGTTGTCTCAGTACGGTAGATGCTGTCTCTACTGTAGATGTTGTCTCAGTACGGTAGATGTTGTCTCAGTACGGTAGATGTTATCACAGTACGGTATATGCTGTCTCAGTACGGTATATGTTGTCTCAGTCAGTAGATGTTGTCTCAGTACGGTAGATGTTGTCTCAGTACGGTAGATGCTGTCTCAGTGCGGTAGATGCTGTCTCAGTACGGTAGATACTGTCTCAATACGGTAGATGTTGTCTCAGTAAGGTAGATGCGGTGTCAGTACGGTATATGTTGTCTGAGTAAGGTAGATGCTGTTCGGTCAACTCAGAAAAAGTGATATTTTCACAAGTGACAAATATCATAGTTCTCACAAGTGACAAATATCATAGTTCTAACTAGTGACAAATATCATAGTTCTCACTAATGACAAATATCATAGTTCTCACTAGTGACAAATATCATAGTTCTCACAAGTGACAAATATCATAGTTCTCAAAAGTGACAAATATCATAGTTCTCACTAGTGACAAATATCATAGTTCTCACAAGTGACAAACATCTTGGTTCTCACTAGTGACAAATATCATAGTTCTCACAAGTGACAAATATCATAGTTTTCACTAGTGACAAACATCATAGTTCTCACTAGTGACAAATATCATAGTTCTCACAAGTGACAAATATAATAGTTCTCACAAATGACAAATATTTTGGTTCTCACTAGTGACAAATATCATAGTTCTCACAAATGACAAATATCATAGTTCTCACAAGTAACAAATATCATAGTACTCACTAGTGACAAATATCATAGTTCTCACTAGTGACAAATATCATAGTTCTCACTAGTGACAAATATCATAGTTCTCACTAGTGACAAATATCTTGGTTCTCACTAGTGACAAATATCATAGTTCTCACAAGTGACAAATATCATAGTTCTCACTAGTGACAAATATCATAGTTCTCACAAGTGACAAATATAATAGTTCTCACAAATGACAAATATCTTGGTTCTCACTAGTGACAAATATCATAGTTCTCACAAATGACAAATATCATAGTTCTCACAAGTAACAAATATCATAGTACTCACTAGTGACAAATATCATAGTTCTCACAAGTGACAAATATCATAGTTCTCACTAGTGACAAATATCATAGTTCTCACTAGTGACAAATATCATAGTACTCACTAGTGACAAATATCATAGTTCTCACTAGTGACAAATATCATAGTTCTCACTAGTGACAAATATCATAGTTCTCACTAGTGACAAATATCTTGGTTCTCACTAGTGACAAATATCATAGTTCTCACTAATGACAAATATCATAGTACTCACTAGTGACAATTATCATTGTTCTCACAAGTGACAAATATCATAGTTCTCACTAATGACAAATATCATAGTTCTCACTAATGACAAATATCATAGTTCTCACTAGTGACAAATATCATAGTTCTCACTAGTGACAAATATCTTGGTTCTCACTAGTGACAAATATCATAGTTCTCACTAGTGACAAATATCATAGTTCTCACTAGTGACAAATATCATAGTTCTCACTAGTGACAAATATCATAGTTCTCACTAGTGACAAATATCATAGTTCTCACAAGTGACAAATATCATAGTTCTCACAAGTGACAAATATCATAGTTCTCACAAATGACAAATATCATAGTTCTCACTAGTGACAAATATCATAGTTTTCACAAGTGACAAACAGCATAGTTCTCACAAGTGACAAATATCATAGTTCTCACTAGTAAAAAATATCATAGTTCTCACTAGTGACAAATATCATAGTTTTCACAAGTGACAAATATAACAGTTCGCACTAGTGACAAATATCATAGTTCTCACAAGTAACAAATATCATAGTTCTCACAAGTGACAAATATCATAGTTCTCACTAGTGACAAATATCATAGTTCTCACGAGTGACAAATATAATAGTTCTCACTAGTGACAAATATCATAGTTCTCACTAGTGACAAATATCATAGTTCTCACTAATAACAAATATCATAGTTCTCACTAGTGACAAATATCATAGTTTTCACAAGTGACAAATATCATAGTTCTCACAAGTGACAAATATCATAGTTCTCACTAATGACAAATATCATAGTTCTCACTAGTGACAAATATCATAGTTTTCACAAGTGACAAATATCATAGTTCTCACTAGTGACAAATATCATAGTTCTCACTAGTGACAAATATCATAGTTCTCACTAATGACAAATATCATAGATCTCACTAGTGACAAATATCATAGTTCTCACAAGTGACCAATATCATAGTTCTCACTAGTGACAAATATCATAGTACTCACTCGTGACAAATATAATAGTTCTCACTAGAGAAAAATATCACTTTTATAGAATGAATAATTTTCAATATTTCACTGGTAAAAATAAAAAAAAAAATTCAGTTCTATTAAAAAGCTATTAGCTATACTCGGGCAAAAGGCTATGATTACACTATTTTCAAAGTGTTCAACATTTAAGATAGATACGAAAACTATGCGATACCTTTTCGATAAAAACTTAATATTTTTGTAAAAAGAAAAATATTAAAATGAAAAAAATCGGCCAATACAATATGGTATATCTTGACTTCTTCCCTCTAATTTGGATGAGGAAAATTAGATTTATAGATCTGCTTTAGATTTCAAAATTGTATTATGAGCACTACGTTTAATCATTAATTGAAATGTTGTAGTAAAAGGATTTCAACAGGACTACAGCAGTAGGAGATGAATTAAACAAGCCATGCCTTTCTGATCAATGTTTAAATTTGCATAGTTCTCAGCAAAATTTATAGTTATTACTAATAAAACAAAGATTTTTTGATCTTTGGAAAACTATCTTGAATATTTTATTTGTGAGAAAACATATATAAGGAATCATTACAAGTTTACCAAACAAAATGTATGTCTAAAAGATGACGTAACACACACATGTGCTGTACCTCTTAAATTTAGAAATAGATACAGTATGCCGAAAAAATGAATTAAACTGCATCATACAGCTGTTTCGTCCTCCTATAGGACTCTTCAGTAATGCTAGGGGCCGAAAGGTAGGAATCCAATTTTTTTAGACTAATGTAGAAGCAGAAGGGGCAGGTGCGTAAAACCCCTTTAATTTATGAATTTAGAAGTAAAATTAAACTAGTTCTGTATAATTTCAAATCGTGTACTACGAAAATGTGTATATTATGTACCGTGCCACTACTCAAATGAGATTAACTGTGGCTATGGAGGCTCCAGCAAACCTCGGGGACTACAAAATCCACCAGCAGAGTCTGCCACCCCCTATCATAAAGATGACGTAACACACACATGTGCTGCACCTCTTAAATTTAGCAATAGATACAGTATGCCGAAAAAAATGAATTAAACTGCATTATTCAGCTGTTTCGTCCCTCTAAGACTCTTCAGTGATGCTAGGGGCCAAAAGGTAGGAATCCAAAATTTCTGAACTAATGTAGAAATCCAAAATTTCTAAACTAATATTCGAGTATCGCATTTGTCGAATACGTATATCTACCATAATTGTGCAGTAGAGTATAGATGGTAAACCAGGAAAACGCTGATATTGTAAAAAAAACTACATTTTTTATTAATTTGTTCTAAATTTCAAATCGCGTTTTATCAAGGTTATTATTGGAAAACAATTTATATATTCAAAGTCGTTTAGCGTAGTGCTGAGTGTACATATTATAAAAGAACTTTCTACACATCAATAAATCATGTATGTGGCAAGCAAATTAAGGTAACCATAATGGAATAACACGTTCTACATTGTCTATGATTTTATTTAAAGTATTATTAACTAATGGGTCAATGGCCTAAACTTTGAATAAAACTTTAAACTTGAGCTTATTGTGGTGGTTTGAATGTCTTTACCATCAATCACAGGCTTGCTATACACATATTTGTGTAATGCATTATTTCACACACACTCCACGTATTGAATTGTGTACGGTACTCGATATACTCATTTTTAGTGCCGGGATAATTACATCAACATAATAGACTGAACCTGCCAATACCTTTCCTTCTATCTGTATCCTTTTGTCCTGAATAACGAAGACCGACTATCACGTAATATAGAGTATGTCATTTGTGCTGTACAAACTCAACAAGGTGACAAAGTCTTTTTTCCAGTTTGTTGAAAGCGGTCACTATATACATATAGCAGAGCTAAAACTACCTAAGCTTTTCAGTACTAGTGGTAGAGCTAAAACTACCTAATCTTTTCAGTGCTAGTGGTAGAGTTAAAATAACCTAAGCTTTTGAGTACTAGTGGTAGAGCTAAAACTACCTAAGCTTTTCAGTGCTAGTGGTAGAGTTAAAATTACCTAAGCTTTTCAGTACTAGTGGTAGAGCTAAAACTACCCAAACTTTTCAGTGCTAGTGGTAGAGTTAAAATTACCTAAGCCTTTCAGTGCTAGTGGTAGAGCTAAAACTACCCAAACTTTTCAGTGCTAGTGGTAGAGTTAAAATTACCTAAGCCTTTCAGTGCTAGTGGTAGAGCTAAAACTACCTAAGCTTTTCAGTGCTAGTGGTAGAGCTAAAACTACCTAAGCTTTTCAGTGCTAGTGGTAGAATTAAAACTACCTAAGCTTTTGAGTACTAGTGGTAGAGCTAAAATTACCTAAGCCTTTCAGTGCTAGTGGTAGAGCTAAAACTACCTAAGCTTTTGAGTACTAGTGGTAGAGCTAAAACTACCTAAGCTTTTCAGTGCTAGTGGTAGAGCTAAAACTACCTAAGCTTTTTAGTGCTAGTGGTAGAGCTAAAACTACCTAAGCTTTTCAGCACTAGTGGTAGAATTAAAATGACCTAAGCTTTTCAGTTCTAGTAGTGGTACAGTAAAACCTGTCTATTACGAACCCGTTTGATACGAAAATTCGCTTTATTACGAACAAAATAATTATTCCCGGCAATCTCCTTCTTTGTTCTTATCAAATAAATATGCTTGATACGAAATTGCCTGTAGCGAAAATTTGTTTTTAACGAACATATTTTGTGGTCCCATGAGTGATTTTTCACCGGATGTTACGTACTTGGCACTTCTCGGGTGTGTTCGTAAGGCAATGATCGGATATGTCCATGCTGGATTACGTAAACATTGACCATGAAGTTGTAATAGAGTGTGGCATACGGTTGACGATATTGTTGAATGTGTTAAGTCTAGCGATACTGGTGAAAGTGGACAGGCATCATACTGTGATGACATTGACGTTGACTCGCGCACGGTTCCGACTTGTGTTGATGCATTGGAAAATTTGTCTAATGTTCAATTGGGCCCCGCTCCTCTGGGGTCAGAGTCACCATTTATACAAAATCTGTTCCCTTCCCCCAATGATGTTTCTGACCAAATTGGTCAAAATCCAATCAGGACTTTTTGACTAGTAGTGATTTGAAGTGATTTGAATTGCCAAATTTCAGTTTGATACGTCAAGCGGTTAAATTTCACAAAAAATCGTCTGATAGTCGATTTTTGTGTCTGATAGTCGATTTTTGTGAAATTTAACCGCTTGACGTATCAAGCTGACATTTGGCAATTATTTTCATTATGGTTTTAGATGATTAATAACATAAAAAGAAAATTTGAATAGTTTATATATTTTTTTCAAATTTCGCTATATTATATATATATAGATGGTTAGATGGCCACAAGTGCCTGTGAGGTAACACACAAATTGTTTACATTGACGATTTGTTTACATGTACAATTTAGTGCAGTGCTTTTACAATTTGACTAAAATATCTTTTTTTTCGAAATAAATATTAATCAATTTACAGGGAAGCGAATGTGTTTCTTTTATGCATTGAAATAAACGATATTAGTTTGTTAGACACAAAATGAAGCTTTATTTCATAAACCTTCCCTGCAACACTTGGAAGAAAGCAAAAAATCACACCCGAGATCTAGTTGGAAATGCAAGATGGCGATTAATTATGGGAGCAATGGCAGATCAAAGTTGAAATGACATATACTGGTTTGGTTTAATAATGAAATGTATGTTTGTAAGGTAATAACAGTATGCATTATGAAGTAGAACTCCTAAAAATACGATTAATGAAAACGGATGTAATGTACATGTAGCAATTTAAACATTTCGTTTCATTCCATTCTATACCATACAAATGTATATCTCATAAAAGATTTAAGATATGATGTGGTATGTAGAAAACCAAATACGACATCTTCCATTAACTTTAGAACATATATAAACTACAAGTCTTATAAACATTTAAGACATCGGATAAAGAATATCCCGTGCATCAGAGATACTAACGTATGCACATACATAGTATGAACATTTAACGATAGGTCCCAAAAGGATCTTGGTGCCCACCATAGACTATCTTCATTTGTTCTTATAAAGTTGGATTTTTTCCTTTCTTTTTTTCTTCCTTAAAAAAGGCATTATTTACTGAAAGATGGTAGTCTGTGAGCTAAATTTCCAAGATGGCCGTCGGTCAGCCATTTTGTTTTTTCTGATCGGCCCGAAAATCAAAATAGCACAACTATAAGGACCAAGAGGAAACTACATATGAAATTCGAGAAAGATCTATTTATACATGTACCTACTTCTCACAAAAAAGCTATATAACAAACTGTAAATGTTAAAATTCAGGATGACGGTCTGTCTTTTTTGTTTTTCTGATCAGTCACTAAATCAAAAGGGCACAACTAGGGACCAAGGGTTGCCTATATATGGAATATGAGAAAGATCTCTCTAGTAGTTGTCAATTAGTTAACAATCTTTTAAAGTCTAAATCAAAGATGGCCGCCTTTCCGCCATTTTGTTTTACTGACCAGTATGAAATCAAACGGACATAACTAAGCACAAATTAAAACCTACATATGCAATTTGAGAAAATGACAATCCAGGTTAACATTATCGTTCGGAGAAAGGCGAATGAATCATTGTAATATATTCGATAAAAAAATAAAGAATTCGCAAACATCCTTCTCCTTTCAAGTTAAAGTTCGAACTACATGTATCAAATTTGACATAAAAAAAGTTACAGTTAACAGTCAAATTGTTGCTCCGAAAGAATGACGACCTCTTACGATATCTTAGATAAGCTGGGGAAAATAATGGTATGTAAATATGTCATATTAACTTATATTTCTAGGCCTAGTATCAATCATCAAGTTCTTACAAAAAGTAGAGAAAATAACATGTATGTTGGCCGTGACCCATATAGGGCCACACAGAATAACGAGAATTTACGCCATCAAGGTCTTTGCATACCAGAGAAATAATAAAAGTGTTATTTCTACTAAATAACTTATATTGTGCCAATTGCTATGTACTGATAAAGTTTCATTAAAACAAAAATGTGTACCTATAGTGAGAATCCGTATATACATGTATAGGCTTATAGGAATATGTGAAGCACGGAGACGTATAAAGTCACGAGCTTTTGCTCGCCAAAGAAAAGTATAAGTATTATTTTCAATAAATCAAGGGTTAAGCCAATTGATATGTGTATTATGCAGGTACTGATAAAGTCTCATTTAAAATTGTATACTCAATACAATATTAAGTAAGAAAATCGATCAAGTTTTGTGCATTCAGTATATATATCACAACGTTTTAGTGACGATCAGGGGAAGTAACTCGTACCGATTAATACTTCCGACCGACAAATTGGTCAAGTATTTTGGGTCAACATCAACATCAATAAGTTACTCTGAAACGTTCAATATTTTGAACATTATACAGAGGCGTCAGGGAGATTGGTTTGCTAAAAAATTAAAAACTTATTTAAGATAAAAATAAAGTAGCATTTACAGTTTGTGGGTCTTGAGAGATGCTTTCAGTGTTTCAAGGTTGACACTGTCCGTAATGTCGGTGGGCAGGCTGTTCCAAATTTTAATGGTTTGGGGGAAGAAAGTGTTGGAGAGGTAGTTTGTAGAACCGTGAGGAATCTGGAATTTGTGGCGACGGGTATGTTGTATTTCTGTGGCGATGCTGGTGTAGTTATAGCGACCAAGAGTGAATCTGGCAGCTCTTCTTTGGACCATCTCAATTTTATGTTTGAGGTTTGCTTGCCAAGGATCCCATATTGGGCTACAATATTCAAGATGCGGACGGACATATGTTTTGAAGGCCAGCTCTTTTGTCTTT
Source organism: Mimachlamys varia (assembly GCA_947623455.1). Taxonomy (NCBI): domain Eukaryota; kingdom Metazoa; phylum Mollusca; class Bivalvia; order Pectinida; family Pectinidae; genus Mimachlamys; species Mimachlamys varia. The sequence continues at coordinate 54,550,177 of OX392527.1, forward strand.
ATGTTAGATGTTTTTATGTTCCTCCTGATGAATCTGAGTGATACGTTGGCTTTGTTGCTAATGATATTTATATGTGAATTCCATGTGAAGTTTTCAGTTGTTAGGCCTAGATATTTCGCAGAGCTGGTTGATTTGAGAGTCTGACCATGAAGAGTATAATCGAGAGAGTTTTTCGTTTCTTGGTTATATGGAGAATTTCGCATTATCTGAATTGAAGGACATTAACCAGGTCTGCTCCAGGATTTCTAATTCATGGAGGTCATCCTGGAGGACGAGGGCATCTGTGTCGGAGGAGACGGTTATGTAGACAATAGTGTCGTCAGCAAAGAGTCTGACTTGACTGGTGATAGAGTCTGGCAGGTCTTTTATATAAAGGAGAAATAGGCAGGGCTCGAGCACTGAGCCCTGGGGCACGCCTGACAGAACAGGACAGGAAGAGGATTCAGTGTTGCTAACGACAACAGTTTGACTGCGGTGCAGGAGAAAGATTTTTATCCATTCTATAATAGAATTATTTTTACCAAATCGAGTAAGTTTGAAGAGAAGTCTAGCATGATCGACTTTGTCGAAGGCCTTTGAGAAGTCCATACCTGCAACATCGGTTTGTTTGCCAGATGCTAGATTACTGTAAATGTCTGTACTAAAGGCAAGAAGTTGGGTCTCACAGCTACGCTTAGAACGGAAGCCATGCTGCAGTGGACTTAGGAGATTGTGACTGTCTACATAGGACATGATGTTGCTAGTGATAATGTGTTCCATGACCTTGCTAAATATGCAAGTCAGGGATATGGGGCTTATTCTTAGGACCTTTTTCATAAACAGAGGAGACCATGGCTCTTTTTCAGTCAGATGGTACAACGCCACTGGCCAGTAGCTTTATTTGGATCTAGGTTACCAAGGAGTTTGGAAACACCCGATACTGTAATGGTAATATCTGGCATGTAGTGAGCAGGTTTGTGTGAATGAAAGAGGTTCAGCTCACAGAGATGTGACAGGCTGAGTGGTACCGGGCTGGTAAACACAGAATGAAACTGTTTGTTGAGGAGTTCGGCTTGGGATTTAGGATCAGAGTAGGTTATGCCATCAACCTTCAATGGAGAAACACCAATATTTTCTAACTTTCGTTTCTTGATAAAGGACCAGAATATTTGATGAATTCGATATAGGACCAGTAGCAGCGCCTTATAGATTTTTGGATGTACGACTTGACAGCTTTCATCTTCAGTATCAGTTGAGGTTTGTGTGTTTTTACTGCATTTTTTATTTTTCTGTATAGTCTGTCCCGTTTCCTCATGTGGGTTTTTATTTCACGGGTTATCCAGGGAAGATTATCTTTAAGGTTGGTTGTTTTAGTTGGAATGTATGATTTGATTATATGTTCAACTTTGTTTTTTAGGAGCAACCACTTTTCTTCTGTGGTTGGTTTACGCACATGTATAAGGTAAAATATCATTGAAATCAAATCAAAATCCGGATTGTTGGCTATGGAGCGATTATATAATCAAAGTTTAATACAAATTGCATGGCAGTACACAAGCACCAGTTAGCGATGTGTCTAGGACATACCGTGATCCGTATACGAGTGTAAAGCACCGAGAGCTCGAGGTTTCATGTATGTATACACCGAGCTCGAGAGGTCAAACTAGGAGCAGAGACGTAATATTTAAATGAGCCGTGGGAGTGAAAATTGATTTCTTTGTTACAAATTGCATATGGATTATTAAAGTCATCATAATAATTAACAATACCATGGGAACATATTTCCTGTAATGTTCAGGCTTTCAAATAGTTCATATATCATACGATTGGTAGCATTCAAGCTTTTCCGGAGCGGGAGGGGAAAGATGACATGGGTCAAAAGGTCACAGAATAATGGCAGCAATAGACGCAAAAACCGTTTAAAACAATTAGTAACTATTGTAGCATTTAAACACAAGGACTTTCCTACGAAAGCCGATTAGTACCACATGAAAAAAAATATTTATCTCGTAATAACGAGTTACGCTAAGTCGTTATTACGAGATACGCTTTACTTAAGTCGTTATTACGAGAAACGTTAAGTCGTTATTACGAGATACGTTAACTCGTTATTACGAGACACGCTAAGTCGTTATTACGAGATACGTTATCTCGTTATTACGAGATACGCTAAGTCGTTATTACGAAATACGCTAAGTCGTTATTACGAGTTACGCTAAGTCGTTATTACAAGATACGTTATCTCGTTATTACGGGATACGCTAAGTTGTTATTACGAGATACGCTAAGTCGTTATTACGATATAAGTTATCTCGTTACTACGAGATACGCTAGGTCGTTATTACAAGATAAGTTATCTCGTTATTACGAGTTACGCTAAGTCGTTATTACGAGATAAGTTATCTCGTTACTACGAGATACGCTAGGTCGTTATTACAAGATAAGTTATCTCGTTATTACGAGTTACGCTAAGTCGTTATTACGAGATACATGTACGTTATCTCGTAATAACGAGATAACGTATCTCGTAATAACGAGATAAGTTTTCTCGTTATTACGAGATACGCAATGTTGTTATAACGTGATGATATAATTCGCAATAGCAGCAAATAAATTGGACAGGTCCGTAGCGCGCGCAAAGGGGGCTGGGTCGGATGGTGGGTGGGGCTATAAGAGGCTTGTTTATTCTCCCGGTACTGTACATTTTGAACGAATTTAAAATCACAGGATATATTTCAAGGGTGATCTTGAATTAAAAACAAAACTACCCTGAATTTTATTGGTTTTTTTTTTTTTTTAAACTTTGGTGCTCTTAAATATAGGCGTCACGCCGCGTGTGCTCACATACTTTAAAAAAATATATATATGTTTGTATTAGATATGGTCCGATTTTCCCCAATTCTCATTGGCTAAATTTGGTCACATTGAGGTCGATATTTTATTTTATTACGTGACTCTTTATTTAGATATATTTGAAGTGTTTTTTACTGTTTTGATGAATACAAAATCCACAAAAAGACTGAAACCTGGTAAAGTTACGCCAGGGTGCAACAGTCGACTGTTGCATGGTACTGTTACGTCGGTGTCGGAAACGATTACCCATATTATGTAAAATTAAATCAAAGAAAATCTCTCTCTCCGTCTCTCTTAAACATTTTAAACATGTCCTCCTGTAAAATAAATTGTATGCATATTGTCAAATGTCGTCTTCTAGATATATGTTTATTGTTAAATTGTATTGGGAAAGGGCTTCATATAAGTTAGTAAACTTGTGCCCAATCCCATTGTATATATTTTATACTGTAGCTGGCTTGGTCACAAAAATGTTCAATGAAGACTAATGACGGTTTACTGGTCTTTAATCACGTCAATGTATGAACTACAAAAAATACAAATAATCAAGAATTACAATTCAATACTGCATAGTACAGTTTGTATCTATATATATCCATGTTAATACATATAAACATGGAATAAGCGCTCGATACTACTGAAGAAATTTAATAATACAGAGGTATTATCATTCAATTATGTAATTGAGTATACAATAAACCCAATTTAGTTATCTAATACAAAAAATTCACCTATGTAAACAAGTTCTATAGAAACATAGCTATATATATATATAATATAGGCTATCAAACGTACAAAGGGACGTAACTCGAAATAAAAAATGCACAAAAAAAATGTTGCCGTTTGTTATCAATCAAATGAACTACACAATGACTGACAAGTGTGAATACTGATACAGTATCTGATACTTATTATTTCTAATTAATATTAAAGTACAAATTATAGCGACAAAACTACATGTACACATTTTTATAGCTATCCTTCATTATCGTTATGAGAAAATGTGGCCTACAGGGCAATAATCCAAATTTGATCACGCTAATACAAAAATGCTCGATTGACATTATTAATCGAATAATTATGTTAGAAGAAACTGTATGTATGTACATAATACACTTAGATATTTACCTCTTTCTTCTGACCAAGAAGCTATTACGCTAAAATCGTTATATTCGTTCGTTGAGCATCGTTCGGTTTTTCGTTCATTCAGCCAGCCTCATGGCTTCAAGGGTCTCTGCTGCACATGCGCAGTACGCTTCAGTGCATTCGAATAGAAACAAACATTTACACTCCCACGTAATTTTGAAAAAATTCATACAAAATTTGTTACACTAAGTCTGACTTTGACTCAACTTTGCAACTAATAATCTTACACTAATCTACAATGTTCAGAAATAAACAGTCTGTGTTCCTTAACTGCACAAGAAATCCTGTATTTGTCTAGATTTGAATAAAATGGTTTAGTTCTCAATAAGCAACACTAGCTTGTGTACACTGCGTTCCAGGACAGATCTTTCAGAAGACTGATGAAATCTGGGTGCTACAAGCACCTTCACTCTCCTCACAAGTCCGTCTTCGTCGTTCTTAGCCTCCACCACCTTAGCGATGGTCCACTCGTTACGCGGTAGGTTGTTGTCTGAAACGAGTACCACATCTCCTTCATGAAGATTACGACGAGGTTGGTGCCACTTCTGTCTGAGAGATATCTGAGAAAGATATTCTCGTCTCCAGCGTGTCCAAAACTGTTCAAGTAGGTATTGTTACGCGTCGCCAACGTTTACGGAGATAAAGGTCCTCCTTCACAAAATCACCAGGGGGAGGTGGCGGTATATTTGATTTACCTGTCAGTATGTGGTTGGGAGTTAGTGGTTCTAGGGCGCCGGGATCGTCAATTTCACTAACAGTGAGAGGACGACAGTTGACGATGGACATCACTTCATAGAAAATGGTGCGGAGAGATGCATCGTCCAACCTTCCTGGACAAAGCAACAAGACAGAATTCAGAATGTTTCTGACAGTTCGAATCTGACGCTCCCAAACTTCACCGGTATGGCTAGCACTGGGTGCATTCATAACAAAGTCACATTGTTTCCCAGTTAGAAATGAAGTCAACTTCTTCATTTTGGCTTCTCTTTCAAATTCATTTTTGGCACCAATGAAATTTGAACCTTGGTCCGAGCGTATCTGTCTAACAAACCCACGAATAGCAATAATGAAACAACGCAGACCGTTGATGAAGGCATCCGTTGACATGTCATCCAACATTTCAATATGTATTGCACGAGAACACATGCAGGTGAATAACAGGCCATATCGTTTGGTTTCCTTGCGTCCTGATTTAACAACGAACGGCCCAAAGCAATCCATACCACAATATGTAAAGGGGGGTGATGGCTCTACCCGATCCTTGGGCAGATCAGCCATCTTCTGAGATTCCGTCGGGCGCCTCAATTTTCGGCAGGTAACACACTTGCGTATGAACTTGGCGACTGTTTTGCTTCCACCCATAATCCAAAAACCACATGACCGTAGTTCATTTAGAGTGATACCGCGTCCTTGATGTTTGGTCTCCTGATGGACATGTGCGAGAACCAATTGTGTCACGTGACTATCCCTTGGTAGAATAATTGGATGCTTATATGTAGAAGTACATTCCGCGTTCCTCAAACGTCCACCAACTCGGAGAACACCATCCTGGAGAACTGGATGATCAAGAGGATAGAGACGACTCGTCTTGGGAAGCGTTCCACTGGTTTTCAGGGTATCTATGGAGTCTCTAAATGCCTGAAGTTGAGCTAGTCCAATGATAAATTGCATGGCTTTCTCTCTTTCCTTTACAGAAGGCGGATGCGTTCCCTTGACTCCATTTGATAATCTCTGTATTCTCACTACAACCGATACTACTGTATTCCAACAGGAAAATCTCTCGAGGCGATCCATGACATCAGGAAAAGATGATGTCTTTACTGTGAGTAATGTCCTTGCTGACCTGACTTCTGGGTCTCCCAGTTGCAAGTTGGTTTCAATGTTCTCTAATGGGATATTCCGCTGCCATAAGAAAGATGGACCAGTAAGCCAAGTTGAATTCACAATCTCAGAGACAGTGAGACCTCTAGATGCATGATCTGCTGGGTTATCCTTTGTGTTTACATAAAGCCACTGTTGGGGCTCTGTGGCATCTCTGATCATTTGCACATGATTTGCTACGAATACATGGAATCTACGCGCCTCGTTGTTTATGTAACCTAGAACAACTCTCGAATCGGTCCAAAAGTATTCCTTGTCTATCTTCATATTGAGCTCTTCTCGTAGAAAGGTGCTCATCTTCACAGAGAGCACGGCCGCAGTTAGCTCCAATCTTGGAATTGTCATAAGTTTTGTTGGTGCGACTCTAGCCTTGGCTGAAGCAAGTGCACAGTGAACAACACGGTCTCCCACCATTCTCAAATATGAACACTGGCCATATCCATTGGAACTGGCGTCAGAAAAATGGTGTAACTCAATCGTGAGATTCTCGTTGTGGTCAGGTATCTTGAGACACCTTGGAATGGTTATGAGACGAAGATTATGGATGTCAGCAATCCAGCTCTCCCATCGCGGCTGTAGAAAGGTTTGGAGAGGGTCGTCCCAGTCAATGCCATTTTGACAAAGTTCTTGAAGAATTTTCTTTCCTCTAAGCGTGAATGGTGAAAGAAATCCCAACGGATCAAATATAGACGATACAATGGACAACATGTTTCGCCTTGTAGGAGTAATGTCCTTTACAGTGACGTTGAATCTAAAGACATCCTCTTCAACACACCACTCCACTCCGAGTGCACACTCCATAGATACCCATTCCTGTGACAAGTCTAGATTCTTTACATCTGTCGCTCTCTCGGACACCTGAATAGAGTCTATAACACGTTTACTATTGGATATGAATTTGTGCAAACGCAGTCCACCATTTGCACAGAGTTGCTGAGCGTCGGACACCAGCTGAATGGCTTCCTCTTCGGTTTCCACACTGGTCAAACCATCTTCAACATAGAAATCATCTTGAATGAAGGAGGAGGCACGAGGAAGCTCGGTCACTTGGGTCTTGGCAAGATGTTTAAGTCCGTAGTTTGCACATCCAGGAGAGGATGCTGCGCCAAACAAATGCACACGCATGCGATATTCCACGGGCTCTTTATCAATGTCACCATTCTCCCACCATACAAACCGAAGGTAATCTCGGTCTGTTTCTTTCACAACAAATTGATGGAACATTTTCTCTACGTCACACATAATGGCGATGGGCAATGTTCTAAATCTGCAGAGAACACCAGTAAGCCCATTTGTGAGGTCGGGGCCGGTAAGTAAATGGTCATTTAGGGATTCGTTGAGATAACTCGCTGAACAATCGAAGACAACTCGGAGCTTGTCGGGTTTCTTTGGGTGATAAACTCCATGGTGCGGGCTATACCACAGGCCTCCCTCAGGCCCATCGGGATTTACAAGCTCAGCATCGCCCCGCTGTATCATCTCACTCATGAAAAGTTTGTAATGTTCAAAATACCTTTGATCCCGCTTGAAGTTGTTTTTCAGGTGCTTTAGGCGCATCAAGGCAAGCGGTTTGTTGTTAGGTAAGGTAGGTCGTTCCTTAAAAGGAAGAGGCATCTCGAGGTGCTTATCATCTCGTTGATGGATGTTTTCTTCCATAATATTCAGAAAATGAATATCCTCCTGGGAGATTTTCTTGTCAGTTCTCTTCTCTTGAGCAAAGTCATATTCTAACGCCCTTATTACATCTCTCGGTGAGCAAGGTACTTCCTTAACTGATGTACGGCAGCTAACACCAGCAACAACAGGGGTCCCTGAAGTAGTCTCTGAATAGCCAACAACACTCCATCCCAATGTCGTTTGTACAGCGTAGGGCTCGTTTGCCTGACCCAACAATATTCTTCTCGGGGCAAGAGCTTGCGGGCAGTTGTATCCGATTAGTAGACCAACATCACATGACTGAAGTGGTGGTATACGATCAGAAACTGGCTGAAGATGAGGCCAGCAAGTAACCGTCTTCCTTTCAGGGATGTGGGAGCGAGAAGCTGGTATAAAACTTCTGGTGTACACTTGATTGATATGCAGAGCATCACTGTTAGATGAATAGAAACCCCTTACTCGTAGATTGGAAATCTTGGCACTGTCAATAATGGTGTTTTGAGAGGCCATCGTTGATAAGCTTAGTTTTGTAGGTTGGCTACGTACTTTCAGAGCTGCTGCAGTGTCGTCAAGAAAGAATGTAGTGTCGCTTTGAGTATCTAACAATGCGTAAGTTAGTATTTCCTGACTTGGAGAATCATCTGTAGATATCCATACTAGCACAATCATGGACGTGCTTTGTCCGTTGTTCTGAGTCACTCGCAAAGTGTTTGCAGGTTTTATGTTGTTTAAGTCGGTCTTTGAGGAAAGCCGTTCCTCGTGAAGACACGTAGGATGTTTTAACTTACAGGTGCCGCATGTATGTTTCCTTTGACAGTCTTTGTTTCGATGACCCTTTTGCAAGCATCCGTAACACAAGTTCTTTTCACGAATCGATGATCTTTTGTCTTTGAGAGAGAGAGCCAAGAACTTGTCACACCGCACTATAAAATGGCCGTCCCTTTCACAGTATGTGCATACCTTTTTAAAGCTCTGTGATTCAGTCCTCAGATAAGACTCGTTTGTGGATGAGGCCAAGACCCTAATCTTGGGCTCCTTATGTCGTTTACGTTCTGTTTCAGCATTATGTACATTATCGTTGAGAGCATACAGCGACGATATGGGATTGCATGCAACCTTAGCCTCTTTCACCACAAATTCAACAAATTTGTTGGAAGTGGGGTAGCTACCAGAATTATCTAGGTGCTGCGCGACCTCTCGGTTCCATCGTACGGAAGCCCAGTCCGGAAGTTTACAGAGTAATTTTTGGTTTTCAGTGCAGTTGTTCAATACAGCAAGACCAGGGACTTGAGGTATGGCGTCCTTACAACCTTTGAGAAAATCCGCGAAATCTCTCAGAGCTATTGGATCTTTAACAGCTATTTTTGGCCACGTACAGAGTTTGTCGCGAAATGCCTTTTGTACAATGAAAGGGTGTCCATACCGCTCCTCGAGCACTTTTCTTGCATTGACATAAGCTGATTCACTGCCACTGTAGAAGAAACCTTCCAGGGCCTTGCGGGCTGAACCATCAATATACTTCTTTAGGTAGAAAATTTTTTCCTTTGAGGGAATGCCCTTTCGCTCAATCAACATTTGAAATGAAGTCTTCCATTCAACATACTGCAGAGGATCCCCAGTGAATACATTTGGCTCAGGAACTGGTAATCGGTTCAGGTTCACAGACTCTGCAAGGGCCTTAGCAAGTACATTTGTGTCTGTATTTGAATCACGTTCATTAGACTGTTCATTGTTCATAGACTGTTCATTGTTCATAGTACTTGAATGTATTTGAGTAGCAGCTGGGGGCCATGTAGCTCGTGACGTATGTGTGTGTTTGGATTCTAAGGGCTTAAAGGATTGCGCGTTAGGCGACAGGTTCGACGAAATACCCATTTGTCCAATTGGGGGGGCTGAGGTAGCTGCAGGCAAGCTATATTCCGGCGATTTGTTAAATGTGATACACTGCTCTGGTTCCTTCCCATCTAACACCTGAGAGTAAACATCAACTCTAGCTTGGGCCACTTCAATCTCCTTTTTGACCTCAAGCCTCCTAAGTTCTCTTTGTTGATTCTCGAGCTCCCTTTGTTGAGCCTCAATTAAGTTCATTAGTTTTAATTCAGCCTGTTTAGCTGCTAAGTCAGCTGCAGCATCAGCCATCTTCACCGATACCTGAGATTGTGTTGAGTTAAAGGATCTTTCAGATTCATTTGATGAGCTGAATATTGATTTCGCATATTCCTGGCGACGCAAGGCTGTCAATCGTTCTCTCTCATGAACACGATCGAAAGTGTCAATTTGGCTGATTCGTTCATTAATTATTTTCATAATATCCATCGATACAGCAGAACATGCGTCAACTCTTCTTACATATTCAGGCAGTGAAAAGTTCATTTCACGCGCGCGTTGAAAGGCCTGTATAATCTCGGCCATTTCACCAAGCAGTTTTTCACTACACTCCTGTTTCAGTGCTTCTCTTATGTCTCTCACCTTATTTCGCCATTTATCATATAAAGATTTAAGTCTTTTCTCTCTCTTCTCAAATTCCTCTTGGCGAAACTCTGCCATTTTAGGTGTTGGGTTCGATTCCCGCTCTGACCTGCGTACCTGACTTACAGGGTTTTCATCACCGTTGTTCTGTGGATCTGTATCCTTACAATCCATTTTCTCTATATCCATAGTTGTTGTCTCTATATGGAAGCAGAGCTCATACTGTAGCTGGCTTGGTCACAAAAATGTTCAATGAAGACTAATGACGGTTTACTGGTCTTTAATCACGCCAATGTATGAACTACAAAAAATACAAATAATCAAGAATTACAATTCAATACTGCATAGTACAGTTTGTATCTATATATATCCATGTTAATACATATAAACATGGAATAAGCGCTCGATACTACTGAAGAAATTTAATAATACAGAGGTATTATCATTCAATTATGTAATTGAGTATACAATAAACCCAATTTAGTTATCTAATACAAAAAATTCACCTATGTAAACAAGTTCTATAGAAACATAGCTATATATATATATAATATAGGCTATCAAACGTACAAAGGGAGGTAACTCAAAATAAACAAGAGGCCCAATGGCCTTAACGGTCATCTGACTACCAATTGTGATACCATTATGGAATTAGTTTAAACAATATTTTATTTCCATCAGTGTACATGTATATTACATATATAGAAATTATACAAATAGTGAGGATTGAAAACAAGCTAATAGCTTATATAAATTCCTCTCCTCTAGGAGTTAGTAATACAATCATGTAACAATATGCCACACAAATGTGGTTTTCAAGATGGTGATGATCATGGATTTCTTCGGAACAGTGCGAAAAATAACATTTGGTCAGAATCATTTTAGGCAAGTTTCAGATCATGGAAAGTGTTAGATGTGGATGCAAAATGGGGGCTGTTGCAGCCATCTTGGATCTCTGACGGACTGGAGAAATAACAACATTTGGTTGGGACTATCTGGGGATCATTTTTCTATGAAAAGTTTAAAATGTGTTTTCAAAATGGCGGCCATGGCGGCCATCTTTTAATTCCAACGGAGTTGAAAAATACCAACACTTGGTCAGGTCCACCTAAGGATCATTTCTAGCAAGTTTCAGCTCAATCCCACGAAGAGAACTTGAGAAGAAGTTTAAAATGTGAAAAGTTTACGGACGGCAATTTTGTTTTTCAAGATGGCGAATCTGGCGGCCATCTTGGATTTTGGACCAACCCGAAATGTAACAACACTTGGTCAGGACCATCTCAGGATCATTTCAGCCAATTTTCAGCTTAATCCCAGTGGTAGAACTTGATAAGAAGTTGGAAACGTGTTTTTCAAGATTGCGGCTCTGGCAGCCATCTTGGATTTCGGACCGACCCAAAAAGTAACAATACTTGATCAGGACCATCTCAGGATCATGTCAGCCAAGTTTCAGCTTAATCACACAGGTAGAACTTGAGAAGAAGTTTGAAATGTGTTTTTCAGGATGGCGGCTCTGAAGGCCATCTTGGATTTCCGACCAACCTGAAAAATAACAACACTTGGTCAGGACAATCTCAGAATCACTTCAGCCAAGTTTTAGCTTAATCCCACAGGTAGAACTTGAGAAAAAGTTGGAAATGTGTTTTGTAAGATGGCGGCCATGGCGGCCATCTTGGATTTCGAACCGACCGAAAAGTAACAACTCATGGTCAGGACCATCTCAGGATAATTTCAGCCAAGTTTCAGCTTAATCCCACAGGTGAAACTTGAGAGAAATTTGGAAATGTGTTTTTCAAGATGGCGGCTCTGGCGGCCATCTTGGATTTTGGACCAACCCAAAAAATAACAACACTTGGTCAGGACCATCTCAGGATCATTTCAGCCAAGTTTCATCTTAATCCCACAGGTAGAACTTGAGAAGAAGTTGAAAATGTATTTTTCAAGATGGCGGCTCTGGCGGCCATCTTGGATTTCGGACCGACCCGAAAAATAACAACACTTGGTCAGGACTATCTCAGGATCATTTCAGCCAAGTTTCAGCTTAATCCCAGTGGTAGAACTTAAGAAGAAGTTTAAAATAGGTGTTGTTCAGGAAAACAGTGATTGCGCAATCATGTCACAAAATGGCCGCCATGGCACAAATGTCGCGAGTTTTTCGGACCCGAAAAATAACAACATTTTATGGGCTGCCCTTCCTGAACATCCCTACCAATTTTCAGCTCACAGGTACCAGTGGAACTGTAGAAGAAGTTTAATATGTGTTTTTCAAGATGTCGGCTATGGCGGCCATCTTGGATTTCGGACCGACCCGAAAAATAACAACACTTGGTCAGGACCATCTCAGGATCATTTCAGCCAAGTTTCATCTTAATCCCACTGGTAGAACTTGAGAAGAAGTTGAAAATGTGTTTTTCAAGATGGCGGCTCTGGCGGCCATCTTGGATTTCGGACCGACCCGAAAAATAACAACACTTGGTCAGGACTATCTCAGGATCATTTCAGCCAAGTTTCAGCTTAATCCCATTGGTAGAACTTAAGAAGAAGTTTAAAATAGGTGTTGTTCAGGAAAACAGTGATTGCGCAATCATGTCACAAAATGGCCGCCATGGCACAAATGTCGCGAGTTTTTCGGACCCGAAAAATAACAACATTTTATGGGCTGCCCTTCCTGAACATCCCTACCAATTTTCAGCTCACAGGTACCAGTGGAACTGTAGAAGAAGTTTAATATGTGTTTTTCAAGATGTCGGCTATGGCGGCCATCTTGGATTTCGGACCGACCCGAAAAATAACAACACTTGGTCAGGACCATCTCAGGATCATTTCAGCCAAGTTTCATCTTAATCCCACTGGTAGAACTTGAGAAGAAGTTGAAAATGTGTTTTTCAAGATGGCGGCTCTGGCGGCCATCTTGGATTTCGGACCGACCCGAAAAATAACAACACTTGGTCAGGACCATCTCAGGATCATTTCAGCCAAGTTTCAGCTTAATCCCATTGGTAGAACTTGAGAAGAAGTTTGAAATGTGAAAAGTTTACGGACGGCGGACGGCGGACGACGACGGACGAAGCACGGTAACTATAGGTCATCTTGACCCTTTGGGTCAGATGACCTAAAAATGCACAAAAAAAATGTTGCCGTGTGTTATCAATCAAATGAACTACACAATGACTGACAAGTGTGAATACTGATACAGTATCTGATACTTATTATTTCTAATTAATATTTAAGTACAAATTATAGCGACAAAACTACATGTACACATTTTTATAGCTATCCTTCATTATCGTTATGAGAAAATGTGGCCTAAGCTTACAGGGCAATAATCCAAATTTGATCACGCTAATACAAAAATGCTCGATTGACATTATTAATCGAATAATTATGTTAGAAGAAACTGTATATATGTACATAATACACTTAGATATTTACCTCTTTCTTCTGACCAAGAAGCTATTACGCTAAAATCGTTCGTTGAGCATCGTTCGGTTTTTCGTTCATTCAGCCAGCCTCATGGCTTCAAGGGTCTCTGCTGCACATGCGCAGTACGCTTCAGTGCATTCGAATAGAAACAAACATTTACATATACAAAAATAAAATATGTTTAAATCAAAAACTGTTACATTCGCGGAAATTGTGTGGAGATGTTTATTCCGTCCGGGGTCAATTCAAGCGGCATTTAGCAAATTAATTTTTCAGTGACTCGCATCTTTAACGTACTAAAATTTGTGATATCAATGTAATTTAACATTTCAATAACTCTAGGTTTAAATCAAAATGTTGAAATACAGTCATTAACATACAATTCTTATGCACTGATGATTAAAATTTTACACAGGACAATAATAAAGATGAAATTGTCTATGCCTTCGGCCTTGGGCAACAGTTCCCAAGCCCCCCCCCCCCCCCCCCCCCTGCTACCTCGGAGCAATGATGTGACTGTTCGCCTCTGTACCAATGAAACAATTGTATAATATATATAATATAATAATTCATGAAACCGTACTCATGCTCAAGCATGGATTCAGTGCTCAAGTCAGCTTTCTTGAAACTCACCTTAATCATGTCAAAGAGTCAAAAAATCATTATTAATGTTGAAAACAGCTTTCGATTCAATATCTCTTCAACTTTTTTTCAAAACTTTGTCAAAAGTAGATTTTAAAATAAATTACAGTCTGAATAAGAAATTAGGCTTGAGCACAAAATTCATGCTTGAGCATGAGAACGGTTTCATGAATACGGGCCCTGATGTTTCTACTTTTAGAAGCACCGAGTAAAAACTGCGTTTATGACGTCATAATCATAGCGACGTCACAGTGTCCCATTGTAAATTTTATGCTTTACCAAGATAGCTTTTGCAATCAAGTTGCATATCTAATTATTCGTTCCTCAACTAGAAATGTGATTTTGACAATACAGGTAGGTGGGGTCGATTTTTCGACCTCGAAAGCTTTCCACCCTTTAGCCTTTATGACCATTGAGGGGGCATTTTTATTGAAAATTGATCACCACCCCCCCCCCTCCCCCCCCCCCCCCCCAAAGTGTAAAATTACTCTACACATCCTTTTTTTTTATTTTTTTTTATTTTTTTTTATTTTTTTTTTATTTTCATCTGCACAGATACATCATGTATAATTTTATATCAACATAGTTGTAATACAACTGTATGTATATCCTCTCACAGGAGTGATATTTAGAAAAGAAAATGGTAATATTTCTTAGTTATATAGTCAGATAAGTATCCGAGAAGTTGTTTTTTTTAACAAACATTACAGTACCTATACACACATTAGACACATTTACATGTACATCACAAAAACAGAGACATTAAATATTACAATGTCCATCATGTACATGCATTCATTCATATATGTATATATATATTCATCAATTACATGAAGATTCTTTAACCAAATCACCCCTATAAACATCAGGTTTTTCCAGTTTAATGGTTGTAATATGCATATACATGTAGAGTTCATTATGAAATTTCAAGAATGCACGAGTTCATATCTAGTAAATAATACATGCAATATACATACATGTCCAATTCTTAGTCTATTTTTGAAAAACTTACTTAAATGTACTAAGCTGGTGATTTTTTTATGTTACTTGTGTACTTCTTCACTTCATATACTTTTTTATCTTGTGAAGTAAAATAGCTTTGATATATATATACATATATGTCCTACACATACATTCGGTCACATGAAAACAGTTATAATTCAAGTAGGTAGATGAGTAGGGGAAAGGTATATATCAAATAATACTACTAATAATAAAAACAGAAGAAAAAACCCAGAGAAAACATTGAAGTATTTCTTTGGTCTAAAGTGGTTACATGGTTATGGATATACCATATGGATAGATACAGATTAATGTTAGGAATTATAGCAAGTATTAATTTGTTTGTTTATGCGAATACCTTTTCCCATTCTTCCCATATTTGAAAGAATTTTGTTTGATTACCTGTATTTACATAAACAATTTTCTCTATATTGTATCTTTGTGCAATGAATTCTTTTAAAAGGTTGAAATAAATTCTGTCTTGTCTTTTTGAAGTACAAAAAATATAATATTTAGTAAGTAAGATAAGAAAATTAAGGGGTATTGATGTTAAAATGTTATCAGTGTGTCCAAATAAAACTGTTTTCAAATCAAAAACCACAGTTTTGTTTGTTTTTTGTTTAATCCACTCTTCTAGTTGTATCCAAATGATCTGTGCTTCACAACATTCCCAAAACATATGTTCTAAATCTTCTATATAATCTTTGCACAGGTTACACTTTTCATTATTTGTTATGCCAATCTTTTTTAAATATTTGTTGACTTGAAGAATACGATTTTGAATTTTATATTGGAACCATTGTAGTTTTGTATCTTTGGTAGTCTTAAAAGGTAGTATATAAATAGTATTCCAATTTAAATTTTCGAAGATAGGATTTGTTTTCCATTGAATTTCTGATGTATTGACTAAATTTTGCTGGTTATCCTCTGAAAGGATGCTACAAAAGTCTCTACAACCTTTTTTATTTTTGAAAAGGATTTTAGTATGGAACGGTAAATATGGTCTAACTATAGTAAAGTTATTAAAATGAATATTACAATTTTTGATCACATATGTAATGGACGCACAGAGGCTCTGGTATCTTAAAAAATTATTCGATGATACAGAGAATTTCCTTTTGAATTGTTCAAAACTTAAAAAAGTTCCATCTTCTTTCATTATGTCTACTACTCTATTCACACCCTTTTCATACCAGTCTTTAAAATAAATGCAGCGTTTTCCTATCTGAAAATTAAAATTGTACCATAAAGGGGAGGTAAGTAGGTTAGTTTTTGTTTGTATTTTATTTAGCTTTGATATTTTTATCCATATTGTTAGAACTTCTTTCCAGAATAGATTAGTTATATTCATTTTTGCGAAGTATTCTTCCCCGAAATCTGAAAGATGTGCTATGGGACATACAGTATGTTCAAAAATATTTTTCCACTCCCTATCACTAGATACTACTAATCTCCTTACCCAAGTAGATTTTAGACTATCAATGAAATTTCCTATGTCCACCATTTTTAAACCTCCTTTGTTATATTGTTTGATTAGAGTATTTCTTTTCACCTTATCAATCGGTCCTTGCCATATAAATTTAAAGCAATTTGCATTTAGTGTTTTAATGAAAGCTTTATCTGGATTAGGTATTGTCATAAAGAGATGGATTAGTTTTGAAAGAATCAAAGTTTTTAAAACCGTTATTCTCCCTATCGGTGTAAGTATTCTTTTTGACCATTGTAGTAGTGATTTATCTATATTTTTTAACGCTTTGTTATAATTCATGCTAGTCATTTCATCTAAGTTAACAGAGTATTCTATTCCTAGAAGGTTGAATTTAGTGATCCCCCATTTTAATTTCCATCTATGGTGATAGACATCTTGACTGAATTTCTTACTTCCTATCCATATTAGTTGTGTTTTTTCATTATTTACTTTAAGTCCTGATATTTGAGCGAACAATTATAAAGTTTTAAGAGCCTCATCGAAAGATTTCCTTGAGCCATTTAAAATAAGAGAGGTATCGTCTGCAAACTGTGAGAGCTTGTGTTCCTTATTCCCAATTTGGATACCCTTAATATTTGTATTGTTTTTAACTAAAATTGCTAAGATTTCTGCCACTAGTATAAAAAGATATGGTGAGACCGGGTCTCCCTGACGACAGCCTCTTTCTATGTTAAAAAATTCTGATAACATGCCGTTTTGTATTATTGCTGATGAAGTATCTTTATAAAGTGTTTTAATCCGATGACTGATACTAGGTCCGAAATTAAAAAAATGTATAACTTTATCTAGAAAATCCCATAATACGGAGTCGAAGGCCTTTTCTAAATCAATTAAAACTAATAATCCAGGAACATCCTTTTCTTCAGTATAGTTCATAATGTCGTATATCAACCTGGTGTTTTCTCCAATAAACCTACCTTTTAAAAACCCAGTTTGTGTATCTGATATTAAAAAATCTAAAATTGTTTTCAATCCGCTATGCATGCCGAAGCTAGTTTATAAATTGAATTTAATAATGTTATAGGTCTCCAGTTTTTTAAAAATTGTCTAGGTTTGTCTCCTTTTGGGACACATGTAATAATTCCTAGTTTTTGATTGGTCGATAAAGATCCTATATTATATCTCTGGTTTAATGATCTCAATATGAAAAATTTAATGTCTGACCAAAAAAATTTAAAAAATTCTGCAGGAAAGCCATCTGTTCCAGGGGATTTACAATTTTTCATATGTTTTAAGGCTATTCCAAGTTCCTCTATTGTTAAATTCCCTTCTAGTGTTTCCCTCTGTTTATCTGTTAACTTATTTAAATTAAAATTGTTAAGTAAATTGTCTAGCTCTACATCTTCTATATCCCCAGTTTGTTCACTATACAGATTAGAGTAAAATGATTCTATTTCTTTCAGTATTTCTTTTTGTTCAGTAATAATTTCCCCATTACCTTTTTCTATTTTATGTATTGTTTTATTAGTAAAATTTCTAGATTCCAGACTGCAGAAGTATTTTGTTGCTTTTTCTCCCTCTTCTATCCAATTTACTTTAGATCTAATTAGATGACCTTTCATTTTTTTTTTGTCTGATGGTTTCTAGTTCTTTTTTCTTTTCATATAAAATATCTAATTTATTTCCTAAATTGTCTTCTGATTCTATCCTATGTATACTTTCCATTAATTCCTTTTCTTGTTTTTTAGTGCTTTTTGTCTTATGTACTGCATGAGAAATACTTATGCCTCTAATTTCCATCAATAAAACTTCTAGAAAAAGTTGATCATCTATCGAAAATGTAATATCTCTATTGTCAATGTTTTCTATATTGTCTTTACTATGTGCATATTGTTTCTTTATCCGTTCAATTGTATCTTTAACCTTTTTCACATATTCATTATCATAGAGTAGACTGGTGTTAAGCTTACAAAGACACTTACCTTGTTCAAAATTATTTGTTTTTATTTCTAAAGTGATTATCGAATGGTCTGTTCTATATTCTGGTTTAATATCTGCTTTATCTACTAAGTTTAAAAGATTGTCAGTTGTAAGGAAAAAGTCTAGCCTAGCTTGCTTAATTGGGTTTTTTTTCTCCAAGAGTATCTGTGGGAGTCTGGATGTAGTGTCCTATAACAGTCTGATAAATTATAATCTTCTACTATGTCAAGTACTTTTTGCCTAGCCCTAGGATTGTTTACATTTCTATAATTAAAGGTATCTTTTTCTGGGTTAAGTACAATATTGTAATCTCCACATATAATAATTTCTGTATTTTCAAATACTCTACACATCCTAGTTTAGGTCCAAAACTAGCTGTAACAAATTCTCAGATCCTTGTGGTCTCGATAACCAAGAGGCCAATAATAAGGGTATTAGACCAGTAACATGCTGGGATGAAGGGCTAGAAAGTTTGTTCAAATAAGTGACATTCATGTTTATTCAATGCCAAATCGTCAAGTTTAATTAAATTACAATTGCATTCTCATGAATAACAAAACCAGTGCCAGGGTATTATTTGGACAGAAGCATACTGGGGTGAAAGCCTATTCAACTGAGTGCGATTGTTCGCCTTCCACGGCTAAATGGATAATATGTTTTTAACAGTTACATTTAAAATGACAATGTACCTTTATTTTAGTCTACTTTTCGGGTAAGCGAAGTAGGTCCGTTCGGCCCCTTGTGATGGTACAATATTACAAAAAATAAAATCAAATAAAAAAAATATCGTTGATAAACAAACAGTTTTTTTTTCAAAACATATTATTTCTTGTCTTATTCGACATTTGAATACTGATGCTTACCATTCCAGTAAATGCCATCCCCCATAACCTATGTCGTAATGACGAGATAACGTAACTCGTAATAACGAGATAACGTATCTCGCAATAACGACTTAGCGTAACTCGTAATAACGACTTAGAGTAACTCGTAATAACGACTTAGCGTATCTCGTAATAACGACTTGGCGTATCACTTAATAACGAGATGCGTATCTCGTAATAACGACGGATAACGTATCTCGTAATAACGAGATAATGTATCTCGTAATAACGACTTAGCGTAACTCGTAATAACGAGATAACGTATCTCGTAATAACGACTTAGCGTAAGTCGTAATAACGACATAACCTATCTCGTAAAAACGAGATAACGTTTCTCGTAATAACGAGATATTTTTTTTTTCGTGTGGAACTAATCGGCTTTCGTAATTTATTGTCTATCCACCAGAAGCAGGATTTCATCATTTCAGGACCTGTAAAATATGAATTTTTTTATAAGACCTGTACATTAGTGAAAAAATAAAAACTCTTTGAAAGAATATATATATACATATATACGTATACTATAGAATACAATGGAAGGAATTAATGAGAAACAATAAAGAGAATTAATAACTCTTTTCAGGTTTTTCCATTGATCTTCATGCATATGTTAACTCCTACAGTCCAGCCATACATTCTCCCTACGGGTCAACTGATAAAAATGTTGCAGATCAAAATATTAAAAAGGGTACAAAAGATGTATTAATTAAAACAATCTCTACATTAACTTCCACCTTGGATGTGTAACAAAAATATGAGTCAAATTTCAAATGTTCAATACAGTGTACCATGTACTTGTAAATGTATATATACTGAAACGAAAAAGAAACGCAACAAGAGAAAACAAATTAATTTGTGTATTCAGTTTAAATTAATTGTACATTAATTTGCATTACACGACATCTTGTATTACTTAATGTTGAATTTAAATAATCAAACTTAAGATCAGTTCAATTCATTCTGCACAATAATATCTCAAATAAGCATGGGGTAACATTTTAAATGTTAAATTTTCAGTACCGAGTATGAGCGCCATTTGCCTGGATTGCTGCTCGCACACGCCTTGTCATGGAGTTGATTAAGCGATTCACTTGTGCAACAGTAATGTTGTTCCACTCCTCAACAAGGGCTCTTTCCAATTGTTGTAACGTTTGCGATGGATTACGCCGTTTTCTAACGTGCCTGTCTAGGACATCCTACAATTGCTCTATGGGTGATAAATCCGGGTTGTAAAGTGGCCATCTCAGTACGTTGACGTTGTTCGCATTATAAAAATTCATGCTGAGCCTTGCGACGTGTGGTCGGGCATTGTCTTGCTGAAACGTAACGTTGTGTCTCATAGCAAATGGTACTGCAATAGGTTGCAAAATGTTGCCAATGGTATCTTTGGGCTGTTTAACTACCATGAACAATGACAAGAGGTGTTTTATTACCATGGCATATACCACCCCAAGCCATGACTTCGCCGCCGCCAAATCGATCCCGTTCAAACACACAGCAAACGGCGTAACGTTCTAAAAACACGTTTACGTCCGTCTTCTCTATACAGCGTGAATCTGGATTCGTCAGTAAACAAAATTTGCCTCCATTGACGAATAGTGAATGAATTGGACAATGTTGGCGTAGCCATGCCATTCTCACCCGACTTCGACGTTGCGTCAGCATTGGTCCTACATAAGGACGGCGCGGCCTCAATCCTGATTCACGTGGACGATTCAAAACAGTATCGCGACTAATTCTATTGTTGTGAGTACCAGGGATGACGTTGGCGGTTTTCGATGTTGTTAAGAATCTGTTGCGCAAGTGCATCAGTCTAATTGTGCGGTCCTGCCGTCGGGTGGTTACTCGTGGACGTCCGGTTTTTGCGCCATCAGTCATTGTTCCTGTGTCCCTTAAATGTGTGTACAGACGGGAAATGGTGCTTCTATGCACTCAAAACATCTGCGGAACCCTTGCCTGGCTGGTTCTGTTAAGCAATAGTTGCGTTACGGCGTTACGTTGATTTTGATGTAGTCTATCCATTTCAGCACGACGCTGTTCATTAATTAAACAATGGACTTTGTTGCTGGCTTAATCGGAGACGCATTTGTGACAATCAGATTACAAAACGAAACACACGGTTAATGGCGAACGTGCATTTCGTGTTATTGGCGTAACACGTATTGTTACAGATAAAACCCAACTGTCGTGCATGAATGACCACGGTTAATTCTAAAATACCTGGATAAGGTTTGGAGTTTGATAGAAAACGTTTAAGCAAAAAACTAGGTTTTTTTTACCTTGTTGCGTTTCTTTTTCGTTTCAGTATATGTATACATAGATTACATACTTGTACGTGTATATACTAAATTAAAGCTATCAATGGGGTTGGGTTGGGTGTGTGGTGGGGGTGGGGGGGGGGGGGGGTAGGAATATTATATATCTAAATTTAATTATGAATTACGATATTAGTTAAGGAGCATTGATGAAACGCATTTTCGGAAAATCTTAGCTAAGGTATTCCTTAAGGAATGTTGATGAAACCGGGGCCAGATTTTGAATAAGTGGTAATTCTGACCCCTAAGGGACCAACCGAATTGGGGAAATGGATTTTATTCCTTTCAATCGCAACTAGTCATAAAGTTAAGAATCAATTATGGGCAAATTTGGTTAGAAACATCCTTGGAGGAAGGAGAACATATTTTGCATAAATGGTAACTTTGTCCCCAAAGGGGCAAGAGGGGTGGGGCCCAATATGGGAAGAAGAGTTCTTCTGAAATACTGTCAGGAGTAGAGACCTTATATTTGACTGATAGCTTCCGTGGATGAAGCCGAATAAAGTTTGCGAAAAGAGCACCTTGACCCTAGAAGCATGATATTTGGCTGATAGTTCCTTGGATGAAGCTCGACAAAGTTTGTGAAAAGAAATGACTTTGACCTATATTCAAGGTCGTAGGGGTCAAATGTGTTAAACCTTCAAACGACTTTTTCTGAAATATCAAAAGCCCAAGAAGCATGATATTTGGCTGAAAGGTTCCCTGGATGAAGCCCGACAAAGTTTGCAAAAAGAAATGACCTTGACCAATATTCAAGGTCACAAGGGTCATATCTGTTAAACATTTGAGCAACTTCTGATAAACCAAAGGCCTAGAGACATGATATTTGGCAGGTAGCTTCCTTGGAAGGCAAATGAAAATGACATTGTAATACAAGATCCATGGCTAAAATATGTTTTAAATATTAACATGTTGCTCTGAATGTCTTACAGTAATAGATTTCAGATGACTTTAGTATTACAAGTCAGAGATTAATTCCAGGTGAGCGATGCAGGCCCATTGGGCCTCTTGTTTATAATATCGCCAAATATCTTATAAAATTGTAGTTCGGTTATCCTTGTGAACTATTCATACTGATATTTTGACAAAACCTGATGTTTTCCATGCGTTTTTCAATTAATACTAAGGAAATCCTTAATCGTCCAACTCCTGCAAATGAGACAAATGTTTACAAACATCTCTGAGCACATTGACCCCACGGAGCATGAGTGTTTCAAGGTTAACAAATTTCCCTTCCGAGGGCCCCTGTGTTATGCGAGCTTTCAATAATATCTGCTTTTGGTTAGTATGAAGTGTATCAACTCAAGTTCCCCTGGGATCTAATAATAATATATATATCATAATTGTTGACAACGTATTTCGTTAATCTAACATACTTTGAAAGAAGTATGTGTTAAATCAAATGCCTCGTGTCCATCTGGTCATGCAAGGTGGCGCAGTTATTTCATGCTATATTTTGATGTCGCTACATTAAGCACGTAAACTGACCACATCGGCAACCAATATCTAATTATCAAGTACGGATTGCTTCGTCTGAATGTAGGTATTTTTCATTCTAGTTGATTTTAAAAAACGTGGTTTCACTAAATTGTCTTGTAAGAAGTTGGGTTTCACAAATTTCTATACTCTTGATAGTTCCATCAAAATTTCATCACTCATGATTGTACCAAATATGATAATCCACGAGGTTATTCTATTCCTTGTGAATTTAGTTATAACAGAAAAAACAGGAATTATTGTCATTGTTTTATTTACAAACTTGTACTTCTACAATTGCACATATTTACACATTTCATTCTGTTTATCCCACAAAAACTATGTAACATTACAGAGAAAGCAGCACACACAGGACCGAAGACCTCTTCAGCTAGGCTCTCAATGACCAGCATCTCACAAAAAACCCTCTTCAGCTAGGCTCTCAATGACCAGCATCTCACAAACTCTCCAGATAAATCAATATCAAATGTGATCAGTGAAATCTGACATGAATAGGGATGACTTCTGATGTAACTAGTGTCCCATTTTTATCCTACAGAAAAGAAATATTCAAAAATCTTTGCAATTCCCAAATTATACAACGAATTAAGGAAACAGCATATTATGAACCTTTAAATGCAATGCTGTTTTAATACCTGACTTCAATAAATGCCATCATATACCTGCCCTCATTCACCCCTCAAGTCATATTGAAACCTTGCAAAACAATGAGACTGGGCATGTCCATTTCAGATATGAAGGTGTGAATGAGTTAATTAACCTTTCATTTTAAATAGCACAATCATAAACAAGTATACCTGTGAAGACTTTCTTTGTGACAATAAAGAAATCACAGGGAGTGGATACATATCTTAATGATTTAGTACAAATCATTTGCTAGCATTGATATGCATGCTGATCAACGTCAAAGTATGTTACCCCTGTCATTATAGATGTTACCCCTGTCATTATAGATGTTACCCCTGTCGTTATTGATGTTACCCCTGTCATTATAGATGTTACCCCTGTCATTATAGATGTTACCCCTGTCATTATAGATGTTACCCCTGTCATTATAGATGTTACCCCTGTCATTATAGAGCTTGTATTAACTCGTTCACCCCTATAGACACATTTAAACCCTTCCAATTCAAAGGTTGGATTAGTTCGTTATGAAATTTTAGGGGTGAATAAGTTAAAACACAATACATACCCTGTTTGCATAATGATCTACAAAACTTGAAGTCACATTAAGATGATTGTTTTGAAATTTATGGATTTTGAGCAGAAAACAAGAGGCACATAGGGCCTGTATCGTTCACCTGGATACATTGGTATCTAGGGCTTTACCTCTATTTCCCCTTTTGGGCTCCACCCCTCTGGCCCCTTAGGGGTCAGCATCACCTTTCATGCAAAAACTGTTCCCCCTTCACCCAAGGATGTTTCTGACCAAATTTGGACACAATCCGTTTATAACTTTATGTCTAGTAGCGATTTAAAGGAATTACCTCTATTTCCCCTATTGGGCCCCTCCCTTCTAGCCCCTAAGGATTTAGAGTCACCATTTATGCAAATCTGTTCCCCTTCACCTAAGGATGTTTCTGACAAAATCAGGACAAAAATCCATTTATAACTTGATGACAAGTAGCAATTTAAAGGAATTACCTATATCCTGTATTGGGCCCCGCTCTTCTGGCTCGTCGGGAGTCAGAATCACCATTTATGCAAAATCTGTTCCCCTTCCCCCAAGGATGCTTCTGACCCAATTTGTTTAAAATCCATTCAAAACTTAATGACTAGTAGTGATTTAAAAGAATTTTCTCTATTTCCCCTATATGGCCCCGCCCCTCTGGCCCCTTAAATGTTCCCCTTCTCCCATGGATGTTTCTGACCAAATTTGGTTAAAATCATGACTAGTAGGAATTTAAAGAAAATGTTGACGAACGACGGTCAACGGACACTGCACCATGGTATAAGCTCACAGGCACTTCGGGTCAGGTGAGCTAAATATGGGAGCTATATACAATTTTTTTGCCCTATAATTATCAAAAACCATCAATCTAATATTCTTATAAGTGCCTTTGGAACCTAACATGGAAAATACAGAACAAATTCAGAGTAGCACCTTGCGGGGGAATTATCAATAAAAACATTCTAAAAATTTAAAACTTATATCAGAATATTGAAAAAATTCTGAATATCTGTGTAAACTTTTTCATTTGTTGCCATTTGTTGTAATAGCAATGTTAAATATAAGTCTCTTGGATGATGAATGCTTCAGAAAATATATAAAATCCTCTGCCAAATGTTGGTATGGCATACACTGGCCCTTTTCCTGTAGCTTTAACTCATGACTAGAGTTTATACCTTCTCGGTCATATTAATTTAAGCAGCAGGGATAACATTTTTACAGACACAAGATTGTCCAATTGAAATGGAAACAGCAGACATTGGATACATGATTTAATCTGAACAACTTCTTTTCATTCTTTTCTTAAATACAAAAATAGCACTTCTAAAGCACCTTGCATTTTACTATTTTTTCTTCTAACACACAATATGAAATACTTAACACAATATATTTGCAACAAACACACACTCTCACTCTCTCAAAAGAGACCTCTATAATATGGCGAGAGAGATTGCCTCGGTGAGTTTCTGTATCCTTTACTTTGTCTCCCTTCACACAAAATCCTCGATATCCAGGGGTTACGCTCACCTACACTCTCTACACCCCTGGAACATCCTCGATATCCAGGGGTTACGCTCACCTACACTCTCTACACCCCTGGAACATCCTCGATATCCAAGGGGTGTTGAGAGTGTAGGTGAGTGTAACCCCTGGATATCGAGGATGTTCAAGGGGTGTTGAGAGTGTAGGTGAGCGTAACCCCTGGATATCGAGGATGTTCCAGGGGTGTTGAGAGTGTAGGTGAGCGTAACCCCTGCATATCAGGGATGTTCAAGGGGTGTTGAGAGTGTAGGTGAGCGTAACCCCTGGATATCAGGGATGTTCAAAAGTGTTGAGAGTGTAGGTGAGCGTAACCCCTGGATATCGAGGATATTCCAGGGGTGTTGAGAGTGTAGGTGAGCGTAACCCCTGGTTATCAGGGATGTTCAAGGGATGTTGAGAGTGTAGGCGAGAGTAACCCCTGGATATCAGGGATGTTCAAGGGGTGTTGAGAGTGTAGGTGAGCGTAACATCTGGATATCAGGGATGTTCAAGTAGTGTTGAGAGTGTAGGTGAGCGTAACCCCTGGATATCGAGGATGTTCCAGGGGTGTTGAGAGTGTAGGTGAGCGTAACCCCTGGATATCAGGGATGTTCAAGGGGTGTTGAGAGTGTAGGTGAGTGTAACCCCTGGATATCGAGGATGTTCAAGGGGTGTTGAGAGTGTAGGTGAGGGTAACCCCTGGATATCAGGGATGTTCCAGGGGTGTTGAGAGTGTAGGTGAGCGTAACCCCTGGATATCAGGGATGTTCCAGGGGTGTTGAGAGTGTAGGTGAGCATAACCCCTGGATATTAGGGATGTTACAGTGGCGTTGAGAGTGTAGGTGAGCGTAACCCCTGGATATCAAGGATGTTCCAGGTGAGTTAAGAGTGTAGGTGAGCGTAACTCCTGGATATCAGGGATGTTCAAGGGGTGTTGAGAGTGTAGGTGAGCGTAGCCC
Organism: Mimachlamys varia; assembly: GCA_947623455.1. NCBI lineage: Eukaryota > Metazoa > Mollusca > Bivalvia > Pectinida > Pectinidae > Mimachlamys > Mimachlamys varia. The sequence goes on from OX392527.1 coordinate 54,576,984, forward strand.
CTGGATATCGAGGATGATTCCAGGGGTGTAGAGAGCGTAGGTGATTGTAAATACTGGATATCGAGGATGTTCCAGGGGTGTTGAGAGTGTAGGTGAGCGTAACCCCTGGATATCAGGGATGTTCAAGGGGTGCTGAGAGTGTAGGTGAGCGTAACCCCTGGATATTAGGGATGTTCCAGGGGTGTTGAGAGTGTAGGTGAGTGTAACCCTGGATATCAGGGATGTTCCAGGGGTGTTATGAGTGTAGGTGAGCGTAATATCAGGGATGTCCACACAAAGGTAATCACATTAAAACATAGCTACAAACTTACTAGTTCACTACACACATACTTCATACATCAGTTAACAAATCTAGTGCTGGAAGAAACAAGACAACACTTTAATATTTTAATTTTCTATAACCATTTTGTTAAATACAAAATCTTGAATTTTTACAATCTATGATATTCCTGTGTTAAATATTTTAAACTTTTTAAATACATTTATTGTGTTTTTAGATAAAATATTTCGAATATATAATTTTCTCTTTTCCCATGTATTTATGTTTTGTTTGGTAATTTCCTGATATTCACTTATAAAGCTGGGGGGAAAGTGCACTATTATAAGCTATAATTCATTATCAGTAAAAGTGTACTATTATTAGCTGTAATTCATTATCAGTTAAAACAGAAAATTCGGATAGAGTTCCACAAGATTAGCATAATATAAAGCAGACATTGAAATTCGGATAAACGTCCAAATGTTTGCTGGATCTTTAATTGAGAATTTTTTTGACAACCAAAAAGACCTATTTAGACATTTTGAGTGAAATATCTGTTCCAATATTTTCGAACAAAATTTGAATAAGTAGACTTATACTTGATCTGGCCGATATTGTCTAGCCTATATCGTAAGCACCAAACTTATTTCACCCTTGTCACACACAAACATTCACACTAATATCGTTAATGCCTGCATTCACTCCTTCTCCTGGGATTCTTTCTCCTCCTTGTTCTTCTTGTGCTTCTTTTTCTTGTGTTTATGTTTGTGTTTCTTGCTTTTTTTGTGCTTGCCTTTTTTGTGTTTATGTTTTTTGGATTTTTTATCACTGTCCCCCTCCTCTTCCTCCTCCTCCTCGTCATTAGCCTCTCCCTCTTCTGCAGAACTGGCCTTAGCCTTCTCACTCTCCTCAACTTCCTCTTCTGCTGAGCTTTCCTCATTATAATCGGGCTCAAATGTAGCCTCATCAACCAACGACTCCTTTCTGTATTTTATTTTAGCCGATTCTTCTGGTTTTGTTTCTTCTTCTTTCTTTATCTCCAATTTGGGTGTTTTCTCCTTAGACACTTTCTGACTTGCAGAGGAAGCAGACTTACTGCTGTGGTGTTTCTTCTTGTCCGAGACTTTCTCCACGTTGGAGCGTTCTACATCTCTCCTGTCCTCGTCATACTTACTGCCCTTTCCTCCAGAGACACCTTCTTCCTTACGTAAATCGTCTTTAAATGACCTCAGTGTACCTTCCTTCTCTTCCTTAAATTTGTCAGCTTTTCTATTCGACAGTTTCTCTCGTAAATCCTCTCGGGGCTTTTCTCTCAAGTCCTCAGAGCTGGCAAGTTTTTCCCGCAAATCCTCGGATTCTGAGAACTTGCGCTTGTCCGGTGCAGATATCGTGATCTTCATAGACCTCTGCCTACTCAGAACTTTCCTGTCGTCGTCTCGACGGCTCTCGTCGGACTTGCTGTCACCTCGTCTACTACTGTCTCTGTTGCGCGAGGTTGCCTCCTCCCTGTCTTTATCCACAAACACTCGTCGAGGATTCTTGTTAGGAGGGGATAATACCACAGCAGATGCTACTGTGCTCTTCACCTGTTTTTGAGATATGGCCTTTTCTGCACTTTCTATGACCGACCTACGCAGGAAAAGGAAAGAAAACTTTTATCATGATTATATGAATACAGATAAAATAACAAAACAGGATTAAAATTTTGATAAAAGGTATTTTTGCTTAATACCTGGATATATAGTATTTGAATCACATAAGTCTAAGAAGTTTTATCATTCAAAATCTTTTCTATTTGACAGGAGTGTTAAATTTGAGTGAATTGACTCCCCTGAGTCAATCCAAAAGATATAACCTCTACGAGTGTTATTTTAGATTCTGAAATATGTAAAGGGCAGTAACTCTTCAAAATATAGTCATATCCAACCCAAGTACAGCAAAACACAACTTCATGCCATGGTGAATCAATGTAAAATTTGATAAAGATTGGTTAAAAACTATGGCAGGCGACCTCTAGACAAATGAAAGTTTACAGTGAACGGTTTGATTGCTGTTATCTCTTATTAACAGCCAGGATAATTTACTGATGGTTGAAGGACAATACCATACCATAAAAATACTAGGTTCCATCATATGAGGAGCGTATAAAAACACTGTATCTGATTTGTTGAAGTGCAGCAAAATTAACACTATTTACCAAAGTTGAAATAGAAAAAGTTTGCATCATTGTTATGTATCATATAACATATTAGTTTATTTAGTATTAAACATTACAATGGATTCCGTTTGCCTTACGAACTATGTATGAACACATTACCTTGGTAAAGACTGTTTCTCTTGTTGATGTTTATGTCTTCTCCTTGGTTCTGGAGAACGTTCACTCAAGTAGTCCTCTCTCTCCCACTTCGACAGTTCAGGGGGCGACAGCATCAGCTCATCCTCCCTCGACATGCGCAGTTTGCTTTCCACAACAGATTTTGGACCAGGATGATCATCTCGTGATATTCGAGATTTGACACTATCAACTTTAGAAGTTGGCTGATCTTTGCTGGACCCACGGGATTTAACATCTTCCTTTGCTGATTTGGCTTCCGACTGACTGTCCCACTCTCTATGTGACTTTTTACTTTCTGCTGGAGATCTTGACCCTTCCTCTCTGGACACGGATGATTTTCGTTCCGAGGAATCCTCCTGTGAAATCTTCAATTTCTTACTGTCCAACTTGGATACAGGTTTTTTTTCCTTGATTTCTTTATGTTTCTCAACTTTTTTTGATTTTTCATACTTATGTTCCTTTTCGTAAACAATCTTTCGCCTCTTGGCTGGGCTCTCATCCTCCTCTTCAACCTCATTACTTTTTTTCTCTATCTCTGATACACGTTTTGTTTTTATTTTACGGTGAATCTTTCCACTTTCAGGGGCAGAATCACTTTGTGTAGTGTCAGATTCAGAGTTTTTCACCTTTGACCTTTTTATATGCTGCTTTTCCTTTTGTATTTGCCCCTGAACATCAGATTTTTCCTTCCTGGTTCGTTTAGGAGGTTTATCATCATGCAACTCTTTCTCTTCCGACTCTTTGAATTTTTCTTTTTTTATTTGTTTTGGTGGTTCCTCCTCAGCCTCGGAAAATCTTCCTCTCTCCTTTTTTACACTTACTTTTTCCACAGAATTTTCTAAATCAGAATCATCTCTTGGTTCTTGTTTGATCTCGATCTTTTTTAATGTTTTTCGCTTGTAGGTTTTTCCCACCTCCTGTTCTGAATCCTCCTCATTTTCATCTTTTTGTTTGTGTTTCATCTTTTTCTTTGAGGGAATTTTATTTCCTTTATTTACTTGTGGTTCTTGAGAAGAAGACTTAGCCTTTTCCTTATCTTCCACATTGTCTCTGTGTGTTTTTTTCGCAGTTGCTTCTTCTTTTTTTTCTGGTTGAGATTTTCTATTACCTGTCTCTGAATTTTTCTCTCGTTGAGATTTTTTATTTACTTTTTCGTCGCTCTTTTCCAGCTGAGATTTTTTCACCACATTTCCGTCGCCCTTAGTTGGTATGGATTTCTTTGCCATGGTTGCTAATCCTACACCAGAAGATTTTTTCACACCGGTCACCACCTCTATTTTCTGACCGACCTCTTTTGTCTTTTTAGTTTTAACTGTTTTTTCTTTCTTATCGGCAGTTTTACTCTTGGTCTTTTTGTCCTCCTGATCTTTGTTTGTTTTAGATTTGTCTTGTGATTTTTTCTGTACTTTCTTTTTATCTTCCTTTTCATCTTTACTTCTATTTTCTTGCTTGCTGTCATTTTTGCATGGTTTTTCGAATTTTGGCCCAGATCTATCCGACTGCCCTCTGCCTTGACCCCTGCCCCTGGGAGATCTGCCTCTTGATTCCATACGGCCCCGGGGTGACTTAGATCGTGGTCTATATGGTTGCTTGTTGTAGTAGGGAATGTCGTACTGCCCTGGCCCTGGGGGTGGTGGTGGTGGTGGTGGATATCCATAATAGTCCATGTAATACTGTTCATAGGCCCTGTCAAAACAAACAGAAGAACTTTAGTAAATGTAACCAGAGAAGAAAGATAAAACAAGAGGCCCAGAGGGCCTGTATTGCTCACCTTGATACAATGGTATCTAGGTAATCAAAGTAAAATATTTTCCAAAAAGATCCCAGGGACAGACCTTTAGAAAGACCAATCCTCAAGACATATCTGTATAAATTAAAGTTTGGTGAATGGGTGAGTGGGTTGGGATGGGGGGGTTGTTTAGAGTCACCATTTATACAAAATCTTTTTTCCTCCTCCAAAGGATGTATCTGACCAAATTTTTTTCAAATATATTCTATAATTTATGACTAATAGGGATTTAAAAGGCTTTTTTTCTTTGATCTATTTCCCCTATTTGGCTCCGCCCCTCCGGCCCCAGGGGGTCAGAATCATCATTTATACAAAATCTGTTTCCCTCCTCCAAAGGATGTTTCTAAGCAAATGTTGTTCAAAACCATTCAGTACTTTATGACGTAGGAATTTAAAAGGCTTTTCCTCTATTTCTCCTATTGGACCCCGTCCCACAGGCCCCAGGATATGTGTGTGTGGTCAGAAGACCATTTATACCAAATCTGTTCCCCTAAAGGATGTTTCTGACATAATGTTGTTCAAAACCATTCAGTACTTTATGACTAGTAGACATATTAGACCACACACCTTAGGCCCCAGGGCGGTCAGACCAACCATTTATACAAAATTGAATTTTCTTCACCCACGAATGTGGTGCCATAATTTCTCTTGAAAATTAAATAGTTGAGAGAAGGTCTGATGTCAGGAGCTTTATTTTTCTGATCAGTTCTAAATTCCAAATCCATCTTGTATTTCTTAAACGAATGGAAGCTACATATGAAATTTGAGGAAGTCTTAGCAGTCATCTGAGTAATGTTATAGGTATGGTAGCTCAATGTTAATGATGAAATCAACATGTTAACTAGGTGAAATATAACATTTGTCATATCATTACAGGAAAAGAATTCTAAAACTTTTGAAATGATTGTCACGAAGTAGGAATGGTTTCCTCAAAGAATATGGACAAAATATAAGTGTTATTTCCATATATAAACGGGGGTACCGAAATTTACAAATTAAACAAAGCTCTTGATGATTTTTCTATCCATGTAAAAAAATAGGCTGTAGTACCTCTGAGTCTGCAGAAGAAAATTTTTAAAATTTAGGATAATTTTCCCTTTGGGGCCCCGCCCTAGCCCCTGGGGTAGGGGCAGGAATTGCAATTATACAAATATGTATCCTCATCAACTAAGGATAATTTTGGCCAAGTTTGAAAAGACTCCATCCACTGGTTCTGGAGAAGAAGTTGAAAATGTAAAAAGTTTATGCACGGCGGACGACGACGGACGGAAAGTGATTGGAATAGGTCACTTGAGGCTTCGTCTCAGGTGACCTAAAAATTGAAAGACTTTTGGCACTTCACTGTGTATAACGACTTGTACACTAACAAGTCAACTCGGTGACATGTATAAACATTACGGTGATAATCCTTACCTATAACGACTTGTACACTAACTGGTCAACTCGGTGACATGTATAAACATTACGGTGATAATCCTTACCTATAACGACTTATACACTAACTGGTTAACTTGGTTACATGAACATTACGGTGATAATCCTTACCTATAACGACTTGTACACTAACTGGTTAACTCGGTGACATGTATAAACATTACGGTGATAATCCTTACCTATAACGACTTGTAAACCAAAAGGTTGGTGACATATATAAACATTACAGTGATAATCCTTACCTAAAACGACTTGTACACTAACTGGTTAACTTGGTGACATGTATAAACATTAAGGTGATAATCCTTACCTATAACGACTTGTACACTAACTGGTTAACTCAGCGACATGTATAAATATTACGGTGATAATCCTTACCTATAACGACTTGTACACTAACTGGTTAACTTGGTGACATGTATAAACATTACGGTGATAATCCTTACCTATAACGACTTGTACACTAACTGGTTAACTCGGTGACATGTATAAACATTACGGTGATAATCCTTACCTATAATGACTTGTAAACCAACATGTCAACTTGGTGACATGTATAAACATTACGGTGATAATCCTTACCTATAACGACTTGTACACTAACTGGTTAACTCGGCGACATGTATAAATATTACGGTGATAATCCTTACCTATAACGACTTGTACACTAACTGGTTAACTCGGCGACATGTATAAACATTACGGTGATAATCCTTACCTATAACGACTTGTACACTAACTGGTTAACTCGGCGACATGTATAAATATTACGGTGATAATCCTTACCTATAACGACTTGTACACTAACTGGTTAACTCGGCGACATGTATAAACATTACGGTGATAATCCTTACCTATAACGACTTGTAAACCAAAAGGTTGGTGACATGTATAAACATTACGGTGATAATCCTTACCTATAACGACTTGTTCACTAACAGGTTAACTCGGTGACATGTATAAACATTACGGTGATAATCCTTACCTATAACGACTTGAACACTAACAGGTTAACTTGGTGACATGTATAAACATTACGGTGATAATCCTTACCTATAACGACTTGTAAACCAAAAGGTTGGTGACATGTATGAACATTACGGTGATAATCCTTACCTATAACGACTTGTAAACCAAAAGGTTGGTGACATGTATAAACATTACGGTAATAATCCTTACCTATAACGACTTGTACACTAACAGGTTAACTCGGTGACATGTATAAACATTATGGTGATAATCCTTACCTATAACGACTTGAACACTAACAGGTTAACTTGGTGACATGTATAAACATTACGGTGATAATCCTTACCAATAACGACTTGTACACTGACAGGTTAACTTGGTGACATGTATAAACATTACGGTGATAATCCTTACCTATAACGACTTGTACACTAACAGGTTAACTTGGTGACATGTATAAACATTACGGTGATAATCTTTACCTATAACAACTTGTACACTAACAGGTTAACTCGGTGACATGTATAAACATTACGGTGATAATCCTTACGTATAAAGACTTGTTAACCAAAAGGTTGGTGACATATATAAACATTACGGTGATAATCCTTACCTATAACGACTTGTACACTAATAGGTTAAGTTGGTGACATGTATAAACATTACGGTGATAATCCTTACCTATAACGACTTATACACTAACAGGTTAACTTGGTGACATGTATAAACATTATGGTGATAATTCTTACCTATAACGACTTTTTAACCAACATGTCAACTTGGTGACATGTATAAACATTACGGTGATAATCCTTATTTATAATGACTTATACACTAACAGGTTAACTCGGTGAAATGTATAAACATTACAGTGATAATCCTTACCTATAACCACTTATACACTAACAGGTTAACTTGGTGACATGTATAAACATTACGGGGATAATCCTTACCTATAACGACTTGTAAACCAACATGTCAACTTGGTGACATGTATAAGGCCAAGTCAAAAAATAATTCGAATCATTGGCACAGATTTCGTATTCTTAGAAATGAAACTATTGACCTTATCCGTGCAGCAAAGGCTAATTATATTAAAAAGCTAGAGAATTCACTAAATGATAATATGGTCCCTCCTGATAAATGGTGGAAACTAGCAAAATCTATCACCAGCTTTACTATCAAATCCTCTTCTATCCCTCCTCTTGAAACTAATGGCCAAGTCATTCACCATCCTATTGCAAAAGCAGAAATTCTTAACACTCACTTCACAAACATTTCTACATCATCACCTGACCTTGACCTTCCTCACACTACTCTGCCCACTCCTCCATTTTCTCTAACCAATATCTAAGTCACTCAACAAGATGTCTTAGACCAACTTAATATTCTCAACATTAATAAACCCCCAGGTCCTGATGGTATTATCCCCAAAGTAATTAAGAAACTTAGTAATTCTCTTAAATTACCTCTTACACTCTTACTTAATAAATCTTTAGAATCAGGTGTTATACCAAGTAGATGGAAACAATCAGATGTCAATGCCATTTATAAAGGTAAAGGTTCAACTTGTGATGTTTTGAATTATAGGCCTATCTCAATAACTTCTTGTTTTAGTAAAATAATGGAAAAAATTATTTTTAAATATCTTTATAATTACCTGGTAGAAAATTCTATTATAACTCAACACCAGTCTGGATTCAAGCCAGGTGACTCTACAGTTAACCAGTTATTGTTTATATATAATGAAATTGTTAGCAATATGGATCAGGGAAAGGAGTAAAGATTTATTTTTTTGTGATACAAGTAAGGCTTTTGACCGAGTATGGCATCAAGGTCTATTATACAAATTGAAAAAATACGGTAATGACGGAAATTTGCTTAATTGGTTTCAGAACTATCTTTCAGATAGAATGCAAAGAGTCAGCACTGAGGGTTATCGTTCTCAGTTCAGGGTTGTAAATGCTGGGGTACCTCAAGGATCTGTTCTCGGGCCACTTCTTTTTCTTCTTTATATTAATGATATCACTGAAAATATTTCCACTAATATTAAATTATTTGCAGATGACACTTCTCTATATGTAATAGTAGATAAAAATCCAGCTCAGGCAGCACAAGCACTATCAGCTGACCTTACTAATATTGGTGAATGGGCCGACATGTGGGACATTAAATTTAACCCTGATAAAACTAAATCAGTTGTATTTTCTAGAAAACATAACACTCATCATCCTCCTGTATCTTTCCAAAACAGCCAAGTTACAAACACAACACATCATCAACACTTAGGACTAACCTTTAAAGACGACGAAACATGGAAATTACACATTCACAACATATATGAAAAAGCTTACCACAGACTCAACATTCTTTGTCATATTAAAACTAAGGTTAATCGAAAATCATTAATTACAATTTATACTTCATTTATACGTCCAGTTTTAGAATATGCTGATATAGTATGGGATAACTGCACTCAACACTCTAAGGATTTACTGGAATCCGTTCAATTAGAAGCAGCTAGGATTATTACAGGCCTTCGCTCAGGAACATCGCATGAAAAACTTTACACAGAACTTGGTTGGGAAACACTAGCATTAAGAAAAGAAAAACATAAACAAATCATGATGTACAAAATAATGCATGGACACTCACCCAAATATTTACAAGATGTTTTAATTCCACTAACAAACAATCCAGATGATCATCCTTACTCTCTTCGACAAACTAGGCCTTATAATATACCAAATTGTAAAACTAATTACTATTTTAACAGTTTCTTCCCTTCCATATGTCGCACAGCAAATAATACTGATTCCAATCTTCTGTTCTCTCCTTCCCTTGCAAGTTTTAAACGCCTACTAAATAAAGATATATCTACAGATAATGAAATTGTAACAATTTTTAAAACTGAAGGTGACAGAAGGGCAAACATTATTCTTTCCCAACTTCGCAATTACTCTAGTAATTTAAATTTTGACTTGCATCATGACCATTTAACTGATAATCCAACATGTGCTTGCTCCTCAGACCCCGAAACAGTATCTCACTACTTTCTTGAATGCCCTCTATATAATGACTTGCGAGTTAATCTTTTTAATTCCCTCACTAGTTACAACATTGAACATGATCATGTAAATATTGAAACCCTATTGTACGGATGTTCAAATTGTGATGGCAATACAAACGGGCAGATGCTTAGTAATATCATTTATTTCATTGGAAAATCCAAACGTTTTAAACTTTATATAATCTGATATGCCATAATAATAATGACTCATCTATAATACTTGATTACGAATGAAATTTAATGATATACCGAATGTGGACCCTATTTTTTTATAATTAATTAACTATAAGTTTTATCAATAATTTATGAATCCGGCTGAGCATTGATGTTGGTGTGTTCTTCCATTCTCTATTAATCTACTATATTTGATATATATATGAAATTTTCAAAATGCAATCAGAATCATGAACTAAATTTAATGAAATTAATATCTGTCAACAGTTCTGGCAGATATGACCTGTGCATTTACTGCACATATGGACATTTGGTCAATCTGCCAGGTAACTGAATAATTTGTAATTTATATTTTATGTATGCATGCAATTAACTATATTATTATGATGCTAATTACAGTATATATGTGTGGTGAGAATGTTGTGTGCGTGTATGTCTAATGTATGCTTGTAAAAGTATAGTCTTGTAAATCAAATGTGTGTTATCTCCCTTTGACTGTTTTCATTTCACTATCTATTGCTTTAATTTATCTTTATTGTATATATATTTGTTCACTGTGTACAAAACCACCAAAGGAGAGAATTAATATAGGCAATGCCTGATATTCGATCCTTTTGAAAACATTTTCCACCTTGTTTTGTCATTAAAATTTGTTGAAATGAAAAAAAAACATTACGGTGATAATCCTTACCTATAACGACTTGTACACTAACAGGTTAACTTGATGACATGTATGAACATTACGGTGATAATCCTTACCTATAACGACTTGTACACTAACTGGTTAACTTCGTGACATGAACATTACGGTGATAATCCTTACCTATAACGACTTGTACACTAACATGTCAACTTGGTGACATGTATAAACATTAAGGTGATAATCCTTACCTATAACGACTTGTACACCAACTGGTTAACTTGGTGACATGTATAAACATTACGGTGATAATCCTTATTTATAATGACTTGTACACTAACATGTCAACTTGGTGACATGTATAAACATTAAGGTGATAATCCTTACCTATAACGACTTATACACTAACAGGTTAACTTGGTGACATGTATAAACATTACGGTGATAATCCTTACCTATAACGACTTGTACACTAACTGGTTAACTCAATGACATGTATATAAACATTACGGTGATAATCCTTAGTTATAATGACTTGTACACTAACATGTCAACTTGGTGACATGTATAAACATTACGGTGATAATCTTTACCTATAACAACTTGTACACTAACTGGTTAACTTAGTAACATGTACATTACGGTGATAATCCTTACCTATAACGACTTGTAAACCAAAAGGTTGGTGACATGTATGAACATTACGGTGATAATCCTTACCTATAACGACTTGTACACTAACTGGTTAACTTGGTGACATGTATAAACATTACGGTGAGAATCCTTACCTATAACGACTTGTACACTAACTGGTTAACTTGGTGACATGTATAAACATTATGGTGATAATCCTTACCTATAACAACTTATACACTAACACAGGGTTCACCCTAGACCTTGGGCACAATGAGAGAAAAAATCTCCCTTACCTTATTTCAGTGAGATTTTTCATATATGGATGGGATTTTTGGTATTATGACATGTAATTCAGTATGAATTGATAGGAATGCTATACTTTCATAACAATTAGATTTATTAAGTCAATTAATAAATAACACCAGGTACAGTAATTATAATTGGGTTTCCTGATCTTTTGTTTATTTTATTTCCTGGATAAAATCGTCCTTGTTTGTGATTTTAACTTTGTCAAATACAGGCCTAATTAAAGTTAAAATTCCTCCAAAATCAACCATTCCTAATATAACATTAAACTTGCTACTAAACATCAATAGCATTGACATTGTCACGGATACAGTCAGTACCGTTGGCCTATTGGCCCCAACACCGGTGGAGTCATTTCCTCTCTCAACCATCTACTTGTTTTCCATGGATTCATCATTGGTTAACGTTAATTTAATGAACTGAGACATCCCTGGCTGTTAGATCAACTTTTAATACTGTTTCTGGAGGCATTAACTACTTACATTTCCCCCCAATCGCAACCTGTCACAAATTTACAGACACGTGCACCTGCACCTTTGTGTTTGCGTGGTGGCTTTGTCATCTAAACGTTTGAATTGCAAGTGATTGAGAAACAAGCGTCATTGAGACTATGACTGGTACACACTATCATTAGGATTTGCAGAAAGGAATACTTCTGGAACTACGATCGGTATTATTGATCGATGTAGGTATCCACTATACCTGAATTTTGACATGTGCGATTTTTTCTCACTTTAGAACGGACTTTAGTGCGATTTATCTGAAAATACAGCGAGAATCTCGCGAAACCGCGCCCAAAAGTGAACCCTGCTAACAGGTTAACTTGGTGACATGTATAAACATTAAGGTGATAATCCTTACCTATAATGACTTGTAAACCAAAAGGTTGGTGACATGTATAAACATTACGGTAAGAATCCTTACCTATAACGACTTGTAAACCAACATGTCAACTTGGTGACATGTATAAACATTACGGTGGTAATCCTTACCTATAACGACTTGTACACTAACTGGTTAACTCGGCGACATGTATAAATATTACGGTGATAATCCTTACCTATAATGACTTGTACACTAACTGGTTAACTTGGTGACATGTATAAACATTAAGGTGATAATCCTTACCTATAAGGATCATCTGGTCTCTGGCCATAGTAAGGCGGTGGTTGACCTGGATACCTTGGCGGAGAATAGCCTTGTCTTCCCTGGGGTGGAGATCTGAAGCCCTTGGGGGGTGGGGACCAGTTACCAGATGGTGGTCTATAGTAATCATCCCTATAATATGGTGGGGGAGATCGCGGAAAGCGAGGCGGTGGTGACCTTGACCTTCGGGGAGGAAGGAAGCCCGGAGAGCTGCGCCTGTACCTTGGGCTGCGAGAACGTGATCTTGACCAGCTATTATATCTAGGTAGTGGTGACCTTGAACGTGAACGTGAACGTGTACGTGATCTTCGTCTGGGTGTCAGACTTCTTGATCTTGTTCGATATTTTGGAGGTGGAGGTCGTGACCATGACCTTGACCTACTCCTAGTCCGGTATCTAATGGGTGTCTTGGAACGGTATCTTGATCTAGATCGGGTCCTTGTTCTGGACCGTAACCTTCTTGGCTTGGAGATGGAACGTGATCTTGAACGTGTCCTCGACCTTAATCTTGACCTTGATCTTGATCGACTTCTTGATCGAATGCGTCGAGGGGGCGGACTGCGAGAGTACTTTAGCCTTGAACGAGATCTTGTACGTGTCCTTGATCGGGTTCTAGTTCGTGTTCTAGATCTTGTTTGTCTTCGTAAAGGTGGGGTCCTCGATCTGTATCTTGATCGACTTCGACTTCTGCTTCTTGAGCGGGTTCTTCTTGGAGAGAGTGACCTGTAAGTAAGTCGGATCAAGTAATTTTAAACAACTTGATCAGATATTCTATTAGCAAAACAAAAACACTCCCATGCAGAAAAGATATTTTCAATCATCTTGCAAAAAATATTCCTTTTTTTGCTATCCTTCTGGAATATATACATGGTATTCAACAGGAACCCATTTAATGTCCTGTACTTCTTAATCATTAAGTACTAAGTATTGTCCCCTGTTTCTTAATGTTCTTTGAATTAAATAGCTTAAGTTTGTACAAGAGGCCCAGAGGGCCTGTATCGCTCACCTGGATATATTGGTATCTAGGTTATCATGGTAAAATATTTTCCCCGCTCAGCCCCCTGGGGGGGGGGGGGTCAGTCCCACCATTAGTACAATTTTGAATCCTAAGCACCTAGGGATGCTTTCTACCAAATAAGGTTGATTTCCAATCAGTGGTTATGGAGAAGAAGTCGCTAATATCAATACAGCTAAATAACTCTTTTTGACCCGCCCCTCAGCCCCCTGGGGGGTCAGTCCCACTATTAGTACAATTTTGAATCCTGAGCACCTAGGGATGCTTCCTGCCAAATAAGGCTGATTTCCAATCAGTGGTTATGGAGAAGAAGTCGCTTAAACCATGATATAGATAAATAACCCTTTTTGGCCCCGCCATCAGCCCCCTAGGGGGTCAGTCCTACCTTTAGTACAATTTTGAATCCTGGGCACCTAGGATGCTTCCTGCCAAATAAGGTTGATTTTGAAACAGTAATTATGAAGAAGAAGTCGCTTAAACCAATATAGCTAAATAACCCTTTTTGGCCCAAACCCTCAGCCCCCTGGGGGGTCAGTCCCACCATAAGTACAATTTTGAATCCTGGTCAACCTGAAGATGCTTCCTGCCAAATAAGGCTGATTTCCAATCAGTGGTTATGGAGAAGAAGTCGCTAATATCAATATAGCTAAACCAGGGCCAAATCAAAAACCATGATTGTGATCATCTCTTTATGCCCAGTAATTGTATGTATAGTTTTGGGGTGGGGATCTCAACCGTGTAAAAGTTATGACTCAGGGGTCAAATTAAAAGTGTGTGGCAGACCCCAGGGCCAAATCAAAAACCATGATTGTGATCATCTCTTAATGCCCAGTAATTGTATGTATAGTTTCGGGGTGGGGATCTCGACCATTCAAAAGTTACGACTCAGTAGTCAATTTGCAAGGGTGTGGCAGACCCTTGGATCAAATATGAAATCATGATTGTGATTGTCTCTTAATGCCGAGCAATTGTATATATAGTTTTGGGGTGGGGATCTCAACTGTTTAAAAGTTATGACTCCGAAGTCAATTTACAAGGGCGTGGCAAACCCTGGGGTCAAAACATAAACCATGATTGTGATCATCTGATAATGCCCAGCAATTGTATATATAGTTTTGGGGTGGGGATCTCAACCGTTTAAAAGTTATGACTCAGGGGTCAAATTAAAAGGGTGTGGCAGACCCCAGGGCCAAATCAAAAACCATGATTGTGATCATCTCTTAATGCCCAGTAATTGTATGTATAGTTTCGGGGTGGGGATCTCGACCATTCAAAAGTTACGACTCAGTAGTCAATTTGCAAGGGTGTGGCAGACCCTTGGATCAAATATGAAATCATGATTGTGATTGTCTCTTAATGCCGAGCAATTGTATATATAGTTTTGGGGTGGGGATCTCAACTGTTTAAAAGTTATGACTCCGAAGTCAATTTACAAGGGCGTGGCAAACCCTGGGGTCAAAACATAAACCATGATTGTGATTGTCTCTTAATGCCGAGCAATTGTATATATAGTTTTGGGATGGGGATCTCAACCGTTTAAAAGTTATGACTCAGGGGTCAAATTAAAAGGGTGTGGCAGACCCCAGGGCCAAATCAAAAACCATGATTGTGATCATCTCTTAATGCCCAGTAATTGTATATATAGTTTTGGGGTGGGGATCTCAACCGTTTAAAAGTTATGACTCAGGGGTCAAATTAAAAGGGTGTGGCAGACCCCAGGGCCAAATCAAAAACCATGATTGTGATTATCTCTTAATTCCTAGTAATTGTATATGTAGTTTTGGGGTGGGGATCTCAACCATTTAAAAATTATGACTCAGGAGTCAAGTTTCAAGGGCGTGGCAGACCCTGGAGTCAAATATAAAATCATAATTGTGATTGTCTCTTAATGCCCAGCAATTGTATATATAGTTTTGGGGTGGGGATCTCAGCCGTTTAAAAGTTATGAGTCAGGAGTCAAGTTGCAAGGGCGTGGCAGACCCTGGGGTCATATCTAAATCCATGATTGTGATCGAGGTTACCAAAACATTTGTATAAATTTGAATTCAAGCAACCTTTGGATTCTACCACTAGAATATAGATGTCATACATTGCTTAGTTTCAGGAAAGAGATCATTTATACCAATATTGTCTAATGTGCCCCTTTTGGCCCCACCCCTCAGGCCCCTCCGTGATCATAATCATATAATTTTGAATCCTAATCCCATAGTGATGATACCAGGCAAATATGAATAATATCCATTGCTTGGTTTCAGAGAAGAAGTCATTTTTATCATTATAGCCAAATTGACTCCTTTCGGCCCCGCCCCTCAGGCCCCTGGGGGATCAGCCCCACCATTTATACAATTTTGAATCCACACCCCATGGTAATGCTACCAGGCAAATATAAGCGATATACATTACTGGGTTTCAGAGAAGAAATCGTTTATATCAATATAGCCAAATTGACCCCTTTTGACCCCGCCCCCCAGGCCCCTTGGGGGTCAGCCCCACCATTTGTACAATTTTGAATCCCCACTCAATAGTGATGCTACCAGCCAAATATGAGCGATATATATTACTGGGTTTCAGAGAAGAAGTCGTTTATATCAATATAGCCAACTTACCCTTTTGGCCCCGCCCCCCAGGCCCCTGGGGGGTCAGCCCCACCATTTGTACAATTTTGAATCCCCAACCCATAGTAATACTACCAGCCAAATATGAGCAATATACATTGCTCGGTTTCAGAGAAGAAGTCGTTTATATCAAATAGCCAAATTGACCCCTTTTGGCCCCGCCCCCAAGGCCCCTGGGGGGTCAGCCCAACCATTTGTACAATTTTGAGTCCCCACCCCATAGGGATGCTTCTGAC
The DNA here is from genome assembly GCA_947623455.1 of Mimachlamys varia. Classification (NCBI taxonomy): domain Eukaryota; kingdom Metazoa; phylum Mollusca; class Bivalvia; order Pectinida; family Pectinidae; genus Mimachlamys; species Mimachlamys varia. The sequence continues at coordinate 54,593,608 of OX392527.1, forward strand.
CAAATTTGGTCAAATTCCGATCAGTGGTTATAAAGAAGAAGTCAATTGTTGACGGACGGACGACGGACGACAGACGACGGACGACAGACGACGGACGACGGACGACGGACGGACGACGGACGACGGACGCCACGGTATCGCATAAGCTCACCTTGGTCCTTTGGACCAGGTGAGCTAAAAATCAAAGATAAAACATCCTGTCAAAACTCCATTGTTTCTGACTCCACTTAATGTCACGTCGGTTAATATCACTTTTCGGTTATTACGTTTTCTTCATGCACCGTTTTTCCTGCTATATAATCTATGTAATGCCATTCTTTTAATATCACTTGTTTCCAGGTGGATTTCGGTTAATATCACTTTTTTTGGCCACTGTCACACAAAAATTACAGGTAAATGTTAGAAATAATTTCATATAAATGCCCCGGGGACTCGAGTTTCACACCTGAAATCGCTATGTAAACAACGCCGTGGTCAGCTGCGTCTTTTTCACACCTACCTGATCACTGCCGTACTAGTCGAACAATAGATTGACTTGGCATACCGGAGCAAAGATTACACATTTGGGTGAGGGAACCCATACTTTTGTAATCTTATATAACGCCATGTGTGATTTAATGAGTTCCTAACACGAGTTCCATTTTTCATTTCAGCTCGTCTTAGATCGAATTCACGTTGTCGTGAAGAAGGCTTTCAAGTGGATGGTCTTCCGTAAACATGACGAAATATTTATTGAAATTAAAGTAAAAAGTGTCTTTTAAACAATAAGTGTCCAATTAATTAATTTAAGCTAATGTTCACGTAAAATGCAGCGATATCGTCTTTGTTATGATTTTTAAATAGCCAAAGTACGACTCCGACATGCCTTGATTCTAGGCAGGCTGGTGAATAAATATAAGTGCCGAGACTAAATCTTATCGCGTGGTTGTTTTATTTGCATAGAGGTCATCCAATGAAACGTCGCGTTTCAAAGGTAAAAGTTCATTTCGCGGTAGCGCTATACAACCGACAAACTCTGTGAACACGATGTTGCACTTGCAGCGAATATCTAAAGAAATTAAACAAACAACAGATTTCACAAGCGAAAAACCAGTATACATATCAAGATAACGGTAAATATTTACGGAGTGTCATGATTTCAAAACACGAATTTGATGCAGAATACCAGCCACTTGTATGCCTAACGTTACATCATTACAGTAGGCCTACTGCAGTAAACAATCGTAGTACGTTTCATCCCTGGTTTCGTGTGAAGCTAGCCTACTGATAATATTACGTACGAACAATATATATGAAAATAAGTGCATTCCAGAATAAAACCAAAGATTATACGGTCACTGGAGTGAAAAAAACATTGTTAGTGATAAAATATCTTTATTCAACAATCTTCTCTGTTGAGTCACAGCACTACGACATTTAACCAAGTCCACTTCCGGTTTTGAGGGCTGAAAAATGTCAGAAAATACGTTTTCTTTTAATATAATGTTCCGGTTAATATCATGTTTTCCCCGGACAAATGAGAAGTGATATTAAGCGGAGTCTACTGTAGTTGGGAGCAATAACAGAACTAAACAATTACTACTAGTAACACCTGTTTATTTCTATAAATACCTTGATCTGGAGTGTCGCTTCCTCTGATTAAGTTTGTATTCCATCAACTTCAAACGATAATCAACCATGACATCTGGGTTCAAACTGCAATCGAAAAGAACATTCTTGAAAACTACATTATAAATAAAATTATGAAAAGACATTCAAAATGTTTCTACGAAGTCCATCTCTTTCTTTAGGCTGTAACCTATAATTATCTTTGTAGAAATATAACACTAATTTTTCAGGAAAATAACTGTTCAGGCCTGTATACTTTGAATTTGTACTTCCACGTCAAGGTGTGAAAAAACTAACTTCAAATATTTCTAATTACTTCTTGATACAATAACTGTTATATACATGTTTTACTGGACATACCTTAATAAAAAATTATCTATAAATCATGGAGAAAATCTATAAACAAGCGACTTCAAATTTAAAGTGAATAACTTACTCGTCCCTCAACATCTCCTGTTTTGTTCTGTAAAATTCCTCCTTAGTCATTGGCTGTGGTCCGCCCATAGGTAAAGGATAAGGGCCTCTTGGGGGTGGAAATGGCAGGGGTGCACCACCTGGTACCCCCGGATGGGGAGGGAATGGCGGCATGCCTGAAGGTATGGGAAGACGTGGGGGAGGTAAATTTGTATTTAGCACGGGCACTGAAACAATAAATTAACACATTGAAAGACAACAATTATTGTTTATTGTTGCTTAACAAATGTTTGATATTTCGCTTGCTAAATGTTATTACAGTCAAACCTGCTATATAAAGGACATCTGCCTATAAAGGACAGTTCCAAGACACCCCCCCCCCCATCACTGTTTTCTATGTAAAATAACCTCCATATAAAGGACACCCAAACTTGAGTTTGATACACCATGAGAGAAAAAAAATTCAAAAACAAAATTAAAATGTTCCAAACAGGCTCTGTCAAGGGTTTGTTCTCCTTTCTCCCACTAGACTATGTGCCCTTTGAGTGACTGACCATATTGCCCAAAGTGACATGCAATATTGGTTATATTATACCGAATCTACCCAACACGGCCATATAATATGCAACAAGAATTCCACGGAAGTGGATGTGTCGCCTGCCCAGCAAGTTGGGAGATAAGTTTTTAGAAGCTAGCTATGGATATGCATTGTATCAGTTCCAAGTGGAATTTTTATGGTTATCCAAATTGATTTCTATATGATGAATTATTTTGTTGATTATAATACATGTGTGTAATGACACTGGCTTGTTTGGATTGATTTTCTGAGGTTTTCTATTTATAGAAGCAGTGACGTTGACCTTGACCTTTGACCCTGAAAAGCAATCCAAAGCGAGCACTTTTGGTAAGGAAGCACTGTATGAAGTTTGAGTTTGATTGGCCCAAGGAAATTCAAGTTATCGCACAGAAACCGAATTTCTATTTATAGTAACAGTGACCTTGGCCTTTGACCTTCGACCCTGAAAAGCAATCCCAAAGGAGCACTTTTGGTAAGGAAGCACTATATGAAGTTTGAGTTTGATTGGCCCCAGGAAACAGAAGTTATCGCACAGAAACCAAATTTCTATTATAGCAACAGTGACCTAGACCTTTGACCTTGAAAAGCAATCCAAAGCGAGCACTTTTGGTAAGGAAGCAGTGTATGAAGTTTGAGTTTCATTGGCCCAAGGAAACTCAAGTTAAGCACGGAAACCGATTTTCTATATATAGCAACAGTGACCTTGACCTTTGACCCTGAAAAGCAATCCCAATTGAGCACTTTTGGTAAGGAAGCAGTGTATGAAGTTTGAGTTTGATTTGCCCAAGGAAACTCAAGTTATCGCACGGAAACTGTTGGTGCAGACGCCGACATACTGATCCCTATATGTCGCCTGAAAACCATTAGGTCAGATGCCATTTTGCTCATTGTCTGGAATAATGACATCACTTCATTGTTTATACTGCATCCTGCAAATATGACGTCAAAATATAAAGCGTCGGCCCGTAGTCCTTGACTCCGGGCCAATATCGAAAATGTTGACCGGAGCAACTACTAGAATCATATAGGCACTTAAATAAATGAGGTATAATATTATAAGTTATATAGTCACTAACTGACCCTCTATAGAACCTCCGCCATCGCCCCCTATATATTTTACTGACCCTCTATGGCTCTATAGAGGGTCAGTTAGTGACTATATAACAAATTTATCGCATCGAGGACACTTTTTAAACACATTAAACAGAAAGAACATAATCAGTAATTTCATTTATTGTATAATAAAACAATTCACGATTCTGGAAGCCATTTTTCAAAGATACAACCCATTTGATTTTCGAAGCGGTGGAAATTGTCGTCGCCATTAAATCAAACTGACCCTCTATAAAACTGGTAGCGCCATCTAACGTGCCAAAGTGACCCTCTATAGAACAAGAGGCCCAAGGGCCTTAACGGTCATCTGACTACCAATTGTGATACCATTATGGAATTAGTATAAACAATATTTTATTTCCATCAGTTTACATGTATATTACATATATAGAAATTATACAAATAGTGAGGATTGGAAACAAGCTAATAGCTTATCCTCTCCTCTAGGAATTAGTAATACAATCATGTAACAATATGCCACACAAATGTGGTTTTCAAGATGGTGATGATCATGGATTTCTTCGGAACAGTGCGAAAAATAACATTTGGTCAGAATCATTTTAGGCAAGTTTCAGATCATGGAAAGTGTTAGATGTGGATGCAAAATGGGGGCTGTTGCAGCCATCTTGGATCTCTGACGGACTGGAGAAATAACAACATTTGGTTGTCTGGGGATCATTTTTCTATGAAAAGTTTTAAATGTGTATTCAAAATGGGGGCTGTGGCAGCCATCTTGGATGTCTGACGGACCCGATAAATAACATTTGGTTGGGACTATCTGAGGATAATTTTTGCAAGGTTCAGCTCAATGTCACTGGTAGAACTTGAGAAGTTCAAAATGACATATGTGGCGGCCATCTTAGATTTGTGACAATGGGCGAGTTCGATTGCCGACTATAGTTACTGTAGTCTACTAGAGTTCAACCGAACACACTTTAGTTATAATGTACTGCGCATGTGTACAGAAAGAAGGAGTTGAACTTGAGAAGAAGTTTAAAATGTGAAAAGTTTACGGACGGCAATTTTGTTTTTCAAGATGGCGAATCTGGCGGCCATCTTGGATTTTGGACCGACCCAAAATGTAACAACACTTGGTCAGGACCATCTCAGGATCATTTCAGCCAATTTTCAGCTTAATCCCAGTGGTAGAACTTGATAAGAAGTTGGAAACGTGTTTTTCAAGATTGCGGCTCTGGCAGCCATCTTGGATTTCGGACCGACCCAAAAAGTAACAATACTTGATCAGGACCATCTCAGGATCATGTCAGCTAAGTTTCAGCTTAATCACACAGGTAGAACTTGAGAAGAAGTTTGAAATGTGTTTTTCAAGATGGCAGCTCTGAAGGCCATCTTGGATTTCCGACCAACCTGAAAAATAACAACACTTGGTCAGGACAATCTCAGAATCACTTCAGCCAAGTTTTAGCTTAATCCCACAGGTAGAACTTGAGAAGAAGTTGGAAATGTGTTTTGTAAGATGGCGGCCATGGCGGCCATCTTGGATTTTGAACCGACCGAAAAGTAACAACTCATGGTCAGGACCATCTCAGGATAATTTCAGCCAAGTTTCAGCTTAATCCCACAGGTGAAACTTGAGAGAAATTTGGAAATGTGTTTTTCAAGATGGCGGCTCTGGCGGCCATCTTGGATTTTGGACCAACCCAAAAAATAACAACACTTGGTCAGGACCATCTCAGGATCATTTCAGCCAAGTTTCATCTTAATCCCACTGGTAGAACTTGAGAAGAAGTTGAAAATGTGTTTTTCAAGATGGCGGCTCTGGCGGCCATCTTGGATTTCGGACCGACCCGAAAAATAACAACACTTGGTCAGGACTATCTCAGGATCATTTCAGCCAAGTTTCAGCTTAATCCCAGTGGTAGAACTTAAGAAGAAGTTTAAAATAGGTGTTGTTCAGGAAAACAGTGATTGCGCAATCATGTCACAAAATGGCCGCCATGGCACAAATGTCGAGAGTTTTTCGGACCCGAAAAATAACAACATTTTATGGGCTGCCCTTCCTGAACATCCCTACCAATTTTCAGCTCACAGGTACCAGTGGAACTGTAGAAGAAGTTTAATATGTGTTTTTCAAGATGTCGGCTATGGCGGCCATCTTGGATTTCGGACCGACCCGAAAAATAACAACACTTGGTCAGGACCATCTCAGGATCATTTCAGCTAAGTTTCAGCTTATTCCCATTGGTAGAACTTGAGAAGAAGTTTGAAATGTGAAAAGTTTACGGACGGCGCACGGCGGACGACGACGGACGAAGCACGGTAACTATAGGTCATCTTGACCCTTTGGGTCAGATGACCTAAAAATAGAGGGTCACCACGTGACATCTCTCAACCAATGATTTCATGACATTCTAGTCTGAGTTGCGATAAATGCTAATATCTTGACTGTATTCGTATCTTCATACCAAGCAATTGTATGTATAGATTAGAGTCAGCAAGGGCATGGCAGACCCTGAGATCAAATCTTAAATCATGTTTGTGATGGTCTCTTAATACCTGGTGATTGTATATATATAGTTTTGGGGTGGGGATCTCAACCATTTAAAAGTTATGACTCAGGAATCAAGTCTGCAAGGGCGTGGTGGACTCTGGGGTAAAATCTAAAATCATGATTGTGATGATCTCTTAATGCCAAGCAATTCTATATATAGTTGTGGGGTGGAGATCTCAACCTTTTAAAAGTTTGACTCGGGAGTTGAGTCTGCAAGGGTGTGACAGCAGCTAGACCATGGGATCAAACCTTAAATCATGTTTGTGATTATCTCTTATCTCTGTAATTGTTTATATAGTTTTGGGTTGGGGATCTCAACCGTTTGAAAGTTATGACTCAGGAGTTAAGTCTACACGGACGAGGCTCAACCTGGACCAATTATAATATAAGGAATGTGTTCGTCTCTTTATGCCAAACAATGATTTATATTGTTAAAGGGTAAGGATCACAACCAAATCCAAGTGAAACAAGTATTGAATTAAAAGGCTTTATCTTTATTTTCCCTATTGGGCCCTCCCCTCTGGACCTGGGGGATAGGGGTCAGGGTCACCATTCTATCCCCAAAGGATGTTTCTGACCAAATGGGGTTAAAATCCATGCAGCACTTATTGGTAAGTAGCGATTTAAAAGGATTTTTCCCTATTGGGCCCCACCCCTCTGGCCCCTTGGCGGTCAGAGTCACCATTTATACAAAATCTGTTCCCCTTTACCCAAGGGTGTTTCTGACCAAATTTGGTTCAAATACATTCATAACTTTATGACCAGTAGTGATTTAAAGCAACTACCTCGATTTACCCTATTGGGCCCCACCCCTCTGGCCCCTTGGGGGTCAGAGTCACCAATTATACAAAATCTGTTCTCCTTCCGCCAAGGATGTTTCTGACCAAATTTGGTTAAAATCATTCAAAACTGAATGACTAGTAGCGATTAAAAGGAATTACCTCTATTTCCCCTTCATCCCTCTGGCCCCTTGGGGGTCAGTCACCATTTATGCAAAATCTGTTCCCCTTCCCAAAAGGATGTTTATGATCAATTTTGGTTAAAATGAATGCAGTTCTTTATATGACCAGTAGGAATTTAAAGAAAATGTTGACAGACGGAGGCTGCGCCATGGCATAAGCTCACAGGCCCTTTTGACCAGGTGAGCTAATAACGACCTAGATATTATGATCACTTTAAAGTGCCACAATTTCTTAAGCAAAAAATTTTTTAGCTCAACAATTGCTGTAAAGTACCGCAACATTTGTGAAATTTCCTTTTCAAAAATCTAAATTCTGCCAGAAAAAAAGATTCTGAAGCAGTTTTCTGTTTTGGTACAAATAAAATACTAACAAAGAAAGCTTAATTTTGAGAACAAGAACTAGTTTCTCACCTGCTGAGGCGGCAACCCCTGGAAGTGGGAAAGCTGGAGGGTGCCTCACTGGTCCATTGGGTATACCAGGTCGGAAGCCAGGAGCAGCAGGAATGCTGGGGTGCAAACCCTCCTCTGAATTTCCAGGCCTGTCAGATCAAATGGATTGATTTATAATTGAATGAAGGGATGAAATACAATAATATCCTATAACAAGAGAAATGCAATATAATAATTATTATGTCCATTAATTTTGACAGGCATATAAATTAACAGTTTAAATCTGGCAAATACCCTTCAAACTTACAAAAACCTACAACACTGGCTTTTAACCATTTGAGTTACCCAATGCTTTAATCAAGCAGAACTTGTTTTAGAAGCTGTGCAAATACCTGCAATACATTGATATCATAGCAGAAAGTAATCAGGAATCTGGAGATTTAGTAGACCGCATTTGTACCCGATTAATATCTTATTTTGAATTTGAATTTCTATGCGTAAAAACACAAGGAATGATAATTCACTGTATACTTTAACTCTAAAGAACAGGTTTTCAAGAAATATGTTTAAAAGAGGGGTGACAGACTACTTGAATGGAAATTTTTGCTTTTAATGTCTCACAGTTTTATTTCATCATCATATAAGGGAAATGGACTCTCTGGAAGGAATAATTTTGATGTGCTCAAAAAGCAAGTGTCGGGACTATAACAACAGATACTGTTTCAATATTTTCACCCTCTATAGTCTAGTCTATATGGAATACCATTTTAATTAGTTTTTCTTTTAGTACAGTTCAGTGACTTCATCGGCTACTTACCCTCTGACGTGAGACTGAGGTCCAGAGGCATGAACGGCTGAAACGAATAATGTGATATTTACAAAACTTAATAAGACATATATTTAGTTTATTCTCCTTGTTAGCTAGTAAACGAATGATTACCTCCCCTTTTATAATGGGAGGCAACTTGATTTTTTCCCTGCCAAATGGTGGTCAAAGGGAAGACAAGTTAATTTGGTTAGGTTTGTTTTTGTTTTTACTCCTATGGCCATTTAAGGACATGCCAGATATTTAGTGTAAGAGGAAAACATGAGTTTCTGGAGAAAACTATAAAACCATTATATAATGGCGCCATGACTTCTGATGAACAATAGTTAAAATATAACTACACATAGTTGAAATCAACCATCAGCTATTTAGTATTTACTCATATTGTTATCAATGAAATAATTTTTATTTTCAAAATAAACTATCAGAAGACACTACAACTTATTTGTAAGATTTTAAATGTAATATTTTCTGGTGTAAATTCTGGTAGATCTGCAAATGTTTATGCATGCCCTGCAAGGCTTTGTCAGGGCTCGACTGAAAGCATCAAAAGATACTAGTTCTGACTTTATTTCATTAACAAACAATATTAGTGTGCCCTATATTATCAGAATACTATCTAATTATCTCCCTTTATCAAGGCTGTTCTTCTGTTCATCATTTTTTTGGGAAGAAATGTTATACCTCGGTAAACATCAAAAGATTCAAAACTACAACACTTTTCTACGAAGGGTTGAGCCTGCCAGTTTTATTTTGTAATTATACCATGTTTGGGTAAATATTATAAGATCTGAAGTGCACATAACTCACTTATAGGTCCAGCTGATGGTGGTGGGGTGTTGGTGTTTGGCTTACTGGGAACCTTCTGTCCAATCACAGGCACAGTCTGTAGATAGATGTACAATTAGTATGTAAAGTATAGGATTATCACATTGGCTTCTCAAGTCATAAACAACATAGGCACATCTATCCATTCATAAAGAGCAGTGCGAGCCAAACCACGTCGAACCGACAGACATTTCCAGTAAAACTGCCATCATTCCGATTCAGTAATTAATACCAACGGACCGAATGTCCAACCCGGAATTATTACGGGTCCTTTATTATAGTTTCTATCACAACTTCCGGAGGATGTTCTTGCAATTTATAAACCTTGCTCTGTTAAATCCTAAGTAGTTCTATATTGAGTGAGTGTACTCCTGAAGAGTATAGCCTATGTACCTACAGTAAATTAACAAACTCAGATATGAAAAGGAGATTGTGAATTTATTCTATAGGCAGATATTATCACACAGTGATCAGCATACATGTATATATAATATATAGATATGAAAGTGCATATCCACACATGCAACAGTATGACGTTGAATAACGTACAGTACATAACATCTGACATCAACATACATATTAGACATCATGATACTTATAATAACAAGAGGCCCAATGGGCCTGCATCGCTCACCTGGTATCAATCTCTGACTTATATTATAGTGTAACCCTAAAGTCCCCTAAAATCTTTTACTTTAAGACATTTATAGAGAAACATGTTAAGATTTAAACATATTTTACCCATGTAACCTTATAAGACAACATCATTTTTATTTTCAAATTTTTATACAAGTAACCTTTCAGCCAAATATCATGCTTCTAGGGCTTCTGCTATTTCAGAAGAAGTCGTTTAAAGGTTTTAAAATATTTGACCCCTGTGACCTTGAATATAAGTCAAGGTCATTTCTTTTTGCAAACTTTGTCAGGCTTTATCCAAGGAACATTTCAGCCAAATATCATGCTTCTAGGGCCTTTGGTACTTCAGAAGAAGTCGTTTGAATGTTTTAACAGATTTGACCCCTGTGACCTTGAATATAAGTCAAGGTCATTTCTTTTCGCAAACTTTGTCCGGCTTCATCCAAGTAACCTTTCAGCCAAAAATCATGCTTCTAGGGCTTTTGGTATTTCAGAAGAAGTCGTTCAATGGTTTTAACAGATTTGACCCCTGTGACCTTGAATATAAGTCAAGGTCATTTATTTTTGCAAACTTTGTTGGACTTCTTTCAAGGAACATTTCAGCCAAATATCATACTTCTAGGGCTTTTGGTATTTCAGGAGAAGTCGTTTAAAGGTTTTAACAGATTTGACCCTTGTGACCTTGAATATAGGTCAAGGTCACTTCTTTTTGCAAATTTTGTTGTGCTTCATCCAAGGAACATTTCAGCCAAATATCATACTTCTAAGGATTTTGGTTTATTAGAAGAAGTCTTTTCAAGGTTAAAATAGATTTAACCTCACTGTGACCTTGAATATGGGTCAAGGTCGTTTCTTTGCGCATACTTAATTCGGCTTCATGCAAGGAAGCTAATGATCACATATGAGGTCTCTATGCCTGACGGTATTTTAGAAGACGTTGTTCAAAGGTTTCGACATTTTTGACCCCTGTGACCTTGAAATTAGGTCAAAGTGATTTTTTTTTCGCAAACTTTGTTCAGCTCCTTCCAAGAAAGCTACCAGCCAAATTCCATGTCACTAGGCCTTTCAGTATTTTAGAAGAAGTCGTTTAAAGGAAAAAGTTGACAGACGGACGGACGCTGCACCATCACATAAGCTCACTTGGCCCTTCGGGCTGTTCTAGAATGAACCACTTTTTCAGAGACACCCCCCATATATTCTGTATGTAGTTTTATAATATTATCATTTTCATTTGGTACAATACAGTATAACTGTTCAGACTTTATTCTGGAGAGGTAAAGTTTAAATCTGTACTCATCAGGTGGTACTGACCTTGGGCTGATCGTCCGTTGGCCATTGTAGTTCTTTCTCATCCTTGACCGGTGTCGACGTGGTGGGGGTGATAGGTTTACTGCAAGACAAACAAATTAACTGAATTGCACAACACAACACTGCACAGCTAAATCTTAATCAATATTCTAACCTGAGTTATGAGACCACCACTGTAGAACATAGTGGACCCGTCCAGATCAATGTGTGGTAGTCTACTACAGTTACATAGGGTTGAAACGTTTAGTTCATAATTGGATTGGATTTGCTACAATGAGATTGGTAGCCTGTATTAAAAGTAGATTATAAGTAGCATGTCAGGTTAAATTTGGCAAGGTGTCCAAACATATTTTTTAATTTGAGTAAAATATTCAAATTTGCGTTATATATATATAACATGTAACTGGTCTGGGCCATGAGGAAAGCATTTGTACAAAGATAGAAACAGCCTAGTGGATTTGGAATGCTCTAAAATGTGTCTGTCTCTCATTATCCACATTGAACTCTCAAGACAGGCCTCATTCTTCTTTCATGTATAATTATCAATTTTCTCAATTCCTGGTAGAAAAGATTCCTATTAAACCAATTCCTGGTAGAACAGATTCCTATTAAACCAATTCCTGGTAGAAAAGATTCCTATTACACCAATTCCTGGTAGAAAAGATTCCTATTAAACCAATTCCTAGTAGAAAAGATTCCTATTAAACCAATTCCTGGTAGAAAAGATTCCTATTAAACCAATTCCTGGTAGAACAGATTCCTATTAAACCAGTTCCTGGTAGAACAGATTCCTATTAAACCAAATTGAAACGGGCTCTTCATTCACCCTCCACTTGTTAAACATTAAGTCATTCATATTCAAAGAGTCGTATTTCATACCTTTATCCCTATTTCACCACTACTTAGCATGCTTCTCTGCCCTGTGTCCTTCAAGCTTATTTGTCATGACTAGATATAGACACATACAGCTTCTCTGTCCTGTGTTCTACAAGCTTATTTGCCCTTGACAAGATATAGATATATGAAGCTTCTCTGCCGTGTGTCCTACAAATTTATTTGCCCTTGACTAAATATAGACATATACAGCCTCTCTGCCCTGTGTCCTACAAGCTTATTTGCCCTTGACAAGATATAGATATATGAAGCCTCTCTGCCTTGTGTCCTACAAACTTATTTGCCCTTGACTAGATATAGACATATTCAGCTTCTCTGCCCTGTGTCCTACAAACTTATTTGCCCTTGACAAGATATAGATATATGAAGCCTCTCTGCCTTGTGTCCTACAAACTTATTTGCCCTTGACTAGATATAGACATATTCAGCTTCTCTGCCCTGTGTCCTACAAACTTATTTGCCCTTGACTAAATATAGACATATACAGCTTCTCTGCCCTGTGTCCTACAAACTTATTTGCCCTTGACAAGATATAGATCTATGAAGCCTCTCTGCCTTGTGTCCTACAAACTTATTTGCCCTTGACTAGATATAGACATATTCAGCTTCTCTGCCCTTTGTCCTACAAACTTATTTGCCCTTGACTAGATATATACATTCAACCTCTCTGCCTTGTGTCCTACAAACTTATTTGCCCTTGACTAGATATAGATATATGAAGCTTCTGTGCCCTGTGTCCTACAAACTTATTTGCCCTTGACAAGATATAGATATATGAAGCTTCTCTGCCCTGTGTCCTACAAACTTATTTGCCCTTGACAAGATATAGATATATGAAGCCTCTCTGCCTTGTGTCCTACAAACTTATTTGCCCTTGACTAGATATAGACATATTCAGCTTCTCTGCCCTGTGTCCTACAAACTTATTTGCCCTTGACTAGATATATACATTCAGCCTCTCTGCCTTGTGTCCTACAAACTTATTTGCCCTTGACTAGATATAGACATATTCAGCTTCTCTGTCCTGTGTCCTACAAACTTATTTGCCCTTGACTAGATATATACATTCAGCCTCTCTGCCTTGTGTTCTACAAACTTATTTGCCCTTGACTAGATATAGACATATTCAGCTTCTCTGTCCTGTGTCCTACAAACTTATTTGCCCTTGACTAGATATAGACATATTCAGCTTCTCTGCCCTGTGTCCTACAAACTTATTTGCCCTTGACTAGATATAGTCAGACACATACAGCTTCTCTGCCCTGTGTCCTACAAACTTATTTGCCCTTGACTAGATATATATATATATACAGCTTCTCTGTCCTGTGTCCTACAAACTTATTTGCCTTGACTAGATCTAGACACATACAGCTTCTCTGCCCTGTGTCTTACAAACTTATTTGCCTTGATTAAATATAGACATATACAGCTTCCCCGCCCTGTGTCCTACAAACTTATTTGCCTTGACTAAATATAGACATATACAGCTTCTTTGCCTTGTGTCTTACATGCTTAATTGCTCATGACTAGATATATACATACAGCTTCCCTGCCCTGTATGTGACCTAAAAGCTAGGTTTAGACACATACCGAAATTTCTCGCTAGTGCACACTTTTTTAGGGCAAATCGAAAGTGTCAAGAAGCTTAAGGGGGGGGGGGCGCACTATACGCAAGAACAAGCAAAAATCTTGACTTGGTCGCGATCATGACGTTATTTTTTCGGAGATTTTCAGAATGACTTGAAATATCCTCGCGGTAATTAACAGTTGATATTTTGTTAAATAATTCCTGATTTGCATTATCTTTTTACCACCAAGAAAACGATAGGATCTGATAAATAAACTCAAGGAAAGTAGCCTGAACGTTCAGGTCGAGATTGTATTGACGCTACATTATCACAGGGCATATGGTGAAATATACTGAAGAATTAGATCGCTGTTAGCACTCTGGTGTTAAAAATGCCTTTCTTGTGTAAAATCATACTGGACAATTCAATCCTGCCGGTAGAAATGTGTCAAGAACGACATAGGAGGTTCACCGGTTTGTGTATTGCAAAGAGTGAAGGTCGCATAATATTGATACCCGGCAGTAACCAACAGAGTCGAAAACAAGCGAGTTGAACCGGTAACAATAAAAGTTAAGAGTTTGGAAAATAACCATTTGGGGACTCAAAACAGTCCAATACATATCCATATTTTCTTTTCAGAGAAAAATGCTGAAATCACAAAGGGTTTGTGTTTTTTATGTCGCAAAAGTACACTGCTGACTCTATCGATGTCTAGACGCACAGAGACTCCCAAATTGTTTATTTTATAGAAAACCTGGAAGATTAAGTCTTATGTAAGATTTAATTGTATAATTTATGTATGATATTGCCGTGAAAACATTGTTTATTTCAATTATCTGTATTAGGCCTGTGCCTTCGCTGGTGTCAATCAATGTCAAGCCTAATTAACATGGCATCGTGTTATGTTTTCAAAGTTTCCTATTCAAAGGTCTTTGTTTAATTAACTTTAAAGGCCCAATATACGTAACTTCAAGAAATTTTTCGTGATTCTGAAAAATTCTGAAAAAAAAAATCCAGTTGATAACCATGCAAAAATAAGACTAAAACGAAGTAAACCTGAAGGGTAACTTACAAGGAACTCTTAACAGAAAAATCCAAAAGATTGAAAATAATTCATGTGGGGCCCACTTCAACAACAAGCCGAAGTTAGAAGACAGTTCAAAATGGACACGTGTTTACAAACAACGAGTTTCAACTGCCGCTGTGCCGGTAACCGTGTAGGAATTCATCTTGAATATTGCTGAAATCAGTTAATCTTAACAAAATATATAAATATAAAAAGTTATTAGGCTTGATTTTTGCTTCAAGTTTTGCTGAAAGTTACATTATTGGGCCTTTAAATGGCGACTTACCTGGTTGGTGCCGTCATTCCGGCTTGACGTTTTTTCAAAAAATATTTTTTCATTTTTTTTTCAAGATTTTTTTTTTTCATTTTTGGACCCTAAAACATACCTGCGCACTATACGCGAGTGCGCACTATATGCGAGAAATTACGGCACAAACTCAAGTTCAGAAAGGTGACCTTAAATCATAGCACACCCTTGAGCCAGTAAGCAGGGCTTTGTGTAAGAGGTATGTAAACTCACCTGGCATTTTGTGAAGCCTCTGGTAAGGTTTTCACTGTGATACGGGGAGTGGGGTCTGTGTAACGGGGAGGAGGGGGAGGTGGAGGGGAATCCATCCTTGACCTTGCTTTGTTGGCCTTTTGTTCCTCCTGTTGCTTCTTCTGTAGCTCACGTTGCTTCTGCTGTTCTTTCATATGATGTTCTCGTTGCTGTTGTTGTTTCAACTGCTCCATCTTAGCCTCCATGTGTCTCCTCTTAACAGTTGTGTACCCCGTCTCGTTGAGAAAGTTGGTGACCGCCGTCCGTAGGAACTTGTTGGCGATGAGTTTATCTGGTGAGGAGTCCATCTCATTGCAGGAAGGACAGCAATGGTTATCATCCTCCAACAGGGCGTCACGGATACCTGAAAAAGAAAATACATCACAGCTATCAATCTAACAGGGCGTCATGGATACCCGACAAAGAAAATACAACACAGCTAGCTATCAATCTAACAGGGCGCCATGGATACCCGACAAAGAAAATACAACACAGCTAGCTATCAATCTAACAGGGCGTCACAGATACCTGAAAAAGAAAATACAACACAGCTAGCTATCAATCTAACAGGGCGTCACAGATACCTGAAAAAGAAAATACAACACAGCTAGCTATCAATCTAACAGGGCGCCATGGATACCCGACAAAGAAAATACAACACAGCTATCTATCAATCTAACAGGGCGCCACGGATACCTAAAAAAGAAAATACAACACAGCTAGCTATCAATCTAACAGGGCGCCACGGATACCTAAAAAAGAAAATACAACACAGCTAGCTATCAATCTAACAGGGCGCCATGGATACCTAAAAAAGAAAATACAACACAGCTAGCTATTAATCTAACAGGGCGTCATGGATACCTAAAAAAGAAAATACAACACAGCTATTAATCTAACAGGGCGCCATGGATACCTGACAAAGAAAAATACAACACAGCTAGCTATTAATCTAACAGGGCGCCATGGATACCTAAAAAAGAAAATACAACACAGCTATTAATCTAACAGGGCGCCATGGATACCTAAAAAAGAAAATACAACACAGCTATCAATCTAACAGGGCGCCATGGATACCTAAAAAAGAAAATACAACACAGCTATTAATCTAACAGGGCGCCATGGATACCTGAAAAAGAAAATACAACACAGCTATTAATCTAACAGGGCGTCACGGTTACCTGACAAAGATAACGCAACACAGCTAGCTATCAATCTAACAGGGCGCCATGGATACCTAAAAAAGAAAATACAACACAGCTAGCTATCAATCTAACAGGGCGTCACAGATACCTGAAAAAGAAAATACAACACAGCTAGCTATCAATCTAACAGGGCGTCACAGATACCTGAAAAAGAAAATACAACACAGCTAGCTATCAATCTAACAGGGCGTCACAGATACCTGAAAAAGAAAATACAACACAGCTAGCTATCAATCTAACAGGGCGCCATGGATACCCGACAAAGAAAATACAACACAGCTAGCTATCAATCTAACAGGGCGCCACGGATACCTAAAAAAGAAAATACAACACAGCTAGCTATCAATCTAACAGGGCGCCACGGATACCTAAAAAAGAAAATACAACACAGCTAGCTATCAATCTAACAGGGCACCATGGATACCTAAAAAAGAAAATACAACACAGCTAGCTATTAATCTAACAGGGCGCCATGGATACCTAAAAAAGAAAATACAACACAGCTATTAATCTAACAGGGCGCCATGGATACCTGACAAAGAAAAATACAACACAGCTAGCTATTAATCTAACAGGGCGCCATGGATACCTAAACAAGAGGCCCAAGGGCCTTAACGGTCATCTGACTACCAATTGTGATACCATTATGGAATTAGTTTAAACAATATTTTATTTCCATCAGTGTACATGTATATTACATATATAGAAATTATACAAATAGTGAGGATTGGAAAACAAGCTAATAGCTTATATAAATTCCTCTCCTCTAGGAATTAGTAATACAATCATGTAACAATATGCCACACAAATGTGGTTTTCAAGATGGTGATGATCATGGATTTCTTCGGAACAGTGCGAAAATAACATTTGGTCAGAATCATTTTAGGCAAGTTTCAGATCATGGAAAGTGTTAGATGTGGATGCAAAATGGGGGCTGTTGCAGCCATCTTGGATCTCTGACTGGAGAAATAACAACATTTGGTTGGGACTATCTGGGGATCATTTTTCTATGAAAAGTTTTAAATGTGTATTCAAAATGGGGGCTGTGGCAGCCATCTTGGATGTCTGACGGACCCGATAAATAACATTTGGTTGGGACTATCTGAGGATAATTTTTGCAAGGTTCAGCTCAATGTCACTTGTAGAACTTGAGAAGTTCAAAATGACATATGTGGCGGCCATCTTAGATTTGTGACAATGGGCGAGTTCGATTGCCGACTATAGTTACTGTAGTCTACTAGAGTTCAACCGAACACACTTTAGTTATAATGTACTGCGCATGTGTACAGAAAGAAGGAGTTGAACTTGAGAAGAAGTTTAAAATGTGAAAAGTTTACGGACGGCAATTTTGTTTTTCAAGATGGCGAATCTGGCGGCCATCTTGGATTTTGGACCAACCCGAAATGTAACAACACTTGGTCAGGACCATCTCAGGATCATTTTAGCCAATTTTCAGCTTAATCCCAGTGGTAGAACTTGATAAGAAGTTGGAAACGTGTTTTTCAAGATTGCGGCTCTGGCAGCCATCTTGGATTTCGGACCGACCCAAAAAGTAACAATACTTGATCAGGACCATCTCAGGATCATGTCAGCCAAGTTTCAGCTTAATCACACAGGTAGAACTTGAGAAGAAGTTGAAAATGTGTTTTTCAAGATGGCGGCTCTGGCGGCCTTCTTGGATTTCGGACCGACCCGAAAAATAACAACACTTGGTCAGGACAATCTCAGAATCACTTCAGCCAAGTTTTAGCTTAATCCCACAGGTAGAACTTGAGAAGAAGTTGGAAATGTGTTTTGTAAGATGGCGGCCATGGCGGCCATCTTGGATTTCGAACCGACCGAAAAGTAACAACTCATGGTCAGGACCATCTCAGGATAATTTCAGCCAAGTTTCAGCTTAATCCCAGGTGAAACTTGAGAGAAATTTGGAAATGTGTTTTTCAAGATGGCGGCTCTGGCGGCCATCTTGGATTTTGGACCAACCCAAAAAATAACAACACTTGGTCAGGACCATCTCAGGATCATTTCAGCCAAGTTTCATCTTAATCCCACTGGTAGAACTTGAGAAGAAGTTGAAAATGTGTTTTTCAAGATGGCGGCTCTGGCGGCCATCTTGGATTTCGGACCGACCCGAAAAATAACAACACTTGATCAGGACTATCTCAGGATCATTTCAGCCAAGTTTCAGCTTGATCCCAGTGGTAGAACTTAAGAAGAAGTTTAAAATAGGTGTTGTTCAGGAAAACAGTGATTGCGCTATCATGTCACAAAATGGCCGCCATGGCACAAATGTCGAGAGTTTTTCGGACCCGAAAAATAACAACATTTTATGGGCTGCCCTTCCTGAACATCCCTACCAATTTTCAGCTCACAGGTACCAGTGGAACTGTAGAAGAAGTTTAATATGTGTTTTTCAAGATGTCGACTATGGCGGCCATCTTGGATTTCGGACCGACCCGAAAAATAACAACACTTGGTCAGGACCATCTCAGGATCATTTCAGCTAAGTTTCATCTTAATCCCACTGGTAGAACTTGAGAAGAAGTTGAAAATGTGTTTTTCAAGATGGCGGCTCTGGCGGCCATCTTGGATTTCGGACCGACTCGAAAAATAACAACACTTGGTCAGGACTATCTCAGGATCATTTCAGCCAAGTTTCAGCTTAATCCCAGTGGTAGAACTTAAGAAGAAGTTTAAAATAGGTGTTGTTCAGGAAAACAGTGATTGCGCAATCATGTCACAAAATGGCCGCCATGGCACAAATGTCGAGAGTTTTTCGGACCCGAAAAATAACAACATTTTATGGGCTGCCCTTCCTGAACATCCCTACCAATTTTCAGCTCACAGGTACCAGTGGAACTGTAGAAGAAGTTTAATATGTGTTTTTCAAGATGTCGGCTATGGCGGCCATCTTGGATTTCGGACCGACCCGAAAAATAACAACACTTGGTCAGGACCATCTCAGGATCATTTCAGCTAAGTTTCAGCTTATTCCCATTGGTAGAACTTGAGAAGAAGTTTGAAATGTGAGAAGTTTACGGACGGCGCACGGCGGACGACGACGGACGAAGCACGGTAACTATAGGTCATCTTGACCCTTTGGGTCAGATGACCTAAAAAGAAAATACAACACAGCTATTAATCTAACAGGGCGCCATGGATACCTAAAAAAGAAAATACAACACAGCTATCAATCTAACAGGGCGCCATGGATACCTAAAAAAGAAAATACAACACAGCTATTAATCTAACAGGGCGCCATGGATACCTGAAAAAGAAAATACAACACAGCTATTAATCTAACAGGGCGTCACGGTTACCTGACAAAGATAACGCAACACAGCTAGCTATCAATCTAACAGGGCGCCATGGATACCTAAAAAAGAAAATACAACACAGCTAGCTATCAATCTAACAGGGTGCCATCGGAAACCTGAAAAAGAAAATACAACACAGCTAGCTATCAATCTAACAGGGCGCCATGGATACCCGACAAAGATAACGCAACACAGCTATCAATCTAACAGGGCGTCCCGGATACCATAATTACCACCACCACTCCTGATTTTTTACAACATACTTTGTTGAAAAGCTAATAGTATTAACTAGATTATCCATATCGATAGCACTTTGGAGTTTGTCGACTATACCACCACCCCTTACGGTGTCTGGAGGTCCATCGCATGATCCTACAGCAGAGTCGAGTATCCTCCAGCCTTTTTATTTTACACATGAGCCTTAAGCACGCACTGTTTTGTTTGGTAAAACACAACATCCATCCTATGTCTCCATGGATAGCATGGTTAGATGACTGTATATTTTCCAACTGCTAAATAAAACCTACACGCTTTATTTTGAATAGAATTACCGTAATTTCTCGCATATACAGTAGACTCCGCTTAATATCACTTCTCATTTGTCCGGGGAAAACATGATATTAACCGGAACATGATATTAAAAGAAAACGTATTTTCTGACATTTTTCAGCCCTCAAAACCGGAAGTGGACTTGGTTAAATGTCGCAGTGCTGTGACTCAACAGAGAAGATTGTTGAATAAAGATATTTTATCACTAACAATGTTTTTCACTCCAGTGACAGTATATTCTTTGGTTTTATTCTGGAATGCACTTATTTTCATATATATATTGTTCGTATGTAATATTATCAGTAGGCTAGCTTCACACGAAACGTACTACGATTGTTTACGGCAGTATGCCTACTGTAGTGAAGTAGGCATACAAGTGACTGGTATTCTGCATCAAATTCGTGTTTTAAAATCATGACACTCTGTAAATATTTACCGTTATCTTGATATGTATACTGGTTTTTCGCTTGTGAAATCTGTTGTTTGTTTAATTTCTTTAGATATTCGCTGCAAGTGCGACATCGTTTTCACAGAGTTTGTCTACCGCGAAATTAACTTTTACCTTTGAAACATGACGTTTCATTGGATGACCTCCATGCAAATAAAGCAACCACACGATAATATTTAGTCTCTGCACTTAGGCCTATTCACCAGCCGGCCTAGAATCACGGCATGTCGGCGTCGTACTTCGGCTGTTTAAAAATCAAAACAAAGACGATATCTTTGCATTTTACGTGAACATTAGCTTAAATTAATTAATTGGACATCTATTGTTTAAAAGACACTTTTTATTTTAATTTCAATCAATATTTCGTCATGTTTACGGAAGACCATCCACTTGTAAGCCTTCTTCCACGACAACTTGAATTCAATCTTAGACGAGCTGAAATGAAAAATAGAACTCGTGTTAGGAACACATGGCGTTAGATTTCTAGATAAGATTACAAAAGTATGGGTTCCCTCACCCAAAGGTGTAATCTTTGCTCCGATAATTGCCAAGTCAATCTATTGTTCGACTAGTACTGCAGTGATCAGGTAGGTGTGAAAAAGACGCAGCTGACCACGGTGTTGTTTACATAGCGAGTTCAGGTGTGAAACTCGGGTCCCCGGGGCATTTATATGAAATTATTTCTAACATTTACCTGCCATTTTTGTATGACAGTGACCAAAAAAAAGTGATATTAACTGAAATCCACCTGGAAACAAGTGATATTAAGAGAATGGCATTACATAGATTATATAGCAGGAAAAACGGTGAATGAAGAAAACGTAATAACCGAAAAGTGATATTAACCGACGTGACATTAAGTGGAGTCTACTGTAGTGACAAAGAAAACGCAACACATCTATCAATCTAAAAGGGCGTCACGGATACCTGAAAAAGAAAATACAACACAGCTAGCTATCAATCTAACAGGGCGCCATGGATACCCGACAAAGAAAATACAACACAGCTAGCTATCAATCTAACAGGGCGTCACAGATACCTGAAAAAGAAAATACAACACAGCTAGCTATCAATCTAACAGGGCGTCACAGATACCTGAAAAAGAAAATACAACACAGCTAGCTATCAATCTAACAGGGCGTCACAGATACCTGAAAAAGAAAATACAACACAGCTAGCTATCAATCTAACAGGGCGTCACAGATACCTGAAAAAGAAAATACAACACAGCTATCAATCTAACAGGGCGCCATGGATACCCGACAAAGAAAATACAACACAGCTATAAATCTAACAGGGCGCCATGGATACCCAACAAAGAAAATACAACACAGCTATCAATCTAACAGGGCGTCACAGATACCTGAAAAAGAAAATACAACACAGCTATCAATCTAACAGGGCGCCATGGATACCCGACAAAGAAAATACAACACAGCTAGCTATCAATCTAATAGGGCGTCACGGATACCTGAAAAAGAAAATACAACACAGCTATTAATCTAACAGGGCGCCATGGATACCTGAAAAAGAAAATACAACACAGCTAGCTATCAATCTAACAGGGCGTCACAGATACCTGAAAAAGAAAATACAACACAGCTATCAATCTAACAGGGCGCCATGGATACCTGAAAAAGAAAATACAACACAGCTAGCTATCAATCTAACAGGGCGTCACAGATACCTGAAAAAGAAAATACAACACAGCTAGCTATCAATCTAACAGGGCGTCACAGATACCTGAAAAAGAAAATACAACACAGCTAGCTATCAATCTAACAGGGTGCCATGGATACCTAAAAAAAAGAAAATACAACACAGCTATTAATCTAACAGGGCGTCACGGATACCTGACAAAGAAAATACAACACAGCTATCAATCTAACAGGGCGCCATGGATACCTGACAAAGATAACGCAACACAGCTATCAATCTAACAGGGCGCCATTGGATACCCGACAAAGAAAATACAACACAGCTATCAATCTAACAGGGCGCCATGGATACCCGACAAAGAAAATACAACACAGCTATCAATCTAACAGGGCGCCATGGATACCCGACAAAGAAAATACAACACAGCTATCAATCTAACAGGGCGCCATGGATACCCGACAAAGAAAATACAACACAGCTATCAATCTAACAGGGCACCATTGGATACCTGACAAAGAAAATACAACACAGCTAGCTATCAATCTAACAGGGCGCCATGGATACCTGACAAAGAAAATACAACACAGCCATCAATCTAACAGGGCGTCACGGTTACCTAAAAAAGAAAATACAACACAGCTATTAATCTAACAGGGCGCCATTGGATACCTGACAAAGAAAATACAACACAGCCATCAATCTAACAGGGCGCCATGGATACCTAAAAAAGAAAATACAACACAGCTAGCTATCAATCTAACAGGGCGTCACGGTTACCTAAAAAAGAAAATACAACACAGCTATTAATCTAACAGGGCGCCATTGGATACCTGACAAAGAAAATACAACACAGCCATCAATCTAACAGGGCGCCATGGATACCTGACAAAGATAACGCAACACAGCTATCAATCTAACAGGGCGCCATGGATACCTGGCATAGAATTTACAACACAACTAACAGTCTTAGAGGTTGTCTTGGATACAAAGCAGAGATGTTACAACACAATTATCGATTTAACCTAGAAATTATGAAATCATGATAATTACTGTTGAGTTTTTCCCAAAACTTTCTTGCATACAGGACATAAACAAGAGGCCCAATGGGCCTGCATCTCTCACCTGGTATCAATCTCTGACTTATAGTGTAACCCTAAAGTCCCCTAAAATCTTTAACTGTTAGACATTTAGAAGAACATGTTAAGATTTAACATATTTTACCCCTGTGACCTTATAAGACAACATCATTTTCATTTTCAAATTTTGTTTGGCTTCATCCCAGGATGCTACCGGCCAAATATCATGTCTTTAGGCATTTGGGTTTATCAGAAGAAGTCGCTCAAAGCTTTTAATCGATTTGACCACTGTGACCTTTAATATGGGTCAAGCTCATTTTCCTTCCCAAAGTTTGTCAAGCTTCATCCAAGGAACCTTTCAGCCAAATATCATGCTTCTAGGGCTTTTGGAATTTCAGAAGAAGTCATTTAAAGGTTTTAACAGATTTGACCCCTGTGACCTTGAATATAGGTGAAGGTCATTTCTTTTCGCAAACTTTGTCAGGCTTCATCCAAGGAACCTTTCAGCCAAATATAATGCTTATTTGGCAGGAAGCATCATTAGGTGCCCAGGATTCAAAATTGTACTTATGGTGGGACTGACCCCCTAGGGGGCTGAGGGGTTGGGCCAAAAGGGGTTATTTAGCTATATTGGTTTAAACTACTTCTTCTCCATAATTACTGACTGGAAATAAGGGATGCTTCCTGCCAAATAAGGTTGATTTTCAATCAGTGGTTATGGAGAAGACGTCCCTAATATCAATATAGCTAAATACTTCTTTTATGGCCCCACCCCTCAGCCCCCTGGGGGTCAGTCCCACCATGAGTACAATTTTGTACTGGGTTGACGGGTGTACTAAAAGCAGTCAACCAATCAGCACCGACGAGGACAGCATACAGCCGAATATGTTAGACATAAAAAACACAAACTCCTTGTGATTTCAGCATTTTTTCTTTGAAAAGAAAATATGGATATGTATTGGACTGTTTTGAGTCCCTAAAGGGTTATTTTCCAAACTCTAACTTTTATCATTACTGGTTCAACTCGCATGTTTGCGACCTTGCTGGTTACTGCCGGGTATTAATATTACGCGACCTTCACTCTTTGCAATACACAAACCGGTGAACCTCCTATGTCGTTCTTGACACATTTCTACCGGCAGGATTGAATTGTCCAGTATGATTTTACACAAGAAAGGCATTTTTAACATCAGAGTGCTAAAAACGATATAATTCTTAATTTACTATATGCCTTTTGATGGGGGGTTCCCACGTTCCCCACTTTTTATATAACACAGGAAAGTGTTGATATAGGAGAACAATGGCAAACCAATTATAGTCTGTTTCTTACTAGGTAACTAATATTTACGTGAGTGTGTAAAAATTACCTGTGTGAACGTTACCTGTGTCTATAGACTATAGTATATACAAGAGCACCGCAAGCGGAGGCATGATACGCCCGCCGTACCATATCGGAAGTATAATGGTATGGAAACACAAAGAAAGTTCTGACACTTTCTACATAATAACTGAAAACTACATCAGATACAAAGTCCTAAAGGGCCATAACTCTAGTAAATATTGTCAAATTAAACTGTCATTCAGGAAAACACAATTTCATGTCATAATGATTAAACCTAGCAAGTTTTGAAGATATCGATTGAAAATTGTAGGAGAAGATCTCCGGACAAAACAATTTACAACAGAAATGCATTTTCTACATAAAGCCTATATATTGCAATTGCAATTATGCGATGCTGTTACGCGAAAAGTTGAAATAACTCAACAAAACCCATAATATATGTTAAATATTTTAGATATTCGAAGTACCATACAAAATTTTAGAGGAATTGAAGAAAACCCAAAAAAGTTCTGACATTTTTTACATAAGGTCTGAAATTGCATCAGATACGGAGTTCAAAAGGGCCATAACTCTAGTAAATATTGTCAAATTAAACTGTCATTCAGGAAAACACAATTTCATGTCATGATGATTAAACCTAGCAAGTTTTGAAGATATCGATTGAAAATTGTAGGAGAAGATCTCCGGACAAAACAATTTACAACAGAAATGCATTTTCTACATAAAGCCTATATATTGCAATTGCGATTATGCGATGCTGTTACGCGAAAAGTTGAAATAACTCAACAAAACCCGTAATATATGTTAAATATTTTAGATATTCGAAGTACCATACAAAATTTTAGAGGAATTGAAGAAAACGCAAAAATGTTCTGACATTTTTTACATTAGGTCTGAAATTGCATCAGATATGAAGTTTCAAAGGGCCATAACTCTTGTAGATATTGTTGAATCAAACTGTCTTTCAGGAAAACACAACTTCATGTCCTGTTGATTAAGCCTACCAGGTTTGAAAGATATCAGTTGAAAACTGTAGGAGAAGATCTCCGGACAAAACAACAGTTTACAACAGAAGTGCATTTTCTACATAAAGCCTTTATTTAGCAGTTGCAAATATGCAAAGCTGTTACGCGAAAAGTTGAAATAACTCAACAAAACCCATAACATATGTTAAATATTATAGCTTTTCAAAGTGTCAAACCAAATTTCAGAGGAATTGAAGAAAACACAAAAAAGTTCTGACACTTTCTACATAATGCCCGAAATTGCTTCAAATATGATGTTCCAAAGGGCCATAACTCTTGTAGATATTGTTGAATCAAACTGTCTTTCAGGAAAACACAACTTCATGTCATGGTGGTGAAGCCTACCAAGTTTGAAAGATATCAGTTGAAAACGGTAGGAGAAGATCTCTGGACAAAACAACAGTTTACAACAGAAGTGCATTTTCTACATAAAGCCTTTATTTAGCAGTTGCAAATATGCAAAGCTGTTACGCGAAAAGTTGAAATAACTCAACAAAACCCATAATATATGTTGAATATTATAGCTTTTCAAAGTGTCAAACCAAATTTCAGAGGAATTGAAGAAAACACAAAAAAGTTCTGACACTTTCTACATAATGCCCGAAATTGCTTCAAATATGAAGTTCCAAAGGGTCATAACTCTTGTAGATATTGTTGAATCAAACTGTCTTTCAGGAAAACACAACTTCATGTCATGGTGGTGAAGCCTTCCAAGTTTGAAAGATATCGGTTGAAAACTGTAGGAGAAGATCTCCAGACAAAACAACAGTTTACAACAGAAATGCATTTTCTACATGTGCCTTTATCTAACCATGCAATGCTGTTACGCAAAAAGTTGAAATAACTCAACAAAACCCGTAATATATGTTAAATATTATAGCTTTTCGAAGTACCATACCTTAAACACAAAAATGTTCTGACGTTTTCTACATAATGCCCAAAATTGCAACCAAAAGGGCCATATAACTCTTGTAAATATTGTCGAATCACACTGTCATTAAGGAAAACACAACTTTATGTCATGGTGGTGAAGCCTACCAAGTTTGAGAGAAATCGGTTGAAAACTGTAGGAGAAGATCTCTGGACAAATAAAAGTTTACGACGGACAACGCCATACCATAATACGTCCCGTAATTTTTGACGGGCGTATAATAAGACCAAACACTTGATTACATGAGCAAAAAATATTTTTATAATTTAACTCTAATTCATTCATTGGATTTCCTTAATTGATATTATTATATATTACATTAATTACAGAAAAATTATGTTTCTTTCATTCAGTATTACATACACTGTATATGTTAGTACATGCGTTTCAATACTTGTACATAATGATTACATATTACATTTAATTCAATATTTCAAACACTTCAAATTTACATGTTACATGATAAATTATCAATAGGAAATCTTCATTATTAACTGAAAGTTCCATAGTCAATTGCAATATTTGCATAATTGTTTAATTACAAATACTTTATAGCAAAATAAAAAGCTATATTGTGTATTCGTTGATTATACTAAAACATTCGATTATGACAAATCTCATGACAATCTTTGGCTTAAAATATGGAGAAGTGGAATTAGGGAAAAGTTGTTGAATATATTTTAGTCAGTTGATGAAAATGCAAAATCTGGTACAAAATTAAGCAGGAAATGTTATGCTTTGTTCTATATACATGTCAGACTTTTACAAGGATAGGCTTTTAGTTATCACCCATGCTGTTTTCTCTGTTTGTAAATTATATGGAAAGCGTACTTATTTATTCAAATTGACAGAGTTATCAATTACAATTATTAAATTAATTTCTTATAGTATACGCTAATGATAGTTTTATTTTCAGAAGATGTTGAAGATTTTCAAAATATGCTATATTGTTTGCAGGTTTATACTGAAAGATAGAGTTCAACTGTGAATACGGCAAAGAAAAACAATTTCTTTCAATTTTATTTATTCCGTATGCAACAGCATATAGGATTACAATTATATTTTAGGCCATACCAATTTGATCTATTGTTCTTTGGAAAATGAGATTTCAAAATTGGAGCGAGCGGGCGAAATTATTTTGTTTTTACAAAATTTTTGAATTCCTTAAAATGTCGAGCGAGCGGTAGTTTTCAAAAGACTAAATGTCAGAATACATGTTTGACTATTAATATAATGTATCATCAAACAGTACACATATTTAAATTGTTGTTGTTGTTCCTGAAACGGGTCGATAAAATTTCCACTTTTTAACTAAGTAGGAATTCTGACTCTCGCACCCGCCTGTCGTCCAAATATTTAGCGGGTCAGAGAGTCAGAACCTGTATGATGTAACGCTATAAAACAAACCCTGAATGCTAAATATATGGCACTAGATATTTTGCAGACATAACCTTTCAGCTACAATAATAATAATTGTAATATTAATTGACACAAGCATTATTTGTGTACTATCATATCCATATCATTAAGTTTAATATCAGCTTATAAACCGACGTCCCATATATATATACCGTCAATTGTTGTCTATCTCGAGGTTGAAAAAGCATCATGAACCCAGTGTTACACTGTAAACCATTCGGGATTTAAATGTATGCCATTCAAGTTCGAATGGTAATACCTACATAAATATTCCAAAATATCAATAGCAAACAAGTTTTTTTTTAACTATCAACAGTGTCCTATTCTATTAACACTAAGACTGATGAAATGACTGATGTCTGCCAAATTGGGTCGATTGCTTGGAAAGAATATCGATTTGAAATTCAATATAGAGGTGTTATTATAGTCGTACATTTGTATTAACATCTCTTCTGATATCGCCTACTTAATATTTTTAAAGGATTTTAAAAGATATTTTCTGTTCACTGAAGTCGCCTTTTAGTGAGACTGCTTGAGTTCTGTATTTTGTTTTTTTGATCAAGAGATCTTGGAACGATTAACCATCTATTGCAGTATTTTGCAATACATTATGGTGACAAGTTTATGTAGTGACCAACACGATAAGAAAGTCATTTTTGACACATTTCCAGTTTTTTTTCAAAAGTGAAAAAGCCTCGTAGTGCATTTCCCTCGTGTTGCTGCCGAAAAAACGCTTGAAATACCATTTTTACCTTCGTTTCAAACATTCAAATGATCCGGAATAGCACTTTCTAACTTTTGAACCATTGTAAAATATATCCAGATTCATCGTTTTTCATAGACGATAAAATTGGAGCGTTAATATTTTACTTTTACTTTTATTTTTCCAAAACAGGAGCGGTAAATCCGACGAACAATAAATCAAATTGACATGGCCTTAAATATATATTAAATCATATAGCATTTTGCAAGATGTCGGAGACCACAACTAATATATATCGTTTTAATTATAAGGATTACATGCTTAATATTGAAACAAAAATATATTTCTTTATTCACTATTTGACATGTTTGTCACATATATACTTAATTATGGTTGAGAGGTGTAGACTAGGGTCATCATCTAGCACAAAAAATCGAAAATGTACATCTTCTTTTTCTGAACTATTGAATGTGAAGAAAACTGTTGATAGTTCTATGGTATATTTTGAAATGGGTTGATATTATTTACATGAACAGCATAAAACAAATATCATGAAATATTGGTTAAAATTGATAAAAAGAAAAAACATGTGTATAAAAGGCATGTTATGACACTTTTTTTGAGCTCAATATCAGGAAGCCAAGTTATAAATCAAACTGGATTTATCAAGTTAAATATAATCTATGTAGAATCTATGATCTGTTAAATTTTATTCTTATAAGATCATATTGAAGTTACAATGACAAAGTAAATTTCCATTTGAAAACTATCTATTTAATTATCTAAAGTTCCAATGTATCATAAAATAAACCAATATGCTTCATCTAATCATATCAGCACATTTAAGATATATATCTATATTAGATATAGAGGTTCACCACTGGTTGAAACACAGGTAAAAACACAGGTAAATACTACCAAAATTAATCAGAAACAGACTATAATCCTTCTAACAACATTCCTCCCCATATGTTTTTTTTAAAAAGTGGGGAAGGTGGGATACAGCCCTTTTGATAATGTAGCTTCAATACAATCTCGACCTGAAAGTTCAGGCTACTTTCCTGGAGTTTATTTACCAGATCCTATCGTATTGTATGGCTTTTATAATTGCAACTTTTCGTGGTTGTAAAAAGATCATGCAAATCAGGAATTATTTAACAAAATATCAACAGTTAACTACCGCCAAGATATTTCAAGTCATTGTGAAAATACCCGAAAAATTAACGATACATGATCGCGACTAAGTCAAGGTTTTTGCTTGTTCTTGCGTATAGTGCGCACCCCCTTCTTGACACTTTCGATTTTCCCTAAAATAGTGTACACTAGCGAGAAATTACGGTAATCACAGAATGTTCCTTGGTTCCTCAAATAGGGCTTCCATACATTAGGACGGGTTCCACCACCGTGTTATATAATTTCGTGAATACGTCATATGACATGCCTCCTAACGAAATATGTTTTCCTATGAAAGCTACTAGAGGAGGGGGGGACGTCATTTTTTCCGGAACAGCCCTTAGATATCCTTTATATACTTGCAAGGTTTTCTTAAAGTGTTTTGTAATTTTCTTTCATTTGTTTTGTAATTAACTCAATTCACCCAATAATGAAGTGTTCCAATCTTTGAAACAGAAGAATTCAAATGTTCCTTCAGAGATGAATGAGTTAAAAGGTCAGATCTCAATTTTTTTTAATTCTCTACTTTATCATAGAGAACATTTAAATATGTTGGTATCTTTCCAGGGACATAACTCACACTCATCACAGTAACTGTTCCCACAGCAAGGAATAACCACGGCCTCCCTCAGCAGGTCCCGACACAGGGGACAGATGAGCTCGTTTGGTACGGGAGATACCTCCTGTTTCTCCACAGATGGCATGGGCATGAAAGGTGGTCTCTCCTTCTTTCCCTTCTGAAAGGCCTCTCTGTTAAACATAAGACAGGAACATGTCAAGACACAAAAGTGATGTATGGGCCAGTAAAAGAGGGAATGTATGCCAAAGTAGTCTTATTAGAACTTTAATGATTATTTTTTTCTTCATTTGGAATCACTTTATGTTTGAAATAATGTCTGGGCTGGTTGTTCAGGGGAAAATACATGTACAGTAAAACCCCACTTAACTGAACTGGTGGAGACCTGATCAATAGTTTGAGGAATACATGGTTTTCAAGTAATCCGAGGTTGGTTGAATATGTAGGAACTCCATAGGGACCCAATTAAAAGATCTGTTCGGGGAACGAGGGGCATTTCATTAAGTGGGGTTTAACTGTAGTTTCAAAAACAATGTCTACCAGTGATTTTCTTATCCTTTAATTATTGGTGCCTCTACCTTTTCAAATGGGAAAATGAACCAGTATTTTCATCTGATTTGGATTTTTTCTCATTAGAGAGAGCTTTTAGGCCATTTTCTCCATTTATCCATTTTTAAGTGTCTGAAGAACTATGTAAATGCTTATTTTCATACTTCAAAAAAATATTTCTTCACATTCATTGATGTACATACAGTTTCAATTTTTGCTTGGGAAAATTTGAATACAAAATTGGGAAATACAGCAAAGTATATAGCCCCAAATGTACCACAAAAAACCCCCCAATTTTTACTGTTGTTGTTTTTAGTATTCAAATGAGTACATACATAAAATGTTATGAATTTTTGGTTGCTAAAACATATTAGACAGTAAGTCCACTATTGATGTAAGTAAGAGTTTGACAGATAATGGGACCCAGCGAGACTGACTTGTTTATAGTGTTGTCCCAGGACAGACTATGACTTACTTGTCAATGATGGGGACAGCGTACTGTCCTGTCGACATCAGGAGGGCTCCAGGTGAATGCTTGTCATCACACAGGGTGAGAAAACTTGTAGGTATACCCGTGGAGCGTTTGATTCTGTTCGGGTTAACTACTTCCTGTGGTTTGGCTGAAGGATCATCCAGGTCATTTTCCTATCAACAGAAGACAGGAGTTAGTACCTCAGTCCAGAATAAGTGGGAGGTATTCATAAATACAAAATCTATATAATGTGAATGTAAATGGCACCAAAAGCTAGTCTATAATACTCTATAAAAAGAATACTTGCATCTAATAAGAAATATATTTGTATTCAGGGCATTCATAATTAAACCACTTGATTATAGTACACATTTAATTTTTCATGTATGTATTATTCATTAAGATAGCTGTTGGGTGATAATGTTCAGGTAATATTTTTGAACCAATTTCAATAAATCAAACATATGAACACAATTAAACAAGTCTAATTTAGGTAAACACAATTTGTTACTTCATATGTTTGACTTTATTCTACAGAGATTCAACAGTCAAAACTAAAAGCTCAGAGGTTTAACAGTCAAAACCTAACTAAAAGCTCAGAGGTTTAACAGTCAAAACCTAACTAAAAGCTCAGAGGTTTAACAGTCAAAACCTAACTAACAGCTCAGAGGTTTAACAGTCAAAACCTAACTAACAGCTCAGAGGTTTAACAGTCAAAACCTAACTAACAGCTCAAAAACCTAACTAAAAGCTCAGAGGTTTAACAGTCAAAACCTAACTAAAAGCTCAGAGGTTTAACAGTAAAAACCTAACTAAAAGCTCAGAGGTTTAACAGTCAAAACCTAACTAATAGCTCAGAGGTTTAACAGTCAAAACCTAACTAAAAGCTCAGAGGTTTAACAGTCAAAACCTAACTAAAAGCTCAGAGGCTTTACAGTCAAAACCTAACTAAAAGCTCAGAGGCTTAACAGTCAAAACCTAACTAAAAGCTCAGAGGCTTAACAGTCAAAACCTTACTAAAAGCTCAGAGGTTTAACAGTCAAAACCTAACAAAAAGCTCAGAGGTTTAACAGTCAAAACCTAACTAAAAGCTCAGAGGTTTAACAGTCAAAACCTAACTAACAACTCAGATGTTTAACAGTCAAAACCTAACTAATAGCTCAGAGGTTTAACAGTCAAAACCTAACTAACAGCTCAGAGGTTTAACAGTCAAAACCTAACTAACAACTCAGATGTTTAACAGTCAAAACCTAACTAATAGCTCAGAGGTTTAACAGTCAAAACCTAACTAAAAGCTCAGAGGTTTAACAGTTAAAACCTAACTAAAAGCTCAGAGGTTTAACAGTCAAAAACTAACTACCAGTAATAGCTCACAAAGTTTAACAGTCAAAACCTAACTACCAGTAATAGCTCACAAAGTTTAACAGTCAAAACCTAACTACCATTAATAGCTCACAAAGTTTAACAGTCAAAACCTAACTACCATTAATAGCTCACAAAGTTTAACAGTCAAAACCTAACTAATCAGCTCATAGTGTTGTGCGACAGTCAAAACCTAACTAATCAGCTCATAGTGTTGTGCGACAGTCAAAACCTAACTAATCAGCTCATAGTGTTGTGCGACAGTCAAAACCTAACTAATCAGCTCATAGGGTTGTGCGACAGTCAAAACCTAACTAATCAGCTCATAGTGTTGTGCGACAGTCAAAACCTAACTAATCAGCTCATAGTGTTGTGTGACAGTCAAAACCTAACTAATCAGCTCATAGTGTTGTGCGACAGTCACATGTTAGCAAATAAATCTTCAGACAGAAATAATAAAATAAGACTGTACAAATTCAAATCTGCACACAGTAGGTATTTTTGTCAAAACTACATCATTAGGAATAATTTCTAACTTTCATTTGTTTTCTTTGAAAACCTGGACAAAGTGTGCAAATACATTAAAGAATGGGATAAAGTACAGGAAAACTTCATTACCGCAAAGTCACCGAAACCAAGGGAAAACTTCAAGTTATCCGAGTATTTGAGTTACGTGAGTTTAAATGCTAGTGTAAAGTTTGGCCGTAACCGACAAAAATAGTTTGAATTAAAGATGGTCTTCAAGTTTAAGATGATGAGGTTCAACCTATTAGAACAAGAACTCTTTTTGGAAACTACTGGGATCCTGTCACACTTACAGGTTTGTTTGGACAGTTGTGGATGTAGTGACCAGGCTTTCCACACTTGAAGCAGAGATAGGAAGTAGAGGGCTTCCCTGCAGGATACTTAGACTTCATGTAGCTGGCAAAACAATTTATCCACAAGTAAATATCAGCCATCAAAAGGAAATTGATAAATAAATAACTTGGCACTTTTTATAATGAAAAGTTGAGATGTGGTTTCTTAACATATGAATATTATTTCAAATCATCAATAAAATGAAAAAGCCAAAACCACCATTAGCAATGCTTTGTAGAATTTAAGTCTTGGAAATGAGATAATTAATTACAGTTAAAACAAAAGTGTGTTTCTCGTTAAGTCAAACTATATATGAAAGTATATATCGGTACATGTATATGTATAATTTTTTTTGAGATTTTTTGGTAGAATAATTACAGCTGTATATATTTATCGTGGAAACTCACTTTGTGGGATCAAAATCCTTAGTGGATTGGTACATCATAGCCTTTATCTTATCTTCCTCGGAGATGTTGGCATTGACTAGATCAACAGCCTATTCAGTAAGAATCACAAATTAAAGAAACATGATTTTTTTCTTTCAATTCCTGTTTTTGTTTTAATATGTTACAGGTATATTGGTGGATAAAAGCATTAATGTAACATGATTTTCACACAAGTTCACCTCTTCCATCCCTATATAACTTCAGTAGACTCTTCTACACACTGGTCTGGACCAGTCCATTGTTATCTACAGTGGTGAAAGGGTTAGTAAACTGCATATCAACTGAACTTTTGCCATCTTAAACTTTTAAAAAACATTTCAAAGGAAATCCACACAAAAATGAATGGTCCTTACTTAAATACCAAATATCCTGAAAAGGTTTTCCTATTTAAATACTTAAATTAATATTTATTAAGGAAATTTGTTTTTGTCTAAATTAAACAACTAGTAATTAAACACATACATATATATAACTACAGTTAAAGGTAGAGGCTTTAATACTTTGTTTTTTGTTTTGTTTTACATACTATAAACAGCCAGGGTAATTTAATGACATGCAAGGTTTTGGAGGTGGAGGAAAGCCAACCCCTTTAAAGGATTTTGACCACGATTTTTCATAATTTCATATTTCAATCTCATTTGATGTAATTTTATACCCGTCTCCCTCGGTGTTGGGAAAATAGACATGCTAGGTGATGCCCCATTCATATCAGCCTAGTGAATATGCATATATAGACCGGGATTTTAGGTCACGTGATGTGTGACGTCATTGAGGCACAACGAATCCTGTGAGTGTTAGCATTGACTTTTTATCTAATTTCTTGGTGCAAGTAATGACAGCAACCAATACATGTTATGTGGTTAAAATTATCAATCGTCATCAATGATCTTGTCAGAAAAATAAAACTTATCTAATTCTGATTTTTGCATAAACTGCATTCAATTTGAACCTCGTCCGTGAGGTCTCAGCAGCTCCACGCTTAGAGACAGTAATACAATTTACACGACCTGATTTTACAGCTATGTAAATTACCTGTCATACATATACTAGCCAAAAGGCATTTGTGGTACCTACATGTGAGTTGTGGCAGGTGTACTAATTACCAAGAGGTGTGAAAGTTATGGCCAGTGAATTCGAAAGGCATTCATGATAATATAATTACCGATCCTCTAAATAGCAATATACACCGGCACAATTATTTTTATCCCTAGCCGTCCCCAGTGATGAAAGAAAAACTTTTTTTTAAAAAGGATTAAAGGAGTTAAGACTAGGAGATGTTGTAAAAACGTATGCAATAATCGTAGGAGAACAATTTTCAAAATATGTTTCAATATAATCATTAGTGTATGTTATTTGTTTTAATCATGGCCACAGACTTAAATTATCCTTGAAAAATATTTAATTATTCCACACAAATAGACTGGTGTGTTACTGAATTAAGTGAAATAAAATAAGAAGTGCCTTTTATTTTTGCAAACTGATTGCAGTCCAAATTTTAAACAAAATTTCAATTTAACCCAAATAATTCAGACTGCCAGTTTTCACATCTATTTGTGACAATGTCTGCTTTATTGATATTAGGCAAAAATTGTTTGTTTATGTGCACAGTTCAAAAATTTGAATAAAAGTTTTTTTTTGCATTACATATGTACGTGCTGTACTACTACCATATACTTGTACAGTATATGTTAAAGAGTGGTGGGGGTTTGTCGGACACTTAACATAAACTTGCTGTGGCTTTATTTACTTCATCTCCACAAATCATACTGTACTGTTGACGTCATAAAAGATAATACTTCTGATGTACTAAAGACAAATTTTGATTGTACAGCGTAAACAGTTTGTATTAGCAAATCGCATGATTTTAAAATCACTAAGATCAGAAACGGAGTATATTACCGGACACTATATATGCAATCAAGGGAGATTTGATGTTTGCGAATTTTACATTGTGGGTATAACTTGGGACACATATTCATGATTAAGCACTGTATGCTGTTTTAATTCAACTCCAGCTTAATAAAGTCGATACAATCAAATGCTGGAAAAAACCTCTGTTATTCCAACAAATTGGCTCCGTCCGTAATATACTCACAACCACTCTATGCGTGTCTGTTGCTACAGTTTTCATATACTATCTATAACTAGAAATAGGTCTGGAAGACATGAATTGTGCTCGCACCTCCTGGAGATTTCACTCAAGTATTCGTCGTAATTAGCACAAAGGGCAACTAAAATTTCAAAGAGGGTGCTTAATAGGATAACAAAAATAATTTATGAACAAAAACTGCTGTTCCAATAAAGTAACAAGTGCTAATTGTAATGGGGTACCATTACAGATGTCCCCCAAACTACCCCTTTGGTCGGAACTGATGAGCCCAATGAACTCACAATGGAAATATAGCTGACACCCCATATATCAGCGGTCATGTTGACGAATTAGGAAACGGAGGTTACGACAATGTCCGTGGTGTCCTACTACAGTTATATATAAAATTTCATTGAAATCGGACAATATGTAAATTTCGACCAATCAGAAGCCAGGAAATAGCGGCCATGTTGACGAATCACGAAACGGAGGTTACCACAATGTTGTTGGTGTAATACTACACATATATATTAATTTCATTGAAATCGGACAATATATAAATTTCGACCAATCAGAAGCCAGGAAATAGCGGCCATGTTGACGAATCATGAAACGGATGTGACGACAATGTTGTTGGTGTAATACTACACATATATATTAAATTTCATTGAAATCGGACAATATATAAATTTCGACCATTCAGAGGCCTCCATTTTCGTTTCGGTGGCAACCAAACTTTACGAAAATGTTACCATGTTATTCAGCATCCCTTAAAACACCCATGTACCAATTTTTACTGAAATCGGAGACTGAATTTTGAAAACCGGAAATTAGCTCTGGCGGCCATCTTGGACTTCCGGTCGCGAAAAAACAACCCGTTTTCACACACCCCGCCCCTAATGAGTATGTGTGTGAAGTTTCGTGAAGATCCGTCCAGTAGTTTTTGAGAAAACGGTCGGAAACCTCCGCGGCGGAAGAAAGTGGAAGAAACAAGAATAATAATTAATAATAATAAGAAACCGAGCAAAAACAATATGTCCCCCCACTTCGTTTGGGGGACATAATAAATACAATGTTTTGGGACCAGAATGGGTAGTATGATTTGCAATATTATATTGTCATCAATTTTGGACATTGTGTATTACAGGTACCGATATTTGTGGGGTTTCTTTGGTAAATAGGCGCATAGCAGGTATACTGAACTGAAATATAGAAAAATTAAACTATGGCATGCTAAGTAGTAGGGGCGCCAATACAATTTCAATACATTCGTGGAAGGGACATCCTCGATATCCAGGGGTTACGATCACCTATGTAATCTACACCCCTGGAATATATCATGGCAAAATTGAAAGCTCCCGGGTCTGCCACCTAGCGGTCGGTGTGCGTTGTTTACCTTTGAATCACGTAATCACCGACCAATCAAAATGCGTGCAACAAAACGGCTTCTGCAATGAATGTAAACAAGGAAGAACATCTCATTCGGTTGATCTGTGAAAAATTCAAGCTTGATCAAATTAGACAGCATCAGGAAACGGCGATCCACGCACTGAGTCCTTACCGTAAATGTGTCGTTGAAGATTGTTCTTCTCTGTTTTACTGGTAAAGATCCATGACACAGTCGACACTGTGCCATTTTTGTTTACATTTTTTCCTGTCCCATGAGAAGAGTGCATGATCAAATGTAAGGTGCGCTCTTATTGGACGAAGCCAGGCCTAGCTGCATCCAATGAAAATTCTCGTCGCGGGATTTACGAAATGTGGTCTATATATGCTAAGGGTGAAGATGAGTGTGCGGATCGTAACCCTTGGCTAGCGAAGATGTGGAAGGGATAGAGGCGCGTACAGGTGAAAGGCGCTAATTACGGTGAATACAGTAGCTTTAGTTTTAAATTAAATTTTTTTTTTAATGTAGCCAGTGTAAAACGTTTTATTGTATATATAAATAGTAAATAATGTCTAATTGAACTGTGATTCAGGAAAACACAACTTCATGTCATGATGATTAAGCCTACCAAGTTTGAAAGATATCGGTTGAAAACTGTAGAAGGAAATCTCCGGACAAAACAACAGTTTACAACAGAAATGCATTTTCTACATAAAGCCTATATTTTGCAATTGCACTTCTTCTTCTTCTTTTAAGGTACACCCTCCATCAAAAATGATGTTTACGGGTAAGGGTTGTTTGTGCTGGACGCTATTAAAAAGAAGTGAGGAAATTGTTATTTACAGTGAGGGGGTGGGTGGGTGTTTATTTTTTGATTTTTTGAGCTATAAGATAAAAAAAACTTTGTGAGTTTAGGGTGTTGGTGTGTGTTTGAGATCGACAAGGGCTGCGTTGTGTATATGTGCCTTAAAGATCTCTAGTGTAGGGCAATGTACTGCTGCCACCGGGAGGAGGTTCCATTGTGTTATTGTGTGTGGGAAGAAGGAGTATTTGTATGTGTCCTTGGTGGCAGATAGGTGTCTGTATGTGTATGGGTGTGTTTGTCTTGTCCTAGGGTCTGCTGGGTGTAAGATGGTGTTTGCGTCTATTGCGACATGATGGTGGATAATTTTATATAGTAAAATAAGTCTAGTGTTGAGTCTGCGTGTCTGGAGTGTGGGCCAGTTTAGTTTGTCCATCATGTCTTGTACTGAGCTGGTGTTGTGGTATCTGTTTTGTACGTATCGTGCTGCTCTGCGTTGTATTTTCTCTAGCTGGTTGATATGGTTTGTGTTATGCGGGTCCCATATGGAAGAGCAGTATTCTAGTTTGGGTCTCACTAGGGCTTTGTATGCGTGTTCTTTTATATTTTGTGAGTTTATTTTAAGGTAACGTTTAAGGAAGCCTAGTGATCTGTTCGCGTTTGCGGTGATGTTGTTGATGTGTGTGTCCCATTTGAGATTTTTTTGTAGTGTAAGTCCTAGGTATTTGGTGGCGTCGACTTGTTGCAGTGTGTGGTTATGCAGTTTGTAGTTATATATTGTTTTGGTGCGTTTGTTTGTAGTGGATATGATGTTACATTTGTTTGGGTGAAATGTCATGAGCCAGTCCTTTTCCCACTGTCCTGCTGCGTCTATGTCTTGTTGTAGTTTGTGTGCGTCGTCTTTGTTGTGGATTGTTTTGTAGATTATGCTGTCGTCAGCGAAGAGTCTGAGGGTGCTGTGTTTTATGTAGTCTGGTAGGTCGTTGATGTATATGAGAAAAAGTATTGGGCCCAAACAGGTTCCTTGAGGTACTCCTGATGTTACTTGAATTTTGTTTGATTGTTTCCCTTCAAGTACTACTGTTTGGGTGCGGTGTGTGAGGAAGTCTGTAATCCATGTGAGTGTGTTCCCTGTTATCCCATAGTGATTGAGTTTGTATTGAAGGCGTTTGTGTGGGACTTTGTCAAATGCTTTGGCAAAGTCCATTATCACGATGTCTGTCTGTTTATTTGTATTGTGGTTGTGTGTTAGGTCGTGGATGAATGTGGCGAGTTGTGTTTCGCATGATCTAGAGGAGCGGAAGCCATGTTGGAGGTTGTAAAGTATGTTGTTGTCTTCTAGGTGTTTCATTGTGGCGCTTGTGATGATGTGTTCCATGATTTTGCATGTGATGCAGGTGAGTGAGATTGGGCGGTAGTTTGTGGGGTTGTGTTTGTCTCCTTTCTTGTATATCGGGTTTACATTGGCATGTTTCCAATCGTGTGGTAGTGTCCCTGTGCGGAGTGATGTGTTGAATATTTTTGTGAGTAAGGGTGCTATGGTGTCTTTGAGATCTTTTAGGATTCTTCCGTGTATTTGGTCAGGTCCTGTTGCTTTGTGTGGGTTTATGTTTCCGAGTAATTTTGCGATTCCATTGGATGTAATGTGAATTTGTGGCATATTTGGGTGTGGTGATGGTCCTTTGTCGGGTATGTCGTTGTTCTGTTCCGTTGTGAAGGCAGCTTGGAATTCTTGGTTGAGGATGTTTGCTTTTAAAGTTGGGTCTGTGATGAGGTGTCCATCTTTACGAAGGGATGAGATGTCTGTGTTTTCTTTTCTTGTGGTTTTGATGTATGAGAATAGTTTTTTGGGATTGTATTTTCTGTTAGAGTGCGTGGAGTCTGGTTCATTTATGAGTATGTCTTTGATCATTTTTTCTATGTAGTTTAGGTATGCGTTGCGTGATTGTTTCTGTACTTCAGCTTTTTTTGCTTCGTATTTTTGAGCGAGTTGATGGTTAGTACGACTTTTGGAGTGTAGGCGTTTGGATTGTTTTATGAGGCAAAGGAGGGAATGTGTCATCCATGGGAGTCGATGTTTATAGGTCAGGAGTTTTTGGGGTATGTTTTTGTTTACAGATTCAATGAGTGTTAATTTGAACGTGTTCCACATGTTGTTTGCTGTTTTGTTGGTCAGTTCGTCGAGTGTACTGTCTAGTTTGGTGAGGTCTTCTTTTATATTGTCCCAATTGGCTTTGTGATAGGTGTATACGTGTCGTGGTTGTTTGCGTGCTCTTTTTAGTCTTACATCTATTTCTGTGAAAACTATGTCGTGGTCTGCTTTACCAATGGGAGGTGCTGTTTCAGTCTTGTTAACTATAGCTGGTCTGTTGGTAAGTCCTAGGTCAAGTATGTGGTCACCCTGTGTTGGCTTGTTTGTGGTTTGGGTAAGTGAGTAATCAGCTATGATGTCAAGTAAGTGCTGGTGTTGGATTTGGTCTGGTTTGCCTGCGATGGTTTGATTTGTCTGCCAGTCTATGTGTGGAAGATTAAAATCTCCACCGATGTATGTGATTGTGTTGTTGTTGTTGTTAGCGTTGAGTCTGTGCATTGAAATTTCTAATTGTTGGAGTGAATTGCGTTTGTCTGTAGGTGGTCTGTAATATGA
Source organism: Mimachlamys varia (assembly GCA_947623455.1). Taxonomy (NCBI): domain Eukaryota; kingdom Metazoa; phylum Mollusca; class Bivalvia; order Pectinida; family Pectinidae; genus Mimachlamys; species Mimachlamys varia. The sequence continues at coordinate 54,634,883 of OX392527.1, forward strand.
ACCTATTGTTAGGTTGTGCGAGTTTGACATTGTGATGCTTGCCCATATGGATTCATTGTCTGTTGCCAGGTCTGGTAATTGTTGTGATTTGTACTTATTTGTGATGGCAAGGAGCACACCACCGTGACTCTGTCCTCGTTTGTTTGGGTTGCGATCTTTTCTATATACATTGTACTGAGTGGCTGGGAAGTATTCATGGGAGGATATGGAGTTGTTCAGCCATGTTTCTGTTCCAATGATTATGTCCGGTTTGAGTGTATGTATGAGTTCGTCTAGGTCATGTTTTTTGTTTGATATAGATTGGAAATTTATTGTGGCTATTCTGATTGGAGTTGTGAATTTGTTGGTGGGTGTACTGTTATTTTGGGTTTTTATCGGGGATGATGATGCTGTGGGTAGTCCTGGACTGGTGGGGTCGTCAGATATGGTGCTGAGGTTTGAGAATCTGTTGGATGTGTTTGTTATGTTGTTGTCGAAAAGTGTTGATGAGAAGTTGGGCATACCACAGTTCAGACACTCCCAAGACACTTCCGCGGGTGTGTAGTACTTTAGGAATGACTTGTTCATTCCCTGACAGTCTACGTGGAACCAGGTATTGCATGTATCACAGCATATTGCGCTGGATTTCCACGAGAATGCCTTCCCACACGACCCACAGGGGTACTTGGGAGCCCTTGGACCGGGGTTTGTTTCAGTGTCTGCAGATATGGAGAGTAGGAGAATGAACAAGTAGTTGCAGCTGGGTCTGATTGTTTTGTGTTTGAGTCTAGTGGTAAGTGTCGGGCAAATTGCTAGCGTTACGTGTGTATCTGGTCGTGACGTAGGTGTATTTGTGTGGTATTTGTTTGTGTGAAGTTGTGTCGCTTTGATAACTAACCAGAGTATGAGAAGAGCTGTGGTGAGTATGGTGAATGTGATTTTCATGGTCTTACCTGTTTGTTGGAGTCGCGGTGGTAAACCGGATGTTGATAGGATACCTAAGCAAGATAGCGGGAAATACGAGGAGGTGAGAGACAGAAGAGAAAAGTTTTGGAATAGCTTAGATAGGAAACGTTGGAATATGGGTAGATGAAATAGGATCGATGGAGATGAAAAATTTATAATGGCAAGGTGTGGAGATAAAATGTAAGATAGAAAGCGTGAATTTAGTTAGTTAGATACCTTACCGAGCAGGAAACAGAAAAGACGTCCAGCAGGTAGCGCATGCGCAACCCAACCTCTTGCATATTACCGTATACAATGCTTTTACGCGAAAAGTTGAAATAGCTCAACAAAACCCGTAAAATATGTTAAATATTATAGATATTCGAAGTACCATACAAAATTTTAGAGGAATTGAAGAAAACCCAAAAAAGTTCTGATATTTTTTACATAAGGTCTGAAATTGCATCAGATACGAAGTTCCAAGGGCCATAACTCTTGTAAATATCGTCTAATTGAACTGTCATTCAGGAAAACACAACTTCATGTCATGATGATTAACTCTTTACCACTCGAACATTGTTGCAACATTGTATCTATTTTACTTGGTGGGGTGTCAGAGTTGGCTCTGTTCCAACCTCTGCAACAGTGTATAATTTGTGCACCCATTTCCCCAGGCATTTTTTCAATTTTTATTCAAAATTGATGTGTGTTTTTAAAACTTATTTTTCAGATAATATTCAACAAAATATGGTATTAAAAGTATACATTTTTTGCTTCAGTGGAACCTGCACAATATTTTGATACATATTTAAATTTCAAAATCAGAAGTATATGCAAGTTTCAATAGATTTATTGCAAAACATTGATGCAACGGATGGATATTTGCAAAAAAATAGTTTTTCATATTTTTTTACTGTTATTACAGATTTGATCCCTTCATTTTCTAAAAATATGTCTTTAGACCAAAAGTCTTTGTAAGATGGTAATTGAAATACTCCCATAAAGATAAGCATTGGCAGGCAGACATTTCGTTTCGTTTTCTGTAATGTAGTGTACCATATCTGATCTTCTCAACCCTTTTTCTCACATTTCCGCCGGGTGTAAACATTAGTATATCGCACGATATCTACCAAACTTTCTGGCTTAAAGACGAGATTGAACTAATCTAAAGGTGTAGTAGTATCAATATTAAAACCATCACGCAATACTGGTCGAGTTTCTTGCGGAAAAGCATGAACAATAACATCGTTAAGTTCACACGGTTGATCGCCGTAGCAGTGAGTAGGGTTGAACGCTTCCGGGTTGTCTTCGTCGCTCTCATCGCCAACCTGAGTCACTGTCACTACTAATGCCTGAATCCTTCTTGTTTGAAAAACCATAAAATCTATCTGAATCTGAATCGTCAGAGTTGAAAATTTCCTCATTGGAATTCGTTCCCGGCTTGGCCGCCATTACGTTTCTAGCCACGCTTTCACAAGTTGACATTTTGCGATTTCTTGACTGAATTACGTCACAAGGTCAAGGTGATGATCTATAAAAAGTATCTAATTATATTGACCAATCACAGAGCTACACGCAGGTATGCGTCATTCAGCCCAGTCATGTACAGTGGCCGAGATATTTCGTTTATAAATAGGTACACGGGGAAACACGCTTCCGCGGAAAACATGGCCATGCGTTCTCGGTCGCTTGTGAGTAAATACGATGCATGCGTCCAGACACGCTTCTGTGGAAATAACGGACAGGCGTCCAGACACGCTTATGAGTGGTAAAGAGTTAAGCCTACCAAGTTTGAAAGATATCAGTTGAAAACTGTAGGAGAAGATCTCTGGACAAATTAAAAGTTTACAACAGAAATGCATTTTCTACATAAGCCTATGTATTTTGCAGTTGCAAATATGCAATGCTGTTACGCAAAAAGTTGAAATAACTCAACAAAACCTGTATTATATGTTAAATATTATAGCTTTTCGAAGTACCATACAAAATTTTAGAGGAATTGAAGAAAACGCCAAAAAGTTCTGTAATTTTCAACATAATGTCTGAAATTGCATCAGATACGAAGTTCCAAAGAGCCATAACTCTAGTAACAAGAGGCCCAATGGGCCTGCATCGCTCACCTGGTATCAATCTCTGACTTATTTTATAGTGTAACTCTAAAGTCCCCTTAAAATCTTTTACTGTAAGACATTCAGAAGAACATCTTAAGATTTAAACATATTTTACCCCTGTGACCTTATAAGACAACATCATTTTCATTTTCAAATTTTGTTTGGCTTCATCCCAGGACGCTACAAGACAAATATCATATCTCTAGGCATTTGGGTTTATCAGAAGAAGTCGCTCAAAGCTTTTAACCACTGATTTGACCACTGTGACCTTTAATATGGGTCAAGATCATTTTCCTTCCCAAAGTTTGTCGTGCTTCATCCAAGGAACCTTTCAGCCAAATATCATGCTTCTAAGGCTTTTGGTATTTCAGAAGAAGTCGGAAGCCTTCGGGCCAGGTGAGCTAAATATAGTAGAAACAAACTGTCATTCAGGAAAACACAACTTCATGTCATGATGATTAACTCTTTCCGTACTCATTCAAATTTCCCGCTCGCTACCCGGAAGTGATCACCGGTTCGTCCTTTGCGCATGACGCTTTTCAGTGCACATGGCGGAGTGCTACCGCTTCGATTAAGGTCACTCGGTTCCTTTGTCAATATCCATAGGAATTTCATGAAATTTCACTCAAATGTTTACTAGTGTATAAAGAACAAGTATTTTTGTTGTAATTTACCGAAAAACTGCAGAAATCTTTTTGGGGTGAAAAACTGATATTTGCAGGGAAAACACCAGGAAGAGCGAAATCAACAACTAACATATTTCTTTTTGATGTATTACAATGCTAACTTTATATATACATATAAAAAAGAAAAGAAGGCAAATATTTTACGTTTCGTATAACTTTTATTCAACAAAACAAACAATTATATGTATGTTTTTCATCAACATTTTCAAATATCAAAACATTGTGTGGATGAAAAACTGATTTTTTAAAGTTATGTTGTGAAGAAACAATCCTTATTTAACAAAGCATGAAAAAATTGAACCAAAAAACATTATTTCACTTAAAATTTGGGGAAAATAATCAGAATTATTGTTTTTTTTATTTCAATTGCCTCCCCTTTCACTGCAACTGGACTTAATTGTAGGAGGTATAGATTTTCCCATATCACATAATGCGTTGAAAGTAGTGATATACTAGGTTTATCGATTGCTTTAGCCTGATTTGAATGTATCCGCTCGCCTGGTATCAGATTACACAGAATATAGTTTATAACTAGCATTTATGACATTAATTGAATAGTGATATCATCAGACCATGTTGCATTAAATATCGAATAAATATAAAGCAATGTGTTTATTTTTAATGATGCAGTTGTAAAGAATTGAAGTGGACATTCTATACATGTAGGTTGTCTTGGTGTTTACATTACTAAGCTTAGGCGAGTGGGGAACTCGCTTATAATGAAAATCAAATCATGACGTCGTTGTAGATAAAAACACAAAAGCGTGTTACTAGTTCCGCGTCCTTGTATTCACTCCAAAATGTATGTTTTACATAAACAGATTTCTGATAAATGGGAATAACTCAAATACATTGGAGTTACTGATTACCTCCCCTATACCATACTGTATTGTTAACACAACACGTTTACATAAGATCAGGTTGATATAGTCGATAATTACGCAACCAACTTAACCTTCTAGCGTTTACATTGATTCTAGCAGACGCTTGGGTCTTTGCCGGATTGCAAATTGCATGATCATCGGCGTATGTACGGTGAATTTCTTACCCACGATAGGTATGAAATTTGATATCCGTCGAAGCGGCCATGTTTTTGCCAAGAACGATAATCAACGGACCGAGAGACCTTAAAGGATGATTTAGGGCTGTCTGGTGCTTATATGTCCGGTACGTTGTCATTTATTTGTTGAAATGCATTGTATGATATCGGCAGAAACATGTTTATCAAGTATCTACGAGAATACATGACGAAATCGTCCGGTAGAATGACAGGAAGTCGAACTGTTTATCTGTTTACCGTGTCACACGTGTGGAATATCACTTCATCGTAACCCTTTTATTTCGTTGCGAAAATATGTTAAACATATCGTTGTTTTATTTTGACAATAATTTGTACTCCTTGGTATATTTGTGAACGTTTGTACTACTTTTTTGCCGTTTTTACCGTCATTAATGCCTTGAAATCGAAAGTAAAATCCGGGTCTGCCATTTTGTTGTCGGTGTAAACAACTAGGACTGAACTCAAGACGTCATGAAGGATACGGGAGCACTTTTTTATGACGTCTCAAGGCGTCATGAAGGATACGGGAGCACTTTTTTATGACGTCTCAAGGTGTCATGAGTACGGAAAGAGTTAAGCATCGCAAGTTTGAAAGATATCGGTTGAAAACTGTAGAAGGAGATCTCCGGACAAAACAACAGTTTACAACAGAAATGCATTTTCTACATAAAGCCTATATTTGCAATTGCAATTATGAAACGCTGTTACGCGAAAAGTTGAAATAACTCAACAAAACCCGTAATATATGTTAAATATTATAGACAGTTGAAGTACCATACAAAATTTTAGAGGCATTGAAGAAGAAGCAAAAAAGTTCTGACATTTTTTACATAAGGTCTGAAATTGCATCAGATATGGAGTTCCAAAGGGCCATAACTCTAGTAAATATTGTTGAAACAAACTGTTATTCAGGAAAACACAACTTCATGTCATGATGATTAGGTCTAGCAAGTTTGAAAGATATTGGCTGAAAACTGTAGAAGATCTCCGGACAAAACAACAGTTTACAACAGAAATGCATTTTCTACATACCGTATTTGACCGGGAATAAGCCCCCACCTCCTGAGAAAAATAATTGATCAAAAGTAGGGAGGGGTCTTATTCCCGAATACACCCCTGTTCACAAAAGTCCGCCATCTTGGATATTCTACTGTTTTGATCTAGGAACTCAGTCCCCACTATACCAGTAATGTAATTCTAGTTGTTTGTTTTGTTAAAATAACAATTTACATTCAGAATGTTTAAAAACAGTCACTACAAATTGATGCCATTGATGGTGCTGTAAACAGATTTTCTATTAGCAATTGGTCTAGATAATTCAATTTATCAAGCATCATCTTGAATGAATTTTCATTTATAAGTTAATAAGTATTCATTTAGATACAGTAATAACATTCAGATGTGTAAAAGGAATTAATAGCATGACAATAAGACTGCTTTTCGTTTGGCTACCTCCATTACGAGATTTGAGATAGGCCAGCTACAGGCAGTAAATAGCTTAAGAAATTTGAGTAAACAATGTAAAATTATCACAAAACCAATGCATGAATCATACAAAAACAACAAACCAACTTATCTGCAATGAGTCTGGAAGCATTAAGAGCAAGAGACATGTATTTATGGATAAAAGTCTTCCAAAAAACGCTAAGGCCACCTGAAGGCAGCCATCTTGTTTTCTCAGAGAGTCGGTTGATACAAATTTCAGGATGACAATTTTAACGAACTGATATTGACAGAAAGGTTAGATTTGAAACAAACTACTTGGCAACAAACTACTTCAAAATGAATTTACTTTTGCTTTATCACTATAAAAAATATTTTCTTTATTTTCTTTTTCAATACAGACTTACATATAATGGATCAAGTACAAGAATAATATTTCGTTTTTGTTCAAAGTTTGCAAAATGCACCACCAGTTCAAACATGAAAGTATGGTGTTCTTAACACCAGCTGAACAATGTTTTATTTCAAGCTTAGCTTTATAGATATTTTTTTTTGCCCACAGTTAGATATATTTTATGTTCCGACACAAAATTAAAAAGAATTTAACATGCTTTTTATTGAGAGAAAGACAAAATTTAGGGTGGGGGCTTATTCCCAGGCTCCCACCCTGTTCCAAGAACCTTTGCCAAAGTGGGGAGGGGGCTTATTCGTGAGAGGGGGCTTATTCCCGGTAAAATACGGTAATGCCTAAATCTAACTATGAAATGCTGTTACACAAAATGTTGAAATTACTCAACAAAAGCCATAATATATGTTAAATATTATAGATATTCGAAGTACCATACAAAAGTTTAGAGGAATTAAAGAAAACACAAAAAAGTTCTGACGTTTTCTAAATAATGCCTGAAATTGCGTCCCAAAGGGCCATAACTCTAGTGAATATTCTCGAATCAAATTGTTTTTCAGGAAAACACAACTTCGTGTTATGGTGGTTAAGCCTAGCAAGTTTGAAAGAAATCGGTAGAAAACTGTAAGAGGAGATCTCCGGACAAACAAAAGTTTACGACGGACGCACGGATGGACAGACAACGCCATACCATAATACGTCCCGTCATTTTTGACGGGCGTATAAAAAATGATTCCTACTTGTATAAACAAACGGAATTTGACCATGTGTTTTATCCTTAGTGGCGATACCCAAAATAGCTAGAAATGTTCATGTAGTATGTAATAGAAACTCTGTTGTTCTGTTTTGACCGACGGCCTCATGCCTTGGGCTGCTATGAAAAGTCCGCCAATTTTTTTTTCTTAAAAAAACACTTATTTGTCAGCTTGTGCTGACCTACAAAATGTGTATCGTAGTGTGTTCGACAGGACTGTTAGAGCAAGGTTTAATTAATTGTACATTCATAATAAGAAGATATCTGGTAAGGAGTATTTATACATTGTATGGTATTCTATTTCTGATGACATGAGTGCACAAAAGGAAAATGTGCTCAAAACGTTAGCAGGCAACACTAGCCTTCATATCCGGTATTATATGCGCAGTGGGTTTTTGCACATTTACCGGAAACAGGACACAGATCAGACAAATTTAATATGTGCATTTGCTCACACTCAAAAACCAATATGTAATGTGTCTGTAAAAATCATATAGTTCTTTCACAGGCTTTACTAATTCTGTGGTCCTTTGTAGAAGCATTATTGTTAGGATGCGATGGATGTGTAAGACACACTTACAACACGACGTTTTAAAATGGCATTTCCTATTTCCTTTCTTAAGTTTACAATTACATAGCTATATTTTTTTCAAAATATTTTATTCTTAAATCAAAAGAATTAGACAACAATCAAGATTGACATGCATGTCGAATTCAATAGGCGTTTTTCTACTTAACTTTCCTCGTCAATGAACCACAGATCAGTTTACCTGAGTCAGTCAGTTGTGCTCCAATGATGTCACAAGTACCACGTGACAGGTCAGCTCATTAAAATTTGCGCCAGTCGGGAGCGGTCAACTTTGACTGTCAATATCTAGATCCTGGGACACAATCAAATGCTCGTTGATGGGCTAATCAGTATTTATTGAAATGTGCTGCAAGTTTCATCACTTTTTACAAGATTTTCAAAATCATGGCCAAAATCCTTTAGAACTGTCAATGACATCTAATGTAACATACCTGATTTTGTCTTTCTTGGGCTCCAATTTCTGGCATTGGTGCAGGTGCTTTCTGTGTAGGTTACAAAAAGAAATATTAAAACAATCACCACATCATCAAAATAGTTTTTTTGCAAATGTGGATATCTTATTTCATTGCGATTCCATGACTTTCTTTTTCAAAATAATGTTAAAATTTTATTTATTGGTACTGTAAAATAACAATGTTCTGTATTACAAGAAAAATGTTCTGTACATTTACCGATTTGCTGTTTATACCATTGATCTGTCGGTATAATTCATATTCACTGTAAAATTGTCATTTTATTGGCCAAATCATTGTCATGTACTGTTTATAGTATAAATATGGCATTCTGTGACATTAGTCCATACAAACAAAATATTGCATTGTTTGTAAATAGGCAGACCAAATTGAAAACATTGGGAAATGAATGACTTTAAAAGATAAAATATCCACTTTTCATTTAAAGAGGCATCACTGTAAAACTATATATTTTTTATGCTTATTTAAACTTATTGTATATATGAATTAAATGTATAATCTTGTGGAAAATTAATGGGTGATTTACGCTGCAATATGTTCTCAAAACTTAAATTGATAATTAAAAAAGGGAATCACTATTCGTTGATCAACGATTTGGACATGTAAATTTTTTTGCGTCACATATGATAACGCATGCGCATAACAAGCTACATGGGTAAACAAAAAATGGCGATCTGCGTGACCTATATGTAACCACGGAAGTCTGTGATGTAGCTACCAAGCGAAAAGTGGCCAAATGGTCAAACTTTAACGTAAGGATTATATTACGGAAGCATAATAAGGGATGGGAAGTATCCAAGGGAGAGACTAACAGCCCAATGGTCTGCATGTTACAGTTTTCCTCTGGATAGCCGGTGACACAGTTTTGATTTGGTTTTGGGGCCTCCCAAGGGATAACTCTTTCATTTCTCTGTTACATGAAATGCGTGTGTAAAACTAGAAAGCGTGTTTTGTAATATTCCCTTTATAATATTCCAGTAAAACGGCATTATTGAATTATATTGCTGAAGAGAAAGACCCTTTCACATACAAGAAAAACCGTAGGGGGTGGGGGGTTACGTTGTAAAACGCCGGTATAGGTGCGATTGAGTTTAAAGGCCCAATATACGTAACTTTCAGCAAAACTTGATGCGAAAATCAAGCCTAATAATTTATTATTTTTATAGATTTAGTTAAGATTAACTGATTTCAGCAATATTCAAGATGACTTCTTACGCGGTTATCGGTACGGCAGCAGTTGAAACTCGGTATTTGTAAACACGCGACCATTTTGACTGTCTTCTACCTGCGGTTTGTTATTGAAGTGGGCCCCACCTGACTGATTTTCAATTCTTTGGATTTTTCTATTAGGAGTTTCTCGCTAGTTACCACTCAGGTTTACTTCGTTTTAGGCTTATTTTTGCATAGTTATCAACTGGATTTTTTTTCCAGAAATTTTCAGATTAACGAATATTTTCCTGAAGTTACGTATATAGTTGGGCCTTTAATGTACAGATTCAATTTGGACAAAATGAATAAATTTATGTCATGTGCGGATAAAAAATGCTTGTCATACCTAATCTATAAAATACGGATTGTAAAAATATTATCGGGTTTGGACCCCGTTATTGAATTTGATATGAATCAAAATATATGCATTATATAAGTGAAGTCATCAATTTATAAAAAAAATTCATATATATGTTTGTCCCATGTCTGCAGTTGTGTTGAAAATGTTAACGAACCTTTAAATTTACATAAAAAAAAGTAAAATGAAAACGGAGCTATCATAACATATATAAATGGATTAAGTATTGGACAATTATCTTCTCGGCAAGTTTCAAATTTGATACATAATTGTCAGTGTTAAAGTATGTTGACGCTGAAAGTTGGATAGGTTTTAGATGAATATATCGACAGTCTGAAAAAATAATCTTCAAGACATTGAGTTGTATAAAAAAAATCGGAATCATTTCATTTTATTTTTGGACTTTTCAATGCATGCACACCTTTTGTGAAATGGTTATAAATGAGGATTCATGAAAATAGTTCTTTACAGAAATTAAGGTTTGCCCTATGGTTGTCATCGTCGGAAACTCGCATGACACTGTTAAACGTACAATGTTAGAGTTCAGTGTCGTGTGAATTTCTGGCCATGCACCCGTTTGCATCGTTTCAGTCAGGTACTGATGTCGATAAATGATGCAAAGATATCGACATAAATTTCTTCATATGAATATCGTGTGTAATTAACGTCTGATTATTAATGTGAATGTGATTCAATAAATTTATACACAGACTTTGTGTTTGGTTCATCATCGGACCAATACATCATGCGTCCCCTCCCTTTGGGCCCCTCGTCGACTTGCGACAAATAGTCACTTGAATGACGCGTGATCAGCGCTATTTTTATCGGGCTTTCCCGAGGAATGTAATTTTGCAAGTGGCTAATAAACACATTTTGAGTGGACTTTGAATATTGAAATAACAGGAAAATGTATCTGGTAGTGCAGACAGCATGTACATTCAAGAACTTCATTGTAGACTTCCCCGGGATGCCCCTTTAAACAAACCACAGTAATCAGTTTATTGCCACATGTGCATGTACAATTATTTCACAAAATATGCATTGCTTATCGGTAATATAAGCAAATATTCAGTTTCACTATTGTCAAGAAAACTCCATGAGAATTTATTGTGATAATTAACCCCCTAAAACATCTCCTAAAGATACAAATATGTATTGTCCAGTTGATGCAACAGTGAAGTATTTATCTTCAAACATTTTATTTCATATCTTTCGTGATCTGAAGTCAAACAAAGAAATCTTATTATTCAATGCTAAATTCTACATACCGTATTCGCCATAATTAGTGCCAAGGGTGGCTAATAATTGGTCTGAATGAAAAATGTAATTTTTATAGTCAATAAGAAAGATGTATTGATACCAGATTGTGTAGTTATCATGAAGTGCAACATTATTGTCATCAATTTCGGAAAATTTGTTCATAAATGAGCAACATGATACCAATATTTGTGGGATTTTTCCTTGAATACATGTGCACACTAAGGATAACTGTACCATAATGTAGAAAAATTAAGTTGTGTCACGACTATAGCACTTTTATTATAATTCTAATTCCTTTGCAAAAGTGGGAGGGGCGCTTATAGGTGAAAGGAGCACTAATTACAGCAACCACCGTATCCAAGGAGAACTAATTACGGCAACTACAGTATCCAAGAATTACTGAAGTCTGAAAATATCCAGGACATCCTATATTTCATCTGATCACCACATCCAGCAAGTGATGAATTGTAATATGAATCTTTTGATTGCATATACAGTTTTATGGTATATATTAGTTTTGTTTTTTAAGGGAATATTGCATGTTCCCATCACATTCTATTATCTTGTAGAAGGACGAGTTTGGTAGACTCAGAACAAAATGACTGTTCATGTGTATCAGTTCTGAATGACACCTTGTCCTGGATGAGGGATCAAGGCCCAGACTCAGTCTTGTTAGATCGTCTCCCCATCATGCCTTTCATGCTTGAGTTCCATCAGCCAATCACAAGAGAATTCCTTGTTGATCCTTCATTTGAAATTTCCAGTGAAAACTGACTTAATTTGACACCTTACCTTAATAATACTAAAGGATACAGCAGTTTAACTCATTCACACCTGAACACACATTCGAGATCTTAATTTCAAAGGTTGGAACACTGTAAAGTACTTAATTTGAGGCACACAATCAAATTTAAGAGTATTGTCAGTCTTTGGCATATAAGCACAATGATAGATTTGAACATTTGTAATAATTTTTCAAGCAGTATATAGAGGCTAAGCAATGGTTTGTCGTTAATTATCATATATATTATTAGTATGGCAGATTTTTTTTATATTTTCACTCGTGCGTAGTATATTCAAAATCTGCCATACGAGCGAAATATATTTGATATTTATTGGGAAACCATTGAATTTTCTTTTTATTTCATTTTCGAAATTCCCAAATTTCTGATTTCATTTTTAAAATTTGCAGTTAAAACTGATCCGGACGGAGTGCCTAATGCTTATAGAATATTAATACCCCACAGGATGAAGTTCTATTTTTGGTTCAAAATATAGTAAAAATACAAAAACATATTAATAAAATTCTTTAGATATCTATTTATTTCCAAAATACTATAAAGATTTTAAATTTCCGTACTTTATATGATTTAATTCTACAATAACGAAAAAATAGTATACAAATAGTGCGCAATGATATCAAACCGAAACTTATATCATCACTATAGTGATGGTATAAGATTTCTTATATCATCACTAGTGACGATACAAGCAGTGATGATATAAGTTTTATCAAGCTGATATTTTCTGATATTTCACAGGTAAAAATGTAATAAAAAATAATTCATATCTAAGCGGAAAACAGCAAAAATATGTATGTTTACAGTAGTTGATTATGAAATTTCAGGGTGAATGAGTTGTAACAGGAAAGAGAATAGTGTGCTTCCACAGGGAACCCTCATCAAGTAAGTTTCCTGGTCAGATGCTCTATCACTAAGCTTAACAAACCTCGAGGCTAGCATCAACCTAAATTAAAATTTGCCATAGAGTTAAGGGTTTGTTCTCCTTTCTCCCACTTTTTGGGGATCAAAAGAATTATATAAACAATGGCAATGAACAATGAGAACAATGGCACACCAATTATAGTCTGTTCTGGGAAAGTGCAAATTTACAGGTATATGTTTACTTGTATTTTTCACAAAGTCATAATACATGTACTATATAGATCACAATATGTTCACATATATTTTTTATTTTTATTTTGGCAATAATAAAAATACTCCAGATTGAAAATTTATAATTCAAATAAATAAGTTTTATTTTTTTTTTAATAATTAACAGTATAATATGGATATATTTCATGATATAAAGTAAAAAATATATTTAGAATACTTAGCACTTGATATTAGTTGATCAAAAATTCATTGAAACATTTTTTCAAGTAATTAGTAGTTTTAATTGTTTACATGTATACAAGGAATGCTTAGCATACACACTTAGCACTTGACAACGGATGATAGATTATTACATGTACATGTTCCTTGTATAACAATTTTAGATCCAAATATATAAAACCCTATTATCAACTAAATCCATCTGTCTTTCAATTAATTTAACTTCTATCATCTGCCAATACAAAACAATTCTGTAATTTTGGGAAAAAAAATACTTTGCAAATACATCAAGATCTAATTAATGTAGTAGATAATTGATTGCTGTAATATTGGAATGACCTTGATGAAAAATTGCTGTTTATGACACACTGTATCTATAAATTGTATCAGTTTACGATCAATAAAGAATTACGAATTAATTCATTGCTGATTCTGTTTTCACCTGTTTAAGTAGTGGTCAGTTGATGGACCCAAGCCATGTTGATAAAGTTATCGGATAGAAAATGCGGCATTCTTTAATATAAATATATATATATATCAATATTATTTCATGTGAAAATTCCAACCAACTATTCTTTTTGAAGTTGACCAACTATTGCAAACCTCAGTGAGAATACTGTGTATGTGTAAACTATAAGTATAATTAAAGTATATTCCAGGTTACAGTCTGAATAACAGAATGTGTACATGGGCTTTCTCCAAATTTGAACCTGTTGTCTCTTTTCCAGAATTCAAATATATCATATCAACACTATTAAGTGTGAAATTCCAATAGACTGTTCTTTTGAAGTTTAATAACCAACTATTGTAAAAGTTAGAGAGAATACTGTATGTGTGTAATATTAGCTGTAAAGTATATTTTGCTAAAGGTTACAGATTATCAGAAAGTGTGCGTGTGGGTAGGTAGACTCGCTCAGCTACTTTTAGAAAAGATCAATAGTTTATTTGATTATTTCATGAATTTTAATTAACAGTATGTGTGAAGAAGTGAATCTGTATACTTTCAATATTTTTAATAACATACAATGTAGTATAATCTGTATTTAAGTAAACAAGCTAGTGTCTCATAGGTCAACTTGGCCAGATATTGATTCAATCAATTTTTGTCTAATCATGTGAACTTGTAAATTGTGAATTAATATGTGACACTCTAATAAAATCAATTATTATCATTATTAATAATCACATTTAAGATATATTTATAAAAATATTGATGATAATATAGTAGTTATTATTTCATCATATCTGCTAAATAGATTCTTCCAAAATAATGACCTTATATGACTTTTTTCACAGTATTTAATAATTTAAAACAGAGCAATATCTTTTAATATATATACTTTTTTGTACAATAGCTGTCGTCTGCAAATCTAGTTAATGAAAATGGTATATGATATGTGAAATTTGGTTAAAAAGTTATGAAATGAGATGATTTCAGAGTTTGTGTAAAACACAGGTAAAAACCATGTAATGTGGGAAAACACGGGTAAAATCCAGGTAGGTATACATGTATATGAAGCAGACTATAATGACTGTCAAAACATACCTACCCCTATGTTATTTTTAAAAAGTGGGAGAAAGGAGAACACGAGGTAAGGATCTGCCCTTGTGAGGTTTCAGTCATGTTCAAATCTCATTTTGATCTCACATGAGGGCATTTTTGTAATATCTAACGCATGATTAATTTTAATAGCAAATATGAATCTAACATTAGAGGCCCATGGACCTTATAACTGTCACCTGAGTTCGGATGTACTGGTACCAACAACTTCTTGTTGTGTCATTACACTGATATTATCATTTACCTAAACCAAGTTTAAGCTAGAACACAGTAGCTGACAGCTAAAGGTAACCCCAAGCGGAGGTATGATACGCCTGTCATACCCTATCTGAAGTATAATGGTATGGAAACACAAAAAAAGTTCTGACATTTTCTACATAATGCCCGAAATTGCATCAGATATGGAGTTCCAAAGGGCCATAACTCTAGTAAATATTGTCAAATCAAACTGTCATTCAGGAAAACACAACTTCATGTCATGATGATTAAGCCTAGCAAGTTTGAAAGATATCGATTGAAAATTGTAGAAGATCTCTGGACAAACAACAGTTTACAACAGAAATGCTTTTTCTACATATAAATGCCTAAAATTTGCAATTACAACTTTGCAATGCTATTAAGCAAATAGTTGAAATAACTCAACAAAACCCATAACATATGCTGAAGTGCAATACCAAATTTTAGAAGAATTAAAGAAAATGCAAAAAAAGTTCTAACATTTTCTAAATATTAAAGAGTAACTGTAGTGCAAAACCATATTTTGTGTATGGAAAGATTGCTAAATAGTAAGTGAGATAATTCACACGAAATTTTTTTTTTGTAAAAATTACGAAGTTTTGACCATTTTTCTAAATTTCACACCTGAACCAAATCAGAAAATCCCCGATTTTGCCATACGACCGGAAGTGACGTCACAACGGTGACCGCACTGATAGACTTGTATAGTCATTATATTAAAATTATATGAATCGTATCACGACTTGTTATTTGTATAGAGTCTTCTATTCAAGAATATGACACTTATTATATATCAAGGTTGTATGGAGTTCATTAATGACCCTACTGATAATTCCAAGGTGTTGTATGCCCCAGGGGCCGTGATTAGTGGTGAGGGGGGTCGGGAGTTCCAAAGGTGTGCGGCACACGTGGTCATGATCACTCGACCATAAATCAATTACCGCCGGACTCGCTAACATGATTAACAGGTTATTAACATGCACTTGATATGATTAGGTATTAATTTTCTCATATTTTATTTCATATAACACCGCTAAAACGGCGTGTGTATTCACTGATAGTCACGTTGATTGCATGCACATATCAGCAGGAACTGATCGTAACACCTTTTAAAATGCACGCTGAAAAATTTTAATGCATGTCGGTCAGCTGTATAAATACAAAACTACTTAGAAACAACCTCAAACAAACAGATAAGGAAAAGGATATTTGTGTTGCTTTAGACTACGGACTTAGCCCAATCTAATTCCGTGTATAGACTCGGAACTTCGAAAACCATATATTTTATTTCACTTCAAAGAAGAACAGTTAGTAACGTCATATAGAACGACAAGACCAGCCTTTGTATACGTACAATACGATGTACGTATATTGGAAAATGAAAATATATAACTTTTATCAATGCTTTCGACCTGTATAAACTGTTTTGACGGGTATCACATTTCGACTTCTTTTATATCCTTATATATGTTTGAGAAATTATAGGTGTGTATTAAAGTTAACAGCTTTCTATCCATTGATAATTTATTTACGTCTATGCAGTATAAAAAAAAACATTTCAAATTGTGAATATTGTAAAATAAATAGAATATGAGCGAAATCCTGATGTTACCTGTCTTCAGGCACATACATGTACATCGAAATAGAAATCAAGAACAATGTATTTCGAATTCTGTTTGAGAAAAAATAAGATTAGATCTTTGATAACCCCTGTGTTTTACAGACAAGAAATGAACATGGAACATCTTTTGAAAATAAGATGAGAAGATTGCTTAATTGGTTTTAATCACAGGCATTTGTGGCCAGGAGAATAGTCATCTAAATATATAGATGATTTGCAAAATATGAATAATTAAAATAAAATATAAAAACTGACTCAAACAATTTTCTTTTTATGTTATTAATCATCTAAAACCATAATGAATGTAATTGCCAATTTTCAGCTTGATACGTCAAGCGGTTAAATTTCACAAAAAAAGAGTGTCTCATAGTCGATTTTTTGTTAAATTAAACCGCTTGACGTATCAAGCTGAAATTTGGCAATTATTTTCAATACGGTTTTAGATGATTAATAACATAAAAAGAAAATCTGAAAATTCAGTTTTTATATTTTATTTTAATTATCATATTTCGCTATGTTATCTATATATTTAGATGGCTATTCTCCTGGCCACAAGTGCCTGTTTTGTTCATTTATGTTAAAAATAAAATATGAAAAAACTGTGATACAGACATACCAGGGACGTATATGTGCATATACGTCCCCGAGACATATCAAGCAAGTTTTCAACAGAACTTTTCTTGTTGAATAGAAGAGTCAAACTCGAAATTAAAAAAGTGTCATATACTGTGTGAGTTGACGGTGGGTTACGGAGATTTCAAAAGATACATGTGCACTCGATAGTCTATGTTCCAGTCGAGAACTAACTACAGATTTAGAGTATACATTTTGAAGTTATAAAGAGGGGATAATAACCGCAACATACTCAACTATTACAATTTAGTTAACTTTGATAGCCCCCCCACCCCCACCCCTCTCCAATGTTAATTACTTCCTATTTGAGTAACAAGTTACGTGTGTAGTTATCGAACTGACCAGGTAGATTATCCCGCTAATCTGATTACGTAATATAATATAATGGACACTAACATGAGATGTACAATACTCAAAGGTATTATTATAAGAGTCACTCTTGAATCATTGGATAAATGATATGTATAACTGACATTATAGATGACCCAGAGTATTACAATATGATAGCGCATATCAGGGACGTATATGTGACATATACGTCCCTGCGCATATATATATATGGGTCCATTAAATTAATTTGAACAATCAATAAACACTATATTTATGAAAGAATCAAAATAGTTATTTCAATGACGATTTCAGATTATTCTCCCGACCCTCATATTATGGTACGTCCCTTAATTTCATTGTATAATACATTTTGAATCATTAATCAACCAGACGTACATATTACTATTATATATAGAGAGACATAGGACCCAATTTCTTGTGTTCCCGTTGTGACGTCATCAATACGTGTGCACAACTTTTAGCGGTTCGCGGTGCGCTTAATTAGCGTGTGGCAAAACAGGTAAAAAACCAAACTTCAACCTGTCGTAACTTTGTAACCGGTCGGCCGATTTCGATGCGGTTTTCGACAATGTGTTAATGCCGACACAACGAGTCTGATCATTTCAGTTTCTATTTGCACTACAGTTACTCTTTAATGCCCAGAATTGCATCAGACACGACGTTCTAAAGGGCCATAACTCTAGTAAATATTGACAAATCAAATTGTCATTCAGGAAAACACAACTTCATGTCATGGTGATTAAGTCTAGCAAGTTGGAAAGTATGACAGTTTACAACAGAACTGCACTGTCTTCATAATATTATGCCTATTTTAAACTATGAAATGCTGTTGCACAAAGCTGAAATAACTCAACAAAACCTGTAATATACGTTCTGACCAACTTTGCTTCATAATGTCAAAACAAAATGTTTATCAGTGAAAGCTACAAAATTATATATAAATGTCCCTAATATTACCCCAAAGTTCCTATATAAACTATAGCAAACTTCATTCTCTCCCCAGGAGTGAACCTGTAGTCCAAGAGGGAATTAAATTCACAATTTTGATAAAGCACCTCAAGACCTTTCCATTGGTGAAGACTATTTGATCCCAGCATTTGTAGGTGTGAAGAAGAAAACATTTGAAATTTTAGTCAATTTGACCCTTTTGAGCCCCTCCCCAATGTCCAGTAGCTGGGCAAGAGTCAAAATTTTCCAAAGTCAAACCATCAACTCCTGGTTCTAATTTCAACCAACTTTCAACTATCTGCAACTGAAAATGAACAAAATATCCTAAAGTGTCATTTTCCTAAAAAACTATAGTAAACTTCAACCCCTCCCAGGAGAGAACCTTCAGTCCAAGAGGCTTGAAATTCACAATTTTGATGGAGCACATTAAGACCTTTCCATTGGTGAAAAGTACTTGATTCCAGCTTATCTGGGTCTGGAGAAGAAGATTTTTGAAATTTTAACTAATTTGACCCCTTTTTGGCCCCTCCCTCAAGCCCCTAGGGTCTTCTTCTCAGGTGACCTAAACATGTGGCAAAAATCTAGATGCCTGTTGTTTGAAGAACTCTTTTTAGAAGAATTTTTTAAAAGGCCCAGTATGGCGCCATATTGAAAAATTTGCATTTGTGTGTATTTCCATCATTGGATACTCACAATTGATTGCACTACGCTACACTATCACGTTATAAGTGTAGTGCAATCAATCATGGGTCTCCGACGAAGGTGTATTTCATGCAATTTCACAAATGGCCAAATTTTCATCATTTTTGATGTTAGTCATTTAAATCATCAGTTTGGCACCTTTTTTCAATATAGCAAGTTCATTCTTACTGTACAACTTCTTTGTGTTCAATATAAAGCAAATAATAGGAAACAAAGATATGTATTTTACATTTTGTTTAGGTTTTTAACATATTTAGTGTAACGGAAAAAAGTTTGGTACCAGAATATTGAAAGATAAACCATTTAATAATGAGACAAAAAAAACCTAAGCCCGCTACTCTCCCATTTATATGACTGCTTTAGAAAGAGAAACCTTTTTCCTTTTGATTCGCCAAATATTAAAACTAGAGATCCCAGAGGGATCTTGGCACTGACCATCAATGATTTTCATTTGTTATTAGAAAGATGTTTTCCCTTCTTTTTTTCTTTCATCTATGTATTTCATCTTAGTTTAATACATGAAATTAAAAAAAATCTCTTAAAAATTAATAATATTTGAAAGAACTTCAGGTCTGTTGTATACTTTCAAAGTCAAATATAAGATGGTTTCCTGCATGTCAGCCATATTATTTTGCAGATCAGTGTTTCTCATGGCCATGTTGGCTTTTCAGATCAGCTAAAAAACTGAACAATACACAACTAGGCACCAAGGAGAACCTGTATATGACATTTGAGAAAGATTCATCTAGCATTTCTCATAAAACAGCGATCGCAAACTATACTGTAAAATTCAAAGAGGACCGCCTATCAGCCATGTTTATTTTTCTCCAGATGAGCTTAAAAACTTGACAATGCATAACTCAGCACCAAAGGGAATCTACAAACTGAACTTGATTTTTTTGTTCATGAATAGAGGGAGGTGAGGACAGGGGTCACTGCTGCTAGAGAATGCTTGAAACCAAATTTGAAGAATGCCAATCTCATATTGGTTGAAGATAAGTCATTTTAAATAAAAGTAATACAACCAAATAACCTATTTGATCATCCTTCCCCTCTATTCCCAAGGAGCTCAACACCTATTGTAATCATATATAACTACAAGTGACACCCTGAAACACGAACTCATTTGAGGTGTTTACATACTTTACCAATATATGAAGTTTGATTAAAATCCCTTGAAAAATGAAGTCACTTAAGCCATGACAAATATTTTCTATAAATAGTATTGGTGACCATGATGTTGACCTGAGCACAAAGACGTTCGAGGTTTTCACTACCTGACCAATACATAAAGTAGAACGATGACAAACTGTGAACATGCATTCGAATGAAAGGCTATATCTCCTTCCCATCCTGGTTGCAAGGGGATAATAATATCCCTTTAAATTATATTGATGTTTAAGTATTTTAAAAATTTCTTTTTTTGTTCTGTTTATAATATTTGGCCCTGCTCTCAAACTCTACCTAAGCTCTAGATCCTAATTTGGTTAAATTTCCTGAATCTGGGGAAGGATCTTTCTCTATAATATATAACTCTTACTCTTCTGAAATAAAACGTTTGTCATGTCATTACAGGAAAAGGATTCTAAAACTTTTGAAATGATTGTCAGAAGAAGGAATGGTTTCCTCAAAGAATATGGACAAAATATACCCAAAAGTGTTGTTTCCCAATATAAACTACAGTAAACTTTATCGGGACCCTCTCTGATGGGGATGGATAGCCAAGGGGTACTGAAATTTACAAGTTAACTAAAAACCTTGATGATCTTTCTATCCATGTAGAGAAATAGACTGTAGTACCTCTGAGTCTGCCTAGAAGAACATTTTTGAGATTTTGTATATTTTCTTCTTGGGGCCCGCCCTGGCCCCTGGGGTAAGGGCAGGAATCCAAAATTTACAGTTTGATTCCATCCTTCTCCAAGGATGATTGTGACAAAGTAGAAATAATTTCTTACTTAAAATGGACATTTGAAATATACCCAAAAGTTTTATTTCCCTATATAAACTATAGTAAACTCTACCCCCTCCCCAAGGGGGAACAGATAGCCCTGGGGTACTGAAATTTACAAATTAAACAAAGCCCCTGATGATCTTCCTATCCATGTAGAGAAATAGGCTGTAGTACCTCGGAGTCTGGAGAAATTTGTTTTTTGAAATTTAGGATAATTTTTCCTTTTGGGCCCTGTCCTGGCTCCTGGGGTAAGGGCAGAAATCCAAATTTTACAGTTTGATTCCATCTTTCTCCAAGGATGATTGTGACAAAGTAGAAATAATTTCTTACTTAAAATGCACAAAATATACCCAAAAGTTTTATTTTCCTATATAAACTATAGTAAAACGCTCACGAAGCCAGACGGAAAGTGATTGGAATAGGTCACATGAGACTTCATCTCAGGTGACCTAACAAGAGGCCTGATGGGCCTACCTCGCTCCCCTGGTATCATTATCTCTCACTTGTAATCAACCCTTAAAGAGGCATGAAATCTATAACTGCAAAATATTCGAAAGAACATGTTAAGATTTAAACAGATTTAACCCCCCCCCCCGAGACCTTGAATATGGGTCAAGGTCATTTCTTTTCGCGAACTTTGTCGGGCTTCATCCAAGGAACCTTTCAGACAAATATCATGCTTCTAGGACTTTTAGTTACTCAGAAGAAGTCACTTAAGGTTTAAAGAAATTTGACCTTTGTGAACTTGAATATGGGTCAAAGTTATTTCTGTTCACAAACATTGTTCTGCTTCATGGCATAAAATTGATTTAATAAGTATAAATGTTCATGGCAAAAATTAATTTTATAAGTATAGAAGTATTTTAAACAAGAGGCCTTAATGGTCACCTGACTTTTTCGTCAATTACATGTACTTTGCTAATGATATATTCTTCTGAGGTTTCAGTCATGTTCAAGTCTTGTTTTAATCTCATTTATTCTTCTGAGATTTCAGTCATGTTCAAGATTCATTTTAATCTCATTTAAACATTTTACATTATAATGAAGAAATTTTGATAAATTTTAATAGCATATATGCATCTGAAAATGGTGTCAAAAATATAAGTGTCAGTTGATTGTAGAACGTTTTTTACATGATTTAACAAAAATTACCAATTTGTTGGCCATTTTGAAAATGCATATATCTGTGTATATTTTGCACTTCACAAAAGGCCGAAATTTCACCTTTTGATGCTGGACTGATCTCTTAAAAACATCAGTGTTTCGCCAATTTTAATCATAGCAAGCTCATTTTTGCTGTACAACTTTATTATGTTCAATATTATAGAAATATTATGCAACAAAGTGAATAATTTTATACTTTTGTATTTTTCTCATAATTTTAGTGTGACTAGAGCACTTTTTATTCTTGAAACCGAAAATGCGAAAAATAACACAAATAGGAATGGGACAAAAAAAAAGGAAGCATGCTAACCCCCATTTTTTATGAAGATTTCAGACAGAGAAACACATTTTCTTTTCATATGTTTATGAATATTAAAAAAAGTTTAATTGCAGAACTTTTGTTATTTAGTGTTAAATCTGCAAAAAAAGGTGAAAAAATGAGGATTTTCTCATTAAAACATAAGGGGTAGGGTAACTAAAATCACTTTCCTAAGTTGAAATATTAAGTTAGAGAATCTTTACTTCCATAACTTAAAAGAAAATAGTATTTTGTCATTTCTGCAAACATTCATACATTTTCGATTACAAATTCGGGAGATATTGTATGAAAATGTCCTACAATTTGTCAAAACTGCAAAATTCACTTAAAATCACTTATTATGTCATATTTGACCAATCATAGCGCAAGCAAGAGCAAACTGACATACATCATTATCTTTGCATTTTCTGCCATGCCATGAACTCAGTTTTCCAAAAATGTATATTAGAAAAAAAGTTTAATACAGGAAACTTTTGCCTTCTCAGAAGAATACATCTTTAAATAATCCTTATATAAGTCTCTACAAGTTTCAATTGCATGTCTATACAATAATATAGGTTGACAATATATGAGAAAAATATTGTTTTGTTGGGGTGCAAACTCGGGACCTCTGGCCCTTAATTGGGCCATATCCTGTTTATTTGCAAACTTGTCGCAACTTTCCATGAATTTGGTTGAAATCCATCCAGTGGTTCTTGAGATGAAGTCATTCAAAGATGATTGTACATGTGGCCTTGAAAGTGAGGCCAAGTGATTTATTTTTCCAAAATTTTGTTCAACTCCTTCCCATTTGTCTCTTGGCCTTTCAATATTTCAGAGGGTGTTGTTTGAAGGATTTGACATATTTGACCTCTGTGATTTTGAAAATGTGTACAAGTGATTTATATTCACAAACTTTGTCCTGCTTCCTTCAAAGAAGCTACCAGCCAAATACAGTGTATTGCATCAACGCTCTAGGACTTATGAGAATTTTAGAAGGTGTCATTTGAAAGTTTTCAACACATTTGACGCTTGTCACCTTGAAAAACAGTCACAAATTAGTCTTTTTAGCAAACTTTGTTTGGCTCCTTCCAAGGAAGCTATTAGCCAAATATCATGTCTCTAGGCCTTTTAGGAATTTCTGAAGGTGTTGTTTGAAAGTTTTGGACACATTTGACCCCTGGGACTTCGAATATTTTCTTTTGCAAACTTTGTTCAGCTCCTTCTGTGGAAGTTACCACCCAAATATGATGTCTCTATGCCTTTTAGGTATTTCTGAAGTCGTTTGAAGGGTTTGGACACATTTGCTCTTGAAAGTCGGTCCAGTTATTTGCTTTCACAAACATGGTTCAGCTTCTTCCATGGAAGCTACCTGCCAAATCTCATGTCCTTTGGCCTGGCCTTTTGGGAATTTCATAAGGTGCCGCTTAAAAGTTTTTGACACATATAACCCCTGTGACCTTGAGGGAAGGTTTTGAGTGTTTCAAAAGAAATCCTTTGAAGGTTTTTACATATTTGGCCCCTGTGAATGTAGGTCAAAGTTGGGTTTTTTTTTTTTCAAAAACTTGACTCCTTCCAATGAAGCTCTACCAGGCATGTATTATGTCACTAGGCCTTTTGGTATTTCAGAAAAAGTTGTTTTAAAGGAAAAGTTGACGAAGGCAGAACAGAGGAAAAAAGATGTACGCCGCACTATGGCATTAACCTCACTTTAGCCCTTTGAGCTAAAAAAACCCTCACAAAACCTGTTCATGAGTTCCCCCTTATCTACCTTTAACGTGAGTTGTTTTAAGCCAACCTGTGATTGAAGTTGCTGAATGAAATTTTCACAACTTAATCATGGGGCATTAACCACATTGAAGAGCATTATGAGAACACCAGCCAAATTTGACATATAACCTTTACACTGTGACCCATACATTGATTTAAAGGTCCAGACCATCAATACAACTTGATTTCTAGAACAAATGCTTCCAATTAAATATTGACTTTTTTCGAGGTAAATATGATGCATCTCTGAACAAGATATTCATCAGCTGGTTCATAGAACATTATGGCCAAGAAAAAATCTTCACATATCAAAAATATTTATTTATAAATTTGACTAAAACATTATTAGTTACTAACTTTAGTGTCGAAACATCGGAACAAAATATCCAGATCTTAATTTAGAAACTTGAGGTCAATATTATGCAGGACAAAAATAGACACAAGGGGTTGATATGCTATAAACAAACCTGAGAATAAGGATTCGCAAAGAAGAATAAAGGGAAACCAGCAGATATGAAATATAGCAACAAACATGTAATTTGATTTTCATAATTTGTAGACATTTGAACATTCATCACATATATATATCAAATATTGAAACAATTTCTTTAAGTATTATCTTCATCCACAGACAGCAATTTTTATTATGTTATACAGAGGTATCAAGCAGTAGGTATACTAAATGCTGTACAAGAGAGATATTATGTACAGGTTTGACATTTCCAGAACTCAAAATACAATATTGCAGAAAGATGACTCCTGAAATTCACACTGGATTTGGAGAAAACAAAATGGACCGAAAATTTAAACTTTATACTCTACCAGTCGATACCTGATTGACCCAAGAAAATGCTGAGCACTTTTATCATCCAGAGGGAAGCTCAAGCCGTCTAGCAAATACAACTACAGTTAAACCCCACTTACTCGAACCAGGTTTACTCGAATACCCCTCATTCGTCAACCAGTTCTTTTGGTCCAGACCAAGTTCGTACATATTCAAACAACCTCGGATTACTCGAATTACCATGTATTCCTCGAACTATTGATCAGGTCCAAACAAGTTCGAATAAGTGGAGTTTAACTGTACTTTAAAAGGCAAAATAAGCCCATACCTGATAAGCTCAATCCCCCACTTTTCCTTACCTACTGTTCATAAGTTGTGCCTGGTAATGAGACCCGTATCAGAACACTTTCTGGCGTTAAAGAAAGGACAGAATATAAAGAGGATATTCAATGGTTTGTCGTTTAATATCAAATATATTTCACTCGTATGGCAGATTTTTTTTTTATATTTTCACAAGTGAATATAACAAGAGGCCCATGGGCCTTAACGGTCACCTGATGTTTGTTTGATATGAAAGAGAAATATTGGAATGTTGAGATGAATATTTATAACAATACATTGTAGCATATCTGGGAGTGGAAAAAATGAATTTTTGAAATTATGTCAATTTGACCCTTTTAGGCCCCACCCCTCAGGCATCTGGGGGTCAGTCAGTGTCAATATGTGCATACTACTCAAAAGTCATGTCATATTGATAATTTCAACCAAATTTGCATCATTTCTTATGGCAATTAAACAAATAATGCAAAAAAATGTTTTTTTCTGCCAATATACTATAGTAAACTTAACCCCCTCCACAGCGGGAGATGCAAGACCCAAGAGTCATGAAATTCACAATTTTGGTAAAGAACCTTAAAACCAATCCATCTATGAAGAGTATTTGATTCCAGCATATCTGGGAGAAGAGAAGAAGATTTTTGAAATTTTTGTCAATTTGACCCTTTTTGGCCCCGCCCTCCAGCCCCTGGGGGTCAACTAGGGCCAACATGTGCATACCATCAAAGTGTCATCCCATGCTGATAATTTGATACAAGTTAGAATGAATTGCAATACAAATCCAACAAATAATAGTTAAAAATGTGATTTCCCTATATAAACTATAGTAAAGTTTACCCCCTCCCCAGGGACAAACGTGAGACCCCAGGGTCATGAAATTCACAATTTTGGTAAAGCACCTTAAGACCCTTCCATCTATGAAGAGTATTTGATTCTACCATATCTGAGAGTAGAGAAGAAGATTTTTGAAATTTTTGTCAATTTGACCCTTTTTGGCCCTGCCCCGCAGGCCCCTGGGGGTCAACTAGGGCCAACATGTACATACCATCAAAGTGTCATCCCATGCTGATAATTTGATACAAGTAAGAATGAATTCCAATACAAATCCAACAAGTAATAGTCAAAAATGTGATTTCCCTATATAAACTATAGTAAAGTTTACCCCCTCCCCAGGGGCAAACATGAGACCCAAGGGTCATGAAATTCACACTTTTGGTAAAGCACCTTAAGACGCTTCCATCTATGAAGAGTATTTGATTCTGCCATATCTAAGAGTAGAGAAGAAGATTTTTGAAATGTTTGTCAATTTGACCC
Organism: Mimachlamys varia; assembly: GCA_947623455.1. Lineage (NCBI taxonomy): Eukaryota > Metazoa > Mollusca > Bivalvia > Pectinida > Pectinidae > Mimachlamys > Mimachlamys varia. The sequence goes on from OX392527.1 coordinate 54,661,940, forward strand.
TTTTTGGCCCCGCCCACCAGCCCCTTGGGGTCAACTAGGGCCAACATGCACATACCATCAAAGTGTCATCCTATGCTGATAATTTTATACAAGTTAGAATGAATTCCAATACAAATCCAACAAATAATAGTCAAAAATGTGATTTCCCTATATAAACTATAGTAAAGTTTACCCCCTCCCCAGGGGCAAACATGAGACCCCAGGGTCATGAAATTCACAATTTTGGTAAAGCACCTTAAGACCCTTCCATCTATGAAGAGTATTTGATTCTACCATATCTGAGAGTAGAGGAGAAGATTTTTGAAGTTTTAGTCAATTTGACCCTTTTTGGCCCCGCCCCGCATGCCCCTGGGGGGGGGGTGGGGACCATATAATTCACAATTTTGGTTCACCCTCAGCCATGGAAGCTTCCTGTAAAATTTCATTGAATTTGGTTCAGCGGTTTTGGAGAAGAAGTCGAAAATGTAAAAAGTTTACGGACGCACGACGGACAATGCGGACAAAAGGCGATTAGAATAGGTCACTTGAGACTTCGTCTCAGGTGACCTAAAAACATTCTGCCATACGAGCGAAATATATTTGTATTAAACAGCAAACAGTTGAATTTTCTTGTTATTACATTTCGAGTGAGGCGTTAGAAATGCTTTCATGACAATTTTTTCTTTACCTGCCTACTGGAAAGTAGGTAGGACTAAGCCAACACGTCGAAATTACAACTGATTGGAAACAGTCAAACTACACTCATCTTCCAACCCATTAATCATTAAATCCTACAGCATTACCTCATCAATATCTACTGCTGTTGCCATTTCTTAAAGATCAGCCATTTCCATCCCACCCCAATAGAAAGGTTCTAGCAGACGACAACAATGCCAGGGGGCAATGGGGGAGTTCAATCAAGGGGAACAACTACCAACAAAACCTTATATTTTCACTGAAAAATCTAATATTTTCACTGCTCATCACTGCAGTGAAAATATAAGATTTATTAGTTTGATGATTTTCTTTATTTCACAGGCTTGGTTTGGTTGATTTTATTTTACGTCATATTAGCAGCCAGTGTCATTTAAAGGCCCAATATACGTAACTTTCGGCAAAACTTGAAGCGAAAAATGAAGCCTAGTAGCTTATTATGTTTATAGATTTAGATAAGATTAACTGATATCATCAATATTCAAGATGAACTCTTGCGCGGTTACCGGTACAGCAGCAGTTGAAATACGGTATTTGTAAACACGCATCCATTTCGAACTGTCTTCTACCTACGGCTTTGTTGTTGAAGTTGGCCCCACCTGAATTATTTTCAATCCTTTGGATTTTTTTGTCAACAGTTTCTTGTTAGTTACCGCTCAATTTTACCTCGTTTTAGGCTTGTTTTTGCACGGTTATCAACTTGATTTTTTTTCATAATTTTACTGAATCCCAAACAATTTCCTGAAGTTACGTATATTGGGCCTCTAAGGATGTGCCAGGTTTTGCAGGTGGAGGAAAGCCGGAGTACCTGGTGAAAAACCACTGACCTATGATTAGTGTCTGGCAACAGGCAAGTAATGTAATAAATAGGTACTTTCGAGTGATAAAAGGACAGAATATATTGGAACTCTTTCCAGTGATAAAAGGACAGAATATATCAGCACTTTCAAGTGATCAAAGGACAAAATATATCCGAACTCTTTCCGGTGATAAAAGGACAGATTATATAGAATACTTTCCAGTGATAAAAGGACAGAATATATTGGAACTCTTTCCAATGATAAAAGGACAGAATATATCAGCACACTTTCAAGTTATCAAAGGACAGAATACATTGGGACACTTTGATCAAGTGATCAAAGGACAGAATATATCAGAACTATTTTCATTGTTAAAAAGGACAGAATATATCGGAACACTTTCCAGTGATAAAAGGACAGAATATATCGGAACTCTTTCGAGTGATAAAAGGACTGAATATATCAGCACACTTTCCATTGATAAATGGATGGAGTAAATCAGCAGACTTTCCAGTAATGAAAGGACGGAATATATTGGACACTTTCCAATGATAAAAGGACAGAATATATCGGAACACTTTCCAATGATAAAAGGATAGAATACGAGGGGTGTTCCAAAAATAATGTCATCTGTGCTTTATTTCGCAGAAATCGTGCAATTTATGCACAAAACCACCTCGTGTCGATTGAGTGATCACTGGCTCGTGACACAGGTAAATATCTCTTCCACACATTCACTGTCCTTGGTACAGTGTACATCGTTTCATAGCCTATACGTTAGACTAGACACAAAATGACAGGAAAACGAGCTGAAAATGTGCTTGAAATTAGGGCCTATATACAAGAGGCCCATGGGCCTTAACAGTCACCTGATGTTTGACATGAAAGAGAAATATGGGAATGTTTAGATGAATATTTATAACAATACATTGTAGCATATCTGGGAGTGGAAAAAATGAATTTTTGAAATTATGTCAATTTGACCCTTTTAGGCCCCACCCCTCAGGCACCTGGGGGTCAGTCAGTGTCAATATGTGCATACTACTCAGAAGTCATGTCATATTGATAATTTCAACCAAATTTGCATCATTTCTTATGGCAATTAAACAAATAATGCAAAAACAAACGTTTTTTTCTGCCAATATACTATAGTAAACTTAAACCCCTCCACAGGGGGAGATGCCAGACCCCAGAGTCATGAAATTCACAATTTTGGTAAAGAACTTTAAAACCAATCCATCTATGAAGAGTATTTGATTCCAGCATATCTGGGAGAAGAGAAGAAGATTTTTGAAATTTTTGTCAATTTTACCCTTTTGACCCCGCCCTCCAGCCCCTGGGGGTCAACTAGGGCCAACATGTGCATACCATCAAAGTGTCATCCCATGCTGATAATATGATACAAGTTAGAATGAATTCCAATACAAATCCAACAAATAATAGTCAAAAATGTGATTTCCCTATATAAACTATAGTAAAGTTTACCCCCTCCCCAGGGACAAACGTGAGACCCCAGGGTCATGAAATTCACAATTTTGGTAAAGCACCTTAAGACCCTTCCATCTATGAAGAGTATTTGATTCTACCATATCTGAGAGTAGAGAAGAAGATTTTTGAAATTTTTGTCAATTTGACCCTTTTTGGCCCCGCCCTCCAGCCCCTGGGGGTCAACTAAGGCCAACATGTACATACCATCAAAGTGTCATCCCATGCTGATAATTTTATACAAGTTAGAATGAATTCCAATACAATTCCAACAAATAATAGTCAAAAATGTGATTTCCCTATAGATTTTATATTAAAGTTCACCCCCTCCCCAGGGGCAAACATGAGACCCAAGGGTCATGAAATTCACAATTTTGGTAAAGCACCTTAAGACCCTTCCATCTATGAAGAGTATTTGATTCCAGCATATCTGGGATTAGAGGAGAAGATTTTTGAAGTTGTAGTCAATTTGACCCTTTTGACCCCGCCCTCCAGCCCCTGGGGGTCAACTAGGGCCAACATGTGCATACCATCAAAGTGTCATCCCATGCTGATAATATGATACAAGTTAGAATGAATTCCAATACAAATCCAACAAATAATAGTCAAAAATGTGATTTCCCTATATAAACTATAGTAAAGTTCACCCCCTCCCCAGGGACAAACGTGAGACCCCAGGGTCATGAAATTCACAATTTTGGTAAAGCACCTTAAGACCCTTCCATCTATGAAGAGTATTTGATTCTACCATATCTGAGAGTAGAGAAGAAGATTTTTGAAATTTTTGTCAATTTGACCCTTTTTGGCCCCGCCCTTCAGCCCCTGGGGGTCAACTAGGGCCAACATGTACATACCATCAAAGTGTCATCCCATGCTGATAATTTTATACAAGTTAGAATGAATTCCAATACAATTCCAACAAATAATAGTCAAAAATGTGATTTCCCTATAGATTTTATATTAAAGTTCACCCCCTCCCCAGGGGCAAACATGAGACCCAAGGGTCATGAAATTCACAATTTTGGTAAAGCACCTTAAGACCCTTCAATCTATGAAGAGTATTTGATTCCAGCATATCTGGGAGTAGAGGAGAAGATTTTTGAAGTTGTAGTCAATTTGACCCTTTTGACCCCGCCCTCCAGCTCCTGGGGGTCAACTAGGGCCAACATGTGCATACCATCAAAGTGTCATCCCATGCTGATAATATGATACAAGTTAGAATGAATTCCAATACAAATCCAACAAATAATAGTCAAAAATGTGATTTCCCTATATAAACTATAGTAAAGTTTACCCCCTCCCCAGGGACAAACGTGAGACCCCAGGGTCATGAAATTCACAATTTTGGTAAAGCACCTTAAGACCCTTCCATCTATGAAGAGTATTTGATTCTACCATATCTGAGAGTAGAGAAGAAGATTTTTGAAATTTTTGTCAATTTGACCCTTTTTGGCCCCGCCCTCCAGCCCCTGGGGGTCAACTAGGGCCAACATGTACATACCATCAAAGTGTCATCCCATGCTGATAATTTTATACAAGTTAGAATGAATTCCAATACAATTCCAACAAATAATAGTCAAAAATGTGATTTCCCTATAGATTTTATATTAAAGTTCACCCCCTCCCCAGGGGCAAACATGAGACCCAAGGGTCATGAAATTCACAATTTTGGTAAAGCACCTTAAGACCCTTCAATCTATGAAGAGTATTTGATTCCAGCATATCTGGGAGTAGAGGAGAAGATTTTTGAAGTTGTAGTCAATTTGACCCTTTTGACCCCGCCCTCCAGCTCCTGGGGGTCAACTAGGGCCAACATGTGCATACCATCAAAGTGTCATCCCATGCTGATAATATGATACAAGTTAGAATGAATTCCAATACAAATCCAACAAATAATAGTCAAAAATGTGATTTCCCTATATAAACTATAGTAAAGTTTACCCCCTCCCCAGGGACAAACGTGAGACCCCAGGGTCATGAAATTCACAATTTTGGTAAAGCACCTTAAGACCCTTCCATCTATGAAGAGTATTTGATTCTACCATATCTGAGAGTAGAGAAGAAGATTTTTGAAATTTTTGTCAATTTGACCCTTTTTGGCCCCGCCCTTCAGCCCCTGGGGGTCAACTAGGGCCAACATGTACATACCATCAAAGTGTCATCCCATGCTGATAATTTTATACAAGTTAGAATGAATTCCAATACAATTCCAACAAATAATAGTCAAAAATGTGATTTCCCTATAGATTTTATATTAAAGTTCACCCCCTCCCCAGGGGCAAACATGAGACCCAAGGGTCATGAAATTCACAATTTTGGTAAAGCACCTTAAGAACCTTCCATCTATGAAGGGTATTTGATTCTACCATATCTGAGAGTAGAGGAGAAGATTTTTGAAGTTGTAGTCAATTTGACCCTTTTTGGCCCTGCCCCGCATGCCCCTGGGGGGTGGGGACCATATAATTCACAATCTTAGTTGAACTTGAGCCATAGAAGCTCCCTGTCAAATTTCATTGAATTTGTTTCAGTGGTTTTTGAGAAGAAGTCGAAAATGTAAAAAGTTTACGGAAGCACGACGACGGACAAAAGGCGATTAGAATAGGTCACTTGAGACTTCGTCTCAGGTGACCTAAAAAGGTAGGTCATTACTCGGCATAAAGGCTGTAGATATTCACCGCGAGGTGTGTGACATTTATGGGGAGGGCCAAATGTCTCACAGGACTGTTTGTAGGTGGGTAGGTAAATTTAGTGCTGGGCAGCAGCAACTGAAAGATGCTGCTCACCCAGGTCGTCCTGCAACAACTACGACCAAAGGTAACATAGGAAAAATCCAAAATATCCTCCAAACTGATGCTTGATTCACCGTAAGACAATTGGCTCGAATGACAAACTTGCAAAAGCAAGAGTTCATGCAATTTTGAAGAAACACCTAAAAGTTAGAAAGATAAATGCAAGATGGATACCCCATTTGTTAACGGATGAGCAAAAGAAGACGCGTGTAACAATGGCAAAAAAACTTCTCAAAATGTACCCAAAATATAGTAAAAAGGCTTTTGATAATATAGTCACTGGTGATGAGACCTGGGTGTATTATTTTGAACCAAAGCGGAAGGTTGCCAACCGAATATGGGTCACTAAAAATGCCAGACGCCCAAGTATTGCCAAACGAATATGAACGGTAAAGAAGGTTTTGTATGCTACTTTTTTCACTAATAAGGGTCCAGCTATTCAAATCCTGGTCCAAAAGGCAGAACGCTCACAGGCAAGTTCTATAAAAACGTTGTTCTGAGAAAGTTGTAGAACTACTACAAAAGTTGCCGCCCAAAAACAGGACTGCAGTATGTCCGACTTTTGCATGATAATGCACCCGCTCACAAGGCACATATTGTGACTGACTTTTTGGAGTCAGAGAAGGTTACCGTCCTTCTGCACCCTCCGTATTCGCCAGACTTGGCCCCCTGCGACTATTTTCTCTTTCCAAAACTTAAATATCATTTATCTGGAAGGAGATACAATTCAAGAAATGCACTTGGATCTGCTGTTTATCAGTGTCCGATGGGTGTACCCATTGAAGAGTATGAAAAATGCTTCCAAAAATGGATTGACCGGCTAAAAAGGTGTGTTCTGGCTAGCAGAGAGTATTTTGAAGGGCAGAGCAAATTAAAATGAACAAAAGCACTTCCGCTATATGAGCACCGATGCAAGTGACATTATTTTTGGAACATCTCTCGTATATCGGAACTCTTCCATTGATAAAAGGACAGAATATATCGGAAATCTTTCCATTGAAAAAAGGACAGAATATATCCGAACTCTTTCCAGTGATAAATGGACGAAATATATCAGAACACTTTCCATTGATAAAAGGACGGAATATATCCGAACTATTTCCAGTGATAAAAGGACGGAATAAATCAGAACTCTTTCCAGTGATAAAAGGACAGAATATATCGGACACTTTGATCAAGTGATCAAAGGACAGACTATATCGGAACACTTTCCACTGGTAAAAAGGACAGAATATATCGGAACACTTTCCAGTGATAAAAGGACGGAATATATCGGAACTCTTTCCAGTGATAAAAGGACAGAATATATCGGAACTTTTTCCATTGATAAAAGGACAAAATACATTGGGACACTTTGATCATAGGACGGAATATATCGGAACTCTTTCAAGTGATAATTTGACAGAATATATTGAAACACTTTTGAACAAGAGGCCCAGAGGGCCTGTATCGCTCACCTGGATACATTGGTATCTAGTTAATCATGATTTTTTGAATAACTTTTTGGCTCGCCCCTCAGCCCCCTAGGGGGTCAGTCCCACCATTAGTACAATTTTGAATCTTGAGCACCTAGGGATGCTTCCTGCCAAATAAGGCTCATTTCCAATCAATGGTTATGGAGAAGTCGTTTAAACCAATATAGCTAAATAACCCTTTTTGACCCCGCCCCTCAGCCCCCTAGGGGGTCAGTCCAACCATGAGTACAATTTTGAATCCTGAGCATCTAGGGATGGTTCCTACCAAATAAGGTTGATTTCCAATCAGTGGTTAAGGAGAAGTCGCTTAAACCAATATAGCTAAATAACAATTTTTGGCCCCAACCCTCAGCCCCCTAGGGGGTCATTCCCACCATGAGTACAATTTTGAATCCTGAGCACCTAGGGATGGTTCCTACCAAATAAGGTTGATTTCCAATCAGTGGTTAAGGAGAAGTCGCTTAAACCAATATAGCTAAATAACAATTTTTGGCCCCAACCCTCAGCCCCCTAGGGGATCATTCCCACCATGAGTACAATTTTGAATCCTGAGCACCTAGGGATGCTTCCTGCTAAATAAGGTTGATTACCAATCAGTGGTTATGAAGAAGTTGCTAATATCAATATAGCTAAATATTTTTTTATGGCCCCCCACCCCTCAGCCCCCTAGGGGGTCATTCCCACCATGAGTACAATTTTGAATCCTGAGCACCCAGGGATTCTTTCTGCCAAATAAGGCTGATTTCCAATCAGTGGTTATGGAGAAGAAGTCGCTTAAACCAATATTACTAAATAACCCTTTTTGGCCCCGTCCCTCAGCCCCTTAGGGGATCAGTCCCGCCATTAGTACAATTTTGAATCCTGGCCACCCAAGGATGCTTCCTGCCAAATTAGGTTGATTTCCTATCAGTGGTTATGGAGGAGAAGTCGTTGAAAGAAATTGTTGACAGACGACGGACGGACGGACGGACAGACGCCACGGTATGGCATAAGCTCACCTCGGTCCTTCGGACCAGGTGAGCTAATAATAAAAGATCAGAATATATCGGAACACTTTACAGTGATAAAAGAACAGAATACATCAGAACTCTGTCCAAGGATAAAAGGACAGAATTTATCATCTACACCGTGTATATACTGCTTAATACCACCTACCAAATTTTCCCATTTTAGGACTCACACAGCTCAATAATTTACTATATGTTATTACTAAGCTTTCGAGCTAATAACTTTAATATTTGAAGTTCAACACTTGTGAAAACTGCCTAATTTCACAGATACATACATGACAAAGGCTTCATGGGGCATTTTATGAGGAGTTTACTGGCATATTAGCTCGCTACAGGCGTCTGCTTCGGACAACCGGAAATTTACATGTCAAACCAGTGAAATGGGACGGGAACACCCTCTGAACACTGACTTTTGACCCCATATCAATCTGCCATCACATATCAAAATCTACCAAAAGTATATATTTTTGTAAAGTTAAATATCTACAGATTTCATTCAATGCAGAATAGGTCAACAATTACTATTTAAATTACTCAGAATCACTGTACTTAGCCGGAACAAATTTTCAGTAGGGGCTACAAACGTATGAAACACTTCGTGATAGGCTGATTTAGTTGTGCGTGTCCTTTACAGCACTTGAGAGAATGTATTTTCTCAAATAAGAACGTCGCAATTAGATGACGTCATATTCGGAAATAGTATCCCAACAAAATTGATCCGCGTAAGAAAACAGTCTGTCATAAAAATATCAATAAACACAAGATCCAAAGAGGGATCTTGGCGCCCACCATTGTTGATTTTTCATTCATTCTTAAAAAGATGGATGTTTTACCTTCTACTTTTAACTTTCATTTATGTATTTAATCTTAATTAAATTTTTTTTCTTTCATTTATGTATTTTATCCTAGTGCTATGAACTTAAATTTCTTGCGAAAATTGAACAGTTGAAATAAGGTATCTAATCAGATGTTTTGTTTTCCTGATAAATTCCAACATCCAAAACTTGGGAACCTGCATATGAAATTGTGGAAAGATCCATCCAATAGTTCACAAGATATAATGTTATGGATTTTCATTGTCAAAATCCAAGATGGTGGCCTGTCAGCCATTTCTGTTTTTCCAATCAGTCTCAAAATAAATACAGCACAACAAGGGACCAAGGGAACCTGCAAATGAAATTTGGGAAAGCTCCATTCAATACTTCCCAAGATATAACAATAACAAAGTTTCATTGTCAAAATCCAAGATGGCCGCCTTTCAGTCATTTTGCTTTTTCTGATCAGTCCTAAAATCAATACAGCAAAACTGCGGACCAAGGGGAACCTGCATATGAAATTTGGGAAAGATCTCTCAAATACTTCACAAGATATAACAATAACAAATTTCCATCAGCCATTTTGTTTTCCTCAATCAGTCCAAAAATCAATACACCACAACTAAGAATCAAGGGAAACCTGCATATGCAATTGGGGAAAGATCCATTCAATATTTCACAAGATATAATGATAACAAATTTTCATCATCAAAATCCATGATGGCCATCTGTAAGCCATTTTATTTTTGATTAGTCCCAAAATCAATACAGCACAATAGGAGACAAACGGGAACTTACATATGAAATTAAAGAATGATCCATCCGGTATTTCTCAAGAAATAGCTATAACAAACTATTACTCACTAATCCAAGAAGGCCACCTCGCATCCATATTGTTTATCGGATTTGTCTTGTTAAAAATGGAAAATGCAAAACTAAGCACCAAGGGGAACCTACATATGAAATTTGAAAATGATCCATCCAGTACTTCTCCAGAAATAGCAATAACAAACTATTACAAATCCAAGATGGGCGCCTGTCGGCCACATTGTTTATAAGATTTGTCCGAAAATTAAGTATGCAAAACTAGGCACCAAGGGGAACCTACATATGAAATTTGAGAAGGATCCATCCAGTACTTCAGAAATTGCAATAACAAACTGTAACTCACAATTTCAAGATCTGATTATAGTGGGCTAAAAATAATGAAAAGATATTTTGAGAATAAAAACACCATTTCAAGTGTAAATATGCATATAAGATATAAGAAAGTCAATGGGGATATCTTTGATTTCAAATTATTATTTTTTTCATATCTTTTGAGGGGTGGAGATCTCAACTGTTTAAATGTTATGACTCAGGAGTTATGTCTGCAAGGGCGTGGCAGGCACTGGGATCAAATCTAAAATCATGATTGTGATTGTCTCTTTATGACAAGCAATTCTATATATAGTTTTGGGTTGGGGATCTCAACCGTTTAAAAGCTATGACTCAGTCCCCACCCTTTGTCCCAAGAAGGTTTGGAGTCACAATTTACACAAAATCCGTTTGTTGTCCTGGGCCTAAGGAATATTTCTGACCAAATATGATTCAAATCAATTCAGGACTTTAGGATTAGTAGTGATTTAAAAGAGCAATTAAGCGAAGTTTGTTTACTTTTTTATAATATCACTAACATCAACATTCCTTGAAAGTCAAACTCCTTGTGTCCAATTATTTACCACACACATACATGTGGTCGTGCCATCTGGCGCGGTTATTTCGTGCTATATTTTGATGTCACTATATTTGGTGGTGGCCTTCACAAGAATTAAACTGACCACATTGGATCATCGGCTACACGGTATGTAATTATTAAGTACGGATTGCTTTGTCTGAATATTCGTAATTTTCATTCATTTTAAATAAGTGGGTTCACTAAATTGCCTCTTTAAAAGGCTTTACCTCTATTTCCCTTATTGGGCCCCACCCCTCCAGCCCCAGGGGATTCAGTCACCATTTATACAAAATCTGTTCGTCTCCTCAAAAGGATATTTTTGACCAAATTTGGTTCAAATCCATTCAGTACTTCATAAAAGGTTTTACCTCTATTTGACCCCTTTGGGGTCAGAGTCACCATTTATGCAAAATCTATTCCCCTTCAGTACAGGTGAGCTAAAAATGTAAAATCAAAGCATTTAACTTTGTATCTTTTACTTTCGTTTGAAAGCAACATTGAAATTGACCATTTCAAAAATTATCTGTATTTTTTCTCATCCAACTCAAAAGAATGCAAGCCTGCATTGGTTGAGAAAGGAAAGACAACTTTTTATCAATGACTTAAATATGTTTGCCCATTTCAAAAGACAGCTGAATGTATGTATAACACAAATGTATATACATACAAATACATATTCTTCACAAAGGCCTCAAGAAAGATTAAAACCAAGGCCAAACACTACCCACCTGCAAAAGCTCCTAATATTCTACAGCTGTGAGCAATATTGAATTATCCACAAATGCTTAAGTAGGACATTCTGCTAACAGTTACATAAATTCAGATGAACACTTCAATAAGGCTGTCATTTTGATATTCCAACTTTTCTAATCCTAAAATGTCATTTCATTTTACTCTTAAACCCCACAAGACATTAAAACATTACCAAATCAAAAGTTGGAATAATTCATCAAAACATTTCAGGGGTGAGTGAGATAAGAACTCCAATATCATGCCAGCCAAGTCAAACTTTTTACACTTGCAATTTACCTTAGTTGCTGTATATTTATTTGCTGGTGTCATATTGATCAGATTGCATATCATTATTTTAGAATCTGATGTGTACTTACCTCTGCTCTTTTTGCTATCTAATTCATTGAAAAAATATATCTGCACCCACTCAGGATGCAGATGAACGGATTTTGTTTGACATCATACCTGGTAAGAACTATATCAGCACAATTACCATCCGAATTCAGCTAATTGAATGGCAGCAGCCTCATCCAATATGCATTAATCTGGCTAAGCATCAAACTTGGGCTAGCCGGAGCATTTAGTGACAGATTTGGCAAGCGAAGATTGGTCTTTGTAAATTTGACAACAACTTTCAGACACATTCTTCCAAAATCCCAGATGGTCTCTGGCACCCATATCAAATTTAAACTTAACTCCAAACATTAGCTAGGAATTCATATCTGTACTATTTGAAAGAACAGACCGGAATGACTACAAAAACTATTTTAGTGGCATTTTAGACCACTATTTTAATTCAGTAGGAGGGTGTATTCATTCTCATTCTAAAGGAACTTTGATAAAAATCATGCCTTCAAAAGATAAAAGAAACCACTTCAGCTATCAAAGCAAATACCGGTACTTAAGGAGGAAAATTTGAACTTGATATCCACATTATCAGTATTTGTAGGAGTTTTATGAAACTCAGTATTTCCTCCTGTTTATTGTTGGGGAACCAAAAATGACACTAAATACCCATCCATCTTCACGCAGGTGATGGAAGTTGTCACAGACAATCAACGGAATTGATATTTACTCAGTTACTAAATGACAATAATTTTTCTGATGGAGTTGTACTTTATGGAAACAGCGAATGAATTATACATAGGTAACATCATAATTGATTAATCTGAAATAGAAATGAAACACAAAGCAACACATCAGAGATTTGTACAGACATTTATTGCTCTGTAAACACATTATGTCATAGTAACAAGATTCCAACACATAACATGTACAAACAATTCAGTCTGTATACCAACCTGTAAAAACTTACCAAATATGATGGGGGAAATATTTAGATAGTTGGTCCTTTAAATAAACTAATTGAAGCCATACATTAATCTGTCCAAAAACACTGACATTTCACATGTCCTATGTTTGTATTTGAATGCTATGGTACTCAACCACAGTGTTCCACTTAGATGTCGAAATACAATACTCTGAGAAATGAGAAATCCTCAACCTTATTGGACAGAGACCTATTCAGAAATTATTATTCATACAAACCTATTTATATACCCACAAACAAAACAAAGCCTTACAATTTCTCTTTGTCAAAAATACCAACAGGATCAATCCTAAATAGAATTTTATCATCCAATGTATTATGTATTAGGATAGCATGCAAGATTACAGTAAACAAATGATTTAACTTTGAATTTCGTTATCAGTTATTTTAATTCTTAAAAACAGCTTTATGGTTCTCTTTGTAACAAATCTTCTTCAAACACTTGAACAAGACAAAAAAGATTTCTATAGAAAACTGGTTTATAGTGACTGGTTACCATAACAACCATAAATTTGAGAAAGGAAATGTTGCATGCACATCTACACATGGTCCTTTATATCTGTTTGAAGTTTCATTGAAATTGGCCAAGTAGTTTAAGAGAAGTTGTCTGGACAAAATTTTTCTACAGACAGGCAGACTGAAAATACTGGAAGTACTAAATTATATAAAGGAGGCTTTATTTAGATGTTTCGACATGGTAAAAGAATGGAATTTAAAAGGATTTTGGTCATGATTTTGCAAATATTGTAAAAAGTGATGAAGTTTGTAGCACATTTCAAACAAGACACCAAGAGGGCCTGTATCGCTCACCTAGATACATTGGTATCTTGGTAATCATGTTAAACTATTTTCCAAAAATATCCCATGGACAGGGACAGATAGATAGATACATTGGTATCTAGGTAATCATGGTAACATATTTTCCAAAAAGATCCCATGGACAGGGACAGACCTGAAGACAAATCATTGAGGCATATCTGTATAAATTAAAGTGTGGTTAATGGGTAAGTTTCTCAACTGTTTTCAAGTTTAACTGAGAAACTGGGTCCCTAAGGGCTGTGACCAGACCTCGACATCAATGCTAATATCATGATAGCATTTGTCTCTTTATGCCCAACAATTGTATAGTATTTGGTTAGGAAGTCTACAAGGGCATGGTAGATCCTAAGATCAAATCTATATCAGGATTGTGATCATCTCTTAATGCCCAGAAATTGTATATATAGTTTTGGGGTGGAGATCTCGGCGTCACCATTTATACAAAATATGTTTTCCTTGTCCAAAGGATGATTTTGACCAAATTTAGTTCAAATCAATTCAGTACTTTATGACTAGTAGGCATTTAAAAGGATTTTCCTCTATTTCCCTTTTTGGCCCTGCCCCTTCGGCCCCAGGGGGGTCAGAAGCACCATTTATACAAAATCTGTTGCCCTCCCCCAAAGGTTGTTTTCTGACCAAATTTGGTTCAAATCTATTCAGTGTCAGTACTTTATGACTAATAGGCATTTAAAATGCTTTTCCTCCATTTCCATATTTAGCCCCGCGCCTCCGGCCCCAGGGGGGTCAGAAGCACATTTTATACAAAATCTGTTCCCCTCCTCCAAAATATGATTCTGACCAAATTTACTTTATGACAAGTAGGGATTTAAAAGACTTTTCCTCTAATTCCTCTGTGTGGTTCAGGACTAGTTGGGATTTATAGGAAAAGTTGATAGAAAGTCGATTCTGGCCAGGTGAGCTAAAAATACTGACTAGCCCATCAACGAGCATTCGATTGTGTCCCGGGATCTCGATATTGACAGTCAAAGTTGACCGCTCCCGACTGGCGAGAATTTTAATGAGCTGATCGGTCTCGTGGATACATGTGACGTCACTGAAGCACAACTGATCAGAGGTACATTGACGAAAATAGTTTCATAGAAAAACACCTATTGAATTCAACATGTATATCAATCTTGATTGTTGTCAAATCCTTTTGTTTTACCAATAAAATATCTTGGGGGGAGAAATATAGCTATGTAATTGGAAACTAGAGGAAATAGGAAATGCCATTTAAAAATATTATGATGTTAGTGTAATTACACATCCACCTCTTGCTAACATGAATGCTTCTACAAAGGGCCACAGAATTAGAAAAGTCTGTGAAAGGACTACCGTATTTTACCGGGAATAAGCCCCCTCTCACGAATAAGCCCCCTCCCCACTTTGGCAAAGGTTCTTGGAATAGGGTGGGAGCCTGGGAATAAGCCCCCACCATAAATTTTGTCTTTCTCTCAATAAAAAGCATATTAATTTCTTTTTAATTTTGTGTCTGAACATAAAATATATCTGTGTGCAAAAAAATATCTATAAGGCTAAAATTGAAATAAAACATTGTTTAACTGGTGTTAAGAACACCATACTTTCATGTTTGAACTGGTTGTGCATTTTGCAAACTTTGAACAAAAACGAAATATTATTCCTGTACTTGATCCATTAAATGTAAGTCTGTATTGAAAAAGAAAATAAAGAAAATATATTTTATAGTGATAAAGTAAAAGTAAATTCATTTTGAAGTAGTTTGTTGCCAAGTAGTTTGTTTCAAATCTAACCTTTCTGTCAATATCAGTTCGTTAAAATTGTCATTCTGAAATTTGTATCAACCGGCTCTCTGAGAAAACAAGATGGCTGCCTTCAGCTGGCCTTACCGTTTTTTGGAAGACTTTTATCCATAAATACATGTCTCTTGCTCTATCTCAAATCTCGTAATGGCGGTAGCCAAACGACAAGCAGTCTTATTGTCATGCTATTAATTTCTTTTACATATCTGAATGTTATTATTGTATCTAAATGAATACTTATTAACTTATAAATGAAAATTCATTCAAGATGATGATTGATAAATTGAATTATCTAGACCAATTGCTAATAGAAAATCTGTTAACAGCACCATCAATGGCATCAATTTATAGTGACTGTTTTTAAACATTCTGAATGTAAATTGTTATTTTAACTAACCAAACAACTAGAATTACATAACTGGTATCTTGTGGACTGAGTGCCTAGATCAAAACAGTAGAATATCCAAGATGGCGGACTTTTGTGAACAGGGGTGTATTCGGGAATAAGACCCCTCCCTACTTTTGATCAATTATTTTTCTCAGGGGGTGGGGGCTTATTCCCGGTCAAATACGGTATATGATTTTTACAGACAGGTCACATTTTGGTTTTATAGATAGTATATATGAATACAGTAGCGAACAGACACGCAATAGTGGTTGTGCGTATATTACCAGAGGGAAATTTTTTTTTTCAAAAGTTTGATTGCATAGACTTTATTTAGCTGGAATTGAATTTAAACAGCATACAGAGCAGAATCAAGAATATGTGTTCCAAGTTGTACCCACGACATGTAAAATTCGAAAACATCACATCTTCATTGATTGCATATTTAGTGTACGGTAATATACTCTGTGTTTGATCTTGGTGATTTTAAAATCACATGATTTGCTAATACAAACTGTTTTCTCTGTACAATTAGAAATTTGCATTAGTACTTCAGAAGTATTATCTATTATGACTTCAACAGTACAGTATGATTTGTGGAGATAACGAAATAAATAAAGCCATGTATATATATGGTAGTAGTACAGCCCGTACATATGGAATGCAAAAACTTTCATATAAATTCTTGAACTGTGCACATAAACAAATAATTTCTTCCAAAGGCTCTTCCCGACTGTTTTTTATTTCACTTAATTCAGTAACATACCAGTCTATTTATGTGGAATAATTAAAGATTTTCCAAGGATAAAGTCTGTGGCCATGATAAAAACAAATAACATACGCTAATGAAACATATTAGAAAATTGTTTTCCCACGATTACTGTATACATTTGTACAACAACTCTTAGTCACCTAGTTTTGGGTTGAAGTAGTTGCAGTGTGAAATAATTACTCTAAATCCTAGTGCGGAAAAAATACTGCTTCATATTCTTGGAATTGTACTAAAACAGAAACAGGATCCTAAATATACGTGAAATTCAAACACGATAAATAAATGAATTTTGTCAGTCTCACTCTAGTTGGTGATATCAATTTCAACTAGGATTCAAATCATTGGACTAGTTAAATCTAAATTAAGTCAGAATAGGTACAGGTATCAGATATGTTGTGCCTCAATGACGTCACACATCACGTGACCTAGAATCCCGGTCAAAATATGCATATTCACTAGGCTGATATAAAGGGGAGTCACCTAGCATGTCTATTTTCCCAACACCGAGGGAGATGGGGTATCGGTCACTACATATATTGTTGCATCAAATGAGAGTGAAAAATGAAATTATGAAATATCGTGGCCAAAATCCTTTAAAGGTACATTTTTAAAAATGCAAACTGGCTGTAACATATTCTTAGGTCCCTGTGTTCACTGTGTTAGACTTTGTGCCACCACTCTGATCGGCCAGTTTCTACAATTTAGATCAAATGGACAATACTGAATAGCACAGCCTGTGTTTTCACCGTTACGGAATCTGACAACAAACGATTTGATTTGTCGTTCAATCTCAAGAAATAAATTGATAGGAGCAAGGTAACGCTAAACTTCTGTGCAGTTCCCTGTAAATATGTTTCTGTGAAGTTCACATAATTTTCAAAGACTAAAGTTTAAGATATAACAAACTTTTTGGTTGGACAATCTATCATCTAAAAGGTAACTTTTTGTTAATTAAGTGTTAATTGATTTTATGTAACGTATAATGTTACTGTTAGCATCATAAAAATAATAAATTTTTTATTGTACAACATAAAAGAGAAACTTTCTATTCATGTTTTCTATTTTCTAAAATTTTATATTTCCAGCGATTCTCAGAAAAAAACATGATAAGATAACTTCAAAGCTTTCAGTTTTTCATGTATCTTACCACAAATTTTGGCATATAAATTTATTCTGAGTCAGGATTTGATTAATGTTTCATCACAGATAAATTTGTTAAGAAGTATCATTTCTGAGAATCGAACTGGAAATATCGGTAAATTTATTGTTTGGTACCAATGAATGAGCCTACCTTTGTCACGTGTGTTCACCCGATATTTCCTGCTTTTGCAAATATAAAAAGAACTCATTCATGTGTTTCTGGTTACAATACATCTAATGGATTATTCATTAATTTGCAACATGCAAACTCTTTTTTTTCTATCAGAAATGACGTTAGGGAAGGAAAGTTTCATTTCAATTTCGATGAGTTGTATTATTGTAAACTCTCAAGAAGATCGAAAGCCATGACGTCAGAACCAATCGGAAGTATTCTATTTTCGTTTCTAGACACAAATATATCCTCAGACAAGAGATTTTACTTTCGAACTACTGATTGAAAATTACAAATTTGTCGTGATCAACAGCAAAAACGGTTTTAATCAGAAGTGAGATTTCAACAATCATGATTGTGCTTTATATATATTTCAAAGTCTGTGATTTGAAGCGAACGTTTATACGTCAGCCATAATGGATAGGTTTTCACTTCCTTATATGGGCATTCTGCATGATTCTATAATGTTCATTAACATGAACAGAGTTAGATTTAATCATGTTTAGTTCATGTAAGATTCATGTATTAAGAAGTGTTCCGCTTGTCCGTATTTACCCTAATGTCCCACAGTATTCTGAACGAAGCACCAGATACTGTAAAAGTTGTCTCCTTTATTTAGAGTAATTACAGACATAACCGCCAGGTGTCTCAAGCTCTGTATATCCGGTTTTTAACTGATCAACGTTACTAATGCCTCCATAAAAATCTTTGCCATTCCCTTCTGATAATTCTCTTCATGGCAAAAAGCACTTTACCCAATATGAAGCAATGATAGTTCTTTTGTGTGGTATCATTTGGATAAATGTCCAGCTGCCGAGGGTTTGTATTAATGCCTCACAATGAAATATTATATGTTATGGTATTTGATCAAGTAAATGAAGTGTTATAAAACAATTAAAAGAACTTTTTTTTTATATAATCTGATGAATTGAATCAGTTTTAGTAATCAAGAATATTTCCAAGCAAAGGAACTTGTTAAATTGGTTGAATAAATACTATTTTTTATGGAAAAAATGTCAAAGTACAGGCCAATGTTTTTTCCTTTTGATATTCGACAGTACTTCAATAAAGACTAAGTTGTTCCTTTTAAAGTCAGTTTCTATACTTTGATGAATGACTCAAAAAACAGAAAAAGCTCTTCATATTCAACATGATAAACATAAATACCAACAGTGTGCAACAGCCTTTAAAGGAATATTTGCATACCAAGTAAAAAAGTCATTTTTATATAATATACCGGGTATGTATAAAATTCATGTAAAATGGATATAAAAATCTTTATCAAAATATATTTCTTATATCAATATAAAAACCATCCAAGTTAAATCACAAAATATAGCTACCACTACCCGAATAAAAACAGGCACATTAAAAATCATTTATGAACATCAGACAACTAAACACATTTATCAATCAATATACATTCTAGTATGTTTCAGTTTCCTCACACTCTGATACACTCTCTTATATACTCCCCTTTTCATATTTCTTTTTTAAAATTGCTCGCCTTTCACAACAACCTCAACACAGAACTTCAGCTTATAATAATAAAATTCTCAACAAATGAATTGATGCCCATGCTTTATAAAATCATTAAGCATTTGTAATATAATCGATATCAACAGTTACACATTGGTATTGTATGGTCACTTATTTGATCTTTAACATTTATTTAATATACATGGTCAAGCTTAGTAAAATTTAACATTCAGGAAAAAAATTGATAATCTATAAATATGTATAAGGTATCACAGACAATACTAATACCCTTTTGCAAACGCATAAGAAATACAAAATGAGCTTGAGATGAAAACAACCAATAGTGAAAAAGGAGGAAAACCACATTTTAAAGGGGTTTTAATGGGAAATTTAAAGAATTAACATTACAGCAAAATTACCAAAAATCCTTTTGGAAGAGGATTTTCATACCTGACTTGTACAACAGATGAAATTTGTGTGTGGAGTTTCGTGGCAATCATTTAAGAAATGAAGTCTGTAAAGCTGCACTTTAAATATAGTAACAGAGACCTGGTTTTTGACAACAGAATTCTAGAAACTCATAGATGAGGCAAAGTTTATGGACTAGGTACAGCCATATTGGTTGTTACCTGGTTGAAAATGATAATATTAAAATTTCAATGTTTCCTTCCAATAAATGGCATAAGCTTTATCCCATTATGTTTAATATTAATATAAAATGCAGTTCAGCCCCCAAAATTAAAACAAGAGGCCCAGAGGGCCTGTATCGCTCACCTGGCTTTCATTAAATGCAACAAAATGTTATGTGTAAGTTAAATAACATAAACGTTTCCAGTGTTGGATCTGCCACAATATTGCCTTAAATGAACTCTTAGCTTTCTGATTCAAAACAGCATTTATAGGAGATTTATTTGAAATTGGTTTATATTAACATGACCCTACCACAATTGGTACGCTACCCCATTTGGTACACGGTTACAAAATGGTTGGAAAAGTGCTTGAAAATGATATTTGAACATTTTCCTTTGAAAGTGTAACAAAATAGATATTTGTCAGCATTACCACCAAATATTTTTATTTTCTGGATCAATTTACAATTACACGATAACATCAAAGTAATCATATCCCAAACCCAGTAAAAACGCTGTGCGTCGACATTTTGGCAAATTTTGAAGGGGGCAATTGTAAGCAAGTTTAAATGTAGATTTGTGGTCCTTATAACCGAAAAATATCAAAGTGGATATGTAAAAAACTGTAGTTTGGTATGATGTTTAAAAAGGCAGAATATTTCGTTGCAATAGGTACATTCATTAGTTGAAATAAAAACAAATTCCACTACCTGTGATACAGTGTACCAATTTGGGTACGGGTCACGGCTGAAAAACGGACAAAATCTCCTTGAAATTTTTGCGTTATATTTTCAAAACAAAATTACCTTGTATAATTTTTACTTCTGAAAATGAACCAACATACAAACTCTTTGTCAAAAATCAAGAAATATTCCAAATACAATATCTGAATTTGTAGATATCACTGAACATCTGGCCAAATTGTACCAATTGTGGAAGTGTGACGTTAAGTATTATGCCCTCTTTATGTCTAGCAATTGTAGTGTTTTGTGTTGGGAAGTCTGCAAGGGGTGTGGCAATTGTTAGGATCAAAATCTGAAATCATGTTTGTGATCGTCTCTTACGCCAACCATGGGATTGGGATCTCAATCGTTTCAGTGTTATGAATCAGGAGTCAATACTGCAAGGGCATGGAAGACCATGGGGTCAAATCTAACATCATGATTGTGATCATCTCTTAATGCCAAACAATTGTATATATAGTTTTGGGGTGGGGATCTCAGCCGTTTAAAAGTTATGACTCAAGAGTTAAGCCTGCAAGGGCGTGGCAGACCCTGGGGTCAAATCTAAAATCATGATTGTGATTGTCTCTTTATGCTCAGCAATTGCATATATAGTTTTGGGGTGGGGACACTTGCATCCATTGTGAAAGACACACTAAGACTGTTTATAGGGAACTTACATTGTACCTTTGATCTTACCTGAGAACTATCTGGGATTAATTAGTGCTCACTAACACATGTTGTGTTTTCGAGTTGGAAAGCGTGCAGTAAGTCAGTTATTGCATGATTTCTCGTCACTGCATGAGTTTTAAAGTTAAATTATATCAATATTGTCAAACGGACGCCTTTTGGCCCCACCCATTAGATCCCTGGGGGTTGAGCTCCGTTGTTTGTATAAATTTAAATCCCAGCCACCTTAGTATGCAACCACTGAAATATAAATGCATACATGGCTAAGCTCCAGAGAAGAAGTCGTTAATATCAGTTATCGACCCCTTATGGCCCTAACTTTTGTACAATTTTGAATCTCTGCTCCATAGTGATGCTACTAGGCAAATATGAGCAATATACATTGCTCCGTTTCAGAGAAGAAGTCATTTATATCAATATAGTCAAATTAACCCCTTTTGGCCCTGCCCCTCAGGCCCCTGGGGGGTTAGTCCAACCGTTTGTACAGTTTTGAATCCCAGCCTCACTGTGATGCTACCAGGAAAATATGAGCTATATACATTGCTCGACTTCAGAGAAGAAATCGTTTATATCAATATGTATAGGTTATTGCATGGTTTTCGAGTAACAAGGGATTTATTACACCCGAGCGAAGCGAGTGACGAGAAATCATGCAATAACTGACTTACTGCATGCTTTCCAACTTGAAAACACAACATGTGTTAGTGAGCACTTATTAATCCCAGATAGTTCTCAGGTAAGATCAAAGGTACAATGTAAGTTCCCTATAAACAGTCTTAGTGTGTCTTTCACAATGGATGCAAGTGTTTTTCTGGATGATGATTTTGGAAATTTTGCATTGGCACCATCACAAAGTCACCCAGATATTTTGGATATAAGTACCAAAACTCTGTAATTTGAAGGCATACCAAAGAACAGTGTTTTGCTGCCCCTGTGTTAGACAAAGATATTCAAAGACCTTTTTAGCAGCAGTATAAAAATACCAAAAGTAACAATACTTGGGAGACAGGTATGTGGAATAGTTACTTTTAAATATAAAGAATGAAACAGTTGATTCATTAATTTATTCTAATTAATTCATAAGTGATTAATTGACTAATTAATAAATCAATTACATCATAAAACTAGATAAGAATTTCTCATTTTTTCTTTCAGAAACTTTCACCAAGTCTTTTGTAAAACATTGATATATGTATAATTTACATTTGCTGTTGTTTCAATTATGGCTCTTATTTAATCCTTTGTTGTCACAGTCTACGGCACACATGGCCAGCCCCTTCCATGGCCACACAATCCTGATTGGTCATGAAAAGGGGATTATGGAATTATGTGTGCAGTGGACTGTGGCAACAAGCGATTTATTGTCCACACTTTTCTTTTGTGAGAGTTGGGAAGTATGCAGTAAAGCCAAATTGGCCGCTTTTGGCCCTGCCCCTCAGGCCCCCGGGGGGTCAGCACCACCATTTGTACAATTTTGAATCCCCGCCCAAAAGTGATGCCACCAGGAAAATATGTGAGATATACATTGTTCGATTTCAGAGAAAAAGTCGTTTATATCAATCCCCTTTTGCCCCCCCCCCCCCCCCCCGGGGGTCAGCACCACCATTTGTACAATTTTGAGTCCCCACCCCATAGGGATACTTCTGACCAAATTTGGTCAAATTCTGTTCAGTGGTTATGAAGAAGTCGATTGTTGACGGATGGACGACGGACACCATGGTATGGCATAAGCTCACCTTGGTCCTTCGGACCAGGTGAGCTAAAAATCTGTACTTCAATTAATAATAATATCCAAATGGGAGTGCGTAAATATTTTTCATATAGTTATTTGAAACATTTCAAAAAAATAATACCAAGTTACTGCAGTGTTCATAGAATGATAGCCCAGTGTTAAATTTCGATATTAGTCTGTAAATCAGAGTATCAGGGAGAAATACACAGGTACCCCCTCTAAAAAATGTCGTCCATTGCATGCTGTTTTCAGTTCAGGTAAAAGTAGATACTTGTATCTGGTGGAGACAATATAGAGGCATTATTTTATATTAAAATGGGTCATTTGTCATGTAAATGTAAGTTTTTTGTCAAATAAATGCATAAAATTAAAATAATAACAATGAGCCTCAACTGCCACACGTTTACAATGGCAACAATTTACACTGGCGATGTTTGACAGGTGCGAAGCCGAGAACGAATCGGTATAATCAGTGAGTTAGTACTGTCCGATCCACGCATAAGTGTATAATAGATACGAATTCCATCAGAATTTATACAACACAAATTAAACTTTGTTGACTATTCTTTCAAAATCATTAAATTAACTGAAAAAACACTGCCGGAAGTGCTGAAGAACATCTTTTCACGTGTTGTACATTCGCCCAAAAACGGAAAACTTATCTTGATAGGCAAGGGCATTTTTTGCTTTGTGACAATATACCAAGTACCATTTACTTTTACTGCATGCTTGAATCCAATTTTATCTTTAAATTTTTCAATGTTTCACCATGACTCTAAGTCATGCTTAATAATATCTAAAAAAGTAAATAGTTCAAAAGGAGGGCAGAGGAGTATATTTCGCTACATGTAACGGGAAGATGCTTGATTTAAGAGATCTGACATAATGTCATAACTCGTCATACCGCAGATTGTAAGATTTTTGTTTTGGCTATGTGGCGTACCACATAATCGGCAATGGAAATTAAAAAAAAATTATCCAGATGTGATCAGTGTTGAATGTGCGTAAGTTGCTGTTCTTGTGAAGAGAACATTCTATTCCTCTGCGGTTTTCAAATGAAAGAGAGCTTTATTAAACAAGAGGCC
Source organism: Mimachlamys varia (assembly GCA_947623455.1). Lineage (NCBI taxonomy): Eukaryota > Metazoa > Mollusca > Bivalvia > Pectinida > Pectinidae > Mimachlamys > Mimachlamys varia. The sequence continues at coordinate 54,686,192 of OX392527.1, forward strand.
CAATGGGCCTGCATCGCTCACCTGGATGGAATTAATCTCTGACTTGTAATTCTAAAGTCGCCAAAAAGGCCCCTTAATGGGTCAGAGTCACCATTTATGTAAAAACCGGTTCCCCTTCCCCAAAGGATGTTTCTGACCAAATTTGGTCAAAATCATATCAGGACTTTTTGACAAGTGATTTAAAGGAATTACCTCTATTTTCCCTATTGGGCCCCGCCCATCTGGCCCTTTGGGTGTCACCATTTATTCAAAATCTGTTCCCTTTCCCCCAACGATGATTTAACCATATTTGGACAAAATCTATTCATAAATTTAAGACAAGAAGAGATTTAAAGGAATTACCTCTATTTTCCCTTTTTGGCCCAGCCCCTCTGGCCCCTTTGGAGTCAGTGTCACCATTTATGCAAAATCTGTTCCCCTTCCCCCAACGATGTTTCTGACCAAATTTGGTCAAAATCCAAACAGGACTTTTTGACAAGAAGTGATTTCAAGGAATTACTTCTATTTTCCCTAATGGGCCCCGCCCCTCTGGCCCCTTGGGTGTCAGTGTCACCATTTATGCGAAATCTGTTCCCCTTCCCCCAACAATGATTCTGACCAAATTTGGACAAAATCTATTCATAACTTTATGACAAGAAGAGATTTAAAGGAATTACCTCTATTTCCCCTATTGGGCCAAGCCCCTCTGGCCCCTTTGGGGTCCGAGTCACCATTTATGCAAAATCTGTTCCCCTTCGCCCAACGGTGTTTCTGACTTAATTTGGACAAAATATATTCATAACTTTTTGACAAGAAGAGATTTAAAGGAATTACCTTAATTTCCCCATTTGGCCCCGCCCATCTGGCCCCTTTGGGGTCAGAGTCACCATTTATGCAAAATCTGTTCCCCTTCCCAAAAGGATGTTTCTGACTTAATTTGGTCAAAATCCAATCAGGACTTTTTGACAAGAAGAGATTTAAAGAATTACCTCTATTTTCCCTATTGGGCCCCTTCCCTCTGGCCCTTTGGGGGTCCGAGTCACCATTTATGCAAAATCTGTTCCCCTTCCCCCAACGAGGATTCTGACCAAATTTGGACAAAATCTATTCATAACTTTGTGACAAGAAGAGATTTAAAGGATTACCTCTATTTCCCCTATTGGGCCAAGCCCCTCTGGCCCCTTTGGGGTCCGAGTCACCATTTATGCAAAATCTGTTCCTCTACCCCCAATGATGTTTCTGACCAAATTTGGACAAAATATATTCATAACTTTGTGACAAGAAGAGATTTAAAGGAATTACCTCTATTTCCCTTATTGGGCTATGCCCCTCTGGCCCCTTAGGGGTCAGTGTCACCATTTATGCAAAATCTGTTCCCCTTCCCCCAACAATGATTCTGACCAAATTTGGACAAAATCTATTCATAACTTTATGACAAGAAGAGATTTAAAGGAATTACCTCTATTTCCCCTATTGGGCCAAGCCCATTTGGCCCCTTTGGGGTCAGAGTCACCATTTATGCAAAATCTGTTCTCCTTCGCCCAAGGATGTTTCTGACCAAATTTGGTTAAAATCCAATCAGGACTTTTTGACTAGTAGCGAATGTTGACAGACGACGGACGGACGACGGACGCTGCGCTATGGCATAAGCTCACCGGACCTTTGGTCCAGGTGAGCTAAAAATCGCAGGCTCATCTATCATTCTGTGTATATCAAAGAAGCAAAAATGATATATATTTTCATTGTTTTTATTATCTTTGGCAATATTCTGCAAACTTGCACATGATTTTGGGCATATAACACAAAATATCACAAAAACTACCAAACGTACCAAAATATGGTTGAAATTATTGATTCTCCATCATAAAATATTCTTTGTGGTCTATTTTGGTAATGTTTTTTGCAGTATTTAGTAAAGTAACAAGTTTTGGTAAAAACGCCTCTGCCATATTGAATTGCCCTATACCTAGTCCTTAAAAATTTTCATGACAATCGGTTAAGATTTTGTTTGGCTATATTTTGTTCTCATCCTATTACAGACATATCGGAAGACCTCTGAGCATTTCGGATGTAAGCGTATACATTGAATGCCTGTGTATTGGGAGGTGCAGTATTTTAATGTAAACCTCCTTGAGATAGTGCAGACTTTATAGCACTACCACAATTGAGTATACTGCAGAAGGCCTCCAGAAGATCTAAAGTCTGTAGAGCTGCGATATTAATTTTTTTTTATAGGAACAGTGACCTATTTTCTGAACAAAAAGGTTGAAATGCTTACTCGTAAAAGAGGTGATGTCGCAAACATTTCTGTTAAGTTTCGTCATAATCAGAAATGAAGCCTGTAGAATGGTGTCAATATTTGTGACACATACAATCATATTGGCAGACTCCTATATACCACTGATAACCTTGTCACAAGGATATAATAATACAAGAGGCCCAATGGGCCTGCATCGCTCACCTGGTATCAATCTCTGACTTATATTATAGTGCAACCCTAAAGTCCCTTAAAATCTTTTAATGTAAGACATTTAGAAGAACATCTTAAGATTTAAACATATTTTACCGCTGTGACCTTATAAGACAACATCATTTTCATTTTCAAATTTTGTTTGGCTTCATCCCAGGACGCTACCAGCCAAATATCATGTCTCTAGGCAAATAAAGATCAAGGTCATTTCTTTTTGCAAACTTTGTCGGGCTTCATCCAAGGAGCCTTTCAGCCAAATATCATGCTTCCAGGGCTTTTGTAATTTCAGAAGAAGTCGTTCGAAGGTTTTAACAGATTTGACCCCTGTGACCTTGAATATAAGTCAAGGTCATTTCTTTTTGCAAACTTTGTCGGGCTTCATCCAAGAAACAATTTCAGTCAAATGTCATGCTTCTAGGGTTTTTGTATTTCAGAAGAAGTCGTTTGAAGGTTTTAACAGATTTGACCCTTGTGACCTTGAATATAGGTCAAGGTCATTTCTTTTCGCAAACTTTGTTGGGCTTCATCCAAGGAACCTTTCAGCCAAATGCCATGTTTCTAGGGCTTTTTGTATTTCAGAAGAAGTCCTTTGAAGGTTTTAACAGATTTGACCATTGTGACCTTGAATATAGGTCAAGGTCATTTCTTTTCGCAAACTTTGTTGGGCTTCATCCAAGGAACCTTTCAGCCAAATACCATATTTCTAGGGCTTTTTGTATTTCAGAAGAAGTCGTTTGAAGGTTTTAACAGATTTGACCCTTGTGACCTTGAATATAGGTCAAGGTAATTTTTTTTCGCAACATTTGTTGGGCTTCATCCAAGGAACCTTTCAGCCAAATGCCATGTTTCTAGGGCTTTTTGTATTTCAGAAGAAGTCATTTAAAGGTTAAAATAGGTTTAACCTCACTGTGACCTTGGATATTGGTCAAGGTCATTTCTTTTCGCAAACTTTATTTGGCTTTATCCAAAGAAGCTACTGGTCAAATATGAAGTCTCTATGCCTGACGGTATTTTAGAAGAAGTTGTTTGAAGATTTTGACATTTTTGACCCCTGTGACCTTGAAATTAGGTCAAAGTGATTTTTTTTCGCAAACTTTGTTCAGCTCCTTCCAAGAAATCTACCAGCCAAATTTCATGTCACTGGGCCTTTCAGTATTTTAGAAGAAGTCGTTTAAAGGAAAAAGTTGACGGACGGACGGACGGACGGACGACGGACGCTGCACCATCACATAAGCTCACTTGGCCCTTTGGGCCAGGTGAGCTAATAATTATTCAGTGATAATTTCTAAGAGTCCCTTTTGACTACATTGCTAAATACAATGGGTCCCACAATGCTTTCCACAATATTTGTGAGCCCTTTAGAAATTCTATGAGCACTGGACTTAAGACTCGTACACTGACTTACCATAGATTGTACACTGACTTACCATAGATTGTACACTGACTTACCATAGATTATTCTATCACTTTCCAATGCCAATTTTGTAAATCTAAACAATTTGTCCAACTTAGCATCAAATAATACCTGAATATTCGGTACCAACATCATGTTTTATCTTTGAGCATTTTTAAACAAATACTAAGTCTCCTTTAAAAAAATCATTTTCATAAATATACCAAATATTTTCCAACAAAACGTGGCATACCATTATGAAGTATAGTTGTACTTTACCAGATAAGCTAAAATGACAATAAATAGCATAGCCAAGGAAATCATTCATTTTCTCAAATTTGATAAATTACAGCAATATATATAAATTTGCATTTGTCACAAAACAGCATAAAAACAAGTAATATTAGTTTCATCACACAGTAGACATACATACACACACACACATAGAATCATATTTTACATTCATAGCAATATGTACTCATACATATTTAGTGTCCATCACTTCCTGGTTCCCATAGCACGGAGAAGCACGTATTTCGAACATATATCTTCTTCGCGATCACGCACGATACACGTTTTCAGAACAAAATGTCTTTTTAAACTTCTTCAGCAAAAGCGATTGGAATTCTTCTTCCAGCAGTATACTGGATTCTGCCCGCAACTTGAATCTTCATCTCGGCTCCAAACGATGACATTAAAGTCAACCTTGAGTTCTTCTCTTGATATCGGAAAGACATACATATTCAACAATTAAACAATTAACAAGTCGTATCAACAATCAAAAGCAGCACAATGCGAACAAAAATATCACAAACAATTACAAATATCCAACAATATGCAAAAAGAATTACAAACATTGAAAAGAATCATAACCATATTCTCCATTGATAAAAATAATTGGAGAACTAACATAAGGACACATAAGCTCAGATTCAGAAGAAAAAAACAAACAACATAATCATAACTTACAATGAAATCTGAGCCACATCATTGTATGTACACATTAATGATACCTTAAGTATGGCTTCAACGGACCAGAACCTCTCAGATACATGTTATTGGTGAATATGTATTTAACTGCATGTTATTTTTAGGCATGACAAAGTGATGATTTTATTATGTGAACACAAACTGACATGTCCCAATAAGGAACAGGTCGGGGCCAGGAAATTTACTGTTGATAGACATCAACTTTAAAATTTATAAACGATTTCATACTATACCAAACACAATATCATTGAACGTACTGATCTTGGTTCATCCTTGGGGTAAGCATTTCTGAAAAAGAAAACAAAAGCAAGTGAGAGGAAACATATTTTTTATAGATGGAAGTTTCCTATTAACATCAGGATACTTTTTTTCAATAAACATTTATACAAAAACAAGAGATAACAGAGGGATCTTGGCGCCCAACATCGATGATTTTTCATTCATTCTTAGAAAGATGGAACTTTTCCCTTCTTATTTTAACTTTCATTTATGTATATAATCTTAGTTCTATTTTTTTTCATTTACGTACAGTATGCTTCAGGTGATTTGGTAGTCAAACGCGTGCGGAGCGACAATCCCCCTCACCTGTCGCTCACAGCCGCAGGATAACCGCAGGTGAGACTTCACGCAACTATCCCGCGGTCATGGGTGATGGGGATTAACTTTGGTCCAATTGTGTTTAAAGTCTTTACAATACGAAATATACTGATGCTGTCGCGGCTTGCAGGCCACTTATTTACCTATTCATTAGGTTGACGTCACCCCGCGTGCTGGTCTTTTGCTGTCATTGGATGGCGGTCTTCCTTTAAATTTAGCCATCCAATGATAGCAAAAGACCAGCACGCGGGGTGACTTCAACCTAATGAATATGTAACGAAGTGGCCTGCAAGCCGTGACAACTATGAGACACAGAAATTTTGTGTGTTTTTGGAGGAAATGGAGATTATTTCTGCAGAAGGAGGATACTTTTGACTTGCATTTAGGAGGTTTATGAAACAAGAGGCCCAATGGGCCTGCATCGCTCACCTGGTATCAATCTCTGACTTATATTATAGTGTAACCCTAAAGTCCCTTAAAATCTTTTAATGTAAGACATTTAGAAGAACATCTTAAGATTTAAACATATTTTGCCTCTGTGACCTTATAAGACAACATCATTTTCATTTTCAAATTTTGTTTGGCTTCATCCCAGGACGCTACCAGCCAAATATCATGTCTCTAGGCAAATTAAGATCAAGGTAATTTCTTTTCGCAAACTTTGTCAGGCTTCATCCAAGAAACCTTTCAGCCAAATGTCATGCTTCTAGGGTTTTTGGTATTTCAGAAGAAGTCGTTTAAAGGTTTTTACAGATTTGACCCCTGTGACCTTGAAAATAGGTCAAGGTCATTTCTTTTCGCAAACTTTGTCAGGCTTCATCAAAGGAACCTTCCAGCCAAATATCATGCTTCTAGGGCTTTTGGTATTTCAGAAGAAGTCATTTAAAGGTTTTTACAGATTTGACCCCTGTGACCTTGAATATAAGTCAAGGACATTTCTTTTCGCAAACTTTGTCGGGCTTCATCCAAGAAACAATTTCAGCCAAATGTCATGCTTCTAGGGCTTTTGGTATTTCAGAAGAAGTTGTTTATAGGTTTTAACAGATTTGACCCCTGTGACCTTGAATATAGGTCAAGGTCATTTCTTTTCGCAAACTTTGTCGGGCTTCATCCAAGGAAGCTTCCAGCCAGATATCAAGCTTCTAGGGCTTTTGGTATTTCAGAAAAAGTCGTTTAAAGGTTTTAACAGATTTGACCCCTGTGACCTTGGATATAGGTCAAGGTCATTTCTTTTCGCAAACTTTGTCGGGCTTCATCCAAGGAACCTTTCAGCCAAATATCAAGCTTCCAGGGCTTTTGGTATTTCAGAAGAAGTCGTTCAAATGTTTTAACAAATTTGACCCCTGTGACCTTGGATATAGGTCAAGGTCATTTCTTTTCGCAAACTTTGTCGAGCTTCATCCATGGAACCTTTCAGCCAAATATCATGCTTCCAGGGTTTTTGGTATTTCAGAAGAAGTCGTTCGAAGGTTTTAACAGATTTGACCCCTGTGACCTTGAATATAGGTCAAGGTCATTTCTTTTCGCAAACTTTGTCGGGCTTCATCCAAGAAACATTTAAGCCAAATATCAAGCTTCTAGGGATTTTGGTATTTCAGAAGAAGTCGTTTAAAGGTTTTAACAGATTTGACCCCTGTGACCTTGAATATAGGTCAAGGTCATTTCTTTTCGCAAACTTTGTCGGGCTTCATCCAAGGAACCTTTCAGCTAAATATCATGCTTCTCAGGCTTTTGGTATTTCAGAAGAAGTCGTTTAAAGGTTTTAACAGATTTGACCCCTGTGACCTTGAATATAGGTCAAGGTCATTTTTTTTCGCAAACTTTGTCGGGCTTCATCCAAGGAACCTTTCAGCCAAATGCCATGTTTCTAGGGCTTTTGGTATTTCAGAAGAAGTCGTTTAAAGGTCAAAATAGATTTAACCTCAATGTGACCTTGAATATTGGTCAAGGTCATTTCTTTTCGCAAACTTTATTTGGCTTCATCCAAGGAAGCTACTGGTCAAATATGAAGTCTCTATGCCCGACGGTATTTTAGAAGAAGTTGTTTGAAGGTTTCGACATTTTTGACCCCTGTGACCTTGAAATTAGGTCAATGTGATTTTTTTCGCAAACTTTGTTCAGCTCCTTCCAAGAAATCTACCAGCCAAATTTCATGTCACTGGGCCTTTCAGTATTTTAGAAGAAGTCGTTTAAAAGAAAAAGTTGACGGACGCAGGACGGACGGACGGACGGACGGACGACGGACGCTGCACCATCACATAAGCTCACCTGGCCCGAAGGGCCAAGTGAGCTTATGTGATGGTGCAGCGCATCACATAAGCTCACTTGCAGCGCATCACATAAGCTCACTTGGCCCTTCGGGCCAGGTGAGCTAATAAAAATTATCCATCTTTCCAACGGTACCAAGAGTTTTTTCGTACCTCAACTAGAAATGTGATTTTTGATGCAAGAAAGGTAGGTGGGGTCGATTTTTGATCTGGAAAGCTTTCCACCCTTAGCTTTTATGACCATTGAGGGGGCATTTTTATCGAAAATTGATCTTAACCCCCCCAAATGTGTAAAATTACTCTAAACACCCTATTTTAGGTCCAAAACTAGCTGTTACAAATTCTCATGTCCCTGTGGTACAACCATCAAAATCACTAAAACACAGTATTAAATTCGAAATGAATCAAATCTTGATTTTATTTTTCTAAAACATGTACTACAATTTATATTTTGTATATCTGATAACGTTTTTAAAAAAAATATGGCTAAGAAGAGCCAGTGCCGGTCGCTTGATTTGTTCCATTAATCTGTCGACATAATTTATAATACAAGCTGACAAAAGTTTAAAATGACTGTGAGGATTTGATCACAAGATTTTTTTTAAGACACTTAACTGTAAAGCAAATCTATATTTCATCAGTACGTCATACAATGTTGCAATAATCAGTATCTACATCAGGCATATCGGCATCTCTAAGTGGATCTTGCAATGTCAGAATTCCATACCACATTATACTATAAACGTCATTTCTTCTGTTTATGAAATTTATTACAAACTAGGACACAACTGTTGAAAACTTCACTTGTGTTCAATATGCAAGCTTCCGTATTCTATGTGTACTTATTATTTGATTTAATTTATTATTAAAGAAAAGCATACAAGACCCTTTGTTTCAGCCAAAAAGGACGGGTACTGTTATCACAAAGTTTTTTTATTTGTTTCTAACTGTACTAGTATCGACATGGACTTGGATAATTTTATCCTGTGCTGTCGACGATAATAATTGCACAAATGTACATAGCCCCTGAACTTTCATAATGAACTGTTCCAACCATTCAATCAGACCAGTTCAAATGTGTCTTTATGAGTGAATGAGTTAAGGGTCAAACAATTCTGTTAAATGCAAACAGTTTTACGATCTTAAGCGACTTCAGCCAGGTGAGAGAAACTACAGTCAACAGTTAATTGCACGGTACCCGCATAAAACAATTTACTATTGTGTGTATTGTCAGAAAACAATGTGTATGATAAGTGAATTGCAAGGGGAGTGAAGGGTACAGGGCTCAGGAGAGAGATCAATTCTAGCCATTTCCCGTGTTTTGCTGTTAGAAAAAAAAGATTTTTTTATAATGGTAAGCAAGAAAAAATTTGGATTAAAATACACATATTTTATGATTAATTTTATTCCCATTCATCAGAATATAATGTGTGCAGTTTTTTATTGTGTATAGAGCATTTTGCATCTGAAAGATAAAATTGTAACTAGAAACGATTAGCGAAATTTGTTCTTTTAACAACATACACCTGAGACTATGTTACAGCTAGTTTTGGACCTTTAGCTGTTGTTTAAAGCATTTTATCGAAAAATTGATCTAAACCTCTCAAATACTCTGAACACCATGGTTTAGGTCCAAAAAAAGCTGAAACAAATTCTCAGGTCCCTGTGCTTTGACTTCTTGGGTAGCTGTCACTTGTCAGTCACAGTTCGCTGCATCCAGGGGTTTAGTAAGCTTGTGCAAAAGATCCACTAACATTTTGATTTAAAACTAGCCAAAAATTAACCTCCGCTTACAATATGCCTACTGTCAGAAGACCAAAGTGTTTCAGATTGTTCCTTATATATATATTTAGTTTTCTATAAATGCAAAATAGACGAGTTTGTCCAATACATAAAAAGAATAATAAAGCTAACAATGCTTTCACAACTTGAGACACCTGTTAGCTGGGCTGCAGAGCTCTTTGTTGTAGGTCAAAGGTCCCCGCCACGGCCGGTAAAAAAATTCAAACGCTTTTTACTCTTTTGCAGAATATGGACTAGCCAATTAAGTCAGGTTTGGGCCAAGTATTCTGTAATTTAGGGTTGAAAGCATGACTCCAAATTCTTGTGTGCTGTGTTTGTTTTGTGCGAAGGCGAACAGGACACATGACTTTCACTAAGAGTGAATGATTGGAGAACATACATTTTTGTTAACTGTTTCTTAATATTTCCTTTCAAACAATTAAACAATGTTTTTGAAATACCAAAATATTTTGGCACAGACGTAAGTAAATTAGCAATCTTATTCCTTGCTTTTGGTTTCACCTTTAATTGACCCCGCATTACCTAATGTAAAGCATCGGCGGATTTTGTCATTGACAATTTTCGATTATATAATAAAGCAACATTTCAAAACTATGGACTTCTTTTAACAACTGCATTGTAGCCTCGTGTTACGCATATACAGTACGTTAACTTAGCAATTGTTAGCTTGCGTAATAATTGTTTTATTAACCATTTTACATATTTGACCCCTGTGACCTTGAAAGTAGGTCAAGGTAATTGATATGATGAAACTTTGTAACACTATATCCCAGGTACCTACTGGCTAAATATCAGCATCCTTGGCCTTTTAGTTATTGAAAAGAAGATTCTTAAAGCTTTTTATATATTTGACCCCTGTGACCTTGAAAGTAGGTCAGGGATATTGATATGAAGAAATTGTCTAGCCCTGAATTCCAGCATGCTATTGGCATAATATCACCCAAGACCTTATAGTTACTGAGGAGTTGTTTGAAAGAATTTTACTACATTTGACCCCTGTGACCTTGAAAGTAGGTCAAGGTCATCGATGTGAGGAAACTTTGTAGCACTCCATCTCAGGTACTTACTGGCAATATATCAGCATCCTGGGCCTTTTGGTTATTGAGAAGATTCTAAAAGATTTTTACATATTTTATATTTTACCCTTGTGGCCTTGAAAAAAGGTCAAAGTCATTGATATGAAGAAACTTTGTAGGACTCTATCCTAGGTACCTACAGACCAAATATTGGCATCCTGGGCCTTTTGGTTATTGAGAAGAAGATTGTTAAAGGAAAAGTTTACGGATGGTGCATGGCAGACGACGGACGAAGCACGATGGCAATAGGTCATCCTAACCCTTTTGGTCAGATGACCTAAAAAGCAAATAGATGTATAACATTCAGTTATACTGGACTGTCGGTGTTCAGTTCACAGTCGTAAGTCGCAGAGGTGCAGATAGACTTAACCCCAATGCTTGACCCCCTCCCGAATTTACTCAGGTGATTACTCCGAGGGGCTTTAATCCCCTTCGCTCTGGCCCGCAGGGCGTTTGACTACCAAATCACCTGAAGCGTACTGTATTTCATCTTAGTGCTATGAACTTTGGAATTTCTTGTGAAAATTAATAATAGTTGAAAGAAGGTGTCTAATCAGGAGTTTTGCTTTATGGCTGAGTTCCAAAATTCCAAACTTTAAGAGAGTCAATCTAGTATTGATAAACAAGGGAACTTGCAAATGAAATATGGGAAAGATCCATCCAACACTTAACGAGATATAACGATAACAAATTTTCATTGTCAAAATACAAGATGGCCATCTGTCAGCCATTTTGTTTTTGTTTCTGCATGTACCATAAATAGTATGTCTGGCAGTGGTATTAGTTCTGCATGTACCATAAATAGTATGTCTGGCAGTGGTATTAGTTCTGCATGTACCATAAATAGTATGTCTGGCAGGGGTAATAGTTCTGCATGTACCATAAATAGTATGTCTGGCAGTGGTAATAGTTCTGCATGTACCATAAATAGTATGTCTGGCAGTGGTATTAGTTCTGCATGTACCATAAATAGTATGTCTGACAGTGGTATTAGTTCTGCATGTACCATAAATAGTATGTCTGGCAGTGGTATTAGTTCTGCATGTACCATAAATAGTATGTCTGGCAGTGGTAATAGTTCTGCATGTACCATAAATAGTATGTCTGGCAGTGGTTATAGTTCTGCATGTACCATAAATAGTATGTCTGGCAGTGGTAATAGTTCTGCATGTACCATAAATAGTATGTCTGGCAGTTGTAATAGTTCTGCATGTACCATAAATAGTATGTCTGGCAGTGGTAATAGTTCTGCATGTACCATAAATAGTATGTCTGGCAGGGGTATTAGTTCTGCATGTACTATAAATAGTATGTCTGGCAGTGGTAATAGTTCTGCATGTACCATAAATAGTATGTCTGACAGTGGTATTAGTTCTGCATGTACCATAAATAGTATGTCTGGCAGTGGTATTAGTTCTGCATGTACCATAAATAGTATGTCTGGCAGTGGTTATAGTTCTGCATGTACCATAAATAGTATGTCTGGCAGTGGTTATAGTTCTGCATGTACCATAAATAGTATGTCTGGCAGTGGTAATAGTTCTGCATGTACCATAAATAGTATGTCTGGCAGGGGTAATAGTTCTGCATGTACCATAAATAGTATGTCTGGCAGTTGTAATAGTTCTGCATGTACCATAAATAGTATGTCTGGCAGTTGTAATAGTTCTGCATGTACCATAAATAGTATGTCTGGCAGTCGTAATAGTTCTGCGTGTACCATAAATAGTATGTCTGGCAGGGGTAATAGTTCTGCATGTACCATAAATAGTATGTCTGGCAGTTGTAATAGTTCTGCATGTACCATAAATAGTATGTCTGGCAGTGGTAATAGTTCTGCATGTACCATAAATAGTATGTCTGGCAGTCGTAATAGTTCTGCGTGTACCATAAATAGTATGTCTGACAGTGGTAATAGTTCTGCGTGTACCATAAATAGTATGTCTGGCAGTGGTATTAGTTCTGCATGTACCATAAATAGTATGTCTGACAGTGGTATTAGTTCTGCATGTACCATAAATAGTATGTCTGGCAGTGGTATTAGTTCTGCATGTACCATAAATAGTATGTCTGGCAGTGGTAATAGTTCTGCATGTACCATAAATAGTATGTCTGGCAGTGGTAATAGTTCTGCATGTACCATAAATAGTATGTCTGGCAGTGGTATTAGTTCTGCATGTACCATAAATAGTATGTCTGGCAGGGGTAATAGTTCTGCATGTACCATAAATAGTATGTCTGGCAGTGGTATTAGTTCTGCATGTACCATAAATAGTATGTCTGGCAGTGGTAATAGTTCTGCATGTACCATAAATAGTATGTCTAGCAGTGGTAATAGTTCTGCATGTACCATAAATAGTATGTCTGACAGTGGTAATAGTTCTGCATGTACCATAAATAGTATGTCTGGCAGTGGTAATAGTTCTGCATGTACCATAAATAGTATGTCTGGCAGTGGTATTAGTTCTGCATGTACCATAAATAGTATGTCTGGTAGTGGTATTAGTTCTGCATGTACCATAAATAGTATGTCTGGCAGTGGTAATAGTTCTGCATGTACCATAAATAGTATGTCTGGCAGTGGTAATAGTTCTGCATGTACCATAAATAGTATGTCTGGCAGTGGTATTAGTTCTGCATGTACCATAAATAGTATGTCTGGCAGTGGTATTAGTTCTGCATGTACCATAAATAGTATGTCTGGCAGTGGTAATAGTTCTGCATGTACCATAAATAGTATGTCTGGCAGTGGTAATAGTTCTGCATGTACCATAAATAGTATGTCTGGCAGGGGTAATAGTTCTGCATGTACCATTAACAAGAGGCCCAATGGGCCTGCATCGCTCACCTGGTATTAATCTCTGACTTATATTATAGTGTAACCCAAAAGTCCCTTAAAATCTTTTAATTTAAGACATTTAGAAGAACATATTAAGATTTAAACATATTTTACCTCTGTGACCTTATAAGACAACATCATTTTCATTTTCAAATTTTGTTTGGCTTCATCCCAGGACGCTACCAGCCAAATATTATGTCTCGAAGCAAATAAAGATAAATGTCATTTCTTTTCGCAAACTTTGTCAGGCTTCATCCAAGAAACCTTTCAGCCAAATGTCATGCTTCTAGGGCTCTTGGTACTTCAGAAGAAGTCGTTTGAATGTTTTAACAGATTTGACCCCTGTGACCTTGAATATAGGTCAAGGTCATTTCTTTTCGCAAACTTTGTCAGGCTTCATCCAAGGAACCTTTCAGCTAAATATCATGCTTCCAGGGCTTTTGGTATTAAAGAAGAAGTCGTTCGAAGCTTTTAACAGATTTGACCCCTGTGACCTTGAATATAAGTCAAGGTCATTTCTTTTCGCAAACTTTGTCGGGCTTCATTCAAGAAACCTTTCAGCCAAATATCAAGCTTCTAGGGCTTTTGGTATTTCAAAAGAAGTCGTTTAAAGGTTTTAACAGATTTGACCCCTGTGACCTTGAATATAAGTCAAGGTCATTTCTTTTCATAAACTTTGTAGGGCTTCATCCAAGAAACATTTCAGCTAAATATCATGCTTCTAGGGCTTTTGGTATTTCAGAAGAAGTCGTTTAAAGGTTTTAACAGATTTGACCCTTGTGACCTTGAATATAGGTCAAGGTCATTTTTTTTCGCAAACTTTGTTGGGCTTCATCCAAGGAACCTTTCAGTCAAATGCAATGTTTCTAGGGCTTTTGGTATTTCAGAAGAAGTTGTTTAAAGGTTAAAATAGATTTAACCTCACTGTGACCTTGAATATGGGTCAAGGTCATTTCTTTTCGCAAACTTTATTTGGCTTCATCCAAGGAAAAAATATGAAGTCTCTATGCCTGACGGTATTTTAGAAGAAGTTGTTTGAAGGTTTCGACATTTTTGACCCCTGTGACCTTGAAATTAGGTCAAAGTGATTTTTTTTCGCAAACTTTGTTCAGCTCCTTCCAAGAAATCTACCAGCCAAATTTCATGTCACTGGGCCTTTCAGTATTTTAGAAGAAGTCGTTTAAAGGAAAAAGTTGACGGACGCAGGAAGGAGGGACGGACGGACGACGGACGCTGCACCATCACATAAGCTCACTTGGCCCTTCGGGCCAGGTGAGCTAATAAACACAACAGGTGAAGGAGCCAATACTTTTTCACTGTCATGCTGAACGGCTAATCAAAATACAGGAGGAGTCATTAGGACCAAGAAATGATCTAAGTCAATTATAAAACAAGAGATCCCAGAGGGATCTTGGTGCCCACCATTCATTTTTAAAAGATGGATCTTTTCTCTTCTTATTTTAACTTTCATATATATATTCAATCTTAATTCTGTTTTTTTCCCTTTCATTTATGTATTTTATCCTTGTGCTATAAACTTTAACAAGAGGCCCAGAGGGCCTGTATCGCTCACCTGGATACATTGGTATCTAGGTAATCATGATAAAATATTTTCTTTTTGGCTCGCCCCTCAGCCCCCTAGGGGGTCAGTCCCACCATTAGTACAATTTTAAATCTTGAGCATCTAGGAATGCTTCCTGCCAAATAACGGTGATTTCCAATCAATGGTTATGGAGAAGAAGTCGCTTAAACCAATATAGCTAAATAACGGTTTTTGGCCCCGTCCCTCAGCCCCTTAGGGGTCAGTCCCACCATGAGTACAATTTTGAATCCTGAGCACCTAGGGATGGTTCCTACCAAATAAGGTTGATTTCGAATCAGTGGTTATGGAGAAGTCGCTTAAACCAAAAATATAGCTAAATAACGTTTTTTGGCCCCGCCCCTCAGCCCCCTAGGGGATCAGTCCCACCATGAGTACAATTTTGAATCCTGAGCACCTAGGGATAGTTCCTACCAAATAAGGTTGACTTCCATTCGGTGGTTATGGAGAAGAAGTCGCTTAAACCAATATAGCTAAAAAACTGTTTTTGGCCACGCCCCTCAGCCCCCTAAGGGGTCAGTCCCACCATGAGTACAATTTTGAATCCTGAGCACCTAGGGATACTTCCTGCTAAATAAGGCTCCTTTCCAATCAGTGGTTATGGAGAAGAAGTCGTTTAAACCAATATAGCTAAATAACCCTTTTTGACCCCGTCCCTCAGCCCCTTAGGGGTCAGTCCCACCATGAGTACAATTTTGAATCCTGAGCACCTAGGGATGGTTCCTACCAAATAAGGTTGATTTCCAATCAGTGGTTATGGAGAAGTCGCTTAAACCAATATAGCTAAAAAACGGTTTTTAGCCCCGCCCCTCAGCCCCCTAGGGGGTCAGTCCCAGCATGAGTACAATTTCCAATCAGTGGTTATTGAGAAGAAGTCGACTAAACCAATATAGCTTAATAACCCTTTTTGGCCCCACCCCTCAGCCCCCTAGGGGATCAGTCCCACCATTAGTACAATTTTGAATCCTGGGCACCTTAGGATGCTTTCTGCCAAATAAGGTTGATTACCAATCAGTGGTTATGAAGAAGAAGTTGCTAATATCAATATAGCTAAATATTTTTTATGGCCCCACCCCTCAGCCCCCTAGGGGGTCAGTCCAACCATGAGTACAATTTTGAATCCTGAGCACCCAGGGATACTTTCTGCCAAATAAGGCTGATTTCCAATCAGTGGTTATGGAGAAGAAGTCGCTTAAACCGATATAGCTAAATAACCCCTTTTGGCCCGCCCCTCAGCCCCCTAGGGGGTCAGTCCCACCATTAGTACAATTTTGAATCCTGGGCACCCAAGGATGCTTCCTGCCAAATTAGGTTGATTTCCTATCAGTGGTTATGGAGGAGAAGTCGTTTAAAGAAATTGTTGACGGACGACGGACGGACGGACGGACGGACGGACGGACGACGGACGCCACGGTATGGCATAAGCTCACCTCGGTCCTTCGGACCAGGTGAGCTAATAACAGTTGAAGTAAGGTGTCTAATCAGGACTTTTGGTTTTTCCGATAAGTTCTAAAATTCTAAGCGAAATCCATCTTGTATTTATTAATAAGGGCTGTTCCAGAGAAAATGACGTTCTCCCTCCAAGAAGGCACTTTTTTTAACCCCAACCACCTACATATTTTTAATTACTGCTTGGAATGGCGACCTAGAGAATTCATTTTTTTTCAACCCCACCACCCATGTTAATTAAATTAATTTAATTACCCCACGACTCATGAATTAAAATTCAAAGTATGTTCATTATATTAACATTCTGACATGAAACATTTGCCTTCCAAGATTTATTTCATTGCTGCATTATAAATATAATTAACTGCAAGAGTAAATTTTGAGGAAGGGTCTCTTTATAGTAGCTGTTGGCTTCCTCTTGCATACTGGAGGCTAAGTTGTTGTATGCTGTCCAAAATAACAGAAGTGTCTTGTCCAAAGGACACAATCAATGAGAAGCAATGAAATTTGATGTATATTCAAATCGTCTATAAAGGCAGTGTTTTTTCACCAACGTTTTGCAACCATTTATACCTTTTCAATTGAGAAAATACACTGCATTTTCGAAAAATTTCGGGGTGGGGTTGGGGGGTGATTTTTTCACTAAGGGGAACCTGTATATGGAATTTGGAAAAGATCAATCCAATACCTCTGAATTGTAAGTAGGAGATAATAACTGCAACATCTTCCAGCGTTACCAATAGGTTGGAATTATATTGTCTACTAGTTTCGACCCTATCGCAGGGTCTTCATCAGGACAACTTTATACAGGTAAAATTCTCCCTGAAGTGATCTTCAGGAGGATAACATTCAATTGTTAATTATGACGTGATAGTTTCAGTGCTTACTGTATTCAAGGGCAGGTAATTGCCTTTTGATTATAGGACCAAGGAGAACCTGCATATGAAATTTGGGACAGATTCATTCAATACTTCACAAGATAAAACGATAACAAATTTTCATTGTCAAAATCCAAGATGGCTGCTTATCAGCCTTTTCGTTTTTTTCGATCAGTCCCAAAATCAATACAGCACAACTAGGAACCAAGGGGAACTTACATATGAAATTAGAGAATGATTTATCCAGTATTACTCAGGAAATAGTGATAACAAATTATTACTAACAAATCCAAGATGGCCACCTGTCAGCCATGTTATTTATTGGATTTGTGAGAAATTTGACCATGCAAAACTAGGTACCAAGGGGAACCTACAAATGAAATTTGAGAGTGATCCATCCAGATCTTTTCAAGAAATAGCAATTAACTATTACTCACAAATCCAAGATGGCCAACTGTCGGCCATATTATTTCAATATTTATCGGATTTGTCCAAAACCTAACAAGGCATCAAGGGGAACCTACATATGAAATTTGAGAGTGATCCATCAGTACTTTTAAAGAAATAGTGATAACAAACTATTACTCACAAATCCAAGATGGCCACCTGTCAGCCATATTGTTTGTCAGATTTTTCCAAAAATGAACTATGCAAAATTAGACATCAAGGAGAACCAAGCTACATAATTTGAGGATGATCCATCCAGTACTTCACAAGAAATAGTGATAACAAACTATTACTCACAAATCCAAAGATGGCCGTCTGTCGGCCATATTATTTATTGGATTTGTCTGAAAATTGACTATGTAGAACTAGGCACCAAGGTGAACCTACAAATGAAATTTGAGAATGATCCATCCAGTACTTTCCAGAAATAGCGATAACAATAATTGTTTAAGGAAGGACGACAGATGCAGGGTGATTTGATAAGCACACCATCTGATGTTTGCTAATAAAGATAGGAACAAACTCTGTTTACAATCATTAATTATCGTTGGCTTAGAAATATATGAGTCATTATCAGAAAAGTACCAAATCGCTGTCCGCAACTTTGTTGTTTATTTCTGTGAATTCTACATGGAATAAAGTAATGTTTTGCTAATACACTAATAATTAGAGATCTAGTAATCACGTTTTTACAAGGCAGACATGAAATTGTGCAAAACATGTTTTTTAACCAAAATATTAGCCTTTCACCCAAAAATGGGTGTGTATTTTTTTAACAATAATAATGTTAAATGGGTGTGTCCGATTGTAAACCCTCAATATTCAAGCTCATTTGAAAACATTTTTAATGAGGTCTTGTACAAAATATGGGGATAGTTTTGTTGATAATTACCAATTTAATTGATAAATAAGTACTTTTAGGCAAAAAGAAAATATTTAAAGATTTTTTTCAAGAAAATGTTTACCTGTCCAATATTTTTTTGTCCTTGTTGTTACCATGAGTATTTTGGTTCAATAGAGGAACTTTAAATCAACTGAGAACAATCATCTATGATGCATTTATTGCATATCTATTCCCTGTTCATTTCCACATGGCATTTGGAAGTTGAAAGCAGGATGGTTTTAAATTGGGAGCATTCGAATACAAGTCTCACCAACTGTGTACATTTAAATTGTCCATGGTGTTACCACATTATTTTACATTTATACCATTTGTTTAATAAAAGGATTTATAGTATTTAAAAGAGGTTGCAAGGTAGTTTAGATACAGCTATTGCTGCTATCATGCTTTGCACAATTACCAATGGTTATAATTTTAATCTAAAATCATATCTAAAACTTCTGTGGTGTTACCGGTCAAATACAGGAACACCACAGACGAATATTTGGTAACACTAGACATCATACCTATTTATCAATCAATTTTATTAGAAAAATAAAAGCATTGTGATTTGAAAAAGTAAAAAAAAAATTCCAAAACAATGATTATTGTTCATTTCTAATCAAAGAAAACTCTTAAATTCAGATTCTATACTCTTAAATCAAGATTCTCTAAAAGTATGCTGTATTGCGGTATTATGTAATTTATGTTAACAGTTTAGTCTGTAGAACAAAATGAAATATTTAACACAAAATGCAATGTGTAATTTAATTAATTACATTGGCAAAGTAATGGTAATTTAATTAATTACATTCCACATTTGTGTAATGGTAATGCCATTTTCACAAAGTAATGTGTAATTTAATTAATTACATTACCATGTAACTGAACCCATGCCTGGTAATACCAAAGACAATAATAGTAACACTACAGACTTAGGTAATTACACCACAGACAAATCTTTGCAACACAAACAAAACAAAGTTTACTTATAATAAAGACCATGAAATATATTATTAGTAAGATGAATTCAAAGCTCATTAGCTAACAGTTCTCAAAATGGAATATGTCACTGTGAGAGAAGAGGGCTTTGAATTGGTCACACCAAGGACATGAACATTGATGATACCATTATAGTAACACCACAGACAATGGAACAGAAAAATCATAAACAATATCTAAGATAATGGGAAGATTCATAAAGCAGAGAAATTATTGTAAAATGTTATTTGTGCAACATAATAAGCACTATGACTAGTGTGACAGTTATTAAAGCATGTATTCTGTCTGTGAGCAATGGTAAAACATTACCAGTAACACCAAAGACAATTCGGTGACAAGAGAAGATGTATAATATGAATTTCCATCATAAATAACCAATTTATATTTTAGTTAATGAACTAGATTGTTTGCTTAGGACACATTACTATATAATTGATGTTCATATTGATGAAATATAATTCAGTTACAATATGCATTAGATGATGACAATGGTAACACTACAGACATTCAATGCTGTTTTTGTTCAGCACAACATTTCAGGCGATCAAGAATGGCCCTCTCTGCAACTTGGAAACGGACGATGGTTGTCAATAGGGAAAAATTTAACTCATATAAAATTCAATAAAGGTGAAAAGAAACAATTAGCCATCCAATAATTATCTGTAGCATTGTATGTTTGCAAATTAATTACCGTTTTCACGAATCTTTATTTCTAACTTTATTAAAAAGAAATAATGCACATCTCTGGAGTGCAAAAGTACAGGGTTCGGGACATATTCAGATATATATCTTCAAATGGTATTTAAATGAGGTTATTGTAATAAAAAATAATTATGTTATAACTTTATCGATTAAATAAATCAAATAGCATAGAACTGGCATGTTTTATCTCAACAATAACAACAATTCAATAATGGTTACCACAAACATTTTAACTTACCTGTGATCGATAGCGTTACCATAGTAACTGAACAGGTAAAAATCCAGATGCCCAAACATTGATTTTGTAATCTGCAATATATCCCCTTTTACTTAAACCATAAAAGTTGTCAGTCAAAGAAATTTGTTTTTCTGATTTTTTCAATATTAAATCTGGTACTTTTTTGATAATGACTCATATACAACATGGTAAAGACTATTAATTTCAGACAGCATATGTAAGTGTGGCTGTGCTGTATAAATTTCAAATACTATACTTAGATGAGGGTCAAAGGGTAATAAAATATATTACATGGACATTGTCTGGTCAGTCATCAACGGGAATTCTTTTTATCAGTCTGACATGATAGTTTATTCTGGGTTGAAGATCCTTGTAGAAGTGTCCACAAACGCAAAGGCAAAAACTGACCCAAGTGTATTTATGATGAAAGAGGATGGAATGCCAAGGTCTAATGTAAGTAATATATATATACATGCATGTTTGCTATTTATGTAAACTATACAGATTGTTGATCACATGTCTGGAATAATCCATATCTAACATCACAGATGACTAAGTCTGACGGTTACACTTACAATGTCTTCGGGCCACTGGGCTTTACAGCATTGGCCAAAGGAATTCTGGAGACGATCACTGAGGTATTCTTCGGAATCATCTCTTCGGTCTCCTGGTAGGCTGAGCAATAAAAAAAATTGAGTTAATTTGGTAAGTGAGGCAAATTAAACAGTGCTGGATGGGTGCAATTTAAGCCCATATCTCATGCCAAAGAATATTTTTTGTGCAATTACAATGTCAAAAAGAGAGCAGAGTTTTCATTGACTTATAAATTAGAATCTACACAAGAGGCCCATGGGCCTTAACGGTCACCTGATGTTTGATATGAAAGAGAAATATGGGAATGTTGAGATGAATATTTATAACAATACATTGTAGCATATCTGGGAGTGGAAAAAATGAATTTTTGAAATTATGTCAATTTGACCCTTTTAGGCCCCACCCCTCAGGCACCTGGGGGTCAGTCAGTGTCAATATGTGCAATCTACTCAAAAGTCATGTCATATTGATAATTTCAACCAAATTTGCATCATTTCTTATGGCAATTAAACAAATAATGCAAAAAAATGTTTTTTTCTGCCAATATACTATAGTAAACTTAACCCCCTCCACAGCGGGAGATGCAAGACCCCAGAGTCATGAAATTCACAATTTTGGTAAAGAACCTTAAAACCAATCCATCTATGAAGAGTATTTGATTCCAGCATATCTGGGAGAAGAGAAGAAGATTTTTGAAATTTTTGTCAATTTGACCCTTTTTGGCCCCGCCCTCCAGCCCCTGGGGGTCAACCAGGGCTAACATGTACATACCATCAAAGTGTCATCCCATGCTGATAATTTTAACCAAGTTAGAATGAATTCCAATACAAATCCAACAAATAATAGTCAAAATGTGATTTCCCTATATAAACTATAGTAAACTTTACCCCCTCCCCAGAGTCATGAAATTCACACTTTTGGTTAAGCACCTTAAGACCCTTTCATCTATGAAGAGTATTTGATTCTATCATATCTGAGAGTAGAGGAGAAGATTTTTGAAATTTTAGTTAATTTGACCATTTTTGGGCCCGCCCACCAGCCCCTGGGGGTCAATTAGAGCCAACATGCACAAACCATCAAAGTGTCATCCCATGCTGATAATTTGATACAAGTTAGAATGAATTCCAATACAAATCCAACTAATAATAGTCAAAAATGTGATTTCTTTATATAAACTATAGTAAAGTTTACCCCCTCCCCAGGGGCAAACATGAGACCCCAGGGTAATGAAATTCACAATTTTGGTAAAGCACCTTAAGACCCTTTCATCTATGAAGAGTGTTTGATTCCACCTTATCTGAGAGTAGAGAAGAAGATTTTTGAAATTTTAGTCAATTTGACCCTTTTTGGCCCCACCCCTCAGGCCCCTGGGGGATGGGGACCATATAATTCACATTTTTAGTTGAACTTTAGCCATAGAAGCTCCCTGCCAAATTTCATTGAATTTGGTTCAGTGGTTTTGGAGAAGAAGTTGAAAATGTAAAAAGTTTACGGACGCACGATGGACGACGACGGACAAAAGGAGATTAGAATAGGTCACTTGAGACTTCGTCTCAGGTGACCTAAAAATGATACTTTCCATTACTAAATGTTTCTTTTATATTTCAAGCTATCCAGTGTTACGTCCATACTTTATCATGACTAAAGCTTCATCATTTTGAAATCAAATTTGTTAACATCCACCAATTGTCATTGTTGATTTTCATCATGGTTATTGAATTCTGCGTCACCATTATCATTTACTCAAATTATATTAAAACGTCCAGCTGTTTCAACTTCGTGTTATAGGTGTAGCAATTTCCATACTTTTACTTTCATGTTTATGAGAGGATCTGAATATGAAATTAAAGCTTCACATTATCAACTTAATAGTGATTGCCGTTGTTAAATTCCTTGATCACAATTCTTTTTCTTTCTTCTTCAATGATGGACCATGCTCGTCTTTCGAAACGTTAGACTAGTCTGTTTTATTTTTGTTTTATTTTCACTGGATGTTTTTTCGAATGTTTTCAAAATCTTGCCCATATTGTCCAGAAATTGAAGTGACAGCTGACATTAGCAGGCCTGACAAAAGTTGGGATACATTTAGTTAGGAACATTTGATAACTATCGTTTTTGATGAATTTTTGTGCTCAGTGTTCATGAAATAAATAGCATATATATATATGTAACTGTCATGAATTTTACTTAGCACTGGGGACTAGTGGAAAGGACGACTCGACCCGGCACCGAGACATTTCCACTCTTTCAGACAAGTGGACGAGTTCTTAATCGATGCCCTGACAACGTATTTCAAATGAAATTTAATAATGATCAATCCAATACTCAAGAAATAGCGGTAAAAATTGTTTAAGGACTGACGCCAGGTGATTTGAATTTGTCCAAATCCTCATGAAATCAATCAATGCAAGTCCAAACCTTTCTTCGTAATGGCATTGACAATATGAAGATCCACATCAGTGTCCTTAAGTTTTTTCCTCTGCATAATAGCCTTCTTCAGGTCCCCAAGAGAAATGTGGAGTCCATCAAAGGTAACAGAGTCATAGTCAAGACTGTTCTTGAACTTGAAGTGTATGCAAGCCATGGTTGTTGAAAAGTTCTTTTGTGATCCAGACCAAGGATGCTCTTACAGCCTCTGATGTAACTGGATAATTACAGCCTCTGATGTAACTGGATAATAACAGCCTCTGATGTAACTGGATAATTACAGCCTCTGATGTAGCTGGATATTAATCATGGTATTAATATCTGCAAGAAAAAAATCAGGAATGGTTCAGAAAATAAAAGTTAAAATACATTTTAGTGGACTCGTGTCTTCTGCTTGCGTCAGATGCACAGGTAGAGACTAGCAAATAGCTCGTCAAAATGGTATTTATTTTGGGGTTGTGGATCTTGAACATCGAGCCAATTAATTACATAACTTCATGTTTATAAAAAAAAACAAGAGGCCCAATGGGCCTGCATCGCTCACCTGGTATCAATCTCTGACTTATAGAGTAACCCTAAAGTCCCCTAAAATCTTCTAATGTAAGATATTTAGAAGAACATCTTAAGATTTGAACATATTTTACCCCTGTGACCTTATAAGACAACATCATTTTCATTTTCAAATTTTGTTTGGCTTCATCCCAGGATGCTACCAGCCAAATATCATGTCTCTAGGCAAATAAAGATCAAGGTCATTTCTTTTCGCAAACTTTGTCGGGCTTCATCCAAGGAACCTTCCAGCCAAATATCATGCTTCCTCGGCTTTTGGTATTTCAAAAGAAGTCGTTCGAAGGTTATAACAGATTTGACCCCTGTGACCTTGAATATAAGTCAAGGTCATTTCTTTTCGCAAACTTTGTCGGGCTTCATCCAAGAAACCTTTCAGCCAAATGTCATGCTTCTAGGATTTTTGGTATTTCAGAAGAAGTCGTTTAAAGGTTTTAACAGATTTGACCCATGTGACCTTGAATATAGGTCAAGGTCACTTCTTTCGCAAACTTTGTTGGGCTTCATCCAAGGAACCTTTCAGCAAAATTTCATGCTTCTAGGGCTTTTGGTATATCAGAAGAAGTCGTTTGAAGGCTTTAACAGATTTGACCCTTATGACCTTGAGTATAGGTCAAGGTTATTTTTTTTCGCAAACTTTGTCAGGCTTCATCCAAGAAACATTTCAGCCAAATATCATGCTTCTAGGGCTTTTGGTATTTCAGAAGTCGTTTAAATTTTTTAACAGATTTGACCCCTGTGACCTTGAATATAGGTCAAGGTCATTTCTTTTCGCAAACTTTGTCAGGCTTTATCCAAGGAACCTTTCGGCCAAATGTCATGCTTCTAGGGTTTTTGGTATTTCAGAAGGAGTCGTTTAAAAGTTTTAACAGATTTGACCCTTGTGACCTTGAATATAGGTCAAGGTCACTTCTTTTTGCACACTTTGTTGGGTTCATCCAAGGAACATTTCAGCCAAATATCATGCTTCCAGGGTTTTTGGTATTTCAGGAGAAGTCGTTTGAAGGTTTCATCAGATTTGACTCTTGTGACCTTGAATATAAGTCAAGGTCATTTCTTTTCGCAAACTTTGTCGGGCTTTATCCAAGGAACCTTTCAGCCAAATATCATGCTTCCAGGGCTTTTGGTATTTCAGGAGGAGTCCTTTGAAGGTATCAACAGATTTGACTCTTGTGACCTTGAATATAAGTCAAGGTCATTTCTTTTCGCAAACTTTGTTGGGCTTCATCCAAGGAACCTTTCAGCCAAATGCCATGTTTCTAGGGCTTTTTGTATTTCAGAAGAAGTCGTTCAAAGGTTTTAACAGATTTGACCCCTGTGACCTTGAATATAAGTCAAGGTCATTTCTTTTCGCAAACTTTGTCGGGCTTCATCCAAGAAACATTTCAGCCAAATATCAAGCTTCTTGAGCTTTTGGTATTTCAAAAGAAGTCGTTTTAAAGGTTTTAACAGATTTGACCTCTGTGACCTTGAATATAGGTCAAGGTCATTTTCTTCCGCAAACTTAGTCAGACTTCATCAAAGGAACCTTTCAGCCAAATATCATGCTTCCAGGGCTTTTGGTATTTCAGGAGAAGTCGTTCAAAGGTTTTAACAGATTTGACCCCTGTGACCTTGAATTTAGGTCAAGGTCATTTCTTTTCGCAAACTTTGTCGGGCTTCATCCAAGGAACCTTTCAGCCAAATATCATGCTTTCAGGGGTTTGGGTATTTCAGAAGAAGTCGTTCGAAGGTTTTAACAGATTTGACCCCTGTGACCTTGAATATAAGTCAAGGGCATTTCTTTTCACAAATTTTGTCGGGCTTCATCCAAGAAACCTTTCAGCCAAATATCAAGCTTCTTGGGCTTTTGGTATTTCAGAAGAAGTCGTTTAAAGGTTTTAACAGATTTGACCTCTGTGACCTTGAATATAGGTCAAGGTCATTTTCTTTCGCAAACTTTGTCTGGCTTTATCCAAGGAACCTTTCAGCTAAATATCATGCTTCCAGGGGTTTTGGTATTTCAGGAGAAGTCGTTCAAAGGTTTTAACATATTTGACCCTGTGACCTTGAATATAAGTCAAGGTCATTTCTTTTCGCAAACTTTGTCGGGCTTCATCCAAGAAACCTTTCAGCCAAATGTCATGCTTCTGGGGTTTTTGGTATTTCAGAAGAAGTCGTTTAAAGGTTTTAACAGATTTGACCCCTGTGACCTTGAATATAGGTCAAGGTCATTTCTTTTCGCAAACTTTGTCGGGCTTCATCCAAGGAACATTTCAGCCGAATATCATGCTTCTAGGGCTTTTGGTATTTCAGAAGAAGTCATTTGAAGGTTTTAACAGATTTGACCCTTGTGACCTTGAATATAGGTCAAGGTCATTTTTTTTTTCGCAAACTTAATTGGGCTTCATCCAAGGAACCTTTCAGCCAAATGCCATGTTTCTAGGGCTTTTGGTATTTCAGAAGAAGTCGTTTAAAGGTTAAAATAAATTTAACCTCACTGTGACCTTGAATATTGGTCAAGGTCAATTTTTTTTCGCAAACTTTATTTGGCTTCATCCAAGGAAGCTACTGGTCAAATATGAAGTCTCTATGCCTGACGGCATTTTAGAAGAAGACATTTTTGACCCCTGTGACCTTGAAATTAGGTCAAAGTGATTTTTTTTCGCAAACTTTGTTCAGCTCCTTCCAAGAAAACTACCAGCCAAATTTCATGTCACTGGGCCTTTCAGTATTTTAGAAGAAGTCGTTTAAAGGAAAAAGTTGACTGACGCAGGACGGACGGACGGACGGACGGACGGACGGACGGACGGACGGACGGACGGACGGACGACGGACGCTGCACCATCACATAAGCTCACTTGGCCCTTCGGGCCAGGTGAGCTAAAAACACACAAGGGACAGTCAGACGCTTGTCGAGCATGTGTTAATGCAAGCGCTGAATTGACCGTGATTGAAATTGAGTACACTTCCGCGTCACTCGTTACCGATACCAGACTCGATGTTCGTGACAGTTTCTTTCGTGAATACTACTCATAGTTTAATAGCTGGACAGAATTTGAGGTAATTAATCTATATCACATCTTCTATCGTAGTCATTCTGAGAGAAGGTATGGAAAGAGGCAGTCCGTACGGGAGGAAACGAAACTTCCCACAATTTTTCAAGGGGGGGGGGGGGGGGGGGGACACAAAAAAGCAAAGAAAATATTATCGTGTTTTAAGAAAGAATGAGTCAATATTTTCCTGGATTATCCCTAGCAATCACACTAAAAGTTCTGCATATTACAAGCTCTGCAATTCTCATTTTGGAGTAAATTTTGGTGGTAGAAACGATGTCACAAAACTGTGACAATTGTCATGTCGTTATAAGTCTGTATAGTTGTCAGTAGTTTTGGGGAAAATGTTCGGAAACCTAGACCAGTTCTTTGGGAAAGCCAGATTTCCACCCCTAGCAAAACTGTAGCAATAATGATTCTGAAATAGCATTAATATGATCAGGAAGATACAGACAAGTTGGGGACTATAGATAACAGCACCATCTTCGACACTTTGTCTTGTAAAATTATAACCAGGACTGTGAATACTGGAATAACCAGCCTTCAGAGTTTGTCTTGGAAACTTCAAGGATAGTCACTGTCACTTGGGAATACAAAAAAAAACAACAAAAAACAACACTAGAGCCAGTTTCATTTACTGTTCAATAGTTTCATTCACTGAAATTACTCAACTGCTTTCACTTGTTATTAAACTGCATATAATTTGATCACATTTAATCATAAAATGTACATGGCCATGGGTTGATGGGTTTTTTTTGTTGACGAATGCACTGGTACTGTGTTCAGAAAAATGTTGTCACGCATAATCTCCAGTTTGAGAAAAGTCAGCAAACTGGAGATCTCCAGTTTGCTAGCGTTTGACCCTTGACAGATATGCAGAAGCACTGGGGGACCCTTACCGTTTAAAAAACGAATTTTTTCGTTCTGTTTTCAAATACTGTTCATTTCTTTAATTTTTGTGTTCATTTTCCGGGTTACCGTTCTCGTTTCACGGTGCACAGTTTATTTTTCAAATCATGGTTTACTTTTGAGGATCGTGTGTTGATTTTTCATTTACCTTGTTCATTATTGAAAAGGAGCGTTCATATTTCAAATTGGGAGTTTATTTTTCACGATCACCGTTTACTGATTACGATCACCGTTTAATATTCCCGCTCACCGTTTACTGTTCAGAATCCTTGTTCATTTTTAAATTGAGTGTTTACGTTTCAGGGAGCTGTGTTTATGTTTCAAGAACCGGTGTTCATTTTTCAAAACCGTTTAGTTTTCGTGGAAGACCGTTCAATTTCTCCAGTGCCTTTTGTTCTGACTAGTCCTTTCATGTCTGCCGACCGGCTACGCTCCCGTCCACCTTACCTTATCCGGACACCGTCAAACTTACCTGTGGTCTGTCAGAGCTCTCAACCGTGACGTACAGTACTTCCTGCAGCCCGAATCCATTGGGTGATGGGAATTACATGGGTGAAAGTTGAAATTTTTTAAAAACCTGAAACCAAAGTTGGGGGCCTGGGGGCCGCTAGGGCCCCCGGTGGGTCCAGGGCAAAGCCCTGGTCAGGGGGCCGAAGGCCCCCGGAAGCTCATGGATTTAGACACATTTAAACAACAAAAATGTATGATTCTGTTTATTGTCAGTATTTACATTACCTTCAAATGATGATCTTGATGTTTTCAAACACTGAATCCTTCACAAATATCCATAATAGGTACATTGTTGTTAAAAAAAATTGTTGTCAAATTGATAATAGCACTAAGATCTTCATACAAATATCCAAATGTAGAACAAGTACATGTATATGTAGTTGTATTAAACATTCTAAAACATCTAATATCCAAAAACCAAATTTCAAAAAGTAACTAGATACATATGTTGCACATTTATTTTGTTTTGATCCTTTTCCATTGTTTCTGACTACTTTTACTACTGATGTTTTCTAACTTTCTTTTTTTGGCCAACACTCTCTTTTTTAAGGTGATCAGTTTGGAAACTCTTTTCGCTCTCTCTACTTTCATTAATTGTACTGATGTCTGAAGTTTTTCTTGCCTTTTCTTTTCCTTTTCTTCATTGCAAGTTTTCCTAAAAATAAACATTACCTGATTTGTTTTCACTGCACTTTTGTTTTTAACGTGACAAGGATCGTTGGCGTGATGTTTTAGTCCTTTCGATCCGTATTTTATCGTCTTACGGCAACATTCACAAAATGCAACTCCAGCGATATCTGGCTTCCGTAACCAAACACTCCAATTATCGCCATTTTGGTCTGTCTCTGAAAGCCATTCCCACCGCCATTTGTTCTTGGTAGCTTTCTCCAAGTCTTTTACGTTGAAACCAGCCGGCAGAAACTTCATTTTTTTATATTTTCACGCAACAGTGGCTACGGTTGTAAACATGTGTTTTTTTTGCTTCTTTTACAAGTACTGTTAAGACCGCGATTCTGATTGGTCCGTTTGAGACCGGCGACCCAATCAGCATGCCGTTTACAAAGTAGAAAGAGTTCCGAGTTTCGATAACAAAGTCTCTCCGATAACATTCGATAGTATTCCGAATGCTACCGATCTCCTAAGATCTTGTAAGACGTTTTTTTCGACAATGGAAATACGATTCCCAGCGATTTGTTTTAGTATGTTTCTGGATTCAAAAGCCGTTTTTAGTAACGGAAATATGTCTGTATTTAGAAAATCTGGTGATGAATTATTTTAATAAATTCCGTCTTGAACCAGACCTCACCCCCCTCTAAAAATCTCATCGGATTTGCAAGAATTGGAAAAATGGTCCCCAGCAAAATTCAAAAACCGGAATTTCCGGCACATGCCGGAAAACTTTCACCCATGGAATTAACTTTGGTCAGAAAATAGGCCTACAGTGTACAGTAACTTGTACGATGTTCAATACCGGAAATATAATCGACAAACGTATCGTAGAAAGAGCTTCTCGAATTAGGCGAACGGAACAGAAATAATGCTATCAAATATATCCGCAGCCTAACTGTCTGTAATTCCCGGGAAACAAACATTTTGTAATGAACTGGATGACTGTAAAAAAATGAATCTCACAAGAACATTCTCCATTCATCTTTACGATAGAATACCATTACGATTCGTCAATGCCGTGGTTTCGTGATGGTTCTCAGTGATTTTTTTTACCCCTGTTAAAGTGCCGACTTTCGGTACTTTCCCCTCGTGGATTTTTTCCCAATCTGACTCTTTTTTTCCCCAATTGGCTTGTAAAATAGTTCAATGAAAGATTAAAAAAAATACCTTAAATGTCTGTGTTTTAACGTCATTGGAAGAAATAAAATATTTCAGATTTATTCATAGCGTGTTTGTTTATAATCTGTCGCTTCCACACCAATACACGCTTTCATACATCTCGGTCACCAAAACGCTTCAAATAATACTACTACGTAAATACTAAGCTTCTCTAAGACCAAGACCACCGCAACGAGTCAAGGTCACCGAGACAAAATCTCTCACAACTCCAAGTATTACACGAAGAAAATTAAAAAAAAGTGACTTACAATGCCTTTTGCTAATTGACCAGCACTTTAATCGGCAGAAACTGTCCAGCACGGTATGTGAACCTAGTCCTAACGTTACAGTTACTAGTGAGAGTGAGACTGATGTTTTGTTAGAGAATGATCATGAGTCTGTTGCGATCGGCGTGAGTGGTTCCTGTGATACTTTGACGACTTGCAAAACATTGAAGATAAATTTGAAACGTCCAACAATTACATAAAGCCAGTGCCTGAGGAACCCGAACTTGCCGAATATCGTCATGACCAGTCACAGTCAATGAAAGTGCACCTATAGCTAGAAGCCAGTGATAAACGGACACAGGTTCGTTTGAAATATGAGTGCAGTTACTGTGACAGACAGTATACTGTTCAATAAAAATCTTTATCATGAATTCGTTTGTTTATTTATTATATTAGCACACAAATAAAATAACTGTCTGATGGTATACTCTAGTAACTTAGCATATTATGGTAGGTTCATCGTCGTAAAATTCCCAATTTGAACTTTTCGCGCAACAAAATTCCCAATGAAAAAGGGCATGGGCACTTTAAATGAAAATGTAAAAAAATAACTGGTTCTACACCAAAATAGACAGTGTACCTGATACGCAGGTGTCGATCAGTTCCACCACGGACTTAGATAAGTTAGATAAGTCTGTGGTTCCACTAGATTACACGATTCTACTTCGAACAATGCAAGATTATTGCATCTTTATGATTATTCACATTAACATTATCTGTTTTTTCGCGTACACCATGTCAAAAGTTATCAGAACTTACCGATCAACATTTATTTTTAACCCGTGACATCTACCAGGACTGGCAATTTCATCTGTCTGTGCATATAGTGAATGATTGGTTGGTTTGAAATGTCAATCACACCTGAACACAGTAGCCCTCGTGACATAATGGGCGGATCTTACGCAACACTTCGCATCCTGTGACTGAACAAGATATCAATTTATATTTGTGTATAAAAATAACGACGGCCACATTGCGTAATGACAAAAAATATATGTAGACTTTTAATAATAAGTGGCATTCTGCAGTTGATTTACATCATTATTTTAGCTATAACGTTGACTTCGATAACATGTACTTATTTCCTGTTATTTCGTTCATATAAATCGGAAACGGAAAGTATCACCTAATCGTAACTGTCGTCAACGATTTTCTCGATTTTGTGTAGTTTGTTGAAAAATATACAATTTAATATTCTAAGGTCCAGTTTGTGTTTAAAGCTTTTACAATACGAAATACACTTATACTAAAATCATATAAACTATCCGTATTTCTTTACGGGTGGTAAAAATTGAATTATTATATACCAAAAAGTTACAGGCATGTACAGTATATCATCCAACAAAAGGCCATCAGGCCTCAATAACGGACGTACAAATATCGAAATCACTACGACCCAGTTTAAGTCGAAATGAATAAAATCTTGGTTTTATTTTTCTAATATATGTACTACAGTTTATATTTTGTATATATATATAGGGACGTATCTCACATATACGTCCCCGATATATACCAGGTACACAAAATATAAACGGTAGTATATGTTTTTGGGGTTTTTTTTAATGTGGCTGAGAAGAGCCAGTGCCGGTTGCTTGATTTGTTCCATAAATATGTTAACGTAATTTATAATACAAGCTGACGAAAGTTCAAAATGACTGTGAGGATTTGATCACGAGATTTTTTTTACGTGACTTAATTGTAAAGCAAATCTATATTTCATCAGTACGTCTTAAAATGTTTCAATAATCATTATCTACACCAGGCATATCTGTATCTCTAAGTTGATCTTGCAATGCCAGCATTCCATACCACATTATACTATAAACTGCATTTCTTCCGTTTATAAAATTTATAACAAATGCAACAGGAATTCGGATACAACTGTTGAAAACTTCATTTGTGTTCAATACGAAAGCTTCCGTATTCTATGCGTTATTATCAGATACGTATACGTCTCTGGTAATTATGTACTTATTATTTGATTTAATTCATTATTAAAGAAATGCATACAAGACACTTTGTTGGAAACATTTTTTTTTACGTTTTCTCAAGAAGCCAAAAAGAACGGGTACTGTTATCACAAAGTTGAGATTCGTTTCTAACTGTACTAGTAAACAAGAGGCCCAATGGGCCTGCATCGCTCACCTGGTATCAATCTCTGACTTATATTATAGTGTAACCCTAAAGTCCCCCAAAATTTTTACTGTAAAACATTTAGATGAACATGTTAAGATTTAAACATATTTTACCCCTGTGACCTTATAAGACAACATCATTTTCATTTTCAAATTTTGTTTCGCTTCATCCATGGATGCTACTAGCCAAATATCATGTCTCTAGGCATTTGGGTTTATCAGAAGAAGTCGCTGAAAGCTTTTAACCGATTTGACCACTGTGACCTTTATATGGGTCAAGCTCATTTTCCTTCCCAAAGTTTGTCAAGCTTCATCCAAGGAACCTTTCAGCCAAATATCATGCTTCTAGGGCTTTTGATATTTCAGAAGAAGTCATTTCAATGTTTTAACAGATTTGACCCCTGTGACCTTGAATAAAAGTCAAGGTCATTTCTTTTTGCAAACTTTGTCGGGCTTCGTCCAAGGAACCATTCAGCCAAATACCATGTTTCTTGGGCTTTTGGTATTTCAGAAGTCGTTTAAAGGTTTTAACAGATTTGACCCCTGTGACCTTGAATATAGGTCAAGGTCATTTCTTTTCACAAACTTTGTTGGGCTTCATCCAAGGAACCTTTCAGCCAAATATCATGCTTCTTGGGGTTTTGGTATTTCAGAAGAAGTCGTTTAAAGGTTTTAACAGATTTGACCCCTGTGACCTTGAATATAGGTCGAGGTCATTTCTTTTCGCAAACTTTGTCGGGCTTCATCCAAGGAACCTTTAAGCCAAATATCATACTTCTAGGGCTCTTGGTATTTCAGAAGAAGTTGTTTAAAGGTTTTAACAGATTTGACCCCTATGACCTTGAATATAAGTCAAGGGCATTTCTTTTTGCAAACTTTGTCAGGCTTCGTCCAAGGAACCTTTCAGCCAAATATCATGCTTCTAGGAATTTTGGTACTTCAGAAGAAGTCATTTAAAGGTTTTAACAGATTTGACCCTTGTGACCTTGAATATAAGTCAAGGTCATTTCTTTTCGCAAACTTTGCTTGGCTTCATCTAAGGAACCTTTTGGCCATATATCATGCTTCTAGGAGTTTTAGTACTTCAGAAGAAGTCATTTCAATGTTTTAACAGATTTGACCCCTGTGACCTTGAATATAAGTCAAGGTCATTTCTTTTCGCAAACTTTGTCGGGCTTTGTCCAAGGAACCTTTCAGCCAAATATCATACTTCTAGGAATTTTGGTACTTCAGAAGAAGTCATTTAAAGGTTTTAACAGATTTGACCCCTGTGACCTTGAATATAAGTCAAGGTCATTTCTTTTCGCAAACTTTGTCGGGCTTCATCCAAGGAACATTTCAGCCAAATACCATGCTTCTAGGAATTTTGGTACTTCAGGAGAAGTCGTTTAAAGGTTTTAACAGATTTGACCCTTGTGACCTTGAATATGGGTCAAGGTCATTTCTTTTCGCAAACTTTGTCGGGCTTCATCCAAGGAACATTTCAGCCAAATATCATACTTCTAGGGATTTTGGTTTATTAGAAGAAGTCGTTTAAAGGTTAAAATAGATTTAACCTCACTGTGACCTTGAATATGGGTCAAGGTCATTTCTTTTCGCAAACTTTATTCAGCTTCATCCAAGGAAGCTATTGGTCAAATATGAGGTCTCTATGCCTGACGGTATTTTAGAAGAAGTTGTTTGAAGGTTTCGACATTTTTGACCCCTGTGACCTTGAAATTAGGTCAAAGTGATTTTTTTTCGCAAACTTTGTTTAGCTCCTTCCAAGAAAGCTACCAGCTAAATTTCACGTCACTAGGCTTTTCAGTATTTGAGAAGAAGTTGTTTAAAGGAAAAAGTTCCTTTTTTATAATATGAATCTTTCCATTATCTTAGATATTATTTATATTTTTTTTCTATTCCATTGTCAGTGGTGTTACTATAATGGTATCGCCAATATTCATGTCCTTGGTGTTACCAATTCAAAGCCCTCTTCTCTCACAATGACATATTCCATTTTGAGAACTGTTAGCTAATATCATTAGCTAATGTCATAGCTTTAGAATTCATCTTACTAATAATATATTTTATGGTCTATATTTTAAGTAAACTTTTGTTTGTGTTGCAAAGATTTGACTCTGGTTTTACTTATCTAAGTCTGCAGTGTTACTATAATTGTCTTTGGTGTTACTGTTTTTAGAGAATCTTGATTAAAGAGTATAGAATCTGAATTTAAGAGTTTTCTTTGATTAGAAAGGAACAATTAATCATTGTTTTGGAATTTAACTTATTCAAATCATAATGCTTTTATTTTTTCCGATAAAATTGATTCATAAACAAGTATGATGTCTGTAGTGTTACCAAATATTCGTCTGTGGTGTTACCTGTTTGACCGGCAACGCCACAGACAGTAACACCACAGACATTTTAGATATGTTTATAGATTAAAATTATAACCATTGGTAATTGTGCAAAGCATGATAGCTGTATTTAAACTACCTTGCAACCTCTTTTAAATACTATAAATCTTTTTATTGAATAAATGGTATAACTGTAAAATAATGTGGTAACATCATGGACAATTTGAAATACACAGTTGGTGAGACTTGATTTCGATTGCTTCCAATTTAAAACCATCCTGCTTTCAACTTTCAAATGCCATGTGAAAATGAACAGGGGATACAGTACGCTTCAGGTGATATGGTAGTCAAACGCGCGCGGAGCGACAATCCCGCTCACCTGTCGCTCGTAGCCGCGGGATGACCGCAGGCGAAACTCCGGCCGTCCAGGTAAGACCGCTGGCCTTAGCCCCCCGCGACTATCCCTTGGTCATGGGTGATGGGGATTAACTTTGGTCAGAAATTAGGCCTACAGTGTACAGTAACTTGTACGATGTTCAATGCCGGAAATATGATCGACAAACGTATTGTGACAGAAAGCGCTACTCGAATTCGGCGGACTGAAAAGAAATAACGCTATCAAATATGTACTGTACTGTAGGCTAACTGTCTGTAATCCCCGGGAAACAAACATTTAGCAATGAACTGGACGACTGTAAACAAATGTATCTCACAAGAACATTCTCCATTCATCTTTACGATCAAATACCATTACGTTTCGTCAATGCCGTGGTTTCGTGATGGTTCTACCCCAAAATAGACAGTGTACCTGATACGCAGGTGTCGATCAGTTCCACTAGATGGCCATTCTACTTCGAATAATACAAGATTATTGCATCTTTATGATTATGCACATTAACATTATATGTTTTTCCGTGTACACCATGTCGAAAGTTCTCAAAACTTACCGATCAACATTTATTTTTAACCCGTGACATCTAGCCTATCGGGGCTGACAATTTCTGGTCTGTTGCATTCTGAATGATTGGTTGGTTTGAAATGTCAATCACACCTGAACACAGTAGTCCTCGTGACATAATGGGCGGAGCTTACGCAATGCACCGCATCCTGTGACTGAACTAGATGATGGACCGTGTCGTCGAGGTGCCATTCACAATCAATTTATATAAATTGTGTTTAAAAATAACGACGGTCACATTGCGTAATGACAAAAAATATATATTATCAGGGACGTTATATACGTCCCTAATATTATTGATTATAAGTGGCAGTCTGCAGTTGATTTACATCATTATTTTAGCTATAACGTTGACTTCGATTTACTTATTTCCTGTTATTTCGTACGTATAAATCGGAAACGGAAAGTATTACCTAATCGTAACTGTTATAGGTAATTCCTGAATTTGGTGTAGTTTGTTGAAAAATATAATATTTTGGTAATATTCTAAGGCAATTAGTCCAGTTTGTGTTTAAAGCTTTTACAATAGGAAATACACTTATACTAGAATCATATAAACCAGGGACGTATACATCCCTGTATAAACTAACAGCATCAAACCAACTACGTTTTGATAGTTAACTGCAATGTAAGCTTTGTTTGATATACATGTATCCGTATTTCTTAAAATTTATATACCAAAAAAGTTACAGGCACGTACAGTATATCGTCCAACGAAAGGCCGTAAGGTCTCAATAACGGACGTACAACCATCGAAATCACTATGACACAGTATTAAAATCGAAATGAATCAAATCTTTGTTTTATTTTTCTTATGCATGTACTCCAGTTTATATTTTGTATATATTTATGACGTTAAATGTGGCTAAGAAGAGCCAGTGCCGGTCGCTTGATTAGTTCCACGAATCTGTCGACGTAATTTATAATACAAGCTGACAAAAGCTCAAAATGACTGTGAGAATTTGATCACGAGATTTTTTTACCAGACTTAATTGTAAATCAAATCTATATTTCATCAGTACGAAATAAAATGTTCCAATAATCATTATCTACACCAGGCATATCTGCATCTCTAAGTTGATCTTGCAATGTCAGCATTCCATACCACATTTTACTATAAACTTCATTTATCCCGTTTATAAAATCTATTACAAATGCAACAGGAATTCGAACACAACTTTTGAAAACTTCACTTGTGTTCAATACACAAGCTTCCGTATTCTATGTGTAATTAATATTTGATTTAATTTATTATTAAAGAAATGCATACAAGACCCATTGTTCCAAACATTTATTTTTTTTAACGTTTTCTCAAGAAGCCAAAAAGAACGGATACTGTTATCACAAAGTTGAGATTCGTTATTTGTTTCTAACTGTACAAGTATCGACACGGACTTGGATAGATAATTTCCCGTGCTGTCGACGATAATAATTGTACACTGAAAATACATAAATGAACACAGGTCATTCCCCCCTGAACTTTCATAATGAACTGTTCCAACCATTCAATCAGACCAGTTCAAGTGTGTCTTCATGAGCGAATGAGTTAAGGATCGACAATTTTACGACATCATATGGTAATTATTACAGTCCATTTTTGCCACACCTGTACGGGTATACACCCCAGGGCAAGTTTCACACCTGTTTCCTGGGGGTTGTTAAAACTGTGTTGTAGTTGATACTGTCCATTGTGTCAAACTGTTTTGATTGACAGGTGTTACGCTGACCCCCCCCCCCCCCCCCTCTTCCTGTTAAATGCAAACAGTTTTACGATCTTAAGCGACTGCCAGGTGAGAGAAACCACGGCCAACAGTTAATTGTACGGTGCCTGTATAAACAATTTACTATTGTGTGTATTGTTTGAAAACAATGTTTGACGATAGGTGAAGGGCAAAGGGAGTGAGGGGTACGGGCTCAGCCATTTCCCGTGTATTTTTTGCAATTTTGCTGTTAGAATAAAAAAAATGTGGTTTTTTTTATAATGGTACGTACACAAGAAAAAGTTTGGATTAAAATACACGTATCTTATGATTATTTTTTTTCCATTCATCAGAATATAATGTGTTTTTTTTATTGTGTATAGAGCATTTCGTATCTGCAAGATGAAATAATAAATGGAAACGATTAGCGAGATTTGATCTTTTGACAACAGGCACCTGAGAATTTTTTACAGCTAGTTTTGGACCTTTAGCCGGTGTATAGAGTATTTTATCGAAAATTTGACCTAAACCTCTCAAACATGTAAAATTTATAGGTCCAAAACTAGCTGTAACAAATTCTCAGGTCCCTGTGTTTGACTTTCTTGGGTAGCTGTCACTCGTCAGTCACAGTTCGCTGCATCCATGGGTTTAGTAAGCTTGTGCAAAAGATCCGCTAACATTTTGATTTAAAACTAGCCAAAAATTAACCTCCGCTTAAAATAAGCATACTGTCAGAAGACCAAAGTGTTCCAGATTGTTCCATATATATTACTTTTCTGTAAATGCAAAATAGATGAGTTTGTCCAATACATTAACACAATAAAAAGAATAGTAAAGCTAACCAAGCTTTCACAACTTGAGACACCTGTTAGCTGGGCTGCAGAGCTCCTTGCTGTATGTCAAAGGTCCCTGCCGCGGCCGGTAAAAAAATCAAACGCTTTCTACCCTCTGGCAGAATATGGACTAGCTAATTAAGTCAGGTATGGACCAAGTATTCTGTATTTTAGGGTTGAAAGCATGACTCCAAATCCGTGAGTGCCGTGTTTGTTTTGTGCATTTGTCAAGATCGGAGGCGAAAGGGACACATGACTTTCACTACGATAGCGAATGATTGGAGAACATACGTTTTTTTTCCCCGTTAACTGTTTCTTAATATTTCCTTTCAAAAAAATGTTTTTGAAATACCAAAACATTTTGGCACGGACGTAAGTAAATTAGCAATCTTATTCCGTACTTTTGGCTTCACCTTTATTGACCTCGCATTACGTAATGTAAATCATCGGGCGGATTTTGCCTTGGAAAATTTTCGATTATATGATAAAACAACATTTCCAAACAAGGGACTTCTTTTAACAACTGCATTATAGGCTCGTGTTACGCATATACAATACGTTAACTTAGCAATTTTAGCTTGCGTATTGATTGTTTTATTAACCATTTTCACCTGATGATCTGACGTGAACGTAAACAATACGACACGACACGTTTATTTCATAAAAAAACACAAAGATGTGTATAACATTCAGTTATCCTGGACTGTCGGTGTTCACCTCACTGTAGTAAGTAGCAGATAGACTTAATCCCCAACGCTCGACCGCGCGCTGGGAGCGGGACACCGCGACTTTGCTCAGGTGATTACTCCGAGGGGTTTTAATCCCCTCCGCTCCGGCGGCGGCTTTCGCCCGCGGCGCGTTTGAGTACCAAATCACCTGAAGCGTACTGTAGATATGCAATGAATTCATCATAGATGATTGTACTCAGTTGATTTAAAGTTTCTCTACTGAACCAAAATAATCATGGTAACACCAAGGACAAAAACTTATGGGACAGGTAAACATTTTCTTGAAAAAACTTTAAAATATTTTCTTTTTGCCTAAAAGTACTTATTTATCAATTAAATTGGTAATTATCAATAAAACTATCCCCATATTTTGTATAATACCCTGTTAAAAATGTTTTTAAATGAGCTTGAATATTGAGGATTTACCATCGGACACACCCATTTTTGGGTGAAAGGCTAATATAATTGTTAAAAAAAAAAATTTGGCACAATTTCATGTCAATGTCTTTTATAATGTGACTACTAGATCTCTAATTGTTGGTGTATTAGCAAAACATTTACTTTATTCTATGTAGAATTCACAGAAATAAAGGACAAAGTTACGGACAGCGATTTGGTACTTTTCTGATAATGACTCATATATAAAAACAATTAAAAAGTATGCCTGGATATTGTAAAATAAAAGGAACATGAGCGGAATCTTGATGTTACCTGTCTTCAGGCATACACATCGAAATAGAAATCAATAATAATAATAATTCGAAGTTCTAATATACCGCTTTATCATGACCTGAAAGTTGCCTCAAAGAACAATTTATTTCAAATTCTGTTTGAGAAAAAATAAGATAAGGTCTTTGAAAACCCCTGTATTTAACTGATTACTTAATTGGTTTTAATTCGCATTTTATTCATTTATAAAATATGAAATTATAACTGTGATACAGACATATCATGCAAGTTTTCGATATAATATGTCAAGTTGAATAGAAGAGTCAAATCTGAAATTTAATAAAGTGACATGTACATATGTACTGTGTGACTTGACGGCGGTTTCTGGAGATTTCAAAAGGTACTCTGGATAGTCTATGTTTCATTCAAAGTCGGGAACTACATATTGTAACTACAGATCTAGAGCACTCATTTTGAAGTTATAAAGAGGGGATAATAACCGCAACATACTCAACTATCACCAGTAGTTTTAACTTTGATAGCCCCCCCCCCCCCCAATCTTCAAAGTCATTTACTTGCAACTGACCAGGTAGATTATCCCGCTTATCCGATTACGTAATATAATGGACACTAATCTGAGATGTAAAATATAATAAAATTCACTCTTGAATCATTTGACAAATGATCTGTATAAAATTATATATGACACCAGGGACGTATATGTGCCTGATGATAAAGCTAGAGTATTACAATATGATAGGTTAAAAATAATTTGAACAGTCAATATCTAAACACTAAATTTTATGGTACGACACTTAATTTCACTATATATAATACATGTCGGATTAACAATTAATTAACCAGACGAACGTATATATCTGGTGTTCCCGTTGTCACCAATACGTGTGCACAACTTTTAGCGGTTCGCTGTGCGCTAGATTAGCTTGTGACAAAACAGGTAAAAACCAAACTTCAACCTGTCGTAACTTTGTAACCAGTGGGCCGATTGAGACAATGTATTAATGCCGACACAACGAGTCTGATAATTTCAGTTTCTATTTGCACTACAGTTACTCTTTAAGTTCAAGACATTTTTCTGTAATGCTTTCCTATGGAAATGTTCAACCAGGGACGTATATATAATTTTGGCTGGGCTCATTAATAATTGTTTTTGCTGACATTTTGTTTGAACTGACGGGAAATGTAGTAAATATTGGCCCTTCTTTAATTACTCTTTGAAAGAAGGGCATTTTTATAGCAAATCTAAAACAGATTTTATAAAACCTAATGTGACTTGATTATATGAAAAATTCTGCCTAACAAACTTTTTGCAGTCTGGTCTGTTAATCTGACGAGTCGGCAAAAACGAGTTACAGTATCAGTGAATATCAAGAATATTAGACGAATTATGAAATCTCTCTACTTTAATACACATATTTTGGATAATGATGTGCAAACACGGGCTTATGTGCTTACATGGCAGCTACGTGCCTGGTAACGACACAGATTTGGATAGATAATCTTTTCCTGTGCTGTCGACGACAATAATTGTACACTGAAGTACACAAATGAACATAGCCTATTCCCCCCTGATCTCTTGTAAATATATGGATTCAGGCTGCAGGAAGTACTGTACGTCACGGTTGAGAGCTCTGACAGACCACAGGTAAGTTTGACGGTGCCCGGATTAGGTAAGGTGGACGGGAGCGTAGCCGGTCGGCAGACATGAAAGGACTAGTCAGAACAAAAGGCACTAGTGAAATTGAACGGTTGTCCATGAAAACTAAACGGTTTTGAAAAATGAACACCGGTTCTTGAAACGTAAACACTCAATTTAAAAATGAACAAGGATTCTGAACAGTAAACGGTGATCGTAATCAGTAAACGGTGAGCGGGAATATTAAACGGTGATCGTAATCAGTAAACGGTGATCGTGAAAAATAAACGGTGATCGTGAAAAATAAACTCCCAATTTGAAATATGAACGCTCCTTTTCAATAATGAACAAGGTAAATGAAAAATCAACACACGATCCTCAAAAGTAAACCATGATTTGAAAAATAAACTGTGCACCGTGAAACGAGAACGGTAACCCGGAAAATGAACACAAAAATTAAAGAAAGGAACGGTATTTGAAAACAGAATGAAAAAATGTGTTTTTTAGACGGTAAGGGTCCCCTAGCTGCGATAACGTAGCTCTTCACGACGAGACAATTTTTATTTATTGCGTCGTTAGAGCTACGAAGCGGTCCCATGCCTGGTAGTGGAGCAAAATCAAGTGTTCAATCTGTAAGATTTCATTTTAATTACCATCTCATTTGAGCATAATGTTGTCAAAATAATGCAGGATTGCTGAAATATTGAGTGTTTACCATGATAAAATCTTATTTTCACAAAATAAGCAGAACCAGAAATGTCCTTCTTGACAAACACTAGAAACTATCGCCATGACAGTTCACGTGCGAGGTTATCTCAAATCTCGTTTTTATATATGGTCTGAATGGCCAAAGATAGAGTTACTACGGCTTAATACGACTTCCTTATTTGGTTCGCACGCGCACGCCCATTCACAAATTTAGAGGAACTCTTCAGAAAAGAAACCAAGAAATTTACAAAAGTCTTAATCATGGTTGCCGCTACTCATTTCAGTTGATGCTTCGTTACTTAAACTTGATATTTAACGATATTTTTGGTGGATTTTAATTACAAGTTGGGTAGGAGATCGACAGAAATGGTTTATAATTTAAGTATATTTACCGATGAGAACCAATCGGGCGATAAATGTTGCAAAAATCGCTTGCTCCATTACGAGGCATGGAACCGATTTAATACCCGGCCGGGGCAGAGCCATAGGAGGCCGGGTATTAATATTAGTACTAGGGGTCCCCCAGTGAAGTGTTACAGCTCCCGAGTCATCTGATTCTGATTACGAAAGTGATGGTACCGTGATAACGAGATGAGTGAGAGGGAAGTGGACAATATGCTATTTTTCTACACAAGAGACTAAAAAAAAATTGAAATATTTATGCAGTGTTCAGTATCGTTTTTCTATTTTAATTTTATGGATTTTATCTTCAATTTTCGGACCTATAAAATTTTGATCGGGCCTGCTAATTCTGGAGTTTATAGGCCCCGAAGGGCCTATAGCAGTAATTTTTTACTTTGTCGTGCAGACTGAAAATGTATGAGGTTCATGACCCAAAGTGATAAACACAGTGTTCCAACATAAATTATTCGAACAATAACCCTACATGCCATCCACGTTTTTGATCGTAGGCAAATTGCCGATCCTTGCTTCGGCTAACTGATTGAAACTTATGAAAGGTCATTAGGCCTAGTAAACACATGTAATATTCCGACAACGGAGTCATTGTTAACATCATAAAAGCAAAAAATATATTCTTACAACCAAATCGTATACCTGTATGTATATTGCTATATCAAACACATATGCTGACGTTTGTGAGAAACATTTTTTCTTCCTTCCACAGTGCCAGTTCCGTCTTGAATCGTCCAATATGGCGTCGTGCGTGGTTGGAGAATTCACGTGACTCCCACGTCGGACGGGATTTTCCGATATTTTGATGATATCATAATGACATGGCGCAGGAAGTCAAAACAGGTGAGAATATGGTTTTTTCCGTATGTTTGTTTACCAAATAGAATTGTTGATGCTGACAATTCAAGGAATATTCAATGGAACGAGCAGTACTTAACTGATATATATGAAGTTGTATCATGAAACGTTTGAATGTATGAAGACGCCATATATTGTTTTGTGTCAAAACTTGTTGTGTTTTGGTTCAGAAATAGAGCACAGCTGATGATTATATATTTACAAGGAGTAACAAACAAAGACATATACTTTCTGCGTCTTCGTGGATTTTAAATTTGAATTCCATAGGACTTACCATTGCTGGACAATGCTGCATCCATTTATCTGTCATGTATATCCATATCATGAGACTTTGTTTTTTTTGGAAGGAATATTTGTTTTCTCATAGAATTTGGTCTATTCTGCTCAAGGACTTGGTACAGTATGGCACTACTGCCAAAGTGCAGTAAGTTCTGTACAAGATCAGTCATATATATGTTATTATGTACATGTGCTGCAGAATTCAAAGTGTTTATGATTTATTGAGTTCATGATCATGATATGTAAGGGCAAATTTAAGGCCTAATATTTATATACATACTTCAGACCATACTGTATTCATAATCATTTTAACCATTGTAAACGTTGATCCTCCATTTTAAATATTTATATATATAGGTCATGTACTTAAAAAATGGTTTATAAAATATACAAGAGTGAAAAATAATATTATTATTTCTCCATCAGCAAGGTATATGATTAGTTTTACTACCTGCTTGTGTCAGTAAATATTAGAATATACTTAGTGATCTTCTGTATTATAACCCCTGAACTACTTGACAGATGCAAACCCTTGATCTGTAATAGTGGTCTTCTGTATTATTACACCTGAACTACTTGCATTGTCAGAAGTAAACCATTGATCTGTAATAGTGGTCTTCTGTATTATAAC
Source organism: Mimachlamys varia (assembly GCA_947623455.1). Classification (NCBI taxonomy): domain Eukaryota; kingdom Metazoa; phylum Mollusca; class Bivalvia; order Pectinida; family Pectinidae; genus Mimachlamys; species Mimachlamys varia. The sequence goes on from OX392527.1 coordinate 54,730,867, forward strand.
ACCTTAACTACTTGCATTGTCAGAGGTAAACCCTTGATCTGTAATAGTGATCTTCTGTATTATAACACCTTAACTTCTTGTCAGTGGTAAACCCTTGATCTGTAAATAATAGTGGTATTCTGTATATATCATAACACCCAAACTACTTGTCAGTGGCCATGGTAAACCCTTGATCATGATCTGTAATAGTGGTCTTCTGTATTATAACACCTTAACTACTTGTCAGTGGTAAACCCTTGATCTGTAAATAATTAACACCCAAACTACTTGTCAGTGGCCATGGTAAACCCTTGATCATGATCTGTAACAGTGGTCTTCTGTATTATAACACCTGAACTACTTGTCAGTGGTAAACCCTTGATCTGTAATAGTGGTCTTCTGTATAATAACACCTTAACTACTTGCATTGTCAGAGGTAAACCCTTGATCTGTAATAGTGGTCTTCTGTATCATAACACCCAAACTTATTGTCAGTGGCCATGGTAAACCCTTGATCATGATCTGTAATAGTGATCTTCTGTATTATAACCCCTGAAAAACTTGTCAGTGGTAAACCCTTGATCTGTAAATAATTAACACCCAAACTACTTGTCAGTGGCCATGGTAAACCCTTGATCATGATCTGTAACAGTGGTCTTCTGTATTATAACACCTGAACTACTTGTCAGTGGTAAACCCTTGATCTGTAATAGTGGTCTTCTGTATAATAACACCTTAACTACTTGCATTGTCAGAGGTAAACCCTTGATCTGTAATAGTGATCTTCTGTATTATAACACCATAACTACTTGTCAGTGGTAAACCCTTGATCTGTAATAGTGGTCTTCTGTATAATAACACCTTAACTACTTGCATTGTCAGAGGTAAACCCTTGATCTGTAATAGTGGTCTTCTGTATCATAACACCCAAACTTATTGTCAGTGGCCATGGTAAACCCTTGATCATGATCTGTAATAGTGATCTTCTGTATTATAACCACTGAAAAACTTGTCAGTGGTAAACCCTTGATCTGTAATAGTGGTCTCCTGTATTATAACACCTTAACTACTTGCATTGTCAGAGGTAAACCCTTGATCTGTAATAGTGGTCTTCTGTATTATAACACCATAACTACTTGTCAGTGGTAAACCCTTGATCTGTAATAGTGGTCTTCTGTATTATAACACCTTAACTACTTGCATTGTCAGAGGTAAACCCTTGATCTGTAATAGTGGTCTTCTGTATTATAACACCTTAACTACTTGCATTGTCAGAGGTAAACCCTTGATCTGTAATAGTGGTCTCCTGTATTATAACACCTTAACTACTTGCATTGTCAGAGGTAAACCCTTGATCTGTAATAGTGGTCTTCTGTATTATAACACCTTAACTACTTGTCAGTGGTAAACCCTTGATCTGTAATAGTGGTCTTCTGTATTATAACACCTTAACTACTTGCATTGTCAGAGGTAAACCCTTGATCTGTAATAGTGGTCTTCTGTATTATAACACCTTAACTACTTGTCAGTGGTAAACCCTTGATCTGTAATAGTGGTCTTCTGTATTATAACCCCTGAAAAACTGGTCAGTGGTAAACCCTTGATCTGTAATAGTGGTCTTCTGTATTATAACACCTTAATTAACTACTTGTCAGTGGTAAACCCTTGATCTGTATCATAACACCTGAACTACTTGTCATCTATGTAAATGCTTGATCTGTAATATTTGTCTTCTGTATTATAACACCTGTCAGTGGTAAACCCTTGATCTGTATCATAACACCTGAACTACTTGTCATTGGTCTTCTGTATTATTCCAGAGTAAAAACTTCAATCTAGGGCCTGTACCTGGCTACTGCCCACATTGGTTTTGAACCTGTGACGCAGTGTTAGTAGACTTTTATTGGTGGCCGAATGTTGGAACTTGGACATCTTATACCGTAATCACTTGGCCACTGCATGGATTCCTTCCACTGAATACACCTGTCAGATATAATAACTATTTATTCAGGTAACATGACATGTACATTAAACATTGACAAAAAAAATGACAAATATTCTTTGAACTATATATTTGAAGAGAAAATTTACAAACTAGTACCGGTAATCAATAGATTAGCTGATTATATAGTAATAGTGTCATCTTACCTGGAATAACCCATCAAAGCCTTGAAAGTGAAAGGCTAATCCTTCCAATGGGATCCCTACACTACAGATACCTGTAATCATGCAGATGTCCATGACCAGATCTCCTTAACAAAAATATAAATGCAATGTGACCGATTTTTGTTACATGTTGCATAGTGCTGAACATGTATTCCAAAGTAGGCTGAGCCATCCAAAAATATATCATAGCTAATGGTAATCTAGATGACATGTACCATGACATGTTCCGGATGTACATGAGCGATACCACTTTTAGATTAAAAGTTTTTGTTGTAGTTATTCATACCAATTCAGTGATTTTGTTTGCCCATTTTTTACAACCGATTAAAGGCTGTTTCCTCCAGTCAAAATTTGTGTTATTTTCTCAAAATGAAGCAAAATTGAAGAAAAATTAAATTTTCCCAATTTATCTGAAAATCCTACTATATGTTTCCAATTCAATAAGGCACAGGCTGCTGTAAGATCAAGGTAGCAAAACACTGCAATTAAAAGAATAGGAAATTACTATATTTGAAATAGGAAGGAATAATGAAAAAACAAATCTGCAATCACCAGGTTTCCAACTAGGAACCCTTCAGTCTCTAGTCGGACACCCTGATTCCCTTGACCGAAGGGAAATTCCCTCTAACTGAGGCTAGTAAGATGACCTGTACTCTCAAATTGTACACTTTAATTGAGAAGTTCTACCTATTTCAGTTGGCAATTCATTCTTGAGTTCAATGAAATTACCGAAATTTGCAAATCATGAGTAAAACAAAACTTTGTGAAAGATACCAATAATTCAACAGTGTATGATGCAAGTTCACCTGTTAGTAAACAATGACTTCTCTTTAAAAGAAAACCTACATTAATATCTATCACTACCTGGAACACTGTCTACCTGTATTTAAAGACATATCTTGATAAGAATCGAAAGTGAACCTTACACCTACCATTATGTGTGAAGTGTATCCCAATTTTATGCCTGTAGTAAAATGATGTTTATATTTTAATGAGGCACTATCATGTGCCTGATGTTTATATTTTAATGAGGCACTATCATGTGCCTGATGTTTATATTTTAATGAGGCACTATCATGTGCCTGATGTTTATATTTTAATGAGGCACTATCATGTGCCTGATGTTTATATTTTAATGAGGCACTATCATGTGCGTGATGTTTATATTTTAATGAGACACTATCATGTGCGTGATGTTTATATTTTAATGAGACACTATATCATGTGCCTGATGTTTATATTTTAATGAGACACTATATCATGTGCCTGATGTTTATATTTTAAACTGAGATGTATGTATACACATTAAAAAAGACCAGTGCACAAGAATTATGAGACTGGTAATGTGACGGAATATATATAAACACAATATAATAATTAGGCTTTATACAATAGGTGGTCAACAAAATTACACACATGACAGATCCTGAGATTCTAGCAATCTGCACTGATGTATTTATATTGTCATACATAATGATACGTTTCAAGACTGTTTAGTAGTATATCAGCTAGATTACTTAATATCATGACAAGGAAATTAAAAATGTCCCTGTCGACTATAAAAGTATCACATGAGATAGTGTCTAGGAGTAACTCCGTAAGGGTGTAAGTAGTGTATAACATGGACAGAACTTACTTTAATATATATATATACACAAGGAAGGAAATGGTAGTAAGATTAAAGAAGTATTTAAGGCATTTCCTCCTTACTGCACTCACTTTTATTAAACTAACACTATTTGTAGTCACCGTTTGTTTAATGCGATCATGCTGGATTCCCAATAAAATGACCCTATTTAAGGATGTATCCTTCTGAGGTTTCAGTCATGTTCAAGACTCGTTTTAATCTCGTTTAAACATTTTACATTATATTGAAGAAATTTTGATCAATTTTAAAAGCGTACATGCACCTGAAAATTGTCTCAAAAATATATGTGTTGCTTGTAGAACTTTTTTTACATGAATTGAAAAAAATTACCAATTCGGCGGCTATTTTGAAAATGCTTATTTCTGTGTATATTCTGCACTTCGCAAAAAGGCTGAAATTCCACCTTTTGATGCTGGATTGATCATCTCTTAAAGACATCAATGTTTTGCCATTTTTAATCATAGCAAGCTAATTTTTACTGTACAAGTTTATAATGTTCAATATTAAAGAAATATTATGCAACAAAGTGGATAGTTATATACTTTTTGTATTTTTTTCATATTTGTAGTGTAACTGGAGCACTTTTTATTTTTGAACCCGAAATTGTGAAAAATAACTCAAATAGTAACGGGGAAAAAATATATAGAGGATATCTAACAGTGTCTTCAGTAATACCAAATATATTTCATGAGTGGGGCTAATATGTTTGATATTACTGAAGATACTGTTAGATATTCTGTTTATTACATTTTTATATAGCAAATCTACAGTGGAAGATTTTGATTTTCCCAAATGTCGTTTGTAAGCAGCGTTCTGATTGTTTGAATCAGAAAAAGTGATATTTTCATATTTTTCACTAGTGAAAAATATCACTTTTATAGAATGAATAGCCTTATATTATGGATATTTTGTAAAAATTTTGGAATCGACCTCGGGTTCGAATGTTAAATTTATTGTTGAGTCAGTCACTAGCCGTATCTCGTCAAAGTGTCTGGCGTGGCGTAGTCGTAGGTGACGGCAGGGTGACTGTTGAATTTGAGATGTGCCGATGGTCAAACTTATTTATATTTTGCTAGTTTCCGTCACCCTGGGTCCTATGACCTTAAACCGTACCTACTTATTATAATTTGGTAAGTTAGTTAAGTTTTTGAAGTCCATCGAAATATGCTAATAAAGGGTAAAGTTATACTAGCCCTATCTTATCCCTGGCCTCTGTGTCGGCGTTTACGCGCCTACTCTTACGATAATACACAGAGGGATCTTTAGCGTGCAGGTTGGACATTCCTACACGGGACACCGTTTAAAGTCCTATCCGATGGACTATGTGCAGGTGCGTGAGTGACATGCAGGTGATAATTAACTATATTTTTGTTGTCCATTCTTATAAACCTGTTCTGTTCATTCACATATTTCATTTCTGACTTACATCTTCACAATGTCATCTTTCTTATGCCACTTTCTTGGTCTTTCTCCTTGAATCTTGCTATCTTTGCTGACGTTTTTATTTATTTGTGTGATGGGTGGTGCTTGAGGTTATCATTGGGGTTGAGGTTACGGTGAAGGTTGGGTGGGATGGGTGGTTCGGATGGGGGAGGGGGGAGGAGGTCGTGCTTGAGTTCTAATTATAGGATAGAGGTGTGCTGTATATGGGGTGGGATATGTGATTTTTGATAGGGTGGGGCGTGAGAGGTGGTTGGGGGGGGGGGGGCGTAGTCGTAGGTGACGGCAGGGTGACTGTTGAATTTGAGATGTGCCGATGGTCAAACTTATTTATATTTTGCTAGTTTCCGTCACCCTGGGTCCTATGACCTTAAACCGTACCTACTTATTATAATTTGGTAAGTTAGTTAAGTTTTTGAAGTCCATCGAATTATGCTAATAAAGGGTAAAGTCCGCCTGGATCGGGTGACTACGGCCATGAAGCTGGAGGTCCTGCGTCAGCGACCTGATATCATCATTCTTCATATGGGGGCAAATGACATTTCCCCCCGTTTGACCCCTGGGACCATAGCCGACCGGTTGGTTGATTTGGTGACGTACTTGGAGAGCGAGGGGGCCATTGTTTACGTGGTAGGGTTGTTACCACGTGACAATGTGTCGCGGGTGCCTGGTCTGACTGTACCCTCCTATCGACGTAGCCGCCGGGTCATCAATGCGATCTAACACCCATTTTTATATGCCCGTCAAAAATGGGACCATAGCCGACCGGTTGGTTGATTTGGTGACGTACTTGGAGAGCGAGGGGGCCATTGTTTACGTGGTAGGGTTGTTACCACGTGGCAATGTGTCGCGGGTGCCTGGTCTGACTGTACCCTCCTATCGACGTAGCCGCCGGGTCATCAATGCGATCCTAACCCGGAGACTGGGGAGCAGGCTCCTGCAACTAGGACTAAAGTAATTAAGCTCGCTAACACCCATTTTTATATGCCCGTCAAAAATGACGGTACGTATTATGGTATGATGTTGTCCGTCTGTCTGTTGTAAAGATCTCCTCCTACAGTTTTCAACCAATTTCTTTCAAACTTGCTAGGCTTGACCACCATGACATGAAGTTGTGTTTTCCTGATTTACGGTTTGATTCGACAATATTCACTAGAGTTATGGCCCTTTGGAAAGTAATTTCGGCCATTATGTAGAAAACATCAGAACTTTTTTTTGTCTTTTTCAATTCCTTTAAAATTTGGTATGGTACTTTGAAAAGCTATAATATTTAACATATGTTATGGGTTTTGTTGAGTTGTGTCAACTTTTCATGTACAATATTGCAAAGTTGCAATTGCAAGATATAGGCATTTATATGTAGAAAATTTCTGTTGTAAATTGTTGTTTGTCCGGAGATCTTCTCCTACAGTTTTCAATTGATTTCTTTCAAACTTGCTAGGCTTAAGCTGACAATACAACTTTAAAAGCTTTCAATTAATATTTTTTTTAAAAGTTGGATTTTTTTCTGGTTTTGAGATCGTCCCTATCTGTTCCGACCATCGTTTCTAAGTTCCAACATTTTTAGTTTTGCCATTGCTTGGTAACAAGTATGGGTCCCGGTGGATATATAAAGGTCATAGCCTGTAAAACCGGTTTTCAAAGTACTCCTGCTGACTGTCACAACATTCAGTGCTCCGCGCACTCGGCAACCGCTGTCAAAAATCCAACGCACTCAGCTGTAGACTTTGAACCACAATACTGCCATGCTGGTTGTTACTAATAACACATTCTTGAAATTGCGTATCCGAAATAAAAGGTATATCACTGAAAATACTTCCACAAATTCAATATATATCGCTGGTCTTTCACAGGCATATAATCGCATCCACGTACAAACTCTTAGTCTTGGTCATGTAGACCCTTGGCAAGCAAACACGTGTAAAACAAGGCACACCCTGGTGTCTAGTCAACAATGTGAAATTATATATTTGAACCATTCTCATGGACTTATTTGGAATTATTATGGTTTCTACTCTGGATGTTTAGTTGAATATCAAAAAGGTAGGCATAAGCGTTAATTAGCCATTAGTTTGTTTCACTTGCAACATATATTACATAAAGTTGTGTTATTTTGTTGTAAGTTTCATGGGGATATGGATGTTTTTATTACAATTTTATTTCACATTCATGATATATCTTTCCAATATCCATATCCATATTCGTAAAAAAACACACGAAAACGAGCCGTAACGTAATGTGTACAGACTATATGTACCTGTAAAAATCGTGCTACAGCGAGAGGGCAGTGTCGGAATGAAACCAGTTTTGCAACTATTGGTGCTTTTATACCCAAGGGTGTCTATGCACGTTACCAAGCAAGGGTAAATAAAAAATGTCTGCCACTTCCTTGGTTACGAAAATGGAAGACACATGTTCAATGTAGGGAACATCTCGAGTAATCTCAATCTGAATATTTTTTTTTCAAATCTTAATTGAAAGCTTTTAGCTTGCACTGTCAGCTTTAATCATCATCACATGAAGTTGTTTTTTCCTGGTTGACAGTTTGATTTGACAATATTTACTAGAGTTATGGCCCTTATGTAGAAAATGTTTTTGGTGTTTTCTTCAATTCCTCTAAAATTTGGTATGGTACTTCAAAAAGCTATGATATTTAACATATATTACAGGTTTTGTTAAGTTATTACAACTTTTCTCGTAACAGCATTGCAAAGTTGCAATCGCAAAATTTACATGTAGAAAATGCATTTCTGTTGTAAATTGTTGTTTGTCCGGAGAACTTTTGTTATTTCATGTTAAATATGCAAAAAATGTTGAAAAAATGAGGATTTTCTCATTAAAAAATAAGGGGTAGGGGTAAGTTACCTCAGGAAAGCAATTTTAGTTACCGTAACTAAAATTGCTTTCCTGAGTTAAAATATTAAGTTAGTGAAATTTCATTTCCATGGTTTAAAAGAAAACTGTATTTTTGTCATTTCTGCAAACATTCATACATTTTGGATTACAAATTTGGAAGATATTGTATAAAGATGTCCTGCAATTTGTCAAAACTGCAAAATTCACTTAAAATCACTTATTATGTCATATTGGTCAATCATAGCACAAAAATGAGCATGCTGACATATCATAATCTTTGCATTTTCTGCCATGCCATGAACTCCGTTTTCCAAAAATGTATATAAGAAAAAAGTTTAATACAGGAAAATTTTGACTTAAGGGAGACTGCTTTACCATTACGCCCTCTGTGGTGAGTGAAATTCATATCCAATATGGCTGACAATCTGACATATTATCATTGGCTTCAAGCCACAGACTTTGAAATATATCTAATAAGACAAAACCTCACATCTGACCTTTGGCTGTTTATCGTGACGAAGGTGTAATTTTCAATCAGTAGTAGTCCGGAAGTCTAAAAACGGAAGTAGTACTTCCGATTGGTTCTTATGACGACTTTCGATGCTCTCGGGAGTTTACTATTATAATACACTTTGACTAATGTACAAGACCACTAGAGGCAGCCAAAGTGATGTGCAACTTTCCTTCCCTAAATTCAATTCCGATTAAAAAAAAAGAGTTTGCATGGTGCAAATTAATTAATAATGAATTGATTAGATGTATCGTAATCAGAAACACTTGAATGAGTTCTTTTTATATCGGACGAACCCTCAGACACATGTGACAATGGTAGGTCTGATCTCGTTCATCTGTTCATCGGTACGTACTAAACAATGAATTACCTGATATCTCTGAAAGGATATTTGTTAAAATAATTATCTGCGATGAAAAGTTAATCATATCCTGACTCTGATACATTAAAATGCCGAAAATTTGCCGTAAGATGCATTAAAGTCTGAAAAAAAAAACATAAAACTTTGAAGTTACCGTATCATGTTTGACCCTAGAATCACCGGAAATATTAAATTTTAGAAAATAAAAATACATGAATAGGAAGTTTCTCTATTATGATGTGTAAAAAAAAATATTATTTTTTAATGGGAAAATTCTGTTTAATCCAATAAATTAACAAAATATTACCTTTTAGGTTAAGTTAACTTAAAGCTGACAATGCAAGTTATAAAGCTTTTTTGTTGAGATTAAAAAAAAATACGGCAAAGTTATATTTCAGAAAGCTTCTGAGATGCCCCCTAACCGGTTACTAAGGAGAGGCAGACATTTTAGTTTTTGCCTTGCTTGGAAACGAGAGTCGGCCTCCCTGGGTATAAAAGGCACTCAGCCTGTCAAACCGGTTTTTACATGAACACTGGCCGTGCAAAGTGCAACACACCTGCGGACACAACAGGTGACACTGGAGTTACAAAACTGGAATGACAAACACACACTTACCTTGAAGTTGAAGTTACATGAAGATAGCCACTCTCTCAGCCACCATCATAAATCGTGTGCCAAAGCAAAATGAAAAAAAAAATAAAACTGAAAACACCCTAACTGTCCCTTTACCTATGTATACGTAATGGACATCAACATGTTGATTTTACATTCGGAAGCAGAGCGAAACATTCCGAACAGAATATGTACTCGCTTGTAATGAAAATGTAGTGTAACACGCGAGCATAGTCTTGATTATGTAAAACACGTGCACGAACACATGCGAGTGAGGGGAACTTATTTTGACGAAAATAAATGGATGTTATAGCAATGTTTATCACACAGGAACTGATTACTCGTAGCGACATGATGTTCCAATTGAATACTAAGGTAGGTTTATCAGTTGTCATTCATGTACTTATTTTTTATTCGCACGAGTTTTGGTGTAATCTAATGTTTTTTTTCTTAATTTTGCTCATATTGTATAATATCGTTATAATAACAACTTCTATATCCATGTCAACGTTCTTCAGATACTGATCGAAAATATCGTAAACAAATCAGAAAGTATGTGTTGGCTAGCAATATAGGTCTATAGAAGTGTCGCCGTGCGGTTTCATCACGACAATGAGAACCGGTTTGACGGCCTGGGTGCCTTTATACCCAAGGAAGCCGACTATCGTTACCAAGCAAGGCAAAAACTAAAATGTCTGCCATTCCTTAGTAACCTGTAAGGGGGCATCTCAGAAGATTTCTAAAATTTTTACTTGGCCGTTTTTTTTTTTTAAATATCAACAATAAAGCTTTTTAACTTGCATTGTCCGCTTTAAGGAGGCTCGACCCTTTCGCAACTGACCGCTTGATTTCCTTAAAACTTAAAACTTAAAACATATGTTGATTATACTAGCTACCACTAGTACCAGGTAGAGATGATTTTGTGAAAATGGCTTGTTTTATTTTTGGTAAAAACACCAAAAAAATGATTTTTCTCATAATTTAATGTTTATTCCATTTTTTTTCTTGTGAATGTTGTTGAAAATCACAAACATACAATAAAATAAAAAAAGAAATCAATAGCTACCTTTAAAATATTTTATTTGTGGAAAAATGGACAAAACAATTTTTACAAAGTGTGTTATTTTTATATCTAGCGGACAAATTTCAGTATTCACAGTCAAATTATTTACATACCATATAGTTACATAAAGCACAAGCAAAAAATTGAATCAAAATACCACAGACAAACTTTTTTTGCTACTTATATTAAAAATCAAAGTACTGAAAGTACTGAAACGCTAAAACTTCTAACAAAAGTATGTATTTTTTTACGGCTATTGAAGTGATTTTGTTGTGTGGGTTACTAAGTTTCGATATCAGAAGGTTTCAGTATAGGGATTAGGTTAGTAAGTATTTAGAGTAAACATAATTTACACGCAAATTGTTTAGATTGACGAGTTGTTTTCAATGTACATGTACAATTTAGTGCAGTGCTTTTACAATTTGAATAAAATATCTTTTTTTTTTTAATTTTGAAATGAATATTGATCAATTTACAGGGAAGCGAATGTGTTTCTTTTAATATATGCATTGAAATAAACGGTATTAGTTTGTTAGACACGAAAAGAAGCTTTATTTCATAAACCTTCCCTGCAACACTTAAAACAATTTTAGCAAAAAATCACACCTGGGATCCAGTTGGAAATGCAAGATGAGGATTAATTACGGGAGCAATGGCAGATCAAAGTTGAAACGACATATACTGGTTTGTTTTGATAATAAAATGTCTGTTTGTAAGGTAATAACAGTTTGCATTATGAAGTAGACATATCATACCAACCTCCTAAAAGTACGATTAATGAAAACGGATGTAATGTAGCAATTTAAACATTTCGTTTCATTTCATTCTATATCATACATATGTACATGTATATCTCATAAAAGATTTAAGATATGATGTCGTTTGTAGAAAACCAAATGCGACATTAACTTTAGAACATATATATAAACTGTTAAGTCTTATTAACATTTAAGACATCGGATAAAGAATATCCCGTGCATCAGAGACACTAACGTATGCACATACATAGTAAGCCAAGCATATCTGTATGAACATTAAACGATAGGTCCCAGAAGGATCTTGGTACCCACCATAGACTATCTTCATTTGTTTTTTTAAAAAAGTTAGATTTTTTCCTTTCTTTTTTCTTCTTAAGAAAAGGCATTATCAACTGAAAGATGGTATTCTGTGAGCTAAATGTCCAAGATGGCCTTCGGTCAGAAATCAAATCAAAACCAGGACTGTTGGCTATGAAGCGATTATATAATCAAAGTTTAATACAAATTGCATGACAGTACACACGCACCTGTTAGCGATGTGTCTGGGACATACCACGATCCGTACATAGAGTGTATATATAGCACCGATCGCGAGAGCTCAAGGTTATATATGGTGTGTGTAGCTATACACCGAGAGGTTATGTATGCACAGATGGGTCAAACTAAGAACAGAGACGTAATATTTAAATGAGCTGTGGGAGAGAAAAATTGATTTCTTTGTTACAAATTGCATATAGATTATTAAAGTCATCATAATTATCAACAATACCATGGGAACATCATTTCCTTTAATGTTCAGGCTTTCAAATAGTTCATATATCATGCGATTGGTAGTTATTCAAGCTTTTCCGGAGCGGGAGGGGAAAAAATGACATGGGTCAAAAGGTCACAGAATAGTGGCAGCAATAGACGCCAAAACTACTCGTAGTTTTAGCGCTAACTAGATGTAAAACTGTGCCTATGGTAGGTTGTCTCCCTTGATGCTATTAGGAAGTTTTTGTAGTGGGTAGTATTTTTACATAACACATATACTGTGAATGCGTACAAGCCTAAAACATGTTAGAACATAACAACTACCAGTGTTCTATGTTATATTTTCAACAGCATAATAGTGCATAATATAATGACACCAGGCACAGCCCAATGTTTAAACGTTCTGCCAACACGGATAAATCTACCACTCACAGACTCGCTCTCCAGTTTGAGAAACCATGGCCAGTTGTACCGGTACTATAGGCGTACCTTCCGATTCTGTTTCTATATTGTTACCGTCGCTGTCAGTGTCCAACCATGTGTCGATATCGTGTACATCTATTTTTGTTGTTGTTTTGCAATAGGAGTGGTCGTGACAATACTTTATTTGCTCGTTAATTATCTCGAGTTGAAGACTTGAACCATCCCCTCTCATCTTGCCATTGTTGACATTGCGACATATCACTGTGTAGAACGAATTTGATACTCCGTTTTCAAATACCAGGTACACAAATAGGAAGCTACGTCAACACAAAATGAGAATCAAAATTTGTGTATTACATAGGGTCGAGCATCCTTAAGATGAAAGTCTGTTATATAGCTTTAATCTTTGAAAATTATGTGATTTTCACAAAAATGTTCATTTTCAGTAATTGCATTTTGCATTACTTTGATTCTGATCTATTTTGTGTAAAGATACTTCGCTCAGTTTTCATAAAAAATGTATTTTAATTGAATGAAAGTATTGTATAGAAATTAAAGGCCCAATATATGTAACTTTCAGCAAAACTTGAAGCAAAAATCAAGCATAATAACTTTTTTATATTTATAGATTAGTTAAGATTAACTGATATCAGTAATATTCAAGATGAATTCTTATGCGGTTACCGGTACAGCAGCAGTTGGACCTCGGTTGTTGTAAACACGCGTCCATTTTGAACTTTGGCTTATTGTTGAAGTGGGCCCCACCTGAATTATTTTCAGTTCTTTGGATTTTTCTGTCAAGAGTTTCTTGTTAGTTACCGCTCAGGTTTACTTCGTTTTAGGCTTATTTTTGCATGGTTATCAACTTGATTTTTTTCAGAATATTTCAGAATCACGAAAAATTTCATGAAGCTACATATATTGGGCCTTTAAGTGAATATTGAATTGGTTAGTGAGTAATAATTATTGACCAGTCTGACTGAATTTTGAGTGCACAAGATAGTTATTATTACTGAAGTTGATATATCGCGACACAGTTAAGATATTCTTATTTTGGAGTGAATATTGAATTGTAAAATAGCCAATGTTGTCATGTTATAGTTGAAATATTCTTTGAGTGAATATTGGATTGATAAGATGGTAATTAATATACATGTATATGTATGTTGACATATAGTTAAGTCAGTCATTAAGTAAGTATTGTGCTTGGTTTGCACAAGAATTACACATTTCAGATGTCCTTGGGATACGAGAGCACATTTTATACATATAATCAATATTGCTTATATTTGGTCTGTCATTATAATAATCTGAGGATGTGTGCATGTGAGAAGCAAAATATGTGTTTTAAAATGATTTTCATTGTTTGTCTACCAGAAATCTGTCATGCATGACCTATGGATTTTCAGTTATAAAATACTGGTTTAATTGCTATATGTACTCCATCATCATCTAAAATGAAATAAATACGCGTCCATCAACATAAATTCTGATGCTACAATTGAATGTACAGATTGAATGTACAGATGTATGTCAATCACATTCATATGTGTATTTGGTTAATGTTATTTTTAACCAATGTTTGTTTTGAAGTACTAAGCTGTTCCTGTTCAAACAATTGTAGCTGGGTCTCCTTATTGATGTTGAATATATGTTAAAAGAAATTTAACCTTGTGCAACATATTGATAAGACAATTTTAATCAGCTTGCTTTGATAATAATCTGCGGCAACAGTCTACATTTGGAAACATCCTGTCTTTGAAAATCTACAAATGTTCCTCCTTCCTTTCTTGAACCAAGATAACTTCTTAATGTACATGTATTCAAATAAAGCACTTCATCAGTACACATTCAGCCTTATAGCTGAATTCTACTACATGTACCTAAAAGTTGCATTTTCGATAACAATATGTTGCAAGCTTATTAGGATGCAGTGTCAGAATCAAGTGACAGAGGCTTTTCCATTTTAATTAATCAAGTACATATGATTTTACTCATCATGAGCAGTGTGTTCTAAAATATTGACATTCCAGATGATACTGATCCATTTACATCAGTCAGACTACTGCATGGAGTACTGCATAATGACGATCGATATATATATATATGTCCTACACATACATGCGGTCACATGAAAACAGTTATAATTCAAATAGGTAGATAAGTAGGGGAAAGGTATATATCAAATAATACTACTACAGTGGACTCCACATAATATCACTCCTGTTAATATCACATTCCTCTTTAAATCATGTTTTTCCCAAGCACCAATTTTCTCTCTATATAATCTATGTAATTTTATCTGGTTAATATCATGTATTTTGAGGTGAATTCCTCTTAATATCATCTTTTTTTAACCAATAACATAAAATATTCAGAAAATGATGTCATTTCTTTTGATTTCAGATACAACTTGTACAAAATGTTGCATAGAAAATACAAAATAACCCCAAAAATGATTTTTATTTGAAATAATGTTATCTATATATTGAAACATCTTCATATGTACATTGAATATCTTACTTTTAGGTATGGAGGTTGGAAATGCACTAGATTTAGTGGGAAAAAAACATGTTTCTCTTAATGTCACATTCCTGTTAATATCATGTTTTTGTCTGAAAAATGCAACTTGATATAAAGAGGAGTGCACTGTACTAATAATAAAACAGAAGAAAAGCCCAGAGAAAACATTGAAGTATTTCTTTGGTCTAAAGTGGTTACATGGTTATGGATATGCTATATGGATAGATACAGATTAATGTTAGGAATTATAGCAAGTTAATTTGTTTGTTTATGCGAATACATTTTCCCATTCTTCCCATATTTGAAAGAATTTTTTTGATTACCTGTATTTACATAAACAATTTTCTCTATATTGTATCTTTGTGCAATGAATTCTTTTAAAAGTTTGAAATAAATTCTGTCTTGTCTTCTTCTTGAAGTAACTTTTTATATTGTTACAGATATCCGATTGAATTGAAACTTAATGTAGTTACTAAAATCATCATCCTGAACATCTTAGTGAAATTTGGAGGAAATTTATATACAGGTTTTGCTGTTTAGGGTCAAAAACATGCGAATTTTGAGAATTTGCGTTAAAGTCCACTTTTTATAGTGTCACTGATATCAGATTCAATTGAAACTAACAGTAGTTACTGATCATGATATCATCATACTGAACACATTATTGAGATTTGGAGGAAATTTATTTGCAGGTTCCGCGGTTTTGGGGCAAAAACATGGGAATTTTGAGAATTTGCGTTAAAGTCCACTTTTTATAGTGTGACTGATATCGGATTCAATTGAAATTTAAGGTAGTTATTAATATTATCCTACTGAAGACCTTACTGAAAATTGGAGGAAATTTTGGGTAAAAACATGGGAATTTTGAGAATTTATGTTGCATCCACTATTTATAGTGTTATTGATATGTAATTAAATTGAAACTTGGCTATATAACAGACATAATCTTGCTGTATGTATTTTGTCATAATACCATTATGGTAAAATGACCACGTGGTCATAATACCATTATTGTGAAATGACCCCCCCCCCCCCCATGGTAAAGTGACCCCCCTTACAAATGTCACTATAATATGCTTTTTCATATACAATTTCACATATTTTTATTAGAACTATGTTGTATCAATAAAAACAGTGCAAATTTGGATGGGAAAGTTAACAGAAGAGCAAAATATAGGTGAATGTTTTCAAGAGGGGGGGGGGGGGCACTTTACCATGGCCATTAAAGCCTTTTTTAAAGATTTTTTTTTGGTGGGGGGGGGGCCAATTTACCATGGCCATGGTAAAATGACCCCCCCCCCCCTTGATTTTTTTTAAGAAAATCTTTTATAAGTTTACTTCATTCATTATATTCTTTAAATCAACATTCATCAAAGTTTGTTTTGGATAGGTGATTTTCAAAGGAGTCTTCTTGTAGGGATGGGGGGGGGGGTCACTATACCATGGTGAAGTGAAGCCTTATACATTATTTTGGCAAGTGACTTTTTCCATTAAATCTTCATCAGTTTACTTAAATTTATTATTCTCTACATTACTATACATTATCAAACAGCAATAATGTTTTGGGATATATACCTTTAATGTGGATCAAAAAACAAAATCAAAATGCGGGTGGGGTGGGGTGGGGTGGGGGGTCAATTTACCATGGCCATGGTAAAATGACCCCCCCCCCCATGTCAACAAAGAAGAATACATCCTTAATACACTGAAGAGTTCCACTTCTGGAAGTTCTGGCAGCCTCATAGTCTAAATATGAATAAGTTTTGTTGTATGTCAAGTCTAATGAATTGTTTGATCATATTACATTGGATTATTCACTTCCGGTACGTAAACCTGCACGTAAGTGTGAAAAGTTACGTACGGTTTCGTGAAACACCATCTACGTAACTTACATGCACATAGTTACGTTCACGTAAATATTATGGTTACCCGTAACTTTTCGTACGTGTCGTGAAATGGCCCCCTGAACTCAAACCAACTTTTTGCAACTCGTTTAAATCATATAGACCTAGAACAATAGATTGTCCAAAGTCAATTGAAAGCACTAAACACACTAATCTGGCTTTGAGTGTCTTCTGTCTTCCAAATCATTGACAAAAATATATCTTATATTGATGTACATGTATAGCTGAAATATTAACTCATTCATCCTAGAAGACACATTTGAACTCTTCCAATTCAAAGGTTGGAATACTTCATTTATGAATTATCAGGGATGAATGAGATCAGCTTGAATACAAATTCCATGCTTGAGCATGAAAATGGTTTCATGACTCATAAGGATGTTACAGATGTCCATAGCTGAAGGCATGGGCATAAAATTAACCTTAACAAATAATGGCTAAAATAGGGTGAGTGCATGGGGATTCAAATCTATGTTTCTTAATAGGGATTAGTATAGAAATACATTGTTTATATGTATTGTATCATTGACAAGCTTGTACACTTAAGATAACTGTAGGGTTATTGGCAGGAACAGGATCTCAGCTATTTTTGTACATTTCCTGAAATGTTTGCTCTTCCCTTTTCAACTTAGATTTATTGGGGTTGTTAATTATTCATTCGGTCCGTCCGTCAGCAATCAACTTTTTCTTCTTAACCACTGATTGGAATTTAATTGGTAGGAAGCATCCCTAGGTGGCCAATGGATTCAAATTTATACAAATGATGGGGCTGACCCCCCCAGGGGCCTGAGGGGCGGGGCCAAAAGGGGTCCATTTTGCTGTATTCATATTAACGACTTCTTCTCTTGATCTAAGCAATGTGAAACATTCAAATTTTAGTGGAAGCATTCTTAGGTGGCTGGGATTCAAATTTATACAAATGATAGGGCTGACCCCCCAGGGGACTGAGGGGCAGGGCCAAAAGGGGTCAATTTGGCTATATTCATCTTAACGACTTCTTCTCTGGATCTAAGCAATGTGAAACATTCATATTTTAGTGGTAGCATCCCTAGGTGGCTGGGATTCAAATTTATGCAAATGATAGGGCTGACCCCCCCCCCCCCCCAGGGGCCTTAGGGGCGGGGCCAAAAGGGGACCATTTGGCAATGGGTATTGATATTACTTTTAAACGGTTGACATCCCCACCCCAAACCTAAATTGCTTAATTAGCATTTATATATAAAGAGAACATCTCAAATATGATTTTATATTTTACCCAAGGGTCTGCCTTGCCCTTACAGACATCACACCCCAAAACTATACAGAAACAAACACAATCATGATATTATCATTGATGTAAGGGTGTAGCCTAGCCCTAGGGGACCTTGGTTCTCAGTTAAGCTTCAAAACAGTGAGTTGAGATACCCACCCATTAACCCATCTTTAATTTATACAGATATACATGTGTACTTCAAGGATAATTCTTTGGGTCTGTCCCTGCCCATAGCATCTTTTTTAGAAATATTTTACCATGATTACCTTGATACCAATTTATCCAGGTGAGCGATACAGGCCCTCTGGGCCTCTTGTTTCAAAATGCTGTCAATTACCCCGGTATGTGTTCGTGCTTTCTAAGACATTGACCGTGCGGAACAGGGACCCTTATTAGCAAGCAAACCTATATACATGAGGAAAGATCATTTACTGTGTTGCTACAAAAGAAAAAAAGATTAAAAAGAACCAGTCTGAATGCGCTAAACCATTCCTCCAGCTGAAACTTTAGCATCTAGCCACCCGAAATTGTCCATATATCTGGAATCTGGGGCCAGAAGATCTTGGTGACGCATTACTCTATGATAATCAAAGAAAGCACACGATGAAAGTGTGGAAAATGTTGTTTCTACACCTTTTCTACAGGATAATGTCAAATGATTTATAATGTTATGCGGTCCTCGCAAGACTTAATTTTATTCTATAGTTTGTGAATTCGTGTTCTGGTAAACCTGATGGACGTCTACCCCCTAGACGTGTCCTGATGAAGGTAAAGGCTCCCATCGGAATTTCGGAGATTAAAAGCAGGACCGTATTTTCGGTTTGTTTATCAAAGGGGTACATGCACATCAAAAATGTAAATTTTATTTTGTGAATGGATCTTTAGTGTTACTTTTTTTTATAGTTTCGATAGAAAATGAAAAAATAATGATGTTGAAGTATTGTGACGTCATAATTGGCCACGCATGACAAAGCTGGTCATCCGCTCTCTTGTTTGAATGCAGGAGATTCAAAATTTTGGCAGTCTAAGGGTTAAGTATCATGTACAGCTGTTGTATATGTTTGTCTATATATCCATATCATATTAATTTGTGGAGAATGTGTTTACCTGATGTTAGAGAAACATTTAATGTAAGGCTATAGGTTCCCGCTGACTGTTATGTGTAAATTAGAGGCAATACAACATGAAGTCATACAAGTAAATTAAGGAGGATGGAGCTTCATGTAATACGAGGAGTGCAGGCTAATTCAGGGAGTGTCTATATTGCAAATAAAGTATTGACAGAATGATTTGTCATAATGTTCTACTTTCATTTTCACTTTCAGCAGACCCCAATGTATGTATGAGAGTGATGGGGCATGGATAAGGGGGCGCTAAAAGATGACCACATGTCCAAAGAGACAGGCGCATCACCAGTAACAGATCTCCAGGATTATCTGACCAGGATTACCTCCCTTCTCAAACAGGTACAGTTCACAGGAAAAATTATATCAAGAAATATACAAATATGTGTCAACATTTGATTTATCACCCTATCAAGCTAACATAAGCTTCTCTTAAGCACTTAACACTACTAGAACATGATGAGGACATTTAAGGAGCTACCTCATCTATCGCATAGACCTCCCCGGATTCTCCGTGGTACTCCCGGGAAATCGCTATATTTTTTCATTATCCACGATTTGGTATGTCTCCCGAGTCGTGGACAAATTTTCCACGGATTTCAGTTGTCATCCCGGTTATACCCTGTAAAATCACAAACTATCCAAAACATGACCCCAGGTGGTGTTTTGACACCAATGCAGTCGACAGGTGAGAGTTCGACAAACGAGTCTATTGTTCCGGGTTCTGATTGTCGCGCTTGATCGAGCGGGCCTCAGGCAATTCATTCACACATATAAGTAATTATCATATGTGAAAGACATCAACACTTGGTAATAAATCCGACACATCATTGAAAAGTTGAGAAACAAGTCGGAGTCAAAAACGAAAGCGCATACGGCAGGGGTTTTCCCGGTTGGTAGTCTTTTTCATGAAAACGCTTAAAGGGGCATCCCGCGAAAGCCTAAATGCCTGTTCTTGAATATACATGGCGTCTGCACTACTAATTATACTTTCCTGTTATTCCCATATTCAAAGTCCATTCAAAATGTCTATATTGACCACTTGCAAAATCGCATTCCTCGGGAAAGCCCAGATAAAAATAGCGAGGATGAAGCCACGTGACAGGTGTGCCGATCGGTTTGCTGGCGGGGGCCATACGGGAGGTCCCCTCGCGTAATGTATACGGCTGATGAAACAGAGATAAAGTCCGTGTATAAACTTATTGAGTCATATTCACATTAAAATTAGACATCAATTGCACACATACGGATACTCAAATGAAGAATAATTGTCGGCATATCGGCACCATATATCGACACCAGGAATTATCTTTATTATATTTACCTGACCGAGACCGGTACACATGGGTACGGAATACGGCAATGGTACAAACCTTGATTTATGTAAAAGGTAATATTCACGAACCCAACTTTTCAGATGATTTTATAAAATGTATGTAGCATGCATTGAAAAGTACAAAAAAAAAAAGACATGAAATGTTTGTGATTTTTTTTACAATTCAACGTCTTGAGGATTTTTTTCAGACTGTCTGTATATATACAGTGTACATTCATATTCATTTAAAATCCATCCAACTTTCAGCGTCTTCACACGTTAACACGTATCACGGAATGCGAATATTTAAGTCCATACACTCATATAACACACCACACACTAAGCATGACTACATGCATACAATGTATACGTATATCAGATTTGGAACTGTTGAAACACTTAAAACTACCCGTTATGAATATGTTATGATAATTTCGCTTTCTTTTTACATCTTTTTTGGCATCTTGTAAAGGGACAGTGACCTTTTAAAAAAACCTGCAGGAATGGAATATACATATAGGTATATGTTGTATAACTTTGGGTATTTTTTTTTATTTTTTTCCCCGTTATGTATATATTTCCATATCAAATTCAATACCGGGGTCACAACCCAGTGATATTTGTACCTTCACTAATTTATAGATTAGTATGAATATCACTTTTTTTTTTTACGTGTGAAAACATATTTTTTTATTCCTTTTGTCCAAATTGAAGCCATATGTACCTTGGTCTCACGTCCCGTTTTACAACGTAATCAAACGAATTTTTCTGTTATGGTATATATTGTTTTTGAAAATGTCTTTCTATCCAGCAATTATAATTAAATCATACTGTTTTACTGGAACATCAGATTTTATAAAGGGAATATTATAAAACACACTTTTAAGTTTAATATTGCACACGCATTTATGCAACTGAAGACTGAAACAGTTTCCCCTTGGGTAGCCCCAAAACCAAATCCAAGCTTTATTTGTGCATGTTACCGTTACACAGAAGAAATATGTAACATACACACAATAGAGCAGGTAGTTTCTCCTTTGAATACTTCCCATCTCTCAATATGATTTCGTAACGCAGTCTTGCGTCATATTTTGACCATTCGGCAACTTTTCGCTTAGTACTTAGGCCTTATCGTGGTGTAACGGTAATACCAGATAGAGTGTTTACAATGGAAACGGCGCTCGCTGCGCATGCGTTGGTAGGTGGAAATCCCAATCCAGAGCGTCTGGCTAGACGATTTGGAATTCCACTGGTTATTTTGAAATTATTTATTTTATGAATACATATCAGCAAAATCCGATCGTCATAGTCCGTAAGAATACCCACTCGATATGTGTATGTAATATTTTGAAAAAAAAAATATGAAAAAGAGCTTACTTTCGCGGGATGCCCCTTTAAATATGTGGTTACCTGATTAAGCGTCTAAACGACCGAGAATAGTATACAACCAAAACACTAGGCCTATGCATGGAGGCATTAAATACTTCAGTCGGCTCAAATCCGATGGAGCGGTAGGAACAAACGGACAGCTCCGATAAATGTTAGCCTGGAGGAAACGGGATGTCCAATTATTTATTCAAAAGTAGTGAAAGTACTAGAACATTTAAATGTTGTATCATACAACACTTATGAAAAATTGGTTTCACAATGTTTTAAAACTGTGTTACTGCCACCAATGACCATTTATTAAGTTAAATTGAAGCAGAGATTCATATTTAGGTGACATTTGCAAATGAAGCAAAGAATGCATGTGAATCCAAGGGTCAACATTAACTTTTTTTTTGCACTTGTCCCTTCAGACAAGTAACCAATTTCCTCACTTGTCCGAATGATATAATATCTTGTCCCTTTTTAATGGTACTTTTTAACGTTTGTGTGACATGCAATGAGATTATAATAACAACTATAAAATAACTGCCATTTATTTGTGTTTATCCAGTTAGAAGAATTACATATTAATGCATACCTGTCAAGGATCGAATGCTAGCGAACTGGAGATCTCCAGTTTGATGACTTTTCTCAAACTGGAGATTACGTGTGACGACATTTTTCTGAACACTGTGCATTTGTCAACAAAAAAATCATCAACCCATGTACATATTATGATTAACATATTCAGTTTAATAACAAGTGAAAGCAGTTTAGTAATTACAGTGAATGAAACTACTGAACAGGAAATGAAACTGGCTCTAGGTTGTTGTTTTTTTAGTATTCCAAAGTGACTATCCTTGAAGTTTCCAAGACAACCTCTGAAGGCTGGTTATTCCAGTATTCACAGCCCTGGTTTTAATTTTACAAGACAAAGTGTCACAGATAAGTGCTGTTATCTATAGTCCCAACTTGTCTGTTTGTATCTAAGAGTCCTGATCATGTTAATGCTATTTCAGAATCATTATTGCTGTTTGAGATAAGTCTATCTCTGACAGTTTTGCTTGGGATGGAAATCAGTAGCCCCTTTCACAAAAAATCTTACGATTTGTCGTTAGATTTTGAGTTAAGTTTATTGTAAGAGAAATCGTAAGTCAGTTTCACAAAGGTAGTCGTAAGTGAAAAATATTCGTAAGAGTTACGATTTGACTTCAGAGAAAAATCCTCCCTATCAACGACAATTGGTTTGTTTGCGCAAGTGTAAAACGGGCATCCGGTGATACAATAATCCGCAATGAATGTGAAGAAAGCATTTTCTTTTCGAATATGATTAACATATAGAGCCACGCAACAGACAGGGGTCCACAAGTGGGTAAAGAAAATAGAGAAATAGAGTAAATAAAGATTTAATATCATGAATTGCCTGTATTTTCTGTGCGGAAAGCAGATCCTATTTTCGTGGTGCTGCTGAGTGCGGGACGTCTCTTGGGGTACATTTTGCTCATTTTCATAGTGATGATATAGCGTATTGTGTTGTATATTTCTGTATTGTACACTTAGTATAGATTTGAAAGGAGCGACATGGTGTGCCTTGTACATGTATACAGTGTAGTGTTAAATACAGATTATTTCAAGTACACTTATATGTAACAGAGCATGCTTCTCTAGCTTAGTTGGTAGAGCCAAGAATATTCACACCACATGGCCGGGTTCGATTCCTGGTCGGGATAGGAATATGTAATTTCCATTGCAAATATTGATACTAACATATTGTCCAACACTTTCCATTATCAGTGCCAAGCTCACAGTAGCAAGCCGATTCGTTATTTTATCAAACTTTGACGCTCCAAAAGTCTGTTAACCAAATAATTATTTTTGAATGGGTTTACATTCTACCTGTACCTATAGGCCTAACAGGAAACGGAATTACAGTTACTCTGAGTTTGATTTAATCTCTAATATCGAGCAGAACGGGTATTCTGTTTTGATGTTAAAATATAATTCAAGCTAATTATAAGGTTGCAAAAGCTAGAAAGCATTATTCTATAAATTGACATCATCTCAACTGACCCATACGCTCTCTCATGGACAGCATTAATTACTTTCTAATCAAAATTGAATGAATATTTCAACAACATGTGCATGAGTCAATTGATGCACACACGTATCAGTAAGGTTTGTGCAACACCAGAATACATAACAAAATGCATGTCACACTGATTATTTTTGTCAAAATCATGGAGGATGTGATGACGTCACATATGTGAGTGTGTGACGTCATTCAGGCCAGTATACAACAATGTTTATTTATAGACATTCCAGTAATAACTGAAACTCTAACTAAATGTGACTAATAGGCCTGCACTAACGTTAAACTTGTTTTATACCGTGTACACGTACGTTATATGATACGGATACTTGCTGATAGAGGAATAGTTCGTGTATGATTTTCAAAATACAGTGATCCGATTAAATAATTAGTAAAGTTTGTTTGAAATATAGCCCGGTTGTTTAATCTGCCTCCAGAAACATTTTCACAATGAAAATGCATTTGAATCCAGTTTCAAACAAAATGCAGCAGCCATATTTCTTATACTTACGATAAAATTTTACACTTACGAGAAGGGTCAAGCTATCGTAATTATGTCCCCCAAACGAAGTGGGGGGACATATTGTTTTTGCTCGGTTTCTTATTATTATTATTAGGGCTTTTCACTTTGTGGTGAAAAGTCCTATTGTTTCTGTTCTGTTTATTAGGGCTTTTCACTTTGTGGTGAAAAGTCCTATTGTTTCTGTTCTGTTTATTATTATTATTATTATTATTATTATTATTATTATTCTTCTGCATTTCATTTTGTGACACGAATTATGCAAAAATGGTAAGAGGTATGTCAATTCAGTTAAGCCCATTGTATTTGGCATGAGCCAAAGGGGTGACAGCAACATAACGAAGTAGGTCCAAAATCCAAGATGGCCGCCATGACGTCATAAGTTAAAAACTTTAAAATAGCAATATTTCAATGACCGTTGGCTGTTCAGAGTTTCTGTAATGATATTATTGTAGACATAAGCCATATCTAACTTTTTTTGTCACACATTTAGGTACTTTGGAGTTGAAATAAAAAAGTTCGCCATTGGGTCAAAAATCAAAAAAAAAATTTTTTTTTTTTTTTTTTTTAATTTTAATTTTTTTTGAAATTTGTTTTGACCAATCTATACACAATGTCATTCTGATGAATTTGATGTGTTTAGTTTTTATGTAACACATGTGGTTTCCGGTATACGCCATATGTAATTTCCCCCTATATAATCTATATAAAAAACCGTTTCACATTTTAAACTTCTTCTCAAATTCCAACAGTGGGATTCAGCTCAAACTTGTCTAAAATGATCGTGGGATAGTCCCGACTAAAGTTTGATATTTTAAAATTGATTCAAAATCCAAGATGGCCGCTATGACGTCATACTTTAAAATGTTAAAATGGCTATATCTCAATAACTGTTTAATGTTCAGATGTTTCAAAGGTATATTATTGTAGAATACATCTGGGGACAACTTTTTTCTACTATAAGTTATAACAAAATATGTCTGGTAAAAAAGCGGGGCAGAGGTCAAAGTTAATCTATTTTTAGAAATTTTTCATTTTTCATTATTTGTGAAAACTTTTTCTACAGATCAATAGAGTATGACATTCCGATGATATTGATACCTTCGGTGTCTTGATAGCACTTCCGGTTAAGGTATTACGCCATTGTGAACATTTCCCTATATATTCTATGTTAAAAACCATTTTACATTTTAAACTTCTTCTCAAATTCCACTAACGGGATTCAGCTCAAACTTGTCTAAAATGATCGTGGGATAGTCCCGACTAAAGTTTGATATTTTTAAATTGATTCAAAATCCAAGATGGCCGCTATGACGTCATACTTTAAAATGTTAAAATGGCTATATCTCAATAACCATTTAATATTCAGATGTTTTAAAGGTATTTTATGGTAGATTACATCTGGGGAAAAATTTCTTGTTCTACAAGTTATTGCAAAATATGTCTCGTACAAAAAGTGCAGCGGAGGTCAAAGTTAATCTATTTTTAGAAATTCTTCATTTTTCATTATTTGTGAAAACTTTTTCTACAGATCAATAGAGTATGACATTCCGATGATATTGATACCTTCGGTGTCTTGATAGGCACTTCCGGTTAAGGTATTACGCCATTGTGAACATTTCCCTATATATTCTATGTTAAAAATCGTTTTACATTTTAAACTTCTTCTCAAATTCCACCAGTGGGATTCAGCTCAAACTTGTCAAAAATGATCGTGGGATAGTCCCGACTAAAATTTGATATTTTTAAATTGATTCAAAATCCAAGATGGCCGCTATGACGTCATACTTTAAAATGTTAAAATGGCTATATCTCAATAACCGTTTAATGTTCAGATGTTTCAAAGGTATATTATTGTAGAAAACATTTGGGGACAACTTTTTTCTTCTATAAGTTATAACAAAATATGTCTCGTAAAAAAGCGGGGCAGAGGTCAAAATTAATCTATTTTTAGAAATTTTTCATTTTTCATTATTTGTGGAAACTTTTTCTACAGATCAATAGAGTATGACCTTCCGATGATATTGATACCTTCGGTGTCTTGATAGCACTTCCGGTTAAGGTAAAACGCCATTTAAAAAATTTCCCTATATATTCTATATAAAAAACCATTTCACATTTTAAACTTCTTCTCAAATTCCACTAATGGGATTCAGCTCAAACTTGTCTAAAATGATTGTTGGATAGTCCCGACTAAAGTTTGATATTTTTAAATTGATTCAAAATCCAATATGGCCGCTATGACGTCATACTTTAAAATGTTAAAATGGCTATATCTCAATAACCGTTTAATGTCCAGATGTTTCAAAGGTATATAATTGTAGATTGCATCTGGGGAAATATTTCTTGTTCTACAAGTTATTACAAAATATGTCTCGTAAAACAGCGCAGCAGAGGTCAAAGTTAACCTATTTTTAGAAATTTTTCATTTTTCATTATTTTTTAAAACTTTTTCTACTGATCAATAGAGTATGTCATTCCGATGATATTGATACCTTCGGTGTCTTGATAGCACTTCCGGTTAAGGTATTACGCCGTTTTGCATTTTCCCCTATACAATCTATATAAAAAACCGTAATTTTGGAACTCTCCTGTGTTTTCTTTATACTCCTTGGCAACAGTAAATAAAAAGTTGCATATACACACATCCCGATCGACTGTTATTCCGGTTACTAATTGTATGTAGATAGTTTTCATAGATAAAGCAGATCTTATTGTACGTCTAAGGATATTCGTACATTTAGTTGGTAACTTTTTATACAGTTTTATATTGTACAGTGCAATATGATCTTTAGGCCTATCGTTGCTACGACGGCCGATCACAGCTGGACCGATAGAATGAAAGTTGATGGCTAACGCGAAACTTATTGTATTTCATGAAACTAAATTCATATCTGGTATTGTTTGATATTATACTATATTATCTCATCAATCTAAACATAACAAAGTCATCGCAAACATTTAAAAAAAAACAACAAAATAAGTCTACATGTCAGTCAGTACAAACATACCCGCGGGTCACTGTAAACATTGTGACGTCATCGGAATGTATAACTTGCAACACTGTATCTTTTTTTGAATACACTAATGAGCGACAGAATGAGGAGCAGCATTAACTTCCATGCGTACATGACAAGGGCTTCAAGGGGCATTTTATGAGGAGTTTACTGGCATATTAGCTCGCTACAGGCGTCTGCTTCGGACAACTGGAAATTTACATGTCAAACCAGTGAAATGGGACGGGAACATCCTCTGACATTTGACCCCATATCAATCCGCAATCACATATCAAAATCTACCAAAAGTATACATTTTTGTAAAGTTAAATATCTATAGATTTCATTCAATGCAGAATATGTCAACAATTATCTATCTAGATTACTCAGAAACACTGTACTTAACCAGAACAAATTTTCAGTAGGAACTACAAACGTATGAAACACGCCGTGATAGGCTGATTTAGTTGTGCGAGTCCTTAATAGTGTAAAATACGGTCTTTCTTAGTGAATTAACGGATGCGCATTACAACTAGCCGCTTTGGCTCAAATGGTAAGGCTATAGTTCATTACGATAGAGACCCGGGTTCGATTCCTGGGCGGAACACTCAGCAGCATTTTTTTTTTTTTTTTTAATTTCTTCTTTTTTTTTCGTTGTAATACATCTATACACGTTATTATCGAGACATCGTAGCAGAAATATCTCATTTGATTATCGGGACATGTTTAAACAAATCTCATTTGATTGTCGGAACATATGAAACTGGAGGAGAGATTTTCCCATTGTCGGGACAAGTGCTTTTACGACCGGAAGATACTGGAAATCTGTTAACATTTGATAATTGGGACATACATTTCTCAGCAAATATATATATCACTATCTGATCATTTTGTGCGCTTTAAACGAACCGTAATTAGGGCTTAAACTGAGGAAATGTAGTGGTATTATTGGCTTAACAAAACCTTTTTAACGACTTTGAAAAGCATTTCAAATGCTTAAACTTAATTTTGCATTGAACAGCTTTCAGCGGGCATTCATATTACCTTTGAATGCAAACTTAACGCAGTTCAATACTCATACTTACCATTTTAAGAATCTGTTCATCCCATCAAATTTTAAATTAATTGATCCTGAGATAGTCCCGACAAAAGTGTGCAATTTTAAAGTTGATTCAAAATCCAACAGAAATGATATAGATTATAGGTGAAAAGCCCATCAAATTGTTAGCCAACAATTTCTAGTTATTATTATCATTATTATTATTATTCTGCATTTCATTTTGTGACACGAATTATGCAAAAATGGTAAGAGGTATGTCAATTCAGTTAAGCCCATTGTATTTGGCATGAGCCAAAGGGGTGACAGCAACATAACGAAGTAGGTCCAAAATCCAAGATGGCCGCCATGACGTCATAAGTTAAAAACTTTAAAATAGCCATATTTCAATGACCGTTGGCTGTTCAGAGTTTCTGTAATGATATTATTGTAGACATAAGCCATATCTAACTTTTTTTGTCACACATTTAGGTACTTTGGAGTTGAAATAAAAAAGTTCGCCATTGGGTCAAAAATCAAAAAAAATTTTTTTTTTTTTTTTTTTAAATTTTAATTTTTTTTGAAATTTGTTTTGACCAATCTATACACAATGTCATTCTGATGAATTTGATGTGTTTAGTTTTTATGTAACACATGTGGTTTCCGGTATACTCCATATGTAATTTTCCCCTATATAATCTATATAAAAAACCGTTTCACATTTTAAACTTTTTCTCAAATTCCAACAGTGGGATTCAGCTCAAACTTGTCTAAAATGATCGTGGGATAGTCCCGACTAAAGTTTGATATTTTTAAATTGATTCAAAATCCAAGATGGCCGCTATGACGTCATACTTTAAAATGTTTAAATGGCTATATCTCAATAACCGTTTTATGTTCAGATGTTTCAAAGGTATATTATTGTAGATTACATGTGGGGAAAAGTTTCTTCTTCTACAAGTTATTACAAAATATGTCTCGTAAAAAAGCGCAGAAGAGGTCAAAGTTAATCTATTTTTAGATTTTTTTTCTTTTTTCATTATTTGTGAAAACTTTTTCTACAGATCAATAGAGTATGTCATCCCGATGATATTGATACATTCGGTGTCTTGATAGCACTTCCGGTTAAGGTATTACGCCATTGTGAACATTTCCCTATATATTCTATATAAAAAACCGTTTCACATTTTAAACTTCTTCTCAAATTCCACTAGTGGGATTCAGCTCAAACTTGTTTAAAATGATCGTGGGATAGTCCCGACTAAAGTTTGATATTTTTAAATTGATTCAAAATCCAAGATGGCCGCTATGACGTCATACTTCAAAATGTTAAAATGGCTATATCTCAATAACCATTTAATATCCAGATGTTTTAAAGGTATTTTATGGTAGATTACATCTGGGGAAAAGTTTCTTGTTCTACAAGTTATTGCAAAATATGTCTCGTACAAAAAGGGCAGCAGAGGTCAAAGTTAATCTATTTTTAGAAATTTTTCATTTTTTACTATTTAAAAAAAATTGTTCCAGATATCAATAGAATATGTCATTCTGATGATATTGATATTTTCGATGTCTTGATAGCACTTCCGGTAAAGGTATTACGCCATTTTCAAAATTTCCCTATATAATCTATATAAAAAAACCGTTTCACATTTTAAACTTCTTCTCAAATTCCAACAGTGGGATTCAGCTCAAACTTGTCAAAAATGATGGCGGGATAGTCCCGACTAAAGTTTGATATTTTTAAATTGATTCAAAATCCAAGATGGCCGCTATGACGTCATACTTTAAAATGTTAAAATAACTTTATCTCAATAACCGTTTTATGTTCAGATGTTTCAAAGGTATATTATTGTAGATTACATCTGGGGAAAAGTTTCTTCTTCTTCAAGTTATTACAAAATATGTCTCGTAAAAAAGCGCAGCAGAGGTCAAAGTGAATCTATTTTTAGAGTTTTTTCATTTTTCATTATTTTTGTTTTATTTTTCTACAGATCAATAGAGTATGTCATTCCGATGATATTGATACCTTCGGTGTCTTGATAGCACTTCCGGTTAAGGAAGTGAGCCATTTTGAAAATTTCCCTATATATTCTTTGTATTAAAATGGTTTACTGTCTATCAGTGGTAAAAGGGAAGTAGTTCTTACAATATGTAAGAGTTACCTCCCTTTCACTAAAGACAAAATCTGACAAAGGTGTGAAAAGCCCGTCAAATTGTTCAGAAACAATTTCTAGTTATTATTATTATTATTATTCTTGTTTCTTCCACTTTCTTCCGCCGCGGAGGTTTCCGACCGTTTTCTCAAAAACTACTGGACGGATCTTCACGAAACTTCACACACATACTCATTAGGGGCGGGGTGTGTGAAAACGGGTTGTTTTTTCGCGACCGGAAGTCCAAGATGGCCGCCAGAGCTAATTTCCGGTTTTCAAAATTCAGTCTCCGATTTCAGTAAAAATTGGTACATGGGTGTTTTAAGGGATGCTGAATAACATGGTAACATTTTCGTAAAGTTTGGTTGCCACCGAAACGAAAATGGAGGCCTCTGATTGGTCGAAATTTATATATTGTCCGATTTCAATGAAATTTAATATATATGTGTAGTAATACACCAACAACATTGTCGTCACATCCGTTTCATGATTCGTCAACATGGCCGCTATTTCCTGGCTTCTGATTGGTCGAAATTTATATATTGTCCGATTTCAATGAAATTTAATATATATGTGTAGTATTACACCAGCAACATTGTCGTCACATCCGTTTCATGATTCGTCAACATGGCCGCTATTTCCTGGCTTCTGATTGGTCGAAATTTATATATTGTCCGATTTCAATGAAATTTAATATATATGTGTAGTATTACACCAACAACATTGTCGTAACCTCCGTCTCGTGATTCGTCAACATGGCCGCTATTTCCTGGCTTCTGATTGGTCGAAATTTATATATTGTCCGATTTCAATGAAATTTTATATATACATTTGTAACTGTAGTAGGACACCACAGACATTGTCGTAACCTCCGTTTCGTGATTCGTCAACATGGCCGCTATTTTCTATATGGGGTGTCAGCTATATTTCCATTGTGAGTTCATTAGGCTCATCAGTTCCGACCAAAGGGGTAGTTTGGGGGACATCTGTAATGGTACCCCATTACAATTAGCACTTGTTTTACTATAAATTTTTCACTTATGATTCTCGTAAGATTTTTTGTGAAACCGAACAAAATCGTAAGTTTTCTCTTACGAGTAAAATTGATCGTAAGATTTTTTGTGAAAGGGGCTACTGGCTTTCCTAAAGAACTGGTCTACGTTTCCGAACATTTTCCCCGAAACTACTGACAACTATACAGACTTATCACGACATGACAAGTGTTGCAGTTTTAAATGTTTTGTGACATCGTTTCTACCACCAAAATTTACTCCAAAATGAGAATTGCAGGGCTTGCAATATGCAAAACCTTTAGTGTGATCGCTAGGGATAATCCAGGAAAATTTTGACTCATTCTTTCTTAAAACACGATAATATTTCCGTTGCTTTTTTTTTGTGTCCGCCCTTGCGGGTCCAAGAAAGTTTTGTTTCCTCCCTTTCGGAATGCCTCTTTCCATAACTACTCTCAGAATGACTATGATAGAAGGTGTGATATAGATTCATTACCTCAAATTCTGTTCAGCTATTAAAACTATGAGTAGTATTCACGAGTCTGGTATCGGTAATGAGTGACGCGGAAGTGTACTCAATTTCAATCACGGTCAATGCAGCGCTTGCATTAACCAATGCTCGACAAGCGTCTGACTGTTCCTTGTGCGTTTTTTGTTGTTTCAAGCTTGAAGAGTTCCAAATCTTTACACAGGGTAATGGCAGATGGCTTGGGCTTCCGCAAAGCGGAAGAAAACAGGAGAATTTAATAAAATGCGGGACCCGCGCAGGTCATTAATTTCAAACTGGAGATTTTGATTTCTGTCTTAAATAACTGGGAGTCTCCTGTCCAAAGCAGGAGACTTTACAGGTATGTTAACCCTTAAGCTGCTACACGCGGCAAATGCCGCGCTGATAAAAATGGCCCTCACTGCTACACGCGGCATAAGTCGTTTCTCGACTCGTAGTTTTCAATCGGTTGTCGGGAAATGCACTCTCCCGTCTGTGACTATATTTTTGTCTAAAACCAAAAGTAGAATGCTTCTGATTGGTTCTGACGTCATTACTTTAGATATTCTCGGGAGTTTACTTTAATAAAAATGAAAAAGGCATAAGAGAACGCAAGTTGGGAATTTTTGCTTACAAAATGGCCGTGCAGTCGAAGTGAGACGAAACTGTCCTTCTGTAACATCGATTCCGATAGTAATAAAGAGTTATTAATAATGAATTGATTAGATGGGACAAAGTCAGCAACACTTGAATGAGTTTTTTTTTATAATGACGAAAGCAGGAATTATTGGCCGACCCCTCTGACATGTGACGAAGGTACGCTCTTCATGGGCACCAAATAAACAATGAATTTACTGACGTTTCAAATTCGATTTTCAGAAAGGATATTTGTTAAAATATTTATCTGATGAAACATTAATTATATCCTGAATCAAATAAATTAATATGCCGAAATTTGCGGCAAGATGATATGAAAGACAGAAACATAAACTAGAGATAACAACAAAGTATTTTCATATAACTTTTATTTACCTAACATAAATATTTTTCAAGTTATGATCATTTGAAATCAACACTAAATTGCATTAGATATTACATAATTAATTCAGCACTGAGGGCCATTGCTTTACAAATCAATGCAGCAGCCCAAGGGTTAATGTATTATGATATAACAGAACTAGAATGAAATTTATTATACTCAAGTAATTATAAACTTTGTCTTTTGTTACTTTTACATTGTTCATTTGAGATTGTAGAACCATTCCAGTAGAAAAATTATAAGGCGTTCCCTATGCCTGCTACTGACTCTTGAACTTAAACCAAGTCTTCAAAAATGGCTTCAACATGAGGTTTATCATAATCAATACTACACTTGCTAATTATAATCTAGCACTGATTCAAGTTTTAAGTAGTTCTTGTTCAAGCAAAACATTATCTGTCATTGCTAGTACTAATAGAGAACCTTGGAGTATCGGCCGCTGACACTGTCTTACTTTCACTTCCGTCTGTATAGAAAATTCATTTTTCTAAGAATACTGAAATTTTCTAGTTCTTTTTTTCTTATATTCCTTTTTTCCCCTCTATTTTAGATAAATCATCTCCTTCCTTTTTTTGTCGCTTATTTGACGTGTTGCTAACAAAGCCAAAGGGTTGGGTGCGTTATGGGCCGATATTGGCCTCACCTCTCTTAGGAAAATAAAAATTAACTTTGTATAATAAAATTGTTATTTTTAAGATATTAAAGTACTGAAGCAATCATATTTTCTATTGTTTAATGAATTTTCTAATTTTAAAAATGCTAAATACGGCTGAAATACGGTAATGTTACGGCATTATGGCGATTTTTGGTGGTTTTCCGTGCCAATTACTCAAGGGTTTGTGTTGAGCGCATTCAACAACCAAATGCATACTTTCAGAAAATAAATATGTTTGTATTTACAAGCTATACTCAAAATATTAACTTGGTTGTTGCATGCGCTGATATAAAAACAATAAAAAATACGTTGTACAAACTGGCATATCTTCGCGTCATAACTAATAATGCACCGGAAAAAAGTGAATTTATCCGGAACGATTTCTGAGACAACAACAGATGGAAGATGGAAATAATTGTTACAATGCTTGTGATGTCAAAAACGTGAAAAGGGTGAGTAGTAGACCTGAAATAGTTTCATTGCACTTTGAAATATTATCAATTTCATATTTAAAACGTTGATGGAGATCTGTACTTTTGCATGCAATGTTTACGATGTATTTTATAGCAGTCGCCGGCATTCCTGTTATTACAGTAGCCCCATTCCAATGGTCTAATATTAAGTCTCAAAATATGTCTGTACGCAACCTCCTGTACGAGTTAGACAACCAGTCAGTTTTTTTCATGTTCAATGTATAAATGTTACAAACATAATCGGTTGTTTGGGTACTGCAGGTATCAATAAATTACCTTGGTTTATCGATTGCGGAAAGTCGCAGACGTCACTTTTGAGAAGTGTCCGACGATCCGCATCGAAAACAAGAAAGATCCTTACTGCTCGCCACATTTAGATGTACACACTAATATAATCAATATCAACAAAATATTAAGCCGAAGTACATTTATCCATATCTACCTTTGCAAGATACCAATAACACGAAATAGTTTAAGTTTCCAAGTCACAACAGAATGTAACTGTTATTACATTCCATACAAAAGAAGATACAAATAGAATATTTTTTTGTTGTTTTGACATCCGGTTGGAATCAGTCGAGTGGTATCGCGATTGCCCACAGGGCGAAAGATGTGTTAGTAGGAGTTCAATCCGTACTTCCGACAAACATATTTTTTATTTTTTTTTTATTTATTATTTTTTTATTGTTTAATAAGCATAAGAAAAACAATTGATCTTAATTAACACTATTATAGTTAAAATTTATTTTTTTTTCTTGATAAACTACATGGTCACTCCAGCGTAACGAGTATGTAAAAGTTATAATTTTATTTCACACATTTAACAGTGATGCTAATCTTGCATGTATCAATACGACCCCGAGATGCTTCTCACATCTGACATTCATATTAATTAATCATACAACAGAAATAACAAACAAATGGTAACCAAACAGATAAATAGATAAACACTACAATTCATAAGGATAGCATAAAACAAATGGTCTATAGATTGATATGGAATGGATAGTAAAAATTCATTTGTTATCGAAATAATCGTCAAACATGTGTACTTTTAACGATGATTTAAAACAAGCAACAGTTGTGAGGAATATTCCATGTGCAGTTAGCATAAACAGTATTTTATTTTCAAAAAAATTCTCATAAATGATCAAAAAAATAAAGTATATTGGAATTGGAAAACAAGCTGAAAGCTTATATCAATTCCTCTCCAGTTATTATCCTACAGTTCTAAAAAGTACTAGACAATCAGTATACCATAACTAATATTAACTTTCATGATCACCATGTACATTATTGCTTTACCTTAACTAAAATGTTCACCCAACAACACATATATACAATTATATTAAATCCATTTCATTGATTTCAGGATGCCTTCCTCGAAAGACTTTCCGTGTTGTTTATGTTCCAAAAGAACCAAACCAGGAAATAGAAGATCTCTTCATGGTGTAGCGAACAAAGATTTGCGTAAATTCCTGTCAAAACAGTTTTTCGTTGAAATCAAAGAAGACAGTGTTATTTGTAATAAATGTAGACACTTGTATTACACATCAATATATAAAAACAAACAAACAGCAAACAAGGTTAGCTATACTAGTGAACATCAAAAGAAAGAAACACCAGCAACTTTGAATTCACCACCGAGCATTACACTTCCAATACCATCAGCTGGAGGGAGCCATTCACAATGTTTTGTTTGTAAACAAAGAGGTGGAAAACTTGTTGTAATCCCATCTAAAGCTCGGTATGATCTTTTTCTTGAAAAAGAAATCATTTGTCCAACAGGGGCACGATGTTGTAGAGGTCACCTTAACCAAGACTCACTGACGAAAACGGCTCAAGATCTGATCGAAAGCTGTCGCACAACTTCTTCATTCAATCATGCTGGAATGATGGACTTACTTAAACAATTGCGTCAAATTGCTTTGCACAGCGCATGTAAACGAATTGACTTTGACCAGTTAAGTTCCCTAGAAAATAGCGATATGGTAAACCTTACCGGGTTGACAAGAGCATAATTCCAGGATTTATGTGGCCACATAAACGGTCTTCGGGACTCAAAACACAGAAGTACAACCATGTGTGTAGGTATACTTTTAACTAAACTCAGAACAGGAATGTCCAATAGACTTCTTTCCACCGTTTTCAACATCGGAAAAGATTCCATAGGACGCGCCATCAAGTCTGCAAGGTCTGCTTTGATGGAATCATTTGTACCAATGCATGTTGGATTTGGTCACATTACAAGAGAGGAGGTAATCCAGCAGCATACCCGTCCCCTGGCACAGACACTCTTTGGAGGAATGCTGCAGCCTGTTATTTTGGTTATCGACGGGACATACATCTATATTCAGAAGAGCGGCCAATTTAAGTTCCAAAGAAGATGTTACAGCTTACATAAACATAGACCACTGGTGAAACCGATGATGATCGTGACTACAACTGGATATATCGTCAGCGCTATTGGTCCATATTTCTCCGACTACAGTAATAATGATGCAAACATCCTCAATCATATTCTGAAAAACAACATTGAAGAAATTCGTGACTGGCTGGAAAAAGAAGACCTGGTAATTGTTGACAGAGGTTTTAGAGACTCACTTAATCTACTTGGCGAGTTTGGAATCCGGTCTGAAATGCCCTCCTTTCTCCGCAAAGGCCAGTCCCAGCATACAACAGAGGAAAGCAACACGTCACGTTTGGTTACCAAAATCAGATGGGTTGTCGAGTCAGCAAATGGTAGAATAAAGCATTGGCTGTTCCTGGACCATATATT
Source organism: Mimachlamys varia (assembly GCA_947623455.1). Lineage (NCBI taxonomy): Eukaryota > Metazoa > Mollusca > Bivalvia > Pectinida > Pectinidae > Mimachlamys > Mimachlamys varia. Next base: position 54,768,164 of record OX392527.1, read on the forward strand.
ACCAACAAATCAGGTCCCTTTCATCGGAGACTATGTCAGGATCGTTTGTGCTATATGTAACAAATACCTTCCACCCCTTAGCACTGGAAACGAAGACAAAGATCAGATACTAGGCGCAAAGATGTTGCATTTGTCAAAACAAGGGAATGTTCTCCAAGAAAAAGTTGTGAGGGAAAAACTTGACAAAAGAACAGTTATTTGGAAACCAATCGATGCATCAGACGCAGTTGTAGACTTTCCCAAACTGGACGAGGAACAGCTTCGTAACCTGACATTAGGTAATTAGTTAAATTGCATAGAAATATATATAAAAAAATAAGGGAATATCAGTATTATTATAAAAGTTTTAATAATCATAATCCTCTCATAAGCTACAGAATAAGTGAAATGTATCCATTTTAATCATATATATATATATATGAATATGACTAAAACGAACACTTCAATAGTGAGACTAATAAGTCTATGTTCATGTTGTTATGTTATTGGTTTCTCTCCATTATCTGCAGAGCCATGTCTTGTTACAAAAATATCTAACTATTGATTTCAGCTTTAACATCTCATTCACATTCTTTTATTAAAAGTATTCTTTTATTATGATCGTGTATCATAATGAAATTGTTATTTCATGAAATGGTTATACATGTATATTGAAATCATATTTCTTTATGAACAGGAGTGTACCAGTTAAAGTTGGCCAAACTGTATAGCAGAGAGCACATTGACGAAGAAGGGCAGTACCATATACTAGTACACAAAACACAGGATGGCTTAATCAGTGCAAAGATCCAAAGCAGGCATACATCATCTAAGTCCTACCAATTGTGGATTGAATACGTACAGTGAAGGATGCATTACGTGTTGGTATTGCAAGTGTAAATCTGGTTCAAGGGTAGTTGGTGCATGTGCGCACATTTCTTCCGTGCTCTGGTACCTCGGATTCGCCAGATATCTACAACTACCGTATGAACCCGGAAAGGACTGGAGCATGTACCTTATGGACGCAAAGAACGCACCACAACCACAACCAATAGACGAGAGTGATGACGATTCCATTGAAGAATAACTTTTGATTTCTTAAGATAGAATAAGTGAAAATTGACGTGAACATTGACATGTGAAATCCTACGTATATTTATACATTATGTTATGTTTCCGAGAGCTTGAAATTGCGCTGATTTATATCGCGTTGTTTTGATATCCTTTCTAATTACCGTTTTACAATTTCAAACATTGTAATTGTTAATACAGAAATGATGATTTTGTTATGAGCTTTGAATGGCATTATAATTATCACCAAAAAAATGTTTTCTGTACATTATGGAGGAAATCTTCAAAATTTTTCAACATAAAATAGCAATAATTTTGAAATATCCATAATCTCTTTGAAATGCAAATATTTTCAGAAATAAGCTAGACATATATAAATCAGGAAATATAAAAAAGAGAGTACATATGTTTTGGTAGATGCCACATTTGTGTGGTTACAACAGAGTGGATAAACATATATTCGTTTAGATCTCATGTAAAATGTAAAAAAATCTTGTTGATTAAATTGATTTATAAGCAATGTATTAGTATGATAAATATTCAATCCGAAGTGTTATTAAATATTTATTTTTACCTTTCATTTTTGTAGTTGCTTTGGCGTAACATGTGTTTCTAAGGAAAACTGATTGATATGGAACATTTTATGTTTAAACTTTAAATGTAACGCTCCTGTTTATACAATTATACAGTAAACAGTCTATCCAACAACTTTAAACTTTGTTTTTGATGTCATTATAATACTGTTGCTATGGAGAGAAATCGGTTGCTATGGAAAATCAATAAGTTGTCTCGCAATATACTTATTATATAAAAGCAAACTATGTTCATCTATATATTGGTAATAAATACTTTTGAATCTATAGTCATAAACTAGTTCAAATTCCGTTAAATTGATAAAAGCTGTACATATGACAGATTGGTTGCTAGGGGTGTTGCTAGGCAACCTATGACTAAAAAATTTTAAAACCATGTTTTTTATAAATGTCATATGCTGTGGTAAATATGGTATGAAAATTAAGAAATTCGGGCTTGGGGCCAAAAATGGCCCTTAATGCACCCAGCCCTTTATATAGAGTCCGTTAGCCATTTTCAGACCTTTAAATTTGTCCAATTCATCGGCGTTGATGCAGTGCTTGACAAATTCACATTCGTAAGCATTTCTATTTCAAACACATCTGTGAGATTGATTGCATATTTTCGGAAGTCCTCGGAATGTTACATATTACTTGTATAGAGTTCCGAATTATGCTACTTTCGTTACATAACAGCATTTCCGATTTACTTGTGCGTGGTGAGTTTACACATTTACAATAGAGTGTAAACATTTTTACCGTGAGTATTTAATGAATGTTGGTTTCAGAATAAAACAAACAACACGAAGACAATATTTGTTACTTGTCTCGTTGGACAAGCGTTTTAATCGTTTCACTTGTCCGACAGCAATTTTGTCTGGTACCCGACAAGCGTTAATGTTGACCCCTGGAGTCATTATCAGAAAAGTACCAAATCGCTGTCCATAACTTTGTCGTTTATTTCTGTAAATTCTACATTGAATAAAGTTAGAGATCTATTAGTCAAGTTTTAAAAGACACAGACATGAAATTGTGCAAAAAATATTTTTTTAACAACAATAATGTTAAATGGGTGTGTCCGATGGTAAACCCTCAATATTCAAGCTCATTTAAAAACATTTTTAATGGTGTATTGTACAAAATATGGGGATAGTTTTGTTGATAATTACCAATTTAATTGATAAATAAGTACTTTCAGGCAAGAAGAAAATATATAAAGGTTTTTTCAAGAAAATGTTTACCTGTCTCATAAGTTTTTATCCTTGGTGTTACCATGAGTATTTTGGTTCAATAGGGGAACTTTAAATCAACTGAGAACAATCATCTATGATACATTTATTGCATATCTATCCCCTGTTCATTTTCATATGGCATTTGGAAGTTGAAAGCAGGACGGTTTTAAATTGGAAGCAATCGAATACAAGTCTCACCAACTGTGTACATTCGAATTGTCCATGGTGTTACTACATTATTTTACAGTGATACCATTTGTCCAATAAAAGGATTTATAATATTTAAAAGAGGTTGCAAGGTAGTTTTAATACAGCCATCATGCTTTGCACAATTACCAATGGGAATAATTTTAACCTTAAAACATATAAAAAATTTCTGTGGTTTTACCGGTCAAATAAGTAACAGCACAGACGAATATATGGTAACACTACAGACATCATATCCATTTATCAATCAATTTTATTGGAAAAAATACAAGCATTGTAATTTGAATAAGTATAATTCCAAAACAATGATTATTGTTCATTTCTAATCAAATAAAACTCTTGAATTAAGATTTTATATTCTAAAATCAAGATTCTCTCAAAACAGTAACACCAACGACAATTATAGTAACACTACAGACTTAGTTTATTAAAGTAACACCACAGTCAAATCTTTGCAACACAAACAAAACAAAGTTTACCGTAATTTCTTGCGTATAGTGCGCACTTTTTTAGGAAAAATCGAAAGTGTCAAGAAGGGGGTGCGCACTATACGCAAGAACAAGCAAAAACGTTAACTTGGTCGCGATCAGTTATAAAAGCCATACAATACGATAGGATCTGATAAATAAACTCGAGGAAAGTAGCCTGAACGTTCAGGTTGAGATTGTATTGACGCTACATTATCACAATGCATATGGTGAAATATACCGATGAATTAGATCGTTGTCAGCACTCTGATGATAAAAATGCTGTTCTTGTGTAAAATTATACTGGACAAGTCAATCCTGACGGTACAAATGTGTCAAGAACGACAGGAAGTTCGCTGGTTTGTGTATTGCAAAGAGTGAAGGTCGCGTAATATTAATACCCGGCAGTAACCAACAGAGTCGCAAACATGCGAGTTGAACTGGTAACGACAACATTAAGAGTTTGGAAAATAAACATATAGGGACTCAAAACAGTCCGATACATATCCATATTTTCTTTTCAAAGAAAAATGCTGAAATCACAAAGAGTTTGTGTTTTTAGCTCACCTGGTCCGAAGGACCGAGATGAGCTTATGCCATACCGTGGCGTCCGTCGTCCGTCAACAATTTCTTTAAACGACTTCTCCTCCATAACCACTGATAGGAAATCAACCTAATTTGGCAGGAAGCATCCTTGGGTGCCCAGGATTCAAAATTGTACTAATGGTGGGACTGACCCCCTAGGGGGCTGAGGGGCGGGGCCAAAAAGAATTATTTAGCTATATTGATATTAGTGACTTCTTCTTCATAACCACTGATTGGAAATCAGCCTTATTTGGCAGAAAGTATCCCTAGGTGCTCAGGATTCAAAATTGTTCGCATGGTGGGACTGACCCCCTAGGGGGCTGAGGGGTGGGGCCATAAAAATTTACCTACAGTTGAGTGTAGACTAAAGGTTACACAAAGTGCACTCCGAGTGCACTCCATTTGGACTCCACCCATACCAAAAAAAGGTACAAAAAGTTATACTTTTTTTAGGTACAAAAAAGTTATAACTTTTAATGCTAGATTGGAACCACATTTGACCAGGGTTCCAATCTAGTACTAAAAGTTATAACTTTTTGTACCTTTTAGGAAAAAAGGTATAAAAAGTTATAACTTTTTGTAACTTTTTGGAAGTAGAGAAGGAAAGAAATAAAAAGGTATAAAAAGTTATAACTTTTTGTACCTTTTTAAGGTACAAAAAGGTATAAAAAGTTACAAAAAGGTATTAAAAGTTATAACTTTTTGTACCTTTTCAAAAAGGTACAAAAAGGTATAACTTTTTGTACCTTTCTGTTAAGGAAGCAAAAAAGGTATAAAAAGTTACAAAAAGGTATTAAAAGTTATAACTTTTTGTACCTTTTTAAAAAGGTACAAAAAGGTATAACTTTTTGTACCTTTCTGATTGTGTTAAGGAAGCAAAAAAGGTATTAAAAGTTACAAAAAGGTATTAAAAGTTATAACTTTTTGTACCTTTTCAAAAAGGTACAAAAAGGTATAACTTTTTGTACCTTTCTGTTAAGGAAGCAAAAAAGGTATAAAAAGTTACAAAAAGGTATTAAAAGTTATAACTTTTTGTACCTTTTTAAAAAGGTACAAAAAGGTATAACTTTTTGTACCTTTCTGATTGTGTTAAGGAAGCAAAAAAGGTATAAAAAGTTACAAAAAGGTATTAAAAGTTATAACTTTTTGTACCTTTTTAAAAAGGTACAAAAAGGTATAACTTTTTGTACCTTTCTGATTGTGTTAAAGAAGCAAAAAAGGTACTAAAAGTTACAAAAAGGTATTAAAAGTTATAACTTTTTGTACCTTTTCGAAAAGGTACAAAAAGGTATAACTTTTTGTACCTTTCTGTTAAGGAAGCAAAAAAGGTATAAAAAATTACAAAATAAAATATTTAAAAAAAAGTACAAACAAGTTTTATTGGTAGTAATAAGGAAGAAAAAATCGAAAAACAAAGGAATAAAATGTCATCACTGTCGTCGTCATCACTATCCATTTAATATAAAATTTGTGTGAATTAAAGTTCAAACATGGCAACAAAGTTCAACTAGATCCTTTCCATCATTGACTTGATGAATGCACTGAATGGTTTTATATTCCTGGAATATTTTCATTATTACAGTTGATTCTTTCCTTGGATGGACACAGCATCTTCTAGAAAATCAAAACAAAAAATATCAGTGTTCTATTTATAACATTGCACATTTAATGGGGGGGGGGGCATAATAACAAGGGAAGTCTGAGTGTTATGGCAATACAATTATTACAATCTAAACATTTCATACTATTTTAGCAACTATGAAACATTCACTGAAAATGTAGTTTAATATTTATGAGTTATCTTGTTCTTCTGGTATATGACACACAAGTAAGTTTTTGTTCTTATGAAAATAATTATGATATAATTACCAATTATGCCATGGTATCCAAAATGGTGCTGTCCAAACATGGCTTCCAATAGCATCTAGTAACTTTGTGCAAGGAAAATAAACAGATATGGGATATCTAGCAACCTGTGTGCCCCTTCTGTTTTTGCTGAGCTGTCATGATGTGTTTTGGGTTGACAAAAATCTCCAGGGCTAAGCTGTTAGCATAAGCTCTACCATCTGTAAAAGTAAGGAATATAGACTTACACAATGTGATACTTTGAGAAATGATAAGTGGTAAGAACTAATATATTGTACATGTATTACAGAACACATACAACATTGAACAAAATGCTTCAAGTTTTAATTATCTTTCAACCAAGTAATTCGACCTTGACCTTTGACCTGGTGACCTTGAGTTTGATTAGGTGACACTTTGTTGGATTTTGACCAACCTATAATGCCTTAACCCTTCGGGTCAGATGACCAAAACATGGACAGACAGACAACCTAGCTTGATTATTATATCTTTAATGCAGGGCGCCCAATAATCATGATAATGTTCAATTTGACTTGATACATTACTTTGAACTTATTCTTGCAATCCTGTTAGATATATAGGTACAAAGAAACATAACATTTTTTTTTAATTCATGTAAAGTTTGAGTTAATTTAATTATACACCAGATGTAAATATAAAAAAACAAGGGTAAACATTCCAAATAATAATATATAAACAGGCAATTGCAAATGAACATAATATTTATAAAGAATAAGTACAAGAGCATGAATTGCTTACCTGGTATATTTCAATCTCATTCTTCTAGTCTTAAAGTGAACTATAAAATTGTAGATAATTTTATCATGATATAGACAAAGAAAATATACCAAGGCCAAAATCTTTGCAAGCATTGATAACTTACAGACCTAAAATTTAGGAGTGGAACAACTTCATTCCCTTTGTAATTGAGCTGGTGACCAAATTTAAATGAAAATTACCATCTGGTGGTTTTGTCGTCCATATTTTTCTGTTTGTTTCTTGTGACGGAATGACTGGCATCATCAACATCCACGTATACCTTTGCACCATCTAAGTGAAAGAAAATAAAGAAAAACTACTGTATTTAAATATCTTGAACACAATATCATTTTTTACTTCTAGACCATGTCTATTTACGTTCTAAATATTTTAAAGTTTTAATGAATGATTCATGTATTATTTACCATAAACTAGATTTCATTCCATGAAAATTATGAAAAAAAAAAGTTAATTATAAAAAACATCTCTCTTATATCTTGCTTATCATATACTTAAATCAAGTAAACCTTTTAAAAATTGGTTATTTGGAATAAGTAAGCAATGTTTCCTTCAAAATATTGGAACAAAATGAAAAAAAAATTATAATAATATTTTATACTTTGATAGAGCAATATTGACAAATGTAGAAGGTTTGACAGGTGAAAAAAAAACAAATATGATCAGCTGAAATATAGGGAATAGTTTAGCTCGTCATTTTGGATAAAAGAACAATTTTAATAACTAGAAAATTTAAATAAAAGTAAATACAAAACATTATTTCACACATTCACCTCAAACGGATCGATGCCCATCCATTATTTCAAACCCCAAAACATCATTGAATTATTCAGAATTTATCTCATTTCTCTCTTCTTCATAATGCAGAGTATTCTTTTCTTTCTTTCATTTTTTATTAGGTTTTGAGTTTTGACATTTTGAAACACGTAAATCACACTGAATTATTGAATAAAAAATACAAGCAGTTTAAACCTTTAACTGTTATTATATCACAGCCAAACTTAAAAAAAAAAATCATTATATTTACCATTGGACATTTTATCAGTGTTTATGTTGTCGAAAAACAAATACGTCGAAATTTCTTTTTTTTTTTAAATCAAGTGGGCACTGCCGTGGAGCAAGCAGCTGTTGATTGTGACCGTTAAGCTGAAAAACATCGGTATTCACTTATAAACATGCTGAATTGGAATCTTGAAGTATTTGGTTAACATTTCCGGCAAAAAACTAAATCAAACATGAAAAACTTTCACGACTCTACCGAAAATATTTGCATTTGTACTTACGCAATGGCCGCCAGGCCGATGTGTGTCGGTGAGTTTTAATATTGTTCAAAAGAACCAATTCGTCGCCGTTCATGTAGAAAATACAGTGTTTCCACTTCACCATTCACGTGTGTGTAGTTCTCAGTTCCATGGGTGATCGTTATTCCCCAACGTAACATGAGAATACTCCCGATTTCACGGTAATACACAATCGCCCTGTTTGTTTACATTTTCAAGTCGTGTGTAAAAGTATGAATGAATTTCCCGCTGTTTGTGGATGGCTTTATTGTGATTGGTCAGTAATTTGTCGGGCTATTGCATTATGGGGGAAAATGGAGTAGGGAGAATTTCACATCGACATCTCCGAACGCCGTCATGTCGTTTTCCAGTTATTAATTAAATAGATTTTTTTCCATGAAATCTTATCTGTGAATGATATCGGTATCATAATTACTGACAGGTAACAAAAAATCCAGCGGCATAGGCACTCTGTGTCGTACGCAGCGAATCGACACATTGTCTACTTTCTCCAATTCACTTCCGGGTTCGACTGTGGACTCGGTGAAGATTACACTCAGTCATTTCAATCACGCATGTATTTTGGAATTTAAATAATTCACAATCACATCAACTAAGAAGGACACAGGCAGATTAGGCCTATCTACATCGTGATCTTTTTGTTGGGTGGTCATCGACGAAAAGATATCGTATAGCAATTAGCATAGACAACGTTCGAAATCGAACTCCACGATACGGGGCTAAGCTTATGAGAGTTCCTAGTAAACAAAAAGAAGGAACGATGGTGTGCAATCCTATTCGGATACGTAGTATTTTCACGACCAATTTCATGCAGTTTGAAAAATGTTAAATGTTTTTTTTTTTTGGAATGGAACTCATTGGTCTCCACCCTTCCATCACAAAGCTGATCTCTTAGGATGTCTCTTCATCGTTGTTTGTATTTTTTTTTTAATTTACAGACAACATCATCATAATCAGTATACGCAGGTATAATTGTCCTCTTTTGTTCACATTTCACACCTATAGGTAGTTCACACTCCCACAGGTAAATCTACCTGCAGGGCAGAGATCGTCGATCAGGTGTCAATCATAGACATTCAGAACAATAAAATGCTAATCCAAATATAGCTCTATGAGTATACTGGATGTCCTGTCTACCACAGAATTGGAAAGTGAAGTCTACCTGTTACGCACAGGTAACTTCCGTTATCACTCATTTCATGCAAATATGTATTTTCATTCTCATATCTTTGTCCTTTCCAATATTCCGATAAGGGTGAAAATTTGTACAAACCTAGCTAACTGCATAATATTAATGAATCCGAAAACACATTAAAAATAATTATTGCCTGGCATGCAGTGAACATTCACTGGATAACAAATAACTTCGGTAAAGTAATGGTTGGCTTTTTGTCATTGTATTTTATTTTATGCTGACATTGCTAAGAAATATTTATATTTAAACTATACAGAAAGATACAGAAATGTTAAATGGAAAATAATAAAAAAAAAAAAGTTTAATATTTTCTTAGTCTAGAATTTTAGAGTCCAGGAAATGTTAATAAACAGTATTAATGAAATTTTCAGAGTCCAGAAAAGTTACAAAAAGTTATCCCTGAAATTTTCAGAGTCCAGAAAAGTTACAAAAAGTTATCACAGCAATTTTAGAGTCAAGGAAATGTAAATAAACAGTACTACTGAAATTGTCAGAGTCCATAAAAGTTACAAAAAGTTATCCCTGAAATTTTCAGAGTTCAGAAAAGTTACAAAAAGTTATCCCTGAAATTTTCAGAGACCAGAAAAGTTAAAAAAAGGTATCCCTGAAATTTTCAGAGTCCAGAAAAGGTACAAAAAGTTATCATTGAAATTTTCAGAGTCCAGAAAAGGTACAAAAAGTTATCATTGAAATTTTCAGAGTCCAGAAAAGGTACAAAAAGTTATCATTGAAATTTTCAGAGTCCAGAAAAGGTACAAAAAGTTATCATTGAAATTTGCAGAGTCCAAAAAAGTTATAAAAAGTTACACTGATAAATTCTAAGTTTTCAAAAAGGTACTAAAAAGTTATAACTTTTTTGTACCTTTTCAAAAAGGTACAAAAAAGGTACTGTAAAGGTACAAAAAAGTTATAACTTTTTGTAACTTTTTTTGGTATGGGCAGGTAAACTTGGAGTGCACTCCGTTTGGACTCCATATGAACTTGGAGTGCACTCCAGGTCCACTCCAAGTCTACCTGAAGTCCTATCAGGCATTAATACATCTAAATATAAGGGCCACATTCATATTACATTTTGAATTGTAGATAGTACACTTATACATGTATCATATAAATCAATCAATCAATATTTATTAATACATATTTTTGTTGCTGTAGATGTTTATATTAAAGGTTCGTTATTTAGTTGTTCAACAAGCAATAAAGACTATGTCTGCTGTTTAATCTTTGTATCATTTGTGTAATAAATTAGTTGAACTTGATATAAAAACCTTAAAATGTATACTTACATTACTGTATTTGAAACTTTGAATGACAATAACAGATACAAAATAACTGAATAAATCTCGAGGATTTACAATATTAATGTAATGAAGGATTTCGGAACAAGCACAACATATATTTGACTTGTCCTTTGTGGTCTTACAATATGTGAAGTCTAGATCTGTGTGTGGATTTTAAATGTCGTGTAGTGATAAATTCAATTATAATAAAATATAATGCAACAACAACAACTTCATAACACAATAAATAATGAATGGCTTTTGATAATTGGATGTTGCCCGTCCCCTCCCTATTCAATGTTTTGTCTGTATCAGGTCAAATCAAATTTGAAGATTTCGACAGACTTACACTTGGCCATATAATTAGATAATTACCCCCTCAGGCCTCAACCCCTCCTGGTCAAAATTTACCTGTATCAGGTCTGATACAAGGTGTGAAGATCTGGAGAAAATAACCCCGGGGCCCCTGATTGTTAGTTGGGAACAGGTCATAACACCTTATACATATCTGACCTTTATTTATAATTGCTGGTACATGATGCTGACAGTCTAGACCCAGGGTTCATATTACCTGTATTTTTACCTGGACAAAACCGAGTATAGTCTCTTTCAATATTTACAAGTCTAATAATTACCTGTTCTTTTATTTTAAGTTAAACTTAGCCTTCAATAGAAAAAACTTTTTACTTTACAACATGAAAAATGTTTTAATAAACATTGTAAAGAGAATAAATTAGATACGATGAAGCATTCCACAGGTGAGTTGTTACCTGATAATTATAGTTACTTTTCCAAAGCAGGCTATAGCCTTATCTGTAATTAGTACCCATTGTTCTCACCCTGTACCTGTGTCCTATTTACTAAAATACAAGGATATATATAATATTGGCTGAATGGGACATTTTCCAAAACCTCTGACTATGGTGTTGCTGGTATCTGCATTTATGCAGCCGTCAGCAAAACCATAATTTATTATAATTAAGCAGAACTCCGATAATTATAGACTTTGAACCCTATATGGACTAAATTATATAATATGGGAAGACACCAGACCTATAATTGTATCTTCTATGAATTTGAAACTTAATACAAACACATACATGTAATAGATAATATAATAGCCATGACAAAAGTAATATTCTAACATATACCACAAACGGTACATGGTTTAATTCTGATTGATCTAAAACTGGTCAACATACATTACATTATGCAATATATCAATACTCTGGAATATCAGGTATTATTTGACCTATATGGAACATATTTTATTAGCTTTGATTGCATAATAAAATCTCATAAAAAATATCACTTAAAGTAAAGGACTCTTCTAATATTTAGAAATGTCAGTTGGCCACTATAATTATAACAGATATTGACACATAGTAGTTTCATCCTAATATGACATGGCTTTTCATAAATTTTAAAGTCTATAACTTTATGGTCTTGATTACCATTGGAAATTTTTACTCATACTTTTATTTGTAACATGTGATGTAATGTGTGACACTATATCTTCAGTCAAAAAACTGTTGGTGCTTAAATGCAATACAAGCAAATGGAATACACACTGGTCTGAGCCAAGGCTCTCCAATGTCAGCCATGTTATTTTAGTTTAAGTTTACTAATAGCCAGAACCTGATTTGCGTCTTATATCCTCAAACAACTACATATATTATGAAAGTTATGGTTCAAAATCTCTATCCATGGAGGAATTGATTAGCAGAAACGAAATTATGACAGAAAGATGGAACACGGGAGCATAAAATTACTAAATCATGAGAGAATTAAAGGTACATATATATATATGGTACCACGGAATTAGATTAGAGCTCTTATATTATATCTAATTCTGTGATTGTACTTGTAGATAATTAATTAAAGTTACATTTCATATACCGGTATATATAAGTGAAGCTGATTTTATTTTGAATGCATGAAACGTACATGTAGCTATAAAGTAACATGAATGTCAAAGCGCCGACAAAAATTGAGATCTATACAGTGTAATTCTGTGGTCAAAGTCATACTTTAAGATTTTTCATCATTACACGGACTGCAAACCCAGTATACATGCAGTGCCTGTATCAGTACTTTGCTATCGGGTCACTCACCTGGAACAAATATCAGGTGTGACAGGCCAGAGTCAGCCATGCATCGCGGCTTGGCCACTACAGATATATATTTGACACTTATATTGGGTAGTACACAACCTGCATACTGTAGTGTGGGTACAATCTACCATTAAAAATGTATAGTTAGTGTAGGGGTTTAAAACCTAATCATATAAGCTAAACTGATTTAATAGAAGTTGAAGTTAAACATTTCTTCATTCATAAGATACTTTTTCATTCATTGAAAATTGAATAAATTTCATCAATACTTGTTTAATTATAATATTTAAATGGATAAATAATAGCATATGCATGGACACATACACAAAAAATGTTTTTTTTTACATTCAGATGCACAATAAAAAATGTTTAATTCATTTTTGTTTCTATACAAATATTATCAATATAATTTTAAATATTATGTAATTAACTTTCATAAAAACTTGAAATTATACTGTCTTTTATACATCTTTATATACATGAAGGTTAACTGGTTCAATGTGTTCACAACACAAGTGTATTATAAAGTTATGTAATAATGGTCCAGATATTTATTCCTTGTACACGAAACAACAAAATTTAATGTAGATTCTAATATCTATCTTTTATCTATTGTAAACAGAACTACATGTTTTATGCAATTTGAATGTGAACCCCAAGTAGAATTGAATTTCATGTCTTTAAAAATAGGACTCCAGGTAGACTCAGATTGGACCAGGAGTGCACTCCAAGTTCATATGGAGTCCAAACAGAGTGCACTCCAAGTTTACCTGGAGTCCAAATGGAGTGCACTCCAAGTCCAAACGGAATGCACTCCAAGTTTACCTGGAGTCCAAATGGAGTGCACTCCAAGTCCAAACGGAGTGCACTCGGAGTGCACTTGGGTGTAACCTTTAGTCTACACTAAACTGTATATTGATATTAGCGACTTCTTCTTCATAACCACTGATTGGAAATCAGCCTTATTTGGCAGGAAGCATGCTTAGGTGCCCAGGATTCAAAATTGTACTAATGGTGGGACTGACCCCCTAGGGGGCTGAGGGGCTGGGCCAAAAAGGGTTATTTAGCTATATTGGTTTAATCGACTTCTTTTCCATAACCATTAATTGGAAATCAGCCTTATTTGGCAGGAAGCATCCCTAGCTGCTCAGGATTCAAAATTGTACGCATGGTGGGACTGACCACCTAGGGGGCTGAGGGGTGGGGGCCATAAAAAAAGTATTTAGCTATATTGATATTAGCGACTTTTTCTTCATAACCACTGATTGGTAATCAACCGTATTTGGCAGGAAGCATGCTTCGGTGCCCAGGATTCAAAATTGTACTAATGGTGGGACTGACCCCCTAGGGGGCTGAGGGGCGGGGCCAAAAAGGGTTATTTAGCTATATTGGTTTAATCGACTTCTTCTCCATTAACATTGATTGAAAATCAGCCTTATTTGGCAGGAAGCATCCCTATAGCCGCTCAACATTCAAAATTGTACTAATGGTGGGACTGACCCCCAAGGGAGCTGAGGGGTGGGGCCAAAAAGAATTATTTAGCTATATTGATATTAGCGACTTCTTCTTCATAACCACTGATTGGAAATCAGCCTTATTTGGCAGGAAGCATGCTTAGGTACCCAGGATTCAAAATTGTACTAATGGTGGGACTGACCTCCTAGGGGGCTGAGGGGCTGGGCCAAAAAGGGTTATTTAGCTATATTGGTTTAATCGACTTCTTCTCCATAACCATTGATTGGAAATCAGCCTTATTTGGCAGGAAGCATCCCTAGCTGCTCAGGATTCAAAATGATACTCATGATGGGACTGACCCCCAAGGGAGCTGAGGGGCGGGGCCAAAAAGAATTATTTAGCTATATTGATATTAGTGACTTCTTCTTCATAACCACTGATTGGAAATCAGCCTTATTTGGCAGAAAGTATCCCTAGGTGCTCAGGATTCAAAATTGTACGCATGGTGGGACTGGCCCCCTAGGGGGCTGAGGGGTGGGGGCCATAAAAAAAGTATTTAGCTATATTGATATTAGTGACTTTTTAGGTCATCTGACCCAAAGGGTCAAGATGACCTATAGTTACCGTGCTTCGTCCGTCGTCGTCCGCCGTCCGCCGTCCGTAAACTTTTCACATTTCAAACTTCTTCTCAAGTTCTACCAATGGGAATAAGCTGAAACTTAGCTGAAATGATCCTGAGATGGTCCTGACCAAGTGTTGTTATTTTTCGGGTCGGTCCGAAATCCAAGATGGCCGCCATAGCCGACATCTTGAAAAACACATATTAAACTTCTTCTACTGTTCCACTGGTACCTGTGAGCTGAAAATTGGTAGGGATGTTCAGGAAGGGCAGCCCATAAAATGTTGTTATTTTTCGGGTCCGAAAAACTCTCGACATTTGTGCCATGGCGGCCATTTTGTGACATGATTGCGCAATCACTGTTTTCCTGAACAACACCTATTTTAAACTTCTTCTTAAGTTCTACCACTGGGATTAAGCTGAAACTTGGCTGAAATGATCCTGAGATAGTCCTGACCAAGTGTTGTTATTTTTCGGGTCGGTCCGAAATCCAAGATGGCCGCCAGAGCCGCCATCTTGAAAAACACATTTTCAACTTCTTCTCAAGTTTTACCAGTGGGATTAAGATGAAACTTGGCTGAAATGATCCTGAGATGGTCCTGACCAAGTGTTGTTATTTTTTGGGTCGGTCCGAAATCCAAGATGGCCGCCAGAGCCGCCATCTTGAAAAACACATTTTCAACTTCTTCTCAAGTTCTACCAGTGGGATTAAGATGAAACTTGGCTGAAATGATCCTGAGATGGTCCTGACCAAGTGTTGTTATTTTTTGGGTTGGTCCAAAATCCAAGATGGCCGCCAGAGCCGCCATCTTGAAAAACACATTTCCAAATTTCTCTCAAGTTTCACCTGTGGGATTAAGCTGAAACTTGGCTGAAATTATCCTGAGATGGTCCTGACCATGAGTTGTTACTTTTCGGTCGGTTCGAAATCCAAGATGGCCGCCAGATTCGCCATCTTGAAAAACAAAATTGCCGTCCGTAAACTTTTCACATTTTAAACTTCTTCTCAAGTTCCCTCCGTGGGATTGAGCTGAAACTTGCTAGAAATGATCCTTAGGTGGACCTGACCAAGTGTTGTTATTTTTCAACTCCGTTGGAATTAAAAGATGGCCGCCATGGCCGCCATTTTGAAAACACATTTTAAACTTTTCATAGAAAAATGATCCCCAGATAGTCCCAACCAAATGTTGTTATTTCTCCAGTCCGTCAGAGATCCAAGATGGCTGCAACAGCCCCCATTTTGCATCCACATCTAACACTTTCCATGATCTGAAACTTGCCTAAAATGATTCTGACCAAATGTTATTTTTCGCACTGTTCCGAAGAAATCCATGATCATCACCATCTTGAAAACCACATTTGTGTGGCATATTGTTACATGATTGTATTACTAATTCCTAGAGGAGAGGAATTTATATAAGCTATTAGCTTGTTTTCCAATCCTCACTATTTGTATAATTTCTATATATGTAATATACATGTACACTGATGGAAATAAATATTGTTTAAACTAATTCCATAATGGTATCACAATTGGTAGTCAGATGACCGTTAAGGCCCTTGGGCCTCTTGTTCTTCATAACCACTGATTGGTAATCAACCTTATTTGGCAGGAAGCATGCTTAGGTGCCCAGGATTCAAAATTGTACTCATGGTGGGACTGATCCCCTAGGGGGCTGAGGGTCGGGGCCAAAAAGGGTTATTTAGCTATGTTGGTTTAAGCGACTTCTTCTCCATAACCACTGATTGGAAATCAACCATCCTAGGTGCTCCCCTAGGGAGCTGAGAGGCGGGGCCAAAAAGGGTTATTTAGCTATATTGGTTTAATCGACTTCTTCTCCATAACCATTGATTGGAAATCAGTCTTATTTGGCAGGAAGCATCCCTAGCCGCTCAACATTCAAAATTGTACTAATGGTGGGACTGACCCCCTAGGGGGCTGAGGGGCGAGCCAAAAAGAAAATATTTTATCATGATTACTTAGATACCAATGTATCCGGGTGAGCGATTCAGGCCCCCTGGGCCTCTTGTTTATGTCTAACAAATTCGGCTGTATGCGGTCCTCGTCGGCCTGATTGGGTGACTGCTTTTAGTGCTTCCGTCAACCGAGTACACTGCTGACTCTATCGATGTCTATACGCACAGAGACTCCCAAATTGTTTATTTTATTGAAAACCTGGAAGATTAAGTCTTATGTAAGATTTAATTGAATAATTTATGAATGATATTGCTGTGAAAACATCGTTTATTTCAATTATCTGTATTAGGCCTGTGCCTTCGCTGGTGTCAACAAATCTTCACCGTAACTTGCGCGAGGTATCAATCAATGTCAAGCCTAATTAACGAGGCATTGTGTTATGTTTTCAAAGTTTCCTATTCAAAGATGTTTGTTTAATTAACCTTAAATGGCGACTTACCTGGTTGGTGCTATAATTCCGGCTCGACGTTTTTTAGAAGATTTTTTTTTCATTTTCGGACCCCAAAAAGTACCTGAGCACAATACGCGAGTGCGCACTATATGCGAGAAATTACGGTACTTATAATACAGACCATAAAATATGTTATTAGTAAGATGAATTATAAAGCTATGACATTAGCTAACAGTTCTCAAAATGGAATATGTCATTGTGAGAGAAGAGGGCTTTGAATTGGTAACACCAAGGACATGAATATTGGTGATACCAAGTTATATTATAACACCACAAACAATGAAGTAGAAAAATCATAAATGATATCTAAGATAACGGGAAGATTCATATTATAAGATTAATAAAGCAGAGAAATTATTGTTTGATGTTATTTGTACAACATAGTATGCACAGTTTTATGACCAGTGTGCCAGTTATCAAAGCATGTATTCTGTCTGTGAGCAATGGGGAAAAACATTTCTAGTAACACCACAGACAAGAGAAGATGCATAATATGAATTTCCATCATAAACAACCAATTTATATTTTAGTTAAAGGCCCAATATACGTAACTTTCGGCAAAACTTGGAGCGAAAAGCAAGCCTAATAGCTTATTATATTTATAGATTTAGTTAAGATTAACTGATATCAGCAATATTCAAGATGAATTCTTTCGCGGTTACCGGTACAGCAGCAGTTGAAAGACGGTATTTGTAAACACGTGTCCACTTCGAACCGTCTTCTTCCTTCGGTTTGTTGTTGAAGTGGGCCCCACCTGAATTATTTTCAAGTCTTTGGATTTTTTTGTCAAGAGTTTCTTGTTAGTAACCACTCAGGTTTACTTCGTTTTAGGACTATTTTTGCATGGTTATCAACTGGAATTTTTTTCAGAATTTTTCAGAATCACGAAAATTTCCCTGAAGTTACGTATATTGGGCCTTTAATGAATTAAGTTGTTTGTTTAGGACAAACTACTGTATACTGATGAAATATAATTCAGTTACAATATGCACTAGAGAACAACAATGGTAACACCACAGACATTTAATGCTGGTTTCATTCAGCACAACATTACAGCCCTTACGGAATAAACTAATACTTAAAGTATAGCCGTTAAGTATAAGCCGTAAAGTATACCTAAAGTATAAGTTTTGGACTATACTTCAAGTATACTTAAAGTATTTTGATTTTGTATGCAAATTAGGTATACGTATTAGGCTAATAGTATACCTGAAGTATACCTACTTGGAGTACTGCCTACTTGAAGAATACTTGCATGTATAGTTCAAGTACAATGTCCATGTAGCTGAAGTAGCCTGGAAAGTATAAAGTTACAAGTTTATATCAAGTATACCTTAAGTATTCTCCAAGTATACTTGCAAAAAGAATTAATTAATGACAAACATGAAGTCTAGAGTAACATATCAGTAATTAATTTATAAATTTATGCATTCAAAAGATATACATCAACTACCAATAGAAATAGTTATGATTATTTTCACTATATTGACAAAACATGTTATACAGTTAATATGAATAAAATTAATAGGAAGATATTTCGTTGATATATTCACAAAAAAAAATTTATACAGTGTATTTCTGAATTATAGTATACCAGGTCCAAAGACCATTGATTTTAAATGATTATACATCCACATACACAGGCACTGTCTTTACAAATACATCCACAGGTACTGTCTACATCTAGTAGATATTAGGTTAGAGGATTTAGATTAAAGTCCATCAATTTGGCGACCAAATCACTCAATCGGTTGAGCGTCTATCTTGAGTTCAGAAGGTCCCCGTTTCCAACTTTGGTCTGGTCGTGCATTTTCCCTTCCCAGTTAATTATAAATTACACATCCGCGGGTAATGTCTATTTACAACCACAGATACTCAACATTCACAAATATATAAAACTTCACTCATTTAAGTGAGTTATTCAGTGTCATTCTTGAGTCTTTAGCATTTTCCGTTTACTGCCTGGTTACAGCCCACTCATCATGGTCAAGATCTGCTACTCCAGGGTACTTGTTCATGGCAAACCCAACTCTGTTTAACTAGAAAAAGATATTTTGAAATCAAAAATGACATATATCGTATTAGATATTGACATGTAATTAATTCCAATGTACATGTGTCACTGTGCTTTTTAAAAATAAAAATATTTTAACTCTATAATGGCTATTCTCTTTTTATACGCCTGTCAAAATGACGGGACGTATTATCGTATGGCGTTGTCCGTCCGTGCGTCCGTCGTAAACCTTCATTTGTCTTGAGATCTCCTCCTACAATTTTCAATCAATATCTTTTAAACTTAGTAGGCTTAATCATCATGACATGAAATCGTGTTTTCCTGAATGACAGTTTGATTCGACAATATTTACAAGAGTTATGGTCCTTTGGAACTTCATATTTAATGCAATTTTGGGCATTTTGTAGTAAGTGTCAGAACCTTTTTTGTGTTTTCTTCAATTCCTCTAAAATTTGGTATGGTGCTTCAAAAACCTATAATATTTAACATATATTACGGGTTTTGTTGAGTTATTTCAACTTTTTGCGTAACAGCATTGCATATTTGCAACTGCAAAATTTAGGCATTAAGTAGAAAATGCATTTCTGTCATAAAAGGATATACACTGAAATAAAAGTCCTGAGAAATCCGGAAGTCAGGATACAAATAAAACAAAGTCCTGACATATCCTGACAAATCCTGACTCCTGAGGTCAGGATATCTAAGGATATTTTGTAGGTGAACATTTTATAAAAAAAAATGTCAGGATATCTCGTGATATCTCAGGATTGTCCTGAGATATCCTGCCTACCAGGATTATCTTTTGCAAGGGTAGGCGGGGCCCCAAAGGGAAAATTATCCTAAATATAAAAAATCCTCTTCTCCAGACTCAGAGGTGCTACAGCCTCTTTCTCTACATGGATAGAAAGCTCATCAGGAGCTTTGTTTAATTTGTAAATTTCAGTACCCTCGAGCTGTCCGTTCCCCCTGGGGGAGGGGGTAAAATTTGCAATGGTTTATTTTGGGAAATAACCCTTTTAGTAATATTTTGTCCATTTGGAGTAGGAAATTATTCCTACTTTGTCACAATCATCTTTGGAGAAAGATGGAATCAATCTGTAAAATTGGGATTCCTGCCCCTACCCCAGGGGCCAGGGCGGGGCCCCAAAGGGGAAATTATCCCAAATTTCAAAAATCATCTCCTCCAGACTCAGAGGTACTAAAGCCTCTTTCTCTACATGGATAGAAAGATCATCATGGGTTTTAGTTAATTTATAAATTTCAGTATCCCTGGGCTTTCCCCATCAGAGAGGGTCCTGGTAAAGTTTACTGTTATAGTAGTTTATAAAAAATAAATAAGAGAATACCAAAGCGTTAACATAATAATAATCCAAACTCAAAATCGATTAAACCAGGGGCTAAATATGAACAAAGGAAAAATTCACATGGAGACCCTTGCAAAAGTACAAGAGAATAAGACCAGGTGTTCCAGAAGAGTAAGCGTCTTCTGCCTCATCGACGACACTTAAATTGCCATGTAAATCTTTGTCACATCCAAGTAAACATCAAGTTCTCAAAATGAGAACCGAGTATCATTGTCAATCACAACAAGTAAACACACTAATGAGCATACTCAAAAATGTCCATCTTCATATCACTTACAGATACAGAATAAAACTTTCCCATAGTTCTGATCAACCTGCATCTCTCGAATCCTTGTGCTGTTTGTTTGTCAGCAGTCGACATAGATCACGAAAATCCCGATATTTAGAGCAAGCCCTGGAATACCGAATCAACTTTGACATGTGAACACCATAGGTTGGAGAAGTAGGGATGTTACTATCAAGAAATGGAAAGTTAACGATCGGAAAATTGAAATCATCACGTTTATCTTATAGCTTAGTAGTAAGCTGTCCATGTTGGTCGTAGTTTAAGAAGAGATCGAGGTAAGCAGCTGATGTAGAAGAATCTGTTGTGTCCTTTATTTCAAGTTCAGAAGGGTATATACGATCGACGTGGTCAGCAAACTTCTTGTTGTTTATAGACAACACATCGTCGATATATCTAAAAGTGAAATTAAAAGATTTGGCAAGGTTTTTGTTACTTGTCCTGATTAGCTCCTCCACATATTCAGCCTCGTATGAAAACAAAAACATCATGAAAAGCTCCCAGAGCTTTATATTTGGGATAATATTCAGATTACCGGTTACTATGTGGCCAGCTGGACCATAGCAATATTGAGATGAAGAACATGAACATGCTGAAGGAGGAGTCATTCTAAGGTCATCTATATTCAATTGTTGCAATGTTTGCTTGTAATTGAAAAGTTTTGGTGCAATAGGTATAGAATAACTGTAGGAAATAATTGGTGAACTTTTATATCGGAAGTACGGTGGTATGTTAGCTTGAAAAGACTTTTGGTGCAAGATATTGCTGATGTTAATGGCATCAATCCCCTTATCAGAGCTAAGCAAAGAGCCGTTCTGTTTTGTAACACCTAGAATTATTTCAAATCACTACAGTTCCAAACATTATTGTTATATAAATATTGGTTACATCATAGGAACCGAGCAATATGGCAGTTATTGTACGAGCGGAGCGGGGCTACTTCTCGAGCTAGCTCCTCCCCTCGAATATGATAATTAACTGATATATTGCGAGGTTCCTATGATGTAACCAACTTGTCGCATAAAGTGTCACGTGACAATTTCATGTGAAAATTTTGTCATTATCAAAAATCTTTTACATGTCGGACTAAGTCTCAGTCTCAGGCCATTTTTGGCACATGATGACGGACGATCTGGATGATCAATTGAGTAATCGCCATAAAAGTGATGCCGACCTAAGTCCTACCGATTTCAGAATGTTTGATTCATTTTTTTGTCCCCCGCTTCCGGAGGAACGGGGGATATTGATTTGGGTTTGTCCGTCCGTCCGTCCGTCCGTCCGTCCCTCTGTCCGTCCCTCTGTCCGTCCCTCCGTCCGTCCCTCTGTCTGTCTGTCACACTTCGTTTCCGTGCTCTATCTTTTGAAGGAATAATCCGATTTTCATTAAACTTGGTCAGGATACTTATCATCCAAGTACCTCGGATGAGTTCGATTTTCGTGAAATTCCGCGCATATTTTATGGAGTTATCCCCCTTTTATCACCAAATATAGGCATCATGTACAAAATGCCATAACTCTTATGTTTTTTATTTAATTCACTTTAAATTCTGTAGAATATTATATAAGGTAATGATGTTTAACATATATTACGGGTTTGGATGTCGTATCTCAACTTTCTTTGGAATCCGACAGAGTTTTGTCCCTTTCATTGCCTCCCTCTGTCCGTCTGTCTGTCACACTTCGTTTCCGTGCTCTATCTTTTGAAGGAATAATCCGATTTTCATTAAACTTGGTCAGGATACTTATCATCCAAGTACCTCGGATGAGTTCGATTTTCGTGAAATTCCGCGCATATTTTATGGAGTTATCCCCCTTTTATCACCAAATATAGGCATCATGTACAAAATGCCATAACTCTTATGTTTTTTATTTAATTCACTTTAAATTCTGTAGAATATTATATAAGGTAATGATGTTTAACATATATTACGGGTTTGGATGTCGTATCTCAACTTTCTTTGGAATCCGACAGAGTTTTGTCCCTTTCATTGCCAAATGAAAGCATTATGTACAAAAAATTGCTTTCCGTGCTCTATCTTTTGAAGGAATAATTCGATTTTCATCAAACTTGTTGAGGATACTTATTATTCAAGTATCTCGAATGAGTTCGATTTTCGTGAAATTCCGCGCGTATTTTACGGAGTTATCCCCCTTTTTATCATGAAATATAGGCATCATGTACAAAATGCTAAACGGCTCAGCCAATTTCCATTGCCAAATTTCGCACATGATGTTTCCCCCCAAGTGGCCCTGAAGCGGGGGACATAAATTCCACGAATTAGCTTGTTTACTTGGATGGCGATCAAAGAGAAGCAGGAAATACCTTTTATAACAGCTTTCCGAAGTAAGCCTGATATTTCCGAAAATGTGTTTAAACTGCCATGTACCTTTTAATTTCAAGACTGTAAATGTGGAAAGTTTACGTTACAATACAAAAAAGATAACCCGCGGAACATGCCTTTAGCACAGGGACGTGAGAACCCCCCCCCCCAAAAAAAAAAGTGTAAAATTAATCTTAAACACATTAAGTTAAGTTCCAAAACAAGCTGTATCAAATTGTCAGTTTCCTGTGGTCTGTTTTGAATTGTTTGCAACAATGTTGCAGAACATTTGTAGGTCTGTGTGTACTTTTAGTTATTTCCCATGGTGTCCATTGGCCATGTTTCACATTCAATGCCTGACAAATGAGAGTTCCGAATTCTGTTGTACTTGGTAAAGGGGAGGAGCCTTACTTATACCATATGGTATTAGTAAAACTGTGAAAAAATAGTTGGTTATACCATAGCTATATCACAGGAAAAGTGCCACGTCTATGGGACAATGTCTATAATCGGAAGAGTTTTGACTACCTGATCTGCTTAATATTGGTATCACCCATGGAGGATTGATACTCTGCAGTCATGCCTATATAAAAACACGAAATTTCACCACCCCGTCCCGTCTATGGGTCGCTGATTAATAAAAAATGTTTCATAACATTTCAACAAATTAGACAACAATAAATGTGTCTTAAATTCCCTTTTTGAAAGTCGTTGAACTTGAACTTAAATGGAAGGCATTGCACAGAATTATGTTGATCAAACCATTGACATTTAGCACCACAATTATGGATCTTATATTTTTCATAGAGAAAACTATGTATGGGGTGGGAAGGGGGGATGGGGAGGCGCACTACAGTTTCCACTACTATATCATATGTCATTAAAGTGTCATTAAAACTACATTAATTTTTAATGGGAAAATTAATTAAAATCCATTAATTTCTTCCATTAAATTTGAGATTAAAATTAATTAAATGGTACATGGTTAAGGATAATTAAAATTCATTAAATTGAATTAAAAGTTTACTGTAATAATAATGTTTAATGATCATTAAAAAATACCGATATTTAAGACAAAATTAATGACCATTAAATTCTCTAATTAATTATTATTAAAATGGCATTAATTATTAACAGTATTTTAATGATAATTAATTGTGGATTTTTCATGAGTAATTGACGATTTAAGGATAATTAATCTGTTTAAAATTCATTAAAAGGTACATGGTTAAACTCATTAAAAGTTTTAATTGTCATGACATTTGAATTAGTTTCTTCTGTACAACATTTTAATGAAAGTTAACATTTTATAATTTTGGTCATTTACTAATTAAATGACACCAATCTTACTAAATATTAACCTAAAAAATATCCAAATTCAATGTGATGCATGATTAAAGGATATATGTACATGTAATTATATGCACTGTATTAAACAATGTATGCCTTAAGCTTGAGAAAATTAAAAATTAAAAAAAATCAGACTTTTGTTATTCTTTATATCCATGAATATGGTAAAAGCAGCTTAATTAGCTACATTAATATTTATGATCACAACCATGTGCACATTTCCCGACATTAATCCTGGCACTGGAATGTTATAAAGCACACAAACAAATCCAAAATGAATATATATATCTTTGATCACTTGAAGATCCAGACTTGGTGGTAAAACAACGGAAGAGCGCTAGGTATTAGGTGGTTCATCAGATTTGGTTCCAAGGTAGTGCTTTATTATGCCTTTCAGTCTATTCTTCACATCCTCTGTGACCGTGATGTGTCCAGCTGCTAATCCTCCTGTCTCATTAAGATGAACTTTACATGATGGCATCACACATACTTGATAATTACTGTCTGGGTTGTGTTGCTTGTCTAATTTATTAAGGAGTGTTGTTTGTTTATCATTCACAATCACATCAATGCATTTACCTTTGATTTTCGCAATGGGTTTCATGCAATTTGTCACCGATATCCCCTCATCATTCACTAATAAGGCTCCCAGGTAAACCTTTCCCCCGCCCCACTCGTATAAACATGCTCGTGAGTTTGAGCTTGCTGCTGATGTGTTGTCAAGTCGCGGGGATTGTTTCATATCTAGGCCTTTAGACCTTTTTGTTTTACGTTTCGTAGCACTACTAGGTTTTGATAATTGTGGT
The DNA here is from genome assembly GCA_947623455.1 of Mimachlamys varia. Taxonomy (NCBI): domain Eukaryota; kingdom Metazoa; phylum Mollusca; class Bivalvia; order Pectinida; family Pectinidae; genus Mimachlamys; species Mimachlamys varia. The sequence goes on from OX392527.1 coordinate 54,793,451, forward strand.
AATTCATGATCAATATCCTCGAGCTCTGTATCTGAATCCTCAAGCACGGTATTCGTACCCATGTAGTCAACATCAGATTCAACGTGTGATGAACTGTCAATGTCAGTACTAGTACTAGTAGTACTAGTAGTACTAGTATTAAGATTCCTGACAAACTTAAAGTCTGACAACTTTGACTTTCCTTGCTTAGGTTTTTTCACTGATGTTGTTGACGATTTTACAGATGGCACATCTGGTTGGAGACGTGAACGTCTCCATGTTATTACTTTCTTCAGCAAGTTATTGCCAAATATAGTCTCACCGTCACATGAGAAATCCAGGTTTGGCAATTCTACTTCTAGTTCTGCAGCCCGTGGCATCACTGATGTTACAACTAGCTCACAAAATTGATCTCCAGCCTTACCATGGCCACAATAAACACCTTTTCCAATGACCTCCCCTTGGTCACAAGATAGAATTTTGACACTTTCTCCTTCCTTAAATATATGTCCACTTTCATCTTGTTTGTCGATACTTGTATTTGCACTGGATGAAGATAACACACGGCAGATTGACTTTCTCTTCCCACAACATTTGTCATGTAAGTATTTTCTGCGATTTTGAAGGGCATCAACAAGTCTACTAACAACCTCTCTCCTGTATGGCTTGAGATTGGGACAGGCAAAGAATACTTTGGCTAAAAAGTCTTCTTTCTTTCTGTCGAAGTTTTCATTAAGTGGGGCTGCTCTTTTCCATAGTTTTGCAGCCTTGGCTGCGTCACGCACAAGTCCTGTAAAATATGATTGTGCAGGTGTGGGTATCCCTCTCCTGTGTTTTTTTCTCAACATATCCATTGGGGCATGCACGCCCGCAAATGAGGGTCCATCGTTTGATTTTTTTTCAGTATCGGGAACATTCATGTCATCATGATCATGATCAGCATTGATTTCCACAGCCTCAGGAGCAATTGGATTATTATGCCCAGCAGCACTAGGCCTACTACTAACAGATTTCTTCAGGAACTGTCGAATTTTGTATCGGTCCAGAAATGATGTTTTGAATACATCTTCTATGTCACCTTCCGTGAATGTTTTTACCATCTCGACAGTGACACCAGTTTCTGCAATTAGGTAAAGAAATACATTGTAAGCAAGATGTACTGTATTAATTAAATTGCACTCGTCGAGTCATAACAGAACTAATTAAGTAGTAGAAACATCAACAAAAATGTTCATGTATATTATCCGACATATCTAGCTGCGATGCCGTAACTCACGACGAGTAGTGGTGGGTATCGCAAACAGTAAACCGTATCGCGATAATATCAATATTTTTTTTAAAAAATATCGCGGTATTATTGATATAGAAATTTTATCTAAATCTAATATAAATTATAAACTACCGCAATATTTTTTCAGCAACATTTTCACTTAAACAGCATCAAGTTTTTGAAATTGGGCAGAAATACAGTACTAGACAGTAACGCAGGGCCTTGTCTAGCTGTATTAAATGTCAACTTCAAGACTTGGAAAATTTTAAATTATAAATTTCTAAAATTGCCAACAAGATCTATATATAGTCACGTGACAAAAGTAAAAGTGACGCCAACGTCCGGTCGGTGTTCTGGCATGCAATAAGCCCGGTTGAGTGTTTTTTTCCCTTATTTCAGATTTCGTTGAAATACATCATCGAGTCCCTGCTTTTTTAGAGTTAACAAACTGATATACCTATCAATAAAAACTTAACAAATCCCCAGTTATTAAAAAAAAACAGACTGCACACAAGTGGCGCGAAAGTGCCGTTGAACTTCTGCTGGAAGTTATTCAATCAGTATAAAAATCAAATAGACTATTCATTGTGATATGTACTGCACTGTACCTGTTAGGCATTTTGTTCCCTCTGTTGAAAGACCGATGACCTGACAGAGCTGTTGAACATCCATTTTTGATTTGCTCGCGTACTACGGCTGATGAAACTTGAAAGTTCTGCAAAGCTCGTTTTGATAGCAGACGATCCGCGTGCACTGGTGTTAATTTGTAACCAATCAGGAGTACTTTTATAAACGACTCGCGGCCATGTGCCCAATCAAATCTTCGCTTGTACATAGGAGGAAACAAGCCGGTGTAATGTCAATTAAACTCCCAATTTTTTACCCTTAACCCCTTTAATTAGCGACTGAGTTTCCTCAGTTTCAGTCGATTAGGAAGTTAAATTACTTAAACCCATCCATCAATTTTGTCAATGTGTTATTAATAAGAATTAAATCCCGATTGCTCTTTTACCACAATCCCGTTCGGGTATTAAATAGACTGGCTCACTTTTCCATGTACACCGGTACTTACAGCGGAAGCAGCATGGGGAAAAATGCCTGCTCGAAAGAGGGTTTGTAATTGCCGGTTATGTAAAAGTTGTTACGAACCTATCGATACTCGAACTATTGAATCTCACAATGCAAAGTATGGAATATTTAAAAGCGACAGTGACATTGAGTCGGAGCCTTCACCCGTCTCGTCTCCACACCGTCACCGATGGCCTACGAAATCAAACATCGATACCGATGAGGATTCCAACTCACGATCCACCAATCTTGCTTTTAATGTTGGAAGGTAAATAATTAATATAAATAATAAGTTATTTATCCCATTGTTCTTTTCAAAGCTGATTTGATTCCCATTGAAAAATGTGGTCTAACTTTTAATAGTAAGCGTAAGCCTATTACAACTAAATTTAAAGTGTGTTGGTGTTGTTTTGTTCCCACGATCTTGCCGATGGTTATTTTGCAAGACACCATATATATAATAATCAGCAGTGTAGTACCGTAGTATCTATCGAAGCAATTTAGTTTTTCATGTACAAAATAATTCAATATGTAATACAAATGTAGTTCTTTGTTTATAATATAAATATTTAGCTAGTTTTCATAAATTCTGAAAATATAATTCCAGATCGAGTTCAGACACTGAATTGACAGCTACTTTCCAGGAGCCATTAATTTTGTCAGAAGATGTTCAGCATACACATTTTGTATCTCTGCCCAAAGATTTTCTTCAAATTGATAGTGGTGAAAGGTAAGTAAATACTATTTTATATGCTATCTTTAAATATCAAATCTGCACACGACTCATAAAAATAACTTGAATCTTTCTTGAGACTTATACTGCAAGCCTGATACATGTATTACATTAAGTAACATTATTTTACATGTAAATACATACCGGTGTATATTTGTTCAATTATGTTGCCATGTGAGTTATATATTATAGGAAAATGGTAATTTGTTTTTTTCAGTAGCTTGATTGTCGATCAGATATTAGATCAGAATTTATACTTAAATAATCATTAAAATTTTGAATGAATTGAGTAATGTGTATATTAGAATTTGCATTCAATATAAACTATTTTTAATTGCCATGCAGAACAAATGTATACAAGAAATAATGCCAACCTAAGTAGTAATTATTGATTGTGCTTATGTCATATTTAGAGAAATATTTAATAAATACATGTACAGTCATATGATAAATGTTTTGTTACAGTTTGGACATCCATATGCATGATGCTTTTACAGCTGATTTGAATGAAGTTGAACAACATGCAGTGGATGCATTTGAAAGGTATGCTATTCATGATCAGTATCCATGTGGAGGAAATTGACTTTAATAAAAAAGAAAACACTACAGGGTTCTGAACTGTTATGGACATATGTGGGCATATTTACGACAAATTGCATCATATGTGTTAATTAATTAGGCCAAGGAGAGGGTAAATGGGGATATTTGACATTTTAATATTTAACATCAGTGAACCACAGTCATTTGAATTTAGTTTTTAAGTATAAAAATAAATGAATAAAATAATAATAACAAAAAACAATTTCACACCATACTCTGGGTATAGTATTAAAGCGAATTTTGTCCCAGATCGGTTCTTTTTTAATTACTAAAAAGTAGGTGTTAGTTTTTAGCCCACCATCATCATGATCAGATGGTGGGCTGTTAAAATCGCCCTGCGTCTGTGGTCCGTCCTTAAACAATTCTTGTTTAATACCGCTATCTCTCACAAAGTACTGGCGGGATCTTTCTCAAATTTCATATGTAGGTTATTACCCTTGGTCCCTAAGCTTGTTGTGCACTAACATTTTGAAACTGGTCACAAAAAACAAAATGGCCACCAGTCGGCCGTCTTAGGTTGCCATTGGTTACTATTTAAATTCCTTGAAGAGAGATGACCATAAGGGGTCATGGGACCTCCTGTTATACATTGCTGTTTTAGCGACAACCTCCATTTGAAATGACATTGTAATTAAAACTGAATTTGATATTTGATTGAATGTTAGTGAACTATTCAAGGCAGCAATATAATGCAAGCCCTCTGAATATTTCAGATTGAAGATAAGTTTGGTCTCAATATAGATATATAATATAATCAGCTATCAGTATTAAATTTATATAAACTGAATTGCAATGTTTTTTTCTTTTAAATTCAGATCATCAACCTATGATGAAGAATCCAGTGATGGAATTTCTAGTATCGCCGATGATAGTGATATTGATACAGACAGTAGTTATGACTCTGAACCTAATCTTCCAAAAGAAGTCAATCAATGGTCCTTCTTCTATGATAAAGATCAATACTCGTCACATTTAGCTGTTACAAAGATTCCAGGAACAAATACCACCATATTGCAATGGCTATGTGTCAACTTTGATGTGTTTTCCTCTCACCCATCGATAAGCAAAACAGCGTTTTCAAGTTTTCTTAATATGCAAGCAAAGATCCTTGGCAACAGAAACAACATTCATCTTCCTACATCCTACTACGAGGCACGGAAACTTATAAACTCTTATCTGATACAGAAAAAAGTTTTTCATGCATGTGTGAATGATTGCCTGCTGTTCCGAAATACTGAACAACTCATGCATGCTGATCTTACTTCTTGTCCAACTTGCGGTGAAGCACGATATATTGATAACAACTCTAAATGTCTTGTGCCTAGAAGAAAATTTATGTACATACCTTTGGGTCCACGACTAGCTCGAATATATGGAGAAGTAAATTTAGCTAAACTAATTCAAAGTCATCCAGGAAGTGAATACTATGGAAGTGACATGTGGGACATACACCATGCACCTGTTTGGCATAAACTGTATGCTAAGGATGGGTACTTCCTTGGCGATAAAAATGGAATATCATTATCTTTTGAATTAGATGGGGTTAATCCATTTCACAACATAGGAGTTACTTACAGTATGACACCAATGATGGTTACTCTATTGAACTTGCCTCGCCAGGAGAGAAATCAGTTCAGTAACATTTATCTAATGGGTATAATTCCAGGGAAAGCGATTGGAAAAGCAGAAGCTTCTAACATTGGTCCTTATGTAGAGGTAATGGTGGATGAACTCCTCTATTTAACACAATGCAAAGTAGCATATCCAGGATATGATAATGCTCCTGTTAATGTCAAAATTAAACTCCTACTTTATGTATTAGACTATCCAGGTCTTAGTAAACTCTTCAATAAGTTAGGAAGTGGGAGCTTATCTGGCTGTCACTGGTGTCTTATTGGTGGTGAAAAATGTAGTCACTTGGATAAAGTAGTCTATCTGAATAATCAACGTTATTTGACTGCGAGCGATTCACTCAGACAAGAGACGACAACTTTTGTGGACAAAACACCTGAATTGAAAGGTAAGCCAGAACAAAGAAATTACGCAGATGAAATGCGCCATAGAACTGCTTATGACAATGCTGCTAACAAAACAAGAGCTGCGTGTGTTGCAACTGCTACAGGGTGCAAGGGTGAATATATCTTGATGAAACTACCCGGGCATAATCGGTTAAAAGAAAGTCTTCCTGACAGCTGTCATACAATTAAAGATGTGACTCAAAACATCATGAACATTGTAACTGGGAGAAATGTGAACATGAGTAAAATAGTAGCTGCTGAAAAGCAAAAGGACAGACAACATGTCATATCTTCATCTGAAGAGGAAACAAGGGCACGGCATAGAATATTAACCATCAATCGTAGCAATGAGAAAGCAGCTGTTAAAAATAAAAGAAGAAAAACTATGTTGCATTGCGACAGATCTTCAGTAAATTTACCTGTTACATATCCGTTTTCTTTGACAAAAGTAGAACTGAAGCAAGCCGATGAAAGAGCAAAGAGTATGAACATACCTCTTGGTGTTGGACTTAAGCCCGCATATTTTATAAGCAAGCCTGGGAGCTTGAAATCTCATGATTGGAAAGTTCTTGCAACCGAGGGCATTTTGAAGTTTTGTTTGAAGGATTGTCTTGGGAAAGAATGCAGAGAGACTTTGTTTTCGCTCTTAGATTCTATGACAGAGTTGTGTCAGGAATGTCAAGAGGTAGATCAGCTAGAAGCTATCGAAGAGAGATTGAATAAAAGTTTGGCACTCGTCGAAAGAAATTTCCCTGTACATGCCCAAAACATAACTACTCACCTGCTTCATCATATTCCGGATGGAATATGTGAATTTGGTCCAGTGTATTCTACATGGATGTACACATTTGAGCGCTTCAATTCATGGCTCTGTAAACGCGCCATAAATATGAGATTTCCGGAAGCTACAGCAATTGAAACCTACCTTATTTATGATTGGTGTAACTTTGTCAAGTCGTCTGGTAGGCTTCTTCAAGAAGATAATATTCCCACGTTGTCAACAGTTATTGCATCTGAACGCACAATAATGGAAGATTTTGAGGAGTCATCTCCAGGTCATGGACATGTCAAAAAAATGTTTACTCCATCAAAACGAATGGAAAAGCTAGTCCACAAATCTTGTGGTATCAAGCTGCCAAGAGATCGGTGTCGCAAGTGTACATTCAGGAAATATGGCCGTCACATAGAGACAAATACAAATACACACCGTGCAACAACATATACTTGTGCCGCAAAGGACAAACACCTGAAATCAAAGTCATCATACATATGTTTTGAAGAAAATCGAGGACTTCCAAATTGCAAAATTTCATCTGGGAAATATGTCCGTTTTGGACGCATTACTTGCTTTGTAGAGCATGAAAGTGAAGATAGTAAAGTAGAGCATTTTGCTTGTGTGAAGTGTTATTTCCCTGTAAACTTTGATCCAAATACAAAAATGTGGCATGCTGAAGAAGCTACACTTAGAGATCGACAAGTGTATATCAATACAGAAAGGATATCTAATCCTCTCATCACTGCTGTTGAAAACAATCATATTTGGTTTTTGAATAGCAGCAAGTTACCCTTTATGTGATGAGAATCATGAGATAAATTTAGCTTGAAGCATTTGTATCTATATTACTGCAGTATTTTATGAACACTTGAATAATACAAACTTTAAATTTGAATCAATGATGTAAATCATGAAGCTGGATTACGTACAATGCCTATACAATGTACATTTTAAGAGACATATATGTATATACGCCTGGTAATCAAATACAAGCTGTAGCTATATATATAATGTAATTTGGACTAATTTCATGTGGAAAATATGTCTATATATATATATATACATGTAGTATACCATTAAAAATATCATATTTAATATATATTAATTGTCATTAATTAATTTTTAATATTGCTAAGAGAAATTTTGACAGTTCTAAAATGTTTTAATGACCATTGTCTCTGATTTGTAATTTTAATGACTATTAATTTATCACTCTGTATTTTAATTACCATTAATGAATGCTTTTCATGGTCATTAAATTACATCTAATATTTTCATAGTCATTAAAATGTGTTTAATGACAATTAAATTCCAAATTAATGACTCTTAAATTGAAAAAAACACAAACTAATGGGTATTAAAATATTTAACCCAATAGAGTGTGTTTTTCATGGTCATGAAAGACTGTTTTAATACCTTTTTAATAGGCATTAAACTCTGTTTTAATGGAATATGTGGAAGTCATTAAATTCAGAAAAACACAATTTAATGTGCACTTTTAATGAAAAATTAATAATTAATGAGACTTTAATGGGGTTTTAATGACATTTTAATTGAATTGGCATACAGTAGTGTTTCATTGTACATATTAATGCTATGCAATACAATTCAACAAATGGTGGAGGAGAGAAATCAAAAGCATGGAAGCTCTTTCTGTATGATATATTTGTCGGTACATTCAATCAATAGGCCATAAATTATTGATGGAAACAACACACTGAGTACGGCTTCTGTGGTTTGATAATGATTGGGGAGAATATGGCTGGTGTGGATGACAGGTGTCAAAGCTATGGAAGCAGTACAGGTGGGTCATATACCTGCATGGTAATGTGTAGATTAGGCAACAGGGTGTAGGCTGTAGGTGTTGTTGGTGGGCCATGGATTCCTCTGGGTAAGATATCAATGGCGGACTGATGTTTATGACATTTTCTTTGTTATAATTTTGTTTGAAATATGTTGTCAAAGCTCCTTTGGAGTGACAATTATGTGTAATCCACATCCCAAATTTGATGCAAGTTATTGGGATGAGTTTTCCCCACTTACACCAGGACTCACAAACTTAAAGAGTAATGCAGTATTAAAATTCTACATATATGTATCTGCATTAGGGCGAGGCTTCACCACAAAGAACCACTTATTACAATACATTGGCATTTACACCTGTATTGATTCTGGGTTCACTGTAATATCATGACAATGGAAATGCCAGTTATAATGGGATGTAGTGATTGTTCCCGGTATATGTGTACTGTGGGATGTAAAACAGGCTGATGATATATAAAAATATATGCCATAGATCAATTTAAAACTTGTTTTTCTAATATTTAAAAGTTCATGTAGCCATGATTAGTGCTGAAGTCCCAGAAATAATTTAAAACATCTAACCATTATGTGTTTATGGTTTGTTCCTGTAGAAGTAGACAATTTGGTGAAAAGCAATAAGATCATGTTCAATATTAAGGATCTGCTCTTGTGAGGTTTCAATCACGTTCAAATCTCGTTTTGATCTCACGTGAGATATTTTTGTAATATCTAACAATTTATTATCAATTTTTAGCTCACCTGGCCCAAAGGGCTAAGTGAGCTTATGTGATGGTGCTGCGTCCGTTGTCCGTCTGTCTGTCCGTCTGTCCTGCGTCTGACAACTTTTTAGGTCACCTGAGACGAAGTCTCAATTGACTTATTCCAATCACTTTCCGTCCGGCGTCGTGCGTAAACTTTTCACATTTTCGACTTTTTCTCCAGAACCAGTGGGTGGAATCTTTTCAAACTTGGCAACAATTATCCTTAGTTGATGAGGATACAGATTTGTAAAATTAGGATTCCTGCCCCTACCCTAGGGGCTAGGGCAGGGCCCCAAAGTGAAAATTATCCTAAATTTCAAAAATTTTCTTCTCCAGATTCAGAGGTACTACAGCATATTTCTCTTCATGGATAGAAAGATCATCAGGGGCTTTGTTTCATTTGTAAATTTCAGTACCCCGGGCTCTTTGTTTCCCTTCGGGGAGGGGGTAAAGTTTACTATAGCTTAAATAGGGAAATAATACTTTTAGGTATATTTTTTCCTTGGGCCTCTTGTATGTTGATTTTATCATTGAAATTGAGCTACCATACCTATTACATTACTCGGGTAACTGCTAAGGCCCTTGGGCCTCTTGTTCCTTTGAATGACTTCTTCTAACATACCGAAAGGCCTGGTGACACGAAATTTGGCTGGTAGCTTTCTTGAAGGAGCTGAACAAAAATTGCTAAAAAAAATCTCTTTGACCTACTTTTAAGGTCACAGGGGTCAAAAATGTCGAAACCTTCAAACAACTTCTTCTGAAATACTGTCAGGCATAGAGACCTCATATTTGACTGGTAGCTTTCTTGGATGAAGCCAAATAAAGTTTGCAAAAAGAAATTACCTTGACCTATATTTAGGGTCACAAGGGTAAAATCTGTTGAAACCTTCAAACGACTTCTTCTGAATTACCAAAAGCCCTAGAAGCATGATATTTGGCTGAAAGGTTCCTTGGATGAAGCCCAACAAAGTTTGCTAAAAGAAATGACCTTGACCTATATTCAAGGTCAAATCTGTTAAAACATTTAAATGATTTCTTCTCATTAGCCAAAACGCCTATAGACATTATATTTGGCTGGTAGCTCCCTTGCATGAAGCAAGTTCGCAAAAAAAAATGACCTTGACCTATATTCAAGGTCAAATTTGTTAAAACCTTCAAATGACTTCTTCTGAAATACCAAAAGCCCTAAAAATATGATATTTGGCTGAAAGATTCCTTGGATGAAGCCCGGCAAAGATTGTGAAAAGAAATTACCTTGACCTATATTTAATGTCACAAGGGTCAAATTTGTTAAAACCTTCAAACGACTTCTTCTGAATTACCAAAAGCCCTAGAAACATGATATTTGGCTGAAAGGTTCCTTAGATGAAGCCCGACAAAGTTTGCAAAAAGAAATGACCTTGACCTATATTCAAGGTCACAATGGTCAAATCTGTTAAAACCTTTAAATGACTTCTAAAATACCAAAAGCCCAAAAGCCCTAGAAGCATGATATTTGGCTGAAAGGTTCCTTGGATGAAGCCCTACAAAGTTTATGAAAAGAAATGACCTTGACCTATATTCAAGATTAAAATGGTCAAATCTGTTAAAACCTTTAAATGACTTCTGAAATACCAAAACCCCTAGAAGCATGATATTTGGCTGAAAGTTCCTTGGATGAAGCTTGACAAAGTTTGTGAAAAAATGACTTTAACCCATATTCAATTTAGGTCACAATGGTCAAATCTGTTAAAACCTTCAAACTATTTTTTCTGAAATACCAAAAGCCCTAGAAGCATGATATTTGGCTGAAAGGTTCCTTGGATGAAGCCCAACAAAGTTTGTGAAAAAATATTACCAATGAGCAATGCAGGCCCATTGGGCCTCTTATTATAGCAAATATGCATCTAAAAAATGTAGCAAAAATTAGATGTCTATTATTTGCAGAACTTTTTTTAGAATAATTTAAATAAATGATTATTATGGTGGCCATTTTGAAAATTAGTATTTCTTCACGAACGGCCAAAATTTCATAATTTTGTGCTTGATTGATCACTTAAAATCGTCAGTGCGTCGCCATTTTTCATTACAGCAAGTTCATTTTTGCTGTACAACTTCTTTATGATCATTATAAAGCAACTATTATACAACAAAGACATTTTTTTATATTTTGGGTATGTTTTTAGCTCACCTGACCAAGCTCACTTATGCCATGGTGCGGCGTCCGTCAACATTTGCTTCAAATTGCTACTTAAAGTAAAAAAGTAAAAAAAAATGGTGACGAGTGATCCTCAAGGGGCCAGAGGGATGGGACCCAATAGGGGAAATAGAGGTAATACCTGTAAATCGCTACTTGTCATCAAGTTATAAATGCATTTGACCCAAATTTGGTCAGAAACATCCTTGAGGGAAGGGGAACAGATTTTGCATAAATGATGACTCTGACTCTCAAGGGGCAAGAGGGGTGGGGCCCAATATGGGAAATAGAGGTAATTCCTTTTAATCGCTACTAGTCTTAGAGTTATGAAGGCATTTGAACCAAATGGTCAGAAACATCCTTGAGGGAAGGGGAACATATTTTGCATAAATGATGACTCTGACCCTTAAGGGGCCAGAGGGGTGGGGCCCAAAAGAGGAAATAGAGGTAAAGCTTTTTAAATTACTACTTGTCCTAAAGATCAAGGGATTTTGACCAAAACACTGAATGGATCTTTTTGGAAAATATTTAACCATGATTACCTACATGTAGATACCAATGTATCCAGGTGAGCGATACAGGCCTCTTGTTAAGGTATTAAGTGTTATTGAAGTGATTTTGACTTTTGACTCAAGAATAGTGAGAAATAACACATTTAATAATGGGTCAAAAAAACAAGCCCTTTACCCTCCAGTTTTTATGACTGCTTTAAAATGAGAAACCCATTTCCTTTTGATTTGACAAATATCTAAAAAATTGAGGTTTTTGAAGTAAAACCAATGTTTATGATATAATACTCGCCGCCATATAAACAATAGCGTTATCTCTCCGGCAGCTTATAATTTACATAACAAATAAATGAAAATAAATATCCGAAAGTGGCCCCTTAATGCTTGGTACGAACGCACCGCGCAAGCCCAATAACCTCAATTCTGCACGAAACAAATTGGATGACGACACAAGGGGAGGAGGGTGGTGAATATTATATCATAAACATTGGTTTTACTTTAAAAACCTCAAGTTTATTTTAATAATAGCTCACCACCATATAGACAATAGCGAATTTGTTTTACCGTAGAGGACTCACTGAAGACAATCACTAAAACCAGCAGCAACAACGTCGATTAAAAACCCCTAAGGGGCAAGGATATTTGCAATAAAAACTCCCTCAACATTGAATCAGCTTTGGAGCCTTCCTACATATTGACTTGGGGACAGGTGACCCAGAGAATACAACCTATCAGAATGGGAGGAAAGCGATAAAAATCAGCAAAAGTATTCTTGCCTCTCCAAAAGGCAGATGCCTTAACCTCATTAAATGAGGTGCCCTTGAAAAAGGCCCAAGATGCTGAAAGAGCCCTTATCTTCTGCGCCCTTACCCGAACACTGTCACATGTCTCAGAACTGGACCCCTCGTAGTTTTCCTGCTTTCCTGATGATGTCACAGATCCACCTAGAAATGGTCTGAGATGATATGTCCGACTGCCTTGACTTAATGGGCAAGACCAGATGGGATCTGGGAGCCCCCCTTAGTTTTATCAACATAAAACTTCAAAGCCCTACAAGGACAGGGCAACAGATTTTCATCTGAACCAGAGACACCCTTTAATGAAGGAATCTTAATAAGATCTGGTGAAAAACTTTGGACCTGATTCTTAGCCAGGAAAGAAGGATAAGTGATAAGGGTAACCAAGGAATAATCTCGGGACCACCTGAGACAAGAAGGAGAAGACGGAAGTGCATGGATTTCACTTCCCCGTCTCCCAGAATCAAGTGCAATGAGAAACACTGTTTTCCAGGTAAGGAACTTGACTGAAGCTGAAGCCATAGTTTCATAAGGAAGCTTAGTTAGAGCCTCCAACACCAAAGCCAAATTCCACTGGGGTGTCAATAGTCTAACTCTAGGCTTCTCAAAGGAGAAGGACCTCAGAAGATTAGAAAGGGTGGGACATGTTCCAACCTCTGAACGACCCCTGTAAGATAAGACATTGGCTATGGCTGAACGATAGCCTCGAATTGTACTCGGAGCTAATTCCTTAACTTTAAAAAGGTAGAGGAAAAACTTGACTATCGATTGAAGAGAGGCACAGAGTGGATCAATCTTCCTGCCCCATCTTACCCAGATTCTTCTTGCCTCCCCTTCCCCCCCTGTGACTCTGACCGCGACGTACCCGGGAAGAGTGCCCACCGCGAATAGCTTTGACAACAGGAAGCTGAACCCATGGCTGAGCTGTCTGCGTACTCTTCTTAGCTGGTTTACCTTGTCGCTGCACCCGACTAGATTTAGGCTTAGCCCTGAGCTTCTCCAGCCGAGCTGAAGCCGCCTTGTTATTATTGACTCTGTCCATGACAGAGGTAAGAACGCCTCCGAACATTTCCTAGCCAGACAAGGGAGCGGTCATGAGGTCCGAAATAAATGGCTCACCGACAGTCAGTCTGGGCTTCAGAACTGAAGCGCGGCGAGCCAGGATGAAATCAGCTAAAACAGCCAGAACGAGCGTGGCCCCATCCATGTGAGCCCGTTCATGGCCTTGCTGAGTTTAGCCAAGAGTTTACCCAGTAGTCTTGTTAGGTAGACTTTCCTCAGCACAAGAAGAGGCTACAAACAATGCAGAGGAAAAGGAATCTGCATAAGCCAGCACATGAATGGCAAGGTGAAGCAGTCTTTCCATGCGACTATGCTCTTAAGGAATCAAGATAAGATCCATCTTGGCCGTGTTCGGTTCAGTGGAGGGATCATGAACAGCATATCTATCAAACAGGACGGAACAGCTTGATATCGCTCACTCCCAACAGTAAGCCAGAAAGGTCCTGCTTTCTATAAGCAGAACCTTTGGCCTGCAGAACCTTTTGAATCTGGGCCAATGCTGAGGAGACCATAGTCCCCTCAGCCAGTGACCTACCTGATGCCCTAGCCTAAGGTTCCGAAGGAAGAAAAGCACTTAAAGTAGAAGTCCTTTCGGGGAGACCTGAAGCAGAAAGGGGTGAACAAAACTTCACTCCCAAGAGGGAAGCAACCTCCAAACGAAGGCTGCGAAAGGAATCCAGACTCCTCTCAGCCTGGGAAGCGGCAAGACATGACTCTGTGTCAGGAGTGTCAGCCTCAGAGTCTGAAGACCCTTGAAAAGAACCCTCAGGGTGAAGTGATGGGAGCCAAGAGCGAGTCTCTGCTTCAACATCAGAACCAGCATCCAAAGACAGAGTGTCACCATCAGGAAAAGTCTGTTGATCCGCACCCTCAACCTCCGACTCTTCACAATCCATTTCCTCAGCCTCATCATGATCTGACTGAGAAAACTGGCCCAAACTAGAGGAGAGACTTAAGACACCATCTGGTCAGGAACCTCCGTTCTTCGACACTTAGAGGCAGAAGAAAGGCCAGCACTAAGATCGGAAAAGTTAACTCTGCGCTTAGGCCCAAGGGAAAGCTTACGAGTTTCAGCCAAAACATTAGAGGGATGGTGAACCCTCTTAGATTTGTGAAGATGTGAGCGAGAAGGGCAGGGACCTAACCCAACACCAGGCTGATGACAGAGGGTTGAGGGACCACAAGGTTGACTTGAGTAACCTAACGGGGTTTAACCATACACAGAATATGGATATCCCAAAGGCTGGGACGGGCCCCAGTATTTACCATAGCCAGAATACTGGGGAGGAGGCAACATACCGGAACCCGCAGAACCATGAAATGAATCGCCTCCTACTGGAGACCTGCCTGGCAAATAAGGCTGATAATGGCCGAAATTGCCAGGAGACTGCAAGTTACCACCAAATTCAGGTGCAGACTGAGGGTAGGGGTAAGGTTGGGGATGCCCTGGAGCATTCATAAAACCCACCGCGCCAGGAGCTCTAACTGGTGGAGTACCAGATAGCGGCGAGGTCAACCTAGGAACCAAAGGGTATAATACCCTGGTACCTGCACCCAACACAGGGCAAGGAAGACTGTCGCCGGAGAATAGGAATAAGCCACTCTAATCTCCTAGTGCAGCCTCTCCAGTATAACCATCAAAACTGGCAGTACCAGCCGGCCTATTGTCAGTGGATATGCCGGGCACCCCTCAATTGGGCCCGGGTCGCATGACTGGCCTGTTATGTAGCCATTCCGCTAACGGAAATGGTACCTGGACACTCGTTCTAAAGAAATTCCTGGGTGAGTGCCCTTCTGATGCACAATAGGAGACCCAAAAGGCCCTATTGCCACAGAAATAGATTCGTGAATAGGATCTTCTGTAGCCAAAGAGGACCTACCACTTTGAGGCAAAATCACATTCCCCCAGGGGGTAAAATAGCCTCACTGCCAGGTGGAAGGCCAGGAGGGCTTTAGGGTGACGTTTCCTGTCTGCCCCAGACTTAACACCCCTTGTACTGGTGAAAGACATATGGGACAGCACCTTGTCCCACATAGTGTTGGACCATGTCAAACACACGGAACACATACAGTCAAACCTGCTCTAACGACCGCCTGTCTACAACGACTGAGATTTCACTATATAACGACCATCTGTATAACGACCACCTATCTAATGTGGCTAACGACCGGTAATTTTGGAACGACGGTCGCTAGTTCGCTTTCTTTAACGACCGATTTTCAGATTCCCCGTGAGATTTCATTATATACCGACCATCTGTTAACGACCACCAGTCTAATATGACTAACGACCGGTAATTTTGGAACGACGGTCGCTAGTTCGTTTCCTATAACGACCAATTTCCAAGCCATGCGATGTTTTTTTTTACAAGAATTCCTACACACACTTTGCAGGCCACGCGAAATTGGCCGGTCAGCCGGACAGTGTCAGCCATTCCGGTAACCCGTCGCACAGCTCCGTACCAAATGTCCGGTATTTGCGTACATGATTCACTAGTAGAAAATACTATAAATGTTGAAAATATGAGTTGTAAAACACATTGACTGAAGAAATTATTATTTTATGACAAATGAAATCTTTCCTGGATCCCATCACTGCTGCATCTGTTCTCGACAATATCCTGCATTTTGATTGGCTACTGATAGCGACGATCTAGGTTATTTCCTAACCTGAATAGCGCGTAGTGCTTTCCAGTATGAGTGTAGTCATATGCTATGATTGAACAGCGTTGCATAATTCGTGTTCACGTTTATGCAGGCCTGTTCGCGATCGTGACCCGTGTGTTAGGCCGAAATCGTCAGAATTACAGTCAACCCAGTACACTGCCGACTTTATCGATGTCTAGACGCACAGAGACTCCCAAATTGTTTATTTTATAGAAAACGTGGAAGATTAAGTCTTATGTAAGATTTAATTGAATAATTTATGAATGATATTGCCGTGAAAACATCGTTTATTTCAATTATCAGTATTAGGCCTGTGCCTTCGCTGGTGTCAACAGATCTTCATCGTAACTCACGCGAGGTGTCAATCAATGTCAAGCCTAATTAACGAGGCATTGTGTTATGTTTTCAAAGTTTCCTATTCAAAGGTGTTAAATTTGTTTTATAAACCTTAAATGCCGACTTACTTGGTTGGTGCTATCATTCCGACTTGACTTTTTTTTTTTCAAGAATTTTTTTTTTAATTTTTGGACCACAAAACGTACCTGCGCACTATAAGCGAGTGCGCATTATATGGGAGAAATTACCGTACTGTTTAATTTCTATATTTTTAAAAAAAGAACAACAAACTCAACCAAGAATTCACAAATGTAATAAAATGAACATGAATATTATTGAATAGGGCATTCATCATACCATTTTAAGATGTTTTAAAAAATATAGATTTAAACCTAAAAATAATATAAGAATATATTTCAAAAAGTTTGACTTCTGAAAATGTTATACTGAATGCCCTATTTATTTTCAACTAAAGTGGTTCGTCCAAAAATCTCGACCTGTCTATAAAGGCAACCTGTCTATAGTGACCATTTTTCGGTCTCCCCTTGAATGGTCTTTATAGACAGGTTTGACTGTACTGTCCTGGGAGTAGTCTCGGCAGGAGGAACAGGAGTCATGATCATCCCCTCAAGGAATACATGACCACAGTCTCCTGCACGAGTTTTAATACAAGAAGCAAGCTTCTCACCTTTCATACTGCTTTGCGGTCAGCGACCAGCAAACGAAAAAATTCACGCAAAATATCGAGTGAAAGAAATCACCGATAAAATTACGTAGAAGCATCCCGTAAACTGAAAATGAAATACAAAACAGCAAAGGACATAAAACATTAAACAAAATAAGTTGACAGAACCAAACGGTAGAAAAAGACTTGAAAAATAGACACCAAAATGGCCTACTAGCTAGACAGTGGTACTGTAGTGAGATAGTCCATGTGTCTGGTAAAAACCCGACACAGAAGAACGAAATACGACACAAAAACAGACTGACAATTCAAACGAAGTTGAAAAACTTGTCAACAAATATCAAATGAACAAATTGCAACTGCAATGGGACAGAAAAACTAATTAAATATGAGGAAATACCTGAAAACCAAAGGCAAGTTGAATCCAGCGGGATAGATGATGGCTGCCATAAGCGGAAGTGAGGTTATTGGGCTTGTGCGGTGTGTTTGTACCAAGCATTAAGGGCCTCTTACAGGACATTTATTTTCATTTTTTATTATGTAAATTATGGGCTGCCGGAGGGATGACGCTATTGCCTATATGGTGGTAAGCTATTATTGAAATAAACCAGCATTTTTCACATAAATCACCTGTTTTGCTCATTTTGGTATCTTTGACCGAGCATAGCACAAAAACGAGTTCACTACCGTATAATTTTTCTTGCATTTTCTGCTATGCAATGAACTCCAAAAATGCATATAAAAAAGTAAGACGTCAGAAAATTTCAACTGTTCACAAGAGAAGATCCTTAAGCTTTCATCTACACTATGGATAAACATATGATTATCAATCAATAGGACTTGAAAAGTACCCTGCCTTAATGTTTTTCTGAGTATTTAAGGTATTAGTCATCTGACCCTTTAGGTCAGGATGACCTATAGCCATCGTGCACCATCCGACATCGTGCGCCGTCTGCCTTGTCAAAACTTTCCCTTCAAACATTTTCTTCTCCATAACCAACAGCCTCAGGGAACTGTTATTTGGCCTGTAGCATGCTGGGATGAAGGGCTTCCAAGTTTGTTGAAATGAATAACTTTGACCCACTTACAAGGTCTGAGGGGTCAAATAAGTTGATATGATAACCAACTAAGATTATATAAAGTAAAATGACCGTTAAAAGGCCCGTTTTGTTGAGACTTTTGAAATTGTCTTTTAGATTTTTAAAAAATTGACTATCTTTGAACAAATGAGATAATCAAAATTTTCTTTTCTTTGCAGAGAAACTTTCATGAGGCATTAGACATATGTGACACTGGTATGGACATTTGATGATTTCATTTCATTTCAACAAATTTTATTGTAAACAAAAGGATCGGATTAGATCCTGAAAATTAACATGATCAATTTAACAGCTATATTTCAATTGAAATTACACATTGTACATTTCTACCTCTAGGTATCTGATACAAAAGTTACATTTTGCGAAAAAAAATTTATGGGCAGTATTTTTCTATTGTTCGATCCTCTTAAGTTTTCATTTGTATCATCTTCAAAATATACAAATAAAAAAAATTCATGTAATTCTTGATTTTATTTTAGAAACACTTATTTATTTATATATCTTTTTGAACGTATAGCCCTAAATGAATATAGAAATGAAGAAAAACTACAAGAAAAGAAAATCAAAATTTTGTGCCACCAAGGAAGATTTGAAGAAGCCTACAATATTGCAAAGAAGTGGTCCATCAGAGATCCAAAGGTATGTCTTAACATCACCAGTTACTGATACAATGATGTTAAACTGTTGATATACAATAATTCCATATTTGTCCAGCATTTAGCCCATGCCTGATAATAAGCCCACCAATGACAACAAAAAAGCTAACAATGTGATTCCATTTCAATGCAGTATATAAGCCTATCCCCAGTTTGAGATACAGCACATAACCAGTGGCTCTGATATCATGATGTTATACTATCAAAATATATGATAATTACCGTATTTCCATGCCTGGTAATAAGCCCACCCATGTAAAACACTGTAATTCTAACAATCATGTAATTATGTTTCACTGCAGTAAGCCTACTCTTTACTTTGAGTATGATTTAATGTGAAGGTTACTGTATAAACCTTGGATGGAAACATCTACTTTGACAGAAAGATATACAATCAAACCTTGATCGAACTTGCGTAACTTGAAGACCCCATTTTATTTGAAATATTTCCTTAGTCTCAGCCAGACTTAACACTAAGCATTTATACTCACATAACTCGAAAACTTAAGTGGACACTTAACTTTTTAGGCAGAAATGGAATGACTCTGGGTGTTAGTGGACACTTAATGATTACTTACTAGGTGAAATGGAATGACTCTGGGTGTTAGTGGACAATTAACTTACTAGATGGAAATGGAATGACTCTGGGTGTTAGTGGACACTTAACTTACTAGATGGAAATGGAATGACTCTGGGTGTTAGTGGACACTTAACTTACTAGGTGAAATGGAATGACTGGGTGTTAGTGGACACTTAACTTACTATATGTAAATGGAACGACTGGGTGTTAGTGGACACTTAACTTACTATATGTAAATGGAATGACTCTGGGTGTTAGTGGACAATTAACTTACTATATGTAAATGGAATGACTCTGGGTGTTAGTGGACACTTAACTTACTATATGTAAATGGAATGACTCTGGGTGTTAGTGGACAATTAACTTACTATATGTAAATGGAATGACTCTGGGTGTTAGTGGACAATTAACTTACTATATGTAAATGGAATGACTCTGGGTGTTAGTGGACACTTAACTTACTAGATGGAAATGGAATGACTCTGGGTGTTAGTGGACAATTAACTTACTATATGTAAATGGAATGACTCTGGGTGTTAGTGAACACTTAACTTACTAGGTAAAATGGAATGACTGGGTGTTAGTGGACACTTAACTTACTAGATGGAAATGGCATGACACTGGGTGTTAGAGGACACTTAACTTACTAGTTGAAATGGAATGACTCTGGGTATTAGTGGACACTTAACTTACTAGATGAAATGGAATGACTCTGGGTGTTAGTGGACACTTAACTTACTAGGTGAAATGGAATGACTGGGTGTTAGTGGACACTTAACTTACTAGATGAAATGGAATGACTCTGGGTGTTAGTGGACACTTAACTTACTAGATGAAATGGAATGACTCTGGGTGTTAGTGGACACTTAACTTACTAGGTGAAATGGAATGACTCTGGGTGTTAGTGGACACTTAACTTACTGGGTGAAATGGAATGACTCTCGGTGTTATTGGACACTTAACTTACTAGGTGAAATGGAATGACTCTGGGTGTTAGTGGACACTTAACTTACTAGGTGAAATGGAATGACTCTGGGTGTTAGTGGACACTTAACTTACTATATGTAAATGGAACGACTGGGTGTTAGTGGACACTTAACTTACTATATGTAAATGGAACGACTGGGTGTTAGTGGACACTTAACTTACTATATGTAAATGGAACGACTTGGTGTTAGTGGACACTTAACTTACTATATGTAAATGGAACGACTCTGGGTGTTAGAGGACACTTAACTTACTAGATGAAATGGAATGACTCTGGGTATTAGTGGACACTTAACTTACTAGATGAAATGGAATGACTCTGGGTGTTAGAGGACACTTAACTTACTAGATGGAAATGGCATGACACTGGGTGTTAGTGGACACTTAACTTACTATATGTAAATGGCATGACACTGGGTGTTAGAGGACACTTAACTTACTAGATGGAAATGGAATGACACTGGGTGTTAGAGGACACTTAACTTACTAGTTGAAATGGAATGACTCTGGGTATTAGTGGACACTTAACTTACTAGATGAAATGGAATGACTCTGGGTGTTAGTGGACACTTAACTTACTAGGTGAAATGGAATGACTCTGGGTGTTAGTGGACACTTAACTTACTGGGTGAAATGGAATGACTCTGGGTGTTAGTGGACACTTAACTTACTAGATGGAAATGGAATGACACTGGGTGTTAGAGGACACTTAACTTACTAGTTGAAATGGAATGACTCTGGGTATTAGTGGACACTTAACTTACTAGATGAAATGGAATGACTCTGGGTGTTAGTGGACACTTAACTTACTAGGTGAAATGGAATGACTCTGGGTGTTAGTGGACACTTAACTTACTGGGTGAAAAGGAATGACTCTGGATGTTAGTGGACACTTAACTTACTAGGTGAAATGGAATGACTCTGGGTGTTAGTGGACACTTAACTTATTAGATGGAAATGGAATGACACTGGGTGTTAGAGGACACTTAACTTACTAGTTGAAATGGAATGACTCTGGGTATTAGTGGACACTTAACTTACTAGATGAAATGGAATGACTCTGGGTGTTAGTGGACACTTAACTTACTCAATGGAAATGGAATGACTCTGGGTGTTAGTGAACACTTAACTTACTGTATGTAAATGGAATGACTCTGGATGTTAGTGGACACTTAACTTACTCAATGGAAATGGAATGACTGGGTGTTAGTGGACACTTAACTTACTTGGTAAAATGGAATGACACTGGGTGTTAGTGGACACTTAACTTACTAGGTGAAATGGAATGACTCTGGGTGTTAGTGGACACTTAACTTACTAGGTGAAATGGAATGACTCTGGGTGTTAGAGGACACTTAACTTACTGGGTGAAATGGAATGACTCTGGGTGTTAGTGGACAATTAACTTACTAGGTGAAATGGAATGACACTGGGTGTTAGTGGACACTTAACTTACTCAATGGAAATGGAATGACTCTGGGTGTTAGTGAACACTTAACTTACTAGGTGAAATGGAATGACTGGGTGTTAGTGGACACTTAACTTACTAGGTGAAATGGAACGACTGGGTGTTAGTGGAGACTTAACTTACCATATGTAAATGGGATGACTCTGGGTGTTAGTGAACACTTAACTTACTATATGTAAATGGAATGACTCTGGATGTTAGTGGACACTTAACTTACTAGATGAAATGGAATGACTCTGGGTGTTAGTGAACACTTAACTTACTATATGTAAATGGAATGACTCTGGGTGTTAGTGGACACTTAACTTACTAGGTGAAATGAAATGACTCTGGGTGTTAGTGAACACTTAACTTACTATATGTAAATGGGATAACTCTGGGTGTTAGTGAACACTTAACTTGCTCAATGAAAATGGAATTACTCTGGGTGTTAGTGGACACTTAACTTACTCGATGGAAATGGAATGACTCTGGGTGTTAGTGGACACTTGACTTACTCAATGGAAATGGAATGACTCTGGGTGTTAGTGGACACTTAACTTACTCAATGGAAATGGAATGACTCTGGGTGATAGTAGACAATTAACTTACTCAATGAAAATGGAATTACTCTGGGTGTTAGTGGACACTTAACTTACTCAATGGAAATGGAATGACTCTGGATGTTAGTGGACACTTAACTTACTATATGTAAATGGAATGACTCTGGGTGTTAGTGAACACTTAACTTACTCGATGGAAATGGAATGACTCTGGGTGTTAGTGAACACTTAACTTACTATATGTAAATGGAATGACTCTGGGTGTTAGTGAACACTTAACTTACTCGATGGAAATGGAATGACTCTGGGTGTTAGTGAACACTTAACTTACTATATGTAAATGGAATGACTCTGGGTGTTAGTGAACACTTAACTTACTCGATGGAAATGGAATGACTCTGGGTGTTAGTGAACACTTAACTTACTATATGTAAATGGAATGACTCTGGGTGTTAGTGAACACTTAACTTACTATATGTAAATGGAATGACACTGGGTGTTAGTGAACACTTAACTTACTATATGTAAATGGAATGACTCTGGATGTTAGTGGACACTTAACTTACTATATGTAAATGGAATGACACTGGGTGTTAGTGAACACTTAACTTACTATATGTAAATGGAATGACTCTGGGTGTTAGTGAACACTTAACTTACTCGATGGAAATGGAATGACTCTGGGTGTTAGTGGACACTTAACTTACTCGATGGAAATGGAATGACTCTGGGTGTTAGTGGACACTTGACTTACTCAATGGAAATGGAATGACTCTGGGTGATAGTAGACAATTAACTTACTCAATGGAAATGGAATGACTCTGGGTGTTATAATAAACTTCAGGTGAATTGTTACACATGCCAAGTTTTATTTTTCTTTCAAACAGAATTTCACAGCACAGAAGGAACTAAAGAGACTGAAGATTGTAATACATGCTTTAAATGACCAGGTATGTTCGGTTGAGCAGATTTTGCTTTTGATATTTAGATATTTAGAATACTGGGTTAGAGATAGCATGTTATTTGATGAGATTAAACATGAGATATGGTCATACCCACTCAATGAGTTTATTGTTGTTTTGATTAAACTTTTCGTAGATAATTACAAGACAGCTTGACAGATGATGTTTTATGATTGGCCAGGCGTGTTAATGTCCAGTAGGCACAATACCTTTTTTTCTTTTTACCAGATAATAATTCTGAATTTTTAGCTCACCTAGACCGAAGGTCCGGTGAGATTATTCCATGGCACAGGGTCCGTTGTCTGTCAACATTTGCTTCAAATCGTTACTAGTTAAAAAGTCCTGATTGGATTTTGACCAAATTTGGTCAGAAACATCCTTGAGGAAAGGGGAATAGGTTTTGCTTAAATGGTGACTCTGACTCCCAAGGGGTTAGAGGAGCGGGGCCCAATAGGGGAAATAGAGGTAATTCCTTTAAATCTCTTCTTGTCATAAAGTTATGAATAGATTTGGCCCAGATTTGGCCGGAAACATCCTTGGGGAAGGGGAATAGATTTTGCATAAATGGTAACTCTGACCCCCAAGGGGCTAGAGGGGCGGGGCCCAATAAGGGAAATAGAGGTACATTTTGTAATTCCTTTCAATCGCTACTAGTCATAAAGTTAGCTTCGTTGGAAGAAGCCGAGCATAATTTGCAAATAAAAATGACCTTGACCTATATTCAAGGTCACAAGGGTCAAATCTGTTAAAACCTTTAAATGACTTCTTCTAAATTACCAATAGCCCTAGAAGCATGATATTTGGCTGAAAGGTTCATTGATGAAGCTTGACAAAGGTTAACTGCGAAAAGAAATGACCTTGACCCATATTCAAGGTCACAAGAGTCAAATCTGTTAAAAGATTTGAGCGATTTCTGATAAACCAAAAGACCTAGAGACATGATATTTGGCTGCTAGCTTCCTTGAAAGAAGCCAAACAAAATTTGCAAATGAAAATGACATTGTCTTACAAGGTCAGGGGGTAAAAGATATTTAAATCTTAGCATGTTGTTCTGAATGTTTTACAGTAATAGATTTTAGGTGACTTTAAGGTTACAATTCAGAGATGAATTCCAGGTGAGCTATGCAGGCCCATTGGGCCTCTTGTTCGTATAAATAAATAAGACAAACTCATCCATGTTTTTTAATTGACCATCACCTAAAAAGAAAAGAAAAACAAGAATATTGAATGACATGAGAATGAGAAAAATGGTTGTCTAGCTGGTGATTTTATGAAGCATTTTTAGAGTGTGTAAATTACATTGGTACAGACTTTTTTCCAGCAGTCTTGGGGTTATTTTTGGTGTGCGTCAAGTTTTATGGTAGATCAAATAATAAAGAGATATATTTTATAGAGACAAGCAAATAAATTTTGTACTGATAAGTACACCATTAATATTTCTAAAACAAAAAAACAAAGTGTTCAGGGTATCATAATGTACTATTATCAATCCTGAAAAAGGATGAGGACAGTGCGGAAGAGGAATCAGAATCCAGAATAGAGGAGGTTGATGAAACAAAAGAGGAAACAGAAGATGACGACAAAAGGTCATCTCCTGAGGGAATGGAAACAAAGAACAGTCATAACTCTATCACACAGACCAAACCTGATAATGTCATCACCCCACAAACCTACAGTCCACAGACTGTAGAATCAGGTATGTACCTCAATCTCTACCCTCACAAATACAAGGGGGGGCAACTGGTATTTGTCTCCTTAGGGAATGGCAACACAAAATATACCCTCACAAATACAGGGAGAGAGGGGGGCAACTGACCCTCACAAATACATTGGAGACAACTGGTGTTATCTCCTTAGGGAATGGAGACAAAGAACTTGATAATCACTGTCATTATCCCTCAGACCTACAAGTCAGTTTAGACAAAAAAAATGTTAAAATTCAGGGTCAAAATAGAGATCAAATGGACATATTCTTATTAGTTCCCTACCGGTGAAGACGGATGGGACTATTAGTCCGTCGGGCTGTCTGTCACCTTTTTGGGGTTTCCATGCATTATCTCTGTAACGTGGGTACTTATTGAAATGAAATTTGGTATACAGACACACCTTGGGGATATCTAGGTCAAGTTTTGATTTGGTTATGGTTGAATGATATTTTACAGAGTTACGGCCCTTGGACTTAAAAATTTTCCAATAAGTCAGTTTCCGGTCATTACCACTGAAATTTGTGCACATATTGAACTGAAATTTGGTAAACAGATACATGATGGGGATATATACGTCAAGTCTCTGTCATTTGTTTAATGAATCATTGCATCTTTATACCTTGCTGCGGCCAGTAGGGGACATGTATTGCTTCAGCAATACTCAATATGCTTTTTAATCCTGAAGTAGAGGCTTATTGGTGAGTCAAAAGTATGTATTGTGTCAACTGTGTTTTTGTGCTGAAAATCATGATATTTGTCACAAGTTATCAATATTAATACAATTTAATTCTAATAATACTGACTCATGTTTACCAGTTAATAATAAAACTGATTTTTGTTTACCATTGCTGACCAAAATTGACCAGTGTTTTAATTTGTTGTCATGCAATTAGAACTCCAAAAAGATGAAAATCCCCAATCAGTCAGTTTGCAGTTGCTGGTCGAAAATCCCCAATCAGTCAGTTTGCAGTTGCTGGTCGAAAATCCCCAATCAGTCAGTTTGCAGTTGCTGGTCGAAAATCCCCAATCAGTCAGTTTGCAGTTGCTGGTCAAATTTCACCATTGCTGACCAATAGTGACTGACCACCAAGCTTTCCATTTGCAGTGTTCCAGATAGGCTGCGTACATGTGTATTTTATGCATTTATTTTCCTTAAATACACATCAGAAAAAAAAGTATGTGTACCAGTAACACACAAATATTTGGCTATTATGCATACTTGTTAAAAACACTGTAACGACTACCCATCACAAATCAATAAAAAAATATAATTGTTCATGGAAAATATTTGATTTGATGTTGTGATCAAACCTAGGACTATCGACTCCCGTTTTTCTCACCTGGGGTAGGGGTTGTCTACTGAGAGGAGCGAGTGATGTGCTAAATAATGCTAGATACTGCAGTGCATTGCAAGTAACATCATATTTAAACTGGTTGAAGTGAAAATATAGGTCTAGTACACTTATTACGCATTCATCTGAAAACGCTGTGTACTAGTACACACTGGTAAAAAAATTAACTGGAACACTGTGTTTGATTATCATAGATAACCGGAAACATGTGTGTACCTTCTGTAACATCCGTTTTGACCAACAAGAAGAACTGGACACACACTGTAAGAGTGACTTGCACAGAAAAAAGATCACCGCGGACGATGACCAGAACTGGAAGTATAGGGAGCCACCTCGAGGACTTGGTGCTGAGGAATATTCTCTGTGTAAAAGGTTTGTGTACGTTAGCTTTGTTAAGAGGCACTTGTCCTCTACTTTTTCAAAAGTTGGAAGTACTGTTTTCAGTTTCTTTATCTGTCTTGTACGATCTGTGGACTGTTTCTTAGGTTTCTGTGAAAGTCATTGTATGGTGGTTCAGTATTAATTTACAGGCCAGGGTACCGTTTCACAAACAGGGTGTAACTTACACCTGGGTGTAAATCCGTATGTAAACCGTACGTAAAAGTTACGGCCCGTTTCACAAAGCATGTGTAACTTACGAGTTGGTGTTAATCCTTCCCCAAACCGTGTGTAACTTACACTACCTCTGGGGGTAGTGTAAATCCATATGTATCTTTACAACCACTTGTAAGTGTGATTAAAAATGGCTGCTGCAGTAACCTGTTACTTGTTATTCGAAAAACGAATCGGGGAGAAAGGTCAAATTATTCAGAAATTTACGATTGAAACAGTATGCCAGGCTATGCTATCTGTGAATTATTCTAGTCAATAAAGATTAATTACTTACTTTACACATTCAGTTGCAAGTTTGTACAAATTGTTGAATGGTAAATAGATCTACCAAAATATAAAATCACAGCTTGAAACTCAACAACTTTGTCTGGGTTTTAAACACGTTAGAGTTGCTTCCCTTATTCCTCCCGTTCAACTAAAACCCGGCCTAAAAACTCGAGTGGTGACGGAGCCATTTCCTTGAGTCAATCACACCATTTTTTAACGCAGAACTTTGTAAATATGTAATGTCAGATTTCGACATACAATAATGCAACATACTTTGGACGTCGTTTCGTTTCAGGTATGACGTTTTTAATGCGTGGTTGATTTATCACAAAACTAGGCATATCGGACACATGTAAAGCTTATTTATATGAAATTCATATGGTCATGTTTGAAAAGTGGCAATCGCAAGTGAAAGTGATTTTGACAACGATGGAGTTGAACGTGAATTTCAAGAAAAGCGAAATGAAAGGACCACCTGCTTCAAATTGTAATGAAATCATGTAAGTTATGATTAAAGCAAACATCCAATCAGGTCACAGCCGCCTCATTAAAATGTGCAGAATAAGCCTATATACAAACTTGAGTGAGGTAATGAGTAATAATTCTACCAAACTTCTTTCATCAAAATCTTCAGAAAGCAGAGAATGATGTCATATTATGTCAAATATGCAAAAATGTGTTTACAGACAGAATTTCTCAAACAATTAAACTATTGCCATGAACATTTTACACTACAAAAACAAATGTATACCGCTTTCGTCATCTTTGCTTCGAATACAGTCATTTATGTCTTTATCAAAATAATATCGCCACGGATGATGTCGGATCGTATACGTTGCTTATCAGGTACCAAATCCGTGAATGTGTGAACTAGGCATTGCAAATGGCACTGTACGGGTATTTCCCTTTAGCTCAGCTTTGGAGGATCGGGATCGCAAGCTTATGGTTGTTGGTTCGAGCCCAAGTGACGACACTATCTTTATCATTATTCCTTATCATATTACAATTGAAAACTGCATCGTGAAATCCCACTCAACATACATGTACATGTGTGTTAGAAATTTGAAAAAGGGTAAATGACATGTACATGTAGTTGTATAAGAAAATGTACACAAAATGAAACCCTCAAAGAAACATCCTTAAAACATTCATGAGAAATGTTCAGTTGTATTTATTGCTTTTCGGGTGCGCCTGTCGTCGAAATATTAAGCGGGTCAGAGATCTAGAGTCAGAACCCTTTGGACTATACTCTGTTCTGCATCGAAAAGCAATAAATACGCCTGTCGTCAAAATATTTAGCGGGTCAGAGAGTCAGAACCCTTCGGACTAAACAGAGTAGTGTTAGATGAAAGCTTGATTAGAAAAAAGAAGTGTTGTAGTTAGGACACACATTATATCTAAGTCGTGCTTAAAATTTGAGTAAGAAAAGCTCACTAATGCTTCCCTTTTCATTTAAATAAATCGTGTATCATTTCATTATTAAGACACAAATACGATTGTTATGTAATTCAGTGGCGGACAGGGTTCGATTCCTCGATTAGACAGGGACAGGTATTGGGTTACTTGCCCGACCTGTTCTGGTTTTCCTCCCACAGTGAGAAAACCTAACCACATGTTAACTTGCAGACCAACAAGTGTGAGTAATAAATATGTAAGTTGAATATATTTCTTATTTGATACAGTTGTAAACAAAAAACACAAAAAAAACGCAGAGATAACGTGGTATTTTACCGACCATTACAGATCGGCTTAACTTATATCCAGTAGTACGTTTAAATTATCCAAATAACCGCTAGTCGCAATGTTAGTTAATATATATAATATTTGTACAATTTGTATCCATGTATATATACATTGTGATCGAGGTATTCATATCATCTACAATAGAATGATCATTGAGACAAATCGAAACATCCATTTGGGGGAGATGTCGCAGTGGTGACGGCCACATACTGTACATGTTTTTTTTCTGGCTAGGCAATTTGTTCACGAGTTTGAGGCCCTGTGATCGGGGCACGAGTCAAAACTGTTTTCCTCGTCTTTGTTTTTCTGTGTTATTAGCTCACCTGGCCCGAAGGGCCAAGTGAGCTTATGTGATGGTGCAGCGTCCGTCGTCCGTCCGTCCGTCCGTCGTCCGTCAACTTTTTTCCTTTAAACGACTTCTTCTAAAATACTGAAAGGCCCAGGGACATGAAATTTGGCTGGTAGATATCTTGGAAGGAGCTGAACAAAGTTTGCGAAAAAAAATCACTTTGACCTAATTTCAAGGTCACCGGGGTCAAAAATGTCGAAACCTTCAAACAACTTCTTCTAAAATACCGTCAGGCATAGAGACTTCATATTTGACAAGAACCTTCCTTGGTTGAAGCCAAATAAAGTTTGCGAAAAGAAACGACCTTGACAAATATTCAAGGTCACAGTGAGGTAAAATCTATTTTAAACTTTAAACAACTTCTTCTGAAATACAAAAAGCCCTAGAAACATGGTATTTGGCTGAAAGGTTCCTTGGTTGAAGCCCGACAAAGTTTGCAAAAAGAAATGACCTTGACCTATATTCAAGGTCACAGGGGTCAAATCTGTTAAAACCTTTAAACGACTTCTTCTGAAATACCAAAAGCCCTAGAAGCATGATATTTGGCTGAAAGGTTCCTTGGATGAAGCCCAACAAAGTTTGCGAAAAGAAATGACCTTGACCTATATTCAAGGTCACAAGGGTCAAATCTGTGAAAACCTTTAAACGACTTCTTCTGAAATACCAAAAGCCCTAGAAGCATGATATTTGGTTGAAAGGTTCCTTGGATGAAGCCCGACAAAGTTTGCGAAAAGAAATGACCTTGACCTATATTCAAGGTCACAAGGGTCAAATCTGTTAAAACCTTAAAACGACTTCTTCTGAAATACCAAAAGCCCTAGAAGCATGATATTTGGCTGAAAGGTTCCTTGGATGAAGCCTGACAAAATCTGCGAAAAGAAATGACCTTGATCTTTATTCAAGGTCACAGGGGTCAAATCTGTTAAAACCTTTAAACGACTTCTTCTGAAATACCAAAAGCATTAGAAGCATGATATTTGACTGAAAGGTTCCTTGGATGAAGCCCGACAAAGTTTGCGAAAAGAAATGACCTTGACCTATATTCAAGGTCACAGGGGTCAAATCTGTTAAAACCTTTAAACGACTTCTTCTGAAATACCAAAAGCCCTAGAAGCATAATATTTGGCTGAAAGGTTCCTTGGATAAAGCACGACAAAGTTTGCGAAAAGAAATGACCTTGACCTATATTCAAGGTCACAAGGGTCAAATCTGTTAAAACCTTTAAACGACTTCTTCTGAAATACCAAAAGTCCTAGAAGCATGATATTTGGCTGAAAGGTTCCTTGGATGTTTGGGAAGGAAAATGATCTTGACCCATATTAAAGGTCACAGTGGTCAAATCAGTGGTTAAAAGCTTTGAGCGACTTCTTCTGATAAACCGAAATGCCTAGAGATATGATATTTGTCTTGTAACGTCCTGGGATGAAGCTAAACAAAATTTTAAAATGAAAATGATGTTGTCTTATAAGGTCACAGGGGTAAAATATGTTTAAATCTTAAGATGTTCTTCTGAATGTCTTACAGTAAAAGATTTTAAGGGGACTTTTGGGTTACACTATAAAATAAGTCAGAGATTGATACCAGGTGAGCGATGCAGGCCCATTGGGCCTCTTGTTTATAAATATAACAGTAATGGTTATGTTTCTCCAAGTTTTATCAACTAGGCCTATTGCAAATAGTTTGAAAAAATTAAAAACTTGCACCAAGCCAATTATGGGTATGTAACGTATTCATCTAGAAACATCTTTCGTATCATTGAACATTTTGAACAAAAATATACAATATTTGCCGTGAAATTGTATTTCCTTTTTAAAATTCTTCTTATTCTTCTTCATTTTGCTGATACATTCGTCACTGTCTAACATAGCTTTTACATCTCTATTTGAAGAGTTCCACCAATTTTCGCGCGAAATTTGGACTTACGTACACTCGTAAGTATTTACGATTACATAACTTACGGGGAAACTTACACACGGTTTTGTGAAACGCTTCTTACGTAACTTACGAACGGGGACTTACGTACACGTAAGTAGATACACCCTGTTTGTGAAACGGTACCCTGGACTGCATTATCATGATTAACAAAACACAAGCAAGAAAGCTCTGTGTCTTAACGAAATAAAAAAATACAAAGTATTTGGTAATGTCATATTTAGAACGATCTTCTCATATATTAAATTCCTTTTTGCCTACTTCTTGACCATGATTTTAATGAATATACATACATAATATGATCTTGTGGTTGAATGTTATCAAACCTCAGGCAAGGAAGCAATTACGGTAATCATCTCAGAAACATACACTAATGTCCACAACAAACTGCCCTCTTGACTCAAGATGAGGCCTTACCTATGAAGTTTATTAAAGCTAGACTACTTAGTGGTACAGTGTAATGTAGAATGCATCATTTGATAGACTCAACTTGATATATGGTTAACATTACTGTTTTCAGCACTGAGGAAATAGGGAAGTGTGCCTTCGCTGACAAATGTACAGAGGCTCACTCTAAAGAGGAACTTACCGAGTGGAAGATGCGTTTTAAATTTCGAAAACAACTTATCAAAGTGGCACATGATAAACAACTGCATGGCAACACTTATGCTGAACAACTGATAGAGAAACTCATGAATTCAGATAACCCCAAATCTCTTGTAAGTAGATTTAGATAGTCTTTTAATGAATTCAGATATCAAATCCCAAATCATTCGTCAGTCATGTGATTTCTTCAATTTAGATAATTATACTCCTTATACTCCCCGCAACGATGTTAAGGGGGGAGGGGGGTTATACTGGAATCTGTATAATGTCTGCAGTAACATGTCCAGAAGTTAGGGGTATACTTGAATCAGTCTGTATGTCCGTCCGTCTGTCCGTCCGTAGAAAAATTTTGTCGGGACAATTCCTCTTAAACCGCTTGGCTAATTTCAATGAAACTTCACACAGATACAAAGGACCATGTGTAGATGTGCACACAACATTTCCTTTCTCAAAATTATGGCTGCTATGGTAACTGGTCACTATTAACAGATTTTCTGTAGAAAAAGTTTGTCTGGACAACTCCTTAGTAGGGGAAATAGAGGAAAAGCCTTTTGAATCCCTACTAGTCATAAACAACTAAATGGTTTTGAGCCAAATTTGGTCAGAAAATCCTTTGGGGGAGGGGAACAGATTTTGTATAAATGGTGCTTCTGACCCCCCTGGGGCCGGAGGGGCGGAGCCCAATAGGGGAAAGAGAAGATGACTTTTAAATCCCTACTAGTCATAAAGTACGGAATGGTTTTGAACCAAATTTGGTCAGAAACATTCTTTGGAGAGGGGAATAGATTTTGTATAAATGGTGACTCTGACCCCCTGGGGCTGGAGGGGCGGGCCAAATAAGGGAAATAGACGAAAAGTATTTTAAATCCCTACCAGTCATAAAGTACTAAATAGATTTGAACCAAATTTGGTCAGAAACATTCTTTAGGGGAGGGGAACAGATTTTGTAGAAATTGTAGTTCTGACCACCCTGGGGTCGGAGGGGCGGGGCTAAATAGGGGAAATACAGGAAAAGCCTTTTAAATCGCTGCTTGTTTAACTTGGTTTGTGTTGTGATCCCCACCCTATATTTCATTTCAATATATACCATTGCTTGGCATAAAGAGACACAATCATCATATTATGATTGGTCCTGTGGTGAGTCCCGCCCTTGCAGAATCAATTTCTGAATCATAACTTTTAAATGGTTGAGATCCCCTCCCCAAAACTATATATACAATTGCTGGGCATTAAGAGACAGTCACAATCCTGTTATAGATTTGATCCCAGGATCTACCATGCCCTTGTAGACTTCCTAACCAAATACTATACAATTGCTGGGCATGAAGAGACAAATGCTATCATGATATTAGCATTGATGTTGGGGTCTGGTCACGGCCCTTAGGGACCCAGTTTCTCAATTGAACTTGAAAACAGTTGAGAAAGGCACCCATTAACCAAACTTTAATTTATACAGATATGCCTCGAGGATTTGTCTTCAGGTCTGTCCTGTCCATGGGATCTTTTTGGAAAATATTTTACCATGATTACCTAGATACCAATGTATCCAGTTGGGTGATACAGGCCCTCTGGGCCTCTTGTTTTACAGAGTTACGGCCCTTTGACTTAGAAATATTCCGATAATTCAGTTTCTTTGCATTATCTCTGCAACGTGTGCACATATTGTACTGAAATTTGGTATACATATACATCATAGTGATATCTACGCCAAGTCCCTGTAATTTGTTTAATTAATCATTGCATCTTTATAGCTTGTGGGGCCAGTTGGGGACATGTATTGCTTCAGCAATACTCGATATGCTTGTTCAATATGATATCAATATAAAAAATGAAATTTTTTATGATAAACACTTTCTATTCTGCAGATGATCTCCAATGTGGATTACTCTAAAGTACATGTGAATTCTGACCTCAAAGTTAACATGACCTCAAAGAAATGTACAAGTGCCTGGACTTTCACCATAACTAGCAAGGTAATGAATAAGCATTAAGAAGTACAGAATGTTCCAAAAACATGTCCCGACTTTTCGACATTATAAAAACAGTAGAACATTTATCATGATAATATGAGATACATTAGATTAAAGAGTATCATACAATTTTATTGGTTTGCTATTTTCAATAAAACTTTAGCAGTATTGCCACATTAATGTAAAAAACTTCATGTAATCTCATTTTGATCAACCAAGCAGCATGTAATGTCTTTTTATGATGTGTTCAAGATGTCTTCCTTTTTATACGCTATAAAAAATGACGGGACGTATGATGGTTTGGCGTTGTGTCCGTCGTAAACTTTTATTTGTCCCATCTCCTCCTACAGTTTTCAACCGATTTCTCTCAAACTTTCTAGGCTTGACCACCATGACATGAAGTTGTGTTTTCCTGAACCACAATTTGATTCGCCAATACTTACTAGAGTTATGGCCCTTTGGGATGCAATTTGGGCATTATGTAGAAAATGTCAGAACTTTTTTGTGTTTTCTTCAATTCCTCTAAAATTTGGTATGGTACTTCAAAAAGCTATAATAGGTAACATATATTATGGGTTTTGTTGAGTTATTTCAACTTTTTTGCGTAACAGCATTTCATAGTTAAATATTTGCATTATATAGAAAATGAATTTCTGTCGTAAACTGTTTTTTGTCTCGAGGTCTTCTCCTACTGTTTTCAACCGATATCATTCAAACTTGCTAGGCTTAATCATCATGACATGAAGTTGTGTTTTCCTGAATGACAGATTGATTTGACAATATTAACTAGAGTTATGGCCCTTTGGAAGTTCGTATCTGATGCAATACGAGCATTATTCAGAAAACGTCAAAACTTTTTGTGTTTTCTTCAATTCCTCTAAAATTTGGTATGGTACTTTGAAAAACTATAATATTTAACATATATTTATGGATTTTTGTCTTGCTTCAAGTCCACTTTTCACAGTGTTATAATTATCCAGTTGCATTGAAAGTTGGTCACATTACTTAAACTACCATACTTAATAACTAACCTATATTTAAAAGAAATTATGGTACAGGTTTTGGGGCAAAAACATGGGAATTTTGAGAATTTGCATTAAAGTCCAGTGTTACTGATATCATATCGAATTGAAACTTAAAGTAGTTACTAATATCATCATACTGAACATCTAACTGAAATTTGGAAGAAATTTATTTGCAGGTTCCGCTGTTTTGGGGTAAAAACATGGGAATTTTTAGAATTTGCGTTAAAGTCCACTGTTTATAGTTTCACTGATATCAGATTCAATTAAAACTTACGGTTGTTGCTAATATTATCATACTGAATACCTTACTTATTCATATGTAATTAGTGTTGTGTTTTCCTGAATGACAGTTTGATTTGACAATATTTGCTAGAGTTATGGCCCTTTTGAACTCAATATCTGATGCAATTTAGGTCATTATGTAGAAAATGTTAGAATATTTTTTGTGTTTCCATACCATTATACTTCCAATAGGGTACCAGGGGCGTATCATGCCTCCTATTTTCCATTTGCAAAATAAAGTTTCACCACATCATTGTACACAGCCTTTTTCAAGTCTTTGTCATCCATCTTGGAAAAAACAGCTCATTATCTTATTTTGATGATTGTGACAATAACATCATAATAACAATTATGACACAGTCAATATTTTGTGTTCAGGTGGAAACAAATTATGAATACTTATTCTCTCAAATGCAATTAGCAGTTTGTAATTATCTTTTCAAGGGAAAAAGGTATGGTCATTCAAAGTGGGGACAATGTTTTTTGGAACACCCTGTCCAACAGTCACCATAGCTGTCAATTATTGTAGCAAACTAGATACACAAACTAGGTATGAACATAATCACCCAAACAAAGTGATATTTCTGTCCCAATGAAAGGAACTATCTCATTAACAACATGCAATTTAATAAAATTAAAAAAATAAATAAAATAAACTAACATCTTTTGTTAGTTGTGGGTCCAATACCCTTGTGTTTTACATAAGCTGTGCTTCTGGCCTCTATAATTTTCAATCCATTGCTTTATATCTCAATATAGAAATAGTAAGAAAATTGTTGTTGGATGTTGTTTTTAGGGCAATAAATTATTTTGTTTGATTCTTTAATTAAACTTGATATTAAACTTTCACTGTTTTCAGAGAAGTCTTCATATTGTGGCTTTACTGGACGATACATACAGAACCTATTTTCATATTGCAAGTATATCTGTGGGGCCAAAGAAAACTCAGAAGTACCAGAACCTGGAAACACACTGTCAGGAATGGGTGAATCCGGAGTATCACAACGTCATGCTAGGGGAATATGTATACAGAATCAAGGTACCTACCCAGACATCACACTAGAATCTTATCATCAAAAGTCAAGATCGCTACATTCTCTTTATATCCCCCGCAACAAAGTTCAGGGGGGTATATTGAAATCATCCTGTACGTCCGTCCGACGATCCATCTGTCCGGAATATTTGTGTATCTAAAAGAGTGCTGAAACAATTTTTCTCAAACTTGGCATAAAGTTTTGCCCCTTTTAGTAAATATTCTGTTTGGGAATATTGTGTAAAGTACATCTAATAATAGTTATACGTCCCTATCATATATGGTTGTGCCCTTTCATTTTTTTTGTGAAATTTTGACTCAAAGGGCCAAGTGAGCTTATGTGATGGTGCGGCGTCTTTCTTCCGTCCATCCGTCTGTCCTGCGTCCGTCAACTTTTTCCATTAAGCGATTTCTTCTGAAATACCGTCAGGCATAGAGACCTCATATTTGACTGGTAGTTTCCTTAGATCAAGCCTAAAATTTTGCGAAAAGAAACGACCTTGACCCATATTCAAGGTCACAGGGGTTAAATCTATTTTAACCTTTAAACAACTTCTTCTAATAAACCAAAATCCCTAGAAGTATCATATTTGGCTGACAGGTTCCTAGGATGAAGCCTGACAAAGTTTGTGAAAAGAAATGACCTTGACTTATATTCAAGGTCACAAGGGTCAAATCTGTTAAAACCTTCAAACAACTTCTTCTGAAATACCAAAAGCCCTAGAAGCATGATATTTGGCTGAAAGGTTCCTTGGATGAAGCCCGACAAAGTTTGTGAAAAGAAATGACCTTGACCTATATTCAAGGTCTCAAGGGTGAAATCTGTTAAAACATTTAAACGACTTTTTCTGATTAACCAAAAGGTCTAGAGACATTATATTTGGCTGGAAGCTTCCTTGGATGAAGCCCGACAAAGTTTGCGAAAAGAAATGACCGTGACCTATATTCAAGGTCACAAGGGTCAAATCTGTTAAAACCTTTAAACGACTTCTTCTGAAATACCAAAAGCCCTAGAAGCATGATATTTGGCTGAAAGGTTCCTTGTATGAAGCCCGGCAGTGAAAAGAAATAACCTTGACCTATATTCAAGGTCACAAGGGTCAAATCTGTTAAAACCTTTAAACGAAGTCTCCTGAATGTCAAAAGCCCTAGAAGCATGATATTTGGTTGAAAGGTTCCTTGGACGAAGCATGACAAAGTTTGCGAAAAGAAATGACCATGACCCATATTCAAGGTCACAGGGGTCAAATCTGTTTAAACCTTTGAGCGACTTCTTC
The DNA here is from genome assembly GCA_947623455.1 of Mimachlamys varia. Classification (NCBI taxonomy): domain Eukaryota; kingdom Metazoa; phylum Mollusca; class Bivalvia; order Pectinida; family Pectinidae; genus Mimachlamys; species Mimachlamys varia. Next base: position 54,831,139 of record OX392527.1, read on the forward strand.
TGATAAACCCAAATGCCTAGAGACATGATATTTGGCTGGTAGCGTGCTGGGATGAAGCCAAACAAAATTTGAAAATGAAAATGATGTTGTCTTACAAGGTCACAGGGGTAAAATATGTTTAAATCTTAACATGTTCTTCTAAATGTCTTACAGTAAAAGATTTTAAGGGACTTTAGGGTTACACTATAATATAAATCAGAGATTGATACCAGGTGAACGATGCAGGCACATTGAACCTCTTGTTTTTAATACCTCAAACTAGTTGGTTTTTGAAGTTCCTGGTTTCTGACAGGTGGAAAGGCATGTTGACAGGGGCTTTTATTTCTTGACAGAAACCATGTAGAATTTTTCCTAAATTCACAGGTGGTGTTTAAGACTGATATTTACGGGACTTTCCGTCAGACACTAGTTATGGACTACGGGTTCGATCCTGTACTCAGTCGAGAGCTCCAAGTGGAATCGGCCCCAATCACAGACACAGAGAAGGTGTTCAATGACTTCCTTCAAGGAGATCAGGGCAGATGGAAGAAAAACAACGTTCAGCTGCTGCCGTTTGAACCAAAGTAATTTTATCCTAGTTTAATTATCATTTCTGTCAACAGAGACATCTGTTTTCAGTTATTTTTAGGTCAACTGAGACGCCGGTCACCTGCGACTTAGTTGGAATAATAGCCAGGACATGATGGTGTGATATTGGGCAAATTTTGACTCTGGCCTACCCCCGGGGCAGTGGTGAGGGGCTCAAAAGGGTCAAATTGGCTAAAATTTCAACAATTTTCTTCTCCACACCCAGATATGCTGGAATTAAATACTATTCACCAATGGAATGGTCTTAGGGTGTTTTATCAAAATTGTGAATTTCAGGCCCCCAGATTTCAGGTTTTCTCCTGGGGAGGGGGTGAAGTTATATAGGAAAATGACAATTTTGGATATATTTTGTTATGCCATACCGTGGCGTCCGGAGTCCGTCAGTCTGTCAACAATCAACTTCTTCTTCTTAACCACTGATTGGAATTTAATCAAATTTGGTAGGAAGCATCCCTAGGTGGCTTGGACTCAAATTTATACAAATGAAGGGGTCCATTTGGCTATATTCATATTAACGACTTCTTCTCTGGATCTAAGCAATGTGAAACATTCATATTTTAGTGGTAGTATCCCTAGGTGACTGTGATTCAAATTTATACAAATTATGGGGCTGACCCCCCAGGGGCCTGAGGGGCGGGACCTAAAGGGTCCATTTGGCTATATTCATATTAACAACTTCTTCTCTGGATCTAAGCAATGTGAAACATTCATATTTCAGAAGTAGCATCCCTAGGTTACTGGGATTCAAATTTATACAAATGATGGGCTGACCCCCCAGGGGCCTGAGGGGCAGGGCCAAAAGGGGACCATTTGGCAATATTGATTTAACTTTAAAACGGTTGAGATCCCCACCCCAAAACTACATAGATTTGACCCAAGGGTCTGCCACGCCCTAACAGACTTGACTCTTTAGTCATAACTTTTAAACTGTTGAGATCCCCACCCCAAAACTATATATAAAATTGCTGAGCTTAAAGAGATGATCACAAACATGATATTAGGTATGACTTTAGGGTCTACCATGCCCTTGTAGACATCCCATCCCAAAACTATACAGAAACAAACACAATCATGATATTATCATTGATGTAAGGGTCTAGCCCAGCCCTAGGGACCTTGGTTCTCAGTTGAGCTTGAAAACAGTGAGTTGAGACACCCACCCAATAACCTATCTTTAATTTATACAGATATACAGATATACTTCAAGGATAATTCTTTGGGTCTGTCCCTGCCCATAGCATCTTTTTTAGAAATATTTTACCATGATTTCCTTGATACAAATTTATCCAGGTGAGCAATACAGGCCCTCTGGGCCTCTTGTTCATTTTCAATTACAGATAATTGAAATTTGGTCGGAAAATAACCAGGAGATAACGGTTTGACTTCGAAAGAATTTTGATATTGGCCTACATTTGGCCCGGGGCAGTGGGGAGGGGCTCAAAATTGTCAAAGTGGCTTAATTTCAACAATCTTCTTCTTTAGATGCAGATGTGCCCATTGGCCTCTTTTTCTTATGAACATTTTGTGGTGATATTATGAAGCAAAGTTGGTTGGAATTAAACAAGGAATTAGCTGACCAAAAATGGTCACCGGGTCAAAGGTCAAGGTCAAATTTTACATCTTTTTATTGATGAACATTTTGTTATGACATTGTGAAGCAAAGTTGGTTGGAATTAAACAAGGAGTCAACTAATTGGAAGTCAAGGTCACTAGGTCAGATTTTATATCTTTTCACTGATGAACATTTTATTATGACATTATGAAGCAAAGTTGGTTGGAATTAAACAAGGAGGTAGCCGACCAAAAAACCAAGGTCAAAGGTCAAAGTCATATTGTATATCGTTTCACTGATGAACTTTTTGTTATGACATTATGAAGCAAAGTTGTTTGGATTAAACAATGATTCAACTGACCAAAAGGCAAGGTAATTAGCTCAAATTTCAAGGTCAAATTTTATAGCTCTTTACTGATGAATATTTTGGTACGACAATGTGAAGAAAGCTGATCAGAATTAAAACAAGGAGTTAACTGAACAAAACTGAACAAGATCACAGTCAAAGAGGTCAAGGTCACTGATTCAAAGATCAAGGAAATCATTTGTAACTTTCTTTTTTAAGAAGTCAGTTGAACAAAAATCAAAGTCACCGACTTTGATTGTTTGGTTCAAACCTCAAGGATCGATGATTTTGGGAGATGTATAGATATGTATGAGCAGGGCCCTTTTTAAGCTGTCAGTTTTCTAGCTCAAACTTTGTTTAAGTTAATGATAATTTCAGAATAAGGACACAACAACTAAAGTTATTGGTACTAGTTCTAGTACATCAAAACTCAGGTGACCGTTAAGGCCCATGGGCCTCTTGTTTCAGCTTCTTGGTTCTGTATTTGAATGATTATTTTCAAAAGTATGATAATATTTTAAGCTCTGGCCATACTGCGTTGGGAGATTTGACCTGGTGTGTGGGTACATGGTAAGGATTGATAACTGTAGATAACAGTGACAGTGAGATTTGACCTGGTGTGTGGGTACATGGTAAGGATTGATAACTGTAGATAACAGTGACAGTGAGATTTGACCTGGTGTGTGGGTACATGGTAAGGATTGATAACTGTAGATAACAGTGACAGTGAGATTTGACCTGCAGTGTGGGTACATGGTAAGGATTGATAACTGTAGATAACAGTGACAGTGAGATTTGACCTGGTGTGTGGGTACATGGTAAGGATTGATAACTGTAGATAACAGTGACAGTGAGATTTGACCTGGTGTGTGGGTACATGGTAAGGATTGATAACTGTAGATAACAGTGACAGTGAGATTTGACCTGGTGTGTGGGTACATGGTAAGGATTGATAACTGTAGATAACAGTGACAGTGAGATTTGACCTGGTGTTTGGGTACATGGTAAGGATTGATAACTGTAGATAACAGTGACAGTGAGATTTGACCTGGTGTGTGGGTACATGGTAAGGATTGATAACTGTAGATAACAGTGACAGTGAGATTTGACCTGGTGTGTGGGTACATGGTAAGGATTGATAACTGTAGATAACAGTGACAGTGAGATTTGACCTGGTGTTTGGGTACATGGTAAGAATTGATAACTGTAGATAGCAGTGACAGTGAGATTTGACCTGGTGTGTGGGTACATGGTAAGGATTGATAACTGTAGATAGCAGTGACAGTGAGATTTGACCTGGTGTTTGGGTACATGGTAAGGATTGATAACTGTAGATAACAGTGACAGTGAGATTTGACCTGGTGTTTGGGTACATGGTAAGGATTGATAACTGTAGATAACAGTGACAGTGAGATTTGACCTGGTGTGTGGGTACATGGTAAGGATTGATAACTGTAGATAACAGTGACAGTGAGATTTGACCTGGTGTGTGGGTACATGGTAAGGATTGATAACTGTAGATAACAATGACAGTGAGATTTGACCTGGTGTGTGGGTACATGGTAAGGATTGATAACTGTAGATAACAGTGACAGTGAGATTGGACCTGGTGTGTGGGTACATGGTAAGGATTGATAACTGTAGATAACAGTGACAGTGAGATTTGACCTGGTGTGTGGGTACATGGTAAGGATTGATAACTGTAGATAACAATGACAGTGAGATTTGACCTGGTGTGTGGGTACATGGTAAGGATTGATAACTGTAGATAACAATGACAGTGATATTTGACCTGGGGTGTGGGTACATGGTAAGGATTGATAACTGTAGATAACAGTGACAGTGAGATTTGACCTGGTGTGTGGGTACATGGTAAGGATTGATAACTGTAGATAACAGTGACAGTGAGATTTGACCTGGTGTGTGGGTACATGGTAAGGATTGATAACTGTAGATAACAGTGACAGTGAGATTTGACCTGGTGTGTGGGTACATGGTAAGGATTGTGACTGTAGATAACAGTGACAGTGAGATTTGACCTGGTGTGTGGGTACATGGTAAGGATTGTGACTGTAGATAACAGTGACAGTGAGATTTGACCTGGTGTGTGGGTACATGGTAAGGATTGATAACTAGATAACAATGACAGTGAGATTTGATGCTTTACAGATTTTGACTACCAATAGACATTGTGTTTATAAGTCCATTTTGATCAAAGTGGGAGTGAGGACTGGTATATAATTAATTTTCCATTGATTGTATGCAGAATGTGGCTTTCTGATTGGTTGAGATTTTTTTTTCATACCTCCATGCAAAAAAACCAACAAAAATGGCGCAAAAAATGTGACGTCACGATACTGAAATTGACGTTGCGCATTAATTTGTAAAAAGAAATCTGTTGTTAGATAAGTCAAAACATGAAGAGACAATCAGGATTTTGGATTTAATCTGAGGGTCTGCCTTGCCCTTGCAGACTTAAACTTAAACTTTGAAATGGTTGAGATCCCCACCCCAAAACTATATATATACAGTTGCTGGGCATAAAGAGACAAACACAATCATAATATTAACATTGATGTCAGGGTCTGGCCACACCCCTAGGGACCTAATTTCTTAGTTGAACTTGAAAACAGTTGAGATACTCAGCCACTTACTAAACTTCTAGTTTATACAAATATGCTTCAAGGATTGGTCTTTCATTCTATCTCTGTCCTTGGGATATTTTTGGAATAATTACAACAATAACCTGGATATCAATGTATCCAGGTGAGCGATACAGGCCCTCTAGGCCTCTTGTTTAGTTTCATAGGGAAATGAAAAATATTTTGCTTGCAAACTTTTCTAAAAATCTGCTATGTGGATTCATACAGTTTGCAAGCAAAAATTTTTTCATACCCCAATGAAACTAAAAAAAAATTGTCATCAATGCGTAAATGAAACTAAAAACAATTGTCATCAATGCTTAAATGTATTATGAACATTTTTAAGGTGAATTGTTCACTTTGTAGACCCATACCTAACACAGCCATAGAGGACATACTGCTGGCCAAATACTCCCTGCCTGATATTGAAAAGTTTCGTCTGGAGGACCACCTGATGCATGCACTGATGAAGGAAACATACCGCATCTGGATGCATGAAATGTTGTATGTGGAGGAGTGGTCACAACTGGACAGTATATCTAGGTAAGTCACATCGTATATAATGGTCACAACTGGACAGTATATCTAGGTAAGTCACATCGTATATAATGGTCATAACTGGACAGTATATCTAGGTAAGTCACATCGTATATAATGGTCACAACTGGACAGTATATCTAGGTAAGTCACATCGTATATAATGGTCACAACTGGACAGTATATCTAGGTAAGTCACATCGTATATAATGGTCACAACTGGACAGTATATCTAGGTAAGTCACATCGTATATAATGGTCACAACTGGACAGTATATCTAGGTAAGTCACATCGTATATAATGGTCACAACTGGACAGTATATCTAGGTAAGTCACATCGTATATAATGGTCATAACTGGACAGTATATCTAGGTAAGTCACATCGTATATAATGGTCATAACTGGACAGTATATCTAGGTAAGTCACATCGTATATAATGGTCACAACTGGACAGTATATCTAGGTAAGTCACATCGTATATAATGGTCACAACTGGACAGTATATCTAGGTAAGTCACATCGTATATAATGGTCATAACTGGACAGTATATCTAGGTAAGTCACATCGTATATAATGGTCACAACTGGACAGTATATCTAGGCAAGTATAACAACATACCCTGTCTTTGGCATAAACACACATGCAAGCTTATACAGCAAACACGGCGACACATCTTTAAATGACGATAGCTGCTAATAGGACATTAAACAAAATAAAAACAAACAGAACAAATTTCGGTTTTATCATTGAAGGATATAACATTAATAAGGGCTATTATTTTCTATGTATCACCATTAAAAATGTGATAAATTATGTATTACAGGTACAGCCTCAACACATCCCTACAGTTGGTGAACCGTTTCCTCTTGGTGCCAGGAATGATCTCAGGAGCCAAGTACGCCCAGGATGGAGAGCTTTTCGCTCGCATGGCGCTAGAAGACCGACTGTCAGAGGACTATGCCGGGGGTCGCCTCATCCTCAACTCCACCCTCGCCTGGCTTGCACCACAGAACCCGAACAAGAAAGAGGCCTCTACCAATCTACCTAAGGTAGGGCTACATAATATTCACAGATGTTTCAACCATAGTGCATTGTTTCTTGTGTCCAGTTTAATTTTCATTTCTAATCAATAGAGGTGTAACGATTCATGTTGCACCGATGTATCGAATCGCGGGACAGTGCATTGATGCATCGTTTGGCTTTGTTTGGTATCGTGATACTTGAAATGAGTTATCTCCCTTGCCGCGTTATGTAACCATCATGGCCGACAAGCAGGAAAAGGGGTTGAACAGAAACATGTTGCTACTCTAGCGACTTTCAAAGCCGCTTATTGGACTTATTTAAAACTTGATCAACCAAAATCAAGAGTGGTTTATGGGATACTGATAAAACGTCTGTATATAAATTGTAATGAAAGTGGGGTTGGGCTCAAGTATTCCGGGAATATGACTAAGACAACGCATTCACAACATCACGACAAAATTCCTACGACATTGACGTCGATGCATGTTTATCAGGGATTTACCGGAAGCAAATTCCTGTGTATATTACTCTGGTCACATCTGTTAAAACCTTCAAACGACTTCTTCTGAAATACCAAAAGCCCTAGAAGCATGATATTTGGTTGAAAGGTTCCTTAAATGAACCCCGATAAAGTTTGCGAAAAGAAAAGACCTTGACCTATATTTAAGGTCACAAGGGTCAAATCTGTGAAAACTTTCAAACGACTTCTTCTGAAATACTAACAGCCCTAAAAGCATGATATTTGGCTGAAAGGTTCCTCGGATGAAGCCCGACAAAGTTTGCGAAAAGAAATGACCTTGACCTGAATTCAAGGTCACATGGGTCAAATCTGTTAAAACATTTAAATGGCTTCTTCTGATTAACCAAAAGGCCTGGAGATATTATATTTGGCTGGTAGCTTCCTTGCATGAAACATGACAAAGTTTGCGAGAAAAAAAAAAAAATTGACCCATATTAAAGGTCACAGGGGTCAAATCTGTTAAAAGCTTCGAGCGACTTCTTCTGATAAACCCAAAGGCCTAGAGACATGATATTTGGCTGGTAGCTTCCTTGGATGATGCCAAACAAAATTTGAAAATGAAAATGACGTTGTCTTACAAGGTCACGGGGGTAAAATCTGTTAAAATCTTAATATGTTCTTCTGAATGTTTTACAGTAAAAGATTTTAGGCGACTTTAGGGTTACACTATAATATAAGTCAGAGATTGATACCAGGTGAGCGATGCAGGCCCATTGGGCCTCTTGTTTCATATTCAGGTGGCCTTGATATTAAATGAATTCATTATTTTTAGCTCACCTGGTCCGAAGGACCGAGGTGAGCTTATGTCATAACCGTGCGTCCGTCGTCTGTCCTTCCATCAACAATTGTTTAAACGACTTCTTCTCCATAACCACTGATAAGAAATCAACCTAATTTGGCAGGAAGCATCCTTAGGTGCCCAGGATTCAAAATTGTACTAATGGTGGGACTTACCCCCTACGGGGCTGAAGGGCGGGGCCAAAAAGAAAATATTTTACCATGATTACCTAGATACCAATGTATCCAGGTGAGTGATACAGGCCCTCTGGGCCTCTTGTTTATCAGAGTCCTCTGTTTATTTGTTTTTAAAAGTAAGGTTAATGTCATCACTAATCAAGATTGTTCTAATCACCAACATGTAATAACAGTAATAGACTGATGTGATTGCTGTATTGTAAACTGTTAGAAATCAAATTTAGCATTTGTTATTATGGAAACTGAATTTAATCATATATTTCATATTACACAGGAACCAGGCTTACAAAAAGATAATGATTACTCACTAGTTGTATAATCACTAATTCCATCAATAATCCATTAAAAATCTAAAGCGTAACAGTAACATTAAATGATTATTTATGCATGAAGTTGAATGTTAAATATTTGGACTCCCATTTTTTCTTCGTGGACCCTCAAAATTCTTGGCTGGCAGTCCAATGGACTCCCAGTTTTGAAATGTGAGGTAAATCCCTGGTTAAAGGATTTGTGCAACGAAAAAAGAAAATTTTATATTTGGTAAAAGTCATGTTTTAAAACCATATTCGAACACCCAATCTTGCAAGCGTGGTCTGATTACTTTGTGGTGACACGATTATTAGGTCATTTTCACCGACCTCTAAATTATGCATATTTTGTGACCCAGAACGAGGCCACTCCCCCTATGACGTCATCTTAGTCCGGGAAAATCAAGCTATCGCCATATTACACTGTTTGCTTACATAAACCTTGTATATGCATAACGTGTAAAACAGAAAATATTGTTGTGATAGTTACATACTGATACATACATTACATACAATATACTTTTTAAAACGAAAGTCCATGCATACTTTTAGCTTGTATTGGCCAAAAAGGTGTTTTGTGGGACATTTGAATGCTAATTTCGTTCGTCATCCCAAAGAATATAGTAGTCAAGAGATCGACACCCTGTCGAAACATTACAAATCACGGGCGTGCCATTCACAGGGGGTTAGTGATCTAACACAAGCGTGACACTAATTAGTTGATTGGTCAGTGAATTCACCTTGATAAAACAGGTAGATGGTAACATTTTACCTTTATACTGCTATATATACTGACATCATGCAGGACGACGAAACACGTACCAGAGTCATAAAAACGATACACACGTACACCAGGCAACCAACTTTATATTTATACCAATTTGACGAAAAAAAACAGAATTAATGTTTATTTCCAAATTATTTTCGCATTTTACAGTACGTGTAAAATAGTATGTAATCGGGGCCTTATTTGTACTTCCATGTAGAAGATTCCGAAATAGGATGAAATGTAAATCCAACATTATTTTATGTAGTTTTATTTAGTGTTCAAATATATCACGGAATTGGATTAGATTTTGCTATCTAGGTCCGTGGTTGTATGTTTATATGTGGGTTATAGAAAGCAAATAACCGAATAATAACTTTTAATGAAATTCTTTATTTATTTTTATTTTTTTGTGGTGGTGGTGGTGGTTGGGGGGGGGGGTCGATCGGAACGTCCAGGGTGTCTATATCCGAGTTATAATAATAAACATTTTCTTAATATAAGATATTACATAAATTCTTCAGCTTCATCTTTGCTAGTTACCTAATGCAAATAACCCCTGAGGTCATCACAGGTGTGAAATGACTTACCTGAGATATCAAAGGGATGCGCGGCGGCGGATAGATGTAACAAAGGCGATCGGTACATGCAATTATAATCTTATACATCTGGTCAATTAACACATTAGGAAAGGTATACAATAGATTGACACCCTGTCAAATTATCTCAGATAATAATTAAATGTACATTGCGATGTACATCATTTCGCCCACTATACATATTTTTTGTATTCACTGGAAAAAATATGAGTTAGAAAAAAAAACGTCGCTGGTGCAATCGTTGCGATGGATAGGTAAAAACTGTCACCGACATGGAACTTAATAAAGAAGTGGTATTTCCTTCTTCAAATTCCCGAATTATCCCATGCAGAGATCGACACGGGAATACTATCGAAAGTCCGGTTTTTCTGAGGCAAATCTAAGATGGGAATGTTCCATACCACAAATAAAATAATCACATCTTAAAATTGTTTGCATTTCTGAGCTGACAATGAAAATAAATGAAAATAAGTACTTTCGTATTAACATTTATCTACGGTGATCCCAACCTTGTAATTTAATTCCGTAAAAAGACAGGATACATATTATTATACATGTTGTGAATTCCCTGTCATAATTGTACCGTGTTAATATAAACATGATGTAATATATAATGTATACTTATGGGGTTCTTATTTCGTTGGTTGGTATTTAAACCGAATACATATAGAATTTACAATAGCATTTTTAGATAGTGAGATTGTATTTCCTGTTTTCGAGTCAAAGTAACATATATGCGTTGTGACAATGTTTTCTGTGCTGATGTCGCTTTCTCTGGTATGTCTACTTGTCCGTCTCTGAAAGCAACAAATAATTCTGTAGCTCTATAAACATGTTTTATTATGTGGATAAAATATCAAGGCAAACTCTAATGTTACCAACTTCATCACTATATGTATCTGACATGCTGAATGTTGCCAAAATTACAGTATTTTAGGTCGGTAATCAGCGGACCTAATACAAGAATGTAAGCCGGTAAGGTAAGATTATGGAGTCGTTGTACTAAGATGACGTCACGCGATCACGTGACCAACGAGAGGTCCAAGGCGTATGACCCGAATTTCGTGACAATGCAAGAAAACCAGACCCCGCACGATCGTCAGGGCATGTTATTATGGTTTTACAATAATACTTTTACCAAAATTTAAAATTTTCATTTTTCGTTGCACAAATCCTTTAATGTTAAATCTCAGTTCAGCGCTTCATGGCCTCTGCAGTATCTAAACAGGTAAAAATGAAGTAAAAGTCTATGTTTCAAACGACAATCAAATCTGACTGTACACGTGCGAATCCGATCACAGATGTCAAATGTAAACTTTATCAATTGAAAAAAAAAACAGGAAAATAAACAAAATAGAAAACGGTTTCAATTGTGTTGATTTGCCTGCATGTTTATGTCGTATTATTTCCACAGATAACACTACAGAAGTAACTTTTAAATGTGACTTGTAGGTATAGAAGTTAAACTAGCTATGGAATGTTCATTGTCGGACTGTTTGTTGGTTTCTCATATATCGTGGCAAGTATCGTATTGTGGCCCTTGTATCGGGATACGTATCGTATCGCCAACCCCCTTGCGATACACTGCTCTACTAGTCAAAATTCCACAGCAGCCAAAGAGATTTAGACTGAACAATGGCTTTGGTAATTACTCTAGGCCAAAAAAGTAGGGAAGTAAATGTTTCAAATGTGTTGGAGAAGGCTTTTCTGGATGTAAAGAGATAGGGTTCTAAAAGGGAAATTTGGGTAACTTTCGAGTTAAGGTGTTCGGTCAACTAAGGTTTAGATGAAGGTGTTTTGACCTTGTATTACATGAAGCATCCTTCATTAAAGTGAAAAGAAAAAGCCATTAGTGTAAAGATGAATAGTCTTTGACAATTTCTTCTTGTACTGTGCATGTCTGTGTAGTTAAAAAGATGAAACGTTTTCTGAAGAAACTATACAGAAAAATATGCCTCTTAATCTGAAGTTAAAAACAGGTATTTTTCTTTTATGTTGATAGAGGTTACTAACCTTAACAAACATCTCTTCCCCCATCAAATTTCCATTGATAGTGTGAGTTATTGCTACATTGGACATTGATTTATTAATGAACAATTAGCCTACTTGTGTAATTAAACCTATGTACATGTACACATTTGTTATTTTCTTCCTTTGTTTCACACACGGCTCAGGTTTATGAAGCAGTCATAGAAGATAAGGGTAAAAACTTCATCTTTCTCCGACTGTCAAAGGAATGCGTAGATGAACTCAACCTCTCATGTGACCAGGAATTTCCTGTACAGGTAAGGGGTGATAACACACACCCACAGTAGGCAAATCAATTTAATAAAAAAAATTATCGAACTTGTGTTTCATATTTAAGATTTCCTTTGCCTGTTTTTATTTCATATATTTAAACAAGATTCTTTATGTAAAAAATCTACCTTTTTATACCCCCGCAACAAACTACTAATAAATGTGTGAACCGATTCAAGTGAAACTACACAGGAATGTTAGGGACCATGTGTTAATGTGCATGCAGGGTATTTTTCTTCAGAAATTTTGGTTGCCATGGTAACCAAGTCAAAATACCCAAATTCTTGTGGAACACTAATTTGTCAGCGCAACTTCATCTAAACCTATGAACCGATTTCAAAGTAACTACACAGGAATTTAAGGGACCATGTGTAGAAATGCATGCTGATTTCTTTTTTTCTAAAAGAAATTTAGGTTGCCATAGTAACCAGGCCATATATACAGGTTTTTAGGTCACCTGAGAAGAAGTCTCAAGTGACCTATTCCATCCGGCGTTGTGCGTAGACTTTTTTACATTTTCGACTTCTTCTCCAGAACCAGTGGATGGAATCTTTTCAAAACTTGGCCTTAGTTGATGAGGATATAGATTTGTAAAATTGGGATTCCTGCCCCTACCCTACCCTACCCTACCTTGAAGAATACTTAAAGTATACTTGATATATACTTGTAACTTGATACTTTCCAGGCTTACTTCAGCTACATGTACATTGTACTTGAGTATTGAGTATACTTGCAAGTTAACTTCAAAGTGTACTTGACAATAGACACCAAGTATACTTGAAGTAGGCAGTACTCCAAGTATACTTCAGGTATACTTTTAGCCTAATTCTTACACCTAATTTACATACAAAATCAAAATACTTTAAGTATACTTGAAGTATAGTCCAAAACTTATACTTTAAGTATACTTTACTTATTAGTTTATTCCATAAGGGACAGCCTATTTCTCTACATGGATAGAAAGATCATCATGGGCTTTGTTTAATTTGTAAATTTCAGTTCCCCTGGGCTATCCATTCCCCCTTGGGGAGGAGGTAAAGTTTACTATAGTTTATATAGGGAAATAACCTTTTGGATATATTTTGTCCATTTTAAATAGGAAATTATTCCTACTTACTTACAATCATCTTTGGAGAAAGATGGAATCAAATTGTAAAATTTGGATTCCTGCCCCTACCCCAAGAGCTAGAGTGGGGCCCCAAAGGGAAAATTATCCTAAATTTCAAAAATCGCTAGAGCGGGGCCCCAAAGGGAAAATTATCCTAAATTTCAAAAATCTTCTTCTTCAGACTCAGAGGTATTACAGCCTATTTCTCTACATTGATAGGAAGATCATCAGGGGTTTTGTTTAATTTGTAAATTTCAGTACAATTCCAAAAGTTTTAGATTTCTTTTCCTGTAATGATATGACAAATGTTGTAATAAACCTAGTTTATATGTTGATTTCATCATTGAACCATCTGGGGAGGGGATGAAGTTTACTATAGTTTAAAGAGGAAGATGACACCTTTGGGTATGTTTTGTTGATTTTCAATTAGAGATAATTGAAACTTTGTTGGAATAATAACCAGGACATGAGGGTTTGATATTGGGCAAATTTTGACTCCGGCCTACACCTGGGGCAGTGGGAAGGGGGTCAAATTGGCTAAAACTTCAACAATATTCTTCTCTAGACCCAGATATGCTGGAATCAAATACTATTCACCAATGAAAAGGTCTTAAGGTGCTTTATCAAAATTGTGAATTTCAGGACCCCAAGACTATAGGTTGGAGGGGATGAATTTTACTTGAGTTAATATAGGAAAATGACATTTTTGCATGTATTTTATTCGTTTTCAATTGGAGATAATTGAAACCTGGTTGGAATAATAACCAGGACATGACAGTTTGATATTGGGCAAATTTTGATTCTGATCCACCCCCGGGGCAGTGGGGAGGGGTCAAAAGGCTCAAATTGGCTAACATTTCAACAATCTTCTTCTCCAGACCCAGATATGCTGGGATCAAATATATTCATCCAATGGAAAGGTCTTAAGGTGCTTTATCAAAATTGTGAATTTCAGGCCACCAAAACTTAAGGTTTTTTCCCTTGGGGTGAAGTATATAGTAATTTATTGGAAAATGACACTTTTGAGTATATTTTGTTCATTTACAGTTGGAGATAATTAAAACTTGGTTAGAATAATAACCAGGAGATGACAGTTTGACATTAAAAGAGTTTTGACTCTGGCCCAACCCTGGGCAATTGGGAGGGGCTCAAAAGGGTCAAATCTGATAAAATTTCTAAAAATGTTCTTTTCCAGACCCAGATATGCAGTTATTCAATTTCAATAAATTTTATTGCCAAAAAGACAAATGGATCAGGCATTGGGCCTATTTAAGCCCTCTCCAAAATATGCAATTATTGCTACTTACATCAAAACTCAGGTGACCATTAAGGCCTGTGGGCCTCTTGTATTTGTTGAAATATGTTTTCAATTTTTTGGTTGGAAATTATGTTAAAGATTCTTAGACCAATGCTTTCTAAATTGATCCTTATTTGTATCATTAATCACCACAGATTCAGTTCCAACTGAATCGTCTGCCAAAGTGTGAGATGCATGCTGCCATTGACAGACTCCCAACACTTGATCTAGTATTCCCACCACCGAACAAGTTCCCCACCACTTCCTGGGTCAAGGGCAGGTAAGATACAAAGCTGCGGTTATTTTCCCAGATTTTCATTTATTGTATTTTATGCCAATTAAGAGTATAATTATTGACAATGGTTTTCCTTATTTCTTGATATTTCTAATTTGTCTTTAAAGACGAATGTTTATGACTCAAGGGACCTTTTTGTGTGCCGGAATGTTATAAAATCAGTCAATCTACTCTTAAATGAAAAGTTTACATTTGTAATTTCCTTCCATAGTTATTCTAGTATTTTTCTAGCAATAAGTCAGTGCTAAGTAAAAAATGTTAAGCTGTTTTTTCAGGGCCATGAAATTTCTTTTCTAATATACAGTGAAACCTCTCTATTAAGACCACCTTAGGGACCACACATAAGTGGTCTTAATACTGAGGGTGACCATGCAGACAGATTTTTCTGAAATCCACTTTTTGACCTGTTTTTAAGGTCCATTAGCTAATATATAGGCTTTATAATGTTAACACACAGCAATTGTAACTGATTTGCCAATTTGACACCAAAACATAGCTTACTGATCTGACACTTGACAGGTGTACAAACAGTGGAATACACACCAGGTAACTTTGTGTTTGGTCAGTGGTCTGAGTAGTGATCAGGTGAAACATAGTGTAAAAGTGGTATTGGGACTTTTCAAAACTGGTCTTAATAGTGAGGTGGTCTTAATAGCCAAGCTTAAAGCTGAGAGTGCAAGTTAAAAGCTTTCAATTAAGATTTGAAAAAAAAAAAATTCAGATTGTGATTACTCAGAATACTAACGAGATGTTCCCTACATTGACCATGTGTCTTCCGGTTTTCGTAACCAAGGAAGTGGCAGACATTTTTTATTTACCTTTGCTTGGTAACATGTATAGGTACCCTTGGGTATAAAATCACCAATAGTTGCAAAACCGTTTTCATTCCGACACTGGCCTCTCGCTGTAGCACGTCTTTTACAGGTACAGATAGTCTGTACACATTAAGTTACGGCTATGTGAAATGATATTGTAATTAAAACATCCATATCCCCATGAAACTTTCAACAAAATAACACAACACAACTTTATGTAATATACATGTATGTTGCAAGTGAGACAAACAAATGGCTAATTAACGCTTATGCCTTCCTTTTTGTTATCCAACTAGTACTAACATCAAGTGTAGAAACCATAATAATTCCAAATAAGTCCATGAGAATGGTTCAAATATATAATTTCACATTGTTGACTACACACCTGGGTGTGCCGTGTTTTACATGTGTTTGCTTGTCAAGCGTCTACATGACTAAGAGTTTGTACGTGGATGCGATTATATGCACGTGATATATATTGGATTTATGGAAATATTTTCAGTGATATACCTTTTATTTCGGATACGCAATTTCAAGAATGTGTTATTATAAATAACCAGCATGGCAGTATTGTGGTTAAAAGTCTACAGGTGAATGCGTTGGATTTTTGACAGGGGTTGCCGAGTGTGCGGAGCACTGAATGTTGTGACGGTCAGGAGTACTTTGAAAACCGGTTTTACAGGCTATGATCTTTATATACCCATCGGGACCCATACTTGTTACCAAGCAATGGCAAAACTAAAATGTCGGCACTTCCTTAGAAACGATGGTCGGAACAGATAGGGACGATCTCAAAACCAGAAAAAAACTTTTTAAAAAATATTAATTGAAAGCTTTTTAAGTTGCATTGTCAGCTTCAAAATAAAAAAAAATATATAGAAGAATTTTTCGGGACTGAAATGAAGTGGTCTTATAGCAAGTGGTCTTAATTCTGAGGTGGTCTTTAAGCAAGGTTTCACTGTAATCAATATCCCTTCAATAAGCCCTTCCCAAATTATTTAACCACATTTGATAGTTGGACTATGAGATTATTGCAGGTTTATTGCTGGGTTAATGTAAACACAGATTGTAAAAATTATTTGCAAAGCTTTGACAGCATCAGACCATCAGATCCATCCCTATTGCCTTTACTTTATCCTGTTCAGCAATGACAGGGGCTGGAAAACTTTTTCAAACCACTGGGCACAGAACTAGTGACATTAAAACCTTACTCGACTGAATTAGAAAGTCACTTGCCCAAATCATACAATTCCAATTTCTTAATTACATTGATACAAAAAAAAAAAGGTAACGAGAAGAAGTTAGAAAACTGGAGACGGTAATTCTTGTTGTTCATCCACCATATTGGAAATTAAACCCACGCACTGCACTGGATTGTCATGAGAAATAGGAAGACAATTTTTGTCTCGCCTCGACGATAGTCGAGAAAGCGAGACTTAGGTGTTACTTTTCCAGCGGCGTCAACATTTGCATTAAAGTCCACTTTTCACAGTGTTATAATTATCCAATTGAATTGAAAGTTGGTCACATCGTTCAAACCATCATACTGATTACCTTACCTCAATTTAAATGAAATCGTGTTACAGGTTTTGGTGTTTTTGGGCAAAAACATGGGAATTTTGAGAATTTGCGTTAAAGTCCACTTTTTATATTGTTACAGATATCTGATTGAATTGAAACTTAATGTAGTTACTAACATCATCATACTGAACATCTTAGTGAAATTTGGAGGAAATTTATATACATGTTTTGCTGTTTTGGGTAAAAAACATGCGAATTTTGAGAATTTGCGTTTAAGTCCACTTTTTATAGTGTCACTGATATCAGATTCAATTGAAACTTACAGTAGCTACTGATATCATCATACTGAACACCTTAAGATTTGGAGAACATTTCTCTGCAGGTTCCGCTGTTTTGGGGCAAAAACATGGGAATTTTAAGAATTTGCGTTAAAACTTTTTATAGTGTGACTGATATCAGATTCAATTTAAACTTAGGGTATAGTTACTAATATTATCATACTGAAAATTGGAGGAAATTTTGGGGTAAAAGCATAAGAATTTTGAGAATTTACATTGCATCCACTATTTATAGTGTTATTGATACATGTATGAAATTAAATTGAAACTTGGCTATGTTACAGATATAATCTTTCTGTATGTATTTTTTCATACTAATTTTTATGTTGGGACTTAAACATTATCGGCAAAGCGGAAAAGGCGAGACATATAATTACGCGTAATTCTTGTTCAAAGGTAGGTTTCCATTCTTGGATGGTAACATATGAAGTTTATGTTGATTTCAGTAATTTTAAGGAAATAAATAAAGCTTTACCTCTGAAGTTCTGATTCCTAACAAAAATGTTAAAATTTGGCAGCAAACTATTGTTATTGCAATACACAAACTAAACACTTTATTACACCATCTTTATATACTCCTCTGCCATAGAACATCAAAGGGTTTGTTGAAATGGGTTTTCAAATTATCATGTTCGTCAGCAAATTTTGAATGAAATGTCCTTGCAATACCCTTTATACAAATATAAGTAGATTCGTGAAGAATAATAATTGGCTTACAAAAAACATATAATACAGTGTGGAATTAGGTAAGACTGCCCTTTGTCTTGTTAAATTTTTGTAATATCTGTGAAAATATTAGCAATTAAAATAAGAAAAAAAACATAATTCATAAATAACATACTTGAAGGACTGTCTGATAATCTTTTTATTTTACTTCCACCAATGTCATGTTTTTTCTAACGCGATCGAGAGATCGTTTGTCTGAAGTACCAGTGCTATCTAAACTTGAAGATGCGTTGTTACTTGTTGTTTTTGTCTCTGGAGTTTGATTTTGTTTATTATGATGCCGATCAGTAACATCTCCCTCGAATTAGACGCCATAATGGTTGTTATCGACACCACACCAATGTCTCGGATGATATTTCGGAACACTTGGTGATTTTACCTGCCATTATATTTGGAGACGAAGTGTTCCGATTAAGGCAACATACATATTGGCGTAGATCTATTAGTATGAAATTAATATATGCGATTATATATATTTTACAATGAAAACAACATAATTCATGAATAGTCAATGTATTTTATATCTAGTAACAATAACAAAGGATCTCAGTAGAAAAAAATACTCGTCCGACGGATGACTAGCAAACTCATATTCACTTACCCAGATCAATTTTCACTCGTCCCTGATGACCGGACAAGTGCTTTCCCAGACCCCTGAATGAAAACAGCACTGTTCAATTAACCACACTGAAACATACACGGATACATCTGTATATTATTCACATATGTCAACTTATATAGGGCTTGAAGAAAAAACTATTTTGACATGGGAGATAACTCCATTGCAATTCATGAAATAGTGTTTTGGGCTAAAACCTACCAAACATAGAATCTTTGTTATTTATTAGTTGATGTTTCAAACATTTCACTCTTTATCGTTTCAGTCCTGGGTTCAGTGAAGTTGTCAGTACAAAGTTGAATGAAAAGCAAAGGGAGGCCATTTTGAAGATTACTGCAGAAGGCAATCTGTCTCTACCTCCCATCCTTCTGGTGGGACCATATGGTACAGGAAAAACGTACACCCTCGCCCAGGCTGCTAAGCAGATCCTTCAGCAGGATGATACTCGCATCCTCATCTGTACTCACTCCAACAGGTACAAGCTTATAAGCATATGCCATTTTATATAAAAAATGAATTCAATATGTCCAAAATGCAGAATGTGGAAATACTGCTTATAGCGAGGATGAAAAATTGTGAACCTCCATCGAAAATATACTTCGCAAGTTTGTATAATGAATAAATAAGTGTAAATATTCCAAACCTTACCAATCTGTTCCTCTCTGCAGTGCTGCTGACCTGTACATCAAAGAGTTTCTCCACCCGATGGTCAAGGAGGGATATCTGGAAGCAAGACCACTTCGTCTGTATTTCAGGCACAGATGGATACAGACGGTCCCAGAGGTCGTCATTCAGTACTGCATCCGAGCCACTGCCGGGTCGTCGGGCATCTTCAGATGTCCAGTCTTTGAGGACGTGGAGAAACACAGGATCGTCATAACTACCCTTGGTACAGCAAGGTACCTCTGTGACCTTGACCTTGAACCAGGTATGTTGCTTAACTTCAAAGAAAATACTGTAAGTGTTTGAAAGAGATTGATATTCATATAAATTCATGACAAGACAATGGAGAGTTTGCTATTTGCCACAAATTATTTTCTTGGAATAAAATTGTGTTGAAACTCTTCAAAACAAACTAGTCCCTTTGTCAAACAATGACTGAATTTTAGCTTGGCTAACGGACCAGATGGCCCTGAAATGATGGATCAAGTTTGACATGTGAAATTTGTGAAAAAGTTTTATTTTTGTTGTATTACCAAAACAGATGAATCTTTTTGAAGATATTGAATCAGATGTGTTACAAGCATAAGCTAGGCACATATTCAAGAAACAGTACCACAGTTAATTTAGTTGTTTGAAAGAGATTTTAATCTCTAAAAGGGTAGCATGAACAGTAACATAGTAAGAATTGAAAGGAAAATTTGCAATGTACATACAGTTTTACAGTTTATTGTTGTTGGCAGTTAAATGTCTCATATTCCCCACCATTGGTTTGTTATAGGATTTTTCACACATATATTTCTGGACGAGGCAGCTCAGGCAATGGAATGTGATAGTCTCATCCCTCTGTCTCTGTGTGGACCGTACACACGCGTTGTCCTGGCAGGGGACCATATGCAGGCGAGTCTCATTAATTATCCTGAGTGTCAAACACCTAAACTCCAATGGAGTTTAGATGAAATGGATCTTATTTCACTGAAAACATTGGAGAAATTTTCATGAAATCTGTATTATTGACACAGTAATAGAACAAAGAAACATTGCTATTCCAGTTTACATGTAAATCCAGTAATATGTAGATGTATATGTACGATCAGATATGTTCTAAGTCGAAAAAAAAAGAGTATAAAATTTCATCATAAACATTTCTTTTTTCATCTTCAGCTGAGTCCAGAGATATACTCTGACCTAGGACGACAACAGGGATTCCACAAGTCCATGTTGGAGCGTCTGCATGAGTTGTATCCAGACGATGCCCCCTGTAAAGTGATGCTGTGTGAAAACTACCGATCGCACTCATCAATCATTGACTTCACCTCCGACTTGTTCTATGAAAGTCAGCTGATGGCCAGCAGCGACCAGCCTTGTCACCCACAATACTACCCACTAACTTTTTACTCGGCCCGCGGTGAGGAGGTGCAGCATGAAAACAGTATAGGGTTCTACAACATTGCTGAGGTAAGTTATCATGTTATATGTCAATGTAACATAATTATGTCT
This sequence comes from Mimachlamys varia, assembly GCA_947623455.1. Lineage (NCBI taxonomy): Eukaryota > Metazoa > Mollusca > Bivalvia > Pectinida > Pectinidae > Mimachlamys > Mimachlamys varia. Next base: position 54,852,176 of record OX392527.1, read on the forward strand.
CCCCTCCATATGAAGGGATACATATTGTATTAGTACCAGTTCTGGTTCTTCTAATAATGTTGTCCGGGCCAGAACTTCTACACTGTTGGAAGATATTATGACAAAACTTGCAGTATGCACGCGTCACCCAAAGTAGACATGCAGTACACTGTCATTATGTCACTGTGACCTTGACCTCAAGGTAAGAGGTCAAATAAGTGTGAATTTTTCAATAATTCTTGTCGGGGCGATAACTTTCATACTGTTAAAGATATATTGATAAAACTTTTAGTGTATCTGCAAAAGATATACCGTATTGATAAAACTGTTAGTGTACCTGCATCACCCATAAAATATATGCAGTGCACTGTCAATAGGCCAGTGTGACCTTCACCCAAAGGAAAGAGATAAAAAATGAATGACTTTTTCAAATATTCAAAGGTGATGTATGTCAAGGTGATGCAATCTGCCCCTCACTGTCTAATTATATAGATGTAACAATAATTGACAAAACCTCAAGGTAACTAGGGCCCTTTATCTCTTTGATGGGGGTGTCCCATATAACACTAGTAATAAGCTTGTCTGTCTGTCCCTCTGTCCCTTTTTTACTGATTAATATTTTGTTATGACATTATAAAAATGGTTGGTCAGAATAAAAAAGATGTCCACTGACCAAACCTCAAGGTCAAAGGTCAAGGTCATAGGTTAAGGTCAAATTTTATATTTATTAAGTGCTTAACATTTTGTTATGACAATATGAAGGAAAGTTGGTCAGAATAAAAAAAGGTGTCCACTGACCAAACCTCAAGATCAAAGGTTAAGGTCATATGTCAAGGTCAAATTTTACATTTATTGACTACTTAACATTTTGTTGTGACATCATGAAGCAAAGTTGGTCAGAATCAAACAAGGTGTCAACTGACCATACCTCAAAGTCACCGGGTCAAAGTTCAAGGTCATATTTTACATTCACTAATTGCTTGATATTTTGAAAGAAAGTTGGTCAGAATAAACAAAGATTTCAACTGACCATGTTCCTTGGATGAAGCCCGGGAAAGTTTGCGAAAAGAAATAACCTTATATTCAAGGTCACAGAGGTCAAATCTGTTAAAACTTTTAAACGACTTCTTCTGAAATACCAAAAGCCCTGGAAGCATGATATTTGACTGAAATGTTTCTTGGATGAAGCCCGACAAAGTTTGCGAAAAGAAATGACCTTGACTTATATTCAAGGTCAAAGGGATCAAATCTATTAAAACCTTCGAACGACTTCTTCTGAAATATCAAAATCCCTGGAAGCATGATATTTGGCTGAAAGGTACCTTGGATGAAGCCCTACAAAGTTTGCAAAAAGAAATGACCTTGATCTATATTCAAGGTCACAGGGGTCAAATCTGTTAAAACCTTTAAACGACTTCTTCTGAAATACCAAAAGCCCTGGAAGCATGATATTTGGCTGAAAGGTTCCTTGGATGAAGCCCGACAAAGTTTGCGAAAAGAAATGACCTTGACCTATATTCAAGGTCACAGGGGTCAAATCTGTTAAAACCTTTAAACGACTTCTTCTGAAATACCAAAAGCCCTAGAAGCATGATATTTGGCTGAAAGGTTCCTTGGATGAAGCCTGACAAAGTCTACGAAAAGAAATGACCTTGACTTATATTCAAGGTCACAGGAGTCAAATCTGTTGAAACCTTCAAACGACTTCTTCTGAAATACCAAAAGCCCTAGAAGCATGATATTTGGCTGAAATGTTTCTTGGATAGCCCGACAAAGCTTGTGAAAGGAAATGACCTTGACCTATATTCAAGGTCACAGGGGTCAAATCTGTTAAAACCTTTAAACGACTTCTTCTGAAATACCAAAAACCCTAGAAGCATGACATTTGGCTGAAATGTTTCTATGATGAAGCCCGACAAAGTCTGCGAAAAGAAATGACCTTGACTTATATTCAAGGTCACAGGGATCAAATCTGTTAAAACCTTCAAACAACTTCTTCTGAAATACCAAAAGCCCTAGAAGCATGATATTTGGCTGGAAGGTTCCTTGGATGAAGCCTAACAAAGTTTGCGAAAAGAAATGACCTTGACCTATATTCAAGGTCACAGGGGTCAAATCTGTGTAAACCTTCAAACGACTTCTTCTGAAGTACCAAAAGCCCTAGAAGCATGACATTTGGCTGAAAGTGGTTTCTTGGATGAAGCCTGACAAAGTTTGCGAAAAGAAATGACCTTGATCTTTATTTGCCTAGAGACATGATATTTGGCTGGTAGCGTCCTGGGATGAAGCCAAACAAAATTTGAAAATGAAAATGATGTTGTCTGAAAAAGTCACAGAGGTAAAATATGTTTAAATCTTAAGATGTTCTTCTAAATGTCTTACATTAAAAGATTTTAAGGGACTTTAGGGTTACACTATAATATAAGTCAGAGATTTATACCAGGTGAGCGCTGCAGGCCCATTGGGCCTCTTGTTTCAAATAAATGACCTCGATCTGCTTTCAAGGTCATAGGGATCAAATGTCTTAAAATGTTTCAAACTTTTCTTAGTAACTAAAATTAGTACTTTGTAGTGATGAAGGAATAACAAGTTTGTTCAATGATTCTCTTGGGTAACGGGTCCAATATGGCAATATCTTTAAACAGCTACCAACAAAAAATTATATAGATTGTCAGATGACCGTTGAGGCCCATGTGCCTCTTGTTTTATTTTGACGTTATGAAGGAAAATTGGTTAGAAAAAATAATGTCAACTGACCATACATTGTAGCTACCAAACTTTACCAACATTGTTAACAGTAACACAATGTCAAATAAATGAAAATAAGAAAAATTCTTAATTTTTAGCCTATCATCATCAGAGGTTCCTCTTTGTCCGTAGTTGTAACAAAATCGCTGACGGGCAGCCATCTTGGATTTTGATGTTGAAAATTTGTTACCGTTATATCTTGAGAAGTACAGGATGGATCTTTCCCAAATTCCATATGTAGGTTCCCCTTGGTGCCTAGTTGTGTATTGCCATTTTATTGACAAATCCGATAAACAATATGGCCGACATGCATCCATCTTGGATTTGTGAGTAATAGTTTGTTATCCTTATTTCTTGAGAAATACTGGATGAATCATTCTCAAATTTCATAGATAGGTTAAACTCCCCTTGGTGCTTAGTTGTGCATGGTCCATTTTTGGACAGATCCGATAAACAATAAGGCTGACAGGCAGCCATCTTAGATTTGTCAGTGATGGTTTGTAATCACTATTTTTTGAGAAGTACTTGAGGGATCCTTTCCAAATTTCGTAAGCATGTTCTGTTTGGTCCCAAGTTGTGCATGGTCTAATTTTTGGACTGCGCCAGGGGGAAAATATGGCCTCCAGACGGTCATCTTGTATGTTGACTAAGAAAGTATATTATTGTTATATTTTAACCCTAGTGGTGCTGAACGGGTATATATCTGATCCATCGGTTGGGTGCTGAACGGGTATATATACCCGCTAGAGAAAAATGGGAAAAACCCCTGATATCGGTGGCTAAAAATACAAGTTTGAGTCTGAAATAAAAAAATGACTCACGTGTGCCTAAAAGCTAAGAATCTTAACAATTTAGTTACTGAATATCAAAGCCCAACACATCGTAGTTCTGAAACAACCATAACGTAACCACTGGGAATCTTCCGCTTCGTCTGCAACTACGATATTTTTAGCTCAGCGGAAGGCTTTGAAGTTTCGACGAATGTGCATGAGTTGTGAAAGTAGATGACGTAATTTTACCGCCAATGTCGGAAACAGGTGCTCTGTTACTATGAGGAATAATGCTATTTCTCGGCTAATTTACAAACAAGAATTGAGGTATGTACAATAACACTGAGTCTATCGATGTTTTTCGTGATTTTATTTAAGAAATACAAGATGGATTTGGAATTGGAACTGATCATAAAAACAAAACTCCCGACAAGAGACCTTTCAACTCATTATTAATTTTCAAGGGAAATTCATAGAACTAAGATTAAGTTCATAAATGAAAGTTAAGATATAAAGGAACTAGAATTATGTCATTATGACATCAAAGCCGCTCACTGCATAAGGATAATTGTCAACGTAAGTAAGAAAGCTTTCTTAGATACCAGCTTTATTTATCAGCTTCGTCACAAAATGTGAATTCTTGTTGAAGAACGGCCGTGTCATGTTTCTAAATTGACTTAATTTCGTAAATGCAAACATGAAACATAATACATTGTTACCAGAAGTGTGTTAAAAGAAAACAAATCCTTGGTTTGCTCAACTCTCAGTAACAGTTAGATCCAGAGTACAGTAGACCGCTAATCGTCGTTTCGACCTAAGCACGGCAGGTAAATTGCATCACCAATTGCAGCATGTATCATCTTTGTATGTGGTATGCTACACTGTACTTGCATCTTCCAATGTTTTATAGCTGTCATGATATCATTTATTAACGAACAGAGATTTATAAACTGAAATATCATTTTAGACCTACTTGCCGAAGTGAACCAAGATAAATGTGAATTCGCATAATAGATCTGCATCATGAAAACACTTTCAGGGCGCGAGGTCAACTACTCAAATCAAACATTCTATCAGTATCAACCACAACGATCACCACAGCGGTCTCCTGACAGATGGACTGTGTACAAGACATACTGGAGGTTTAAAACCATGGCAGTTATATGCATTTGTTTATGTGGGGAAAGTACAACAGAACACTTCATATGAGAAGACCGTAGTTTCTTACCTTCTGTTTACCGTACTTCACTACAGAGCATGGTTAATTGTGACGTAACAGATACAGAGCATGTGTGCGCACAGGTACACCGGAAATTGGCACCGTGCACAAAATGGGGAAAAAAATCGAAAACACGGGCGTTGCCTTAGCAGTGCAACGCCGAAACCAACGTTGCTTTAGCGTTGGTTTAACGGTAGCGAGCGTTGGTTTATCAGTGACACCTCCATACCAATGCCAAACCAAAGTTCATCACCGCAATGAATCACTGCTTCAACGCCCGACACCGTTCCAGCTATCCCGTGTCCGCTCCACCAAAGTTTGTGCAATGTTTAATCACCGCCCCGGCAAAGCAGCGTTCAAGATTTTTGCGTTGGCCTAACGGACCCAAGCTTTCATGAACTTGCGTCTAGCCGTGCCAAACTTTGACTGAGCGTTTTTGGAGCGGTGGTGAACTTTGCCGGAACAGAAAATTGCCCGCTCCTCACGGCTCGCAATATTTTGTGCAGCTCAAAACTTTCGGAGCGGTAGGAGGGACCATCAGTAGTGGCCGAGCGTATACGGCGTTGCCTTAATGGGGGCCAACTCCTGTTAAACGGTGGTGAACGGTAACGAGCGGTGATGAATTTTTTTCACCGCTCCAGATCACTCCAGCAAAGTTCTGGCGGTGTGACCGGGCCTTTAGAATGAATGAAACATCGTCAATGGTGGCAACAAGATCCTAGTTTCAAGTTTCTAGTTCCGATTGTATCTGGGTTACTCCAATGTAAAACTTAAGCTGCATTAAAATTGATGTGGTAATGGTTGTGTTTGTAGGTACATGAGGTGATTGACCGTGTAGATCATCTTGTTAGAAGCTGGCCAAGCATGGAGTGGGGTGAGCTGGGGGAGGGCTCTATTGGTGTGCTATCCCCCTATACTGACCAGGTAAGATTTTAATGTTTTGTCATAAAATATACTAACAGCACTTGGAAGTGAATGATGGTAGAAACAGATTTAATATTTCGTGTGGGGACCTGAAATAAGTTTCAAATCACGTGTTTAGATATGTAGGTTTCTATGTAAAATTGACAATTACATGTGTATTAATGCCAAATTATTCTTTATTCTCCTAATATCACACAAACACAGGTTTCAAGTTAAAAGTTAAAATAAAACGATGGAAGAAAGTTGGCATGGGTTTTATCACACTGAAAAATTATTTAAAAATGATCTTTTTATTCCTCAAACATTTCTTTTACAGGTGTTCCACATCCGATCAGAGTTACGAAAGAGGAAATATTACAATATCAAAGTGGAACGAGTATTTAATGTACAAGGTAAATCTCAGCATTATTACTACATATATAGTCTATGCTAGTTTTATCCTTACAAAGCATTCTCATTAAATACTCTGTATAAATGTTCAAACTATTAAAATTAGTGTTCATAACAGAACATATTCTGGTTCAGGTAACATGTTAATATCCTGTTTATTCTTCGGCAAAATGGATTACACAATAAGGCAGAACCAAACAGTGATAATTCAGGTTTTTGAAAATGGTATTATTTTTCCTAATTTTGAGATATAATTTTATTAATTATTAGGGCTGGGCGGTTTTACCGGTATACCGTGGTATAAAGTTGTCATGGTATGTACCGTGGTACATTTGTCATGTACCGGTTTTTTGGAAACTTTCATTTAACTTAAGCTTATCAATGAACTATTTGTTACATAGATCAATTGGAATTCCAATATGGTTTAGTTATAATTTCCTATAAATTTGCTGATTAACTTGGACACGACATAGCTTCACTCAAACAATATTATAGGATAACAAAAAGAGAAACTTATGACAGGCCACTTGTTGATTTGCTTCAGAACAAAAACAGCCAGAGACCTTCAGCTAGCTGATTTATAGAATCAAAGTGGTATACTGTGGTACGTAGCGCAGTATTTGCCTAAATACCGTGGTATACCGTGGTACTTTTGATTTTGTGGTACCCAGCTCTATTAATTATCTTAATTATTAGTCCCCCACCGGAATCCGGTGGGGGACTATAGGTTTGCGTTGTGTCTGTCCGTCTGTCCGTCCGTCCTTCCGCACACTATTTGTCCAGGCTCTATCTCCCATACTATAAGACACTGGAACTTCATACTAAGTGTGTGGGTTCCCTGTGGGAAGGCGGTGTGTCGCATACAAAAACCGGGTCACTGTGACCTATATTTTGACCTCTGACCTACATTAAAGAAAAAGCTTGTCCGGGCTCTATCTCCTACACTATAAAGCACTAGAACTTAATACTTAGTAGTATTGTTCTCTGTGGGAAGGCAGTGTGTCGCGTACAAAAACCGGGTCAATGTGACCTATATTTTGCTATTTTTTTACCTCTGACCTACATTAAAGTAAAAGTTTGTCCGGGCTCTATCTCCTACACTATAAAGGACTAGAACTTAATACTTGATAGTATGGTTCCTTGTGGGAAGGCGGTGTGTCGCGTACCAAAACCGGGTCACTGTGACCTTTATTTTGCTATATTTTGACCTCTGACCTACATTAAAGTAAAAGTTTGTCCGGGCTCTATCTCCTACACTATAAAGGACTAGAACTTAATACTTGGTAGTATGGTTCCTTGTGGGAAGGCGGTGTGTTGCGTACAAAAACGGGGTCACTGTGACCTATATTTTCACCTCTGACCTACATTAAAGAAAAAGCTTGTCCGGGCTCTATCTCCTACAATATAAAGCACTAGAACTTAATACTTGGTAGTATGGTTCCCCGTGGGAAGGCGGTGTGTCGCATACCAAAACCGGGTCACTGTGACCTATATTTTGACCTCTGACCTACATTAAAGAAAGAAAAATTTGTCCAGGTTCTATCTCCTACACTATTAAGGATTAGAACTTTATACTTGGTAGTATAGTTCCCTGTGGGAAGGCGGTGTGTCGCGTACCAAAACTGGGTCACTGTGACCTTTATTTTGCTATATTTTGACCTCTGACCTACATTAAAGTAAAAGTTTGTCCGGGCTCTATCTCCTACACTATAAAGGACTAGAACTTAATACTTGGTAGTATGGTTCCTTGTGGGAAGGCGGTGTGTCGCGTACCAAAACCGGGTCACTGTGACCTTTATTTTGCTATATTTTGACCTCTGACCTACATTAAAGTACCGGTAAAAGTTTGTCGGGGCTCTATCTCCTACACTATAAAGCACTAGAACTTAATACTTGGTAGTATGGTTCCCCGTGGGAAGGCGGTGTGTCGCGTACCAAAACCGGGTCACTGTGACCTATATTTTGACCTCTGACCTACATTAAAGAAAGAAAAATTTGTCCAGGTTCTATCTCCTGCACTATTAAGGATTAGAACTTTATACTTGGTAGTATAGTTCCCTGTGGGAAGGCGGTGTGTCACGTACCAAAACTGGGTCACTGTGACCTTTATTTTGCTATATTTTGACCTCTGACCTACATTAAAGTAAAAGCTTGTCCGGGCTCTATCTCCTACACTATTAAGGATTATAACTTTGTAGATAACAACCCGGTGGGGGACTGTAATTCGTTGAATTATCTTGTTGAAAAGAGAGTTGTCATAGATGTCAGTCAAGTGGTCGGACATAAAAAGTTTGTGGTCAGCACCAACTAATTGTCCAAAGAATCAAACTATAGTGTGTCAGGTTGGTTCCAGACAGTTGACAAACTATTGTGATAACATTTGTCAAAAATCCATAAATATTGTCTTGTTAATTTGTCCCATAATTATGAAATCATCATTTGAGCGTCTGTCATGTGGTACTTTACTTTACTATCCACAGGAAAGCAGTTCCGGGTAGTGATCCTGTCCACGGTACGAACTAGGCACAGTTGTAGTGCTGACACTATACAAGAGGATGTTGTCAACTACGGCTTTCTGTCCGATATCAAGCTCCTCAACACTGCCATCACCCGTGCACAGTCTCTTGTCATGGTCATTGGTGACCCAGTCTCCCTCTGCCTTGTTGGCAAGTGTCGGTAAGTTCTAGCTCAGAACCAGAACCAGTTGCCTTTGGAACAGAAATTTCCAGTGACTTAATTCATGATAGCTATACTGTGTATAGCACGTTAAACGTGTGGGTCAGTATTTCACTGTTTCATATTCAGTACATATTTACAGAGGTTAAATTTTGCTATGCACCCAAATCCCTTGTAGGGGTTGGGTTAAGTATTTTAAGGGATACAGGGTTTTCCCTGGGACCCTCAAATTTAATAGATTTAGGAGTCCTGGGACTCCCATCACACATAATATAGAGTAACACTTCATCAATTTTGGGAGTCCTTTGACAATTTTAGGAGTCAAAATGCAGGTTTTTGCATGTCAGGGAAAACCCTGGGGATAAACCTTGAAATACAAGTTAGCCGTTAATTTAAGCTTCAGCTTGTTATTTGAACAACTGTTGTAAAACTTTCTGGAAATAAGATATTGTTTATACTAAAAAAAAACTTGTCTCAAGTGTCATCATGTAAGCAATGAATGTTAGCAAATGTTGTTACAGTCCTATAACACACATTGCTATTGATGACAAACTTAATAGGTTTTATGTAAGTTTGTGTTGTGTGTTATAGGACTGCAACAATATTTCTAAAAAGTTCATTTCTTATATTTACATTTTTTTAGAACTTTTGTCCTTTATTTAGTTATTTCGGTCAGACTTGCACAGTATATCAAGTGTAGACAACAATAAAATTGATGATGTCACAATATAGATTGATGACGTCAAAATAGCAAATGTTGTTATAGGCCTATCTCAGATGTCTAGTTATCTCCCTTGTTTCCCCTATCATGGCTACATTGGGAAGTGTTTTTGAAAGAAATTGGCAGCATGTCATAATGGGAATTAATTTCGTCATCCGATTGTCACATGGTGCCAAATCATCACTAAAACACTTTCTGGAAGTTCATCTTTTATCCACCATTATGGCCTATCAAGGGGAATAACAACACTTTTGGGAAAGGCCTATAGTCTGAAGCACTGGGTGGTATAGGCGTATGGTTGCAACTGCCTCTTAGCATTGAGGCAATGGGAAAATGCAGAGCAAATGTAACATACCTGTCAAGGGTCAAATGCTAGCAAACTGGAGATCTCCAGTTTGCTGACTATTCTCAAACTGGAGATTACGCGTGACGACATTTTTCTTAACACGGTGCATTCGTCAACAAAAAAACATCAACCCATGTACATATTATGATTAATATATGCAGTTTAATAACAAGTGAAAACAGTTGAGTAATTACAGTGAATGAAACTATACTGAACAGTAAATGAAACTGGCTCTAGTGTTTTGGGGGTTTTTTTTGTATTTTCAAGTAACTATCCTTTAAGTTTCCAAGACAAACTCTGAAGGCTGGTTATTCCAGCATTTACAGTCCTGGTTTTAATTTTACAAGACAAAGTGTCACAGATAGTGGTGTTATCTATATACATTGTAGTCCCCACTTGTCTGTTTGTATCTTCCTGATCATGTTAATGCTATTTCAGAATTATTATTGTTGTTTGAGATAAGTCAATCTTTGACAGTTTTGCTAGGGATGGAAATATGGCTTTCCCAAAGAACTGGTCTACGTTTCCGAACATTTTCCCAAAAACTACTGACAACTATACAGACTTATCACGACATGACAAGTGTCGTAGTTTTACATGTTTTGTGACATCGTTTCTACCACCAAAATTTACTCTAAAATGAGAATTGCAGGGCTTGCAATATGCAGAACTTTTAGTGTGATCGCTAGGGATAATCCAGGGAAAAATTGACTGTCATTCTTTCTTTAAACACGATAATATTTTCGTTGCTTCGGGAGAATTTAATAAAATGCGGGACCCGCGCGGGTCATTAATTTCAAACTGGAGATTTTGATTTCTGTCATAAATAATCGGGAGTCTCCCATCCAAAGCGGGAGACTTGACAGGTATGATGTAAATATACACCACTGACAACATTTGAAAGAAAATCAAATGTGTATGAACCCTTTTAGGAGTAAACTGTCATCAGTTCATCACCTACTGTGTACGAATAAATGTTGTGGCCAGTTATATGTGAGTGTTGTTTTTACATGGGCTGCCCAGTTGTCTGTTGATTATCTGAATTGATTTCATTTCAGCTGTCATAACGATGTTGCGTTATAAATATTCTCCTTATGTTGTGATTAGTTCTATTAAAGTAGTGAACAGTTTTGATAGTTTTGCTGGCTTTTAGAATTCTTTGGTGTTATGAATAATCGGATGTTAGTCAAAGTATAAATATAGCAAAATTCCAACCTCTGCTAAATATAACTACTATACAGTATCTACCTTTCGTACCAAGAAAATCAAATCAAAATGTAAAACACCTCTACGGGTACTCAACGTCAACTTTCAGTCAATCAAACGTTAACAACATCTAATCAACAACATCATAGATAGTACCAAACCAGACATTATCGTCGGTATGGAAACCTGGTTAGATCCTACTATACAGAACAGCAAAGTATTCCCTCCAGGTTACAATATATACAGGAACGACAGGAAAGAACAGCAAGGTGGGGGAGTACTGATCAGGATCAAAAACATCTTTATCAGTGATCTAGTGGAAGATCTATCCCCTGAAGCAAATGCGAAATCATTTGGGCAAAAGTAGAAATTAAGGGGAGTAGGTCTCTATACATATCATCCTTCTACAACCCTAAAATATCTGATGAACAAAGTATGGAATGGTTTGATACATCTGTCAAGAGAGCCACGCGAATTAGAAATGCTTCACTCCTTATTGGCGGCGATTTTAATCTCCCTGGTTGGGATTGGAAAAATAAAATACTAAAACCAAAATCTTCACACCCAAGGATTCACTATATGTTTGGAAACACACTGGACGACACTGGTCTAGTTCAGCTTATTGAGCAGCCTACCAGAAAAGACAACACATTAGACTTCATGATCACTCACGCACCAAACCAGGTCCCTAGAATAGAGATCATGCCAGGTATCTCGGACCACGATATTGTCTTCTTAGAGTTCAATATGACTCCTTCAAAAATAAAGCAAGTCCTAAGAAACATCCCTTTATACAGCAAAGCTAACTGGGACACAATGAAAAATGATGCCAAAACCCTATACAAATCACTTGTGGATAAAAACAACACCGACACAGTTGATGAACTCTGGATCCAATTCAAATCGAACATTCACAAACTGGTAAATGAGCACATTCCACACAAAAGGCTTAAACCAAAAGAAAGAACATCATCTATACCTCTAGAAACTACAAAACAACTGATGAAAAAAAGAGACAGACTATACAAAAAAATGAAGAAATGTGGTAACGGGGACATGCGTAAAAAGTATTTACAGATTAAACACCAAGTACAAAAACAACAACGACAATCCTACTGGAACTACATAGAAAGTATAATTACACCAAAAACTGAAGATGCAAACAGCTCAAATATGAAAAAATTTTGGTCCTACATAAAGAGTAAGAAAACTGATTATAATGGAATTTCATCCTTAAAACAAGATGGTAAATTAATCAACAGTCCAGAGAAAAATCTGATGCTCTAAATAAGCAATTCCAATCTGTCTTTTCTGACATAGATAGTACAACTGTGGAAGATTTTAAAAAACTTAAGTATATTAAAGATCTGCAATCTCAATACCCCACAATGCAGGAAATCATCATAACACCAGAGGGTATCTGTAAACTACTACTAAAGCTTGATCCATCTAAAGCTAGTGGGCCTGACGAGTTGAGACCACGCTTGCTGAAAGAACTAGCAGCTGAAATATCACCAGCATTAGCCCTCATCTTCCAAAAATCACTCGACACTGGTGAAGTGCCCACAGACTGGCGAACAGCACATGTTTCACCCATTTATAAGAAAGGGTCCAGGTACAACCCAGAGAACTACCGACCCATTTCTTTAACATGCATTTGTTGCAAAATCCTGGAACATGTCGTTGTTAGTGCTACAGTTGAGTGTAAGCTAACCTTTACACCTAGTGCACTAGTAGTGCACTACATTTAAACTACAGGTAAACTAGTAGTGCACTACATTTACACCCTAAACCGGCTCGTTCCCCGAACACCAACTCTGGTAACTTGAAAGAAAGGTGTTTATATAGGAAATCCTTTGAAGTTTAAGTTATAGTCTGTTTCAACTTAGAATGTATGATACTTAGTCAGTATTAAATGAAATTAACAATTTGGAAATATTTTATTGTATTACAGCTTTAAGTAATAGAAAATGATCATTGATTAAATATTATATTTTAGATTCAATAAATGGAAAGTAATAATTAAATTACATTACTTGAAAAATAAATCTCCTTATCAAAATTGAATTATTTAAAGAATATTGATAATAAAATAAAGTTTCCATTCATACATGTATGTCAGTATCTTAACTGAAAACCATTAAATGAAAATGATATATAAAACACACAATAACAGATATTAAACTGATGTCACTCAAATCTGTACAAGTTAAACTTTTATATTCTGTGATATAAATAAGGCATTTGACAGGGTTCAGCATGTACGTATTTGTATAAACTTAACAAAAATGGTATAAACAGGAAAATTATTTGAGTGGTTAAGAGCATAATTAATTGATGGATATACCAATCAAGTACTTAATCCATATCTTCAGGAGTTCCTCAAGGATCTGTTCTTTGCATGGCCCTTGTATTTCTATTATTTATTGATATAACAGATGATGTGACTTCTTATATTAACTTGTTTGCAGTTGATACATCTCTATATGTTATTGAAGATAGTGATGGTGACCTTAATACAACTGCTGGTCATAATAAATGATGATATTTCATCAATCTCTGCTTGAGCTAATCAATGAATGGAAAATTATTTTTAATCGAAATAAAACAGTAGCATTAACTTTTACTCTAAGATATAGTTCAAAATAACTGCAACTTTATACAATAGGTTTGAGTTTAGTGAAAGTCGTCTTTGTAATGTGGTATGTAACTTGTGTTTTGTGTAATTCCTTATGTTGATAAAGCAAATAAAAACTTTTCAAAAGAAAAAAAATTACTGTAAGTTTTTCTAATCCTCATTCCCCTCTTATCTTTAATAACCATACTATAACACAGCATGACTACCACAAACATATTGTTTCTATATGATCTTTTAGGCGAAATTTATTTAGATGTCTTTTCAATGGTGTAGTTGGTATGTCAGATGAAATAAATACTATACTTAATTATACTACCTCTTCCATTTATATACATTGTATATAAAGCACTAACACACTCTAAATGTATAAGTAATTCATATTTTAGTAAGGTAGTTAATAATTTAACTTACAATTTTGATGTCTTATATTTTGTAATTTGATAAACATCATTTACACCATTAATGTTTTTTTATATTTATTTACCAATTTACATTCAAGTATATTGAAAAATTGGAGCAAGATCCATTGATAATTATTTGTTTAGGATATATATATTCCCCATGAAGAACTAATAGCTACTTAATTAAACTAAATATATATTTTTATTAAATACATTCATCCCTCCGACCTGTATATTCATGGACGCGTTATAGAGTTTTGTCAATCTTTATTTAAATTAAATTTTCTATATATATCTAGACCTGTATGTATATCACGTGCAACAGTGTTGATATATATATATATAAGAATTTGAATTTGAAAAAAAATTATACAACAAATTTTAATTTAGTCAGGTTTTTCAGTATAAGTCAGATGTTTTGATTTGACCCTCATGATCAGGCCTCAGGTAATTACCTGACCTGTCTCAGCCTCATCTCAGCCTGTCAGTGACACAATTGAGGGGTGAATTTCTCACCTGACTATCACTGGTCAAATTTGAAACCAATTTGATTAAAGGGCTCAGTTGGAGATAACCAGGATCAAATGATAATACATATTTTAAGTTTTGCTCAGGTTTATCATGTTTATAAACCACATTCATGACATATGCATGAAATTAAAAATCATTGGGATTATTTGATATTTTTAGGTCACCTGAGACGAAGTCTCATTTGACCTACCGTAATTTCTCGTGTATAGTGCGCAGGTACTTTTTGGGGTCCAAAAATAAAAAAAAAATATCTTGGAAAAAAAAAATTTTTTTTTTGTGAAAAAACCTGTCAACACAAACCCTTTGTGATTTCAGCATTTTTTCTTTGAAAAGAAAATATGGATATTTATTGGACTGTTTTGAGTCCCTAAACGTTTTGTTTCCAAACTCTAGCTGTTATTGTTACCAGTTCAACTCGCTTGTTTGCGACTCTGTTTGTTACTGTGGGGTATTAATATTACGCGACCTTCCCTCTTTGCAATACACAAACAGGCGAACTTCCAAGTCGTTCTTGACATATTTCTACCGTCAGGATTGAATCGTACAGTATGATTTTACACAAGAACAGCATTTTCAACGTCAGAGTGCTAAAAACGATCTAATTCTTTGGTATATTTCACTATATGCCTTGTGATAATGTAGCGTCGATCCAATCTCAACCTGAAAGTTCAGGCTTCTTTCCTCAAGTTTATTTATCAGATCCTATCGTATTTTATGGCTTTTATAATTGCAACTTTTCGTGGTTGTAAAAAGATAATGCAAATCAGGAATTATTTAAACAATATATCAACTGTTAACTCCCACAAGGATAATTCTGGTTATTCTGAAAATCTCCAAAAAATTAATGATACATGATCGCTACCAAGTCAAGGTTTTTGCTTGTTCTTCAAATAATGCGCACCCCCTTCTTGACACTTTCGATTTTCCCTAAAAAAGTGCGCACTATACGCGAGAAATTACGGTATTGCAATCGCCTTTTGTCCGGCGTCGTCCGTCATAAACAATTTACATTTTCAACTTCTTCTCAAAAACCGCTGAACTAAATTCAATGAAATTTTACAGGAAGCTTCCACGGCTGAGGGTGAACCAAAATTGTGAATTATATGGTCCCCACCCCCCAGGGGCATGCGGGGCGGGGCCAAAAAGGGTAAAATTGACAAAAATTTCAAAAGTCTTCTCCTCTACTCTCAGATATGGTAGAATCAAATACTCTTCATAGATAGAAGGGTCTTAAGGTGCTTTACCAAAATTGTGAATTTCATGACCCTTGGGTCTCATGTTTGCCCCTGGGGAGGGGTTAAACTTTACTATAGTTTATATAGGGAAATCACATTTTTGACTATTATTTGTTGGATTTGTATTGGAATTCATTCCAACTTGTATCAAATTATCAGCATGGGATGACACTTTGATGGTATGTACATGTTGGCCCTAGTTGACCCCCAGGGGCTGGTGGGCGGGGCCAAAAAGGGTAAAATTGACAAAAATTTCAAAAATCTTCTCCTCTACTCTTAGATATGGTAGAATCAAATACTCTTCATAGATGGAAGGGTCTTAAGGTGCTTTACCAAAATTATTAATTTTATGACCCTGGGGTTTCATGTTTGCCCCTGGGAAAGGGGTAAACTTTACTATAGTTTATATAGGGAAATCACATTTTTGACTATTATTTGTTGGATTTGTATTGGAATTCATTCTAACTTGTATAAAATTATCAGCATGGGATGACACTTTGATGGTATGTACATGTTGGCCCTAGTTGACCCCCAGGGGCTGGTGGGCGGGGCCAAAAAGGGTAAAATTGACAAAAATTTCTAAAATCTTCTCCTCTACTCTTAGATATGGTAGAATCAAATACTCTTCATAGATGGAAGGGTCTTTAGGTGCTTTACCAAAATTGTGAATTTCATGAACCTGGGGTCTCACGTTTGCCCCTGGGGAGGGGGTAAACTTTACTATAGTGTATATAGGGAAATCACATTTTTGACTATTATTAGCTCACCTGGTCCGTCGTCCGTCAACAATTTCTTTAAACGACTTCTCCTCCATAACCACTGAAAGGAAATCAACCTAATTTGGCAGGAAGCATCCTTGGGTGCCCAGGATTCAAAATTGTACTAATGGTGGGACTGACCCCCTTGGGGGCTGAGGGCGGGGCCAAAAAGGGTTATTTAGCTATATTGGTTTAAGCGACTTCTTCTCCATAACCACTGATTGGAAATCAGCCTTATTTGGCAGAAAGTATCCCTAGGTGCTTAGGATTCAAAATTGTACTCATGGTGGGACTGACCCCCTAGGGGGCTGAGGGGTGGGACCATAAAAAATGATTTACCTATATTGATATTAGCGACTTCTCCTTCATAACCACTGATTGGAAATCAGCCTTATTTGGCAGGAAGCATGCTTAGGTGCCCAGGATTCAAAATTGTACTCATGGTGGGACTGACCCCCTAGGGGGCTGAGGGGCTGGGCCAAAAAGGGTTATTAAGCTATATTGGTTTAATCGACTTCTTCTCCATAACCACTGATTGGAAATCAGCCTTATTTGGCAGAAAGTATCCCTAGGTGCTAAGGATTCAAAATTGTACTCATGGTGGGACTGACCCCCTAGGGGGCTGAGGGGTGGGGCCATAAAAAATTACTTACCTATATTGATATTAGCGACTTCTTCTTCATAACCACTGATTGGAAATCAGCCTTATTTGGCAGGAAGCATGCTTAGGTGCCCAGGATTCAAAATTGTACTCATGGTGGGACTGACCCAAGGGGGCTGAGGGGCGGGGCCAAAAAGGGTTATTTTGCTATATTGGTTAAATCGACTTCTTCTCCATAACCACTGATTGGTAATCAACCCTATTTGGCAGGAAGCATGCTTAGGTGGCCAGGATTCAAAATTGTACTAATGGTGGGACTGACCCCCTAGGGGGCTGAGGGGCGGGGCCAAAAAGGGTTATTAAGCTATATTGGTTTAATCGACTTCTTCTCCATAATCACTGATTGGTAATCAACCCTATTTGGCAGGAAGCATGCTTAGGTGCCCAGGATTCAAAATTGTACTCATGGTGGGACTGGCCCCCAAGGGAGCTGAGAGGCGGGGCCAAAAAGAATTATTTAGCTATATTGATATAAGCGACTTCTTCTCCATAACCATTGATTGGAAATCAGCTCTATTTGGCAGAAACTATCCCTAGGTGCTCAGGATTCAAAATTGTACGCATGGTGGGACTGACCCCCTAGGGGGCTGAACGGTGGGGGGGCCATAAAAAAGTATTTAGCTATATTGATATTAGTGACTTTTTAGATCACCTGGACCGAAGGTCCGGTGAGCTTATGCCATGGCGTAGCGTCCGTCGTCCGGCGTCCGGCGCCCGGCGTCCGGCGTCCGTCCGTCGTTTGTCAACATTTTCTTCAAATCGCTACTAGTCAAAAAGTCCTTATTGGATTTTAACCAAATTTGGTCAGAAACATCGTTGGACAAAGGGGAACAGATTTTGCATAAATGGTGACTTTGACCCCCAAAGGGCCAGAGGGGCGGGGCCCAATAGGGAAAATAGAGGTAATTCTTTAAATCTCTTCTTGTCAAAAAGTCCTGATTGGATTTTGATCAAATTTAGTCAGAAACATCCTTTGAGGAAGGGGAACAGATTTTGCATAAATGGTGACTCTGTCCCGAAAGGGGCCAGAGGGGCGGGGCCCAATAGGGAAAATAGAGGTAATTCTTTAAATCTCTTCTTGTCAAAAAGTCCTGATTGGATTTAGATCAAATATAGTCAAAAACATCTTTTGGGGAAGGGGAACAGATTTTGCATAAATGGTGACTCGGACCCCAAAGGGGCCAGAGGGGTGGGGCCAAATAGGGAAAATAGAGGTAATTCCTTTAAATCTCTTCTTGTCAAAAAGTCCTGATTGGATTTTGGCCAAATTTAGTCAGAAACATCCTTGGGCGAAGGGGAACAGATTTTGCATAAATGGTGACTCGGACCCCTAAGGGCCCAGAGGGGCGGGGCCCAATAGGGAAAATAGAGGTAATTTCTTTAAATCTCTTCTTGTCAAAAAGTCCTGATTGTATTTTGTCCAAATTTAGTCAGAAACATCGTTGAGGGAAGGGGAACAGATTTTGTATAAATGGTGACTCTGACCCCCAAAGGGCCAGAGGGGCGGGGCCCAATAGGGAAAATAGAGGTAATTCCTTTAAATCTCTTGTCAAAAAGTCCTGATTGTATTTTGGTCAAATTTAGTCAGAAACATTGTTGGGGGAAGGGGAACAGATTTTGCATAAATGGTGACTCTGACCCCTAAGGGCCAAGAGGGGCGGGGCCGAATAGGGGAAATAGAGGTAATTCCTTTAAATCTCTTCTTGTCAAAAAGTCCTGATTGGATTTTGGCCAAATTTGGTCAGAAACATCGTTGGGGGAAGTGGAACAGATTTTGCATAAATGGTGACTCTGACCCCTAAGGGGCCAGAGGGGCATGGCCCAATAAGGGAAATAGAGGTAATTCCTTTAAATCTCTTCTTGTCATAAAGTTATGAATGGATTTTTTCCGATTTGGTCAGAAACATCCTTTGGGGAAGGGGAACAGATTTTGCATAAATGGTGACTCTGACCCCTAAGGGGCCAGAGGGGCGTGGCCCAATAAGGGAAATAGAGGTAATTCCTTTAAATCTCTTCTTGTCATAAAGTTATGAATAGATTTTTTCCAGATTTGGTCAGAAACATCGTTTGGGAAAGGGGAACAGATTTTGCATAAATGGTGACTCTGACCCCTAAGGGGCCAGAGGGAGGTGGCCCAATAAGGGAAATAGAGGTAATCCCTTTAAATCTCTTCTTGTCATAAAGTTATGAATAGATTTTTTCCAGATTTGGTCAGAAACATCCTTTTGGGAAGGGGAACAGATTTTGCATAAATGGTGACACTGACACCCATGGGGCCAGAGGGGTGGGGCCAAATAGGGAAAATTGAGGTAATTCCTTTAAATCTCTTCTTGTCAAAAAGTCCTGATTGGATTTTGACAAAATTTTGTCAGAAACATTGTTGGGGGAAGAGGAATAGATTTTGCATAAATGGTGACTCGGACCCGAAAGGGGCCAGAGGGGTGGGGCCCAATAGGGGAAATAGAGGTAATTCCTTTAAATCTCTTCTTGTCATAAAGTTATGAATAGATTTTGTCCAAATTTGGTCAGAAACATCGTTGGGGGAAGGGGAACAAATTTTGCATAAATGGTGACTCTGACCCATAAGGGGCCAGAGATGCGGTGCCGCATAGGGAAAATAGAGGTAATTCCTTTAAATCTCTTCTTGTCATAAAGTTATGAATAGATTTTGTCCAAATTTGGTCAGAAACATCGTTGGGGGAAGGGGAACAAATTTTGCATAAATGGTGACTCTGACCCATAAGGGGCCAGAGATGCGGTGCCGCATAGGGAAAATAGAGGTAATTCCTTTAAATCTCTTCTTGTCATAAAGTTATGAATAGATTTTGTCCAAATTTGGTCAGAAACATCGTTGGGGGAAGGGGAACAAATTTTGCATAAATGGTGACACTGACCCCTAAGGGGCCAGAGATGCGGGGCCCAATAGGGAAAATAGAGGTAATTCCTTTTAATCTCTTCTTGTCATAAAGTGATGAATAGATTTTGTCCAAATTTGGTCAGAAACATTGTAGGGGGAAGGGGAAAAGATTTTGCATAAATGGTGACTCTGACACCTAGGGGGCAGAGGGGCGGGGCCCAATAGGGAAAATAGAGGTAATTCCTTTAAATCTCTTCTTGTCAAAAAGTCCTGATTGGATTTTGACCAAATAAGGTCAGAAACATCCTTGGGGGAAGAGGAACAGATTTTGCATAAATGGTGACTCGGACCCCAAAGCTGCCAGAGGGGCGGGGCCCAATAAGGGAAATAGAGGTAATTCCTTTAAGTCTCTCTTGTCATAAAGTTATGAATAGATTTTGTCCAAATTTGGTCAGAAACATCGTTGGGGGAAGTGGAACAGATTTTGCATAAATGGTGACTCTGACCCCTAAGGGCCCAGAGGCACGGGGCCAATTAGGGGAAATAGAGGTAATTCTTTTAAATCTCTTCTTGTCATAAAGTTATGAATAGATTTTGTCCAAATTTGGTCAGAAACATCCTTTGGGGAAGAGGAACATATTTTGCATAAATGGGGACTCTGACCCCAAAGGGCCAGAGGGGCATGGCCCAATAGGGAAAATAGAGGTAATTCCTTTAAATCTCTTCTTGTCCAAAAGTTATGAATGGATTTGCCTAAATTTGGTCAGAAACATCCTTGGGGGAAGGGGAACAGATTTTGCCTAAATGGTGACTCTGACCCCTAAGGGGCTATTTTGGCACTTTAAGGGTTACAAGTCAGAGATTAATTCAAGGTGAGCGATGCAGGCCCATTGGGCCTCTTGTTCTTCATAACCACTGATTGGTAATCAACCTTATTTGGCAGGAAGCATGCTTAGGTGCCCAGGATTCAAAATTGTACTCATGGTGGGACTGATCCCCTAGGGGGCTGAGGGGCGGGGCCAAAAAGTCTTACTTAGCTATATTGGTTTAAGCGACTTCTTCTCCATAACCACTGATTGGAAATCAACCTTATTTGGTAGGAACTATCCCTAGGTGCTCAGAATTCAAAATTGTACTAATGGTGGGACTGACCCCCTAGGGAGCTGAGGGGCGGGGCCAAAAAGGGTTATTTAGCTATATTGGTTTAATTGACTTCTTCTCCATAACCATTGATTGGAAATCAGCCTTATTTGGCAGGAAGCATCCCTAGCTGCTCAACTTTCAAAATTGTACTAATGGTGGGACTGACCCTCTAGGGGGCTGAGGGGCGAGCCAAAAAGAAAATATTTTATCATGATTACTTAGATACCAATGTATCCAGGTGAGCGATACAGGCCCTTTGGGCCTCTTGTTTGTTGGATTTGTATTGGAATTCATTCTAACTTGTATCAAATTATTTCAGCATGGGATGACACTTTGATGGTATGTACATGTTGGCCCTAGTTGACCCCCAGGGGCTGGAGGGCGGGGCCAAAAAGGGTCAAATTGACAAAAATTTCAAAAATCTTCTTCTCTTCTCCCAGATGTGCTGGAATCAAATACTCTTCATAGATGGATTGGTTTTAAGGTTCTTTACCAAAATTGTGAATTTCATGACTCTGGGGTCTTGCATCTCCCCCTGTGGAGGGGGTTAAGTTTACTATAGTATATTGGCAGAAAAAAAAGATTTGTTTTTGCATTATTTGTTTAATTGCCATAAGAAATGATACAAATTTGGTTGAAATTATCAATATGACATGACTTTTGAGTAGTACGCACATATTGACACTGACTGACCCCCAGGTGCCTGAGGGGTGGGGCCTAAAAGGGTCAAATTGACATAATTTCAAAAATTCATTTTTTCCACTCCCAGATATGCTACAATGTATTGTTATAAATATTCATCTCAACATTCCCATATTTCTCTTTCATGTCAAACATCAGGTGACCGTTAAGGCCCATGGGCCTCTTGTCATATTTCCATTGAAAAAGTGGATATAATCTGTGGACTAGCTCTGGTTTTATACGTCTCTGCTCTGATGAAATTTTGTTTTGTTTCATTCAAAACATTTAATAATTCAATAATGCATTGATAGTAAATAGGATAAAATTTTTAAAAAAATTATTAGAAAACAATATAAGTTGATATCGGTCTTTTACCAGGTTCTGATTTTCTTAAATATTGTACTTAAAATAAGTATTTTATGACACTTGAATTAATACAATCAAATGATACATTTTGATTTTTAAATCTTTACATATATATATACTTAAAAAAAATTATCAAATGAATACATGATGAAAAATTATCTACAGTTTATTAGATTAGCCTATATTAGAAATAAGTTGCCTATGCCAGTCACAGTTATTGTAATTTTAAATTAACTTCATGACTTATATGATACATTTGTATCTATAACTTAAAAGGGACAGATACAGATCTACAGGTAGAATCATTTACCCTCCAGGCATAATTATATACTTGACCTGCCTCATGCATGCATCCTCCCAGAGTTAAGGGGACACACCTGTAGGCTGGCTGTATACGTAGTTAGCCAGGTGTGAATTTCTCACCTCCTTCTCCCCCAGGGCCATCACTGGCCAAGTTTGATTATAGGTTGACGATAACGGGGACTTCCCCGAACACCAACTCTGCTTATAAAAACATGTTTATTTAGGTGGTCAGTTGTGATGATAGTGAGTTATAGTCTATAGCAGAAATGTTGTACAGGTAAGTTACACAGGTAAATCAACTTCTGGTAACTAATCAGATTCTCAATAACTAATGATATTTGCAAACAAATAAATGATAAATAGGTACTGCAGTTGCACATTTAGGAAAATTAGCATATATTACACCTTCATTTAGCTATGTATAAATTATCATATATCTATTGATATGTATATAACTTTCAGATTTGTGTAAATTATTGTCATATATTGATGTATGCCTTCTTTCAGATGAATGTAAATTAACATATGAATATTGTCATATATTAGTCTAGCGTGTACCTTCTTTCAGATTTGTGTAAAATGTTGTCATATATTTAATTTCAAAATATTTTATTATTTATACAAGACATATAAACAAGTACTACAAAGAAATAGTATACAAATGTATCAATAAAATGATTAGAAAGCAGGTTTAGGCTGAGCCTATATAAGTCTTTTCAAACAAAGATAACCAGTATTCTTTATATATATATATATATTTACACTGACAAATCAATAGTTTATTTCGATGTGATATAGATGGAGTTGGAAATTAACAGTATAACATTTTATCAATTAAAGATCCCTTTCTCAATCACTCTTGTACCTTTATTATGATTTATATGATAACATTTTTAGAACTACCTTTAGTTATTAAAATATGAATTACCTATACATCTTGAATATTTTAGTGTTTTATAGACAACGTATATATATGTATGAGCTAGTATAATTAAGTATAGTTTAATTTCTTTCATTTGACATACCAACTATACCATTCAAAAACACCTTAATTAACTTAGCCTAAAAGATCACCCATATATAGAAAAAATATGTTTGTGGCGGCCTAAAAGATCACCCATATATAGAAAAAATATGTTTGTGGCGGTCATGCTGTGTTATAGTATGGTTATCAAAGAAAATAGCAGGATATGGCTTACAAAGCTGAGAGTAAAAGTAGATGCTACTGTTTTAATTTGGATTAAAAATAATTTGCCATTCATTGATTAGCCCAACAGGGATTGATGAAAGGTCATCATTTAGCATATCAGCATGTGTATTAATATAAGGGCTTTATCACCATCTGCAATAACATATAGAGAAGTATCAACTGCAAACAAGGTTACGCCAGCTGTTATACCAATACATGATAGAAATAAAAAGGTCCAAAGAACAGATCCTTGAGAACCTCCTGCAGATACGGATACAGTATTTGATTTTTATCCATCAATTATTTCCCTTTTGTTTTCTGTCAGGTAATTAAGCTATCAACCACTCAAATAATATTTCTTTTAAAATCATTTTTTGTAAAGTTGATACAAAATACCTACATGCCGAACCCTGTCAAATGCATTATTTATATAACAGAATATATTAGTTAAACATGTACAGATTTGTGTTTAATTTGTGTGACATCAGTTTAATATTATCTGTTATTGTGTGTTTTTTATATGTCATCCTCATTTAATGGTTGTCAGTTAAAATACTAATGTCTAATAATTATCTTTCGGTGCTGTATTAAACATGTATTATTTTAACATGTATGAATAGAATTTTTATTTGATTAACAATGTGCTTTAAATATTTAGATTTATTTCAAGTAATGTAATTTAATTATTATTTTCAATTTATTGAATTTTTAAAAGATAATATTTAATAATCATTTTCTATTACTTAAAGCTGTATTATATGAAAATATTTTATTTATTTCATTACTGACTTAAGTATCATATCTACAAATTAAATGAGTTGACATTCTTAGTTGAAACAGACTATAACTTTAACTTCAAAGGATTTCCTATATAAACACCTTTCTTTCAAGTTACCAGAGTTGGTGTTCGGGGAATGAGCCACGATAACATTGTATAACAGTCAATTGGATTACATGTACATGTACAAATGTATATTGGTATTATGGTATGAAGAAGGAAATGGCTTTATAAGTTTATTTGTACATGATCATGAATGTATAATGAAACGAAATACCAATGTCAGTACATGTAGGTATTATTGCATGGCTTAATTCTTAATGTCAAATTCATTAAAGTACTATACTATGTACAAAATCTGTTATTCTAATATCTGATATTTTATATTACAATCTGTTGTTTACTTTATACACCTTTAGCAAGATTAACTATTGACAACATAATGTATTATAGTTCATTTATTATACCATTTTAACCAAACACATTCCTTTCGATTGAATTGTAGAATGTAAATATTTAAATGAAAAAGAATCATTGTTACTTGTACCAAATTCAACTTATATGTAAGTTAAAGTTTGTTTATTATATATATTTAATCTTGACATATTGCAGCGTATTAATTTAAAACAAGTTACTATGATGATCGAATATCATCCAGCATAAAATCAGAATTTTTCATTCTTGTGCTTTTGTGGTCACACCTGACTGGACGTATACGTAGTGCACTACTACAATAGTTTACCTGTAGTTTAAATGTAGTGCACTACTTGTTTAAATGTAGTGCACTACTTGTTTAAACGTAGTGCACTCCTAGTGCACTAGGGTGTAAAGGTTAGCTTACACTCAACTGTATCATATGACCCATGCCAACAAACATAACATACTGTACCCCCTACAACATGGTTTTCGAAAACATCTATCTTGCGAAACACAACTTCTGGAATTTACGACGACCTAACAAAAAATACTGAAAACTCTTCACAAACCGATATTTTAATAATGGATTTCTCGAAAGCATTTGATAAACCGAAGTCAGCCACAATCTTCTTGTCAACAAACTCCTACATTATGGAATACAGGGTAAGACTAATCATTGGATAGAAAACTTTCTCTCTGACAGAACACAGGCAGTAATACTTGATGGCGTCTCCTCAAGTTATGTCCCTGTCCAATCAGGTGGCCCTCAGGGTTCTGTCCTCGGCCCCAGTCTATTCCTGTTTTATATCAATGATATGCCAGTAGGTTTGAATTCCACAATTCCCCTCTTTGCTGACGACACCATAGCGTACATGGCAATCAAATCACAGAATGATTGTAAGACCCTGCAAAATGATCTTGATAAATTGAGCAGGTGGGAAAAAACATGGAAAATGTCCTTCCATCCGGACAAATGTAATGTCCTAAGCATCTGTCGAAACAAAACACCTATCAAACACGAGTACTAGTTAAATGGCCACCCACTCCAACATCTCGACAAGGCGAAATATACTATCCAGTCAGATTTAAAGTGGCACACACATGTAAATAACCTCAACATCAGTTCCACATCCCTGAAAGAACAGGCTTACAAATCTTAGTTAGACCCTCCTTAGAATATGCCAGTACAGTATGGGATCCACACTTCATAGAAGACATTGACAAGATCAAGAAAGCTTACAGAGAAGGACAGCAAGATTCATCACTAATAGACACAGAAACACCTCAAGTGTCAGTGACATGATTAACCATCTTAACTGGAGGAAGTTATCAGATCGTAGAACAGATGCACGCCTTGCCATGTTATACAAGATCACCAACAAATTAGTAACCATCCCAACATCAGACAGGCTCATCAAACCTCAAAGACAATCCAGAAACATGCACTCACTCTCTTTCCAAATTCCTTTTTGTAGAACCCAAGTCCGTCAGTACTCTTTCTTTCCTCGTACTATAAAAAACTGGAACAGCCTCTCTGTCAACACTGTTGAGAGTGACTCCCGACAGTCATTCAAAACAGCTGTGTCCTCTTTAAACTATTAAAACAAATATACATACACAAACTCACTTACACACATACAAGCATCACACACACACAATTACGCTCACAAAGTCTAAGTCCGTGCCATAATCTTCAGCAAGTTGGAGGCGGGCACTTAAGATGTAGATGTACCTGTGAAAAAGATAGCGAGGAGACAGATTCCTGTGTTAGAAGGAGAAACTAATTAATGCATGATTTCAAATTAACAATAAGAAAATAATAGATAATGGGAGACAGTTGAAATGTGCTGCAGGTTGTGTATGTAGCTGCAGACACCAGTGTTGATATATTTAGAACATCTATCCTTTTTATTAGGTCACCTGGTCCAAAGGACCAAGGTGAGCTTATGCCATAACGTGTCGTCCGTCCGTCCGTCAACGATCGACTTCTTCTTCTTAACCACTGATTGGAATTTAATCAAATTTGGTAGGAAGCAACCCTAGTTGGTTGGGACTCAAATTTATACAAATGATGGGGCTGACCCCCCAGGGGCCAGAGGAGCGGGGCCAAAAGGGATCAATTTAGCTATACTCATATTAACGACTTCTTCTCTGGATCTAAGCAATGTGAAACATTCATATTTTAGTGGTAGCAGTCCCAAGGTGGCTGGGATTTAAATTTATACAAATGATGGGGCTAACCCCCCATTTGGCTATATTCATATTAACGACTTCTTCTCAGGATCTAAGCAATGTGAAACATTCATATTTTAGTGGTAGCATCCCTAAGTAGCTGGGATTTAAATTTATACAAATGATGGGGCAGCCCCCAGGGGCCTGAGGGGCGGGGCCAAAATGGGACCATTTGGCAAAATTGATATTACTTTTAAACGGTTGAGATCCCCACCCCAAAACTACATATACAATTGCTTAGCATAAAGAGAACATCACAAATATGATTTTAGATTTGACCCAAGGGTCTGCCACACCCTTACAGACATCCCACCCCAAAGCTAACAAACACAATCATGATATTATCATTGATATAAGTGTCTAGCCCAGCCCTAGGGACCTTGGTTCTCAGTTTAGCTTGAAAACAGTGAGTTGAGATACCCACCCATTAACCCATCTTTAATTTATACAGATATACATGTGTACTTCAAGGATAATTCTTTGGGTCTGTCCCTGCCCATAGCATCTTTTTTAGAAATATTTTACCATGATTACCTTGATACCAATTTATCCAGGTGATCGATATAGGCCCTCTGGGCCTCTTGTTGTCAATGACATGTAAGTGCTGAGAAACTTATGCATTTGACATAAATGCATAGTATATTCAATGATGTTTTCCTTTTGTGTATATTTTACTGTTTCTGTAAAGCTAACAGATGAATGTTTTGTTTTCTCTTCATCAGAAAAATTTGGGAGTACTACTTAGAAATTTGTCATGACAACAACAGTATTTATGGTACCACCTGGAAGCAGCTGAAGGCCCAACTTAACTCGGCGGATATGCGCAAGACATTCATTCTTAACCCTCTCGCTCCAGAGTTTGTACCAAATAGACTGTTTCATGTCACCACACCGGAACTTGCCCAGCATGCAACATTGGGGTCGCCAGCAAGTTACCAGGGCATTACTCAACAGCCACAGTACTACATGGGCCCGAGGATGACATATCCAGGTCACCACTTCACACATCCACAGGTAAACATTATAGTACACTTTGTATTTAATGCTCAAATGTTTAGAAACAAAGAGGGAAATTCCAAAAAAAGAGGTTCTATAAACAGATCACTGTCAAATTTTGTTTATTATTTATTTGAGATAGTTTCATAATATTGCTATTTTTATGCATATGTTGTTATCTTATTTTGCCTTCAATCAGAATATTGGCAATCCTGAAGGATTTGCAGTATTGTAGATTAAAGTTACATATTTTAACGGTTATCATATTAATTGATTTTCACACTAAAAGTATTCTGCTATCAAAAGTATGATTGCCCTAAATACAGGTACAGTTCTGTATATTGCTTTCTACAGCAAGTATTGTGAGTGCACCAATTCATCATTACGCTTATATGTTTAAATTTGGTTACACGATAATAGTTGAGTGTGCCAATATAAAGATGTTTAGAGCATTTGTTTTGGAATGGACTGGATATTGATAAAAAAATTGTGATGTTAGGATTATCTACTACCTTACACAGTATACCTGTTACTTGTGTTACTTGAATATCATCCTTAAATCTATTTATTTAGTGTAGTATTTAGTTTTACTAGAAGTGCCAATGATTTAAAGATTAATTGATAATACCAGTCCTGTATATGTACTATATTGTTTTTCCAGATGTTTCCTCAGCCCTATATGCCAGTACCCTACCCAGGCCTGGTTCCACACGTTGTATACAACAGACAGGGCGTGCCACACATTGTCGGGTCTCCACCCCAGAGCAGACCATCGATACGAGGCTTTCACCCTCGTCACGCCTCCCCACTAGCAGCCATCCCAAAGATCAGGCCAGGTGATAAAGACAAGGCCAAGATTGACCAAACACAACCTGATATAGTGTTGGCAGGAAAGAAAATGCCGTCACTGGGCCATCGGGGACGGCAGATTATGTACATGCCGCAGCGTATGTCGGCAGCCTATCAGCAGATGTACTACTACCCACAACACTATGGAGGCTACTACTACATGCAGGAGGACCCAAGAGTTCTAATCAACCAGCAGCACCCACGAGGGCCTCTGTTGCACCAGCTTGGGCCACATGCACAGCATCCGAGTCAGTTTTACCCTATTCTTCGTCCACAGTACGCCCAGATGGGGCAAGAAGATGCAGAAGACAAGCGCAGCTCTCAGACATCATCTCCTGCTTCCTCCCAAGGTCGTTCAGGGTCACCGTCTACATCTCCGGGATCGTCAGTTGCAAGTCA
This sequence comes from Mimachlamys varia, assembly GCA_947623455.1. Lineage (NCBI taxonomy): Eukaryota > Metazoa > Mollusca > Bivalvia > Pectinida > Pectinidae > Mimachlamys > Mimachlamys varia. The sequence goes on from OX392527.1 coordinate 54,881,589, forward strand.
ACAGATCCAGCTCCTTCCAAATGTCCGTCATGTGCCGATTCACCTGTTCCCACGAACTGCCACTTCAACAAACAGTTCCCGTTCGAGCACACCACAGCGAACAGAATCGCCTCAAAGGACACAGGAAAAGGGTATGATTATAGATCCACAAGCATCACAGAAAATAGAGGCAGGTTACCTGAAATCTTCAAGCCCTGCCTTGGAGCATCAGGAGAGGAGAGGATCTGCAAATAGTCCTCTTGCTAGAGTCATTGCTTCAGCACAGCGACAGGCACCAACTACTGCTGAGGGTGGACTGGTTCTCTCTACTCCATACAGTAGCGGTTTCGGTGATATGATTACGCCAGGTCAAAATGGCGACGTGAACGACTTGGTAAAGAAGGAAAAACCAAAGCGAACTCCTGTTGGACTTCGTTTAGAAACTGGATTCAGTCGTCAGTTTAGTGAAGAGTTGGAAACCCCTACAGAAATCACAGACTTAGTAAAAATGATTGACGAGACAATAGATGAAGGGCATGAATCAGCCGAGGAGGAAGAAGATTTGAACAGACAGCAGACAACAGAGAGCAGCACTTTCTTTGTGTCCCGTACCACCACATCCAAGGCTCTTTCACGTAAACTTCGTCTTAATATTCCTCAACAGTCCTCCACAGAAACTTCAGAATCATCAGGATCACCACCATCTAGCCCCCTTGGTCAGGATCAAAAACCAACATATGCTGGCATGCTGCGTCGTCGACTTCCCACGGCCACAAATGACATTGATCCAAACCTTCTTGAACCTCAGACTCCACACACACCTGCTGGCTTCATCTCTCCTGGGACGGACGTCGACACAGACCCGCTGGGAATCCTGAGAAATCTGAACATCAACGCTTCAACAGAGAAACAGAGAACGTACAAGTATTTTTCTTAGATTGGTGAAAAAATGTTATATGAAGATTTGCTTCAAAAAATCTTTTCATAAAATGTGAAGCATGAGCTACTTAGTGTTGACAGGAATGTTTGTTTAATTGTATAAAGTAACCTATGTTGAATGTTTACAGTTACATTCAGTGGCTGCAGAGAGCTTGACAGTTACAGTAAAATTCATGTAAATATAGTGTTTCTATTTTACAAAAGAAAGAAGAATTAAGAATGAATTATAATTGTGTCGCTGAAAGCACATTTATTTTTATAAATTAACTATGGTAAATACTACAGACTGTATATAAATGCCGCTCGATCCCTTATGACAGGCTGTAAAAATTTTTGTCTCTGAATCACAGGATTGTTTGGTAATTATAGGCCAACATTTATCGCTGTTAATTGTCCTTTCACTATGAAGTACACATGTATGTGATGTAGTTGCAGAATATCATCTACTTCCAGGTTCTTAGATAGAAATCTTTGCTTTAACTACTTGTTATTCTCAGGATGAATAAATTCAGGTTTTTGATGATGGCCTTTCTTGAATATTTATAAATTGGTGTTATTTTTGTGGTAAAAAGTAACGTTATAGATGATTTTACTGAGTTAATGACTCTGGAGAAGTTTATTACAGTTGGTGATGCAGGCTGGATTGGTAGAAAGTTATTGTGTAAGCATTTTCTCTTAAATACTGATAAGTAATTTTGAATTATGTTGTATCCATCAATTCATGTTTCCTGTATTGCAGTAAAATATTACAGAGTTATCTTCCCTTCTTGACAGTACCATTGGTTGAAATGGAACTGTTTTTAATCATTGGCTGATCACATCCTTTCTCCAAACAAAGGGTATTTTCTGCTTGGCACAATTTCCTGAAGTTTTCCTACAGGATTATCTGTCCATGATTTGTTTGTATGTGACTGTGAAGATGTAGGTTTGTTGTGACTGCATACATTTACTCTCATTATTTTAGAATTGCCACCCCTAGGTTCATGGAGTGCATTATTTGTAAATTAGCTGTAGATGGCTTATTTCACGAGACTGCAGAGTTGTCTGCCCTTTGTCACATGGTTTGACAATGTTTGTTAAAGATTTGTTGGGCACATTCATACACATTTGTCAATCACTCGGGTGTATATGTGTAGAGTGTAGTTACCACTTCATTTCTTTATATTTTTAGCCCACCATCATCGGATGGTGGGCTATTCAAATCACCCTGCATCCCATATATCTTGAGAAGTACGTGATGGATCTTTCCCAAATTCCAAATGCAGGTTCCCCATGGTGCCTTGTTCTGCTGTATTGATTTTGAGACTGATCAGAAAAACAAAATGGCTGACAGGCGGCCATCTTAGATGTTGACAATAAAAATTTGTTACCGTTATATCTGGAGAAGTACTTGATGGATCTTTCCCAAATTTCATATTCAGGTTCCCTTGGGGCTTATTGTGCTGTATTGATTTTGGGACTGGTTCGATAAACAATAAGGCTGACAGGCAGTCGTCTTTGATTACCTGAAAGTACCTGAAAGATCCTTTCCAAATTGCATAAGCATGTTCTGTTCAGTCCCTAATTATGCATGGTCCAGGAGGAAAATATGGCCGTCTGGCAGCCATCTTGTATGTTAACTATGAAAGTATATTATGGTTATATTATAAGAAATACAAGATGGATTAGGAATTTGGAATTGATCATAAAAACAAAACTCCTGACAAGAGACCTTTCAGCTATTATTAATTTTCAAGGAAAATTCATAGAACTAAGATTAAGTACTTAAATGAAAGTTAAAATAAGAAGGGAAAAGATCCATCTTTCTAAGAATGAATGAAAAATCATCAATGGTGGGCACCCAGATTCCTCTGGGATCTCTTGTATTTCTAGAACCTTAACTCATTCACCCTTGAAGTTTCGAAATGAACTACTCCAACCTTTGAATTGGAGGAGTTCAAATGTGTCTTCAGGGATGATTGAGTTAAACTATATATATTGTTTTTAAAAAGTTATTTTAGACCATGCCTATTTCATTGTTGAATGGTATGTAGTTAATTCATCACAAATAGATCTATTTAGTTTAAGACGTTGACTCAATCCCAACAGTTTTTACTTGTATTGTAATGAACACTGTCTGTTATTCTTTAATAGATGTTTAAGTGCACATGTACTATAATAATCAATTGTGCAGTTTGTTGTGTGGTGTGTATGTATTTACAAAATATATATATGATCATGGAAGTAATGGCGCCAGTACGAACAAATAAATTGTCAAACTTCAAGGCTATCTGCCCCTTTGTCAGGACACATAAAATACACATTACATCACATAAACAGAATATATATATATATGATTATCAACAGCTTATCCAATTACATGTATAACAAAACCTGATTGATTTTAAATCTGAACCAGTATATTAGTTGATTGTTAATTGATTGCTCTGTAACTTGTTGGTTGTTCTCATTCTTTGCTTTATTACATTTTCTTGTGCTGTGAATTTGGAAAAAAAAATAGCATTATAAATGAAAAAGGTGACCAACCAGCCACATGAAAGAAAGCAGACAGATACTTAGATATATAAAGCCATAGTGTAAGTGATTTATGTTGTCAACCTGTTTTTATGTAGAAGGATTTAATGGTGGAATACTCACATAACTCTTACACCACTGAACACATATTTGAACTCTTCCAATTCAAAGGTTTGAATAATTCATTACAAATTATAAAAACAGACATTATCTTAAGAGTGAGACTGTTCTTAGATTTCTGGATATATTTTGTGTTTGTTAGATATGGGAGTGATGTTTAAATTCTTACGAGTCTAATGTCTGCTCTACCGAGTTTAATATTTGTTAAACTTGATAAAGGATTTTTTGAAGATCTTGCAATAAGTCTATCCAAACCTATGGCAGTTCTGTAAAAGATTTGGCAATAAGTCTATCCAAACCTATGTCAGTTCTGTAGAAGGTCTGGCAATAAGTCTATCCAAACCTATGTTAGTTCTGTAGAAGGTCTGGCAATAACTCAATCCAAACCTATGGCAGTTCTGTAAAAGATTTGGCAATAAGTCTATCCAAACCTATGACAGTTCTGTAGAAGGTCTGGCAATAAGTCTATCCAAACCTATGTTAGTTCTGTAGAAGGTCTGGCAATAAGTCAATCCAAACCTATGGCAGTTCTGTAAAAGATTTGGCAATAAGTCTATCCAAACCTATGTCAGTTCTGTAGAAGGTCTGGCAATAAGTCTATCCAAACCTATGTTAGTTCTGTAGAAGGTCTGGCAATAAGTCTATCCAAACCTATGTCAGTTCTGTAGAAGGTCTGGCAATAAGTCTATCCAAACCTATGACAGTTCTGTAGAAGATTTGGCAATAAGTCTATCCAAACCTATGGCAGTTCTATAGAAGGTAGGCAATAAGTATATCCAAACCTATGGCAGTTCTGTAGAAGGTCTGGTAATAAGTCTATCCAAACCTATGGCAGTTCTGTAGAAGGTCTGGCAATAAGTCAATCCAAACCTATGGCAGTTCTGTAAAAGATTTGGCAATAAGTCTATCCAAACCTATGGCAGTTCTGTAGAAATGCAAACATGCTATTTCATTAACTGATTCACCCCTGAAAATTTGTAATAAACTACTCCAACCTTTGAATCGGAAGAGTTCAAATGTGTTTTCAGGGGTAGATGAGTTTGGTTCCTATTATTCAGACCCTCATCTTAAAACCCCTAACCCCTGTGTTACTTCAGTAGACTCTTCCAAACACTGATCAGGGTGAGTCTATTGATGGTCTACAGGGGTGAAAGGGTTGAGAGAGATTATGTTTTTGCCCCCGGGCTTATTGTAGGACATGTACGATAGCATACAATATGTGATAACGGATTGTTTTAGCTCTCGGCTATCTCGAGGAGCTCGGCTGGTTCTGTTTATGTTTCATGGTGATTGTGTATCTGTTTGTTTGTTTGTTTGTTTCAAATTAAGTTGACAGTCACAATACAAGCGTTTTATTGGTTGAAATCTTTGTAACATAGGATGACAAAATACTGTGAATGTACTTATTTTGGGGCACACAAATTTTAATGTATAACCCAATTTAAACAGATGCCCGTTAAAATATGCATGTTAACAGTAGATTATGTATTGATTTTTGTGGAATTTTGATTATCAAAGAAGGAGTCTTTTACTGATATCAATTCTTTGGAATGAGTTGTGTTTTCAAAAACCTTCATAATGTCCAAGAAGACTTGTTTTCAATTTGTAAAAGTTTTGATTATGTGATTTGTCATATTCACTGAATCACAGTCTTGGTATATTGGTTACATCGTCAACATTTTCTTATAATAAGGCTGGATACATTTCCGCAAGAAAATGTTCACCAATAAAACATGAGTTGGAGGTGTACCAACTAAGATGTTCCTATGATTGTGTTCAGGTGACAAACACAAACATTGGTTACAAGGCATACTATTGGAACTGACATTATTTGGGTAGTCCTTTTGGCCGGAATGAAATTTCAAAACTTACTGGGTACAAATATAATATATCATATGTACAGAGAGTTTCTAGTAGAATATTAGTGATTCAACTATGTTTCAATTTTCCACCATGTTGAATAAGAACAATGTCAATTAAGTTGGAAATGGTTCTGTTCTTCTAAAAAGACAGGAGCAGTGTAAATAAGAATACATGTATGATATAACTTCTGTATCTTTACACAGAAAAGTGCTTTGTGTTTTTTCATATATTCTGCATCTTGAAGATCAGTGTTGCTTGATATATCTTGTTTTTAATGTGTATTTAATGACCAAAGGGAATTCAGTGTTTGGACAATTTATCCATCAAATGAGTCTGCCAAATTAATATAAGTTGCTTTGTCATGTTCAAGTGTCCAATCTTATGGATGGGATTGAGGTTATATCAGAGTTGTATTGTCAACTGTAAGACATGAATTTCAGAAAAAAAGTTACATTTGTTTAACACTTTTAGTAAGTGCTCTGTATTTAAATATACAAATGTTGGTTTTGATTTTAAACCGCAATGGTAAATTATATGTAATATTTGGTGTTAATTCTCTGTTACTGGTCTAGTTACCACATTACTAGTTTGCTGATCTGGAGGTGAGCTTATGCCATACTGTGGTGTCCGTCATCCGTCAACAATTTTTTAAACGACTTCTTCTTCATAACCACTGATAGGATATCAACCTAATTTGGCAGGAAGCATTCTTAGATGCTGGATTCAAAATTGTGCTAATGGTGGGATTGACCTTCTAGGGGCTGAGGGGAGGGGCCAAAAAAGGTTATTTAGCTATATTGGTTTAAGTGACTTCTTCTCCATAACCACTGAAATGAAATCAATCTTAATTGGCAGGAAGCATCCCTTGGTGCTCACGATTAAAATTGTACTAATGGTGGGACTGATCCCCAGGGACTGAGGAGAAGGCCAAAAAGAATGATATTGATATAAACCGACTTCTTCTCCATGACCACTGATTTGAAAATCAGCCTTATTTGGCAGGAAGCATCCCAAGGTGCTCGGGATTCAAAATTGTATGGTGGGACTGCCCCCCCCCCCCCCCCCCCCAAAAGGGGCTGAAGGGCGGACAAAAAAGGATTATTTAGCTCTATTGGTTTAATCAACTTCTTCTCTGAAAACCAAGCAATAGATACCGAATATATATCACTGGTAGCATCCCTAGGTAGTCTGGATTCAAAAATGTACTTGTGGTTGGGCTGAGCCCTCAGGGGGCTGAGAGGCAGGGCCAAATTTGATTATATTGATGTTTAATTAACAACTTTTCCTTTAGAATTACATGTACGCACTGGATATCAATCATGATTGGTTGGATATATTCATGAGAGGTAGGGATTCAAGATTTTACAGATTGAGGAGATATTATTGCTGAACATATAGAGACGAACACAATCATGATATTATGATTGTTTCAGGGGTGTGCCCTGCCCTTGCAGAATCAACACCTGAGACGTAAATTTTAAACGGTTGAGATCCCCACCCAAAAACTAAATACCGTAATTTCCTGTGTATTACCCCCGGGCTATACGATTTTTTACATCAGAAGATACCTAATGAGGGCTATCTGCTGGTGCGGACTATCTGTGGATATTTTTACCAAACTATAAAAAAATGCGGGCTATACATTGCTAAATATTTCCACTTTTATCAACATGTAGATCTACGCTATTTGATAGCAAAAAATATCATTGATATAGATATCAAAGTCATATACAAAGCACACTCGTACTAATCTAGGTATACATTCAACGTATAACCAGCGGGCAATCTGCCAGTATGGGTTATCTGGAATTTATTTTACAAAACTTCCAAAATGCCTTAATTTACTTCCCGTGGGCTATATAGATTTGATCCAAGGGTCTGCAACGCCCTTCCAGACTTACACCTTGTGGCCACACCCCTAGGGACATAATTCCTTAGTTGAACTTGAAAACAGTTTAGACACTGACCCATTTACCAAACTTTTAATTTATACAGATATGCTTCAAGGATTGGTCTTTCAGTCTATCCCTGTCCTTGGGATCTTTTTGGATAATATTTACCACAATTACCTGGATACCAATGAATCCAGACTACCTGCATACCAATGTATCCAGGTGAGTGATACAGGCCCTATGGACCTCTTATTTTCACTAATGTTTTGCTTGTTAAAGTCTTTTCTGGTTTAATTGTTGTTTTACAGCTTTATGACTTAATTTGTTGTTTAACATTTTATATCAAGATCTTTTGATTACAATTGAAGTTTTGTTATTAGCATTCAATGAATGTATAATTTATATCTACATGGCATGACCATAGTCTGTTGTTAATTTGTTAGATAGTTGTCTAAAATAAGACATTTTTGCACAGAATATATTACAAAACATGAGAGGTCCCTGTGATAATTAAGAGTCTGATATATACAAATGTTACAGATGTATGATCACCAGAGCCGGACTCGTGAGTTCCATACAGTTCTGCTTATTAAATCTGCTGAAGTGTTACAAGGATCAATCTAGATTATTCTGCTGTAAAAGAATGATTGCAACAGTAGCCAGGATTGGGTTATTTTTGTGCAATACATCTACATTTTGTACAGGGTAGGGTAAATCTCCACCAGAAAACATAAAGTTAAATCAACACAGTGTAAGTTTTAACTGGGATGGGATTATAACAGTTTACAGAAATTCATATACATGTATTGCAAGGTTAGTGGGAATGATATTTTAATGTTGACTAGACTTTCTCTGGTTTAGGTGAAATTTATTTGATCGGTCTGAGTTCTGGTTCATGCTAGTTCCTGGCTCAGGCCAAGTTCAAGTTCAATGTAGTATCTGGTTCATTCTTAATGGTTAATTTTCTGGTTAGGAATGACTTTTCCTAATTGTTTCAAAGATTTGTTTGGAGAGGACATATTTACCTGGTATGCAAGTTCTCAATTGTCTCATTAGTGATTGTGAAAGGTTGACTCTTCACCTCTACAAAGACCTGCTAAGTTAGATCTCCAGTTACATATAACACACTCGCTCATTCTTAGGTGATGAATGAGTCCATGTTCTGAGCTAATACTGGTAGTATGCTAAAGGCTTACACTGTTGTTTCCAACATGTTGATTTTCATTACTATTATCACCCTTACTCCTTATGAAGCAACTGAAGTATCATAGAAATCATTGAAAGTTATGTTTATGAGAGTCCCTAACATACATACATGTACCAGTTCTTCACCTGTCTGATAGATTAGAATTATTGACAGAAAACAATTACTTACAGATAAGATTATTTTTATATGCCTCTTATTGGTGGACACAATGTGTAGGTGTTGTACCAAGGGCCCCAGCCCTGACAGAACCAGCAAAGGCAAATATAACATATTAAATATAACATTATAAATATAATATATTAAAACCTTTAAAAGAGGAGATACTAGTAAATTTTGAATATTTTTCTGTACCAAAAAAAAGGAGGGCAAATTAAAAAAAAAATATAAGAACATGTAGTTGTCTTGCCTTGACGATAGTCCAGAAAGCGAGACTTAGTTAGGTGTTACTTTTCCGGCGGCGGCTTGGTCACACTACGTATACTCAAACTATCATACTAAATACCTAACCTCAATTTAAAAGAAATCGTGTTACAGGTATTGGTGTGTTGGGGTAAAAACATGGGAATTTTGAGAATTTGTGTTAAAGTCCCCTTTTTATGGTGTTACTAATATCAGATTCAATTGAAAAGGATATTCACTGATATCATCATACTGAACATTTTACTGAAATTTGGAGTTAATTTATTTGCAGGTTTTGCTGTTTTGGTACAAAAACATGGAAATTTTGGGAATTAACGTTAGCATCCACTACATATGATGTTATTGATATGTAATTAAATTAAAACTTGGCAAAGTTACTGATATCATCTTGCTGTATGAATATATCTATATTTTGTCATACTAATTTTTTTGTTGGGATTTAAACATTATCGGCAATTGGGAAAGGCAGGAGATATAATAACGGATAATTCTTGTTTTTCTTTAGCCTTCTTTCTCCATACAAGGTCATCTGACCTTATTGCAGATACATTACAGGGAAAGATGTCGCTGAAGGTTATACACGGAGATACATTACAGGGAAAGGTGTCGCAGAAGGTTATACACGGAGATACATTACAGGGAAAGGTGTCCCAGAAGGTTATACACAGAGATACATTACAGGGAAAGGTGTCGCTGAAGGTTATACACAGAGATACATTACAGGGAAAGATGTTGCTGAAGGTTATACACAGAGATACATTACAGGGAAAGGTGTCGCTGAAGGTTATACACAGAGATACATTACAGGGAAAGATGTTGCTGAAGGTTATACACAGAGATACATTACAGGGAGAGGTGTCGCTGAAGGTTATACACAGAGATACATTACAGGGAAAGGTGTCCCAGAAGGTTATACACAGAGATACATTACAGGGAAAGATGTCGCTGAAGGTTATACACAGAGATACATTACAGGGAAAGGTGTCGCTGAAGGTTATACACAGAGATACATTACAGGGAAAGATGTTGCTGAAGGTTATACACAGAGATACATTACAGGTAGAGGTGTCGCTGAAGGTTATACACAGAGATACATTACAGGGAAAGATGTCGCTGAAGGTTATACACAGAGATACATTACAGGGAAAAGTGTCGCTGAAAGTCATACACAGAGATACATTACAGGGAAAGATGTCGCTGAAGGTTATACACATAGATACATTACAGGGAAAGGTGTCGCTGAAGGTTATACACAGATACATTACAGGGAAAGGTGTCGCTGAAGGTTATACACAGAGATAAACCTGCAAATATTGAGCCATTTTGGACAGGTGATCAATGGAAGTCGGTTATGATATGTAAATTTACTTTGTAAATAACTATTTAAGTTTAGTGAGTGTTATATAGCTGATCATATTCGGTTGAACGGTGTTATCTCGATGTTGGCGGAACATTTAGAGTAAAAATTTGAATAAAATGGGGTCTTGAATACGAGTTGAATATAATGAGGTTCAACTAGTCTTTTGATTCAACCAGTGAAATTCACAACAACATAAAAGAACATACACTTGTACATAAAGTCAACAATTTTATAATGGACAGTTACAACACAAAGTGATAAGATGTTTCCCATGTAATATAATACTAAGTAAATTGTTCATATATCATTGGTTTTTAAAGAGAAAATCATATAAAACTTTATATTGATTCTGCTGTGATTTATTCATATGTAAATATTGCATTTAATTTCTGTGGTTGAAAAAGAGTCCAGCTTTAGCCATATTTTGACAGTGGTGGTTAGTGTTGTTTTGAAATGTTGTATTTTGTAAATGAGAATGAAAAACAAACAAGACATTATTTTGCTGTTTCTGTTATCATATTTGCTGTACAACTGTATAAGATTTTGTTTAGCTGACTTGTTCTAGTTTATTTACCCTCACTTAAATGTCCAAACAATACAACTACCTTGACCAAATATTTTTTGACACTACACATTACTATGTAATAGTAATGTCAAAAAATATTTGGTCAAGGTAGTTGTATAAACTAGTTTAATTGCAATTAACTGGAAAAAAAAATGATTCTAGAACCATTTCAATGAAAAAAATATTTCTCTATCCTATTTTTCTTGCAGGTAATGCTACTATTATATAAAACATTTAAATCAAATACTGACTTCCTTTTTTCAGCCAACTCTGACTTTAGATTTTCTTTGAAACATCATTAAAAAGTAACATTGTATGATTTTCAGGTGTGTCCTGAATTGAACACACAGATTTTTAAGAAAAAAATATTTCTATCTTACAAAGGTGTAGGAAGTCCCCATCATGTGATACAAGTTTTGTATTTATCAGTGGATTTATTACATCAAATGTAATTTGAATTATTTCATTGATACTTGTAAGAAAATTTGTGGCAAGAATTTTTTCACTTTGTTTACAACATGCTACTTTTAATGCAATCAATTTATTTTTATATAGTACTCGCCAAGAAGCATATAATGGGAAATTATTCAACGTCATTCAAATTCTTTTTTCTTAAAACTCTTTTTTGTATAACCTTTAATATTGATGGATTAAATCAATCAAGTTTACAGCTATCATTATATCATTGTTCAAAAATTGGTTTACTTAATAAATTAAAAACAAAAATGTGTATAATGCCAATATTACAAAGTTTTACATTTTGGTCAAATAATTATAATCCTTATAACAATGTTAGTATACATCTTAGCTTACTTGTGTGCTGCTGATGTGACCAGGTAGCTCAGGTATTTCCATGGAAACAAAGTGAACAATTTCCATGGTAACCTAGTGTAACCAAGGTTACAGCCGGAAAGGGAAAACATATATATATAGAGACATCTCATAGAAGTTTACTTTTTGTACTGTATTAATGCATTAGAGATATAGACTTTAAGAGAATGGAACAAATATTAAGAAATTATTTGTGACTTGACACAGTCGCTGACTATAGTGAAGTAAAACACAACAAATTTCTTGCAGATTTGTGCAAAAGATAAATATATAAATATAGATATATATTATGTATAGCTTGTATATAGAGTTGTAAGTAAGGATCAGTCATGAAATTAAGTTTTATGGAAGGTCCCTTGTGTTTATATATTTCAGTTATGGATTGTTTAATGGTGTGGCAGCCATTTTCCTGTTCCTTCTGGTAGTCACGGGTCACAGTGATCACATGTCCAAGATCTCTGGGCAACAAACATTTAAGGCCACATTATACATTTCTGCTTTAAAGGATTCTCTGGATTCTGAAGTTAATATGTTCAAAAAATTACAATAAAAATTTTTTGTTAATTTTTGGGGATATTATTTAGAAGAAAGATGATTCAAAGTGTTGCTAGATTGGTGTCCTGGGGCGTGGTGACACTGAAACGTAACTAGGAGGGGAGAACAGAGAAAATGTTCAGTCTGTTACATCACGTTAGTACTCTCACTGTAGTAGTTGTAGTGGTATATTAAAAACTCTTGCACGTTTTATTGTTGTTTGGCTTATTTATTATCAATCATTATATTTATATGTCGTAAACTTTTAGATGACGTTAATGAAACACAAATATTTGAGTTTCATGCGTCAGTACTTAATCCGTTTTACAGGGGCTGATTGATTAGTTGTGAGCCTTGCATTGAAAAAGTTCAGGAGTAATGTCCTTTTTCAGCCCTAGTGTTCCGTGACTATTTAAGGCTGTGTACCCGAAGACTGTTGTCAGTTGGGCAGTTAATGTCGAAGATGTAACAAGGCTGGTGCCTTTTGTAAAATGGACAAAATTGCTGAAAGAGCAGTGATTCAATTTTTGCATAAGAAAGGTCTAGCATTCATACTGATATGGTAGCAACACTAGGGAATGATGCCCACTTATACGCTACAGTGAAAAGGTGAGTGGCAGAATTTAAGGATGGCAGACAGAGCTTTGGGGAATGGCAACCGTCCAAGAAGGCCTGTCACTGTTGCAACCACAGAAATGGCCAATAAAATCCATGATATTGTTATGGGTGACAATCGAGTTACAAGGAGATATATAGCCGTACAATTAGGAGTTCACAAGACTTCTGACAGTTGATCAGAAGCACACCAGTTTGTGGCTTGCTAATCTGAACGTTTTAGAGGCAGATCATGTTAACTTCCTGCAGATGTTTGTGACTATTGATGAGATGTGGGTCAGCCATTTCACCCCAGAGGCCAAACAAAAGTCTAAACAATGAAAGCATCCTGGTGCACACACGCCAAAGAAAACAAAGACTGTTCCATAAGCTGGAAAGGGTGTTGACATCGGATGGTAGATTATCTGACTGATAAAGGGAAAATCAATCACTCATATTATGCATCATTTCTTAGGCTGTTAAGAGAAAATATTAAACTCAAGCGCCGCGGAAAATTCGGTAAAGGTGTCTTGTTCCTTCAGGACAATGCCCCTGTTCACAAGTCTGTCTTTGCCTTGGTTGCTTTTAACGATTGTGGCTTTAAATTTATCTCGCTCCATCAGAGTGTCGTCTTTTTCTAATGATATATGTTTTAAAGTTTTTCAGTCAGACACATGTTTAAAATATTGATTGCTTTTACTAATTGAAAACTAATATAAAATCTGAAGATGCTAGTCATCTTCTCTGTATGTAATTTCATGAACTGATATCGAATAGTCGGTAATTACGGTAATGGAAATCTCCAACATTTCTGTCTAGAGTATCGATGATAATAACATATGAAGATCGGCATGAACAGGTCACTTACACAAAGATCAATTGAACATGGCCGGTTTTCAGAATAGACAGTGTCCGGATTACACTTAGACAACAATGTTGACACAGTTGGAGTTCCAGGAAGAAAGATTAAGGTAAAGAAGAGGATCTGCGTGGTTACCAAGTGAAAGTTTCTGAGAGTTGTGATGAACATTTTGTAGTGAGTAAGGATTGTGTTTACTCTCCAACTGAGTCTGCATTGTAATCTAATTATTATAAAACTATTCTAATTATGTTTATTTAAGTAAGTCTTAGTTAACCCTCCCCTCTCTCTCTATCTCTCCTCCCCCCCCCCCTCTCTCTCTCTCTCTCTCTCCAAAATTAATATGCATTTGTTGATCTTATATATATATTTCATGTTGTGCTATATTTATATTTTAATTTTGTACATCATTATGGAAAGAAAATTCTAAGTAAGTATAAACTTTTATTTCTTTTTCAATTCAATACATAGTGAAGAGCGAATACACAAATTTTGAAATTGGATTTGGAAACAAGTTTTGCAACTTATATTAATCCATCTCCAGTGAAATAATTACGCTTGAAAATTGAGGACAAGAGAACAAAATTTAACGGTACGTTGGGTATAGAATGAAAATGAGTAATGAAAGGTTAACGATAAAGGAGAACGAGAAGGGAAAGAGAGTAGAGTAGAGACAGTTGCTCAGATTTACATTGTATTTAGTAATGATATACGTAAACAGTGAATTAAGATTTAATCTGTATTCAGTTATTGTAAACAGCTAAGTACGTGAAGGATGTAACTGAAAACGACAGGTAGACTATATATAAAAATAGAAATGTGGAAGAACAAAAGACAAATAACTCATTCAAATCTTCGGGAGCTGATAATGAAATTTTGAGTACAAGAGAAAATTAGGGCATTTCCTTCATGTGAACAATCATCATCACCAAACAACAGTAATTTGCATGAAATTGGACAATTTATTTCAGTGAACATACGTACACGGAGTGGGGAATAAAGACGACAGTGAAGCAAATAATGTTCGTTGTTCTCGTTGTATTCCATACATGAACATAAAGGGCTATCAATAAGATTTCTACGATGTAAGTAAAATCTAAGGGAACTGCACTCCATTCTAAGTCTAGCTTGGTGGATTTGGCCTGGCCTGCTACCAATGAAATAGAAAGATGGGACTTAGTGAGATGGTTCATACAGGTAGATTTTTAATCTAGAAGTAGAGGGGTCATCTTTTATAGAATCTGGCAAGGAGTTCCAGAGATCAATTACTGAAGGCAGGAAAGACTTCCTATACAGACTAGTACGACATAATAAAGGACGAACACTGTTGCTGACACGGGTATTGTGGGCATGAATGCTATTGTTACGACGAGGGAGCATATCTTTTAGGTATTTTGGGACTGCACCATGGACCATTTTATGAAAGTGGATTATCTTGTGATGTTTACGTCTTTGTTCGAGAGGAAGCCAACCGGTTTCGAGATAAAGCTTAACTCTACTAGTGAGCCTAGTACCACCTGTAACTATGCGTGCTACTTCCAGTTGGAGGTCTTCTAGTAAGTCAGATTGGGATTTGGTAAGGCAGTCCCAAATTATATCACCAAACTCCAATATGGGTCGAATAAGAGTAAAATACAAAATTTGCAAAGATCTACGATCTAAGGTAAATTTGAATTTACGTAAAATGTTTATTTTTGGTGATATCTTTGATTTTAAATAATTAATGTGTTCGGTCCAACAACCAGTTTCAGACAGAAATAAACCGAGGTGTTTGTGCGACGTTACTTCAGTAATGACTACATTGTTCATAATAAGTGGGGAATGAAGAGGCGTAATAGTTTTCCTACTTATTAGTACCGTTTCTGTTTTAACAGGATTGATTTTAACCAACCATCTTTTGGACCATTCATATGTTTTATCCAAGTCATCATTTAGAATTTCTGCACTAATTCTAGGAGAATCAATTATAGTGTACAAGGAGGTGTCATCTGCAAATAACTTAATTGTAGCATTTATATCTTTTACAATATCATTGATACAAGTACTAAATAAAAGAGGGCCCAATAGGGAACCTTGAGGAACCCCAGCTTTGACATTTGACCAATTGACCAATTTGAACTTTTGCCGTTGATAACAACTCTTTGCTTACGATTGTAAAGATAGTTTTCAAACCACTTAAGCAGTGAACCCCGAATTCCAAAGCAAGATAATTTACGGAGAAGACCTTTATGCCAAACACGGTCGAAAGCTTTGCTTATATCATGGAAGATCATTCTTATTTCTTCACCGTTATCTAGAGCAGAATATACATCATGAATGATCGCAAGAAGCTGATTGACAGGTGAATCTCCATGTCGGAATCCTGACTGGTTGGGGGATAAAAAGGGAATGGTCATGTTAGAAATTATACATATACTTAAAGACGCACTTTTCCATTAATTTGCCGACTATGGATAGTAATGATATAGGCCTGTAATTGGACAATATGGACTTATTTTCTTTTTTTTTATACACAGGGGTGACATTTGCATTTTTCCATTCAGATGGAAACACTCCGGAGGTAAGAGACTTGTTAAAAAGGATATTAGGGGAGTACATAGAATATTAGCCGCTTCTTTAAGTAGTCGCGGTTCACAAGGTCAGGACCGACTGCTTTGGAACAATCAAGATTAAGTATAGCATCTTTTACATCGGTATTGGATATATTAATATTCGATAAACTATGATTACATTCGTCTACCATATTAGGGAGGACAGCATTAGTATCATCAAAATTTGATAGGGCACAGAAGAAGTCATTAAAACAAGCAAGCTTTCTCATAGTCATCAGAGACAACAGTTACATTGTGAAGAATTGGTGGTTTGCAGAATTTTCCAGAGTTTGGTAGTAATTGTTTTACTGTCCTCCACCAATGTTTTGCTTTGAGATTTTTAGGTTTTTCAAGTGATTCACATAGTTTTTTTTACATAGTTGGCCTTAGCCTGCTTTATGGTATTGACACATGTATTACGGATTTGGCGAAATTTTGACCAATGAGTATCTCTAAGAGAACGCTTAGCTCTTTGATGTGCACGTTTTCGTTTCCTAATTTCATTGGACATCCAAGGAGGATCATTTGGTCTAATATTTACAAATTTATTAGGAATACACATTTTTGCAATATCTAGAATGGTATTTATAACATTTTTCCCAGCGACATTTATATCTTCTACTTTATCAACAAGTTCCAGTTTACGACATTCATCTTTTCTCTTAATTACTCATAATTTCCACGATCAAAGAGCCACACGTTACGCTTGAATGACTGTTGTACTGGTCTTGTAATATTAAAAGAACAATAAGTAGGACAGTGATATCGAATTGGTTGGTCAAAAAATCCTTCGCCAACAACACATTTATCAATAATGTTCATGTCACTAGTACAAACTATGTCCAACAAAGACATAGAAGCCTCAGTATTAAAAGTTGGGGATTCTACAAGTTGGAATAAGTTGAAGGTAATCAAAATGTCGCGTAGGTGAGAACACTGACTACCAACAAGTAGATTCCCGATCAGTTGTAACCGCAAACTTTAAAATTGAAATCAGACTCATGAGAATTTCGAAAATGAAATAAAAAGAAAATTCAATGGTTTCCCAATAAATATCAAATGTGTTTCACTCATATGGCAGATATTAAATATATTTTCACTACACACTCGTGAAAATATAAAAAAAATCTGCCATACTCGTGAAATATATTTGATATCTAACGGGAAACCATTGAATATCCTCTATAAACAAATACATTTGTACATAATACAAAGAATGTTAAGGACATATGTCTTCTTGGAAAATATCTTGTAGCGGCAAATAAGTGACTATCAGAAACATGATATACATATATATATATATATATATATTGTTAGAAAAATAATAATTAATGTTACTATTATATTTTTTGTGCATCGTTCATTCTCCTGAGACCAATTTAACATTTTGTATATATGTAAATATCCTACATATCATATGTTCACACCAAACCTAGAGTACGGACAACCAGGTACGGACTTAAAGGCCCAATATACGTAACTTTCGGCAAAACTTGAAGCGAAAATCAAGCCTAATAACTTATTATATTGATAGATTTAGTTAAGATTAACTGATATCAGAAATATTCAAGATGAATTCTTTCCCGGGTACCGGTACAGCAGCATTTGAAACACGCTATTTGTAAACACGCGTCCATTTCGAACCGTCCTCTACCTTCGGTTTGTTGTTGAAGTGGGCCCCACCTGAATTATATTCAACTCTTTGGATTTTTTCGTCAAGAGTTCTTTGTTAGTTACCGCTCAGGTTTACTTCGTTTTAGGCTTATTTTTGCATGGTTATCAACTGGATTTTTTTTCAGAATTTTTCAGAATCACGAACATTTCCCTGAAATTACGTATATTGGGCCTTTAAATCTTTCCGCTACGAGGCCGCCCGGATATGGAACAGTCTGCCAAATCATATGAGGAAGGCGGATAGTTATCCAGAGTTTTCCAGACTGCTGCATACCTGGGATGGCCTCGTGTGCTCCTGTGGTATATGTTCCAGTGCTTAGCAATGCTTTTTATTTTTGTTTGTCTTAATGACTTGCCTGTTTTATGTCTTGCCTTATTGCATGTTTTTTTTCTTTTTTTTTTTTATTATTTATTTATTATTATAACCAGCCGCACAGTTATTATTTTTTAGCCCTTATTTTCAATCTCAATTGACTTCATTGTCTTCTTTTAATTTACACTATATTAGTGTATATTATGTCAAATTTTATTTCTTTGCTATATTAGCATTTATGTATATTTGACTTGTAAGTGCTTTAATCATCTCAAAAGCAGCACCTGTGTGATATGCAGGTGTTCAATATTAATAAATAGTATAATTTTATTATTCTGGTAAATGTGATATATGCCACTATGTGCTGCTGTGTTATACATGTATAACCCAAATATTTTACTTACATTTCATACTAGTTTGTCTGTGATAGTGTACAGTTTTGTATGTCTCTATGTATTTTGTTAATTACCTTGTTTTATGTTTGCGTTTTACTATGCTTGTCGCAGAAATAGCGCTACAGCGCTAATGTTACTTGTTTTATATATGCGACTTAAATAAAGCTTCTTGTATCTTAAAGAACTTGGAAAAAAATATGCTGTAAGTCTACGGAAAGGAATCTGGATTCGACATGGGCCGTTTTTGACAAGTTAAACTGTATGGGCATGTATCTAAAGCGACCATGCATGGAACATTAATATTTTTGCCGGTTAAGAAAAACTTCAGTCTTGAGCTAAAACCAAGTTGTGGTGCATATGGTAGTGCGTACATTGGTGGACGGTTTGTGCAGTGAAAAGCGCACTTACCTATCATCGAAGTAGTCTAGGGTTCGGGTCACCTACCCGACCACGTGGGTTTCCTGTGGGTACTTCGGTTTCCTCCAATAATAACATCCCCCACCCACCCACCCACCCCCCCCCCTCCCCCACCGGCTTACGTTCGGGCAAAGAATGATTCAAATCAGTTTAATAACTCGATTCATATCTAATGTAAATTAAATATATTTCTTTTGTTTACATATTACATATTCCATGTTTTTATTGAACAGCAAACATTCTTTTGTATGGAAGACATGCAGGGGATGGCAACACACAATTTTATTTTATTACATCAAAAATAAGCTAATTAAACATTATTGTGATAATATGTTCCTAAAAATGCTTACACAAAAGTCGCATTGGCATATTTTCCCCATTTTAATTAATTAAGCCATTTTCGAATCACAGTAATAGAGGATCTGTTTCTTTTATATCCAAAACTGGAAGGCAACAAAGCGAAAAGACGACAAAACGAAAAACCCGCCAAAGCAAAAAGACGGAAACCCGCCAAAGCGATATAAGAAGAAATAACGCCAAAAAAGCGAAAAGACGAAATGACATATATAAGCCACCATAAAAAACTGACCGTTATGTTCGTCACTCCAGCGATTAGTTGGTAATTTACTGCGATCGGGTAATTCCGCGTGCGTGGTACAGCGCGTATTCGCCGAGAATCGTGTAGACAATTCCATGTGCAAGGGGGCGTGGTCAGACAAAACAAAACATTGAAATTACACACAATAAATTTTCTTATTAAGTTGATAAGGCATGGATTTAAAATAAAATAGTCAACAACGCTGGTACCATTGTGACCACAGTGTGTATAATCTTTAGAATAACCATCTACGTCTCTGCCGTTGTATACATGTACGTATACCAGTGGATTTACATAAATCTATTAACCGATTGCCAAACTGGTTAACAGTGACGTCAGGGTTAGAACGTGTACCAAACTCATCGTCAAGGATGGTAGTGTACCAAACTCATCGTCAAGGATGGTAGTGTACCCAACTCATCGTCAAGGATGGTAGTGTACCAAACTCATCGTCAAGGATGGTAGTGTACCAAACTCATCGTCAAGGATGGTAGTGTACCAAACTCATCGTCAAGGATGGTAGTGGAACAAACTCATCGTCAAGGATGGTAGTGGAACAAACTCATCGTCAAGGATGGTAGTGTACCAAACTCATTGTCAAGGATGGTAGTGGAACAAACTCATCGTCAAGGATGGTAGTGGAACAAACTCATCGTCAAGGATGGTAGTGGAACAAACTCATCGTCAAGGATGGTAGTGGAACAAATCAGAGAGTTGCCTCTCTAAACTCACATGGCTTTCATCATTTTGAACAAAATCAGACTTTGTGCCAGTGCGGCTGTTTAAGTCACCAATAAACATAATTTTACCTTCGCTACTATAGCGATTGATACCAGCTTCAAGCTCAAAAAATAAATCACAGTTGTATTTGTTGTAAAAGATAGCGTTTACGGGTGGTATGTATACACCCCCCCCCCCCTAAATAAACATCATCAGATTCCAGTAATAAACCCTTTTCTCTCATATCTCGCCATGTTGGATAGAGGTTGCCCATGTAAGAAAGCTATGTAAGAAAAAACTATCTTACATGAATCTGACAAACGGCAGCTGTGAAAAAGTTGTGGATAGCACGCCGCAGATTCGTATTTTTTAATACCGGAAATAAGTAGATGAAAGTGAAAGTTCAGTGCTTCCAAATGTACGACTGGCTGGATTTTCATTACAAGTGTAAGCGGCGGAGAAAATGGTTGTTCTTATATATTTCACAATAGAAGGCAAATGATTAATGTATGTACAACTTACTCTTCATTCATTTATCAAAATGTTCGCATCTTTGTTGTCTTATACTTTATAGTTTGTCTTCCGCGATTTCCTTCCATTACTTCACATACAAACATGATAGTGGGTTGCCAGAACACAACACAGGTGTACACCAGGGCTTGTAAAATTACCTGTAACTGTACATTTAGGTCGGTTAGATGCTTATTACCACAGGTGAGTAATTCGCAAAAAGTCAATATAACAGTTAATGTCACATAGATGTTACAGAGATTTATTTGTTTTCAATTTGTAATGCATAAGTTTCAGAAATGAACATTGCAATGTTCTTGTCATACATCGGTATTCATTATAAAAGACAGCTTATTCTGTTTTTTAAATTGTAACTTTAGACAACAAACAAATTACAACTTACTGACTTAAACTTGTTACTAGTACACACTTGTATTGCTATCATTTCAAAACGTTTGTTTCAGACTCATCATAAACTTGACAATGTGTAACTTACAGACATGCAAGGATTATTTATCAATTGAATCAGACTGGTTATTAACTTAAAATTTCTGTCACAGACAGGTGATTCACTGAACACATTTTTTGCTTTATTTCATACTAGTTTAATATCAGTTACCACTGCATATTAACTATCACATACCTGATAATTAAAAGGAACTTATATTTATTGTCACCATCAGCCATAAAGTTATGTATCACATTTATTGTAAAGAGATGATATATATATATTTATATCATATTCTTTCATATCTTTATCTTATTGATCAACTGATTTATATAAGGTAGAGTTGTAGACAATTTATGCAAGATATAATGGAAACACCATGTACTATTTAATTTATATGATTTATGGTAAAACATATTTTTCTGATCAGTTAAATGACAAATTATTCTACATAGTAGTCTATATACCTACTTGTCAGGTTGTAACAACTACAGTTGTATGGTGACTGAAAATAACAACAATGAGGCTAACTGGAACTCTTCAGGTTTTTTCAAAGCATTTTCCATATCATGATCCAGCATCCCAAGCATATTTCTTGTTTGATACACACTTTTGATAACATTAAAGAGTTTGGAATACTATGAATTAGACCTGTTTGTTTAACATAATTCATGTTATTTTTTCAATTAACATT
The DNA here is from genome assembly GCA_947623455.1 of Mimachlamys varia. Classification (NCBI taxonomy): domain Eukaryota; kingdom Metazoa; phylum Mollusca; class Bivalvia; order Pectinida; family Pectinidae; genus Mimachlamys; species Mimachlamys varia. Next base: position 54,903,626 of record OX392527.1, read on the forward strand.
GATTATTAATTAACATTAATTTGGAATAAAAACTATAAGAAAGTTCATTGCCAAAGAAATGAATCCACTGGGGCAGCCTGATCTTATTGAAATAAGACAGTGATATGGTCTGCAATTGTCACCTGTCTTTGATAGTATATGATTAATATACCATGTTTTATACAAGTCTGTGGCAGCAATTACAGATGTTATTTATGTAATACCTGTATGTGATACACTGATAGTAAATATATGTTTAACACTGTCAATAATACTGAATAAACATGTTCACCGGTATTTTGATATCTTGAGATGTCAGGATTTACCCTAACATAGAAATATTGAGATTATGTAAGAATCTTTATACAGATTGAGTAGTACAAATAAAGATTGGTATAAAATAAGTACTGTATACAGAATATAGATAGTGGTATACACAATTACCAATTATTGGTAGATATTCAGAGGGGTATACAGAGTATTTAAGGAGTAATATAAAGAGAATGATAAACATAGTATACTGAGAGACAAGAGAAACTTGATAGGGTGAGAGAACCAACACTCCTGATGTATCAAAATGCGGCACTGCTCCTAGATGGATACCAAATGTTATTCAGTAGATGTCCTTACCATGTGGTGAACATAATATATAGAAATAAAGGATCCTCAACATCCATAGCAGTTGTGTTCTTTTATTATGGTTCAGGAATTGTCTACATGTTTCGACCGCTAAGTAGAGAGGTAGAGAGTATATAGAGGGGTATACCTAAGATTTAGAGAGAACAAGTGGTATGTTGAATATAGAAAGTGGTATACCATATACCTTGTAAATGTAGTACCGGTGTAGCATGGTATTTGGAATCATGGTGAAATGACCCCGGGGTCAAAATACCATTATGGTTAAATGAACCCCCCCCCCCATCCATATGGTAAAATGACCCCCCCCCCCTCCCCCCCTTATAAATATCACTATAATTTGCTTTTCCATATATAATTTCACGTATTTATATTAGAACTATGTTGAATCAATAAAAGCAGTGCAAATTTGGATGGGTGTGCTTATTTAGGATTTTATCAAAGTTTACCACTTAAATATATTCTGTATTTAATTTTATTTCTTTTACTACATTTAATTGTATCTTCACATATTAATATATGAAATATTGAGACTATTATCAAATATGTATCATGTACTTGCTGAAACTTGTTGATTACATTGCAGAACATAAAGAATCATACTATTTGTTGGGTAATAATTGATATATCTATAGTGTATAATTGCCTCATTTTACAAGAGATACAATGTATGTAAGGAATCAAAATATGTAAACAAGGTAAACAGTGAACATATATATTTATATGTATGTATATCATATCTTGAACAAGCTCATTGTACATGACTTAAGATTTTACAGTTACTGTATACATTCTAAAAAAGACATAAATTGGATAGAAAGGTCAGTATACCTGATATATATAAGAGGTATTAAGCACGGGTACAATTACGACAGGAAATTCACATTTTAACCTTCGGATCAACAACACTAAGTGTATATGATACATTGTGTTTAATATATTATAAGAAACACAGGTTTACACCAAATGTAAAGGTTTATACCAGATACATGTATAGGAAATGTCAGAACCTGAGGTGTACAGACTATATTCATTTGTAAATAGATGAACACATGATGTATGTAAGGTATACCTGATGTATAAGTATATTTATCATTCACTTGTCATATCCTTTTACTTTTTTGGGGGGGGGGGGGGGGGGGGGGGGGAGTAAATTCCGCTATGCATGGGACTTACGGGTGTAACTGATTGACTTAGCTATTTTAATTAGAGCATAATTTAAGATTTGGTTGAAGGTTGGCATCATTTGCAGCCAAGGGCCTGAGTAGTGAAGGCAAAAGAAGGAAAGGTAGATTTATGCAATTGTCTTCTTCAGACTCAAATATGATCAAAATATCCTCATTGACTGAACATTTCTCTTGGAGTCTTTCAAACTCTGAGGGGGGAAGTCTACAATAACCATAATAAAAAATACATACCCCTGTGTGATCAAATTCAATCTTTAAATGGACTTGAAAATCTGATAATCTTCCTGATTGCCAATTTATCATATTTTAAGTTTATTATCTATAGTGGCTTGTGGTTTATCACTTATCATAAATAAGGATATAGAGATGAGTTTAAGAAATTGTTCCTCATTTTCCAATTTTTGTTTTTTAATTTATTTTATTTTATTTTTTTATTTGGTAACAGGTTATATCTGGTAGACTGTTTTCTAAACAGTTGATAACAGTTAGAAAAACATTTGCTGATGTGCATAATATTGTGTCAATGTTGTAATCATCTTACTCATCTTTAGATTAATTCTGAAATCAAGTATCTGTAAATTTGTACAGCAAAAGTGCTGTGAAATATTCAAACTGAACTTTGAACTAACATTACCTCTTTAGTCTTGATCCACACTTGTAAACAACTTAAGTAAACGATTTAATTATACATTCATTTATCTCATTCTGACTGAAAACATACGTGCAACAAACTCAAAAACGATAGTGATCATCACAAATAAGAATGAGGTATTTTAAACCAACAAAACCAGCTGTCGTTCGAATAATTTAATCCACCAACTTCACGGAAATAATCCAAGTCCAAGTGGATTTTCGGAAGCAAGCATTTGCAAGCATGAGTGCTACCTATATAAAGCATTATCAATAGTTAAGGTGACATATTAAAGTAATTATTATTATATTAACGCATAATTTTTAAATGTTTTGCATGATAAAGCACATATTACGATATACTAAAAACGACTGGGATAGTCCCGAGTTAACAACATTTCCGAAAGACACTCAAATGCTTGCTTCCGAAAATCCATTTGGACTTGGATTATTTCCGTGAAGTTGGTGGAGTAAATTATTCGAACGACAGCTGGTTTTGTTGGTTTAAAATACCTCATTCTTATTTGTGATGATCACTGTCGTTTATAAGTTTGTTGCACGTATGTTTTCAGTCAGAATGAGACAAGTGTATGTATTTAATTAAATCGTTTGCTTAAGTTGTTTACATGTGTGGATCAAGACTAAAGAGGTAATGTTAGTTCAAAGTTCAACTTGAATATTTCACAGCAGCTTTGCTGTAGGCCACACATTTACAGATACTTGATTTCAGAATTAATCTAAAGATGAGCAAGATATTATTAGAAGTGAAGCCTTTTACATTTTTTCCCCTTTTTTTCTCCTATTAAATCTTCATCGGATAGAATCTAGCTTAAATTCATTATTCTATACATTATCAAACAGCAATAATGTAATAATAAATGAGGGGGTCAATTTACCCATCGAAATTTCCCATAGTTCTAATAAAAATATGTGAAATAATATATGGAAAAGCAAATTATAGTGACATTTATAAGGAGGGGGTGTCAATTTACCATTGGGGTGGGGGGTCATTTCACCATAATGGTATTTTGACCCCGGGGTCATTTATTTGTACTACTCATTTCACCACGATTCAAAATACCATGCTACCCCGGTACTTCATTTACAAGGTATATGGTATACCACTATCTATATTCTACATACCACTTGTTCTCTTTAAATCTTAGGTATACCACACTATATAATCTCTACCTCTCAGTATAATATGTTTATCATTCTCTTTATATTACTCCTTAAATACTCTGTATACCACTCTGAATATCTACCAATAATTGGTTATTGTGTATACCACTATCTATATTCTGTATACAGTACTTATTCTATACCAATCTTTATTTGTACTACTCAATCTGTATAAAGATTCTTATATAATCTCAATATTTCTATGTTAGGGTAAATCCTGACATCTCAATATATCAAAATACCAGTAAACACATTTATTCAGTATTGTGGACAGTGTTAAACATATATTTACTATCAGTGTATCACATACAGGTATTACATAAAGAACATCTGTAATTGCTGCCACAGACTTGTATAACACATGATATATTAATCATATATGTAACAGGGTCATTTTATTTAAGTGTTTAATTCAAGTATTCATAATTGATATATTTATGAATATAATACTTGTATGTATAAATTGTATTCGTCAAATGTATGTTAGTATACATTATTTGTAATACTGAATGTATTTATATTTTATTGATATAAATGTACGTGGAATTTAATTCGCGACTTAAACGCAACGTTTTATATTTGCGCTCCGTGCAGGATATATTCGAGCGGACGCGGCGCTTTGTATGTTCGTATATATGTACATGTATTGTGGCGTTTGGTATGTGAGTTGTGGTCAAGTGCGGATAAGACATGTGACGTTTTGACGGACTTTGACGAAGTTGTTTGATTGGTTGAAAGTTTGTTCGTTGGTACTCGTTTTAGTTTTATTTTATCTTCCGGTCAGTTTTGAAATTGATTTGGAGAGGTTAACAGGCAGGCTAAATTCGATGCTGATATTAGACGTATATTTGGTAAGTTGGAACCTATATTTCAATTAGAGTGATTATGTATTTTACCTTTTCCATAGTATTATGTCCCCGAGTGTATGATTAGCGTGAATGGTAAATGTAATGATATTTTAAATGAATTGTTAATCTGATCAGTTTGAATATACACTACTTCATGTATATGGAGGTTCGGATAATTGTAATAGCGATATAAGTTATATATTTATATATATTGTGCAAGTTAAGCTTTATGCATTTGTTGTTATACTTAACGTTGTCAGTAATTATATATATTATATTTACGTCATTGTCTATTATACAGATAATTGACGTGAGACGACGTTTTGGGCTTACGCCATGCTAATACGTTAACGCACGATACGTGTTGTAAGTGTTTTTATATTTAGTACTTTATTTGAATAGTATATTGTAAACGTTATAGATACATATTGTGTATTGATTATGTGTAAAGTAAAATAAATATTTTGCTTTAAAGTAATATATATCATTAATGTAAATCTGAGTATTATTCATAACTGGAAAATATAGGGATAAGTAACGAAGGTTTAATTGTATATTTTATTATCCAAGTATACGTACTGATCATTAATTTGTTAAGATTTGTAATTCTCATATTTTATCTTGTAATGGCATATATTCATGTACTGTAGAGCTTATGCGTATTTTTACTGTATGTTTCAGAATGTTTTAATCTGCATCTATTACATAAAAGAAAGAAAACGAACCCAGCGGCTTTGTCATAATTTAACCCGACATATTCCCACCCGCTACATATACCATCAAAGACAGGTGACAATTGCAGACCATATCACAGCAGAAAAAAAACCCCATATCCTATTACATACAGGAAACACACAAGTGTATATTATGACAAGTATGTACACATTAACATACTGTAATATATATGCCAGGGACATTTATTTTTACATGTACATACTATAACAGACATGTATTACATGTGTGCATACTATAACAGACATGTATTACATGTGTGCATACTATAACAGACATTATTACACATGTGCATATCATAACAGACATGTATTACACATGTACATACTATTACAGACAGCTAGTACAAATAAGCATGTACATGCTACAACAGACAGGTATTACACATGTACATACTATATAACAAACATATACAGTGGATTTCACTTAATATCACTCCTGTTAACTTAATATCACATTCCTATTCATTTAATGTTTTCCCCAAACACCATTTTCCCTCTATATAATCTATGTAATTATATTTGGTTAACATCATAAATTTTGAGATGAATTCCTTTTGATATAATGTTTTTTAACCAATCACATAAAATTTATAGAAAATGATGTCATTTCCACTGATTTCATATACAAATTGTCCAAATATTGCAAAGAAAATAAGAAATAAAAAAAAATGGAATAAAGTTATCTAATGGAGATTGGAAATGCTCTACATTTAGTGGGGAAAAAAACAAGTTTCTTTTAATGTCACATACCTGTTAATGTCTGACAGATGCAACATGATTTAAAGAGGAATGCCCTGTATTACACACATACTATAACAGGTATCATACACTTGTAACAGACAGTTATTACACATGTGCATACTATAACAGGTATTATACACTTGTAACAGACAGTTAAAATACACATGAATACTTATATTACAAACAGGTAGAAGACAGGTATACACATACACTCATTACACATGGAAGCATGATTGTGTCCCCATCTTTCTTACAGCAGCAATTATTATAAAGCTATTGGGATCTTCATAATTTCCAAGGTTATATTTAGGTTTAGGCGCCACCCCTTCACAGGTATGAGATCTGCCTATTGGATAGTGTTAGTGTGTCTTTTAAACAAAGGTCTTTTTGTGTTGGTGAAAAAAGAATGTGTCCTGAGATACCATATATTACACACATGTATCACTTTTGATTGATAGTGCTTAAGGCAAGTAATTCTATATGATTGTGTATCACTAAATATTAATCATCCAAACTACATTATCAACAGAAAATGTTACAATATTTGTCTTATTCCAGTAAGATCAGGCTGGCCCAGGGGATTTATTTCTTGGGCAATGAACTTTTCCTATTTAGTGTTTTATTCCGAATGAATGTTAATTAATAATCAATGTTAGCTGCAAAAATAACATGGATGTTAAACAAACAGGTATAATTCATAGTATTACAATCTCTATAATATTACCAAAAGTGTGTATCAAACAAGTAATGTGCTTGGGATGCTTGATCATGATGTGGAAAATGCTTAGAAAAAACCTGAAGAGTTCCAGTTAGCCTCATTGTTGTTATTTTCAGCCACCATAATTGTTACAACCTGCCAAGTAGGTATATAGACTACTATGTAGAATAATTTGTCATCTATCTGATCAGAAAAATATATGTTTTACCATGAATTATATAATTTAAAAAAAAATAGTACATGGTGCTTCCATTATATCTTGCATAAATTGCCTACAACTCTACCTTATATAAATCAGTTGATCAATAAGTTAAAGATATGAAAGAATATGATATAAATATATATGTTTATATCCTCTCTCTACAATAAATGTGATACATAACTTTATGGCTGATGGTGACAATAAATATAAGTTCCTTTTAATTATCAGGTATGTGATAGTTAATATGCAGTGGTAACTGATATTAAACTAGTATGAAATAAAGCAAAAAATGTGTTCAATGAATCACCTGTCTGTGACAGAATTTCTAAGCTAATAACCAGTCTGATTCAATTGATTGATAAATAATCCTTGCATGTCTGTAAGTTACACATTGTCAAGTTTATGATGAGTCTGAAACTACATGATGTAACTTTTTGAAATGATAGCTTCCTTTGATGGTAATACAAGTTTGTACTAGTAACAAGTTTAAGTAAATAATTTGTAATTTGTTTGTTGTCTAAAGTTACAATTAAAAAAAAACAGAATAACCTGTCTTTTATAATAAATACAGATGTACATGTATGACAAGAACATTGCAATGTTCATTTCTGAAACTTGTGCATTACAAATTGAAAACAAATAAATCTCGGTAACATCTATGTGACATTAACTGTTATATTGAATTTTTGCGAATTACTCACCTGCTGTAATAAACATCTAACTGACCTAAATATACAGTTACAGGTAATTTTAAAAGCCCTGGTGTAAGTGTAAGTGTTGTGTTCTGGAAACCCACTATCATTTTTGTATGTGAAGTAATAGAAGGAAATCGCGAAAGACAAACTATAAGACAACAAAAATACGAACATTTTGATAAATGAATGAAGAGTAAGTTGTACATCCATTAATCATTTGCCTTCTATTGTGAAATATATAAGAATAACCATTTTCTCCACCGCTTACACTCGTAATGAAAATCCAGCCAGTCGTACATTTGGTAGCACTGAACTTTCACTTTCATTTACTTATTTCCGGTAAAAAAAAAAAATACGAATCTGCGGCGTGCTATCCACAACTTTTTCACAGCTGCCGTTTGTCAGATTCGAAAACGACGGCGTGATAAAATTAAAACCTGTCACAAAATTTTAACCATAAACACCAGGAAGAGGAGATTATTTTTTTCTATAAATATAGGGTATGCTTAAACTCGCTGTCTCATTCGTTTTCGTCAAAAAAGCTCAAGGAAAAAGTTGAAATTTCAAAATGGTAGCCTGTTTAAACATATTTTCATGGTTTTTGAGCTTATTCGGGTAGTTGATATGAGAGAAAAAGACTCTTTCATTATGTGTGTATGTAGGATAGGGATATTCCACCCTCGGGATCACAAAATGTGGTAAAACCCTCGTCAAGCCTCGGGTTTCACCACATTTTGTGACCCCTCGGGTGGAATATCCCTATCCTACATACACGCATATGAAATAGTCTTATAATCTATCTTCAGCCATACAATCGAATCATGTATTATATCACAAACAAAAATAAAAAAAATTACTTTATAATTAATTAAGACTACTATACCACCACCTTGAGTAGGCAAGTTTTCTGGGTATTACATAGGAGTCGAAACCATCAATATTGACTTGATAGTCATTAGGGATCCAACATTCACTAAGGACACGAACTTAGATAGCAAATCTACATTGTAAGTCTGTGGTAAGGAGGATTATTTCTATTGAAGGCGATAAATGTTTAAATCAAAAAGGATGATTATATCATATGTTTTCAAAAACTTTTGTAAACTAAGAGAATGTAATTTCCTGTCTAGACCGCCGTTTATATTCCACGATATCAGACTAATACCAGTACATAAAGAATCAGAGTTAGAGTCAAGATGTGACTCGTGCTCCACATTTTCCTATCTACGAGTGTTTCTAGGGGCACCCCATCTTCGCTAGCCAAGGGTTACGATCCGCACACTCATCTTCACCCTTGGCATATATAGACCACATTTTGTAAATCCCGCGACGAGAATTTTCATTGGATGCAGCTAGGTCTGGCTGTGTCCAATCAGAGCGCACCTTACATTTGATCACGCGCTCTTATGGGACAGAAAAAATTGTAAACAAGGTGCACGTGCAGTGTCGACTGTGTCATGGATCTTTACCAGTAAAACAGAGAAGAACAATCTTCACCGACACATTTACGGTAAGGACTCAGTGCGTGGATCGCCGTTTCCTGATGCTGTCTAATTTGATCAAGCTTGAATTTTTCACAGACCAACCGAATGAGATGTTTTTCCATGTTTACATTCATTGCTGAAGCTGTTTTGTTATACGCATTTTGATTGGTCGGTGATTACGTGATTCAAAAGGACACAACGCACACCGACCGCTAGGTGGCAGACCCGGGAGCTTTCAATTTTGCCATGATATATTCCAGGGGTGTAGATTACATAGGTGATCGTAACCCCTGGATATCGAGGATGGGGGCACCCTTGTTGGTTACGCGGACGGACGAATCACGGCCCCTGTAGAGATCACCATTGATGTACAATTTGTCCTTTACAAACACTGCCCCTTTCTTGTCGTCGCGTGCCTGTCTTCAGATGGGCTATAGCTTCTTCCAGGTTTCCTGTATCTCTTCAGGGTATTAGACATTTCCGATTTTCAGGTACACGGAGGACCTACACGGACGCGGACTACTGGTAAATTGGGGGTCGTCTCAAAAACTATTTGTTTAGAATGCATATGTGTTGTCCAACTGATACTTTAGCTTCTCGACGATGAACGCTTTAAATTCACGTGCATTGTACATCAGACATGCGTATTCGACAACACTGAAGTATGGGTGCGGATAGCATTAAAAACGCCATTACGGAACTATTTGTTACACTAGCTCTCCACTCTATCAATTAACTTATTGAATATCTAATTAATAAATGAATTAATTAGTTAATGCATGTTTGCCGCTTTACCCTTTATGTACAGGTATGTTTACATGTTTATTTGTGCAATTTCGTGTAGTACAACGATAAAGGGTATATTGGCAAAACAAGTATACACACATACGTGAACGATACACATAATGCCAATTCCATACCTAACATTATACGGAATATATATATGGTATATTTCATCAATTGTGGAGATTTGAGACGTCAACTGTTTTCTCGATACAATTCTCGTTGGGAACACGTACATGTACTTGGGCTCCTGTAGTATTATCAGTTTTCTCAACAAAACCAGGACTATCTTCCTACTTTACACAAAAGAATGATAAATTGTCCCTCATGGAACGACATTAAGATCAACGATGTTGTCATTTGCACTATCAAGACTTTCTTGAATTTTGCTGAGGTCAGCGTAATTTTGACGATTTTCTTAGAACTGTTCGTTAATAAAAGTTTGTGAAGCCCTCGATGACATCTAATCGTACCTTAAGGATGTATTCTTCTGAGAAGTCAAAATTTTCCCGTATTAAACTTTGTTCTAATATACATTTTTGGAAAATGGAGTTCATGGCATGGCAGAAAAAGCAAAGATAATGATATGTCAGCGTGCTCGTTTTTTGTGCTGTGATCGGTCAAATATACCAATATTACATTATAAGTGATTTTAGGTGAATTTTGCAGTTTTGACCTATGGCAGGACATCTTCATATAATATCTTCCGAATTTGCAAAATGTATGAATGTTTGCAGATATTACAAAAATACTTTTTTCTTTTAAATTATGGAAGTAAAATTTCGCTAACTTAATATTTTAACTAAGGAAAGCGACCCTTATTTTTTAATGGTAAAACCTCATTTGTCACCATTTTTTGCAGATTTAACGCGAAAGAACAAAAGTTCTGCAATCAAACTTTTTTTAATATTTAGTATATGAAAAGAAAATGGGTTTCTCTGTTTAAACCCGTCTTAAAAATGGGGTTAGCGTGCTTAATTTTTTGTTCCGTTACTATTTGTGTTATTTTTCACAATTTCAGGTTCAAAAATAAAAAGTGCTCCAGTTACACTAAAAATATGAAAAAGTATCTAATTATCCACTTAGTCGCACAATATTTCTATAATATTGAACATTATAAAGTTGCACAGCAAAAACTAGCTTGCTATGAATAAAAATGGCGAAACATTGATGTTTTTAAGAGATCAATCCAGCATCAAAAGGTGAAATTTCGGCCTTTCGTGAAGTGCAAAATATACACAGAAATACCCATTTTCAAAATGGCCGCCGAATTGGTAATTTTTAAAATTCATGTAAAAACAAAGTTCTACATGCAACTGACACCTAATATTTTTGACACTATTTTCAAATGTATATACGCTATTAAAATTAATCTAAATTTCTTCGATATAATGTATAATGTGTAAATAAGATTAAAACGAGACTTGAACGTGACTGAAACCTCAGAAGAATACATCCTTTTTAACATCTTCATGTAGGTCACGAAAAACTTTTTCGAGTGTGACCAGTTTAGACATTTTGTCAATGTATCGACTTTGGATATTAACGGATTGATAAGAGACAGTGCCCATGCGGGGGTTGTCCATAGATGGCGGTGGGGTGTTGGGTTGGCTGGGCGGAACCATGGGTGTGGGAGACGACGTGTTATAAAACATAATCGGGGTTTGACCACTGTTCATATATGGTTGTCCGTTGTACCACTGGTTACCCTGGGGTTGGAACATGGGGCCCAGACTGGAGGCCGGCGGTGGACAGGACATGCATGCTAAACGTACGCGTATACACACTACTGTTCAACGGGTTAACACTGCTCACCTGTGGGCCGGCGTTGTCGCTGACTTTTTTGGCGTTTATACCTTTGGCCTGCTTCTTCGGAGGCAGTGAATTTCAAAAACATGTACTTCAACATGTATAAGTACTCCAACATGGCACAATGTACCAGAAAACGTTCGTAGTAAGTAAATTCTGACGGGACGTGTCGGAGCCCCGACATACACGTCGGTGCTGTCTTACACCGGAAGTAATTAAGATATATATAATAAATGTAAGCCTCAATCTGCCTATTATGTAAAATATTACATGTTACGCGCCTCAGACAGTCCAATATTTTACATAACAGACAGTTTTCGACTTATATCCTATACGTACACCACATCCTCGTCTGTTTGGCAGTAGCACACTTCAACAAGTACCTGTTTTAAATAATTCTTCAATGCCAACTCAACTTAATCAGATACATGTTCGTTTATGATCGCCCGAGAGTTGGGGAGAACCCCTCATCGCGTCCGAATGACATTATTGTTCGCTTAACTCGTACAGGACCAGATACATATGGTGTACAGAGCTAGATTCTCCTTGAGCTCTCAGCATCGCAATCAACAAGCTGACACGCTCTTACTAGTCAACAAGCACTGTTGTTTCGATATGCCAGGGCACTGGTTAAACAGGGTGTGTCTAGCCCTCAAAGCTAAGACCAGTGATGGGACTATTGTTATCACAGATCTTGATAATAAAATCCACAAATCTACGTCTGTTCAACTTCAGTCTTCTCTTCCAGTTGAGTCACCTTCATCTCTTTCCCCTGTTCGCGCGGCCCAGCCGACTGTCAAATCTCCAACCCCTGGTGTAAACATTAGTCCTGAGACCAGTACACCGAAAGTCAACAGTCTCCAAGTCTCAGTGGTATGGAATGAAGTTTGGATGGACAATAACGTTATAACGTTATTGTTCAATAAACGTAACGTTAGTTCTTACGACTACACTAATGTAGTACATCGCGCATATACTCGCGAGCTGAGGGCCGCAAAAACGGCCCGACATTTTTTTAAAAACTTTCTGCAATTGTAAAACTCGGCGAGATCTACAATCTGGCGGGTTCGTTATATATGGGAAAAATCTAGTTATCGAGATCTCTACAGGGGCCGTGGTTCGTCCGTCCGCGTAACCAACAAATATAAAACAGATATCACGGTAGGAAATCACGTGACTTAAGTGATGAATCCACGACATTTTAAGATGGAGTCGCCGAGCGCTTCGGGTCAAGAAAGCAGAGCAAACGCAGGTAAAACAAGAAAATAAAATAACCTCTCAAAACAAGACATAGCCCATGTCTTCCGGACACTATTTCTGGTTCTTATGATGTATAGATTATTATACAGCTCCCCGTAGTTTTCCCAAACACTTCGACAAACCGACGGTTATTGTTGATTTTTCCGTGTAATTTGTTGTGGTATTTCCCACGAAAAAACCTTGTTTTAGCGCTCAGACCTATATTCCTGCCACCGTACTGCTTTAACGGGTAGGTATGTATTTCGTTTAATCAATTATCACATGATGAATATGAAAACATAACAAACATAGAATAGGAAGACGAATTATCATGATTTTTTAAAACATGATCAGTTCCCACGCATACTTTTGCGAAACACGAAAGTGATGAGCGACCACGAAAGAATCTACATGACGTGAAGATAAACACGGAAATGCCTATTTTTCCAATAAATATACTTCAAAGTGACTTTTCTATTTCACTTTTTAGCTTTTGACTGATTGCTGATTATCTTTGATTATATATTTACGAATGTGTCCAATATGCGGGAAAGGCTTCAAAAACAAATCGGGGGTACAGCCATGAAGCTGTCCACAGAGATACGGCACCATATAGATGTTGTGGCAAGAAGCTTTTTTTAGTAGGGCTAACCTTCAACGCCATAGGTAAAATACATTTTTATACTTTTGATACGTTTTTTATTGTTCATAACTTCATATATAACTGACTTTAAGGACTTGTGTCTCAGGTCAGCTGAGTAAAAACAAAACTCTTGTTGATCATCTGAGTGATGCTTCTTCAAGCCTTAGAATGACCATGATTAGTGACCTAGTGTGGTTCCTTTGAAGACACATCAATTAATATGTTTGTATCCCCTAACCTCGCAACGAAGTTAGGTGGGGGTATTCTTGAATCAGTCTGTCTGTCTGTCCGTCTGTCGGTGCGTCCGTCTCTGAAAATATCTTGTCCGGATCACTCCCCGGAAACCTAATGACCGATTAAACTACACGGGACAGCTCCTCTTGAATAGGGCTGGGCGATTTTACCGGTAAACTGCGGTATAAAGTTGTGATGGTACGTACCGTGGTACATACATGTAAGTCCTGTACCGGTTTTTTGGGGACTTTCATGTATCTTATCAAAAAACTATTTGTTACATAGATCAATTGAAATTCCAATATGCTTTAATTGTAATTTCTTTTAGTTTGCTGATCAATTAGGACAGACATAGCTCCACTCAAACAATATCAGAGGATAACACAACGAAAAACTTATGACGGGCCTCTTGTTGATTCAGGGCTTCAGAACAAAAATAGCCAGAGACCTTTAGTTAGCTCAAACTTTCAATCAATGTGGTATACCGTGGTACGTACCGCAGTATTTGCTTAAAGGCCCAATATACGTAACTTTCGGCAAAACTTGAAGCGAAAATCAAGCCTAATGACTTATCATATTTATAGATTTAGTTAAGATTAACTGATATCAGCAATATCCAAGATAAATTCGTACGCGGTTACCGGTACAGCAACAGTTGAAACGCGGTATTTGTAAACACGCGTCCATTTCGAACTGTCTTCTACGTTCGGCTTGTTGTTGAAGTGGGCCCCACCTGAACTATTTTCAATTCTTTGAATTTTTTTTTTGTCAAGAGTTTCTTGTTAGTTACCGCTCAGGTTATTTTAGCATGGTTTATCAACTGCATTTTTTTCATAATTTTTCAGAATCCCGAAAAATTTCGTGAAGTTACGTATATTGGGCCTTCAATACCGTGGTATGCCGTGGTACTTTTAATTTTGTGGTACCCAGCTCTACTCTTGAACCTATGTGAACCGATTTCAATAGAACTACACACGACGTTAGGGACTGTGCACATATGCATACAGATATTTTTAACAGAAATTTTGGTAACTATGGTAATCAGGTCATTCTAAACAAGTTTTGTTGGAAAGTTTGCCCAGACAACTCCTCCTACACCAGTGAACCAATTTCAATGAAGCTACACAGGACCACTAGGGACCATGTCTACATGTATACATGCAGTTATTTTAAGAAGACATTTTGTTTGTCATGATTTCCAAGTAACTAGGCCTATGCATGCAAGTATTTATTGCGTGGGAGTGGGGGGGGGGGGGGGGGGGGGGGGGAGCATGGGGTTGTAGTAGTCAACCATTGGCTTACAGTTCTAGTTTGAATTTATTGTAACAACACTATCACCGGAAAAAGTGTGGTTATATCTTTGAGAAATGGTTGATTTAACATTTTGATTCAAATCTAGATTCATAACATTGGCAACTGGATGATATCATAACAGAAAACAAATAAATTGATAAGAAATAAGCGGAGATAATTCTGACAAAAGATACTGGGCTTTATGAGAAATATATCAATGGTTGTTCTAAAACCCCAATAACCTTGGCTGGACGTAAGTACATGTATTTTCCTATCACAACGCATATGTATGTAGTCGTAATATTCGAGGGGGGATGGGGGGGGGGGGGGGGTGAGGACAAAAGATGGGGCTATTGTCCCCCTGCCCCCGCCCCCACTTATTCATTTGCCATGGTGTAATTCATGTAAAAGAAAATCTGGATGGTTATCCGTTTTGGAGCGGGGCTGTGAGGTGGAGGGAGAGATTTTGAAAATAACTCTGATGTGGCATTGAAAGAATGAACGTCGAGCGTCTTTTTTATTTCCTTGTAACCCCTTTGCCTAACAGAATTCCTTGATAATTTTGTTTTTGATTTCGTCATCTTTTCGGCACTGGGGTTGAATAAAAGTGAAATTAATATACCAGACAACTTGAGAGAATCAAAGAGTTTATATGTGCCATATTCTGTGATTAATGTTCCAAGTTTGTGGTTACTCATCATTTTCGCGCAGCCACGAATGTATACGTGGGCACTCATCAATTGAGAAAAATCAAAATAAATCGTATTTTTAGTCCATGTTCACCGTCTATGTTTTACTATTTGCTGAGTCTTGATCAAATATGAATTATTACTAACTTTTTCCGCCAATAGTTGCAGTAGAACGGGTTTTGGCATCAAAACAAAGGTTTTTCGTGGGAACTTACCACAACAAATCGCACGGAAATATCGGCAATAGCCTACAGTTTGTAGAGGTGTTTGGGAAAACGAAACGGAGTTGTGTGGTAATTTAAACATCAGAAGATACAGAAATAGTGTCCGGAAGACATGGGCTATGTGTAGATTTGAGATGTTATATTTTACCTGCGTTTTCTCTTAATTTTTCCCTCGAAGCGACCGGTGACTCCATCTTTGACTGTCGTGGATTCATCAACTGTTGTCACGTGATTTCCTACCGTGGATATACGAGGGGTGTTCCAAAAATAATGTCACTTGCATCGGTGCTCATATAGCGGAAGTGCTTTTGTTCATTTTAATTTGCTCTGCCCTTCAAAATACTCTCCACCAGCCAGAACACACCTTTTTAGCCGGTCAATCCATTTTTGGAAACATTTTTCATACCTTTCAATAGGTACACCCATCAGACACTGATAAACAGCAGATCCAAGGGCATTTCTCGAATTGTATCTCCTTCCAGATAAATGATATTTAAATTTTGGAAAGAGAAAATAGTCGCAGGGGGGCCAAGTCTGGCGAATACGGAGGGTGCGGAAGGACGGTAACCTTCTCTGACTCCAAAAAGTCAGTCACAATACGTGCCTTGTGAGCGGGTGCATTATCATGCAAAAGTCGGACATACTTAAGTCCTGTTTTGGGGCGGCGACTTTTGTAGTAGTTCTTCAATTTTCTCAGAACAACGTTTTTATAGAACTTGCCTGTGAGCGTTCTGCCTTTTGGCACCGGGATTTGAATAGCTGGACCCTTATTAGTGAAATAAATAGCATAAAGAACCATCTTTACCGTTCGTATTCGTTTGGCAATACTTGGGCGTCTGGCATTTTTAGTGGCCCATATTCGGTTGGCAACCTTCCGCTTTGGTTCAAAATAATACACCCAGATCTCATCACCAGTGACTATATTATCAAAAGCCTGTTTACTATATTTTGGGTACATTTTGAGAAGTTTTTTTGCCATTGTTACACGCGTCTTCTTTTGCTCATCCGTTAACAAATGGGGTATCCATCTTGCATTTATCTTTCTAACTTTTAGGTGTTTCTTCAAAATTCCATGAACTCTTGCTAACGACAAGTTTGTCATTCGAGCCAATTGTCTTACGGTGAATCGAGCATCAGTTTGGAGGATATTTCGGATTTTTTCTATGTTACCTTTGGTCGTAGTTGTTGCAGGACGACCTGGGTGAGCAGCATCTTTCAGTTGCTGCTGCCCAGCACTAAATTTACCTTCCCACCTACAAACAGTCCTGTGAGACATTTGGCCCTCCCCATAAATGTCACACACCTCGCGGTGAATATCTACAGCCTTTATGCCGAGTAATGACCTACCTTTTATATAGGCCCTAATTTCAAGAACATTTTCACCTCGTTTTCCTGTCATTTTGTGTCTAGTCTAACGAATAGGCTATGAAACGATGTACACTGTAACGAGGCCAGTGAACGTGTGGACTAGATATTTACCCGTGTCACGAGCCAGTGATCACTCAATCGACACGAGGTGGTTTTGTGCATAAATTGCACGATTTCCGCGAAATAAAGCACAGATGACATTATTTATGGAACACTCCTCGTATACCTATCTTTTTACCGTGGCATTTTTTCGGCGAAAAAAAGAGCATTTTATAGCCTATACGGTCTTTCGCTATTCCATAGCAAAGATAAATAGCCTACCTCTGTTTACCGTGGATACATGTCTTATCTGACAGAATACTTATTATCACAGTATTAACTGTATATGTTACTTTTAAGAGGTGCAGCATATGTGTGTGTTACATCATCTTTATGATAGGGGGTGGCAGACTCTGCTGGTGGAGTTTTTAGTCCCCGAGGTTTGCTGGAGCTTCCATAGCCACAGTTAATCTCATTTGAGTAGTGGCACGGTATTAAATATACACATTTTCGTAGAACACGATTTGAAATTATACAGAACTAGTTTAATTTTACTTCTAAATTAATAAATTAAAGGGGTTTTACGCACCTGACCCTTCTGCTTCTACATTAGTTTAGAAATTTTGGATTCCTACCTTTTGGCCCCTAGCATCACTGAAGAGTCCTAGGAGGACGAAACAGCTGTATGATGCAGTTTAATTCATTTTTTCGGCATACTGTATCTATTACTAAATTTAAGAAGAGCAGCACATGTGTGTGTTACGTCATCTTTCATACTATCAGTCCCAGTTTGTCAACGTCTGGTTATGTACTAATTTTGGGTCAGGGTATATATATAATATAATATTATAACAAAAGGAAAAAAATATCAAATTTTAATATCGACCTCCAAAATGTCTTTAAATTCTTTAAAGACACCTAGAATAGGTCTTAATACATATAGATTTTAACTATACATGTACATGTACTTCCCAAGTCCCTGTGTGCCGTTAAATCACCCTGCCCCCGGGACCATATGAGCCATCGTTGGGGAAATCGTGCCAGGTCCCTGTGTATGTAAGCATTGTTATATTGGTAGATGGTATGATATATGTACAAATTGACATATGCCTTAAGGGAAATTGCGTGTTTCCCCCATAGACAATCTAGACAATCTTGATAACAAGAAAACAATACAACATCGCCCTTTCGTGTTTATTTTTCTAATCGAAAAAATTAGAAATAGCAGGATTTCGCATTTTAAACAATACATATGTATATGCAAAAAGACGACGTTCGACGGATATCCGCGTGGGCCATAACAACTTGGAAAGACGACAACCATACGAAAAAGGCTAAACTTTTACAAGCCCTTGGACGGTTCCTTTTTGCGTCAATTCTGTCGCATTGTAAAGCGATATTGGGAATGACACACATATTTCATAATCAGTTGTTAATTGTAGGAAACGTTCAAAAATGATTTATTTGCTCTAAAAGCCAAAATGCTGCGAAAAAATTCTAGCATTAAAGTGTACTTGTTCATCCTGACACTATACACATTTTCGGTCTATTGGTTCTTCGGACTAAAGGCCTTCTAATGGAAATTCTTATAGTTCAATGCTCTTTCTTTTTCTCTCCAGTCCCATCATAATTTTGCAGAATAGACAAGAAATGTCTGCGGGATATAAATGTCCACGCCTCCACATGGATGCAATTCGTTTTGTATAATTCATCAAGTTTTTTAAACATACCTGTCCAAAGAAAGGTGATCACTAGTATTTTCATAAGTGTCAAGAGAAGAAATTCAGAGCTATTAGAAACAAAAGACTACAATATGAGTATTACTGCTTCGCCAAAAAAAACCGCGGTAAAAAGATAGGTATATATTCACATTCAACTATACCAAACTTGTTTTTAACTTTTGATTTAAAACCACCTCCCGCCGGGGGTTTTCCTCCCAAACTGTACAAAACATGTGTATTTGATAGTAAAACGCGTAGTAAATGACTCACGTGATCAAACTTCATTCATGCAATTGGCTGAACAGGAAAATGCATTTCGGGAGAAATGTTGTCACGTGATTTTCTGCTTACTTCCAAATATCGTGATCTCCCCGACCTAATTAGTAATACTTATGTTTAACTATACTAGTATTCATTGATTACCTCCTTTTCATACATTTATATTCAATACTACTGTCTGTGATAACTTATATATATGTGCTGCTGTCTTTTCTTTTCCTTTTTAGCATTTAACTTAAGCAAACGTTTTTAATTTCTGTGATATCTGCTTACTGTTACTCATCTTGCTTTACTTGCATGTTTGTTATCCATGTCGTGTTATCTATTAGTTTGTACCACTTAGTTTGTCGCAATAATAGCACTACAGTGCTAATGTTTATTGTTTTAAATATGCGACTTTAAATAAAAATTCCTGTATCTTGTATAAAAAACACTGAAAGATTCTCAATATAGAAATAGTCCATATGGCAGTTCTAAACAATATAATTTACCTAAATAATAAGAATTGTATGTGAGTGAGTGAGAATGTGATCTTGAATTAAATTTGCTTTTTTTACATATTCACATTTCCACAAAGGTATAATTTTCTTGGATTACATGGTATGCATGAACATAACGAAAGTAAATAATCTATATATCATATAAATCTATTACATTGCGAATATAATTATGGATGTATTAATGCGTTCAATAACATAAGTGTATTCCCAATCTGAATTTTTCATATCAAAATACATAATTAGTCAAATAAGTGATTGATACAATTCTATTTGTTTTCTATACCTTTTTTGTTTGTTATACTGATAGGAATGTAGGCCCATATTTTCTATTTTGTTAAAGTACCTAATGTATATTTTGCTTGAATTAAAAAATAACACACTGCTTCTTTCCTACTTCACAACTAATTACAATTCTGATTATGCATATATATTATATAAGGATACCGGTTATTTGTTGGAAAAGACTAATATAGGCTTTGCCTGTTGTCATTTATTGATACTGATGTTTACTAATTCTTTGTATTATTAAAATATTTTGAAATTGAAAATTATGACTTAATTCACGGATTTTAAAAATTCAACAACATATAATCGGGACAGCATTTATTTTGTTTTACATAGGTTTACATATTAAAACGTTACGGACAAGGTGACAAGTTATTTAAAACAATTAGGGCGGGAACTCAACACAATTGAAAGCAATATGTATGCACATAGTTGGCTTTGAAACTGGTTACTCTAGTTTTCTTTATTAAAGGCTGCGAAAATCGTGACTAGTATACATGCGCGTCACACACATACTCTCTTCTACACATACAGCACGTATATACACCTGTGTGTGTGGGCTGTCGTACTAGTTAATATTGTATATCGTCTCGTGCTAGAAGTCGCCATGAGCGGGAGTCACCACCAGGTCGTGGTGTTAGGGGCCGGGCTAGCCGGGCTAGCCTCTACCCATTACCTCAGAGAAGCTGGTATTACCGACGTCATTGTCCTGGAGGCTGACCAGAGGTTAGTACAGAGAATACGTGGACGGTACCGCCAATAAATGTGGACGTACCGACAACAGTCGAGCTTCGTCACAGTAGTGCACTGTTACGGAATTAGACCATATGTATTTAGCACGCTTTTAGGTGGCTAAATTAATTTGGTAGTCTAGTGCACAGGAGCATGATGATTCATTACAGTTAGTAGAATTGGTTCTAGGTCCAAAACTAGCCGTAAAACTGCTCAGGTGTCGGTGATCTAGTGCATCACACTAGTGCATTAAAGTTACGCGCATGTGTACTGAGTTCACATCAGTCCGTGGTCTTATCTTATTTAGTATGAGTAGTTTGGTGGACCCAATGAAATATGTTGCGTGGTGACACGACCTTGCATAACATTATCAGGAGATTACAAACCAGGTCATCTGGTTCGGACCATTTGGCCTGGTGGTAACGTCCTGGCTCCATAACCTTGAGGTCCAAGGTTCGTGCCCCGCTCGTCTCACTAGTTTCATTTCTGCTCCTTGTTGTAAAATATTGTCATGTTTGCATGTTTGGATGTTTGTATGTACAAAATGTACTAATAATTACAATGATACTTTCGTAAATATAATAACAGCCCCTGGTACCCGATTAAACGTTACGTCGTGGAGGATCTGTTTGATTTGAGGTTCTATTTGCCGTCACGTTTCGTACATGTACACTTCATCAAAATTTACTATGAAAGTCTTAATATTCATATGACAGAAAACTGTACTTGCTTTTTTATTGAGCGTGATTAAAGCTCGCGGGGGGAGGGCATGATAACGATCGTAAGTAAATCAGCATTTGGGCCTGAATAGTGAAACTAACCATGCTTCTCGACTGTCGTAAGTAATGTGTCGTTAAAATAACACAAACTGAACAGCATTGATAGCATTAGTATTTGTGTTGGTCCATGGCTATATAAAATGAGAAAAACTGGGGGGGGGGGGACTTTACGAAAAGTATCATGTATGATCAGTCATAAAGATATATATAACAAGATGACATGGACACGGAAACCATCTTTAAGGGCTATTTGGGTACCAAAACTATCGTTGAGTCTAAATAAAGGTATATGCTTATGAAGAATGTTCAAATTCACGAGAATACCAGGTAGACATGAAGTCCTAAGCATGTCAATGGTAGTATATTGTATTGTAGTATTGCTTTTGCTGAAAACTGACATTAAGCCCGACCGGGCTTTATTTAATTTGTCATCAATAGCAATGTGTGTTATAGGACTGTAACAAAATTTGCTAAAACATCCATTGCTTAAAGAGTAACTGTAGTGCAAAACCATTTTTTGTGTATGGAAAGATTGGTAAATAGTAAGTGAGATAATTCTCACGAAAATTTTTTTTTTGGAAAAATTACGAAGTTTTGACCATTTTTCTAAATTTCACACCTGAACGCAAATCAGAAAATCCCCGATTTTGCCATACGACCGGAAGTGACGTCACAACGGTGACTGCACTGATAGACTTGTGTAGTCATTATATTAAAATTATGTGAATCGTATCACGACTTGTTATTTGTATAGAGTCTTCTATTCAAGAATATGACACTTATTATATATCAAGGTTGTATGGAGTTCATTAATGACCCTACTGATAATTCCAAGGTGTTGTATGCCCCAGGGGGCCGTAATTAGTGGTGAGGGGGGTCGGGAGTTCCACGGGTGTGCGGCACACGTGGTCATGATCACTCGACCATAAATCAATAACCGCCGGACCGCTAACATGATTTACAGGTTATTATTTTGCGGAAAGACTTCAAAACATGCACTTGATATGATTAGGTATTATTTTTTTCATATTTTATTTCATATAACACCGCTAAAACGGCGTATGTATTCACTGATGGTCACGTTGATTGCATGCACATATCAGCAGGAACTGATCGTAATACCTTTTAAATGCACGCTGAAAATTTTTAATGCATGTCGATCGGCTGTATAAATACAAAACTACCTAGAAACAACCTCAAACAAACAGATAAGGAAAAGGATATTTGTGTTGCTTTAGACCACGTACGGACTTAGATATAATCTAATTCCGTGTAAAGACTCGGAACTTCGAAAGCCATATATTTTATTGGGCTTCAAAGAAGAATAGTTAGTACCGTCATATAGAACGACAAGACCAGCCTTTTTATACGTACAATACGATGTACGTATATTGGAAAATAAAAATATATAACTTTTATCAATGCTTTCGACCTGTATACTTTTTTTATCCTTATATATGTTTGAGAAATTATAGATGTGTATATTAAAAGTTAACAGCTTTCTATCCATTGATAATTTATTTATGTCTATGCAGTATAAAAAAAAAAACCATTTCAAATCGTGAATATTGTAAAATAAATAGAATATGAGCGAAATCCTGATGTTACCTGTCTTCAGGCACATACATCGAAATAGAAATCAAGACAATGTATTTCGAATTCTGAAAAAATAAGATTAGATCTGACAAGAAATGAACATGGAACATCTTTTGAAAATAAGATGAGAAGATTACTTAATTGGTTTTAATCACAGGCACTTGTGGCCAGGAGAATAGTCATCTAAATATATAGATAATTTGCAAAATATGAATATATTTATATGGCTATTCTCCTGGCCACAAGTGCCTGTGGTTTTAATCCGCATTTTATTCATTTATGTTAAAAATAAAATATGAAAAAACTGTTATACAGACATACCAGGGACGTATATGTGCATATACGTCCCTGAGACATATCAAGCAAGTTTTCAACAGAACTTTTCTCGTTGAATAGAAGAGTCAAACTCGAAATTAAAAAAAGTGTCATATACTGTGTGAGTTGACGGTGGGTTACGGAGATTTCAAAGATACACGTGCACTCGATAGTCTATGTTCCAGTCGAGATCTACATGTAACTGCAGATTTAGAGTACACATTTTGAAGATATAAAGAGGGGATAATAACCGCAACATACTCAACTATTACCATTTAGTTAACTTTGATAGCCCCCCCCCCCCCCACACCTCTCCAATGTTAATTACTTGCTATTTCAGTAACAAGTTACGTGTGAAGTTATCGAACTGACCAGGTAGATTATCCCGCTAATCTGATTACGTAATATAATGGACACTAACATGAGATTTACAATATTCAAAGGTATTATTATAAGAGTCACTCTTGAATCATTGGGTAAATGATATGTATAACTGACATTATAAATGACACAGAGTATTACAATATGATAGCGCATATATATATGGGTCCATTAAATGAATTTGAACAATCAATAAACACTATATTTATGAAAGAATCAAAATAAAGTTATTTCAATGACGATTTCAGATTATTCTCCCGACCCTAATATTATGGTACGTGCCTTAATTTCATTGTATAATACATTTTGAATCATTAATCAACCAGACGTACATATTACTATTATATATAGAGAGACATAGGACCCAATTTCTTGTGTTCCCGTTGTGACGTCACCAATACGTGTGCACAACTTTTAGCGGTTCGCGGTGCGCTTAGCGCTTAATTAGCGTGTGACAAAACAGGTAAAAAACCAAACTTCAACCTGTCGTAACTTTGTAACCGGTCGGCCGATTTCGATGCGGTTTTCGACAATGTATTAATGCCGACACATCGAGTCTGATCATTTCAGTTTCTATTTGCACTACAGTTACTCTTTAAATATTTACATTTGCTCTGCAATTTTCCATTGACACGATGCTAAGAGGCAGTTGCTGCCATGTACCTATAACACCCAGTGCCTCAGACTATAACAGCACTGTTGTCTACACTTGATTTGCTGTTCAAAATTGATCCGAAGAAACTAAATAAAGCACAATAATTTTATCAAAATATAAATGTAAGTAATGAATGTTTTAGCATATATTGTTACAGTCCTATAACACACATTGATGACAAACTTAAATAGGTGAATCTATATCCCTTCGTGTCATTACCGAGAAATGGATGAAATAGCCCATTTGTGCTGTCATACATATAACCCCTTCATGTTGACACTGAGATATAGATGAAATTTCCCCCTTCGTGTTGTCAACGAGAAATGGGTGAAATAGCATGTTCGTGTTGTCACCGAGAAATGGGTGAAATAGCATGTTCGTGTTGTCACCGAGAAATGGGCGAGGTAGCTTATAGCTTCTTCGTGTCGTCACTGAGAAATAGGTGAAAGAAACCGTTTTTGTTGTCAGTGAGAAAATGGGTGAAATAGCTTCTTCGTGTTGTCACTGAGTAATGGGTGAAATAGCTTCTTCGTGTCGTAAGTGAGAAATGGATGAAATAGCTTCTTCGTGTCGTAAGTGAGAAATGGGTGAAATAGCTTCTTCGTGTCGTAAGTGAGAAATGGATGAAATAGCTTCTTCGTGTCGTGAGTGAGAAATGGATGAAATAACTTCTCCGTGTCGTAAGTGAGAAATGGATGAAATAGTTTCTCCGTGTCGTAAGTGAGAAATGGATGAAATAGTTTCTTCGTGTCATCAATGAGAACTGAGTGAACTAGCTTTTTCGTGTCATCACTGATAAATAGGTGAAATAGCTTCTTTGTGTTGTCACCGAGAAATGGTTGAAAAACCTCCTTTTTGTTCTCACTTCGAAATGGATGAAATAACCTCTTTATGTTATCACTATGAAATCGGTGAAATAAAATTTTGATGTCGTTACTATGAAACGGGTGAAAAACCTCCTTTTTGTTGTCACTATGAATTGGATGAATAACCCCTTTATGTTATCACTATGAAATCGGTGAAATAAAATCTTTATGTCGTTACTATGAAACGGATGAAAAACCTCCTTTTTGTTGTCACTATGAAATGGATGAGCAGCATGTATGTAGGGGTAATTTGCATATGACCTTGACCTTTTCATGGGTCACTGACCTTTGACTATTGAACTTTAAGTTAATAGTAAAGTTATACTATTGATAATTTATAATGCAATATGTAACTTTTAAATGTTTGAAATATTGAATTAAATATGATATGTAATCATTATGTACAAGTATTTAAATGCCTTACTATACAAACGCATGTGCTTACATATATGTTATATTGAATGAAAGATACTGAATTTTACTTTAATGGATGTAATATGTAATAATGTAAATGAGATTAAATGAGTGGAATAGAGTAAAATTATAAAATATTTCACTCGTGTAATCATGTATTTATTACATTGTATATATATATATACTATAATCTATAGACACAGGTACCTTGCATACAGGTAACTTTTACACAGGTAAGTTACCTAGTATGGAACAGACTATAATTGGTTTGCCATTGTTCTCCTATATCAACACTTTCCTTTGTTATATAAAAAGTGGGGAACGCGGGAACCCCCCTGTGAGATATTAATTGGTAATTATTGATTTTTGACACATGTCAGTACTTAAAGGGATAATTTGCATATGTCCACTACTAATTTAGGGTCTATTGACGGGGACTTCCCCGAACACCAACTCTGCTTATTACAACATGTTTACTTAGGAGGTCAATTGTGATGATAGTGAGTTATAGTCTATAGCAGAAATGTTGTACAGGTAAATTACACAGGTAAATCAACCTCTGGTAACTAATCAGATACTCAATAACTAATGATATATGCAAATAAATTATGAATAGGTACTGCATAAAACAGCTGCAGATTTAGGAAAATTATCCTATATTACACCTGATTTCAGATATGTTTAAATTTTGATATTTATTGATATGTATATAAGTTTCAGATTTGTATATTTTTTTGTCATATATTGATTAAACGTATACCTTATTTCATATTTTGTAAATAAACATAATTATTGTCATATATTAATTGCATTGTACCTTAATTCTTTCAGATTTGTGTAAATTGTTGTCATATATTCATTTCAAAATATTTCATTATTTAAACAAGACATATACACAAGTACTACAAAGAAATGGTATACATATGTATCAAAAAATCATTAGAAATCAGGCTGAGCCTATTTAAGTCTTTTCCAACAAAGATAACCAATATCCTTTATATATAAATACATTGACAATTCAATATTTTATTTCGATGTAGATGGAGTAGGAAATTAGCAGTATCATGTTTTATCAATTAAAGATCCCCTTCTCAATCAATCTCATACCTTTATTGTGATTTATATAAATTACGTTTTGAGAACTCCTTTTTAAATTAGTTATTTAAAATATGAATGCATTACTTATACATCTAGAATCTGTTAGTGCTTTATTAGATTTATACAATGTATGAGCTAGTATAATTAGTATAGTTGAATTTATTTCATCTACATACCAACTTCACCATTTATAAAACATCTAAATTAACATAGCCTAACATATCATATATATAAACAATATGTTTGTGGCAGTCATGCTGCATTATAGTATGGAGATGAGGATTAGAAGGCTCAGAGTAAAAGTTAATGCTATTGCTTTAGTTTAATTAAAATAATTTGCCATTTCATTGATTAGCAGGGATTGATGAAAGATCATCATTTAGTATATAAGCAGGTGTATTAGGGTCATCATCACTATCTACAATAACATATAGAGAAGCATCAACTGCAAACAAGTTCATATAAGAAGTTACATCAGCTGTTTACTTATATATCAATAAAGGATAGAAATAAAAAGGGCCAAAGAACGTATCAATGAACTCCTGCAGATATGGATTAAGTATTTGATTGGTATCCATCAATTATTTCCCTTTGGTTTTCTGTCAGATAATCAAGCTTTAAACCACCCAAATAGTTTTTCTTTTT
This sequence comes from Mimachlamys varia, assembly GCA_947623455.1. Classification (NCBI taxonomy): domain Eukaryota; kingdom Metazoa; phylum Mollusca; class Bivalvia; order Pectinida; family Pectinidae; genus Mimachlamys; species Mimachlamys varia. Next base: position 54,931,249 of record OX392527.1, read on the forward strand.
ATACCATTTTCGTAAAATTTACACAAAATACTTACATGCCGAACCCGGTCAAATGCCTTATTTATATCACAGAATATAGTAGTTAAACTTGTACAGGTTTAATTTGTGTGACATCAGTTTAGTGTTATCTGTCTTCATTTAATGTTTTTCAATTAAGAATACTCAGAGACGTAAATACTGATGTCTAATAATTATCTTTCGGTGCTGTATTAAACATGTATTACTCTAACATGTATGAATAGAAACTTAATTTTATTATCAATATATCAATTATCGATTAAGGAGATTTATTTTGCAAATAATGTATTTCAATTATTATTTTTTCATTTATTGAATCTAAAAAATAATAATTAATGATCATTTTCTATTACTTATATGAAAATATTTTATTAATTTCATTACTGAGTTTAGTATCAGGTCTACAAATCAAATGAGTTGACATTCTTAGTTGAAACAGACTATAACTTAAACTTCAAAGGATTTCCTATATAAACACCTTTCTTTCAAGTTACCAGAGTTGGTGTTCGGGGAATGAGCCCTATTGACCCGCAGTTACTTGAGTTTCTCTCAGTACATGTATATAAAAAAATGTTTATATATATGGAGCCGCGGCCCATTACAGAATGTAATCCATTACATTACTGTAATGGGAGGCTCATTTCACACAATTGTCACATAGACAGAAACTCAAGCAACTGTGATTGACCTTTGACGTATACACCACAACATTTATTTGTTTGAGATATTGAAAGGCCATTATTGATTTTTGGCACTTTTCAGTACGGATGGAGAACACAAAGGTGTTAAGAAATAAGACTTTGAATTCTTGGGTGTCAACAGCTTTAATTTTATGCCAAGAAAAGTGTTTGTTTCAAAAATAGAACTTGTATTTAGGGGAGGAATGACTTTCAATAAATCAAAAATAGATTGATGTGTTAGAATTCAAATTGAAGAACCGAAAGGAATGCATTAAGCTTATTCGTCCATGGAATTTAGAATTAAAATGATAATAAAGGTATATCACAAACATCTCAGTATTTTTTAGTTTGCTTTTGCTTCAGTTTGAATGTTGACTGTCAGAGAGTAGGAATTCTGTTACAAGGCACTGCGACTTACCTAATGCTTTTTAGCGCTAAAACTACGAGTAGTTTTTTGCGTCTATTGCTGCCACTATTCTGTGACCTTTGACACATGTAATTTTCCCCTCCCGCTCCGGAAAAAGCTTGAAAGCTACCAATCGCATGATATATGAACTATTTGAAAGACTAAACCTAGCAGGAAATGATGTTCCCGTGGTATTGTTACTAATTATGATGACTTTAATAATCTATATGCAATTTGTAACAAAAACATAAATTTTTCACTCCCATGGCTCATTTAAAGATTACGTCTCTGCTCCTGGTAGACCTCTCGGTGAATACATACATTCGTGTAAAACATCTCGGTGCTTTACCCTCCTACATATATACGGATTGCGGAATGTACTGGCATTGTGTATTTTGCTGTGTTAAACTTTGATGATATAATCGCGCCATAGCCAACGATCCTGATTTTGATTCCAATGATACATAACCTTATACATGGGCGTAAACCAAAATACTTGACCAATTTGTCAATTCGTATTTACAGTGTTAAACCGCCCTCTGGATATGATATTGTTATTTACGAGTTACTTCCCCTGATCGTATACAGAATGCACAAACTTGATCGATTCTTACTTAATACATAAGTGTTCTGAGTATACAATGTTTAATGAGACATTATCATAACCCGCATAATGTACATATCAATTGGAAAAACACTTGACTTATTGAAAATAACACTTATACTTTTCTAAGGCGAACAAAAGCTCGTGGTTTTATAATTACGTTCTCTGTGCTTCACATATTGTTATATATAAAACTATTTTGTTCTCAGAATTAGCAGAACCAGTTCACGTGTGATGTTATCTCAAATCTCGTTTTTATATATGGTCTGTATGGCCAAATATGGAGTTACTACGGCTTACTACGACTTCCTTATTTGGTCCGCACGCGCGCGCCCATTCACATTTTAGAGAAACTCTTCAGAAAAGAAACCAAGAAATTTACTGAAGTCTAATCATGGCTACCGCAACTCATTTCATTTTATGCTTGGTTACGTAAACTTGATATTAACGATAATTTAGATGAATTTTAATTACAAGTTAGGTAGGAGATCGACAGAAATGGTTTATAATTTAAGTACGTTTATCGATGAGAACCAATCGGCCGATAGGTGATGCAAAAATCGCCCCGGTGTGAACACACCGGGCTTGCTCCATTACGAGGCATGGGACCGATACACGGCCGGGGCAGAGCCGTAGGAGGCCGGGTATTAATATTAGTAATACAAAATATTATAGTGTGTATTTTAATATACTATTTTTTATAAATGTGAATCTACAATTTCTTAGCCTGTGTTACGTAACACTAGGACCGCATTGTTTCTTCTTATGTACAGTTCATATATACATATAGGCCTACATGTCGATGTTCGATGTTCAATATTCATAAGTCGAAGTCCCGATGTTTCGAAGTTTTCACGACGGTCCCGCAAAGTTCGAAACATCGAAGTTTGACTGTAGTATATAGACCTATATGTACGAATTCTCACTGTATGTACACATTTTTGTTTTAACGAAACTTTATCAGAACATGTGTAGTGTACATTTAGTAGAAATAACACTTATATTATTTCTCTGGTGTGCAAAAACTTTTATGGTGTTAATTCCCGTAATTCTGTGTGGCCCTATATGGGTCACGGCCAACACATATGTAATTTTCCCTACTTTGTTGTTTGAACTTGATAATTAGGCCTAGAGATGTAAGTGAATATGACATATTTTCATACCATTATTTTTTCTCCAGCTTAGTAAAGCTATCGATTTCGTAATTTGAATGTTTACTGTGGTTTTTTATGTCAAATTGGATAGTTCGAACTATCATTTGCAACTTGAAATTAAAGCAGATATGTTTGCGAATCCTTTTATTTTTTTTATCTTATATTCATTGTGCTAACTACCAGCAGCGTAGATTTCCTCCGAATGATAATGCTAACCTGGACTTTGTTTTTATGGTTTTAAAAACTTCTTCAGTGAGTTTCTCAAATTGCATTATATTATGTAGGTTTCCCGACGTGCTTAGTTATGCCCGTTTGATTTCATACTGATCAGTAAAAACAAAATGGCGGAAAGGCGGCCTTCTTTGATTCAGGCATTGAAAGATTGTTAACTAATTGACAACTACTAGAGGGATCTTTCTCATATTCCATATGTAGGTTCCCTTGGTCCCTATTGTTGTGTCCTTTTGATTTTGTAACTGATCATAAAACAAAATGTCTGAAAAACAGCCATCTTGGATTTTGACATTGAAAGATTGTAATCACTATTTCTTAAAGTAATGGATGGATCTTTCTCGAATTCCATATACGTAGTTTCACTTTCGTGCCTAGTTGTGCCCGTTTGAGAGATTTTGGGACTGATCAGATAAACAAAATGTTTGACAGGCCGCCATCCTGAATTTTTACATTTAAAGTTTGTTATAGCGTTCTTTTTGAGAGGTAGGTACATGTATATATGGATTTTTATCAAATTTCATATGTAGGTTCCTCTTGGTCCTTACAGTTGTGATATTTTGTTTTTAGGGCCGATAAAAAAAAATATGGCCGACCAACGGCCATCTAGGAATTTTAGCTCACAGGCTACCATCTTTCAATCAATAATGCCTTTTCTTAAGAAGAAAACAGGGAAAATGTCCCGCTTTTTAAGAACAAATGAAGATTAGTAATTCCCTCTAGCTCGAAGCTAGAAGGCGACCTAAATCACATGTACAATTAAAATCTTCCATACTGCTCCCCCTTTTTAAATGTGTTCGCCCCGAACAACACAACCCAGGTTCTAACTCCACTGTCACGACAGGGAGGGCCACGGACATCGTTTCGAACGGTACAGTGTGCTTCCAACGGGGATCAACCCTCGATCTCCAGGTTATATATATATATATATATATGAAAAATAAAAAACGACACGGACACATTACTTAGCGCTTTCACTCCATCGATGGGAGCTCTTCAGTCTGAAGAGCTCCCACCGATGGAGTGAAAGCGCTAAGTAATGTGTCCGTGTTGTTTTTTATTTTTACATATATTTTCTTCCGCAAGGACATTTCAATTTTATTATTATATATATTATTATATAAATATGAAATAGGCACTGCCTAAAAGCGAGCGCACATAGTTCAGTAACCATTCGGCCTATATGATACATTGTGTACATCTCGGGCGCCAAAGGCGCCCCCAGGTAAGGGCTTTAGGTGACAAAACGAACAGAATACTTCATATGGACACGAGGTGTGCTGATGATGGTTTTAGAAACTTATTTAAGAAAGCTTAAGTCTACCAGATATTTCGTTTAGGTCTTCACTTACTTACTCTTACCATCAAACGATTAAGCGCAAATGTCCCCATAACTTTCAAACGGTTGAGATCCCCACCCCAAAACGATATATATACAATTGCTGAGCATAAAGAAACGATCACATATATGATTGTAGATTTGATTCCAGGGTCTGCCACTCCCTTGCAGGCTTACCTCCTGAGTAATAACTATAAAATGATTGAGATCCCCACCCCAAACCAATATATAATATACAATGGCTCAGCATAAAAAGACGATCAAAAATATTATTTTAGATTTGACCCCAGGGTCTGCCACGCCCTTGCAGGCTTACCTCCTGAGTAATAACTTTTAAATGATTGAGATCCCCACCCCAAAACTATATATACAATGGCTGAGCATAAAGAGACGATCACAAATATGATCTTAGATTTGACCCCAGGGTCTGCCACGACCTTGAAGACTTAACTCTTCAGTCATAACTTTCAAACGGTTGAGATTCCAACCCCAAAACTATGGTTTGCAGGACCTTGGCATTAAGAGATAATCACAATCATGATGAGATTTGACCCCAGGGTCTGCCATGCCCTTGCAGTCTCGACTCCTGATTCATAACACTTAAACGGTTGAGATCCCCATCCCAAAACTTATATATACAATTGCTTGGTGTAAAGAGACGATCACAAACATTATTTCAGATTTAATCCTAGCGACTGCCACACCCCTTGCAGACTTCCAAACACAAAACACTGCAATTGCTGGGCATAATATTTAATATGAACCAATTTCAAATAAATTTTCTCTAAATGCTCTTTTGAATCAGAAAGCTAAGAGTTCATTAAAGGCAATATTGCGGCAGATCCCACACTGGAAAATCTTATGTTACTTAACTTACACATGTACACATAACTTTTTGTTGCATTTACTGAAAGCCAGGTGAGTGATACAGGCCCTCTGGGCCTCTTGTTTATGATGATCTATTGATGCAACATTTAGAACAAACTACAAGATTTAGTGAGGAAAAATTGAGAAAACTGATGTGAAAGGTATCACAACTTTACAATTGTTTGTCATTGGATGTACAAAGTTTGAAAGAGATCAGTTTGGAACTGGGACAAAATTTAGATTGTGAAATATGCAAGGGGCAATAACTCTTCCAAATAAAGGAGAATCCATCAATGTTCAGGAAAACATCTCAAAACAAGATTTAGATTGCAAAATATGTAATTAGAACGAATAAAAACTTTCAAATATAGTAGAACCATATAGATGTTCAAGAAAACCCAACTTCATGTAATGGTGAATAAATGCACAAAGTTTGAAAGTGATCAGTTAAAACTGGGACAAGATTTAGATAGTGGAATCTAAAAGGGGGAAGTTACTCTTCCAAATATAGTCGAATGAAACTGACTTTGAGGAAAACACAACTTATGTCATAGTGAAAAACTATCTCAAGTTTGAAAGATCTCCCGTCAAAATAATTGTCCAACATATATATATGATGCTGATAATTTTCACAAAGAAGGGCGGCAATACTTACCAGGCTTTATTAACTTTGTCATCAATAGCAATGTATGTTATAGGACTGTAACAACATTTGCTGAAACATTCATTACTTGTCATCTATTATTTAGTTATTTAGAACAGTTTTGAGCAGCAAATCAACTTATCAAGTCACAAGAGATTAATGATGTCAGTGTTGTTACAATCTGTACAAAATTTGCCTTCACATGCATTACAATGGAAGGATGCAGAGCAAATGTAAATATAACATATATATATGTGTATAATTTATACAATTTACTCTGAGGAGTTAATGAATGACACAAGGATAGTGAAATATTTAAATCAATGAAGAATATTTAATTCCAGCATGTCTGGATCTGAAGAAAATGATTTTTGAAAATTAATTCAATTTGCCCTCTTTGGAGCCCTTCCCTCAGGCCTTTGAGATGGGCCAGGTTGTTAATTTTCATACATATACCATCAGAATGCAGTCAAATGAATTGAAATGATAATCATTCAATTGCAGTTTAAATATACCCAAAAATGTTCTGTCCCCATATTATAACTGCAACAAGGTCAAAAACAAGATTACATACAAATCATGACTAACATGAAATTTCCTGGGGAACTAAGAGTACATTTTATCACCTATTTATATCCATGAAAATCTGGCAAAGCTTAAAGTGACAATCTTCCTGATTATGGGATTCTTACCACATTTGTGATAGCAAAATGATCACATAAGAACATTAATATTTTTTTTATACATTGTATATATATATAAAGTATGCAAACTACATTCCATAGAGGAAATACTACATAGGACAGATAATGTAATCTTAAAATTATACTCATCCTCTTTCCTCGGAAAATAGGAACTGGCTAATCAGAATTCGAAGTTGATAATTTAACTATGTACTGATGTATCCCCTTAGATTTTAATTGATAAATGCCAGACTCAGAACTACAAATTCTCCCTGCATTTGTCTCCTTTTCCAAGATTCCTTAGACTATCTAGATTGCTAACCCTTAATTTGAAATCATTTTTTGGTATTTTGAGCACAAATATTTCCTCCCATGACAAAAAAAGATTGGCAAGTGTGCATTTATCATTTCATCCATGTACCATAAATAATCTATTTGCAAAAAGTAGTGTGACTTTAAAATACCTTCATTTTTAGCGCCAAAACTACGAGTAGTTTTGGCGTCTATTGCTGCCACTATTCTGTGACCTTTTGACCCATGTCATTTTTTCCCCTCCCGCTCCGGAAAAGCTTGAATAACTACCAATCGCATGATATATGAACAATTTGAAAGCCTGAACATTAAAGGAAATGATGTTCCCATGGTTTTGTTGATAATTATGATGACTTTAATAATCTATATGCAATTTGTAACAAAGAAATCAATTTTTCACTCCCACAGCTCATTTAAATATTACGTCTCTGCTCTTAGTTTGACCCATCTGACCTCTCGGTGTATAGCTACACACACCATGTATATGTATAACCTCGAGCTCTCGCGATCGGTGCTATATATACACTCGTATGTACGGATCGTGGTATGTCCCAGACACACCGCTAACAGGTGCGTGTGTACTGTCATGCAATTTGTATTAAACTTTGATTATATAATCGCTTCATAGCCAACAGTCCTGGTTTTGATTTGATTTCTGACCGACGGCCATCTTGGACATTTAGCTCACAGAATACCATCTTTCAGTTGATAATGCCTTTTCTTAAGAAGAAAAAAGAAAGGAAAAAATCCAACTTTTTAAAAACAAATGAAGATAGTCTATGGTGGGTACCAAGATCCTTCTGGGACCTATCGTTTAAAGGGGCATCCCGCGAAAGCCTGAATGCCAGTTCTTGGATGAACATGGTGTCTGCACCACTTATTATATTTTCTTGCTATTCCAGTATTCAAAGTCCGCTCAAAATGTCTACATTGACCACTTGCAAAATCGCATTCCTCGGGAAAGCCCCGATAAAAATAGCGGTGATGACGCAACGTGACAAGCTTGTTGCAAGTCGCTTGACATGTTTGATGGGGGAGGCCATACGAGAGGGGACGCGTAATGTATAAGGCTGATGAAACGAAGACAAAGTTATTGAATCACATTCATACTAATAATCAGACATTAATTGCACAATTACAGATATTCAAATAAAGAAATATTTGTCTGCACATCGGCATCATTTATCGACACCAGGAATTATGTATATAATATATATATACCTGAGTGAGACCGGTACACATGGGTACGGAATAAAGCCATGGTACAAACCTTAATTTATGTAAAAGATAATATTCACAAACCCAACTTTTCAGGTGATTTCATAAAATGTATGTAGCATGCATTGGAAAGTACGAAAATAAAATGACATGAAATGTTTCCGATTTTATTTACAACTCAATATTTTGAGGATTTTTTTTTCAAACTATCTATAGATATATACCATGTCATTTAAAATCTATCCAACTTTCAGCGTCTTCACACGTTAATACGTATCACGGAATGCGAATATTAAGTCCATACACTCATATAACGCACCATACCCTAAGCATGACTACATGTATATCTCATTTGGGACTGTTGAAACACTTATAACTACCCGTTATGAATATGGTTTGATAATTCCGCTTTCTTTTTACATTTTTTTTGTCCTCTTGTAAAGGGACGTTGACCTTTTAAAAAAAGCCTGCAGGAATGCAATATACATATATCATATGTATATGTTGTATAACTTTGGTTTTTTTTTCTCTCTCGTTATGTATATATTTTCGGATCAAATTCAATACCGGTGTCGCAACCCAATGATATTTGTACCTTCACTAATTTATAGATTAAGTATGAATATCACCTTTTTTTACGCGTGAAAAACATATTTTTTATACCTTTTGTCCAATTTGAAGCCATATGTACCTCGGTTGCACGTCCCGTTCTACAACGTAATCAAACGACTTTTTCTGTTACGGTATATATTGTATTTGAAAAGGTCTTTCTATCCAGCAATAACATTAAATCATACTGTTTCACTGGAACATGAAGTATTATAAAGGGAATATTATAAAACACACTCTTAAGTTTAAAATTACACACGCATTTTATGCTACAGAAGACTGAGACAGTTTCCCCTTGGGTAGCCCCAAAACCAAATCAAAGCTTATTTGTGCATGTTACCGTTACGCAGAAGAAATATGAAACATACACACAATAGAGCAGGTAGTTTCTCCTTTGAATACTTCCCATCTCTCAATATGATTCCGTAACGCAGTCTTGCGTTATATTTTGACCGTTCGGCAACTTTTCGCTTAGTAGTTAGGCCTTATAGCGATGTAACGGTAATACCAGATAGAGTGTTTACAATGGAAACGACGCTCGCTGCGCATGCGTTGGTAGATGGAAATCCCAAGCCGGGCGTCTACATGGCTAGACCGTTTTGAATTTCACTAGTTATTTTGAAATTATTTATTTTATGAACACATATCAGCAAAATCCGATCGTCGTAGTCCATAAGAATACCAACTCGATATGTGTATGTAATATTTTGAAAAAAAAATATGAAAAAAAGCTAACTTTCGCGGGATGCCCCTTTAATGTTCATACAGATATGTTTGACTTACTATGTATGTGCATACGTTAGTGTCTCTGATGCACTGGACATTCTTTACCCGATGTCTTAAATGTTTATAAGACTTAAAGTTTATATATATGTTCTAAAGTTAATGTCGCATTTGGTTTTCTACAAACGACATTATATCTTAAATCTTTTATGAGATATACATGTACATATGTATGATATAGATTGAAATGAAACGAAATGTTTAAATTGCTGCATTACATCCGTTTTCATTAATCGTACTTTTAGGAGGTTGGTATGATATGTCTACTTTATAATGCGAACTGTTATTACCTTACAAACAAACATTTTATTATAAAAAAAACCAGTATATGTCGTTTCAACTTTGATCTGCCATTGCTCCCGTAATTAATCCTAATCTTGCATTTCCAACTGGATCTCAGGTGAGATTTTTTGCTTAAATTGTTTTAAGGTCACTCGGTTCCTTTGTCAATATCCATGGGAATTTCATGAAATTTCACTCAAATGTTTACTAGTGTATTAAGAACAAATATTTTTGTTGTTATTGGCCGAAAAACTGCAGAAATCTTTTTGGGGTGAAAAACTGATATTTTCAGGGAAAACACCAGAAAGAGCGAAATCAAGAACTTACAATTTACGTTTTAATGTATTACAATCCTAACGTTATATATACATATAAAACAGCAAAGAAGTCAAATTTTTTACGTTTCGTATAACTTTTATTCAACAAAACAAACAAGTATATGTATGTTTTTCATCAACATTTTCAAATATCAAAACATTGTGTGGATGAAAAACTGATTTTTTAAAGTTATGTTATGAAGAAACAATCCTTATTTAACAAAGCATGAAAAATTGAACCAAAAAACATTATTTCACTTAAAATTTGGGGAAAATAATCAGAATTATTGTTTTTTTTTATTTCAATTGCCTCCCCTTTCACTGCAACTGGACTTAATTGTAGGAGGTATAGATTTTCCCACATCACATAATGCGTTGAAAGTAGTGAGATACTAGGTTTATCGATTGCTTTAGCCTGATTTGAATGTATCCACTCGCCTGGTTTCAGATTACACAGAAAATAGAAAACAGAATATATGTTTTACATAAACAGATTTCTGATAAATGGGAATAACTCAAATACATTGGAGCTACTAATTACCTCCCCTATACCATACTATATTGTTTACACAACACGTTTACATAAGATCAGGTTGATATAGTCGATAATTACGCAACCACCTTAACCTTCTAGCGTTTACATTGATTCTAGCAGACGCTTGGGTCTTTGCCGGGTTGCAAATTGCACGATTATCGGCGTGTTTATGGTGAATTTCTTACCCAGGATAGGTATCAAATTTTATATCCGTCAAAGCGGCCATGTTTTTGCCAAGAACGATAACCAACGGACCGAGAGACCTTAAGTGTTGCAGGGAAGGTTTATGAAATAAAGCTTCATTTTGTGTCTAACAAACTAATACCGTTTATTTCAATGCATATATTAAAAGAAACACATTCGCTTCCCTGTAAATTGATCAATATTCATTTCAAAATTTAAAAAAAAAATGATATTTTAGCCAAATTGTAAAAGCACTGCACTAAATTGTACATGTACATTGAAAACAACTCGTCACTCTAAACAATTTGCGTGTAAATTATGTTTACTCTTTATACTTACTAACCTAATCCCTATTCTGAAACCTTCTGATATCGAAACTTAGTAACCCACACAACAAAATCACTTCAATAGCTGTTACAAAATACATACTTTTGTTAGAAGTTTTAGCGTTTCAGTACTTTCAGTACTTTGATTAATACAGGGCTTTAATAGATATATACAGTGACCAGGGATCACTTTGGGGTGAGATTGCGGATTTTTACCCATATTTTTCCTGAAAATCTAATTAAGATTTCCAAATATTATTACTTTATCTCATAGAAACTTTACTAATCTCATAAAATCCCTCAAATTCTCCCTCAGGTTTTAAGAGCCAGAATTATCCCTGAGTAACGAGCCAAAAGTCTTTCAATTTTTTTTTATTTTGCTATTATGATCTACAGTGTATATATTTGTATTTCCACCCTTTTTAAATGGATTTTCTTGACTTTGTTTATGGATAATTTTTTATGAAGATGTGTGTATTTGTGGAGAATTGTTTCCTTTTTCATCTCATAATATTTACACTGTTTAACAGAATTCCATTGGGTGTGACAAAATAATTTATTTACAACATCCTTTTTTTGTATGGCGTGCCTCCGTCACATGAAAATTAGTTGTGTAGACAATTCTGTATAGCTCCATAGATAAACAACCAGGGGCGTAGCTGCCATGTAAGCACATAAGCCCGTGCTTGCACATCATTTCCCCAAAGTTTGTGTATTAAAGTCGAGCAATTTCATAATGCGACTAATATTCTTAAGTCCACTGATAATGTTGATTCGTCAGATTAACAAAACAGGCTGCAGGAAGTTTGTAATTAGTATAATCATATGTCCTATGTGGTTTCAATCACATAACTGACCCATTCAGTGATGTCATACAACCAATGTCATGAAGATGGTATTACACAATGTCATAAAACCATTGTGACGCCATAGAAAATGACGTCTTTATGACCTTATATGATTGTTTTGGATATTGACTTTTCGGTCAGTTCGAACAAAATGACAGCAAAATAATTGATGATGAGCCTGTTAAACTATGCGAAATTATGCTGAAGAAAATAAGCGAGCTTTCTAACTACAGCTGTGCAAAATCACATTACATAATACTTATTGACAGAGACGTGTATGTAACACAGATGACTTTTATGTCTCAGTTATTACTTACTAACGAGTAAATGACTTAAGAAACATAAGTATATTAATTTTGTTTTCAAGACATATTATCATCTTATTTTATTTTTACATTAATGATTTGTATGATACGACCAAATGGCACCATTTGAAGCAACTGCTAATAAACGCTCGCAGGGCTTGCATATGGAACGCCAGAGCTGTCTTAGGTGATCAGATATGATTATATTCGGTGGTTATGTCTTTATATGCTGTAGTTATATTATTATATGCGGTGCTTTTTACTTTATATTCGGTGGTTATGTCTTTATATGCGATAGACACATCCTTATATTCGGTAGATACTTCTTTATATTCGGTAGAAATAACCTTATATTCGGTAGATATGTCTTTATATGCGGTAGACATGTCCTTATATTCGGTAGTTGTGTCCTTATATTCGGTATTTATGTCTTTTTATTCGGTAGTTATGTCCTATAATCGGTAGATATGCCCTTTATGCGGTGCATTTCCCTTTAAATTCGGTAGTTAAAATGAAACTTTATATGGTGCAAACTTTCTTATATGCTGTGCAAACTTCTTTATATGTGGTGCAAACTTCTTTATATGCGGTGCAAACTTCTTTATACTATATGCAAACGCCTGTATGATGATGATCAAAACCGGAATTTTTTGCGGGGATTAATCCAAAGCGACACCGCAAATGAAGCGTCAAAATAACCAAGATTGAAGCAAAATGTACGGGATGGAAGGAATATTACGAAAACTAGGTTTAGATACTGTCATACCGGCTTTTCGTAGAGAGAAAATAACACCCGATTTGGTTTGTAAGATGTCGCCATATGAGTTTCAATGCTTAGGTTTCGGTTTTACAAGAAATGCTAGTACTATATTACACTCTTCCAAGTTCCATTAGCATAATTTACGACTGTTGGGGTAGTTTGGGGGACATTATAGTAACGGCCGCCGTTACAATTAGTACTTGTTTTCAATGTTTTTACAATACATTAAAAACTTTTTTCAACCACAATTGTTGGAATAGTTTTCTTTTGTTAATAATATATAACAAGAGGCACATGGGCTTTAACGATCACCTGAGTTAGAAAATAAAATATTCACCGAGACCTTATGATGAGTATTCGATTGCAGAATATTTTCAAGTTTTTAGTAAATGTGACGCCTTTTAGCCCTGTCACTCGGGACTCATGGGGGGTCAGTCAGTGGCAATATGTGTAAAGCCATAGCCATTCATATCGATCATTCTAACCAAGTTTTCTTATGGCAATTGAACAAAATAATGCTCAAAAATGTGTTTTCCCTATATGAACTATCATAGGCGGATCCAGGATTTTGGGTTAGAGGGGGCGTACTTTTTTTCTTAAATGAACTTTTAGTATAAACAGTATTTTATATTCCAAAATTTTGACACAGTTGTTCAAAATAATAAAGTTCATTTTTGCATATTGGACATTGGAAAACAAGCTGAAAGCTTATATAAATTCCTCTCCCCGGGAAAATTACAAGCAATGTTATGATTGGTCGAACACAGTTTTGTGTGTGGAGTGTTCGGCGTCCCATCCATATTGAGTTCACAACAACATTATAAGATGCATCTTTGTTGTTCACACGAAGAGTGTTCGAGATTTTTTACACGCACCGTATACTAGAGTATCACGTGATTTACGCGCATTAAACCAGTACGAACCATAGGGACCTGAGACTTTGTTACAGCTAGTTTTGTACATTAACTAGGGTGTTTAGAGTAATTTTACACTTTTGGGGGGTTTAGATAAATTTTCTATAAAAATGTCCCTCTCAATGGTCATAAATGTTAAAGGGTGGAAAGCTTTAAAAACATCCTAAATGCACGTCAAATGTATTCTCTTTCCGTAAATATAATCTCGATTTCCTAAAAAAAACACGCAAAAATTAATTAGATCCTTTGTTAAGAGGAAGACCGCCATCCATTGACAGCGAAAGGCTAGCACGTGCAATGACGTCAAAACTCATTGCTATGCAGAAAGTGGCACGATAGCTAACGAAAGACACGGACATTTTGCGTGATTTTTTTGGGGGAAATCAAGATTATTTCTGCGGATGGAGTGTACATTTGGCGTGCATTTAGAGGTTTTTAAAATTAAAATCATCCATCTTTCCAACGGTACCAAGCAATTTTTCGTACTTCTTCTAGAAATGTGATTTTTGATGTAAAAATGTAGATTGGGTCGATTTTTCGAGCTGGAAAGCGTTCCACCCTTTAGCCTTTATGACCATTGAGGGGGCATTTTTATCGAAATTTGATCTAAACCCCCAAAATGTGTAATATTACTCTAAAGGTTCAAAACTAGCTGTAACAAATTCACATGTCCCTGTGGTACGAACAAGTTCATTGCTCATCCCTGTATTGTGTGTATAAATTTTATTAAAATCCACTAACCGGTTCCCTTGCAGATGTTTTTCTAAATTTCATTCTGGTCATGAATCGGTTGAAGATGCCCTTTACTCGGAAAGACTTTGGTCTGCGGTTCCCAACAAATTGAACGTCAATAAAATCATTAAGAAAGACTCGCGTTATACGGTCAGAAATGACAATCTTGGGTTTAGCATCTGTTCATTTCTTTCAGAAGAAAAATCTCAAGGTCAGGAAAATAAGTGCTCGTTGTATCCCACATTTACTCACTGACGAGACGAACAGAAACGTACACGGGTACAAATGGCTCAGAGACTGCTGAAAAAGAACCTAAACTATCAGAAAAGGGGCATTTGCTAGTCTCATACTGGGTGATGAGACATTGGTGCATTTTTATGAGCCTCAGAGGAAAGTTGACAATAGGATTTGGGCTTTTAAACATGCCAAAATGCCCAGTATTGCTAAACGAACAGCAACAGCAAAGAAGGTGTTATACACAATATTCTTTAGAAATTGTGGACAAGTCATGCAAATTGCTGTTCGAAACGGTAGGATGTATCTGGAAGCTTCAATAAGAATGAAGTTCTGTCCAGTTGTTACATGGTAATGCCCAAGCCCACAAATCGGCAACTACCGTTTTTCTAAGTCCGAAAAGGTCAATGGCTTATACCACACCCTCCAATCAGCCCAGCCCTTGCCCCGTGTGATTGTTTTCCTCTTTCCGAAGCTAAAAAACCCCAAATATCTGATAGGAGATATAGTTCAAGAAGTGAGCTGGAATCTGCAGTTTACCCGTTTCTGATTAGTGTACCCAAAGAATTGGATTCTTACTGTGTCTTCAAGTTAAAGGTGAATATTTTTTAAGGCAACTAGAAAAATGCATTCGAATTTTGATAAGTGTTTCTGAGAAACTATGTCATTTGGAAAAGTTTTCGAACACCCCCTCGTATATCATCGTGTGATCGATATCAGCCAAATTGTGAGGAGAAAGAAACATGGAAGAGGTGGGTGGGGGGGTTAGTTAATTGTTAGACGTACATTATATATTACGTTCAACTACACTGTAATATATAGGAATTATAAACTGAATAAATCTTATTTGGGGCGTAGCCCCGATTTTTTATAAATATTGCTACCAAATTAATGGTTCGCAATGCTATCTGATGATGAAATTCTTAGTTTTAATTCTTGGAAAAATTGGTCACTTGACAAGTTTTTGGGGGATGGGGGGGGGGGGGGGCGCCGGCTGCGCCCCCCTCTGGATCCGCCTATGACTATAGCAAAATTTACCCCTTCCCAGGGGAGACGCATGATCCTAGGGTCATGAAATTCACAATCCATATGATAATCTTCTACAATTGGCACTACCAATAATTAAACCATCACCCATACTCATGGCTTATCATCGTAAAAATATTTCACTTTTAACATGCTGACTATTGTAACTGTCAATATAGTTTATACAAAAAATGTATGCCTGTTAAGGATACGAGAGAGAAAATAGTGACACAAAAAATGTGTTTTTTAAAAAAAACAAAACAAAACATAACGAAACCTATAACCCCAATAACTCATTAATTTTATAAACTTCAGTTTGTATAGCCTATGTTTGGCTTCCTCATTATCAAGCGACCTAATGTATGTACGCAAATACCAATGAAGGACAAGGTTAGAATACCTATCATTAACATTCCTCTCATCCCTTCCAAATATGTACCGACATATTTATAGTAAACCATTCTACCTGAATTTTTTGAGAAAATCAATTATCCTTTACTATCCATATATCTATTTACCCTCACAGACAAAAAAATGGGACAAGGCATATGTACATATTGACTATAGATACATGTAGAACATATTACAACTCACAATATCCAGGCCAATTTTATGAGGCAATATAGTTATATGAATGTACTTGGGCTAAACCCTTAAATTTATGACATCATGGCATCACTAAACAAGCCTGAATTCATCCCATTTTTGCATAGTACTACTAAAACTTTAAATGTGTTTTTAGTTAAATTGTTTAATAAACATGTTTCTGACTATTTCTTAGTGTTTAGTTGATGTCAATTAAAATTCTAGCCTTGAAATAAAAATGTATCATATATGATACACGACTCCCCTAATGCCCCATGTTTCATATATGAGACGTCATAAAAAATATACAAAAACATATTTTTAATGGTAATTCTTTCACAACACTTCGGTCCAAGCAAGGAATTCAAATATTAGAATTCTTAAAAGATTCCTTCAAGGTCCGCGCACTAGAGGGTTAAACGCGAATTCTCAAAATTCACTGTTTTTTACCCAAACATAGGTGATCCTGATAACAAACTACTTCCAAACCCTGCATAGGTGTTGATTAGGTTAATAGTATAAATAACCTCACCAAGTTTCAATTCAATCGGATAACATTAACACTGTCAAAAGTGGACTTAAACGCAAATGTTGACGCCGCTGTCGTATCAACTGCCTCATATCGCGATAAACCGGTTTCGATAATATAGCTCAGCTGTACGGATTGGCAGGAACCGCCAAAACACATCCAAGTGTGAGCTGCAGACCACTCGGTTCAGTATGAGTTAGACTCCGGCTCAGAGCGATGTCTGCTGGGTGTGACGGCTCAGTGGTTTTCCCGTGTGGTTTTCCTCCACTATAGACAACAGCACTTATTAACATCTAATACTAATTGCATGGTGTCCAAGGCGCAGTTAAAACCGGAACAAGGACGTTTAAGCAACAAACTAGACTAGATGGACGGACACCGCGCCATGGATTAAGCTCATCAGACATTCGGTTCAGGTGAGCTAAAAACGTAACAAACTAGAACTGTAAGCCGATGGCCGACTAATTTTCTCGGAAACGAATCCTATCTCCGATGGTAGATACACCTAAATGTCCCAGTTCGGAGTCTGTTAGTGACACACATATGTCGAAACTGTCAACGTTGTTTTCAGCGAAATTATGGTGCAAGGCACCCAGAGAAAGTTCTTCTAAAATATCGCGGATTACAACAGAGGCTGACTTGTCTCGTTCAGACATTATGGCGCTTTTTTTAACGGTGTCGATGTAGGATTAATCCACTCAAAATTTTCCGAGTTTGATCATCATCATACAGGCGTTTGCACATAGTATAAAGAAGTTTGCACCGCATATAAAGAAGTTTGCACAGCATATAAGAAAGTTTGCACCGAATATAAAGTTTCATTTTAACTACCGAATATAAAGGGAAACGCACCGCATATAAGGGCATATCTACCGAATATAAGGACATAACTACCGAATATAAAGACATAAATACCGAATATAAGGACACAACTACCGAATATAAGGACATGTCTACCGCATATAAAGACATATCTACCGAATATAAGGTTATTCTACCGAATATAAAGAAGTATCTACCGAATATAAGGACATGTCTACCGCATATAAAGACATAACCACCGAATATAAAGTAAAAAGCACCGCATATAATGATATAACTACAGAATATAAAGACATAACCACCGAATATAATCATATTTGATCACCTAAGACAGCTCTGGCGTCCATACTTGCACATTGAAACACCTCCAGCTACGCCCCTGACAACGGGAAATTGAATAAATATTATGAGATGAAACCTTGAATATTTCTGTTCCAAATTAGGTCAGGAATTCAGAATACACATGCCTACTCACTGTAAGCATCGATATCATAATCAATCGTCAAGCTTCGGGGGGGGGGGGGGGGGAGGGAGAGACTATTCAGTATTATATTCTATGAGACATGCTGCAACACGGACACGATCTAACGAAGAAAGCAAAGCGTTAATCATTTGACTTACTTTAAACTTTAAACTTTTGTCCTTTGAGTTTCATGAGCATTCACATTTCACACAGTCATTTTGATGACGAAGTCAGCTGTTCAGCTCAACGGACAGCAGCTAGCTGGCGCAGGCAAGGCCGAAGAAAAGGCTTCACAAGCGGTATCGTAGACTTGCACCAGGCCTATGAAACGTTTGGAAAGCCGGCGATGGTTTTATATGTGAAAAAATGCCATTCATATTGCAATCACCTTTTGAGTCAAACATACAATCCGTCTATGTGTGCAGTGGTAAGATAAAACTGGTTGAAATCGCTCAACACCCTGTGCAGGCTTCCTGGCGAAGTTTTTCTATTCCGGTCTATTTCAACCAATCAGAATGTAGCAAATTTTTAAGCCCGCGATTTTCAAACCGCAAATATTTCTCACGCTGAACCTGATTCGTCATAATCGTCGATATCTTGTTTTAAAAATTCTGTTTTAAGAAGGAATCACTTCAAACCATAAGGAATACATTTGCAACGGTTACATAAACGAATTACGATATGAAACATAATATATGTTCATACAGCGATGTTGAAAACGGCGATTGTTTTAGCGTCCGATGTATTTATAACCAATCAGAACGCTGGGAATGTATCGTCCGTTCTACATCGGGAAGGCAAAAAATCTCTCTCCATGTATTGTAGTTTCGTTTTGTGTTACTATATATAGCTTTTAGATAGAACTATATATATACCCGCCCATACGATATCTAAAAGCACTCGCTGCGCTCGCTATGGTAACTACGATGGCCGTGGTTGCTAAGATAATATAGTCCCATTGGATTTCATCAATATATTGATAGATTTAGAAAATACACGGTGAGCAACACTATTTTTCTTCATAATATCATATGTAAATTTGGTATTAAATAATGTTTCTAGCAAGTCGAATTTATTTCTTTATTTATAACAGTCGTTATGTACACGCATTGACACAGTGATCTGGTTGTGACGCGGTCCGACGTCAGACGTCACAACTGCAGGGCGCCGCCATGTTTGCGTTACCGTCAAATAATTTCGAACGCGCATCATTTGGAATCAAAAGTTTGCTAGAAACTTTTTATTGCTTAATCAAGAGAAATTGATTCCATATATGTTCCATGATTCAAAATCTTGTAAGAACCAAACAATGGCCGACAGCGAATACTTATTTTTCTGAAGCGTGAACGACGCCATATTTGAACAAATATCAATCCGCCGAGCCTTTTTTTCACTGCGTATACGGTAATATATTCGCAGTCAGAGTTTACTAAGCACAAGAAGGGAGAGGTATAAATATTATTTAATATTTGCAATTACATTGTATATAATACAACGTCCATACGTATACCACCAAGGGAGAGGACTTACATAGGCTTTAAACATGTTGTCCAATCATTTTGACTTTTGTACATCGAGGTTGACCGACACACAATTTCAGTAACACCAGAAAATAACAAACCAATAACAATATCATTTAACTCACCTTGATCAAGAACATACTTAATTCCAATTAAGAGATACACGATTTCTTATAACGAAAACACATATTAAGTTAAGCGTGCGTCCGTTTTTATCTCACCTTGCCCGAAGGGCCGTTGAGCTTATGCCATGGTCCGTCTTCTGTCGTCCGCCAGTCAACTTTTCCTATAAATTCCTACTAGTCCTGAACCACACAATAGAATTTGACCAAATTTGGCCAGAAACATCATTTGGTGCAGGGGATATAATTTTATATAAATGGTTGGCCTGACCCCCATGGGGCATGAGGGGCGAGGCCCAATAGGGAAAATATATTATATTCTTTAAAATCCTTCTTCTTCCGTAGGAATGACAGGATATTGTCCAAATTTGGTCTGAAGTAACCTTGAGTAAATGGGATTCAATTTTGTATAAACGGTTGGTCTGACCCCCCTGGGGCCTGAGTGACGGGGCCCAATAGGGGAAATAGAGGCAAAGCCTTTTAAATCCCTACTAGTCATAAAGTACTGAATGGTTTTGAACCAAATTTGGTCAGAGACATCCTTTGGGGGAGGAGAACATATTTTGTGTAAACGGTTGGTCTGACCCCCCTGGGGCCTGAGTGACGGGGCCCAATAGGGGAAATAGAGGCAAAGCCTTTTAAATCCCTACTAGTCATAAAGTACTGAATGGTTTTGAACCAAATTTGGTCAGAGACATCCTTTGGGGGAGGAGAATATATTTTGTATAAATGGTTGGTCTGACCCCCCTAGGGCCGGAGGGGCAGGCCCAAAGCCATATATACAATTGCTGGGCATTAAGAGACGATCACAGTCCTGATATAGATTTGATCCCTGGATCTACCATGCCCTTGTAGACTTCCTAACCAAATACTATACAATTGCTGGGCATAAAGAGACGATCACAGTCCTGATATAGATTTGATCCCTGGATCTACCATGCCCTTGTAGACTTCCTAACCAAATACTATACAATTGCTGGGCATAAAGAGACAAATGCTACCATGATATTATCTGGTCATAGCCCTAAGGGACCCAGTTTCTCAGTAACAATACTTTTTGAACTTGAAAACTGTTGAGAAACTCACCTTTTACCCAAACTTTAATTTATACAGATATGCCTCAATGATTTGTCTTCAGGTCTGTCCCTGTCCATGGGTTCTTTTTGGAAAATATTTTACCATGATTACCTAGATATCAATGTATCCAGGTGAGCGATACAGGCCCTCTGGGCCTCTTGTTGTGAATTTTAAAAATTATCCTACCAGAAAACGTTGATTCACCGTCGTCATAGTGACGTTGTTTACAGTGCACACATACGTTTGTATGTAGCGATTGTAGTGTTCCGAATGGGATACGCACTGGTGGACGTTTACATTTATTTCATTGGGTTTTAAATGTAATTGAGATTGAACATGTCCAAGCACATAAGTTTTGCGGGTAACGACGTGTATGAACACGGCCTACCTGTGTCTGTTTTAAGATTAGTGCACTCAAATTATCGTCAGTTTGCAATTGATATCAACAAAAATGTTAAATAAGAGCACACCTTACACTTAAATTCTACGCTATACATTGTTTGGAGGTAAAAAAAACAACACTGACAAAAACAAAAAAAAGGACAAAAACAGAACAAAACAAAAATAGAAAGTAACTTTTACGACGTGCATGGATATACCAGGGTATGTACACCGTTTAATTGTATTTGGGCAGTCGTTTTCACCAGTGTCTATTTTAAGATTAGTACACTAAAAGTATGGTCAGTTTAATCAATATTTGTGATTGGGGAATCTTACTGTTAAGTCTGCGGTAAACAAAAGTCGTTATACAAATAACTGTAAGTGGACGGGGGTATCAGTTTGCCCCCGGACGACAATTTTAGTTTAGGAGGAGGTGTTCAAGATTGATAAAAATATCTTTCATGGTTTTCAAAATCCACATCCCATTAATTCCACATGAAAGAATGGTAGTAAGAGGTTTTGATAATGGCTTGGTCGAGCAATTAGCAGAGCCAGCGATAAAACGTTGCTTATAAGGATCCTTGTGTAGTTTCGGTATCCAATAAAGACGAGGTATGTCAGCGTCCTGCTCATAAACCTGTACTTTGAAAGATTGGAATACAGAAGCATCGTAAGACAGTATTTCATCTTTTGAAAAAACGGTCAGTGTCTAAGTAGAGTTACCTAGGTTATCAATCAGGCTTAGTTCTTTTTGCAAGCAAAGCATAATTTATAATAGCGTTTACAAACAATGATCAAGTTGTTAGATGCTATGTCTGCAGACATACTTACCATGCATATCGTTGAGTGTTTTTCGAACATCGGGTTCAAGAAATATCGATTTGTGTTTAGTTTTCATTTTGTGACGCAAATTGCTTATTATTTCCTGAATAGAGGACCTGATAGACTTCACCCACTCTGAAAGTGAATCCAATTAAGCATGTTCACGTTTAGTCTATTGTCTGGCGTAATGTTCCATCGAGTCCATAAGAATCTTGAAATTCACATTCCAACTGATGGATGGATTCCCTCGATACTTAGGATTTTTCATGAAAAGCTTCCGAAGCTTTATATTGGGGATAGTATTCAGATTACCAGTTGCTATGTGTCCAGCTGGACCATAGCAATATTGAGATGAAGAACATGCAGATGTTGAAGGAGGAGTCATTCTATGGTCATCTATATTCAATTGTTGCGTTATTCAATATTCAATATATTCAATTATTCCTTCGTGTCAAGACAGAAAACTAGATAAAATAGCCTATTCTTGTTGTCACCGAGAAATGGGTGAAATAACCCCTTTGTGTTGTCTCTATGAAATTGGTGAAATAACCCCTTTGAAATTGGTGAAAAACTCCTTTGTGTTGTCATTGAGAAATAGGTGAATATATACCCCTTCGTGTAATTAGAAATGGGTGAAATAGCCCATTCGTTTTGTCAATAACACCTTCATGTCGTCACTGAGCAATGAGTGAAATAGCTTCTTCGTAATGTCACTGAGAAATGGGTGAAATAGCTTCTTCGTAATGTCACTGAGAAATGGGTGAAATAGCTTCTTCGTAATGTCAGAGCAATGGGTGAAATAGTTTCTTCGTAATGTCACTGAGCAATGGGTGAAATAGCTTCTTCGTAATGTCACTGAGCAATGAGTGAAATAGCTTCTTCGTAATGTCACTGAGCAATGAGTGAAATAGCTTCTTCGTAATGTCACTGAGAAATGGGTGAAATAGCTTCTTCGTAATGTCACTGAGAAATGGGTGAAATAGCTTCTTCGTTATGTCACTGAGCAATGGGTGAAATAGTTTCTTCCTAATGTCACCGAGCAATGGTTAAGATAGTTTCTTCGTAATGTCACTGAGCAATAGGTGAAATATCTTCTTCGTAATGTCACTGAGCAATGGCTGAAATAGTTTCTTCGTAATGTCACTGAGCAATGGGTGAAATAGTTTCTTCGTAATGTCACTGAGAAATGTGTGAAAAAGCATCTTCGTGTCGTCACTCTGAAATGGATATGTGCTCGGACAAAAAAATAAACATATCGTGCCACATGTTGTGATAGTTTACAAATATTACATTCGCTCATGTAATGATGATATAATAAGGACTGTTTAAAGTTACAGTTTAAAGAAAGAAAACAATATTTTAAAAAAGATAAGTATATTATATGACCAAGTTAAATTGGGGTAATTCTCAAATACCTGTTTTACAGAGGTTTTCTTAAAATCAATCATATTTCTACAACACTTGTGATAACCAGGAACGAATCCTGGCGATAAATGGAGATCTTGTTTTTATCGGATAAAGGAGTCATGGCAACAAACCGGAACAGGAAACGAGGAGCCTTCACATCGGAGACTCCCGTACCGGCAATGCAAAGAGGGAAATCAACATAACAAATAATAAATGAACAACACTTGGTCTATTTCTTATCCCTGCAAACATCCTTTTCAAAGTATTTGTATTTAAATTTGTATTTCTATTTTTAGAATTGGCGGAAGGATATGCACGACGGAATTCGGTAAGAAGGCTTCCGGTGAAAAAGGCATCATTGAACTAGGCGCCAATTGGATCCACGGCAAGACCCACAATCCAGTTTACAAAATTGCGTTGGAAAATGGACTTCTTGAACCACATGTTGTCTTGGACAGGTACCGTATCGTGTTAGGCAGTCATTATTTCTAAGTCTCCAGATGTTTCTATTTGGTCATTGCATGTTTTGTCAGCCTTTGTACAACTCTTACTGTTCTGAAATCACTAGCGTTTTGTTGAGACGTATAGTTGTTGGCTTGAAACTTACTTTGAAGTATCAATATTTATGTACACTAATGTACATTTTTTGGCGCACACTGATTCGAATGCATTTCCGAATTCATACATATATCCACACAACAGGTTTTTGGTAATTTGGGGCAAAAGCATGGGAATTTTGAGAATTTGCGTTAAATTGATATCTGATTGAATTGAAACTTAGCGTAGTTACTGAAATAATCATACTGAACACCTTTCTTAAAATTTCCGGAAATTTTTGTGTATGTTATGCTGTTTTGGTGTAAAGACATGTGAAGTTTGAGAACTTCCGTTACCGTCCACTTTATATAGTGTTACTGATATGTAATTACATTGAAACTTGGCTAAGTTAGCAAATGAAATAATTTATAATACTATAAATTTAATAAGCAATATTGGAGGCGTCTGGCGTAGTACTGAAATGATGACTTTGCCCCCTTGAGAGATCTTTCTTACAAGACAATAATGCATACATGATAATGTGAATTTAATGTTGGTTTCGTTGAAAAATAGTAAGTACAGACATTCACATTGTATCACGAAAATTAACAATATTCTAAGTTGATAAGACGATAAATTGTTTAATTTTTAAGATTCAGTGCAAAACAAAAACAAAAAAAACAAAAAACAAAAACGACTTGACTATGGTCAATTCTTTAGTTTAGTTAGTTATTTTATACTCTCCCTTCCTTCTTGGTGACAATCATAGCATTTTTTTCCTGTAATGGCATGACATACCTATAGCATTACTCAGGTGACCGCTAAGGCCCTTGGGCCTCTTGTCATAAATTGAAATAAGTTTTGCCCAATCCCCTTGTCGTTTTCAATAGAATAAAATATGGTTTAACTAAAAACTAAGTTGCACCGTTAAAAAAGAAGTTTCATCCTTTCATTTCTAGGATGGAAGGCCATTTTTACACAGAGGAGGGCAGGCGTATCAACAAGGATATTGGCGATAAACTTTGGGAGAAATTTCTTGTAATTGAAGAAGATTGTAGCACTTTTTACGAAGAAAATATCGACACAAGCTCTACCATTGGCGATTATTGCAGAGAACGGCTGGACGCTGAAATAGAACAATTTTCCAAAGAAGACAGATCAGATCTTAGACTATTGGCCAACACCCTGCTGAATTACCTGAGCTTCCATATTGGGGACAACCTGGATTTGATGTCCCTTAGATATGATGGGTCCTATGAAGATATATCAGGGGGTAATGTTAAAATACCGAGAGGGTTCACGAGAGTCGCTGAAATATTTACCAATAATTTTGACGCCGATACTATTAAACTAGGAACAACCGTGACGAATATAGACTGGGACCAATCAAAACACGCACCAAGCTCTGTCAAAGTTTCCTGTAGTTTGATTGATGGAGAAGAGATATTTTACTCATGTGACCATTTGATAGTGACCTTTTCTCTTGGTGTGCTAAAGAAAGCCGTTGAGGAAAAGTCTCTTTTCAAACCAGAGCTTCCGATAGATAAATGCGAATCAATCAACAAAATCGGGTTTGGGAATGTAAACAAGATTTTTCTGCATTACGACAAACCGTTCTGGGAACCTGGCAGTGCCAGTGTCAAACTTGCTTGGTCCGGTCAATATGCCGATGTCGACGAGAGGACGGAATGGTACAGACGGATTTACAGTTTTGACGAGGTCATGGACAATCCAACAGTTCTTGTAGCTTGGATCAGTAGCAGTGCTTCAGTTCACATGGAACAGCTATCGGAAGCGGAAGTGAGTAAGACATGTACTGCCATATTGCGTCAGTTTCTAAATAACCCAGATGTCCCGGAGCCTACCAGTATTTTGAGGAGTTCTTGGTGCTGTAGTCCCCTTACCCTAGGGTCTTATTCGTATGTCAGCATGGACTCCACTCCCTCTGACATCACCACTCTGTCAGAACCGCTCTATCACCAAGGCCGCAAACCAGTCGTTCTTTTTGCTGGGGAAGCTACGCATGTGCAGTGGCGTTCAACGACAAACGGAGCTCTTGATTCTGGAAAAAGAGAAGCTGATCGACTAGTGAAATACATATCAAATGACGCGTCAAAAAGGAAATAGAACATAATTCTTCTGAAAATAAAGTATGTTTTGTGTTATTACTGTTACATGCTTTATTGGCTATAGTAAATCCGAAGTTCAGACTCTTTGGAACCCTTATTTTTAGGTCCTACTAACAGTTTTGTTCATTTAAAGACGCGTCTGTGGGGATTGTTTTGGCGAAGGAAAGAAAAAATCTGCGGCCAATACCAATTGTTCTCATTTTAGTAGTGTGGGAGGGTCCATTTCACGATGAGCCCTCATAACGAGTTTAATGACCGAAATAGAAGAAAGAGTGGTCACATTAATTTGGAATGACACAGTGCATTCCCACGATATATTTATATACCATACATATTTACAATATAACAGTGGTCCAAATATTGTCTTGAATTCCTTGCATGCCACAATGATCACTATCTAGTGCAGACTCGTTCCGTCTTCGTCACCTGTGCCTTCTCGTATTAAATCATGATCAATGCAACACAAAACTCGTCTTGATGTAGTATTCCTCGAGGAGTAAGTTAGAATATGACATTGTTTTGATTGCTTTTGTGGTCCGTTGCTCAATTGTTTGATAATCATGTCTTGGTTTAACAGCAACAGCGCTGATTATCAAGCGACAGGACGATGTACAACCAAACCCAAAGCGATAAATCCTTATGGCAAACCAACTTGTCATTTATTCATAGAGCAATATGATCCATTTTACCAATTAAGGTACTTGTATCAAGTTAATAAGATATATTATATGTTAATAGGAGAATTTAGTAACTCAATGCGATTAATGTGATTGTTAATATCTTGACATTCAATTAAGGAGTGCACCGCCAGGCTCGGCACTGGACAGCGTAATCGAGTTCCAATGGATGTCAGGTGCCTCACCGGAATGTGACCCCGCGAGTCTCCTATCATCTAGTGTATAAAGGATATCTAACAGTGTCTTCAGTAATACCAAATATATTTCACGAGTGGGGCTAATATTTTGATATTTTTCATGAGTACGCAGCACGAGTAAAGTAAACAGTTGCTGTGGTACAGTATACAATTGCTGTGGTACACAGGCAATTAGTCCGAAGGGTTCTGACTCTCTGACCCGCTAAATATTTTGACGACAGGCGGGTGAAGAGTCAGAATTCCTGCTTAGTAAAAAAGTGGAAATTTTACCGACCCGTGCACGGGTCGCCTTTTAAGCCGTGTTTTATAATATGAAACATTTTCGATCACATGTAAATTAAGTATCAATGGAAAGAACAGATATTTTTCCACTAATCTACACATTTAATCAAGTCACAGGAGGTCGTAAACCAACTGTCGTCATCCATTTCTAAAAAATAACCAGTTTCCTGACATCTGTTTGAAAATGGCCGCCGCCTAACATCACGTGATCAAAATAGGTTAGTTCAGAACATAATTCTCGCGGGATCTCGCGACCACGGCCATTTTCAAACAGATGTGAGGAAACTGGTTATTTTTTTAGAAATGGGTGGCGACAGTTAGTTTACGACCTCCTGTGACTTGATTAAATGTGTAGGTTTGTAGAAAAATATCTGTTCTTTCCATTGCTACCTATTTTACATGTGATCGAAAATGTTTCATATTATAAACACAGCTTAAATAGTGGCCCGTGCACGGGTTGGTAAAATTTCCACTTTTTAACTAATGAGGAATTCTGACTCTCCACCCGCCTGTTGTCAAAATATTTAGCGGGTCAGAGAGTCAGAACCCTTCGGACTAACAGGCAATATGTCTTAACGTGAAAAATTTCATGTGAATTTCACGTGAAATGTGGGAAAAAAGTGAATTTCACGTGAAAAATTGCATGATGAATCTTTCTGCATGGATCTTTATGGAAACATTTTGCTGCTCAATTGCCATCCTGTAACTTTGTAATAGTTGATACCAACAGCAATGGAATGCTGGAAAGATATCATTTTTATCAGTTATCGTCATTATACTGTCTCGTTTGCCTATTTCTGGAATATTCTCCAAGTGCAAATTCCTTGTGTTGGAACAAGACTGCACACATACAACAAACAGTAAATGGAATATATACACTGTAGTTATAATTGATTTATTGTTGTTCATTTTTGTAGTTCAATCATGCATCCTCTCCATAATACTCTAACCCCCCAAAAAAGTCTGAATCTTTGAATTTTGGCTGGTTTCAAGCTTGCCTCCTCAACAAATGCAGGTCATGGCAATAACATATCTGAAATATATAAAGAATATCTAAGATAATTCGTGGTCACTCCTTATAATTTAATTTCTAAAGATACATATATTATAAGGCATAGGTCTTTTATAATGAATTGGAATTAATTATGACAAATATTGATACTCTAACCCCCCAAAAAAGTCTGAATACAATACTTCCGGTTCCGGTTGCCGCGAACAACGTTAAGAATTTAGTGGGAGAAGAAACACATCAATTTTAGGATCTGGGGCACAAGTCCCATATACTATTGCACATGGTAGTGCATAACATCGATCTTGAACAAGGGAGAATATAGGAACATTCCGACAAGGAAGTTTAGAAGCGAAATAAGGGATTTTGTAATGGCATCAGCGATCAGGACAATCAAAGATGGCGGCGTCCCTAGCGACGCAGCAAAGAAGCGAAGAGAAAGAACAGCAAAGTCAAAATCAAAGCAAACAACCAGCTCCTCGCAACTTTCGCCAAGCTCTAGCAGCTTCTACACAAACTTTACCGTTGAATTTGACAGTGAGGAGGAAGGAGATAATTTGAAGTGTAAAAATTGCACCAAAGTATTTACGGATGCTGAAGATAAAATGCTTGAGTGTGAGCGATGTCGCTCACATCATTGCACAAAGTGTTTAGGGAAAACAGACGAGGAGTACAAGCTACTGCAGGTATCAGACTCAATGTGGTTCTGTGCAGAATGTAAGGCAATATACAGAAATGTATAATCACAGATTTGAAAATAGAAGAAAGATGCAAAGCTATCATGAAAGAGGTTGAAAGTAGGATTTTGGCACTGGAAGAGGAGATAGTAAAGAAGTGTGACGAAGAAGCGGTCAGAAAACTAATCTCAGAGTCACAAACAATAGGAAATCATAAAGATGTTCAAACACCTCAACCAGACCAAGATACCCCAACAGCACAGCCAATCATCACCGACATCATGTCAGAGATCAATGATCGCAAAATTAGAGAGCGTAACATTGTTATTTATGGGATCCCTGAATGTAAATCAACATCAAAAGAAACTAGAGCAAGCCACGACACAGAACATGTCAACAATATACTGAAGAAATGTCAGGCTGATAGTGAAAATGAGGATATAGCAAAAGTCACACGACTTGGAAAATATATTAAGGAAAATCAACAAGACCAGGGGAAACCCAGACCTTTGCTGGTATCTCTGGGTAATGTTGAAATTAAAAAGGCTTTATTCAGGAACATCAGAAAACTAGGAGAAGATGGAAATCTGAAAAAAATTAAAATCAGCAATGATCTCACAAAAGCAGAAAGGGACCAAGAAAGTAAGCTATGGGAGGAAGCAAAGAAGAAAAGAGAACTCAACCAGTCGGGGGAATTTACGTTCAAAGTAAGGGGCCCTCCATGGGACAGGAAAATAGTCAGAGTAAAAACAGTCAAACCCTCCGAGTATTGAAGAAACAAATGACAAGCAAGGAAAGACCTGAAGCAGCCAAATTTCTAACATGCTTCTATACTAATGCTGATAGCTTACTAAACAAGATGGATGAACTGAAAACAAGAATTAATGAACAAAGCAACTCTGATATAATTGGCATTACAGAAACATACCCCAAAAACTATAGATATGCACCAGGTAAAGCAGAATTCTTTATTGATGGATATGATCTTTTTCTAAACGACAGCATGGAAAATAAACACAGAGGAGTAGGATTGTACATAAAAACTAAATATAATGGAGTAGAAGTAAATATAGATAATGATTTCAAAGAAAGTATCTGGGTCAAAATAAAGATGTGTGGAAATAACTGTCTCCTGGTTGGATGCATCTACAGAAGCCCAAATACAACAGAAGAAAATTCTGAGAAGCTGAGGGAGTTAATAAACAACTTATCATCTGCGAACAAGTATAGCCATGTACTACTTATGGGCGATTTTAATCTATCGAAAATAGATTGGGAGTCATGGTCTTCCAACAACGATAAGGAAAGTGATTACTTCATAGAATGTCTGCGGGATAATTTCTTATACCAACATGTCACAAAATACACACGATGTAGAGAAGGTAACAACCCCAATATCCTTGATCTGATTATAACAAATGAAGAGGAAATGGTAAATGATGTCAGATATGAGAGTCCAATAGGATGTAGCGACCACTTAGTCTTAAGATTCAATTTTAACTGTAAGACTACCACCAATAATAGAGAAACATTACGGTTAAAGTATATCCATGGAGACTATGACGGCATGAGACAGGATTTTCCCAAAGATTGGAAGGAAATCCTTCAAGGAAATACCGAGGAAATGTACAGAATATTCACAGAAATAATTGAGGCTAGTACAACTAAACATATTCCCAAAAGCAGTCCAAAGAAACAACAGTCATCCGAGGAAGAAAGGCCACCAATCGATGAAATGATACGTAAAAAAATCAACAAAAAGCACAGAATGTGGCAACGCTATATGGAAACAAGAAGTGAGGCAAAATACAAAGAATACACTAAAGCCAGGAACCAATTAAAATGGGATATACGGAAATCACGAAGGGATAAAGAAAGAAGAATAGCAGAAGATATAAAACTAAAACCAAAACGATTCTGGAATTATGTAAACTCAAAACGAAAAGTAAAAACAGGAATTTCGGACTTAAAAGGATTAAATGATGATGAAAAACAGATGGCTGTTGAAGATGTTGATAAAGCTGAAGTCTTAGCCAAATTTTTCAGCAGTGTATTCACACAGGAGCCACATGGTAAGATCCCAGATTTTGAAAAAAGACAATTCATTCACCCGTTTGAAGAAATGACATGTAGTCCAGAAGATATAGAAAAGCTGCTTGGAAATCTCAACGAAAATAAGTCACCAGGACCAGATGGGATGCATCCTAAAGTTTTAAAAGAGCTCAGGAAAAACATCAGTGGACCACTTGCAGATATATTTAATAAGTCTCTTCTAGAAGGAAAAGTACCACAAGCTTGGAAGGAGGCCAATATAACAGCAATCTACAAGAAAGGACCAAAATCGGACCCAAGTAACTATAGGCCCGTAAGCCTAACAAGTATAATTGTCAAAACAATAGAGAAAGTAGTGAAGACTAGCATTGTCAGTCATATAGATAAAAATAATCTTCTAAGTAACCAACAATTCGGCTTTATTTCTGGGAGATCAACGCAACTCCAGCTGCTAACTGTGTTAGAAGAATGGACTGAGATCTTGGATAAGGGAGGAGAACTTGATGTCATATATATGGACTTTATGAAGGCCTTTGATAAGGTGCCTCATCAGCGACTTATCAAAAAGCTATTAGGCTATGGAATCAGCAAACAAGTTGTTAATTGGGTCAAGGATTTCCTTACAAACAGATGTCAACGTGTATTGGTGAATGGAAAATCTTCTTCAACATATCCTGTAATAAGTGGTATCCCCCAGGGAAGTGTACTGGGTCCAATTTTATTTGTCTTGTATATAAATGACCTCCCAGAAATAACGACGTCCCCCTCACCATTATTTGCTGATGATACAAAATTATTCAGGCAGATAAAGACTAAGGAGGATGTTTTGATTCTTCAAAATGATTTGGACAAATTACAAAACTGGTCAGATACGTGGCTTCTTAAATTTCACCCAAATAAATGTAAAGTATTATCCATAAGAGCTTCAGAAAAAAGAACATACTTCATGGCAGGACCGGGAGAAGAACGGCTTCATTTAGAAAATATTAAATATTACCAGCGAGAAGGACATTGGCGTATTGATAGATAATAATTTGAGTTTTAGATCACACATTAATAGTATAGTTAACAAGGCAAACAGCATAGTTGGATTAATTAGGAGGTCATTTGTGTATCTTGATACACAAATGTTTAAATTACTATTTAAAGCATTAGTGAGACCTCACTTAGAGTACGCCGCCAGTGTTTGGAGCCCTTACAAAGCTAAAGACATTGATCTTATCGAAAGTGTACAAAGAAGAGCGACTAAACTACTACCTGGATTTAAGGATATGTCATATACGGAACGCCTAGAGAAATTAAAACTACCAACACTACAGCACCGCAGGATAAGAGGAGACATGATAAACGTTTTCAAAATTATTAACAATATATACGATTCAAGAATAACTAAAGATTACTTCCAACTGGATAATGCAAACAGAACCAGGGGCCACTCCAAGAAAATATATAAGAAAAGATGTCGTCTGGATATAAGAAAAAACTTTTTCAGTCAAAGAATAGTAGATATCTGGAACAGCTTGCCACAATCTGTTGTAGAGGCGGGCAGCACTTTAAATTTTGAGATAGCTCTAGATGAACACTGCAAAAATAATTGTTTCAACTACCAATAATAATAATAATACCAATTCCTTAACGCTTAAGCTGTATACCGCACCGAAGTACTATATTTATATTTATATTGAATTTATTTGTTATTATGATATGGATATAGAGGCTTTTAGCCTGCATCCATTACTTTGCTATTAAATGCTATTAAGCTTTTATACATCAGTAAATCATACAATGTCCGTGAATCGTCATTATACTGTCTCGTTTGCCTATTTCTGGAATATTCTCCAAGTGCAAATTCCTTGTGTTGGAACAAGACTGCACACATACAACAAACAGTAAATGGAATATATACACTGTAGTTATAATTGATTTATTGTTGTTCATTTTTGTAGTTCAATCAGGCATCCTCTCCATAATACTCTAACCCCCCAAAAAAGTCTGAATCTTTGAATTTTGGCTGGTTTCAAGCTTGCCTCCTCAACAAATGCAGGTCATGGCAATAACATATCTGAAATATATAAAGAATATCTAAGATAATTCGTGGTCACTCCTTATAATTTAATTTCTAAAGATACATATATTATAAGGCATAGGTCTTTTATAATGAATTGGAATTAATTATGACAAATATTGATTGGTTTTGCAAACAAGAGGCCCATGGGCCTTAACGGTCACCTGATGTTTGACATGAAAGAGAAATATGGGAATGTTGAGATGAATATTTATAACAATACATGTAGCATATCTGGGAGTGGAAAAAATGAATTTTTGAAATTATGTCAATTTGACCCTTTTAGGCCCCACCCCTCAGGCACCTGGGGGTCAGTCAGTGTCAATATTATCAAAGTCATGTCATATTGATAATTTCAACCAAATTTGCATCATTTCTTATGGCCATTAAACAAATAATGCAAAAAAAATGTTTTTTTCTGCCAATATACTGTAGTAAACTTAACCCCCTCCACAGGGGGAGATGCAAGACCCCAGAGTCATGAAATTCACAATTTTGGTAAAGAACCTTAAAACCAATCCATCTATGAAGAGTATTTGATTCCAGCATATCTGGGAGAAGAGAAGAAGATTTTTGAAATTTTTGTCAATTTGACCCTTTTTGGCCCCGCCCTCTAGCCCCTGGGGGTCAACTAGGGCCAACATGTACATACCATCAAAGTGTCATCCCATGCTGATAATTTTATACAAGTTAGAATGAATTCCAATACAAATCCAACAAATAATAGTCAAAAATGTGATTTCCCTATATACACTATAGTAAAGTTTACCCCCTCCCCAGGGGCAAACGTGAGACCCCAGGGTCATGAAATTCACAATTTTGGTAAAGCCCCTTAAGATCCTTCCATCTATGAAGAGTATTTGATTCTACCATATCTAAGAATAGAGAAGAAGATTTTTGAAATTTTTGTCAATTTTACCCTTTTTGGCCCCGCCCACCAGCCCCTGGGGGTCAACTAGGGCCAACATGTACATACCATCAAAGTGTCATCCCATGCTGATGATTTTATACAAGTTAGAATGAATTCCAATACAAATCCAACAAATAATAGTCAAAAATGTGATTTCCCTATATAAACTATAGTAAAGTTTACCCCCTCCCCAGGGGCAAACATGAGACCCCAGGGTCATGAAATTCACAATTTTGGTAAAACACCTTAATACCCTTCTATCTATGAAGAGTATTTGATTCTACCATATCTGAGAGTAGAGGGGTAGATTTTTGAAGTTTTAGTCAATTTTACCCTTTTTGGCCCCGCCCCGCATGCCCCTGGCTGGGTGGGGACCATATAATTCACAATTTTGGTTCACCCTCAGCCATGGAAGCTTCCTGTAAAATTTCATTGAATTTGGTTCAGTGGTTTTGGAGAAAAAGTCGAAAATGTAAAAAGTTTACGGACGCACGACGTACGACGGACTTCGTCTCAGGTGACCTAAAAACACAACCTTGTGCATAAATTTCACCTCTAAACAACTTCAACCAATCAGAAGTTTGATAACAAAATTCACACATTTTTTCGGTATATACCCTATACACCGCACAAAAACTAATGTGGTTATTATTTATAATTTCATTTCTGAAGATATATCACACTTTTACAGTTCATAACCGATAAATTTGTGTTGCATTATGACAAAAAGAGGCCCAATGGACCTTCATTGCTCACCTGGTCTTAACCTCTCAATTGTAACCTTTAAGTTGTCTAAAATCTTTGACTGTTAAAAACATTAAAAGAACACATGAAGATTTCACCCCTGTGACCTTAAAAGTAAGTCCTTTTAATTCATTAACTTTGACACCTCCAATGGAAGATACATGCAAGCCAAATATCTTTATTGATGACTTCTGAAGATGAGACAAAACAAGAGGCCCATGGATCTTGACGGTTACCTTACAACCTATATGATTTTTTGTTGGTAATAGTTTTAAGATATTACCATATTTTACCCCTGTTAACTAAGAGGGTCAATAAACTTTTTTTTAAACCTTCATCGCAGCACACTGATACTACCAGCAAAATAGCCTTATCCTGGGACCTTAAGTTACTGAGAATAAGTGATCCTATGAAAAATTGAACAAAGCTAGATGATTTTGTAAGATGAACAAGAATTTGTGTTTTATATAGAAGTCTATAACCATTCAAAAATGAATTCCTATATGGAGTCATATGAGATTTCGATATGTCATTTCCTACCTGGTACATGCCCCTGGTTAAATTGTACCTAAGAGGCTCAATGAACAAACTTGTTATTCCTTCATCGCTGTATAGTGATACTACCAGCAGAATAGCCTTATCCTGGGACCTTTAGTTACTGAGAAGAAGTGTTTGAAACATTTTAAGAAAGTTGACCTCTTTGACCTTGAAAGCAGATCAATGTAATTCATTTGATCAAATTTGGTAGCCCTTCATTCCAGCATGCTACATGCCAAATATCAGTTCACATGGTCTTTAGGCTATTGAGGAGGAGTTCTTTTAAGATTTTTAACACTTTTGAACCCTATGACCTTGAACATTGTTCAAGGTCATTCATTAAAGATTTTAAAATATTTGACATCAGTGACTTGAAAGAAGGTCAAGGTGATTCATTTTAACAACTTGGTAGCCCTTCATCCCAATTGCCACAGGGCAAATATCAGTACCCTGGACGTTTCTGTTATTGAGAAGAATTTTCTTAAAGATTTTAACATATTTGACCCCTGTGATATCGAAAATAGGTCAAGGTCATTCATTTGAACAAACTTGATAGTCCTATCCCAGCATGCTACATGCATAGTATCATCACCCTAGGCCTTATAGTTACCGAGAAGTTGCTTGAAAGATTTTAACACATTCGACCCCTGTGACCTTGAAAGTAGGTCAAGGCCATTCATTTGAACAAAATTGGAAGCCCTTTATCCGAGCATGCTACAGACAAAATATCATCACCCTAGGTGTTATAGTTGCTGAGAAGCTGTATGAATTTTACTAAACAAGTAGAACAAGTAGTATGACTTCCATATATATATTTAAGATCTTCATACACTTTTTGCTTTTTTTTAAATGAAATGAAAAAATATATATAAGGATTGAATCATTTATTTTAAAATTTTCATGCGGGTATGAATGACAAGAGGCCCAGAGGGCCTGTCTCGCTCACATGGTTTTCATTAAATGCAAACAAAAATGAAGCTGCAACTATATTGCTTTTAATGAGCCCCATCCGCAGACATAAATTTCATTTAAAAAACTTACAAATGAGAAAACAGTTCAATAAATGTAACAGCATGAAGTCTGCACAAGCCGTGGTTAACTCTGCCCATGCACATTGTTGATGAAGTCATACAGTTGTGACTCTAACTGGATAATTTGCATAGCTCCACACACATGTATTGTTGTCAACGTCATAGAAATTTGGCACATTCTCAAATATAGTTATTGGAAAATAACTTCAGTTTGCAGGACGAAAGTTATCGAGCGAATCTAATTAGTGTAGGCTGTTAATATATGAATAAAAAACCTGTATAATTATGTGTGTAAATTTTACATTATTATTATGACCCATATACCAATGATGGGCGTGTAGTTATGATTTTATCAGTTTACCAACCTCTAACAATGACTTCTCCACGCTGAAAGTGGCTGCAGCTGCACTTTCCCTTTGATTCAATTTTGATTGATGTTTTGGTTCTCTCAGCTCTTGTACTGAAAAATACAAATAAAAAAATGGTAATATTTATAAATGCCTAACTGTATCTTAACCTGAACATTTTTTTCGATGTCTGCTCTATACATGTATTTATGAATTTTGTATAAATTTTTCTGGTACTGTGTTTGCTTTTAACTGTGTTAAGGTTTGTTGTATTCGAGCCTATCGATCAAATTAATGTTATACAGTGTGGGCCACATAGTGTACAGGTAACAGCTTGAAATGTTCATTGGACATCGGTATACATACTTTACTATATTTGGTTACTTTTTGAATGCAAAAATCATAGTTCAAGGTCAGTATAATAAATTTCTTTCATATGCTCTTTAGTATTAAAGTATTCCCCTGGTCCTTTTCTGTTCCAGATCCTATGAAAAATTGAACAAAGCTAGATGATTTTGTAAAGATGAACAAGAATTTGTGTTTTATATAGAAGTCTATAACCATTCAAAAATGAATTCCTATATGGAGTCATATGAGATTTCGATATGTCATTTCCTACCTGGTACATGCCCCTGGTTAAATTGTACCTAAGAGGCTCAATGAACAAACTTGTTATTCCTTCATCGCTGTATAGTGATACTACCAGCAGAATAGCCTTATCCTGGGACCTTTAGTTACTGAGAAGAAGTGTTTGAAACATTTTAAAACATTTGACCCTTTGACCTTGAAAGCAGAACAAGGTCATTCATTTGAACAAACTTGGTAGCACTTCATCCCAGCATGCTACTGGCCAAATATCGGTACCCTAGGCCTTTCTGTGATGGAGAAGAAGTTACTTGAAGATTTCAAATATTTTTGACCCCTGTGACCTTTCATTTCAACAAATTTTAATGACAAAACAAAGTGGAAAATGTTGTCAAAAGGATCGAATATCAGGCATTGCCTATATTAATTCTCTCCTGTGGTGGTTTTGTACACAGTGAGCAAATATATATACAATAAAGATAAATTAATGCAATAGATAGTGAAATGAAAACAGTCAAAGGGAGGTAACGCACATTTGATTAACAAGTATACTTTTACAAACATACATTAGACATACACACACACAACATTCTCACCACACATATATACTGTAATTAGCATCATAATAACATGCAATCAAACCTCGATTAATCGAACTTCGATGATTCGAATTTCTCGATGTGTCGAACTTTTGGCAAAGTCCCGATTTTTTTCATTATATAACACTTTCATGAATCGAACTTCTGTTGTATTCTTTCATGTGAGAATACAAAGAATAACTCACCTTCGTGGATAGTACACGACTAGAGATGTGTTTGATGCTATTCTTCGGGTATTCGGGTTCAGAGACCGGACACGAGGCTCGCCGGGCGGGTGTAATGTCCGGAGACGGATATCTCGTTTCCGGACCGGATCGTCCAGTCTATTGCTGTACAGCACTTACACAACACTTCTATGAATCGAATTTTGCGCTGTATCGATGTTTTAATCTGACCCATTCGTTATGAAAACATCGAAAATTACAACTAATAAATCGAAGTGAAAATTTTACCTGTACGAGCGCAATGAATTGCCCCGCGGTCATTTTCACACCTTCACGGACGCTTGTGTCGAGTAGTCGGCGACCTAGCTGCGATAATGTACAAATGTAGCTCTTCACGACGAGACGATTTTTTTTTATTGCGTCGTTAGAGCTACGAAGCGGTCCCATGCCTGGTAGTGGAGAAAAATCAAAAGTTTTTAATCTGTAAGATTTCATTTAATAACCACTTCATGTGAGCATATTGTGACACCCTGTTATATTTTATATTTCCTTGTTGTTATGTTTCGTCTCCGTATACAGATTTAGGGCCTACCGATTTAGCCGCGTCATCCGTGTCGTCACGTGATCCGTACCTTCGTGTTGTCACGTGATTTGTACTTTCATTTTGTCTATAGTAAGGGGCGTGTCTGTTACGTGTACATGTTTGTGTGTATACCTGTGTTGTCACGTGTCCCCCATGTATTCCCTGGACTGCAGACAATGACTGAAAATCATGCGACATACTAATTCTTCCCCGCCTTATTGCCTTCTTGTTTATCCCTTCTCTGCCTTCCCTTCACTCCTATCTTGGGCGACGAAGGGACAGGACGTCCCATGCCAGCTAATAGTACATAGCCACGGCGACCTGCCAGACAGCTAGCTTATAGTATATTCCAAGCCATTACTTCTATATCTGTTAACCCCCAGCACCACATGCAGGGTAAGTGATAATGTCAACGATAAATTATTATTACCAGAATTATTATGAGAAACCTTTTTACCAAAATTATGAAATATTAATGTAACCGTAACTTTTCACATCTTTTGCAATGTAGTCTGTATGTCAAGGCACAGGGTAAAAGTTATTTATTATATATAGTCCTAATATGAACCACATTTATATGAAAGGGATACCATTTTTAATATTTCTATGCTTTATATATATTTTTAACTTCGTTCTGTTCGTTTATCGTCAATAATGTAAACACGTAAATGTTAGGTGCGTTCGTTTCAAAATGTTGTCCATTGTATACGTCATATTGTCTACAACATGTTATTTGTATTTTAGGGGTTTTCTTCCCAACGTTCCTCTACTGGGAATAAATCATCAATTGCACCGACGTCTTGGCGTTTTTTATTTGAGGCTAGAACCCGAAAACCACAATGGCGCCCACGTAGATAGCTTCAAGCTCAAGACGTCCTTGCCGAACTCGCCGACAGTGCGTACCGGAACACCTTGACCGTTCGACCGGAACCTCTCTGCATTTAACCTTATATAAAGCTACACCGGAGATTCCATGCGGTGTGTTGTGATTTGTGTGTTTGAAGTGCTGATTCAGTGCTATTTTCTGTCATTGATATTCCTACAAGTATTCTACTGGACCACTGGATTCAGGAAGGAGGACACCTCGGAAGGATGACCACAAACTGTATGTATTCTTGAGTTAGGCCTAACGTCGCGATAACTACACGTGGTATACTGTGCAGAACAGTTTTTTTCATTAATTTCGTCGCCGAAGAGGAGCTGCTGTGAGATGACATTTTGACGTTTATATATCACTTTTGAATTTGAATAATTGGGATATTGATTGATGCCAACTGTGATTAGCCTATTGACTTATAATATTATATATATATATACAAAAGTGATTATCTTCCATTATATTGGCTATATAGATCTGTGATTTTTATGTGATTATTATGTGTTAGAGCTCTTGCATTTTTTTAAGTACTTATTCCCCCCCCCCCCTTTCTGTAGTTCCGGAACTAGGAAGTAGGAAGTAAGCCATGTTATTCCGTTCCGGAAGTAGGGTGTAGTATAGGAAATTAATTTGGTTTTTTTGTGTATAATTTGACTTGTAGGCTACATTGCATTAGCTTGATTTTTTTTCTCTCCTTTTATTTTTGAAGCGATTTTTTTTTTTTGTTATCTAATCCCACATAGAATTTATTTGATAATTTCATCCATTGATTTTTTTTTTGCAATATTTTTTTTAGAAATTTTTGGATTTGAACTTCGATATTTTTTTTTTTACTTTTTTTTTTTTTTGGTTTGTTTTTTGTTTGGATTTTTTTTTTTTCCATTCAGTTTATATATTTTTGTGCTTGTGGTACTGATAGATATATCCTTGGGAGTTGATAGTTGTTTTTTTGTAGTCTACCTGGTGCTATATTTTCTTTCTGAATTGCTGTTCTACATCATCTTAGAATTTCTTTTGGTATTTCTCCTGTTTTTTGGTATTAACAATACTTTAGTATTATAAGCATATACTGACCTGACATTTGACTTTACCTATTCCCATTTGTGTGATTATCAAATATGTTTATGTGTTGATTGTTTTGTGTGATTTGCTTTATACCGAGAGTTATATATACCGTGCATTGCTTGATATCCACGAATCCCAGTGTATTTCCCCATGTTATTGATCGTGAATCGCTTATAGTGCATAATTAGGATTTCATTAACTTTGCGGAATATATCGCGTCATTTTCGTGTTTCGTAGCTGCTGCAGAGTGTTAAACATACAATAATAATATAAATCTGTGTTGACTTGTTCATTTTACTCTGATATTTTGTTTATTTTGTAAAATTTATGTAATTTGATATTTGATTAGCTGGAAGTTGTAAGGTTATACAGTGAATACCTTGCAAGGATACTTCATTGGGACTGAGGTAAGTTACTTCTAGTTTTGTTTTCAGTATTCGCGGGACCTTCTTTTGCTTACTAAGGACTTGGTAAGTAATTTATTTTCAGAGTGTAAATATCTTTACACTATGGCGGATCCTTCAGATGAGGCAGCAGAAGCAGCAGCTCTGCTGAAGGCCTTTCAGGAGTTGGGAGTGGTTCCAAAAGCAGGTAACGCAGCTGATTTAAAACAATGGGTACTGGAATATGCAGATCAACAGCACCAAGAAGATGTCAGCCCACCCGTACATAAGGTGAAGCAGGAAATGGATCAGTCAATGGTTGCTGCGGCTGAGGAGCTAGCCTCTCATATCAATACTACACGGCCGAGATTGTCTATTTTCTCTGGTGACCCACCCTTATCCAAGGGAGATGTGACCTATGACCAATGGTCTTACGAAGTCAGATGCCACATGGAAGATCAGAAGCATTCCAATGCCAGTCTATGTGAAGCTATTAGACTCTCTCTGAAGGTGAACCAAAGAGTGTGCTGATGCGACTTGGTCCAAAAGCCAGTTTGGAAGATATACTGAGCAAGCTGAAGTTTGTATATGATAGGATGGAATCTGTGGAGACCTTGTTGGGTTCATTCTATAGTGCCAGACAAAGAGATGGTGAGACTGTGTCTTCATGGGGTCTGAGGTTAGAGGATATTCTATCCAAAGCATCCGAGAAAGGTGTTGTACCAATTCAAGCTGAGAGGAGAGATGCCATGTTGCGCTCTGTTTTCTATGAAGGACTACGACCAGCTCTTAAAGATGTCTCCGGTCATAAGTTCGATACCATTAAAGAGTTTGATGCTCTGCGACAAGCAGTCCGGAGGATTGAGTTTAGTCGGGGAATGGATCATACCAAGGAGGCACATGTGAAGATGTTGTCATCGGAAACCAAGCCGCCACCAAATCCCGAGATCGAAGATTTGAAGGAGATGATTAAGCAGCTGTCGTCCCGCTTCGATACTTTGCAGAAAGACAAGCAGGCCAAGAAGAAGGAAAACAGACGTGATAATCAGGCTCGACCACATCAGAATGCGACACAACAATATACAGCTAATCAGCCAAGAGAGGAGCCAAAATGTTATCGATGTGGCCAGTATGGACATCTACAACTAGGCTGCAGGGTTATTATGGATCATTCAAGGAATCATTTAAACGGACAGCGACCTATGGACCAGGGTTACCCGTAGGTCGGGGACAGAAACCCACGTATGAGATGAGACAACAACCAGATGAGGGCCCACCTGGCCTAACAGGGAGGTGTAATGTGGCAGATATTTTTGTCGAGGGAGTTGGAGCCAAAGCTTTGCTTGATACAGGTGCAACCGTATCCAGTATTAGTGAAAATTTTTATAGGAGCCACCTGAACCACATACCGCTACATCCACTCAGTGATGGGGCTTTGGAGATACAAGTTGCGGGAGGAAATTTACTGCCATATCTTGGATATGTAGAGGTGAACTTGCAGGTTGACCGGATTCGGCATGATGAAGACTCTAAATGTTTACTCCTCGTCGTACCGGACTACAATTTCAACAAGATTGTTCCCATTCTTCTTGGAACTAATGTACTCGCCTATTTCATGCGTCAATGTCAGGAATGGTTTGGTCCTAAATACCTACAGGAAGCGCCCCTATCTACACCTTGGTATCTTTCATTCAGATGCATCTCTATCAGAGAGAAACAGTTGGAGCATAACAGTTATTGCTTAGCGGTTGTCAAGAATGCAGAAGATAGGAATGTTACCATACCACCTAATGGGCAGGTAGACATTTGT
Organism: Mimachlamys varia; assembly: GCA_947623455.1. Classification (NCBI taxonomy): domain Eukaryota; kingdom Metazoa; phylum Mollusca; class Bivalvia; order Pectinida; family Pectinidae; genus Mimachlamys; species Mimachlamys varia. The sequence goes on from OX392527.1 coordinate 54,974,246, forward strand.
TGCAAGCTGGATAAAGAACTGCCTTACCCGGATGTGTGTGCGCTTATTCATACTACTGCTGGAACATCCCTCACCGAGGACTTGGATATATCGCCAACAATATTCAACTACAAATATCGTCAGAATGGAACCATAAACGTTAATGTATCCAACCTTACTACCAGAACTGTCGTGGTGCCACCCAGATCTGTAGTTTGTGAGATTCAGCCAGTTGCCATTCAGCAATCTGTTACACCAAAAGACGTGATGGAGGAAAACTTGCCAGATACATCTGTGATGGATGAAGTGACATTCTCTCCTATGTTAGATGATCTCCTTCTCCAACGGGGAAAACAAGTTATTGGAAAGTATTTGGATGTATTCTCGAAGGGTGAACTTGATCTTGGGCACACTGGTGACTATTGCCACAGAATAGAGTTGGATGACGACAGGCCGTTTAAACAACGCCATCGCAGAATACCACCTGGAATGGTGCAGGAAGTAAAGGAGCACCTTCAACAGTTGTTGACTTGTGGAATCATAAGGAAATCACATTCCCCTTGGGCATCCGGGGTTGTGCTAGCCCGAAAGAAAGACGGAAAATTACGGATGTGCATAGATTATCGTCAACTTAACCAGCGAACCATCAAGGACTCTTATGCTTTACCTAGGATCGAGGAAATTTTAGACTCATTATCCGGTTCTGCCTTCTTTTCAGTTTTGGATATGAAAAGTGGTTACCACCAGGTGGACATCCAGGACGAACACAAGGAAAGGACTGCATTCACGGTAGGACCCCTGGGTTTTTATGAATATAATCGAATGCCCTTTGGCCTTGCCAATGCCCCTGCAACTTACCAGCGCCTGATGGAACAGTGTCTTGGGGAATTGCACATGGTTGACTGTTTCATCTATTTAGATGATCTCATCATCTTTTCTGCAACATATGAGGAACACTTGGAAAAATTGGAGCGTGTACTACAGCGTCTGCGTGAACATGGAATAAAATTGTCCCCAAAGAAGTGTTCATTTTTCCAACAACGTGTGAAGTACTTGGGATTCATAGTGACGGCACAGGGTATTGAGGCAGATCCAGAAAAAGTGGAAAAGATTGCCAACTGGACTACTCCAACAAGCCCAGAAGATGTTAGACGGTTTCTCGGTTTTGCCGGATATTACCGGAAATTCATCAAGGACTTCTCCAAGATTGCACGACCCTTGACCGACGTCATGCCAGCACCCAAGAAGGGCAGGAAAGGACATGCTAATCAGACCAGGGGTTGGAGCTGGGGAACGGAACAGGAGGAGGCCTTCAACAAGCTGAAGCATATGCTTTCCTCACCACCCGTGCTTGCCTACCCAGATTATAAGAAGCCCTTTGAGTTGCACACCGACGCCAGCCACCAAGGACTTGGTGCAGTTCTATACCAGAGGCAGGAAAAAGACTTAAAGGTTATTGCCTATGCCAGCCGGGGTTTGTCAAAGTCAGAAAGGAACTACCCCGCCCACAAACTTGAGTTCCTCGCTATGAAGTGGGCCATCACTGAGAAATTCAAGGATTATTTGTACAATCACCGGTTCTCTGTGATAACCGACAACAACCCCCTAACCTATGTTTTGACTAGTGCCAAATTAGACGCAACCGGACATCGTTGGTTGGCTGCTTTATCAGCATATGACTTCACCATCAGTTATCGCCCTGGAAAGTCAAATGTACCAGCAGACTTATTGTCGAGACTTCCTACCAAGGAAGTAATGGAACGGATATCCATTGCACGGGACGCGGTGCAGGCAGTTTGTCAGCTATGTGTCGCTCAGCCTTTCATGGATAGCATTTGTTTGACTACTGTGGCTGCAGAGGAATCCCATGATGATTTTGATGATGTTAGCCATCAGGATGTGCGCATAGCTCAGCGTAAAGATCCCATCATTGGGCCATGTTTAAAGTATGTGTCAATGGGTGTGAAACCAAACAAAACTACAGTACCAGCATTTGCTTGGAATCCCCATCTGTACCGGCAGTATGACTCCCTTAAGGTAGTCAGAGGAGTACTGTACCGTGAGATAGAGATGGAAGGGGAGCGGAAACAACAGATAGTTATGCCACGGGACCTTGTACCTTTTGTGTTGAGGAACCTTCACAACAATATGGGACATCTAGGAGTTAAAAGGACTTTGTCATTATGCCGGGATAGATTCTATTGGCCATCCATGACGTTAGATGTGGAGAAATGGATTGCTGGATGCTCACGATGCCTGAGGCGGAAATCGGCCACCAATGAACGTGCACCTTTGGTGTCTATATCTACGACCCAACCGCTCGAGTTGGTGTGCATGGACTTCCTCACCTTAGAGCCATCAAAGGGAAATTTTCAGCACATCCTTGTGATAACAGACCACTTCACCAGATATGCCGTAGCAGTGCCAACCCGAAATCAGACAGCCCGAACAACAGCAGAAGCTTTCTTCAATAATTTCGTTGTCCACTATGGGATGCCGAGAAGAGTGCATTCTGATCAGGGTGCTAATTTTCAAAGCCGTCTCATGAGGGATCTCTATGAGCTGACTGGAATTTCTAAATCAAAGACAACACCCTATCATCCTCAAGGAAATGGCCAATGTGAAAGGTTTAACCGGACACTCTTGAGCATGCTTGGGACATTGGATAATTCACAGAAAGCAGACTGGAAAACGCATGTTGCTCCTTTGGTGCACGCATACAATGCCACCAGGAATGATACAACCGGATTCTCGCCTTTCTTTCTGATGTACGGACGTGAGCCCAGACTTCCAGTTGATCTTGCATTTGGTATCGGGAAGGACGAGGAAGGAACTGCGTCATGTACCAAGTACATTGGATCGCTGAGAAAGAGACTACAAGATTCGTACGCTATTGCCCTCTCGAAGGCAACTCGGTCACAGGGGAAGCAGAAGACAGAATATGACCGACGTATCCGTGGATCTTGTGTTTCACCTGGAGACCGGGTGCTTGTCAAGATGGTGGCCTTCGAGGGGAAGCACAAACTGTCAGAAAGATGGGAGGAAGATGTCTATACGGTGTTAAGTCAACCTAACCCAGGGATGCCTGTATTCGTGGTACAGAAGGAGACTGGGGAGGGTAGGAAGCGAACTTTACATCGTAACCTCCTGTTACCAATTGGATATTTAGAACCCGCCTCTGAACAGACAGTTGAAACAACGCCTAAACCGACGTCAAGACCGACACCAAAACCCCCACCTAAGCCCGACCCTCCGCCTCCACAGAGCGAACCCGTGGATGACAGTTCGGAGGAAGGGAGCAGTAGTGATGAGGAGGGGGATGTTTGGGTGACGGTGCCTCGAGTTAGACGGATGGTCCCTGATGTTGCCACAGACATTAGGGATGACTCCGTAAACCATGAGTCGACCATGGTAGACGCCCTAGAGGATCCTCCTGATGGGGATGGAGGTGGACCACCTGCTGAGGAGGAGGAATCTAGTGAGGATGAGGTGGACAATGACACTGCTGTGTTGGTTCCAGAACAGAGCTCGCCTGTTCCGAGACGATCCGAAAGGACACGGAAGAAACCAGCACGGTTTAAGGATTACGTCATGATGACGACTAAGGTAGTTGAGCAACCATGGAAACAGAAAGCAGATTATTTGCATTCGTTAGCCCCTGATGGACTGCTCGTTCCCGGGGCTGAGAAGCTGTTGGCTGCTATTGTAGCGATTGTGACTGCATCTGAGTAGAATTTTACAATGTTATTACTGTGTTCATTACAATGTCTTAATAGATTCATAGTTAACTTACATTATTGTTTACTACATATGTCGAGGGCGACATCTTCTCTAACAGGGGGGTGTATGTGACACCCTGTTATATTTTATATTTCCTTGTTGTTATGTTTCGTCTCCGTATACAGATTTAGGGCCTACCGATTTAGCCGCGTCATCCGTGTCGTCACGTGATCCGTACCTTCGTGTTGTCACGTGATTTGTACTTTCATTTTGTCTATAGTAAGGGGCGTGTCTGTTACGTGTACATGTTTGTGTGTATACCTGTGTTGTCACGTGTCCCCCATGTATTCCCTGGACTGCAGACAATGACTGAAAATCATGCGACATACTAATTCTTCCCCGCCTTATTGCCTTCTTGTTTATCCCTTCTCTGCCTTCCCTTCACTCCTATCTTGGGCGACGAAGGGACAGGACGTCCCATGCCAGCTAATAGTACATAGCCACGGCGACCTGCCAGACAGCTAGCTTATAGTATATTCCAAGCCATTACTTCTATATCTGTTAACCCCCAGCCCCACATGCAGGGTAAGTGATAATGTCAACGATAAATTATTATTACCAGAATTATTATGAGAAACCTTTTTACCAAAATTATGAAATATTAATGTAACCGTAACTTTTCACATCTTTTGCAATGTAGTCTGTATGTCAAGGCACAGGGTAAAAGTTATTTATTATATATAGTCCTAATATGAACCACATTTATATGAAAGGGATACCATTTTTAATATTTCTATGCTTTATATATATTTTTAACTTCGTTCTGTTCGTTTATCGTCAATAATGTAAACACGTAAATGTTAGGTGCGTTCGTTTCAAAATGTTGTCCATTGTATACGTCATATTGTCTACAACATGTTATTTGTATTTTAGGGGTTTTCTTCCCAACGTTCCTCTACTGGGAATAAATCATCAATTGCACCGACGTCTTGGCGTTTTTTATTTGAGGCTAGAACCCGAAAACCACAATATTGTTGTCAAAACAATGCAGGATTGCTGAACTATATCGAGTGTTTACCTTGATAAAATATTTTGTTCACAGAATTAGCAGAACCAGTTCACGTGTGATGTTATCTCAAATCTCGGTTTTATATATGGTCTGTATGGCCAAATATGGAGTTACTACGGCTTACTACGACTTCCTTATTTGGTCCGCACGCGCGCGCCCATTCACATTAATATTTTAGAGGATTTCTTCAGAAAAGAAACCAAGAAATTTACTGAAGTCTAATCATGGCTACCGCAACTCATTTCATTTTATGCTTGGTTACGTAAACTTGATATTAACGATAATTTAGATGAATTTTAATTACAAGTTAGGTAGGAGATCGACAGAAATGGTTTATAATTTAAGTACGTTTATCGATGAGAACCAATCGGCCGATAGGTGATGCAAAAATCGCCCCGGTGTGAACACACCGGGCTTGCTCCATTACGAGGCATGGGACCGATACACGGCCGGGGCAGAGCCGTAGGAGGCCGGGTATTAATATTAGTAATACAAAATATTATAGTGTGTATTTTAATATACTATTTTTTATAAATGTGAATCTACAATTTCTTAGCCTGTGTTACGTTACACTAGGACCGCATTGGTTCTTCTTATGTACAGTTCATATATACATATAGGCCTACATGTCGATGTTCGATGTTCAATATTCATAAGTCGGAAGTCCCGATGTTTCGAAGTTTTCACGACGGTCCCACAAAGTCCGAAACATCGAAGTTTGACTGTAGTTAATTGCATGCATACATAAAATATAAATTACAAATTATTCAGTTACCTGGCAGATTGACCAAATGTCCATATGTGCAGTAAGTGCACAGGTCATATCTGCCAGAACTGTTGACAGATATTAATTTCATTAAATTTAGTTCATGATTCAGATTGCATTTTGAAAATTTCATATATAAATCAAATATAGTAAATTAATAGAGAATGGAAGAACACACCAACATCAATGCTCAGCCGGATTCATAAATTATTGATAAAACTTATAGTTCATTAATTATAAAAAAAATAGGGTCCACATTCGGTATATCATTAAATCTCACTCATTATCTAGTATTATAGATGAGTCATTATTATTATGGCATATCAGATCATATAAAGTTTAAAACGTTTGGATTTTCCAATGAAATAAATGATATTACTAAGCATCTGCCTGTTTGTATTGCCATCACAATTTGAACATCCGTACAATAGGGTTTATTAGGGTGGTCGGGTGTGCAGTGGATAGCGCACTTGCCTTTCACCAAGGCGGCCGGGGTTCGATTCCCCGATCGGACGTGAAAAGGTATGGGGGTCACCTGCCCGACCAAGTGGGTTTTCTCCGGGTACTCCAGTTTCCTCCCACAATAAGACCCCTCGCGCGCTTACATCCGGGCAAACAAGAGTGATTTATATAAGTTGGATAACTTGTTTCATAATTGTTGTAAAATAAATAAAATTTATAATAAATTTATACAATAGGGTTTCAATATTTACATGATCATGTTCAATGTTGTAACTAGTGAGGGAATTCAAAAGATTAACTCGCAAGTCATTATATAGAGGGCATTCAAGAAAGTAGTGAGATACTCTTTCGGGGTCTGAGGAGCAAGCACATGTTGGATTATCAGTCATGATGCAAGTCAAAATTTAAATTACTAGAATAATTGCGAAGTTGGGAAAGAATAATGTTTGCCCTTCTGTCACCTTCAGTTTTAAAAATTGTTACAATTTCATTATCTGTAGATATATCTTTATTTAGTAGGCGTTTAAAACTTGCAAGGGAAGGAGAGAACAGAAGATTGGAATCAGTATTATTTGCTGTGCGACACATGGAAGGAAAGAAACTGTTAAAATAGTAATTTAGAATTCTTCATAATATTTTGGCAACCAAGTCATATTCATTTATAGCAAGCCTAGTTACAATCCAATTGTTTTCACTCTGCAACTTAAAATGACAACTAGTTCATAAATTTACTACAGAGTTTTGAAATACTTCTAGATGCACAATAAATTCTGTTCACATTAAACAAAGATTCATTTATGTTTGGAACATGGTCTCAGAAATATATGATAAAGCAAAATTGATAATGAAATTAAAATAATCATAAAAATTTTCAAATTAACTAGGTGTTCATAAAACTGTTTCAATTTAAGTGCACTAGTTGTATTAATCAAAGATCGTCATTAGCATATTTTACAATTCATAGTCCCCGTAATTAAGTTTCATTATTAAATATCATAATGATATCAATGAAAAATGAAATAGTTGTTTTGCACTGATAATGTTTCACTTTTTAATATCTGTATATTATATATATATATTATATACTATTATTGTTACAAATTGTAATCTGAGGTTAAATGAAATCATAAAATCTTTTAATTAATAAAAAAACATTACATCTAGAAGTATTAAATAGTGAATTTCATGAAGTTTCATTAGTTTCAGTAGTAACCTAGGCCTATTTAGGTGATATGTCTCAGGTAAATAGCACAGGTAGATTTACAGGTGAAATACATCAGGTAAACCGAAAGAACAAAAACATAACCCCTGGTGGAATGAGGTTTGCACTATAACTAAACCTATAAAACGTAGGCGGGAGTCTAAATGTAAAAAAGACTCTTCAGAAATTAATCTTAAACTTAAATGTTACTAATAGCTAAAAACAAATACAGTAAAACAATTAAGAAAACAAGAGAAAACCATTGGATAGAGTTCTGTAACTCTCTAAATGATAAAACCGACACAAAAACTGCATGGAATAAGATCAGGGCCATTCAGGGCGTTCAACCCAGAGATGCCAATTTTAGGTAAAAACGCTGACGGTAAAACCAACTTAGAAAAAGCTAATATTTTGGCAAACAATTTCAAAAAGCGAGTAGCTTCTCCAATTGTACTGAAGAATTTTTGGCAAATAAAACTGACAAAATCGATCAGATGAAGACCAATCTTAAAGATTTTTGCGCCGAAATAACCCCTTTAAGTAGCCCGTTTTCGAATGCGGAATATCTTAGGGCGCTAAATTCAAAGAAAAGTACATCACCGGGCATTGATAATCTATCATATACCATTCTTAAAGAGTGCACAGAAAGTATTAACGACATTTTTTTAGACCTTACAAACACCATCTGGCGAACAGGTAATTACCCATCTTCCTGGAATAACGCAGTAGTTATACCTATATACAAACCAGGTAAAGATAAAGAAAATCCAGCATCATGTAGACCAATAGCCTTAACATCCCACCTATGTAAAACATTAGAAACTAAAAAAATCAGCGAAAATCAAAGCGGATTTAGGAATGATAGGTCTACATTAGGTAGCTGTGTACAGTAGATCTAGAGATTTATGGAAAAAAAACCAATACCTGAGAATTGTCAACACAGAGATTTAACCGTACACTGCATAGATGTAAATGTACACATTTTTGTAAATTGTATATCATTTCCAATTCAGAAAAAGGACTATGAAGTGTATACACTGATGTATCCTATGTATGTCACTTGTGTGAAAACCATGGTTACCACATCAAAAATTACCGAAAAATGCAAAATATCACTGTTTTTGACACAAAATTTGACCTATGCAGATAGGAATATTTTTAAGTTCCATCTAAAATTAAAGCTTACTAACTTGGTTGCAGAATTATATCTGTCCCATCATAGGTCGTATGTTTAGATTTTTCTCTATTTTCCCTCATGTGCTGTTGTCGAAATTTCACTTCCTGTACAGCTAGCAAGCTAGCTTTCCATGTGTAGACTACGGAAGCCGGTTAGTGCCGCATGAAGTAAACTTTTTATGTCGTAATTACGACTTAGTATGTCGTAATTACGACTTAGTTATGTCGTAATTACGACTTAGTTATCTCGTAAATACGACTTAGTTATCTCGTAATTACGACTAAGTATGTCGTAATTACGACTTAGTTATCTCGTAATTACGACTTAGTTATCTCGTAATTACGACTTAGTTATCTCGTAATTACGACTTAGTTATCTCGTAATTACGACTTAGGTATCTCGTAATTACGACTTAGTATGTCGGCATTGCGATTAAGTTATATCTCGTAGTTTAGTCTGGTCTATAGGAACCCCATTGGAAATAAGCCTTTAAGGCTTTATATGGGCTATCCCAAGGAATTCAAGTCAAAATCTGTGATTATAATTACCATCTGTAATATTTCTAATTCAAAAGTTTTTATGTTTATAATTGTTCCTTTTACCTGAATAAATATTATTATTATTATTGTTTTTGTATAATGCTGTGTTTTCATTGGAACGGGTAAGTTAGTTTATTATACCCATTCAATTCAGCCAGTCGCTGTCCCAGGTTATGGAATCGCAAAAGGTACACCTAATGTCTAGATGAGTTATCAAAGATATCGACTTTTAGATGTCGCGAACTCTATTTATTTTTATTTATGGCGACATAAACATGTTTATATTTCACTTTGCGATTCAAAATGTCGAGAAAATCGTGTCGACAAAGTAATTTTTTGTCGTCATGAAAACGTCATACTGTATTAGTTTTTATTGAACGATTTCAATTAGTTGACATTGCGACATGTATAAATCGACATCTATAATAAGTATGAGAACTACCATATCGATATATATTGAACTGTTGTCGTTATTGATAAGGTCAAGATGGAAAAATATGTAGTATATATATATATCCTATTTGTTAACTAAAGATGTCGAGATTTTCCATTGTGTCGCGTCTTGTTCTGAAATATCGTCACGTGGTGCGAAATCATTCCCGCGCAAACGTCCAGAAGAGCCAGCTGGTAACCGGCACGGGTGCATCACAGAAAAATGGAGGTACGTAGGCCTACTGTGTATATTCTAGGATGTTGAAGTGTATTCGTGCCAATGTGCAATTACGGTCTTAGATATAGATATGTGGTGCAATATTAGTTCTTAAGCCATGTGAAAAGTGATCGTCGGCAATGTTCATGGTTCTGAGATCTTCTGGTAGTAGGAAATAGGTGTATAACAGTTAGGCCTCACACTTATAATTAGCTGCAGGATCCGTAGCTTCTTGGCCCTATATTCCAATTGCGTAACTAGATGTTAAGGGGTATGCATGCCTGTGGGGAGTAGGGCGAAAGCCCCCTGTTTAGGGTCCAGGTAAACTGACGGAAAATTATCACAAGTTTATTTTTTGCATGCACGGAGACTGAATGGTTGCTAGTTCGAATCCCAGCGGCGTTGGGCCCTTGAAGGACATTTGTTTAGGGTGAACTCTGAATTTTAGTTTAAATATGAGTTAATTTCGACTGGAAATGAGCTCGAGCCCCCCCCCCCCCCCCTCCCTCGCTGAGCCCTCCCAACTATCCTCAAAAGAAAGAATAACAGAAGAAGCTCCAATCGCAATCAGCTTTTTGTTTACAAATATTACTATTGAACACTTGTAGGTGGCAATATCGACATATATATATTTGGATAACGACACGTTTTGGTCGACATCTTTAATAACTGTATTGTATTTATCGACTTATCTACCTACGTCAGGTTCTATATGCCGTCACGTTTCGTAACACCCACTTCAACAACAAGCCGAAGTTACGTGTAGAAGACAGTTCAAAATAGACGCTTGTTTACAAATACCGAGTTTCAACCGCTGCTGTACCGTTAACCGCGTTCGACTCCTAGCGGAGGCATTAAAATAAATAATGACCTCTGTTACATATAGTTGTTGGGTGGGGATCTCAACCATTTAAAAGTTATGACTCAATTAGTTAAGTCTGAAAGGGCCTGCCAGACCCTTGGGTCAAATGTGATGGTCTTTTTATACAAAGTAATCGTATATAGTTTGTGGGTCGGAATCTCAATCATTTAAAAGTTATGACTCAGTAGTTAAACGGGCACCCCGCGAAAGCCTAAATGCCTGTTTTTGAATATACATGGCGTCTACACTACTAATTATACTGTCCTGTTATTCTCATATTCAAAAGTCCACTCAAACTGTCTATATTGACCACTTGCAAAATCGCATTCCTCGGTAAAGCCCAGATAAAAATAGCAGGGATGACGCAATGTGACATGTTTGCCGCAAGTTGCCTTATCGGTTTGACGGAAGGGGCCGTACGGGAGGGGACGCGTAATGTATACGGCTGATGAAACTGAGACAAAGTTCGTGTATAAACTTATTGAATCATATTCACATTAAAATTAGACATCAATTGCACACAAACCGATATTCAAATGAAGAATAATTGTCGGCATATCGGCACCATATATTGACACCAGGAATTATCTATATTATATTTACCTGACCGAGACCGGTACACACGGGTACGGAATACGGCCATGGTACAAACCTTAATTTATGTAAGAGGTGATATTCACGAACCCAACTTTTCAGATGATTTCATAAAATTTATGTACCATGCATTGAAAAGTACGAAAATAAAATGACATGAAATGTTTGCGATTTTTTTTACAACTCAATGTCTTGAGGATTTTTTTTCAGACTATCTATATATATACAATGTACATTCATATTCATTTAAAATCTATCCAACTTTCAGCGTCTTCACACGTTAACACGTATCACAGCATGTGAATATTTAAGTCCGTACACTCATATAACGCACCACACACTAAGCATGACTACATGTATATCAGATTTGGAACTGTTGAAACACTTATAACTACCCGTTATGAATATGTTATGATAATTCCGCTTTCTTTTTTCATCTTTTTGTCGTCTTGTAAAGGGACGTTGACCCTTTTTTAAAAAAAAACCCTGCAGGATAGAATATACATATAGGTATATGCTGTATAACTTTGTTGTTTTTTTTTGAATTTTTTTTTCCCGTGATGTATATATTTTCGGATCAAATTCAATACCGGGGTCGCAACCCAATGATACATGTATTTGTACCTTTACTAATTTATAGATTAAGTATGAATATCACCTTTTTTACGCGTGAAAACATATTTTTTTATTCCTTTCATCCAAATTGAAGCCGTATGTACCTCGGTCGCACGTCCCGTTTTACAACGTAATCAAACGACTTTTTCTGTTATGGTATATATTGTATATGAAAATGTCTTTCTATCCAGCAATATAATTAAATCATACTGTTTTACTGGAACATAAGATTTTATAAAGGTAATATTATAAAACACACTTTTAAGTTTAATATTACACACGCGTTTTATGCAACAGAAGACTGAAACAGTTTCCCCCTTGGGTAGCCCCAAAACCAAATCAAAGCTTTATTTGTGCATGTTACCGTTACACAGAAGAAATATGTAACATACACACAATAGAGCAGGTAGTTTCTCCTTTGAATACTTCCCATCTCTCAATATGATTCCGTAATACCAGATAGAGTGTTTTACAATGGAAACGGTGCTCGCTGCGCATGCGTTGGTATTTGGAAATCCCAAGCCAGAGCGTCTGGCTAGACGTTTTGGAATTCCACTAGTTATTTTGAAATTATTTTTTTATGAATACATATCAGCAAAATCCGATCGTCGTAGTCCATAAGAATACCCACTCGATATGTGTATGTAATACTTTGAAAAAAAATTATGAAAAAAAGCTTACTTTCGCGGGATGCCCCTTTAAGTTTGCAAGGGCGGGGCAGACCCTGGGGACATCTAAAATCATATTTGTGATCGTCTCTTTATGCTCAGCAATATATAGTTTTGGCGTGGGGATCTTAGCTGTTTAAAAGTTATGTCAATATTGTCAATGGACCCCTTTTGGCCCTGCCCCTCAGGAACCTGGGGGTTAGCCCCATAATTGCTACCACTGAAATATGAACGTTGTGCATTGCTTAGATCCAGAGAAGAAGTCGTTAATATGAATATTGCCAAATGGACCCCTATCGGCCCCACCCGCTCAGGCCCCTGGGGGGCAGCCCCTTCATTTGTATAAATTTGAGTTACAGCCGCCTAGGGATGCTACCACTGAAATAAGAAAGTAATACATTGCTTAGATCAAGAAAAGAAGTCGTTAATATGAATATTGTCAAATTGACCACTTTTGGCCCCGGCCCTCCGGCCCCGAGGGGATCAGTCCAATCATTTGTATAAATCTGAATCCTAGGCATGCTTCCTACCAAATTTGATTAATTTCCGACCAGTGGTTATGAAGAAAAAGTCGATCAAGTATCATATACGTACAGTATATCTCCAATACAAATCAAGTATCATTTTCAGAATAGAACATTGAATTTTATTTACAATCCACAGCAATACAGGTAATTTTCAACGTAAAATTTCATGATTTTGCAACTCGCAACTCGCACTTTTCAACTCGCAACTCGCACTTTTTAACTCGCAACTCGCACTTTCCAACTCGCACTTTGTAAATTGCAATTTGTTATATGAAACTCGCAAGTTGTATTACTTGTCAAATTGTCCGATCAAAATAGTTATGATTATAATTCTGTAATGAAACATACATTTACCACTGTTAATTTTAACACTTGTTAAGGAATAGCGCCATGTATATAATTGATGATGCAAATATTCCATACTCGCACGTCATAGGTCAACATTGTCTGATAATTTGAAATATTCGAAGATGTATTGCAAAGAGATTTAATTTTAGCTTCATACAGTGTTCATCAAAGACAATTGTAAAGGAATTTAAACACAGTATAGACAGGTCTTCTTTTATGAACTTGACATAAATTATATATGATAGTAATTTCACATACGACAACTTTTTGTATTAACACATGTTTTCATTTCGTAGTTATTACGAATTAATGCATTAACATACGTAATCAAGATATGATAATTAATCTATTAATAATACATGAACATGTAATGCCGGGATTCAACATTAGTAACGAAAATAACACTGAACAATATTGGAAATTTAGATATTATGTAAACAAGCATATAAGCTTTAGAAGTCAATCCCGTAACGTTGGAATTAAAAACATAACAACTTTCAGTTTAAACATTTTTTAATAAAAAGCGTTTGTTTCCAATTATGGAGACAATAAATATAACAGAAAACAATAATTATATTTGGAACATATGTGAATATTCATATTTACAAAAAGACCTAAATTTATTTATGTAATGTCATTTAAACCTCTCGCAGTGTATATAGTCAGGGGAAATAACTCTTGCGCGACACAATATTTTGACATGGTAAACAAAATTAGGCAGCCCGGAAAACTCCGGACGGTTTGGACTGGGAACGAAAGTGTCCGGATTATCGCAGGACCACTGTATATAACACATTACACAAATAGTAAAACCGACTTATGTATGAAACTAAAACAAGCTAACAACTGTGTATGAGAGCAGAAACGTAGCCTCATTCCTGGCCCCCCATCCTTCAAACCCTCTACTCCAATTATACTACATGTATAAATCAAATTAGTGTACGGGAACCTCTTATACAGTGCAATACATATCAAGGGGAATATTTGATATAAATAACCTATTAAACCTTTAACAGCATTTAGCTAGTCCCAACAACACAGAAGGTTATATTTTACTACATTGTAGTTTATTATCACACATACAATGTATATGGATGTAATAGTGTATGTAAAGTATCTATAGCATTTCAAACTTCATCGACTAGCTGGAATAATTAGCCCTGCAAGTCCCTTGAATTATAAAGTGTACAGTTGACATTTTCAGAATACAGCATGGAATTTTATTTACAATCTACAGTAATACATGTACTTTTCAATATAAAATTTCATGATCTTGCAACTCGCAACTTGCACTTTCCAACTCGCAACTCGCACTTTCCAACTCGCACTTTTTAACGTGCAACTCGCACTTTTCAACTCCTACTCACACTTTCCAACTCGCAACTAGCACTTTCCAACTCGCAACTAGCACTTTTCAACTCGCAACTCGACAAAAAGAAGCCCTCATCTTCGAGACTCCTAATCCTAGATAAAAGCAAGTTCTGAGTCCATGATGTTTGTTTATTTATTGAAATTGTATTTTTTAGAGAGAGTATTCTCCCTTGAACTGATAGTTCAATTATTGATTTCATGATAATGATGCCCTATTACTGTAGTCAGGGACGTTTAGTCTCACATATACGTCCTTGCTGTAGTATAATATTAGATCTAAAATGAAAATGCACCTGTAGCTAATGTTGAAACCAGAAACATATAATTGAATAATTCAGAGTGAAATCTCTTCTAGTTAACCCTACCTGGCTTTATAGGCAGCAGAGGCTACTAGTCATTATACTGTTAATTGTATCTAGTCATCTGCTTTACATGTACAAGTATGTAGCATGAGCTAATTGACTTTATTTTCTGCATACCAATGGATTAAAGTTGTAATGAGGGTTCTCTAGTCAAAGGGCACTGAACAGTCCTTTTACCTGATTGTTGTATGTAATATTAAGGGTAATTATGATGGATTTATTTGAGTTACATGATCTGATTTGTACTAGGTAATTTATTTTAACAGTTGAAAGCATGTTTGTGATGGAAAGTCAGTCTGTATGAAGTTGTGACACTCCAGAAAATGTGGTTTATAATTGATAGGAATTAGTATTTTTGAACATATTTCCATAGTGATGTATGTATGTGTATCTCTTAGGCCAAAGGTTTACTTGTGTGTGTGGGGGGGGGGTGCAATTTGATAGATTTCCACACTCGCTGGTAGTAAGGAATAATTCTTATATATATTCCAAGATTTTATTCTGAATGTACAATTCACATTATTGAATTGAATTCCATGTCAGCAACATTCAAGTCTATAACTAGGTGATGGCAGTTAAAAAAAAACCTTTTGTCTTTCATGAACATGTTCCGTTCTCTCTGACCATTTTTTTTTTTTTTGCGGCCCGGATGTTGTGATTATGCTAATTATTGTCAGGTGGCGCAGAGCTGTATGCGCATTGAACGGTCAAAGGGGAGACAACCGTTTCATATTACATTTTCTACTTTCTGATTGTATCCGGAATGTGATATCCGGCATTCCTTTTTATGATTAGAAGGAGAATAAAATTTGAAATAAAAGATTCCATCTGGTGTTGTGACCACAGGTGCTTGTGGACATGAATGTGACTATTTTTTTATTGAATGTAGAAGGTAATATACATATACGGTGTTTCATAATAATATATTGCTAAATTATTAAGTTTACAATAACAACCTATGCAGCGTAGCCTTATAAAAACCTAAAGGTAAGCAACTAACCGGTAGAAAAATGTAGGTCACCGCCTAACCCCCTCGTGGGAATCCTTGTTTTCTCTCAAACAGGCAAAATATTACTGCTACAAATCTATGTGCCGTCGATTCAATGATAGTTTTTCTTTTCAACTGGTCATTGTTTGTGTTTTGACATGCACGCATCGTTCGGAATTTTATATTCAAACACAGTTTAGGCTACGCTCACAGCAGCCTTTCAGTGAAGATTGTCGATAAGCGCCCCCCAGTGGCAGTAGACGCGAACAAAGGCAGATAATTTAAGCATGAGACGGAAGTAAAAACCCGAGATAATCCGAGAGAGTGTGACGTAATATTTTCAAATATTCCGCGAAATTCAAAATATTGTGTTTCGGGTTGTTACATCTGTCGTATGCATTAAATTATCTGCCCTTGCTCACGTTTACTGCCACTGGGGGGGGGGGGGGTGCTTATCGACATCTTCCGTAAATCTTCACTGAAAGGCTGCCGTGAGCGTAGCCTAAACTGTGTTTGAATACAAAATTCTGAACGATGCGTGCATGTCAAAACACAAACAATGGCCGGTTGAAAAGAAAAACTATCCGTGAATCAACGGCACATAGATTAGTAGCAGTAATATTTTGCCTATTTGAGAGAAAACCAGGATTCCCACGAGGGGGTAGGCGGTGACCTACATTTTTCTACCGGTTAGTTGCTTACCTTTAGGTTTTTATAAGGCTACGCTGCATATGTTGTTATTGTAAACTTAATAATTTAGCATTATATTATTATGAAACACCGTATATGTATATTACCTACTACATTCAATAAAAAATAGTCATATTCATGTCCACAAACACCTGTGGTTGTGACTAGACATTTTTTTAATACCGAGGAAAGTTACGCAGACACCTACACTTACGCTGATACGTACAGATTTCGGGGGCCATCTCAAAACTTTACTGATTCAATTTTATTAATTTTTCATTTTTTAATTAATTTCTTTGATGTTCGTTTTATTTTGTTTTCAAGTCATCTGACCGAAGGTCAGGTTGACCTATAGCCGTCCTGCTTCCTCCGTCGTCGTGGGCCGTGCGTTAACTTTTCCTTCAAACGACTTCTCAATAAGCGAAAGACACAGGGTGCTGATATATTATGCATGTATCACGATGGCACGAGGTCTGTCAAGGTTGTTCAAATGAATGAACTTGACCCACTTTCAAGGTCACAGAGGTAAAATGTCTCAAAAAGTTTTGAGGTGTCCCCTGTCTCTGTCGGTGTCCGCGTAGGTGTGAGTATAACTGTCAGCTATATTAGAAATGTCTACAAGTCAAGTTTTTTCCCCTGACCAATGAAGACAGTCCGAGATCGGCACAATGCTTTAACCAACAATGAATAATTGATAAGACAACAACTAATTTCAAGCCCCTCCTATACACTTGCATTCGGTGTAAACGTAGAAAGAAAAGACAGAATTTTATATTAATTATCATACTTTTGAATACATATAAAAATATTTACCAAGCAAAAGATCAGATTGTTTTCTATGTAATATTATTCATCACCGACAACAGCATATTTACTGACTTGAGGTTTTCATTGTCAATTTATTATTTTTTGTGACGGAAATATGTTACATTTCTGTGATAAATATTATTCCAAAAGCGTTCCGGATCCGCTAACACACCCGGAAATCGTTCATATTTCAAGGTATTTCATAATTTCAATGAAACTACATAGTGTATTCATACCATTTAGTATTTCAGTAGGTATTTAACTAATATATTCCGAACTACGAGATGACCTTCGGAATAATGAATCTAAAAATAGGTTCTGAGTGATAAAGATTAAGGTGTGAAATCACACTTGTATCCTTGGGGAGTATATTATGTGTATAAGGTAAACTATATAGGTGATATTAAACTTGACAAGATAAAAAGGACATTCTTGTTAAAGCAAATCTAGCACCTGAGGCTGTTTCGTCTGAGGTCAGAGAGCCCCAGACAAGGTCAAAACAAACATGACAAACCCTATATATATATACATGTATGTGTACATTACTCAGATGGTGGTACACACATTTAACACCTTCTCTCATTTTCATTTACCAACAAATATGGACGGGAGAAAATGTTAATATATGTATGTAGGTCCATTTGTCGCTGTTATAATTATAAGACGTACAATGTAACACGAGAAGCTATATTGTATTAAAGATGTGTTATATCAATTAAATAAATTTCAAATGTGCTAAAAAGATATATTCATACGTGTTTTGTGTTCTGCTCTCACTGGTAATACCCGTTCATCTACCTTCGGACTTAAAACTATTTATAGATGCGCTAAGTAAACCATTCAATAGTCCTTACCTGGCGCGCTATCCTTTACGACATCGACGCGGTTCAGTGCACACGTTTTGTTGGAAAGTACAATACATGTATATGGTGCATGTATGAATGGCTTTAATAGACAGTTGCTAATGGATGATAAGTTCCAGTGTTACATTTATCTGTAACAAAAATAGGACTTTTGATAGAAACAGAAATTAATTTACATTACTCGATTTTGCTTCTTTGAGTGTTTATTCAACGATCATTGTATAGAAAAACTAGTTCGGCCAGACCGGTCGCCTAATTGTAAGCGTCATTCAGTGTGTGTATGTTTGCACGAATTGAGTCACGCCCTTAGTGTGTTCCGGGCAGGTACACACAAGGTGCTATATACCCGGTGTACATAGTTGTGCTTTGTAGGCCATTGGACAGACCAGGATGTGTTTTAGGTGAAATCGGGAGAGATTTGGATATTTTTCGCCCCGGTTTTTCGAGGATATTTCAGGAGTTTGAATTACAACATATCGGGGAAGAAAGTCTACACTTTGTACAGTGTAAAAAGTGGTCGGTGACGTTTTCTCAAAAAGTATCCAAAAATGGCACCGAGAGTGAGAAAGTGCACGCCCAAACCGGGTCTGGTAATCCTTCTGGTCCTCGGCCTTATACCAGGTGAATAGTTTTTGTTCCATATGTCATTGTAAAATCAATTAAGTCTAATTAAACCATTATATTTTATATTATACCCAGTTGTGTGTCACATACCGTATCATAATTGTCTAGTGTACAATTATATATTATTGAACCGTGCTTTTACATATACGCTTGTTTCATTGTTATAGAATTCCTGTCTTCTTATTTGTATATATCGTGACATGTCACAAATTTGATTTAAAGCATTATATACAAAGTAGATTGTAAACATTGAAATTGACATTCAGACTGTGGTCAGTATACTCTCCCGTATGTAAGATTGGATTCTTTATCAACTGAAATCGAAACGCATGATTGATTTTGAATGACCATTCCTTGAACTTGTGCGCTATAATGAGGTTCCAGGGGAGAGCCGGTTGTGATATTGTGCTGAGTTTCAGACAGATTATTGTCAAAATACCGGTTTATGGGCGTCTATTTTTGGATTTATTTTTTCGTGGTCTATCGTAATGAAGTCGGCGTGATCTTTGCGGAATTACACCATACAAAACTCATTCATCACGTGCACACCTCTATAACGTCTACAGGTAGACTGTACCTGTATTTAATAGTTGGTGACAGGTGTATTGGTGTTATGTACATGAGGAATAGTGTTCTCTTACGACATAGGAGTTGTATAGAATAAATAATGATGACATGCATGATTAACACTTAAAAAGTGAAATAATAGTATACTTAAGGATGGACGTCCCTGTTTATCAGTTAAAACCAGGAGGTAATATTAATATTTGCATATCTGTGAGAAGAAATGTTAAACCCATTAACAGACCCCAACATACTTCCAGCACAGGGACCTTGGGCCCGTAACTGAAAGCATACTTAGGCACTAAGATCAACTGAAGATGAACATAACGGTTCATTGTGTAACCGAAAGCCCAAGTCATTTGGTTAATTATCGTCGGAAGCCCACGGTACACTCTGACGCTTGCATACCGTGGGCTACAATAGTTTCCATTCTAAAAAAGTAGCCAATCATATCGATACTTCCATCCATGATTACATCCAGCGGGACATTCAGCGGGGATCCCGTTTAATTTGTAGCACCGCCTGTCAGCGAAACCTGTCGATTGTGTTGTAATTGTGTCGATTGTGTTAGAATATAAGGTCCTACAATGCGGAGATTGACATCGGCGTCATGCCTACAGAAATGTACTAGTCGTGGTCAAGGTAACCTGATCTAATAGAGTGTCAAGAGAAACGACAATTCTGATCGGTCGACATCTCCGACTAAACTTCTATTCTGAAAAACGATGATTTACATATAATCTAACCTACAGTATGCAAATCATCAGTGAAGTGTACCGTGGGTTTTCGACGATATTGATTAATGGGCGAGAAGTTATTTGAAACACTTTTTGACTCCTGTGATCTAGAATAGAGGTCACGGTGGCCGAGTGGTTAAGGTGTTCCGACATTCTACCACTAGCCCTCCACCTCTGGGTTGCGAGTTCGAATACAATTGTACTTATAGGGGCATCCCGGGGAAGTCTACAATGAATTTCTTGAATGTACATGCTGTCTGCACTACCAGATAATTTCCCTTTTATTTCAATATTCAAAGTCCACTCAAAATGTGTTTATTAGCCACTTGCAAAATTGAATTCCTCGGGAAAGCCCGATAAAAATAGCACTGATCACGTGACAAGTGATAGCGTTCTCGGTCAATTTGACGAAGGGGCCCAAGAGGGGACGCGTAATGTATATACATGTACGTCCGATGATGAACCAGACACAAAGTCCGTGTATAAATTTTTAAAATCATATTCACATTAATAATCAGAATTTAATTACACACGATATTCATATGAAGAAATTTATGTCGACATCTCTGCATCATTTATCGACATCAGTACCTGACTGAAACCGATGCAAATGGGTACAGAAACCCACACGACACTGCACTCTTACATTGTACGTTTAACAGTGTCATGTGGGTGACCGACGATGACAACCATAGGGCAAACTTTAATTTCTGTAAAAAGTTATTTTCACGAATCCTCATTTAGAACCATTTCACAAAAGGTGTGCATGCATTGAAAAGTACAAAAATAAAATGAAGTGATTCCGATTGTTTTAATACAACTCGATGTCTTGAAGATTTTTTTTTCAGACTATCTATATATTCATCTAAAATCTATCCAACTTTCAGCGTCAACATACTTTAACACTTACAATTATATATGTATCACGGAAGTTCGTGCAGTCATATGACGCACCATGCACTAAACATGTAGAATACATGTATAATATATATATCAAATTTGGAACTTGCCGAGAAGATAGTTGTCCAAAACTTAATCCATTTATATATGTTATGATTCATTTTACTTTTTTTATGTAAAGGACTATGTATGGATTTGCCTGTTTTAGGCCCCCAAATCCATCAAATTTTAAATTTCATTATTGAACACTCAAATAATATTATTTCAAATATAGATTACATCCCTCATGCAATTGTAATAATATTTATTTGTAATTTGTGCTATGGTTGCCATGGTAACCATCCGAAATATGCATAAATTATGCAAATGTAAATATTTGGTCTATTTTGGTCAATTTTTACATAGATTTTCACACAGCAACCATAGTGCGCATTCTTGAACAAACTTTGTATTTCTCCTAAAGATGTGGTTTAAGTGCCCACATATTCTCATTTGATATTAAGTTTGTTCAAGAATGCGCTCAATAGTTTCTAATAGAAAAACTATCCAAAAAGTGGCCAAAATTGACTAAATGGTCAAATTTCCCTAATTTATGCATATTTGAGATGGTTTCCATGACAACCGGAGTTGGAACAACAAATAATTATTGTTTCAGTTTTATCAGGGATGTACAGTTGAGTGTAAGCTAACCTTTACACCTAGTGCACTAGTAGTGCACTACGTTTAAACTAGTAGTGCACTACATTTAAACTACAGGTAAACTAGTAGTGCACTACACCCTGAACCCCATATAGGTCAAATACCCCTACAGGTAAATGGACAGTCCCATCCATCTACCTGTGATTTTTACCTGTACCTCATCTTTGTCGTCTGCTAGTACTTTGAAGCTGGCCTTATCATTAGTTAATATTTATAACTTTAATGTATACATATGCATCTTATGTAGTTATTTTTCTCAAACAACCTTTTCTCTTTTATTTCAAAACTAGAAATTGTGAAATCATGATAATTACTCTTACAATTTTCCCCAAAAATTCCTTGCATACATCATATAAATAAAATAGAACATTAATATTACGTTTTTTTATATTCATTTACCAATTTACAATCAAGTATATTGAAAAATTGAAGGAATATCTATTGATAATTATTTGCTTAGAAGTATATTTTTAGATATTGTAAGAACTAATTGTGAAAAAAAAATAAAAATTCTTATATTACTAGATATATATTTTTATTAAATACGTTCATGCCTCAGATCTATATATTTATGAACGCGCTATAATAGAGTTTTGATAATCTATATTTTTATTTTTTTTCTATATTAAGATCTGTATGTATAAATCACCACAGACAACAGCATTAATATAAGAATTTGAAGTTGAAAAAAGTAATACAACAATAAATTAAAATTTAGTCAGATTGTTCAGTATGGGACAGATGTTTTGATTTGACCCTCAGGCCTCGGGCAATTACCTGACCTGTCTCAACCTTGTCTAAGGAACACCTGCTGACATAAGCCTGTCAGTGACATAATTGAGGTGTGAATTTCTCATCTGACTATCACTGGTCAAATTTGGAACCAATTTGATTATTAAAGGGCTCAGCTGGATATGACCAGGATCATAATTATGATAATACATATTTTAACTTTTACTCAGGTTTATCAAGTTTATATGAAATTAAAAATCTTTGATAATATATCTAGATATTTACACATTTCCCTTTAAATAGTGGATATTTTGAGGACTTTAATCCATTTTTTTTTTGTTTCATTCAAAACATTTATTTATACAATAATAAATTGATAGTACATTAAATAACATTGAAATTAATAATAATTACTTGGACAACAATGTAAGTCTATATCAGTCCTTTACCAGATTCTGGTTTTCTTAAATATTAACTTGAAATACCAAGTATCTTATGACACTTGAATGAATATAATCCAATGACGCATTTCGATTTCTAAATATTTACATATATATACTTGTTAAGTGAATTAATGATGAAAAATTATCTGGTTTATATTGGGTGTAATCAGGGAGGTATATGTGAGAGAATATATACTCTGGCACAGTCACTTCATACAGTTTGATAATAAAATACTAACATTCATTATACTTAATTTTATTCTAATAATCAGTATAAAAGTATTTTAAAATGATGCATTTCCAATATTTAAGCCTAAATATTGAAGGCAATTACAGGTTGTATTAAATATGACTTGAAGGTTTATGCATTTATGTAATAATGATTAAAAAAAAAGCAAGGTCAGTTTAATGGAATTATTTTAATTAATTCTATATTGTAAGACTAAGTATACAACAAATAAATAATATGCAGTTATATTAACCTAAATTAGAACAAACTTAAGCCTATGCCAGTCACATTTATTGTACTTTTAAATCAACCTAATGACTTATATAATATCTAACTAAAAGGGACAAATAAAGATCTTCAGGTAGAATCCTTTACCCTCCAGGCATAATTACGTACATGTACCTGACCTGCCTGGGCCACACCTCAGGTACAGAGGTCAAGATAGGGGACACCCCCAGGCCGTCTGTAGTTAGCAAGGTCTGAATTTCTCACCTCCCACTCCCCCACAGCCATCACTAGTACTGGCCAAGTCTGATTTAAGGCCTGAGGGCCCTGTTAATTGACTAATGATGATCCTATTTAATTTATGATGATAATATTGATTACAGTCAATTGGATTACATGTAGATGTATGTTGGTATTTTGATATGAAGAAGGAAATGGCTTTAAATGTTCTGGTGAAAGGAATCTTTTCTTATATTAGTACTTGATGTTTATATAACCTTTCATTTGTATGCATTGTTCATGAGTGTATAGTGAAACAGAATACCAATACCAGTACATGTAGGTAGTATTGCCAGAGACGTATAAAACCTTGTACGTCTCTGATATTGCACAGCTAGCTTCTTAATGTCAAATATTAAAGTAATTTGTGATTGAAACAACTATACAAAGTACAAAATATGTTCTTCTAATATCTATTTTTTTATATTACAATCTGTTGTTTATTTTATTTTCTGTATATATTTTTAGTAGGATTAACTTAATAATTTCAACATAAAACATGTGTTATACCACTTTTTATTTGAACACATACCTTTCAAATTAATTGTAGAATACAAACATTTAAATAGAAAAGATTCATTATTAATTCTTAAAAAATATATCATAAGTTAGTATATTTAAATTATTATTATATTTAAAATTTTGACATGCAGTGAATTAATTTATTTCAGTTATTAAGATAACTATCGTCTGGCATAAACTCAGAATTTTTCATTCTTGTACTTATATGAGGAAGTACCAGGTACTAACAAACTAATGACTTCAATAGTATAACATAAAAGTACAGGTAAATCATATTACATCTGTACAGGTAAGAACACAGGTAGGTATGGACCCTCCCATTACCTGTAGGGGTTTTTGTGGTCACACCTGGCTGGACG
This sequence comes from Mimachlamys varia, assembly GCA_947623455.1. NCBI lineage: Eukaryota > Metazoa > Mollusca > Bivalvia > Pectinida > Pectinidae > Mimachlamys > Mimachlamys varia. The sequence goes on from OX392527.1 coordinate 54,998,816, forward strand.
TAGTGCACTACTAGTTTACTTGTAGTTTAAATGTAGTGCACTACTAGTTTAAACGTAGTGCACTCCTAGTGCACTAGGGTGTAAAGGTTAGCTTACACTCAACTGTACTCCATATTTGAAATACATTAATTTGAGAGTTCAATAATCTGGTTCAAAATTTGATAATTTGGGGGCCAAAAAAGGCCCAAACCATATATAGTCCTTTAAAGGTTCGTTAACATTTTCAACACAACTGCAGACATAGGACATACATGTATATGATTTTTTTTATGAATTAATGACTTCACTTATATAATGCATATATTTTGATTCATATCAAATTTATTACCGGGGTCCAAACCCGATGATATTCGTACAATCCGTATTTTATAGATTAGGTATGACAAGAATTTTTTATCCGCACATGATGACATAAATTTATTCATTTTGTCCAAATTGAATCTGTATACATTAAACTCAATCGCCATATACCGGCGTTTTACAACATAACCCCCCATACGGTTTTTCTTGTATGTGAAAAGGTCTTTCTCTTCAGCAATATAATTCAATAATGCCGTTTTACTGGAATATTATAAAGGGAATATTACAATACACGCTTTCAAGTTTTACACACGCATTTCATGTATCAGAGGAATGAAAGAGTTATCCCTTGGGAGGCCCCAAAACCAAATCAAAACTGTGTCACCGGCTATCCAGAAGAAAACTGTAACATGCAAACAATTGGGCTGTTAGTCTCACCCTTGAATACTTTCTATCCCTCATTATGCTTCCGTAATATAATCCTTACGTTAAAGTTTGACCATTCGGCCACTTTTCGCTTGGTAGTTACATATAGGTCACGCGGATCGCCATTTTTTGTTTACCAATGTAGCTTGTTATGCGCATGCGTTATCATATGTGATGCAAAAAAATTTACATGTCCAAATCGTTGATCAACGAATAGTGATTCCCTTTTTTAATTATTAATTAAAATTTTTGAGAACATATTTCAGCGTAAATCGCCCATTAATTTTCCACAAGAGTATACATTTAATTCATATATACAATAATTCTAAATAAGCGTTAACAAATATAGTTTTACCGTGATGCCTCTTTAATTATTCCAAAATTATTCAAAAGACATTTTTGCAGTAGGTCCCTTATATCATGGGATGCCTCCATAATGGTCTCTCTTGAAAGGATTATTATTGAGAGCATTATTGAAAACCATTTATTTGGTTGTGTTTCATCAGTTCATATGTGAATTCATAAACAGTTTGTTTGCTGTTGATACCTTTTACAGATCTTAATTTTTTTTCTGGTTTGATGTATATTTTTTTTAATTTTGTAAATGTCTTGGTTCTACAAAGTTGTATGGCGGATATACATATTGGAAGTCGTAAAATATGACGATCCATACGTAATGATATCATAGATAGCCGATTCCAATGTGTGTCGAGCTCACACTACTAGACCGGTCACATTCGGCCATTAAATCATTTGATTTGAAAAGTTGATACTTTTTTTAATATTGACTTAATGAAACAATTACAGTGTACCATGGGCTTTGAGTACGAAGTATGTTACTCAACCTACAATGAAGCGGTTTAATTGTGTAGAAAACATTATGTTCATGTCTGCCTGTTGTTTAAGTCACACCTTTTTTCATACAACAGAATGTATAAAAAAAATTCCCCCTTTCGACTTATTCTAAGCACCGTGCTGTCACCAACGTGACAAACATATTAAAATGCTTTGCATTACAAACGCAACAAAGACGTTATGATCCAGTAGTCATCGACCCGGAAAGCGGCGAAGGGAATTTTCCGGAAAAAATCTCGCTCTTCATCTCATTTCACCACCCTCACCGACAACACCACACCCTGACCCCCCCCCCCCCCCCCAAGACTCTACACTACTGTGACTAGGATCAACACAGCTGTGTCCATTTCTTAGTTTGGGGAAGGGGTACGGGGCACATTGTAAAAATGCATTACGAGTCTTTTTTTGACATTTTATATATTTTTTGAAATTCTTCGCGAACTCCTGCTTTCATCCATCACTAATACCTGAAGCCGTCGTCTGTAACTGATCATATATATATATCTGTTAATAGACATTTCTAACACCGAGGAAAGTTACGCAGACACCTACACTTATGCTGATACGTTCAGATTTCGGGGGCCATCTCAAAACTTTACTGATTCAATTTTATTAATTTTTCATTTTTTAATTAATTTCTTTGTTGTTCGTTTTATTTTGTTTTCAAGTCATCTGACCGAAGGTCAGGTTGACCTATAGCCGTCGTGCTTCCTCCGTCGTCGTGGGCCGTGCGTTAACTTTTCCTTCAAACGACTTCTCAATAAGCGAAAGACACAGGGTGCTGATATTATGCATGTATCATGATGGCACGAGGTCTGTCAAGGTTGTTCAAATGAATGAACTTGACCCACTTTCAAGGTCACAGAGGTAAAATGTCTCAAAAAGTTTTCAAACAATATCTCATGACGCAGAGTGCTCGATATTATGCATGTAGCATGTTGGGATGAAGGGCTACAAAGTTTGTTCAAGTGAATGACTACCTTAGTTTCAAGGTTACATTGGTCAAATGCCTAAAAAAATTTCGAGGAACTTCTTCTCAATAACAAAAAGAGCCCACGCTGCTGATAATTAAATGGTAGCTGGGATGAGGGGCTACCAAGGGGAAAGTGAAGAGGGGACAATGTACATCGGACTTTCAGGAGACACACATACAGAAGAACGCAGAGAAATCCAAAACAAAAATTAAAAAAAATTATTCGAAGATGTCTTTGATGTTAAAAATCAAGGAAATTATAATAAATTCGTTACCAAAAAGGTGTCCAAATTCGTCTGATACTGAATGATTTGAAACACATAATGAAATTATAACAAGAGGCCCAAGGGCCTAAGCAGTCACCTGAGTAATGTTATAGGTATGGTAGCTAATTTTTAATGATGAAATCAACATGTAAACTAGGTAAAATATATGTTCATTTGTCATGCCATTACAAGAAAAAAAAAATAATAAAAAAAATTCTATTGCGGATAAATGTCACCAAGTAGGAATGTTTTCCTAAAAAATATGGACAAAACATAACTAAAAGTTTTAGTTTCCTATATAAACTATAGTAAACTTTACCCCTCCCAAGATGAGGAACGGATAGCCCAAGTGTACTGAGGTATACAAATTGATCAATCCCCTCATGATCTTTCCATCCATGAAGGATGGTTCTGACAAAGTAGGAATAATTTCATATTTAAATTGGACAAAATATACCCAATAGCGTTATTTCCCTAGATAAACTATAGTACATTTTCCCCCTCTCCGAAGGGAAATAGATAGCCCGTATATTACATATGTATAGATAGTATCACGGAATTCGATTGCTATTTAAGTCACAGTCGCATAAGTCTGTATATTAGACATTCTTTGGGGATTCCGACATGATATATACATGCAAATTTTATATATACATTTTTATTATGTATATTGGTCAGTATTTATTGGCCATTTGCTCGAAATTTGTACCAAGTCCCTGTGCGTTATACACATATTTTCTAGCTACTTTGGTAGCAGAATAACACGTGATTCAAACGCGGGACCTTACAGGATTCACGCGTAGCCATATATGCACGTAACCAACTATTTTGAGATGTTCCCTGTCTCTGTCGGTGTCCGCGTATGTGCGAGTATAACTGTCAGCTATATTAGAAATGTCCAATAGGACTTAACACAGTAACAATCCACAGCACTTGTCTATAACTGATCATATCTGTAAATAGGACTTCATACAGTAACAATCCACAGCACTTGTCTATAACTGATCATATCTGTAAATAGGACTTAACACAGTAACAATCCACAGCACTTGTCTATAACTGATCATATCTGTAAATAGGACTTCACACAGTAACAATCCACAGCACTTGTCTATAACTGATCATATCTGTAAATAGGACTTCACACAGTAACAATCCACATCACTTGTCTATAACTGATCATATCTGTAAATAGGACTTCACACAGGAACAATCCACAGCACTTGTCTATAACTGATCATATCTGTAAATAGGACTTCACACAGTAACAATCCACAGCACTTGTCTATAACTGATCATATCTGTTAATAGGACTTCACACAGGAACAATCCACAGCACTGTAGCTTATACAGGAGTTGCTAGACACGCTTTAAGAATTGACAATACAATTTACAATGGTCTCTACGGTTGTATACATTACAATAAATAGTTATCATGATCGTAAGGTATCCCGATCAGGAAGTGTATTTTTTTGTCGTTGTGTTCCATGAACCACGAACTTTATATGAATGAATGTAGTGAGTCTGATGTTTAAATGAAGGGTGGTTCCCGACTTTCCACTGGCTTCATGCATAGCAGCCTGTTAATTCAAATTGAAAGGTTGGACCTAAATATACTTCACATACTACATAATGTATATCTAACGAAACAATGAACACAGGTCGTATCAGGTACTACTAATTTAATTTTACAAATGTTCTGCAATAACCTCGAACTAAACTTAAAATTGAATGAAAAACTTGCAGTGTGTTTAAAACTATACCCGAATCCAGTTGTCACATAACGACAAATATGTAAATTGAAAATTACATCACAGGGCTTGTCACGTGACACGGATCTTGTCTTCCTTGTATATGGTTTCAAATACCCGAGAACATACTTGAGATACTTGAAAGAACACAATTACACCACCTGAGCCAATTGTTCGGGATTATGTACACAACGTATAACGCCTACGAGTGCCTGAATAGAGCAGACCAGGGGACGTTAGAATGTGAATGTACTTCCCGATTGTGATCATAGATACACGTCTCACAATTTCAAATATAAGGCTGAGGGTTATTTTTATATTTCCTTAACAGATTTAGCCATGATTAATATAAGCTCTAGATTATAGAAAGATTATATCAAGTCTACCCAGCTGTCACTGGTATGCTTCGTGACATCGATAGACCGGCTTACTGCACCGGTGAAATGCATCGAAAAGATCCGCAAACCTTTCTTTAACGAACTCTCGTTTTCATCACGTGGCACCTTGCAAAATTACATTGCATGTGTAGATATTTAAATGCCAGATGGAGGAATGCTTGCTTTTCCTAATAATTAACTTAAACGGAAAAAATGTGTCGAATGAGAAGAAAACATGTTACTTAGACAAGAGATGTATTACGAGATTGGCAACTCCTCTAACGTTATCGTAGGCTGTAGAAATAAACTTGATGACACTGGAATAGTCTATCCGACACGGGTGAGCTCCGGTTAGAGAAAGAGACATTTTCTTATCTTCCTTCACAGACTACAATATACAAAGGATCTAAGGAAATCAAAGTACTGAAAGTACTGAAACGCTAAAACTTCTAACAAAAGTATGTATTTTTAACAGCTATTGAAGTGATTTTGTTGTGTGGGTTACTAAGTTTCGATATCAGAAGGTTTCAGAATAGGGATTAGATTAGTAAGTATTTAGAGTAAACATAATTTACACGCAAATGGTTTAGATTGACGAGCTGTTTTCAATGTACATGTTCAATTTAGTGCAGTGCTTTTACAATTTGACTAAATTATGATTTTTTTAAATTTTGAAATGAATATTGATCAATTTACAGGGAAGCGAATGTGTTTCTTTTAATATATGCATTGAAATAAACGGTATTAGTTTGTTAGACACAAAATGAAGCTTTATTTCATAAACCTTCCCTGCAACACTTAAAGCAATTTAAGCAAAAATCACACCTGAGATCTAGTTGGAAATGCAAGATGAGGATTAATTACGGGAGCAATGGCAGATCAAAGTTGAAACGACATATACTGGTTTGTTTTGATAATAAAATGTTTGTTTGTAAGGTAATAACAGTTTGCATTATGGAGTAGACATATCATACCAACCTCCTAAAAGTACGATTAATGAAAACGGATGTAATGTAGCAATTTAAACATTTCGTTTCATTTCATTCTATATCATACATATGTACATGTATATCTCATAAAATATTTAAGATATGATGTCGTTTGTAGAAAACCAAATGCGACATTAACTTTAGAACATATATACACTGTATAAACTATTAAGTCTTATAAACATTTAAGACATCGGATAAAGAATATCCCGTGCATCAGAGACACTAACGTATGCACTTACATAGTAAGTCAAACATATCTGTATGAACATTAAACGATAGGTCCCAGAAGGATCTTGGTACCCACCATAGACTATCTTCATTTGTTTTTAAAAAAAGTTGGATTTTTTCCTTTCTTTTTTCTTCTTAAGAAAAGGCATTATCAACTGAAAGATGGTATTCTGTGAGCTAAATGTCCAAGATGGCCGTCGGTCAGAAATCAAATCAAAACGAGGACTGTTGGCTATGAAGCGATTATATAATCAAAGTTTAATACAAATTGCATGACAGTACACACGCACCTGTTAGCGGTGTGTCTGGGACATACCACGATCCGTATACAAGTGTATATATAGTACCGATCGCGAGAGCTCGATGTTATATATGGTGTGTGAAGCTATACACCGAGAGGTAATTATGTATACACAGACGGGTCAAACTAAGACCAGAGACGTAATATTTAAATGAGCTGTGGGAGTGAAAAATTGATTTCTTTGTTACAAATTGCATATATATTATTAAAGTCATCATAATTATCAACAATACCATGGGAGCATCATTTCCTTTAATGTTCAGGCTTTCAAATAGTTCATATATCATGCGATTGGTAGTTATTCAAGCTTTTCCGGATCGGGAGGGGGAAAAATGACATGGGTCAAAAGGTCACAGAATAGTGGCAGCAATAGACGCCAAAACTACTCGTAGTTTTAGCGCTAAAAAGGAATCTACTGACGAATACTGACCACTTTTTATGTAGCCAAATAGTGAAAACAAAATTTTTCAAAGCTTCAGTAAGTTAATGCTATATGCCCTCAATTTCTGTAGGGACAGACTGTTTAAAAATATAGTTAAAACATTCCTGATTTAAGGTGATTTATGTTATATTTTGATATTTCATAAGATACGTCACAGGTGACGGGTTCATGGAATGTTTTACGGCCATTGTTCAGATACTTGCAGTTAACAGGTGAATTCATGATGTGTGTATTTTGTCATCGTCAGACATTAACGTTCTGCTCACAACCGGCTCGAATGTACATAGAATGGATTTTAGTTAAACTGGTTCGAAATGCCGGTGAGCTTATGCCATGGCCCGTCGTACGGCGTCTGTCAACATTTGCTTTAAATCGCTACTAGTCAAAAAGTCCAGACTGGATTTTTAACAAATTTTGGTCAGAAACATCCTTGAGGGAAGGGGAACAGATTTTGCATAAATGGTGATTCTGACCCAGAAGGGGTCGTAAGCATGGGGCCCAATAGGGGAAATAGAGGTAATTTCTTTGAATCGCTACTAGTCATAAAGTTTTGATTGAATTTTAATCAGATTTAGTTAGAAACATCCTTGGGGAAGGGAAACAGATTTTGCAGTAATGGTGACTGTTCCCAAGGGGCTTGAGGGGCGGGGCCCAATAGGGGAAATAGAGGTAATTCCTTTAAATCGCTACTAGTCATAAAGTTATAAATGGATTTTAACCCTAGTTGGTTAGAAACATCCTTGGGTAAAGGGGAAGACATTTTGCATAAATGGTGATCTGACCCCCTGGGGCCAGAGGGACGGGGCCTAATAGGGGAAATGGAGGTAATTCCTTTAAATCGCCACTAGTCATACAGTTTTGAACAAATTTTAACCTAATTTTGTTAGAAACTTCCTCATAGGAGGAGGAACAGATTTTCATTAATGGTGACTCAGACCCCCAAGGGGCCAAAGGGACGGGGCTAAATAGAGGGAATAGAGATGCAATGTAATTCCTTTAAATTGCTACTGGTCATAACGTTTTGAACATATTTTAACATAAATTGATCAAACACATGTAGGAAAAGGGGAATAGATGCTGCATAAGTTGTGACTATGATACCCAAGGTGCAAGATGGGCGGGGCCCAAAAGGGGAAATAGAGATTATTCCTTTAAATTGCTAGTAGTCATAAATTTATGAATATATTTGAACCCCATTTGGGCAGAAACATCCTTTTGGGAAGGGAAACATATTTTGTATATATGGTGATCGGATCCCCTGGGGCCAGAGGGGCGGGGTTCAAAAGGGGAAAAGAGGTAAAACCTTTTAAATCGCTACTTGTCACACAGTACTGAAAGGATCTGAACCCCTTTTGGCCAGAAACATCCTTTAGGGACATCAAACAGATTTTGCATCAATGTTGACTCAAAGAGCCGGATAGGCGAGGCCAAAATGGGGAAATAGAGGTAAAACCTTTTAAATAACTCCTGAGTCATGGATTTTTAACGATTTAGATCACAAAATTATATATACAATTGCTAGGCATTACGAGACTATCACAAACATGATTTAAGATCTAGATCTGATCCCCGGGTCTGCCAAGCCCCTGCAGAATTGACTCCCGAGTCATTACTTTTCATAAACAGTTTAGATCCCCATCCTATAAATAAATATACAATTGCTGGGCATAACGAGAGGATCACAAACATGATTTACGATTCCATTCCAGGGTCTTCCACGCCCTTGTAGACTTAAACCTCAGAGTCATAATTTTTTTTATAAACAATTGAGATCCCCACCTCGAATCTTTATGCAGTTTCTTGGTATAAATATACAATCACAATCATGGTATACAGTTGCCATACCATGACAGATTTTCAGATTTCAGATTTTATTTTCCATCACTCAGACACATATAAATGAGTAACATGAGGTACATGTACATATAACAAAATACGTCAATAAGTTGACAGGATGGACAGGTTCATGTGAGGACATTGATATTGATATACTACAAACATATAAACACGTATACATGTACGTCCATGCCAGCACTTCCGTATCCAAAACACTACGTAGTCACATGTTAAATACATAATGTTTGTACATGAATATGGACATATAATATTCGACTAACAATTAAATCAATAATATATGTATAGATTTTCTGTTAAATCAATAGTAAGGGCTAGTATAGTGTTCGTTCTTCAGCTTAAAGTAACGGAATCAATTTGTTTAAGAAAAGTGCTAATTCTTTCAGAGTTTGTTGATTGCATAATGATAAAAGAAGTAGTTTGGTATGTATTTTCTCTATAATTTTTTCACTTCCTCATTATTACAAACAAACAGATAATGATGTTCATTTCCAATATTTTCACGGTACACCAATCACGTGACAACTAAACACTATTTTCTGTTAGAACTTTCACGTAACAACTAAAACAATATTTCCTGGTACACCATTCATTCACGTGATAACTAAAGCAATATTTTCTTTTAGACCTTTCAGGTGACGACTAAAACACTACTTTCTGTTACACATTTCACGTGTCAACTAAAACAATATTTTCTGTTACACCTTTCACGTGACAACTAAAACACTGTTTTCTGTTAGACCTTTTACGTGACGACTAAAACACTATTTTCTGTTAGACCTTTCACGTGACAACTAAAATACTGTTTTCTGTTACACATTTCACGTAACAACTAAAACAATATTTCCTTGTACACCATTCATTCACGTGACAACTAAAACAATATTTTCTGTTATACCTTTCACGTGACAACTAAAACAATATTTTCTGTTATACCTTTCACGTAACAACTAAAACAATATTTCCTTGTACACCATTCATTCACGTGACAACTAAAACAATATTTTCTGTTATACCTTTCACGTGACAACTAAAACAATATTTTGTGTGATACAGGTACCTTTCAGATGACAATTAAAACATTTTTGTGTTACACCTTTAATGTGTTCCAGGTGACAGCAAAAACAATATTTATACCTGTCACTTGACAACTTAACATTTTTGTGTGTTTTACCTTTCAGGTGTTCCAAGTGACAACTAAACATTTTTTGCCCACCATCATCAGATGTTGGGCTATTCAAATCACCCCACGTCCGTGGTCCGTCGTCCGTCCTTAAACATTTTTTGTTACTGTTATAACTTTAGAAGTACTAGATGGAACTTTCTTAAATTTCATATGCAGGTTCCACTTGGTCTCTAGTTGTGTTGTCATGTTGGATTTAGACAAGGAACATTGTTACCGGTATATCTTGAGAAGTAGTAAATCGATCTTTCTCAAATTTCATATGCAGGTTTTCCATGTTGCCTATTTGTGCTGTATCGATTCTGGGACTGATCGGAAAAACAAAATGGCTGCAAGGCGGACATGATGGTGGTGTTTGACAATGAAAATTTCTTACCGTTATATTTTGAGAAGTACAGGATGGATCTTTCCCAAATTTCATATGCAGCTTCCCTTGGTGCCTAGTTGTGCTGTATTGATCTTTGGACTGATCGGAAAAAATGGCTGTCAGGCTGCCATCTTGGATCTTGACAATGAAAATTTTGTTACCGTTATATCTTGAAAAATACTGGATGGATAATTCTCAAATTTCATATGTAGATTCCCCTTGGTGCCTAGTTGTGTATTGCCCCTTTTTTTGACAGGTCCGATAAACAATATGGCCGACATGCGTCTATCTTGGATTTGTGAGTAATAGTTTGTTATCGCTATTTCTTGAGAGATACTGGATGGAATAATTCTCAAATTTCATAGATAGGTTAAGCTCCTCTTGGTGCTTAGTTGTGCAAGGTCCATTTTTGGACAATATGGCAATATGGCTGACAAGCAGCCATCTTTGATTTGTCAGTGATAGTTAGAGATCGCTATTTCTTGAGAAGTGCTTGAGGGATCCTTTCCAAATGTCATAAGCATGTTCTGTTCGGTCCCTAGTTGTGTATGGTCTAATTTTTGGACTGCTCCAGGTGGAAAATATGGCCGCCAGACGGCCATCTTGTATGTTGACTATGAAAGTATATTATGATAATATTTTAAGAAATACAAGATGGATTTGGAATTGGAACTGATCATAAAAACAAAATTCCTGACAAGAGATCCTCTTTCAACCATTATTTATTTACAAGGAAATTGATAGAACTAAGATTTAAGTACATCAATGAAAGTTAAAATAAAAAGGGAAAACATCCATCTTTCTAAGAATGAATGAAAAATCATCAATAGTGGGCGCCAAGATCCCTCTGGGATCTCTTGTTTGTGTTATACCTTTCAGGTGTTCCACGTGCCAACTAAACATTTTTGTGTGTTATACCTTTCAGGTGTTCTTTGTGACAACTACACTCTTACTGGTCTCGTTGCGTCCACTATTGCTGCTGTGTTCTATTTGATCTTACTAACAGCTGTCATCACAATGGGTATAATTTGGTAAGTTGTATTTCCGGTGTTGGAATAATCCACACATATGTATTTCCGGGTGGTCGGGTGGTGCAGTGGATAGCGCACTTGCCTTTCACCAAGGCGGCCGGGGTTCGTTTCCCCGATTGGACGTGAAAAGGTACGGGGTCACCTGCCCGACCACGTGGGTTTTCTCCGGGTACTCTGGTTTCCTCCCACAATAAGACCCCTCGCGCGCTAACATCCGGGCCAACAAGAGTGATTTATATAAGTTGTATAGCTTGTTTCATAATTGTTGTAAAATAAATAAAGTTTATATTTACATGTATTTCCGGTTCTGGTTTATAAGGCGCATTTTCATAGAGCTATCAAATATTAAATCAAAATCAGTTATTGACAAATTTTGTTCGGTAAGTATGACAACGTAAGTTTTATGAAATAGTTGTAGACTGCCGAATCAACTTGGCGATGCACAAATCTTTTAAACAGTAAATATTCTAAATGACTTTTGTTACATTCTAATATCTTATTTACAGGCATAGATGGTTTCCGCGATACCAGTTAGCTCGTAACAAAGTAAAAATCCCTCGCCACATAAGATTCGCCCAGCTCCATGGAAGTCGTGTTGAGATAATTGAACCCGAGAGTAGGTCGCTTCATTTGACGTCATATCCGCCGTCAATGAGGTCAACCAAGGTCATGGTCCCAACTGCTACAACTTATCAAAAAGCAGGTAAGATAAACCCTTTTACATTCCACTCGTTAAAAGTGTTCTATTTCATTGGTAAAATGAAAATTGACATAATAAATGAGATATTAGTGTTCTATATTATTATTTAAGAAGATGGAGCATGAGTAAAGGACATGAGAAGAGAACTGCATTTGGCAGAGGGCATAACAACTAATTCATAAGTAACACAAAACACACACGGCATTCAGGTGATAATTATTCAACCAATCACCAGATACAAACATTGATGTCGTCTTATGTAAAATATGATAAAATTGAACGAAAATTATCTGTGTATGAGTAGGCATTATTATGATTTTGTACAGCACATTTATATGAAAATAACAAGCTATACCTATGAATTGTCTATTGAAATATACATCATCAAGTTCCTTTTAAACATAATTCTATCCTGATCGTGTGATACCTAATGATCACCTTACTGGATAGCTACACTGTACCTGGATGTACTGTTAGGACGATTTGTTTTTCATGAATGGAAATTTGAACCGGCTTATGTGAGTCATTTATTTATGCTGTGGTCAAACATGGACAAAAAATGATTTTACATTTGTACCTATATTTCAACGATGTGCAACGTAGCATCCATAAGCCCGATGTAATGTGTGTAAGAACTCTTCTTGCACAAAAGTACAAAGAGAGGGTTATTTTGTAAAAGGTAGCATATATCCTTAACATAAAATGAAAATACAGATATAATTTGTAAAGTACCACATATCCTTAACTCTAAAATGTAAATAATGTGGATCGTAGTGCATTGTTTGGAACAGGTTACGTTATTGTAATATGTACTTCCTTTTCGAAAGACTTCTACCCTTTAAAGCTATTTCATTTTCTACAAATTGGAAAGTTTTCACTTTTTTAACGTGACATTTTTAATTTCATTTTACAACTCATAACATCGAGAATCCTCATTCCGTTCTGTATTATGATAAAATATTGATGAGAAACCAGAATAAGGCAAATAACTCTCACGTTAAATTGCAAGATAACATACAGCCTTATGTGGAATATGAGTTGTTTGTAATCTGGCCTCGTAAAACATCTCTATAAGAGAGACTTATTTCGTCTGAGAGGTACATTCTGTATCATATATTTACATGTATGGATAATGTTACTGAGCCAGCAAGACATTACGTCGCGACTGTATCAGGAAGCGCATGAATATTCAGAGGTCGTTACGAACAGCATATCTTGGTGTATTGCCTTGTGTTTTATATACGTTCTGCATCAATTATTCAAGACCCTATAGATCTGATGCAGAGAGAACATGAAAGTGGTAACGAACGAGCAACTCAGCGACGCGTGATCATGGGAAATTAAATCAGGAGAACAAAAATATTGGTTCAGGAAATTGGACTTAAGTAAAAATATACAAAGTATCATATGCTTTTAAATAGGGTATTTGGAATGTAGCATCGGTTTAAATGGAGCTACATTGGAATCTTTTTTATTAAAGTTTGGTTTAAATATCGTTATAAATAGAAATATATATTATGAGTTTGGTACAATATCGTTAACGGCCACTTTCGTATTGGGCAACATTATGTCATAGATAATAGCAGACCTTTGGTGTTTTATTATCAAAAGCACGGAAAGAAGGGGTGAAAACTGGTCTTTTAGGACAATTGGTATCAAGGCATGGTTTCTTTTTAGATTATCTTATTTTCTGTTGGTGGTGTTACCTAGCTGCGATTACGTAGCTTTTCACGACGAGAAGATTTTTTTTATATTGCGTCGTTAGAGCTACGAAGGGGTCCCATGTCTGGTAGTGGAGCAAAATCAAAAGTGTTCAATCTGTAAGATTTCATTTAATTACCACCTCATTTGAGCATAATGTTGTTAAAATAATGTAGAATTGCTGAAATATCGAGTGTTTACCATGATAAAATATTTTTTTCACAAAATAAGCAGAACCAGAAGTGTCTTTCTTGACAAACACAAGAAACTACCGCAATGACAGTTCACGTGTGAGGTCACTCAAATCTCGTTTTTATATATGGCCTGCATGGCCAAATATGGAGTTACTACGGCTTACTACGACTTCCTTATTTGGTCCGCACGCGCGCGCCCATTCACAAATTTAGAGGAACTCTTCAGAAAAGAAACCAAGAAATTAACTGAAGTCTTAATCATGGCTGATGCTACTCATTTCAGTTTATGCTTCGTTACGTAAACTTGATATTTAACGATATTTTAGGTGGATTTTAATTACAAGTTGGGTAGGAGATCGACAGAAATGGTTTATAATTATAAGTATATTTATCGATGAGAACCAATCGGGCGATAAGTGATGCAAAAATCGCCCTGGTGTGAATCACACCGGGATTGCTCCATTACGAAGCATGGGACCGATTTAATACCCGGCCGAGGCAGAGCCATAGGAGGCCGGGTATTAATATTAGTAATAGGTGTTACCCTGCTGGGCACTTCCGGCTTGCATTTCCTGATAGATACGGAATTTCTATTCACGTCTCATTCTTACCTACCGCTAAAACTTGTTGACATAGATCCACCCATTGTATCCTTTGGTATAGCACACAATCTGTTGGAGCAGATGTAGAAAGTCCGTATTTCCTAGTCCGGATATTGTTTACAGTTCATTTGCCGACTTGTGTAACAGAACGTTAACGGACTGTACCTATTTCTGGTGAATACAAGTTTAAAAGATCACCAACTCCAATTCTCTCGAACATGAATGATACATCAGCAAGCGAATGATTAATAGTATAAAACAAAATATACATGAATTAAAATAATGTGATTTTGTTTTTAATTTATTCATAATTTTGATTACCTGTATTTCTCATTTCTGTTTTAGATTCCTGGATCAAGGAGCAGTAAGTATAAAACGTTCAGCTATAGTAATGCTCAAACTATCTCTTTGGTATAAAACATTCAGCTATAGTAATGCTCAAACTATCTCTTTGGTATAAAACATTCAGCTATAGTAATGCTCAAACTATCTCTTTGGTATAAAACGTTCAGCTATAGTAATGCTCAAACTATCTCTTTGGTATAAAACGTTC
The DNA here is from genome assembly GCA_947623455.1 of Mimachlamys varia. Lineage (NCBI taxonomy): Eukaryota > Metazoa > Mollusca > Bivalvia > Pectinida > Pectinidae > Mimachlamys > Mimachlamys varia. Next base: position 55,013,912 of record OX392527.1, read on the forward strand.
AGCTATAGTAATGCTCCAACTATCTCCTTGGTATATAACGTTCAGCTATAGTAATGCTCAAACTATCTCTTTGGTATAAAACGTTCAGCTATAGTAATGCTCAAACTATCTCTTTGGTATAAAACGTTCAGCTATAGTAATGCTCAAACTATCTCTTTGGTATAAAACGTTCAGCTATAGTAATGCTCAAACTATCTCTTTGGTATAAAACGTTCAGCTACAGTGATGCTCAAACTATCTCATTGGTACAATGTATAAAACGTTCAGCTACAGTAATGCTCAAACTATCTCTATGGTATAAAAAGTCGTGATATAATAGGATAGCACGAGTCAAATGCTGGTCACAGCATCAAATTGTTATAATAGGGCAGTAAATATGACATGACTTAGAAAGCCGACTGGAACCCAGTCCTCGATACACAGGGGTTACGCTCACCTTCACCGAGGATGTTGTGTTAATCTGATCTGTCTTGTGAGACGATTTATTACACGTAACGTTGTTTTTTGTAATATCCTCGCGCATAAACAATTGCAGATTCTCTTTTCCTTTTAACAATGTATACAAATAGTATAGTATTGTCTTGTTGAGTAATTGTAATTAAATAAAATAAAAGGGTCATACCACGATATATATACATGTAATAAAATAAAGGGGTCATACCACGATAGATATAATAAAATAAAGGAGTCATACCACGATAGATATAATAAAATAAAAGGGTCTTACCCAGATAGATATAATAAAATAAAAGGGTCATACCACGATAGATATAATAAAATAAAAGGGTCAAACCACGATAGATATACATGTAATAAAATAAAGGGGTCATACCACGATAGATATAATAAAATAAAGGAGTCATACCACGATAGATATAATAAAATAAAAGGGTCATACCACGATAGATATAATAAAATAAAAGGGTCATACCACGATAGATATAGTAAAATAAACAGGTCATACCACGATATATATAATTAAATAAAGGGTCATATCACGATAGATATAATAAAATAAAAGGGTTAACCACGATAGATATAGTAAAATAAACAGGTCATATCACGATATATAATAAAATAAAAGGGTCATACCACGATAGATATAATAAAATAAACAGGTCATACCACGATAGATATAAAATAAAAGGGTCTTACCACGATAGATATAATAAAATAAAAGGGTCATACCACGATAGATATAATAAAATAAAGGGGTCATACCACGATAGATATGATAAAATAAAGAGGGTCATACCACGATAGATATAAAATAAAAGGGTCTTACCACGATAGATATAATAAAATAAAGGGGTCATACCACGATAGATATGATAAAATAAAGGGGTCATACCACGATAGATATACATGTAATAAAATAAAGGGGTCATACCACGATAGATATGATAAAATAAAGGGGCATACCACAATAGATATAATAAAATGAAGAGGGTCACACCACGATAGATATAATAAAATAAAATAAACAGGTCATATCACGATAGATATAATAAAAAAAAGGGGTCATACCACGATAGATATGATAAAATAAAGGGGCATACCACAATAGATATAATAAAATGAAGAGGGTCATACCACGATAGATATAATAAAATATAGAGGGTCACACCACGATAGATATAATAAAATAAAAGGGTCTTACCACGATAGATATAATAAAATAAAAGGGTCATACCACGATAAATATAATAAAATAAAATAAACAGGTCATATCACGATAGATATAATAAAATAAAGGGGTCATACCACGATAGATATAATAAAATATAGAGGGTCACACCACGATAGATATAATAAAATAAAAGGGTCTTACCACGATAGATATAATAAAATAAAAGGGTCATACCACGATAAATATGATAAAATAAAATAAACAGGTCATATCACGATAGATATAATAAAATAAAAGGGTCATACCACGATAGATATGATAAAATAAACAGGTCATACCACGATAAATATGATAAAATAAAATAAACAGGTCATATCACGATAGATATAATAAAATAAAAGGGTCTTACCACGATAGATATAATAAAAATATAGAGGGTCACACCACGATAGATATAATAAAATAAAAGGGTCTTACCACGATAGATATAATGAAGTAAAAGGGTCATACCACGATAAATATGATAAAATAAAATAAACAGGTCATATCACGATAGATGTAATAAAATAAAGGGGTCATACCACGATAGATATAATAAAATAAAGGGGTCTTACCACGATAGATATAATAAAATAAAGGGGTCTTACCACGATAGATATAATAAATAAAAGAGCCACACCACGATAGATATAATAAAATAAAGGGGTCATACCACGATAGATATAATGAAATAAAAGGGTCATACCACGGTAGATATAATAAAATAAACAGGTCATATCACGATAGATATAATAAAATAAAGGGGTCATATCACGATAGATATAATAAAATAAAGGGGTCATATCACGATAGATATCATAAAATGAACGGGTCATACCACGATGGATATAATAAAATAAAGGGGTCATACCACGATGGATATAATAACATAAAGAGGGTCACACCACGATAGATATAATAAAATAAAGGGGTCATACCACGGTGGATAAAATGAAATAAAAGGGCCATACCACGATAGATATAAAATAAACGGATCTTACCACGATAGATATAATAAAATAACGGGTCATACCACGATAGATATAATGAAATAAAAGGGTCATACCACGATGGATATAATAAAATAAAAGGGTCATACCACGATAGATATAATGAAATAAAAGGGTCATACCACGATGGATATAATAAAATAAAGGCGTCATACCACGATAGATATAATAAAATAAAACTTAAAAAGGGTTATACCACGATAGATATAATGAAATGTAACAACATTTGAGTAATTGCTTTGGATAAAACTATGTTTAATATAATTGTACTGTTCGAAAGAACCGATTTTAGCATTTTGAGAAGAAACTATATCCAATTCTGTGTTGATTCTTTGAATTGTTTACTTAATCTTGTTCTTACATGTTTTCAGGAGAAAATATGGAGAAGAAGCTCCAAAGGTAATACATAATTTATATCAACACAAAGTAATCGATGAGTGACTTAATTTAATTGCACACGTATTGAGCTTCCTACTACAAATACTGTACTTCCTGTTGAAATGATACATTTCCTGTTTCGAGACCCTGAGAGAAAGGTAAATTGTCGTACACTCAGCTCTGAGTTGAAATTAGGTAGTGTTGAATATCAGAATCCTTGAGATTACTAGCCATACACGTGTAATGTTCCAATAGACGAAGCGTTTCCGTATTAATTTTTCTATCATAAACCTTTGTATATGTTTGCAGTTCTCTCGACTAGAATTTGTTTATATCCTCAAGTATAAAACAAACAAATTTAGTGAGTATGTGTTCAGTAATGGAATTGTGATAGGTCATGTATAAGCGTATTAAAATTTCTTTTATGCTTTTTAAACTTTTCAAATAGGAATCCGTAATGAATTTTGGCGAAGAGGAGGGTGACGTTATTGTAACGGAAGTAGGACCGGAAGTTGAAATTCCAAAATCTCGGCTTAACACGACAATCCAAGTTGATCCCGACAAAAACAGAACCACAAGCAACGCAACTGATGATGAGATATCCCGTCTCAACAGGCGCCAGAGTGATCTCACCAATTCACAGGGGATCGCGGGCGTGTTCAACTTTGATGACGAAGATACTATATTGGATTCAAATGTCGGGAACGAGGGCACTGTGTTATATTAAGAAATTGTTGCAGTTATACTGTTTTGTATTACGTGCTGGTTTATAAGTATCATTTATATGATATATTATGGGTCATATCAGTTGTCAAGTGTCGGAAGTGTACCCAGCGTATGGTTATGTTTCGGTCAACGTCGACATCCAGGGGTTAGCTCACCTGCGCTTCCGAGGTAGGTGAGCTAATCCATGTATATCGCTTATGTGTTACCATTTGTATGGTACACTCAACATTACGTTTGTAATGATATCACATGCTCTGTAATAACTATTACGTTATTTCTTTAATCGTATGCGATGTTCCTTTCTGGGCCTATAGTGTCGATTTTAGCAGATTGGTAGGCCTATATTTGACTTGTTTGATAAATAACCGTCTAGATGAAGTTTCAAACTTCTAGTCATGATGAAAGTGTCGTTCATTTGTTCTACAAAGTGAAGTAGTATTTCGTCTGTACACATTTAATGCCATGATGGTTTAGTGCCTTATTTTTATATACTGTGATGAACTTGTGACTCATTTTATATACTGTGATGAACTTGTGACTCATTTTATATGGCGTGATGAACTAGTGACTCATTTTATATACTGTGATGAACTTGTGACTCATTTTATAAACTGTGATGAACTCGTGACTCATTTTATATGCTGTGATGAACTTGTGACTCATTTTATATGGCGTGATGAACTAGTGACTCATTTTATATACTGTGATGAACTAGTGACTCATTTTATATACTGTGATGAACTTGTGACTCATTTTATATGGCTTGATGAACTAGTGACTCATTTTATATGCTGTGATGAACTTGTGACTCATTTTATGGCTTGATGAACTCGTGACTCATTTTAAATGCTGTGATGAACTTGTGACTCATTTTATATACCGTGATGAACTTGTGACTCATTTCATTTACTTCAGTATGATATAAGCAATCAAAAACGCGTTATAAAATGTTTTAAAACATCTTTTAACAGTGAATTTACAAATAACTTGTCAAATGTTGAAGAATTTTTTTTTCTATATAGATGTTATTTACTCAATCTACAATAACATACATTTCTTATTCACTGGTCCCACTGAATGAATTATCGATGACTGAAATAATCAACCTTGTTAAATACTTAAATTTAATTATAGCAATGTTTTACCACAAGTGATACTGTCCAATCTCTTGTAGTTCTAAAAGAAATGTAAACTCCATGAATACAGTAACCGGTAAAATGTTTGATAATTTTGGCGTTTAATGTCTAGCCAGAGTTAAGATATTACCACAGAAAAATCAGCATAGGAGCTGTGAGTGTGTGACTGTAGTATGGTTCATTTTTACGTCTAGCTTCTAATTATGGACATCACAAATGTTAAGTTTACACCTGTTTATTTCGTTCTGTGGTTTGTTCAGCCTGTTGTTTATCTAAATAGTTTTTGATACATTCTTTTTTACATATTTACAAGATTCTTATGTTTGCATATTAAATAACACTTTTTGTAGCACTTCTGTTTTAGATTATATTCTCCGAGTAGAATGATTTTATATATTCTCTGAGGGGAATAACTCTATATATTCTCTGCGGAAATAACTCTTGTTTTCCAATAAGCCCACTGTTGGAGAAGAAAGACAACTCTAGTTTGAAAGGCACCAGTTTATTTTCAAAAGAGATAGAGTTATCCATATATTTCTTATGCAGTAAAAATATTGTTCACATGATCAGCTCTTCTTCGTTGATTAATATTATGATAACAAATAATTATAAATAATACTGTCAAATAATCATTAACCCAACAAACAGCTCTTGACGGAAATGTTCCCAAATGGTGACATAATGACTTCACAATGATGACATCCTTACTTCACAAATTGTGACATCCTTACTTCACAATGGTGACATCCTTACTTCACAAATGATGACATCACGACTTCACAATGATGACATCCTTACTTCACAATGGTGACATCCTTACTTCACAATGGTGACATCATGACTTCACAATGGTGACATCACGACTTCACAATGGTGACATCCTTACTTCACAATGATGACATCCTTACTTCACAATGGTGACATCCTTACTTCACAATGGTCACATCCTTACTTCACAATGGTGACATCCTTACTTCACAATGATGACATCCTTACTTCACAATGGTGACATCCTTACTTCACAATGGTCACATCCTTACTTCACAATGGTCACATCATGACTTCACAATGGTCACATCCTTACCTCACAATGGTGACATCCTTACTTCACAATGATGACATCATGCCTTTACAATGGTCACATAATGACTTCACAATGGTGACATCCTTACTTCACAATGATGACATCCTTACTTCACAATGATGACATCATGACTTTACAATGATGACATCATGACTTTACAATGGTCACATCATGACTTCACAATGGTGACATCCTTACTTCACAAAAGTGACATCACGACTTCACAATGGCGACATCCCTACTTCACAAATGATGACATCCTTACTTCACAATGATGACATCATGACTTCACAATGGTGACATCACGACTCCACAATGGTGACTTCACAATGGTGACATCCCTACTTCACAAATGATGACATCACGACTTCACAAATGATGACATCCTTACTTCACAATGGTGACATCCTTACTTCACAATGGTGACATCATGACTTCACAATGGTGACATCACGACTTCACAATGATGACATCATGACTTCACAATGGTAACATCATGACTTCACAATGGTAACATCGTTTCTTCACAATGATGACATCATAACTTCACAACGGTAACATCTTTATTTCACAATGATGACATCACGACTTCACAATGGCGACATCATGACTTCACAATGGTAACATCTTTATTTCACAATGACGACATCATGACTTTACAATGATGACATCACGACTTCCCAATGATGACATCACGACTTCCCAATGGTGACATCATGACTTCACAATGATGACATCACGACTTCACAATGGTGACATGATGACTTCACAATGGTGACATCCTTACTTCACAATGATGACATCACGACTTCACAATGGTGACATCCTTACTTCACAATGATGACATCATGACTTTACAATGGCGACATCATGACTTCACATTGGTAACATCCTTATTTCACAATGATGACATCCTTACTTCACAATAGTGACATCATGCCTTCACAATAGTGACATCATGCCTTCACAATGGTGACATCATGCCTTCACAATAGTGACATCATGCCTTCACAATGGTGACATCATGACTTTACAATGGTGACATCATGCCTTCACAATAGTGACATCATGACTTTACAATGGTGACATCATGACTTTACAATGGTGACACCATGCCTTCACAATAGTGACATCATGACTTTACAATGGTGACATCATGCCTATACAATGGTGACATCATGCCTTCACAATAGTGACATCATGCCTTCACAATAGTGACATCATGCCTTCACAATGGTGACATCATGACTTCACAAATCCATTAATATTGTCATTGTTAACCAAAGAGCCCGGATGTACAGCATTCCTAAGATACTTGTTCCCTATAGGACTAAACTTAGCATGTTTAATCCGAATATGTGTATAATGTATAGTAACCCTGTATCCGGATATATGTACATAAAAGAATGGAATCGTCCCTTTTACAGATGTATATGCTAATCATGATTGGTTATCTGGATTTTAAAACATCGGAAATGTAACTGTTAAAGATTAACCCATTTCATCTCCGTGAAGTTCTCTTAACTTCCTCAATTTCCGCTTAAAATCATTAAACAAAATATTTTCTTTCAAAATGTCTGGTAACATAATTCTAGTGTAGAATGTGTATTTTGGAAGAGCATACGAAATAAAGGTTGGAGTACCAATGTATTATTATCTACAGCAATTACAGCACAATCATTATGTAGTGTACATAGCTCTATTATACATTGTACGTGTATATCACTGAAATCTAACTCGTCGCATAGTACTATTAATCACTGTATTCGGGAGTTTAGTATCAGATTTATATTTTATAGATAGCTTTTAAGGCTAAATTTACAATAAATAGCTTATACATGCCTTTATGTATTTGTCAGTCTTGTATATTACCATAGTTTATGTTCCATGGGTAGATTTAGAGGGAAATACAAACCTACTGTTTCCCCGTGACATGATGTGAGAGCCGACCAATGTGGGCCTACAGAGATCAAATGGATCTACTGTTCTAGTTGTAACAATTGTCATCCATGTTCCGTTTCCTTCTTTCCTCCTCTTCGTTTCCGGCACTCACTCCGTAGATAACAGTTACACTGTTTTCACTTCATTCAACCTTAGCTGTTACGAGCCCCCATCCCCTCGTAAAGGAATCCATCCACCGCCAAAACATATAAGCGAAAACAATTTGGAATAAAGCGCAGCAGCATTTATTTCGGATTCACAAAATAAAATATGAACACCTTTTATTTGGGGCTGATTATATTTTTATAACGTGTCTTTGTCTGGGTGGAATTGTCGTATGATATTATATTCACCATTGCATGGCATTGCCACTAAATAACTCTACCGAATCAATTTGACATTCATAAGGCTATGGATGCCATTGACCAATTGTTGACGTCATTATTGTGACGTCATAATTGCTACGTTGGGCACCACTGACTGTCCCCGGGCGATGGCTGTTCCATTCATTGAACAAGCATACTCGATAGATACACTATTTGAGCAAAATGCTGAGAAATATAAAGAGTAATTGATTTCTTTAAAAGATGAATATATTCTAAAAAGGTTAAATATAAGTATTGAACTGCTTTTAGTTGGCATTCATAGGCAATTTGAATTCCAACTGGACAAAGACGAATTCAATTGAGCGATTCATGTTGGATTTGGCATTCATATTGCCTTTGAATGCCAAGTGGAAGCAGTTCAATGTTTTATCTCCGATGATGAGCTGCTGCTTGTGATCAGTCCGTGCTTCTAACGGCATGCTCCTCCATAGGTACCCCCTCACTTGGGCTACATCACAGTCACTAAAGCACCGAACTTAGGTCATTTAAACACCGATTTTGGTTTGATTGCAGGAGAAAAAACATATTTCCATATGAAATATAATACCTAGACCGTATACTTCCCTTGAACAGGATTTACGATACATTCTCTTTAAAGGGGCATCCCGCGAAAGCCGGAATGCCAGTTCTTGGATGTACATGGTGTCTGCAACACTAATTATATTTTCTTGCTATTCCAGTTTTCAAAGTCCGCTCAAAATGTCTATATTGACCACTTGCAAAATCTCATTCCTCGGGAAAGCCCCGATAAAAATAGCGTTGATGACGCAACGTGACAAGCTTGTTGCAAGTCGCTTGACAGGTTTGATGGGAGAGGCCATACGGGAGGGGACGCGTAATGTATACGGCTGATGAAACGGAGACAAAGTTATTGAATCACATTCACATTAATAATCAGACATTAATTGCACACTAACAGATATTCAAATTAAGAAATATTTGTCGGCATATCGGCATCATTTATCGACACCAGGAATTATCTATATAATATATATAAATGTACCTGAGCGAGACCGGTACACATGGGTACGGAATACAGCCATGGTACAAACCTAATTTATGTAAAAGGTTATATTCACGAACCCAACTTTTCAGATGATTTCATAAAATGTATGTAGCATGCATTGAAATGTGCGAAAATAAAATGACATGAAATGTTTGCGATTTTTTTTACAATTCAATGTTTTGAGGATTTTTTTTCAGACTATCTATATATATATACCGTGTACATTAATATTCATTTAAAATCTATCCAACTTTCAGCGTCTTCACACGTTAACACGTATCACGGAATGCGAATATCTAAGTCCACACCCTCATATAACGCACCACACCCTAAGCATGACTACATGTATATCAGATTTGGAACTGTTGAAACACTTATAACTACCCGTTATGAATATGGTTTGATAATTCCGCTTTCTTTTTACATCTTTTTTGTCCTCTTGTAAAGGTACGTTGACCTTTTAACAAAAAGCCTGCAGGAATGCATTATACATATATATATGTTGTATAACCCCCCCCCCCCCCCTTATGTATATATTTTCGTATCAAATTCAATACACGGGTCGCAACCTAATGATATTTGTACCTTCACTTATTTATAAATGAAGTATGAATATCACCTTTTTTACGCGTGAAAAACATATTTTTTATACCTTTTGTCCAAATCGAAGCCGTATGTCCCGTTTTACAACGTATTCAAACGACTTTTTCTGTTACGGTATATATTGTATTTGAAAAGGTCTTTCTATCCAGCAATAAAATTAAATTATACTGTTTCACTGGAACATGAAATATTATAAAGGGAATATTATAAAACACACTCTTAAGTTTAAAATTACACACGCTTTTTATGCAACAGAAGACTGAAACAGTTTCACCTTTTCCCCTTGGGTAGCCCCAAAACCAAATCAAAGCTTTTTTTGTGCATGTTACCGTTACTCAGAAGAAATATGTAACATACACACAATAGAGCAGGTAGTTTCTCCTTTGAATACTTCCAATCTCTCAATATGATTCCGTAACGCAGTCTTGCGTCATATTTTGACCATTCGGCAACTTTTCGCTCAGTAGTTAGGCCTTATCGCGATGTAACGGTAATACCAGATAGAGTGTTTACAGTGGAAATGGCGCTCGCTGCGCATGCGTTGGTAGGTGGAAATCCCAAGCCGGAGCGTCTGGCTAGACCTTTTGGAAATCCACTAGTTATTTTGAAATTATTTATTTTATGAATACATATCAGCAAAATCCGATCGTCGTAGTCCATAAGAATACCCACTCGATATATTTATGTAATATTTTGAAAAAAAAATATGAAAAAAAAACTAACTTTCGCGGGATGCCCCTTTAATGTCACGCCCTCATCAACTAAGGAGTTATATATGTAAATTATACAGCAGCTTAATGTCTTTTTACTATTAAATTTTGCTTGTTATTAAATTTTGCTTGTTTTACAATGTATCTTATCACAGGTAAGAACGCAAACAATTAAGTCTTCACCTGCGGTCGTACGTAATTTGTCAACAAATGGCATTGCCTATTATAAAAAAAGTTGGAGGATTTTACATTTGCCTCTGGAGTGTGTGAATGAACGCCAAGATAGTGACGAAAGTAATCTGGCGTTAACCCTGACGAGTGTAATCTGTGCGTTAACCGTATTCATATGAAAGTAAATGTATTACTCATTATATGTGCAGATCCCATAACCCGCATGCCCTGACGTCAAATTATCGTTTATGTTGACAAGTATATGACCGCGTCCATCGAACCGTGACAATCAACCAGTCAAAAACGTCGTTACAAAACGCACACGGCAATTCTGGCTCGCCTTCGAGTGTACACAGTCGGGAGTTTCGTTTTGTATGTTCAGGGGTCGCATTTCCCCCCCACAAACACCTGGTTTAAACCATACGAATTAAGGATTTGGTTAATTACTTCGAAGGAAAAAATTAAAACGAAGACATGGATTACACAAAAATACTTCTGGAAATTATAGTATTTTCTCTTCTTCCGCAAGGTAAGTTGAATTTTCTAACTGCTTTCGCCAGTTACTCCAGGCGCACAGCAATTAGATATAATCCATAACGATCAGGGACATCTGTTGTTTTGTTTATAGGCGCGGCATTCCTTTGGCAAGATGTCGCTAACAACTTAATTATATCTGAGGTCGTGTACATTCCATGTACTTGTCATATGAACTGTTATCTATGATGTATTATTACATATGAGGAATATATCGATGTACATTGTTTGCTTGAAGCGTATTTGTTTTACCATAAGGATCAAAGCTGTGATGAAAATGTCGAAAATCATCAGGGATGGGATTTTTTTTTCCAAATGGGAAACGCTTTATGAATGCCAAAACTCATCGGTGGTTTCAAAAAGGAAAAGCCCCTTTTTAAATATGCTATAGAATTAATTTCGTCATTTTCGTTAAGTGCATATTTAATTAATGTCCTATATACATTACACATATGACATTGGCAACCAAAAACTTATATAGGATAATTTAAATAACCGTAATCGAAATTTCGATAATCCAGGAAATTTAATTCCGGATGTTGTTCTTTTCATGGCCAAGCGGTATATATGATAAAAGGTCGGTTCTTTTTCATAACTTCGGGATTTCATTAAAAAAATTCTATTCATTTTTCGGTACTAAACAGGTTCCCAGTTCTCGCGAAATGATTTCAACAAAGTTTCAAACCAATAAATAACTTCAGTTGGTGTGGTATAATAAGTCGCGAATATACAATGTACCTGGCACATGCCCGGAGCTATTCCTAAATTAATTTAATCTGTAGTACGACATATATATCTCCGACTTGATCTCAACATCACTTACACCTTACGGCTATACATTGTATATCATTATTTATCATGAATTGTTTGTTGTATGTACTTGTATAAACAAATGGTGTTACATTTGAATCTCGCTTGTCCAGTTGCTTCATCATTCGGAATAACGAATTTTTCGGGCATTTTCTTAAACGGGAAATTTATTTCTGGTATTGGGTCCGGCTTCTTTTTTTTTTACTTTAGCTTGCGTCTGTTGCATGAAAATAGCATGAACTATTAACGAGTCTAAAATTCCCACCAATTTAGTAAAAGGTCACAACGCTCACGTGTTTATGCGCCCCCCCCCCCCATTTAATTGCTATTAATTATGTTGATAGAAAACTATAAACAATAAACGGGCAGGATGCTGCAGTGGGTGCTGTCCCTTCACGCCCTATAAATGGGCCCGGGCAGGATGCTGTGCTGGGTGCTATCCCTTCACGCCGTATAAATGGGACCGGGCAGGATGCTGTGCTGGGTGTGTCCCTTCACGCCGTATGAATGGGCCCGGGCAGGATGCTGTGCTGGGTGCTGCCCCTTCACGCCGTATAAATTGGCCCAGGCAGGTTGCTGTGCTGGGTGCTGCCCCTCAATGCTCTATAAATGGGACCACATTGCCGGAAGTAAATTTAAATATCACGTGATTTTGCGGTTAATACAAAAATGGACATACATACAATGTTCTAAAAGCGGAATACAATCAAGTTCCGTCTCATTTCGTTCCGTTTAAAAAAAACTTGTACTAATTTTTATCAACCGAGGAAGCCATGTTGAAAAATAAGCCGGAGAGGTGCTTCAGCCTATAGGTCTTGTATTTCGCGTTTTATAGTCCGTACTATTTTATATAATTGTATCTTTGACATACATATGGGATCTTAATTTCATAAAACGTGAGTAGACACTGTTTTTATGAACTGTCAATCACTGAAGTAGGTTTTTCAAGCCGATTTCATTCCCCTTAAATCGAGGGCGGAATCTGCATCAAAGAATTAGTGTTTCGGAAATAAGAGGTCGCAGTCGGCAAAATCATATCCGATAATAAAAAGGCCGACCAGCGGCCTCTTATGTTATAGGAGTAGGGTAGCATCATGGTCCGAAATATCCCTATCAATTTCAATGACATCGGCAAAACCAGTCACGCATGACTCACTCACGAGCACAGGGTCAAGGTGTGAAGCACGTGTATCACCTACCCGATTAGTGAACAATTGTGTGTGGATAATATCTTTAGTTTATGATGGGTTTCAACCAGAAGATCAACGTTAAAGCTGACAATGCAAGTTAAAAAGCTTTCTTGTTTATATTTTAAAAAAACGGCCAAGTAAGAATTTTAGAAATCTTCTGAGATGCCCCCTTACAGGTTACTAAGGAATGGCAGACGTTTTAGTTTTTGCCTTGCTTGGTAACGATAGTCGGCTTCCTTGGGTATAAAAGGCACCCAGGCCGTCAAACCGGTTCTCATTGTTGTGATGAAACCGCACGGCGACACTTCTATAGACCTATATAGCTAGCCAACACATACTTTCTGATTTGTTTACGATATTTTCGATCAGTATCTGAAGTACATTGACATGGATATTGAAGGTGTTATTATAACGATATTATACAATATGAGCAAAATAAAAAAAAAACCCATTAGATTACACCAAAATTCGTGCGAATAAAAAACAAGTGCATGAATGACAACTGATAAACCTACCTTAGTAGTATTTAGAGTAAACCCAATAACACGCAGGTTGACGAGTTGTATTTCAAGCTTCATGTACAATTAAGTGCAGTGCTTTAAAAATTTAACTTAAATATCAATTTTTATAACAAATGAACATTGATCCATTTACACGGAAGCGAATGTGTTTATTTTAATATATGCACCGAAATAAACGATATTAGTGTGTTAGACACAAAAAAAAGTGGGATCTTTTCCCTTTTTTCTTCTTAAGAAAAGGCATTATTAATTGAAAGATGGTAGACTATGAGCTAAAATTTCAAGATGGCCGTCCGTCGGCCATTTCGTTTTTTCTGATCGGCCCTAAAAGCAAAATAGCACAACTATAAGGACCAAGAGGAACAATTGGAACATCATGGTTACGAGTAATCAGTTCCTGTGTGATAAACATTGCTAAAACATCCATTTATTTCCATCAAAATAAGTTCCCCTCACTCGCATTTGCTCGTGCACGTGTTTTACATAATCAAGACTATGCTCGTGTGTTACACTACATTTTCATTACAAGCGCTTTAGTGGCAAGGCGTAATATTATAGGTAGTATTAGGAGCGAGTACATATTCTGTTCGGAACGTTTCGCTCTGCTTCCGAATGTAAAATTAACATGTCGATGTCAATTACGTATACATTGGTGAAGGGATAGTAAGGGTGTTTTCAGTTTTATTTTTTTTCATTTTGCTTTGGCACACGATTTATGATGGTGGCTGAGAGAGCGGCCATCTTCATTTAACTTCAACTTCAAGGTAAGTGTGTGTTTGTCATTCCAGTTTTGTAACTCCAGTGTCACCTGTTGTGTCCGCAGGCGTGTTGCACTTTGCACGGCCAGTGTTCTTGTAATCAAAGTACTGAAAGTACTGAAACGCTAAAACTTCTAACAATAGTATGTATATTTCGCCAGCTATTGAAGTGTTTTTGTTGTATGGGTTACTATGTTTCGATATCAGAAAGTTTCAGAATAGGGATTGAGTAAGTATTTAGAGTAAACCAAATAACACGCTGGTGGACGAGTTGTATTTCAAGCTTCATCTACAATTAAGTGCAGTGCTTTAAAAATTTAACTTAAATATCAATTTTTATAACAAATGAACATTGATCCATTTACACGGAAGCGAATGTGTTTATTTTAATATATGCACCGAAATAAACGATATTAGTGTGTTAGACACAAAAAAAAGTGGGATCTTTTCCCTGTTTTCTTCTTAAGAAAATGCATTATTAATTGAAAGATGGTAGACTATGAGCTAAAATATCAAGATGGCCGTCCGTCGGCCATTTCGTTTTTTCTGATCGGCCCTAAAAGCAAAATAGCACAACTATAAGGACCAAGAGGAACATATATATGAAGTTTGAGAAAGATCCACTTCACTTACATCTCTAGGCCTAATTATCAAAATTCAGGATGGCAATCTGTCAGACATTTTGTTGATCTGATCAGTCTCAAAATCTCTCAACGGGCACAACTAGGCACGAAAGTGAAACTACATATGGAATTTGAGAAATATCCATCCATTACTTCTTTAAGAAATAGTGATTTCAATGTCAAAGTCCAAGATGGCTGCTTTTCAGCCATTTTGTTTTTCTGATCAGTTACAAAATCAAAAGGGCACAACAGTAGGGACCAAGGGAACCTACATATGAAATATTAGAAAGATCCCTCTAGAAGTTGTCAATTTCAATGTCTAAATCAAAGTTGGCTGCATTTCCGCCATTTTGGTTTTTACTGATCAGTATGATATCAAACGGGCATAACTAAGCACAACGTGAAACCTACATGTGCAATTTGTGAAACTGACTGAAGAAGTTTTTAACACAATAAAAACAACTTCAGGTTAACATTATCGTTCGGAGGAAGGTGAATGAATCATTGAAATATACGCTGCTGGTAGTTAGCACAATGGATACACGTATTAGATAAAAAATAAAAGGATTCGCAAACATATCTCTCGTTACAAATGATAGTTCCAACTATCCAATTTGTCATAAAATATCACAGTAAACAGTCAAATTGTTGTTCCAAAAGATCGAACGACCGTGGCCTATTACAATATCTTTACCAAGCTGGAGAAAAGTAATGGTATGCAAACATGTCATATTCACTTACAGCTCTAGGCCTAATTATCAATTATCAAGTTCATATATATACAAAGCAGGAAAAAATATTTGTATGTTGGCCGTGACCTATATATGGCCATAATAACGGTAATTTACACCATAAAGGTTTTTGCACACCAGAGAAATAATATAAGTGTTATTTCTACTAAATAACTTATATTGAGTCAATTACTAAGTACACTTTACAGGTTCTGATAAAGTTTCGTTAAAACAAAAATGTGAACCTACAGTGTATAGTTATATGTGAAGCACAGAGGACGTAATTATAAAACCATGAGCTTTTGCTCGCCATAGAAAAAGTATAAGTGTTATTTTCAATAAATCAAGTGTTTTGCCAATTCATATGTTCATTAATTATGCAGGTTCTGATAAGGTCTAATTAAAAATTGTATACTCAGTACAATATTAAGTAACAAAATCGATCAAGCTTGTGCATTCAGTATATATAATATATACTGTATATCACAACGTTAGTGACAATCAGGGGAAATAACTCGTAAATAACGTTATCATATCCAGAAGGCGGATTTTCACTGTAGTTACGAATTCATACTTCCGACCGACAAATTGATCAAGTATTTTGGTTTATGCACATGTATAAGGTAATATATCATTGAAATCAAAATAAGGCTATTTGGCTATGGCGCGATTATATAATCAAAGTTTAACAGCAAAGTACACCATGCCAGTACATTCCACGATCCGTATACGAGTGTAAAGCACAGAGAGGTATAGCACGAATGTATACACGAGAGGTCAGGCATTGAGCAGAGACGTAATATTTAAATGAGCCGTGGGAGTGAAAAACTGATTTCTTTGTTACAAATCGCATAAAGATAATTAAAGTCATCATTATTATTAACAATACCATGGGAACATCATTTCTTGTTAGGTTCAGGCTTTCAAATAGTTCAGACATCTTGTGATTGGTAGCAATTCAAGCTTTTCCGGAGCGGGAGGGGAAAAATGACATGGGTCAAAGGTCACAGAAAAGTGGCAGCAATAGACGCCAAAACTACTCGTAGTTTTAGCGCTAAAAACCGGTCTGACAGGCTGGGTGCTTTTTATACCCAGGGAGGCCGACTCTCGTTTCAAAGTAAGGCAATAACTAAAATATCTGCCTCTCCTTAGTAACCTGTTAGGGGGCATCTCAGAAGCTTTCTGAAATATAACTTTGCCGTATTTTTTTTTAACCTCAACAAAAAAGCTTTTTAACTTGCATTGTCAGCTTTAATATCACCAACTATAATCACGTGAGGGTTTCCTCTATAAAATTTACAAATTGTTCCCAAAATGGATTTACACAGCCATTTGGTCTATATACTGAACACAGAAGATATGAGGAGTTTTTTTTTAAATATTTCAATCCAAATAGCCTCACCTGAAGGAAATTCTAAGTCCAAACGACGTTTGGCGGAGATTAGATGCGAAATATAGACGACAACACCCCCACCCTGAGAGTGTTCACGGTCTTTCCGGAAAGGATTAGTATTGAGACCACAAAGTGTTATTTCTTCGTCAGAGATACTAGGCCTATTGTCAAGATGAGATTTGGTGATACATACTACATGGAATTCGTCTGCAATGTTTTCAAGGTGAGCTAACTTATTTCTTAGACTTCTTATGTTTAGGTGGGAAATACTCAATTCGTCGGAAGATACACCAGGCCCGGGGTTTTCATGAATGTCCATGCAAATCAATAATAAAAGTTACAGAATAAGAATAAAATTTGTGTTGCTGAAAAAGCTTTGTATAACATAAAAAATAATACTATATTGAGTGGTCTTAAATGGGAGGAGAAGGATTTCAAATAGACATTTCAAGTCATCAAATAAAAAATTTAAATTGATCTTAAATATTGAGGATGATCTCGAGTGGTTACAGTGTGTATACATGGAAAAATTGCCGATCGCTACACTGTGTGCTACAATATCGTTACCCATTATCAAAACCGGTCATGGTTGGGTGGCTGCCGACAATCTTAGGACATGCGCACGTGCGTAAACGTCGGTACAGCAGTGCAAACGGACTCGCGGTAGAGGTCACAGTAACGTAAACAAAAGGAAGCTGGGAAATGCAAAAAACTACTGTATATACAATATAAACATAGAATGGTGTTGGGTAATGACTAAGCACATATCAGCCTAAGTAAAACATAATTTACCTGTTTGTACATCTTAAACATTTTTCATATATAAATCTTATGAAGTGGACAATCCAAGATTAAGTATGCAAGCATGTGTATGGAGACATATATTAACCAAGTTGTCAATATCGACTAGACAGACGGATAACTTTTTGAATTGATTGATAATAAATCGATCGTGATTTTGTTGTATACAAAATTGATACTGATCCACACACAGAAACGATACATGATCAGCTATTACATAATAAAATTGCATTTAGTTCAATATCAATTTCATAAAAATCGGAACCGTGTTTAAGATATTGATCATATCTTAAAAGTTAAAGGTATCAAGCAGTGTATGAACTCAACAATAATGATACTTGTTATTGAAACCAAACTTGTTATTGGTATCAAACATCACTGGAACTTGCAATTGTTATCAAACAATATTGATACTTGTTATTGATAGCAAAAAATACTGATACTTGTTATTGATTTCAAACAATACTGATACTTGTTTTTGATAGCAAAAAATATTGATACTTGTTATTGATATCAAACAATACTGATACTTGTTATTGATATCAAACAATACAAACAATATTGATACTTGTTATTGATATCATACAATACTGATACTTGTTATTGATATCAAACAATACTGATACTTGTTATTGATATCATACAATATTGATTCTTGTTATTGATATCAAACAATACTGATACTTGTCATTGATATCATACAATACTGATACTTGTTATTGATATCATACAATACTGAGACTTGTTATTGATATCAAACAATATTGATGCTTGTTATTGATATCATACAATACTGATACTTGTTATTGATATCAAACAATACTGATACTTGTTATTGATATCAAACAATACTGATACTTGTTATTGATATCAAACAATACTGATACTTGTTATTGATATCAAACAATATTGATACTTGTTATTGATATCAAACAATACTGATACTTGCTATTGATATCAAACAATACTGATATTTGTTATTGTTATCAAACAAAACTGATACTGTTATTGATATCAAACAATACTGATACTTGTTATTGATATTAAGCAATACTGATCGTTGTTATTGATATCAAACAATACTGATACTTGTTATTGATATCAAACAATACTGATACTTGTTATTGATATCAAATAATACTGATAGTTGTTATTGTTATCAAACAATACCAATACTTGTTATTGATATCAAACAATACGGATACTTGTTATTGATATCAAATAATACTGATACTTGTTATTGATATCAAATAATACTGATAGTTGTTATTGTTATCAAACAATACCAATACTTGTTATTGATATCAAACAATACGGATACTTGTTATTGTTATCAACAACCGCGGATGCTTGTTATTGATACCAAATTTGCTATTGGTATCAAACAATACTGATACTTGTTGTTAATATCAAACAATGCTGATATTTGTTATTGATATCATACAATTCTGATACTTGTTATTGATATCAAACAATACTGCAACTTGTTATTGATATCAAACAATCTGATACTGGTTATTGTTATCAACAACCGAGGATGCTTGTTATTGATACCAAACTTATTATTGGTATCAAGCAATACTGATACTTGTTATTGATATCAAACAATGCTGATACTTGTTATTGATATTATACAATTGTAGTTGGTACCAGAGTTAGGTGGTATGTTTCATAGAGTCATACCACACCTACATACCAAATTTATGCAAAATAGGACGATATCGAAAATTCGACCAATCAGAAGCCAGTATTTGGCGGCCATTTTGTTGGATCGCAATACTTAAGTTACGGGGTAGCTTGTAATGTCGAAACACACGTACAGTACATACCAAATTTGAGCGAAATCGGACAATATCTAAATTTTGAAGAAAAAAATTGACCAATCAGAAACCAGTATATGACAGCCATTTTAGATGCGCAAATGCGAAAACAGCACTGAACGTTATATCTAAGCATCAATCCCAATACTCCTGTGAAGTTTCATTGGAATCCGACTTATAGTTACTGAGATCATTCACGGAAACCAAACAGTGGAAGAACAGGAATAATAAGAAGAAACGGAGTAAAACCAAAAAGTCCCCCAAACACTTATTTGGAGGACTTAATGACAATGTGCCATCGAGTGCTATACTAAGTTATAATACCATATACAGTAATTATTCCCTTGAAACAAGTCATCAGAAAGCAAGCATGTGAATGACGTAATGATGATTATGTACAAGTCATGTATACGTTGAAATTCTTCTATTGCCAGTAACATAAATTCAATTTAAATGCGCCCAAAGGTGTTACATATGTATGTTTCAAGTACGGTAAATACTCTCAAACGAGAAGTAATCAAAAACTGAAAGTATCTGTTTCGTGTTATGTAGTATGACTTGGTAAGCCTCTAACACAGAAATGGACAATATTTTTATTATAGTTTTGTGTTATTGAAACCGGTCCATTAAAATATATTAATACTCATGACATTTGATATTGACATGCAATGCTTCAATGTCTGACAATAGTACTGGATGTTATTAGATAAATAAATAACTCGAATTATGTGTTAAACGGTCGTTCACGGACACAATTAACAGTTCCGTGCCTTCAATTGTATTGAATGAAGCGAATATAAACGATCAAATCCTTGTTCTAGTGTAGGTAGCGAAGCTCTTCTCTTTCAGTTCAAACAACGACCGATATACGTGATAGTCATTTGAATTTTAAATGAGTGCAGCTCTTTGGGAAACTTAGATTATGAATGCGTAAAAGGTTAATTGAAC
This sequence comes from Mimachlamys varia, assembly GCA_947623455.1. Classification (NCBI taxonomy): domain Eukaryota; kingdom Metazoa; phylum Mollusca; class Bivalvia; order Pectinida; family Pectinidae; genus Mimachlamys; species Mimachlamys varia. Next base: position 55,034,861 of record OX392527.1, read on the forward strand.
TACACGATGAAATATATTCAGAAAGTTATTTAGCTGCGCTTGGATGGTCTCCACGAGATGACTTTGTGTTAAAAACAATTCTGTAACATAAATACATTCCTGTAAAGATCTTTGCCGTTGTAAAGAATAGTACAGAACACACTTGCAGTCAGGCCTATAGCAACTTGACGAATGCATACATCAATTGACATTGGTTTCTATTTCACGTAATCACGAAATGAATAGACCATTTTTAAGTACAACAATGCAGTTTCCTTTTGCGACCAATAATAAAACAGGAAACTGTACGGAAAAGATAGTGTTTTCACATATAACAGACACTTCATTTCAAGTATAGTGTTTTCACATATAGCACACACTTCATTTAAAGTAAAGTGTTATTACATATAGCACACACTTCATTTAAAGTGTAGTGTTATTACATAAAGCACACACTTCATTTAAAGTATTATTGATTTCTATTTTACAATTATTGTCATGTAAGACGGTGGATATGAGTACAGTAGTAGCCGGTGTTGTAGGGTTTCGGAAGTGTACCACATTAGTTTTACTGAAGTTAAGCGACAGTCTCCATTGTACACAAAAACTATTCACAGTATTCAGCATTCTCTGTAATTTGTCCTCCTATGGGGAAGTAGCACAATGTCGTCAGCGTAGAAAAGAGAAGATAAGTTGAGCCCATCAATATCTATACCCAATCGTAGAGCATTTAGATTTTCAATTAAATCATTAATGTACAAGGAGAAAAGAATCGGCGACATTAAACACTTTTGCGTCGAACCAATCTGTAAGTTTATCATTGGATTTGATCTTCACACAACACTTGACGTCATCATATAATGACGTAATAGCGTTATATATTCGACCGTGTATGCCTGCACGCCGCAGTTTATTTCTGTCCGCTGTATCCAACGTTATGCGTGGGTCGATGAAACAGGCATACATGTACGTAGACTGTTTTGCCAATTTCCAGTTATTAAGGATCGTATAGAGAGTGTAGATGTGGTCCTGACAACTTCTTTTCTGTATGAAGCCGTTTTGCTCGTCATTAAGTTTTCCATTCGTTTCCATCCACTTGGTTAACACAGTACACTTTTCATGGAACCGATAGTATAGTGGTCCTTATCTGTTGAGTTTTCTATACCTGTTGAGTTGTCTATAAAAATATGTAGATTTTCCTTGTGCGATGAATGTAGACCCTCACATTCTGTCTTCCAACGATCAAGAACGCGTCAATATCCTTGATAGTTTTTTGCGTCTGTAATATATTGGCCGGATTTAGGGTCCCGGTAACAATTAACACCAAACTCCATCAATGGCTGCTCACGTTCTGTTTTATTAGTAACACATGACGTCACACTGAACCATACAATGGATAAGAGAAAAGGTGTTCCGAGAGGTACTATTCGAAACATAAAGCATAGTCAGCTTAACTGAATTTACTACATTCCTCCCTTTCTAATTGAGAAATTTAAAATGAAATTTTTCAATAAACTTGCATATAATCGGAATAGATTTTTCCCTACAAGGAACTAAAACAGTTTCATCTATATAGAACCAAGTCTCTGCAGCACTTAAATTTCACTTAACTCATAACATATTAATGAACACAATTTAACACTTAGAATTGGTTAACTCTTAACAAAGTTCACATATCCAGCTTCTGGGGAGCTCGTCGTTCCCGGATTGGATAGCGTCTCTCTGGTTGTGGCGTCAACCGGAATGTTCATCGGGTGACTCGCGATCGGTTGGTCATCTTGTTGAAACGGTTCAACATATTCTTCACCAGTTGCTAAGATATGGTCGACATGAACATATCTCAATGTCCTACCGATACGTATCAAGTACGTCAAAGGCCCAAGTTGTTTTACCACAGACCCTACGATCCACTTTTCCTTCCCTCCACGGAAGTTTCGAACCCGTACCGACTGGTTACGCGTGAAAGTGCGAACGCGAACACGGCCTTTGTCGTGGTGCCTTTTCTGTGATTCCTGTTGAAGGCCAACTCGTTTTCCTAAATCGGGTTTTAGTAAGCTGAGTTTTGTACGAAGTTGCCTCTTAAGGAAAAGTTCCGCATGTGAAACTCCAGTCACCGTATGTGGTGTCGCCCGGTATGTTATCAAAAAGTTGGCCAGTCTGTGCTTTACTGATAGAGACTTGTCTCCGTCCAACACTTGTTTTAGCAGTGTTCGTTTAAGGATTTGAACGCTGCGCTCTGCAGCCCCATTGGAGGCTGGGTGATAGGGCGCCACCAATGTATGTTTTACACCATTCTGGCTCAAAAACAATTCAAACTCCGATGATATGAACTGTGGTCCGTTGTCGGACACAATCTCCTCGGGGAGACCATATGATGCAAACAATGAACGCAAGACCTCGATGGTCTTTGCTGATGTCGTGGTTGACATATCCACGCACTCCAACCACTTGGAGTTACTGTCAATAAGGACTAAGCAATGTTGCTGGTCCTTCTCCGCAAAATCAATATGGAGTCTCTGCCATACACGTGTTGGCCAACTCCAGGAGTGGAGTGGTGCTGTCGCGGGAAGATTCCGTACAGACTGACACACACTACAAGCACTAACTTCCTGTTCAATTTCCTGATCAAGTCCTGGCCACCATAGGTAGCTCCGAGCTAACGCTTTCATCCGACATATACCAGTGTGTTGATCGTGAAGATCCGCGAGTAATCGTTCTCTGTAGGCGGGCGGAATGATAATACGGAGACCCCACAGGACACATCCCTGCTCACTTGACAACTGCTCACTGCGTTGAAAATAGGGTTGAAGCTCCGAGTCTGATACATGGTTGGGCCATCCTCTCAGAGTGTAATCAAGTACGCGCGACAGAATCGGATCTTTCCGTGTTGCTCGACTTATATCTTCGGCTACCACCGGAAGTTCATCTACATGTGAAAATGTAAAGATGTCGGCCTCCTCGGGCTCTACCTTTCCTTGAACCGGTAATCTTGAGAACGCGTCCGCGTTACCGTGTTCTGCAGCCTTCCGGTACACAATGTCATATTTGTATGCCGACAAAATCAACGCCCAGCGTTGCAGGCGGGCTGCTGCCAGCGTTGGTACTCCGGTTTTTGGTCCCAAGATGGTCGTCAAAGGCTTATGATCTGTAATGAGTGTAAATCTGCGACCGTACAGATATTTGTGAAACTTCTTCACCCCAAATATCAGGGCTAGAGCCTCTTTCTCCAGTTGTGCGTAGTTCTTTTCACTGGGGGCCAGTGTGCGCGAAGCAAACGCGATGGGTCTTTCCTCGCCGTTGTCCATGGTGTGTGATATAACCGCACCCAATCCGTAAGCCGACGCGTCGCATGCTAGTTTTAATGGTTTGTTACCATCATAATGTACTAACAAAGTGTTCTCGGAGAGTCTTTCCTTACACTTCCGGAACGCTGTTTCACATTCACAGGACCATTTCCATGGCTGGTTTTTCTGTAGGAGTTCATGCAATGGTTGCAATGTCGTTGACAAGTTGGGTAACTATGACCCATAATAGTTCAGTAGCCCCAAAAAAGATTTCAACTCTGTCACATTGGTGGGGCTGGGTGCTTCCCTGATGGCCTCTACCTTGGCTGATGTTGGGTGCGAACCTTCTCGGTTGATCATGTGACCCATATATTCCACTTCATCCTCCATGAAATGGCATTTATCCGACCGTAAACGGATATTATGGTTATCGAGCCGTTTTAACACTTCTTCCAGTGTTGAGAGATGTTTCACCTTGGTCGGAGCGGTGATCAGTATGTCATCAATCCTACACAGGACATTGTCCAGACCCTGCAAAATCTGGTCCATTACTGCTTGGAAAATGGCGGGAGCTGACGACACTCCAAATGGCAACCTGTGATATCGGTACAACCCGAGGTGGGTATTGATGGTCATGTACTGTTCTGAATCACTATTCAACAGCAATTGTTGATAAGCTTGTGACAGATCAAGTTTGGTAAACTGTTCTCCCCCTGCTAACTGTGCAAACATGTCGTCGACATTTGGTAATGGGTACTTCTGTTCCTCCAAACACTGATTGATTGTCACCTTGAAGTCCGCACATAACCGTATGGACTTATCAGACTTGGGAACTATCACAATGGGCGTAGCCCAGTCACTGCGGTCTACTTTGCTGATAATCCCCTGTGATTCTAGTCGGTTAAGCTCCTTCTCGAGAGACTCTCTCAGTGCAAATGGTACTGGCCGGGCTTTACAGAATATCGGTTTCGCGTTCTGGTCTATGTGTATCTGAGCCGTGAAATGTTTGATTGTTCCCACATCCTTCTGGAACAACCGACTGTACTTGGACTTTAACTCCTCCAATCCGACTGACGGACGACTGGTAGTTTCCTTTGAATCTGAATGAACCTTGAAAACTTCTTTCCAATTGAGCTTGATAGCTTTCAACCAATTCCGGCCAAGCAAGGAAGGCTTATCTCCCTTGGCTATGATCAAAGGTAAAGTCACACGTTGATTTCCATACCTCACTGGTACATCAACCTTCCCCAACAACTCAACTTTGTCACCACTGTAGGTTTTCAACTGTACTGAAGTTGATTGTATGGGTAGATTAGTCAAACAGTTTTTGTACAGCTGCTCAGATACAATACTCACAGCAGCTCCAGTATCCAACTCCATGTTTACAGAGTTCCCATCCAACTCTACACTGACTTGATATCCCGCTGTCGAGCCTCGTTTTGTTGACGCATGAAATATTCCGAACATCCCTAAGTCTGGGTCACTACAGGTCCCTTCGGCCTCTTGTACATACTTTGCCTTGACAGTCTTTTTCTTAGACAAACACATCTTGGCTATGTGCCCAGTTTTTGAACATGCATAGCACTTGGCATCTTTAAATGTACACATATCTGATGGATGTTTTCCGCAACAACGATAACATGGTTTTCTGTTGTTTACATTGTCTGTTGTCGATTTCGACTCACCTGCCTTGGGTTTCTTACTAAAATCCCGTTTCTGGTGTCTGGGTCCTTTGAACACTTTGTTTACTTGCCCCTGCGCATGACCAGGTTTCATTTCCGTCGTGTTCCTCGCAGCGGTCTCCATGGCAACAGAAATTTCACAGGCTTTATCCATCGTCAAATCTTTTTCAGCTAGAAGTTTCTTCTGCATAAACTCACTCCGTAGTCCACAAACAAGCCTATCTCTCAGTGCTTGTGTCAGAAAGTTACCGAACTCACATCGAGCTGCTAGTTTTTTCAAACCACGACGTAATCCGCTACACTTTCCCCCTCCTTCTGACTTCGGTTGTGAAACTTAAACCTCTCCGCAATAACTAACGGTTTTGGCATGAAATGTCCTTTGAGGGCTGTCACGATTTCATCGTACGTCTTAGTACTCGGTAAATCAGGTGTCATAATATTTCTTAACAGAGTGTGAGTCTGAGGCCCTATAACGGCTAGAAATACTGCTACCTTCTTATCCGTGATGTCGTTGGCGGCAAAATACTGCTCCATGCGCTCCACGTAGCACGTGAAGTTTTCTGACCCCTCGACAAATTCACCAATTTTTCCAACGTGTGCCATGTTGTTCACCGCAAATGAGAGTGCAAAATGTTCATTAAGCCTCTGTGAACAAGTGAAGTCCGTTTACAACCATCCTCGTCGCCAGTTTGTAATATATTGGCCGGATTTAGGGTCCCGGTAACAATTAACACCAAACTCCATCAATGGCTGCTCACGTTCTGTTTTATTCGTAACACATGACGTCACACTGAACCATACAATGGATAAGAGAAAAGGTGTTCCGAGAGGTACTATTCGAAACATAAAGCATAGTCAGCTTAACTGAATTTACTACAGCGTCATCCCCCGTTATCTCCCAGATAATTTGACACTTTCTTTCGTTTCCTATGCCAAATCGACATATTTCCTTCCAGGAATCTTTTGAATTGCCATGTTCCATCTTTAAAGCAAGACCTTGTTGTTTTTTTAGTTGAAAATTGCGTTTATATTAGCGATGTAATTTGTCGAAAATGCTTCGTTCGATACAGTATTTGTTTTTGAGACGATGTTTTATATCATTTCTGTTTTCACATTTAAGCCATTCTTTCTCTGACGTACACACTTTTTATACGCCCGTCAAACCTGACGGGACGTATTATGGTATGCCGTTGTCCGCCCGTCGTAAACTTTTGTTTGTCAGGAGATCTCTTACAGTTGTCAACCGATTTCTTTCCAACTTGCTAGGCTTAACCACTAAAACATGAAGTTGTGTTTTCCTGAACGCCAATATGATTCGAGAATATTCACTAGAATTATTGCCCTAGGGGACGCAATTTCTGGTATTATTTAGAAAACGTCAGAACTTGTTTGTGTTTTCTTCAATTCCTCGTAAATTTGGTATAGTACTCCGAAAAGCTATAATATTTAACATATATTACGGTTTTGTTGGGTTACTTCAACTTTTTGCTTAACGGCATTTCATAATTAAATATTAGCATTATGTAGAAAATGCATTTCCGTTGTAAACTGTTATTTGTCCGGAGATCTTCTCCTACAGTTTTCAACCGATATCTTTTAAACTGCATGACATGAAGCTGTGTTTTGCTGACTGACAGTTGATTCGACAATATTTACTAGACTTATGACCCTTTAGGTCTTCGTATCTGATGCAATTTTCGGATATTATTTAGAAAGTGTCAGAACTTTCTTTGTATTTCCATATCATTATACTCCCGATAGGGTACGACGGACGTATCATGCCTCCGCTTGCGATGCTCTGATGCAACGAAAAATGTAACAATTACGAAAAATGTAACAATTGTTACATTTTTCGTGCGTGGTACACGAAAATTGTAACAATGTTACATTTTTCGTGCATTGTGTCCGAAAAATGTAACAATTGTTACATTTTTCGTGCGTCTTGCACGAAAATTGTAACAATTGTTACATTTTTCGTGGCAACTGTTTTTTAGAGCTTGGACAAAACGGGGAAACTATACACATATCAGTAGTATACCTTAAGGGGGGAAAATGCAGTATGCGCCATCATCACTTTAACTCAGTTTCTGCGATTTTTCAGTTCGATAGCATAGTATCGCTACTATTACAAGTCATGTAGCCGTACACGTTGTATTATGGTGGCTGATTCGAGCCATTCGACTTTTTAATGCATTTCGAGAAACTACAGTTTCGCATTACGATGACCTGAATCAGCTACCACAGCGTATGCGTTTTTGCCATGTCAAATATGACAGCATTCTGGATCTGTCGTCCGAAATATCTTTTATCCAATCCCTTTGCATGTACATCTATGAGCCTTTATATCGGTTTGAGGTAAATAGGAAAAGTCTACCCGAGGTATTAAGACATTATAATGAGAATGAGGGCAGTTTATAGACTTATAAAAGGTAAAATAACGACTTCAAAAAGCAATTGCGAATAATGTGAACAAGTTCATATGGTGCCTTAATTACAGACAAAAGGCGTAACGAGAATAAATGCTCTTTTATGCCGACATTGAAAAACAGAAAGAACAGGGTAGATTTTTAACGATAAAGCTATGTAAACACCTGATATATTCCTAACCTCTACAATATTGAACGCGACCCTGGTGATTATTTCTGGCGTGTAGCGCGGGCTGGATTATCCAAGCATTTGTAAATGAACTATTCGGATCTTCCTGATGTTTAAGGTTGGGTAGGTGGCGCCCAAATTGACTATTTGAAAAATTAAATCCCACGGATAGTATTTTCACCGCCGCACAGAAGAGTTCCACCGGGCAATAATAACTTTTCTGTTATGCAACGATAAATACGTCTGACGCCGCTAGCCGAATTAAAGAACATACATTCACGATCTCACCTGAAAAAATGCATCGGTTATTGATACATGATTAGCGGAAAATAACAAATATATGTATCTGTTTAATGTGAAAGAGTGTTATAGCACTCCCTCGCTGTTTGTCGCTTAAGAAATTATGCAAATGCCGCGTGAACCATTCAAACATTAAAAACGGTATATTTTAGTCCGCAATCATCAGATGGTTGGAAAGTCAGTTCACATTTCATCCGTCCTCCGTCCGTTAATTTATTTGTTATGGCTATTTTTCACGGAAGGTTCCCCTTGATGCCTTGTTGTGCATGTGTTATTTACGAACTGATCGGACAATCCAAAACGGCCCGCTGTGGCCATCTTGAATTTTGGAATTTGTTATCGCTTTTCCTCAGGAATTACTGAGAACATATTCATCAAGTACTTTTTCGTGCGTTGTGCACGAACAAAGTAACATTGTTACATTTTTCGTGATCTGTGCACGAACAATGTAACAAAATTGTTACATTTTTCGTGCGTTGTGCACGAACAATGTAACATTGTTACATTTTTCGTCAACCATTCACGAACAATGTAACAAAATTGTTACATTTTTCGTCAACCATTCACGAACAATGTAACAAAATTGTTACATTTTTCGTCAACCATTCACGAACAATGTAACAAAATTGTTACATTTTTCGTGTGTTGTGCACGAACAATGTAACAATGTACATGGCCGGTCTTACATGTACAATATTTGGCTATGGAAAAGAAATTTAAGCAAAAACGTTTTTTATTGGTCACAATAGTAACAAACTCCTTACTCATGTCGAAGAGTCTAAAAGTCAATGTAAATGTTGAAACAGCTTTTTGCTTGATTGTCTCTTCAACTTTTTTCTATAACTTTGACAAAGTCAGATTTTTTAAATTATTTATATTCAGAACAGGAAATAAGGCTTGAGCACGAAATACATTCTTGAGTATGAGAATGGTTTCATGAATACGAGCCAAGGTCAATATCACAAAATATTGACCTCAACGTGACCAAGTTTTAGCCATTCAGAAAGTGGGAAAAATATCAATTTATGATAATAATACGTATATACTATTGGCGGAAACGCTTATACGTGACCAATGTACAATATATCATGTACACAAGTTGTCCATGCTACATTAATTTCTAACTAGAGGCCCGATAGCCCTTAACAGCCACCTGTGTATGCTGGCAATTGGAATGATATTTCCAATTCCAAAATAATGATTTCTGTTGCCCCTTCAACTTTCAAATGCACGTATTTTTAATACCTTTGATAAACCAAAGGGAAGATAACTTCTAGATTTTTCGCAAACTTGAAATGGCTTCCAATGGGGATGATTCCTGCCAAATTTGAATGAAATTGACAAAGCGGGAGATGAGAAGAAGTTAAAAGAAGTTAACGGACGACAGCATACGACGACAGACGAAACACGATCGCAATAGGTCACCATGACCTTTGGTCAGGTCACCTAAAATAGATCCCGTGGAAATGGTATAGACCATATGGGAATGGCATACATAGACATGGGTATATAACATGTGGGAATAGGTCACCATGTGGGAATGGGTCACTTAGGCATGGGTACATGTATAGACCATATGGGAATGGGTCACTTAGACATGGGTATAGACCATATGGGAATGGGTCACTTAGACATGGGTATAGACCATATGGGAATGGGTCACTTAGACATGGGTATAGATCATGTGGGAATAGGACTTAGACATGGGTATAGATCATGTGGGAATAGGACTTAGATATTGGTAGAAGTCATGTGTGAATAGGACTTAGATATTGGTATAAATCATGTGTGAATAGGACTTAGATATTGGTATAAATTATGTGGGAATAGGACTTAGATATTGGTATAAATCATGTGTGAATAGGACTTAGACATGGGTATAAATCATGTGTGAATAGGACTTAGATATTGGTATAAAGCATGTGTGAATAGGACTTAGACGTGGGTATATATGATGTTTGAATGGGTCACTAAGACATGGGTATAAATCATGTGTGAATAGGACTTAGATATTGGTATAAATCATGTGTGAATAGGACTTAGACATGGGTATATATGATGTTGGAATGGGTCACTAAGACATGCGTATAAATCATCTGGGATTGGGGCACTGAGACACAAGTTTAGACCATACGACTATTAGACTTACATGTATATGATTAAAACATAATTATCACCGATTACCGTTAAATCAATTTTCTGTATTACAAGTATTTATTTATTTGCGGGTTATATAATAATAGTAGTACATAGTGTGTAAATTGCAGTCACACATGAGTTATTTCCATTCTCATACACTCGAATATCGAGTGCCACGAGAATGCCGTTGCGACATTTTGTGTCTCTACAGAACCATTCGACGCGTGTGCAAACTTTTGAAGAGATTTTTGTAGATAGATTTATTAGCCTTTTCATCATAAATGTATTACGATGTAATACCAAACACTGATTGGCATAAAACTCCAATCGTACAATTACCAAATAACGCCTTCCTTTTACTGGGGATGATCTTCAATCTGGCCAGTGACAACTGGACTTAGGGCAGTTCGGTTGCGCGGGAAAAAATAGAATTCGTGCGTTGTGAGAAATTCAAAACGGTTCTAATGTCTTGTAATGATAAGTTTTCCAAGTTTTGTATGGATTTTAAAATAAAAGAAATATATAACTTGGAATCTAACAGTAGGAGTATTGTGAACTAATAATTTCCCTAACAAAATCCGAGTGAAAATTAAGTGACGAAATAATTGATAATAATGAGACCTGGTAGGTCAAAATGTGATCGTTAAAAATTGGTATGTAAATTTCGTTGAGGTTTTTAACTTGGTGATTTTGTAAATGAACGAAATTAAGTCCACACGATATCAAAAATATCTGTTTAGATCTAGATTAATATAATATCAACGACTGTTAACATGATATTTGCAGCAATACTAAAAAAGGTTATCCTGTTATTCCAACCGTGATGTTGGGATATTAATAACATGGATATTAAACCCACAATAAGAGAAAGAGATAATAGTTTATAAGTTTTTGTTTTTTTTAAATGTACCCCCCCCCCCCCCCCCCGAATTAACTACGCTCAATATTCAAATAAGGTACATCTTACTCACTGCAGCAATCACGTGGGGTTTTTTGCTATCTTGGTGAAGTTATTTTGTAATATTTTCTTTCCTATCCATAAAAGGATACAAATTATTGCCTTACGAACAAATTATGTGAACATTATGGAGTACGTCGTCTTTATTTTTATTCAGATTGAGTGAATATTAATGTGGTTAACACAATCAAAATTAACCGATGTAACCGAAAATCAACACGTGATTTACAACTTGAATCCCCGTCATGTTAATTAGGAATTCAGCATATACAGCCAATAATTTATAACGCATTTGAAAGTCGTTTTAGCGCTTGTTTTCGCGTTATAACGTCTTTAGGAAATCGTTATGGCGCCTTTTTTGCGTAATACAGCCTTTTGATTTTTGTATTCTTTAGATTTTAATTTCCTTTGCTGACAAAGTTGACCCTGGAAGGCTTTTGTGAAGAAGCAGTTAGGAACAATATCATCAGTTATTTCTCTGCAAACACTATTTTAAAATTTGGCGAATTCTAAATTTAAGTTAAAAGTGTCTAGTGTAAAAATGTATATCAAGTAATTAAGCATTCTACTATAGGTTGCATCACTGCTGGGTCACATCGAGTAGACTTTCGCTATCTACCTCAAACCGATATCAATTAATATGCATAGGGATTGGAGAAAAATATTTGATAAAAGAATTAGCCTTTTATCTTGTTTAGTTTATGACATTATAAATCCATTGCAGCACGAGGTAAATTGCTCCAACGCGAAGCGTTTACGTTAAATTTACCAACTGTTCCATTGGATTTATAATCTCATAAACTAAACAAAGGAAAGGTTAATTCTTATATTTACAGTATTTTTCTGTAAATTATGCATATTACTCTGTTCAATATAGCCGCATTTGTGGACAAAGATTATATTTCAAACATCAAAAAAAAAAAGTTGAAGAATTGCTCAAATCAGCAAACATAATAAAATGTACATATATACAGCTGCATGACTTGTAATAGTAGCGATACTATGCTTTCGAACCGACAAATTACAGAAACTGAGTTAAAGTGATGATGGCGCATACTGCGATTTTATTCCCCTTAAGGTATACTACCGATATGTGTATAGTTTCCCAATTTTGTCAAAGCTCTAAAAAACAGTTGCCACGAAAAATGTAACAATTGTTACAATTTTCGTGCAACACGCACGAAAAATGTAACAATTGTTACATTTTTCGTACACCATGCACGAAAAATGTAACATTGTTACAATTTTCGTGTACCACGCACGAAAAATGTAACAATTGTTACATTTTTCGTAATTGTTACATTTTTCGTTGCATCAATGCTCTCGTTCCCACTATAGCTGCAGCGCGTCTTCCCAGAACGGTTTAGGCGTTGGTCCTCGAGATTTCTTGCTTGAGCGTAGCCCTGTATCCTGTCACTCTGTCGGAATCTCATCTGGTAACTCCTGACTACATTAACCCTGTATCCTGTCACTCAGTCGGAATCTCATCTGGTAACTCCTGACTACATTAACCCTGTATCCTGTCACTCAGTCGGAATCTCATCTGGTAACACCTGACTACATTAACCCTGTATCCTGTCACTCAGTCGGAATCTCATCTGGTAACTCCTGAATACATTAACCCTGTATCCTGTCACTCAGTCGGAATCCCATCTAGTAACTCCTGACTACATTAACCCTGTATCCTGTCACTCAGTCGGAATCTCATCTAGTAACTCCTGACTACATTAACCCTGTATCCTGTCACTCAGTCGGAATCCCATCTGGTAACTCCTGACTACATTAACCCTGTATCCTGTCACTCAGTCGGAATCTCATCTAGTAACACCTCACTACATTAACCCTGTATCCTGTCACTCAGTCGGAATCTCATCTGGTAACTCCTGACTACATTAACCCTGTATCCTGTCACTCAGTCGGAATCTCATCTGGTAACTCCTGACTACATTAACCCTGTATCCTGTCACTCAGTCGGAATCCCATCTAGTAACTCCTGACTACATCAACCCTGTATCCTGTCACTCAGTCGGAATCTCATCTGGTAACACCTGACTACATCAACCCTGTATCCTGTCACTCAGTCGGAATCTCATCTGGTAACTCCTGACTACATCAACCCTGTATCCTGTCACTCAGTCGGAGTCTCATCTGGTAACTTCTGACTACATTAACCCTGTATCCTGTCACTCTGTCGGAATCCCATCTGGTAACTCCTGACTACATTAACCCTGTATCCTGTCATTCAGTCGGAATCTCATCTGGTAACTCCTGACTACATTAACCCTGTATCATGTCACTCAGTCGGAATCTCATCTGGTAACTCCTGACTACATTAACCCTGTATCCTGTCACTCAGTCGGAATCTCATCTGGTAACTCCTGACTACATTAACTCTGTATCCTGTCACTCAGTCGGAATCTCATCTGGTAACTCCTGACTACATTAACCCTGTATCCTGTCACTCAGTCGGAATCCCATCTGGTAACTCCTGACTACATTAACCCTGTATCCTGTCATTCAGTCGGAATCTCATCTGGTAACTCCTGACTACATTAACCCTGTATCATGTCACTCAGTCGGAATCTCATCTGGTAACTCCTGACTACATTAACCCTGTATCCTGTCACTCAGTCGGAATCTCATCTGGTAACTCCTGACTACATTAACCCTGTATCCTGTCACTCTGTCGGAATCCTATCTGGTAACTCCTGACTACATTAACCCTGTATCCTGTCACTCAGTCGGAATCTCATCTGGTAACTCCTGACTACATTAACCCTGTATCCTGTCACTCAGTCGGAATCTCATCTGGTAACTCCTGACTACATTAACCCTGTATCCTGTCACTCTGTCGGAATCCCATCTAGTAACTCCTGACTACATTAACCCTGTATCCTGTCACTCAGCCGGAATCTCATCTGGTAACTTCTGACTACATTAACCCTGTATCCTGTCACTCAGTCGGAATCTCATCTGGTAACTCCTGACTACATTAACCCTGTATCCTGTCACTCAGTCGGAATCTCATCTAGCAACACCTGACTACATTAACCCTGTATCCTGTCACTCAGTCGGAATCTCATCTGGTAACTCCTGACAAAATTAACCCTGTATCCTGTCACTCAGTCGGAATCCCATCTAGTAACTCCTGACTACATTAACCCTGTATCCTGTCACTCAGTCTCACTCAGTCGGAATCCCATCTAGTAACTCCTGACTACATCAACCCTGTATCCTGTCACTCAGTCGGAATCTCATCTGGTAACACCTGACTACATCAACCCTGTATCCTGTCACTCAGTCGGAATCTCATCTGGTAACTACTGACTACATTAACCCTGTATCCTGTCACTCAGTCGGAGTCTCATCTGGTAACTCCTGACTACATTAACCCTGTATCCTGTCACTCTGTCGGAATCCAATCTGGTAACTCCTGACTACATTAACCCTGTATCCTGTCACTCTGTCGGAATCCCATCTGGTAACTCCTGACTACATTAACCCTGTATCCTGTCACTCAGTCGGAATCTCATCTGGTAACTCCTGACTACATTAACCCTGTATCCTGTCACTCTGTCGGATTCCCATCTGGTAACTCCTGACTACATTAACCCTGTATCCTGTCACTCAGTCGGAATCTCATCTGGTAACTCCTAACTACATTAACCCTGTATCCTGTCACTCAGTCAGAATCTCATCTGGTAACTCCTGACTACATTAACCCTGTATCCTGTCACTCAGTCGGAATCTCATCTGGTAACTCCTGACTACATTAACCCTGTATCCTGTCACTCAGTCGGAATCTCATCTGGTAACTCCTGACTACATTAACCCTGTATCCTGTCACTCAGTCGGAATCTCATCTGGTAACTCCTGACTACATTAACCCTGTATCCTGTCACTCAGTCAGAATCTCATCTGGTAACTCCTGACTACATTAACCCTGTATCCTGTCACTCAGTCGGAATCTCATCTGGTAACTCCTGACTACATTAACCCTGTATCCTGTCACTCAGTCGGAATCTCATCTGATAACTCCTGACTACATTAAACCTGTATCCTGTCACTCTGTCGGAATCCCATCTGGTAACTCCTGACTATATTAACCCTGTATCCTGTCACTCAGTCGGAATCTCATCTGGTAACTCCTGACTACATTAACCCTGTATCCTGTCACTCAGTCGGAATCTCATCTGGTAACTCCTGACTACATTAACCCTGTATCCTGTCACTCAGTCGGAATCCCATCTGGTAACTCCTGACTACATTAACCCTGTATCCTGTCACTCAGTCGGAATCTCATCTGGTAACTCCTGACTACATTAACCCTGTATCCTGTCACTCAGTCGGAATCTCATCTGGTAACTCCTGGCTACATTAACCCTGTATCCTGTCACTCAGTCGGAATCTCATCTAGTAACTCCTGACTATATTAACCCCGTATCCTGTCACTCAGTCGGAATCTCATCTGGTAACTCCTGGCTACATTAACCCCGTATCCTGTCACTCAGTCGGAATCTCATCTAGTAACACCTGACTACATTAACCCTGTATCCTGTCACTCATTCGGAATCTCATCTGGTAACTCCTGACTACATTAACCCTGTATCCTGTCACTCAGTCGGAATCTCATCTAGTAACTCCTGCCTACATCAACCCTGTATCCTGTCACTCAGTCGGAATCTCATCTGGTAACTCCTGACTACATTAACCCTGTATCCTGTCACTCAGTCGGAATCTCATCTAGTAACACCTGACTACATTAACCCTGTATCCTGTCACTCAGTCGGAATCTCATTTGGTAACTCCTGACTACATTAACCCTGTATCCTGTCACTCAGTCGGAATCTCATCTGGTAACTCCTGACTACATTAACCCTGTATCCTGTCACTCAGTCGGAATCTCATCTGGTAACTCCTGACTACATTAACCCTGTATCCTGTCACTCAGTCGGAATCTCATCTGGTAACTCCTGACTACATTAACCCTGTATCCTGTCACTCAGTCGGAATCTCATCTGGTAACTCCTGACTACATTAACCCTGTATCCTGTCACTCAGTCGGAATCTCATCTGGTAACTCCTGACTACATTAACCCTGTATCCTGTCACTCAGTCGGAATCTCATCTAGTAACTCCTGAATACATTAACCCTGTATCCTGTCACTCAGTCGGAATCCCATCTAGTAACTCCTGACTACATTAACCCTGTATCCTGTCACTCAGTCGGAATCTCATCTAGTAACACCTGACTACATAAACCTGTATCCTGTCACTCAGTCGGAATCCCATCTGGTAACTCCTGACTACATTAACCCTGTATCCTGTCACTCAGTCGGAATCTCATCTGGTAACTCCTGACTACATTAACCCTGTATCCTGTCACTCAGTCGGAATCCCATCTGGTAACTCCTGACTACATTTACCCTGTATCCTGTCACTCAGTCGGAGTCTCATCTGGTAACACCTGACTACATTAACCCTGTATCCTGTCACTCAGTCGGAATCTCATCTGGTAACTCCTGACTACATTAACCCTGTATCCTGTCACTCAGTCGGAATCCCATCTAGTAACTCCTGACTACATTAACCCTGTATCCTGTCACTCAGCCGGAATCTCATCTGGTAACTTCTGACTACATTAACCCTGTATCCTGTCACTCAGTCGGAATCTCATCTGGTAACTCCTGACTACATTAACCCTGTATCCTGTCACTCAGTCGGAATCTCATCTAGTAACACCTGACTACATTAACCCTGTATCCTGTCACTCAGTCGGAATCTCATCTGGTAACTCCTGACTACATTAACCCTGTATCCTGTCACTCAGTCGGAATCTCATCTGATAACTCCTGACTACATTAAACCTGTATCCTGTCACTCTGTCGGAATCCCATCTGGTAACTCCTGACTATATTAACCCTGTATCCTGTCACTCAGTCGGAATCTCATCTGGTAACTCCTGACTACATTAACCCTGTATCCTGTCACTCTGTCGGAATCCCATCTGGTAACTCCTGACTACATTAACCCTGTATCCTGTCACTCAGTCGGAATCTCATCTGGTAACTCCTGACTACATTAACCCTGTATCCTGTCACTCAGTCGGAGTCTCATCTGGTAACTCCTGACTACATTAACCCTGTATCCTGTCACTCAGTCGGAATCTCATCTGGTAACTCCTGACTACATTAACCCTGTATCCTGTCACTCAGTCGGAATCCCATCTAGTAACTCCTGACTACATCAACCCTGTATCCTGTCACTCAGTCGGAGTCTCATCTGGTAACACCTGACTACATCAACCCTGTATCCTGTCACTCAGTCGGAGTCTCATCTGGTAACAGCTGACTACATTAACCCTGTATCATGTCACTCAGTCGGAATCTCATCTGGTAACTCCTGACTACATTAACCCTGTATCCTGTCACTCAGTCGGAATCTCATCTGGTAACACCTGACTACATTAACTCTGTATCCTGTCACTCAGTCGGAATCCCATCTGGTAACACCTGACTACATTAACCCTGTATCCTGTCACTCAGTCGGAATCTCATCTGGTAACTCCTGACTACATTAACCCTGTATCATGTCACTCAGTCGGAATCTCATCTGGTAACTCCTAACTACATTAACCCTGTATCCTGTCACTCAGTCAGAATCTCATCTGGTAACTCCTGACTACATTAACCCTGTATCCTGTCACTCAGTCGGAATCTCATCTGGTAACTCCTGACTACATTAACCCTGTATCCTGTCACTCAGTCGGAATCTCATCTGGTAACTCCTGACTACATTAACCCTGTATCCTGTCACTCAGTCGGAATCTCATCTGGTAACTCCTGACTACATTAACCCTGTATCCTGTCACTCAGTCAGAATCTCATCTGGTAACTCCTGACTACATTAACCCTGTATCCTGTCACTCAGTCGGAATCTCATCTGGTAACTCCTGACTACATTAACCCTGTATCCTGTCACTCAGTCGGAATCTCATCTGATAACTCCTGACTACATTAAACCTGTATCCTGTCACTCTGTCGGAATCCCATCTGGTAACTCCTGACTATATTAACCCTGTATCCTGTCACTCAGTCGGAATCTCATCTGGTAACTCCTGACTACATTAACCCTGTATCCTGTCACTCAGTCGGAATCTCATCTGGTAACTCCTGACTACATTAACCCTGTATCCTGTCACTCAGTCGGAATCCCATCTGGTAACACCTGACTACATTAACCCTGTATCCTGTCACTCAGTCGGAATCTCATCTGGTAACTCCTGACTACATTAACCCTGTATCCTGTCACTCAGTCGGAATCTCATCTGGTAACTCCTGGCTACATTAACCCTGTATCCTGTCACTCAGTCGGAATCTCATCTAGTAACTCCTGACTATATTAACCCCGTATCCTGTCACTCAGTCGGAATCTCATCTGGTAACTCCTGGCTACATTAACCCCGTATCCTGTCACTCAGTCGGAATCTCATCTAGTAACACCTGACTACATTAACCCTGTATCCTGTCACTCATTCGGAATCTCATCTGGTAACTCCTGACTACATTAACCCTGTATCCTGTCACTCAGTCGGAATCTCATCTAGTAACTCCTGCCTACATCAACCCTGTATCCTGTCACTCAGTCGGAATCTCATCTGGTAACTCCTGACTACATTAACCCTGTATCCTGTCACTCAGTCGGAATCTCATCTAGTAACACCTGACTACATTAACCCTGTATCCTGTCACTCAGTCGGAATCTCATTTGGTAACTCCTGACTACATTAACCCTGTATCCTGTCACTCAGTCGGAATCTCATCTGGTAACTCCTGACTACATTAACCCTGTATCCTGTCACTCAGTCGGAATCTCATCTGGTAACTCCTGACTACATTAACCCTGTATCCTGTCACTCAGTCGGAATCTCATCTGGTAACTCCTGACTACATTAACCCTGTATCCTGTCACTCAGTCGGAATCTCATCTGGTAACTCCTGACTACATTAACCCTGTATCTTGTCACTCAGTCGGAATCTCATCTGGTAACTCCTGACTACATTAACCCTGTATCCTGTCACTCAGTCGGAATCTCATCTAGTAACTCCTGAATACATTAACCCTGTATCCTGTCACTCAGTCGGAATCCCATCTAGTAACTCCTGACTACATTAACCCTGTATCCTGTCACTCAGTCGGAATCTCATCTAGTAACACCTGACTACATTAACCCTGTATCCTGTCACTCAGTCGGAATCCCATCTGGTAACTCCTGACTACATTAACCCTGTATCCTGTCACTCAGTCGGAATCTCATCTGGTAACTCCTGACTACATTAACCCTGTATCCTGTCACTCAGTCGGAATCTCATCTGGTAACTCCTGACTACATTAACCCTGTATCCTGTCACTCAGTCGGAATCCCATCTAGTAACTCCTGACTACATTAACCCTGTATCCTGTCACTCAGCCGGAATCTCATCTGGTAACTTCTGACTACATTAACCCTGTATCCTGTCACTCAGTCGGAATCTCATCTGGTAACTCCTGACTACATTAACCCTGTATCCTGTCACTCAGTCGGAATCTCATCTAGTAACACCTGACTACATTAACCCTGTATCCTGTCACTCAGTCGGAATCTCATCTGGTAACTCCTGACTACATTAACCCTGTATCCTGTCACTCAGTCGGAATCTCATCTGATAACTCCTGACTACATTAAACCTGTATCCTGT
Organism: Mimachlamys varia; assembly: GCA_947623455.1. NCBI lineage: Eukaryota > Metazoa > Mollusca > Bivalvia > Pectinida > Pectinidae > Mimachlamys > Mimachlamys varia. The sequence continues at coordinate 55,054,536 of OX392527.1, forward strand.
CACTCTGTCGGAATCCCATCTGGTAACTCCTGACTATATTAACCCTGTATCCTGTCACTCAGTCGGAATCTCATCTGGTAACTCCTGACTACATTAACCCTGTATCCTGTCACTCTGTCGGAATCCCATCTGGTAACTCCTGACTACATTAACCCTGTATCCTGTCACTCAGTCGGAATCTCATCTGGTAACTCCTGACTACATTAACCCTGTATCCTGTCACTCAGTCGGAGTCTCATCTGGTAACTCCTGACTACATTAACCCTGTATCCTGTCACTCAGTCGGAATCCCATCTAGTAACTCCTGACTACATCAACCCTGTATCCTGTCACTCAGTCGGAGTCTCATCTGGTAACACCTGACTACATCAACCCTGTATCCTGTCACTCAGTCGGAGTCTCATCTGGTAACAGCTGACTACATTAACCCTGTATCATGTCACTCAGTCGGAATCTCATCTGGTAACTCCTGACTACATTAACCCTGTATCCTGTCACTCAGTCGGAATCTCATCTGGTAACACCTGACTACATTAACTCTGTATCCTGTCACTCAGTCGGAATCCCATCTGGTAACACCTGACTACATTAACCCTGTATCCTGTCACTCAGTCGGAATCTCATCTGGTAACTCCTGACTACATTAACCCTGTATCCTGTCACTCTGTCGGAATCCCATCTAGTAACTCCTGACTACATCAACCCTGTATCCTGTCACTCAGTCGGAGTCTCATCTGGTAACACCTGACTACATTAACCCTGTATCCTGTCACTCAGTCGGAGTCTCATCTGGTAACTCCTGACTACATTAACCCTGTATCCTGTCACTCAGTCGGAATCTCATCTGGTAACTCCTGACTACATTAACCCTGTATCCTGTCACTCAGTCGGAATCCCATCTAGTAACTCCTGACTACATCAACCCTGTATCCTGTCACTCAGTCGGAATCTCATCTGGTAACAGCTGACTACATTAACCCTGTATCATGTCACTCAGTCGGAATCTCATCTGGTAACTCCTGACTACATTAACCCTGTATCCTGTCACTCAGTCGGAATCTCATCTGGTAACACCTGACTACATTAACTCTGTATCCTGTCACTCAGTCGGCCTCCCATCTAGTAACTCCTGACTACATTAACCCTGTATCCTGTCACTCAGTCGGAATCTCATCTGGTAACACCTGACTATATTAACCCTGTATCCTGTCACTCAGTCGGAATCCCATCTGGTAACACCTGACTATATTAACCCTGTATCCTGTCACTCAGTCGGAATCCCATCTGGTAACACCTGACTACATTAACCCTGTATCCTGTCACTCAGTCGGAATCTCATCTGGTAACTCCTGACTACATTAACCCTGTATCCTGTCACTCAGTCGGAATCTCATCTGGTAACTCCTGACTACATTAACCCTGTATCCTGTCACTCAGTCAGAATCTCATCTGGTAACTCCTGACTACATTAACCCTGTATCCTGTCACTCAGTCGGAATCTCATCTGGTAACTCCTGACTACATTAACCCTGTATCCTGTCACTCAGTCGGAATCTCATCTGATAACTCCTGACTACATTAAACCTGTATCCTGTCACTCTGTCGGAATCCCATCTGGTAACTCCTGACTATATTAACCCTGTATCCTGTCACTCAGTCGGAATCTCATCTGGTAACTCCTGACTACATTAACCCTGTATCCTGTCACTCAGTCGGAATCTCATCTGGTAACTCCTGACTACATTAACCCTGTATCCTGTCACTCAGTCGGAATCCCATCTGGTAACTCCTGACTACATTAACCCTGTATCCTGTCACTCAGTCGGAATCTCATCTGGTAACTCCTGACTACATTAACCCTGTATCCTGTCACTCAGTCGGAATCTCATCTGGTAACTCCTGGCTACATTAACCCTGTATCCTGTCACTCAGTCGGAATCTCATCTAGTAACTCCTGACTATATTAACCCCGTATCCTGTCACTCAGTCGGAATCTCATCTGGTAACTCCTGGCTACATTAACCCCGTATCCTGTCACTCAGTCGGAATCTCATCTAGTAACACCTGACTACATTAACCCTGTATCCTGTCACTCATTCGGAATCTCATCTGGTAACTCCTGACTACATTAACCCTGTATCCTGTCACTCGGTCGGAATCTCATCTAGTAACTCCTGCCTACATCAACCCTGTATCCTGTCACTCAGTCGGAATCTCATCTGGTAACTCCTGACTAGATTAACCCTGTATCCTGTCACTCAGTCGGAATCTCATCTAGTAACACCTGACTACATTAACCCTGTATCCTGTCACTCAGTCGGAATCTCATTTGGTAACTCCTGACTACATTAACCCTGTATCCTGTCACTCAGTCGGAATCTCATCTGGTAACTCCTGACTACATTAACCCTGTATCCTGTCACTCAGTCGGAATCTCATCTGGTAACTCCTGACTACATTAACCCTGTATCCTGTCACTCAGTCGGAATCTCATCTAGTAACTCCTGAATACATTAACCCTGTATCCTGTCACTCAGTCGGAATCCCATCTAGTAACTCCTGACTACATTAACCCTGTATCCTGTCACTCAGTCGGAATCTCATCTAGTAACACCTGACTACATAAACCTGTATCCTGTCACTCAGTCGGAATCCCATCTGGTAACTCCTGACTACATTAACCCTGTATCCTGTCACTCAGTCGGAATCTCATCTGGTAACTCCTGACTACATTAACCCTGTATCCTGTCACTCAGTCGGAATCCCATCTGGTAACTCCTGACTACATTTACCCTGTATCCTGTCACTCAGTCGGAGTCTCATCTGGTAACACCTGACTACATTAACCCTGTATCCTGTCACTCAGTCGGAATCTCATCTGGTAACTCCTGACTACATTAACCCTGTATCCTGTCACTCAGTCGGAATCCCATCTAGTAACTCCTGACTACATTAACCCTGTATCCTGTCACTCAGCCGGAATCTCATCTGGTAACTTCTGACTACATTAACCCTGTATCCTGTCACTCAGTCGGAATCTCATCTGGTAACTCCTGACTACATTAACCCTGTATCCTGTCACTCAGTCGGAATCTCATCTAGTAACACCTGACTACATTAACCCTGTATCCTGTCACTCAGTCGGAATCTCATCTGGTAACTCCTGACTACATTAACCCTGTATCCTGTCACTCAGTCGGAATCTCATCTGATAACTCCTGACTACATTAAACCTGTATCCTGTCACTCTGTCGGAATCCCATCTGGTAACTCCTGACTATATTAACCCTGTATCCTGTCACTCAGTCGGAATCTCATCTGGTAACTCCTGACTACATTAACCCTGTATCCTGTCACTCTGTCGGAATCCCATCTGGTAACTCCTGACTACATTAACCCTGTATCCTGTCACTCAGTCGGAATCTCATCTGGTAACTCCTGACTACATTAACCCTGTATCCTGTCACTCAGTCGGAGTCTCATCTGGTAACTCCTGACTACATTAACCCTGTATCCTGTCACTCAGTCGGAATCTCATCTGGTAACTCCTGACTACATTAACCCTGTATCCTGTCACTCAGTCGGAATCCCATCTAGTAACTCCTGACTACATCAACCCTGTATCCTGTCACTCAGTCGGAGTCTCATCTGGTAACACCTGACTACATCAACCCTGTATCCTGTCACTCAGTCGGAGTCTCATCTGGTAACAGCTGACTACATTAACCCTGTATCATGTCACTCAGTCGGAATCTCATCTGGTAACTCCTGACTACATTAACCCTGTATCCTGTCACTCAGTCGGAATCTCATCTGGTAACACCTGACTACATTAACTCTGTATCCTGTCACTCAGTCGGAATCCCATCTGGTAACACCTGACTACATTAACCCTGTATCCTGTCACTCAGTCGGAATCTCATCTGGTAACTCCTGACTACATTAACCCTGTATCCTGTCACTCAGTCGGAATCTCATCTGGTAACTCCTAACTACATTAACCCTGTATCCTGTCACTCAGTCAGAATCTCATCTGGTAACTCCTGACTACATTAACCCTGTATCCTGTCACTCAGTCGGAATCTCATCTGGTAACTCCTGACTACATTAACCCTGTATCCTGTCACTCAGTCGGAATCTCATCTGGTAACTCCTGACTACATTAACCCTGTATCCTGTCACTCAGTCGGAATCTCATCTGGTAACTCCTGACTACATTAACCCTGTATCCTGTCACTCAGTCAGAATCTCATCTGGTAACTCCTGACTACATTAACCCTGTATCCTGTCACTCAGTCGGAATCTCATCTGGTAACTCCTGACTACATTAACCCTGTATCCTGTCACTCAGTCGGAATCTCATCTGATAACTCCTGACTACATTAAACCTGTATCCTGTCACTCTGTCGGAATCCCATCTGGTAACTCCTGACTATATTAACCCTGTATCCTGTCACTCAGTCGGAATCTCATCTGCTAACTCCTGACTACATTAACCCTGTATCCTGTCACTCAGTCGGAATCTCATCTGGTAACTCCTGACTACATTAACCCTGTATCCTGTCACTCAGTCGGAATCCCATCTGGTAACACCTGACTACATTAACCCTGTATCCTGTCACTCAGTCGGAATCTCATCTGGTAACTCCTGACTACATTAACCCTGTATCCTGTCACTCAGTCGGAATCTCATCTGGTAACTCCTGGCTACATTAACCCTGTATCCTGTCACTCAGTCGGAATCTCATCTAGTAACTCCTGACTATATTAACCCCGTATCCTGTCACTCAGTCGGAATCTCATCTGGTAACTCCTGGCTACATTAACCCCGTATCCTGTCACTCAGTCGGAATCTCATCTAGTAACACCTGACTACATTAACCCTGTATCCTGTCACTCATTCGGAATCTCATCTGGTAACTCCTGACTACATTAACCCTGTATCCTGTCACTCAGTCGGAATCTCATCTAGTAACTCCTGCCTACATCAACCCTGTATCCTGTCACTCAGTCGGAATCTCATCTGGTAACTCCTGACTACATTAACCCTGTATCCTGTCACTCAGTCGGAATCTCGTCTAGTAACACCTGACTACATTAACCCTGTATCCTGTCACTCAGTCGGAATCTCATTTGGTAACTCCTGACTACATTAACCCTGTATCCTGTCACTCAGTCGGAATCTCATCTGGTAACTCCTGACTACATTAACCCTGTATCCTGTCACTCAGTCGGAATCTCATCTGGTAACTCCTGACTACATTAACCCTGTATCCTGTCACTCAGTCGGAATCTCATCTGGTAACTCCTGACTACATTAACCCTGTATCCTGTCACTCAGTCGGAATCTCATCTGGTAACTCCTGACTACATTAACCCTGTATCCTGTCACTCAGTCGGAATCTCATCTGGTAACTCCTGACTACATTAACCCTGTATCCTGTCACTCAGTCGGAATCTCATCTAGTAACTCCTGAATACATTAACCCTGTATCCTGTCACTCAGTCGGAATCCCATCTAGTAACTCCTGACTACATTAACCCTGTATCCTGTCACTCAGTCGGAATCTCATCTAGTAACACCTGACTACATTAACCCTGTATCCTGTCACTCAGTCGGAATCCCATCTGGTAACTCCTGACTACATTAACCCTGTATCCTGTCACTCAGTCGGAATCTCATCTGGTAACTCCTGACTACATTAACCCTGTATCCTGTCACTCAGTCGGAATCTCATCTGGTAACTCCTGACTACATTAACCCTGTATCCTGTCACTCAGTCGGAATCCCATCTAGTAACTCCTGACTACATTAACCCTGTATCCTGTCACTCAGCCGGAATCTCATCTGGTAACTCCTGACTACATTAACCCTGTATCCTGTCACTCAGTCGGAATCCCATCTGGTAACACCTGACTACATTAACCCTGTATCCTGTCACTCAGTCGGAATCTCATCTGGTAACTCCTGACTACATTAACCCTGTATCCTGTCACTCAGTCGGAATCTCATCTGGTAACTCCTGGCTACATTAACCCTGTATCCTGTCACTCAGTCGGAATCTCATCTAGTAACTCCTGACTATATTAACCCCGTATCCTGTCACTCAGTCGGAATCTCATCTGGTAACTCCTGGCTACATTAACCCCGTATCCTGTCACTCAGTCGGAATCTCATCTAGTAACACCTGACTACATTAACCCTGTATCCTGTCACTCATTCGGAATCTCATCTGGTAACTCCTGACTACATTAACCCTGTATCCTGTCACTCAGTCGGAATCTCATCTAGTAACTCCTGCCTACATCAACCCTGTATCCTGTCACTCAGTCGGAATCTCATCTGGTAACTCCTGACTACATTAACCCTGTATCCTGTCACTCAGTCGGAATCTCATCTAGTAACACCTGACTACATTAACCCTGTATCCTGTCACTCAGTCGGAATCTCATTTGGTAACTCCTGACTACATTAACCCTGTATCCTGTCACTCAGTCGGAATCTCATCTGGTAACTCCTGACTACATTAACCCTGTATCCTGTCACTCAGTCGGAATCTCATCTGGTAACTCCTGACTACATTAACCCTGTATCCTGTCACTCAGTCGGAATCTCATCTGGTAACTCCTGACTACATTAACCCTGTATCCTGTCACTCAGTCGGAATCTCATCTGGTAACTCCTGACTACATTAACCCTGTATCCTGTCACTCAGTCGGAATCTCATCTGGTAACTCCTGACTACATTAACCCTGTATCCTGTCACTCAGTCGGAATCTCATCTAGTAACTCCTGAATACATTAACCCTGTATCCTGTCACTCAGTCGGAATCCCATCTAGTAACTCCTGACTACATTAACCCTGTATCCTGTCACTCAGTCGGAATCTCATCTAGTAACACCTGACTACATTAACCCTGTATCCTGTCACTCAGTCGGAATCCCATCTGGTAACTCCTGACTACATTAACCCTGTATCCTGTCACTCAGTCGGAATCTCATCTGGTAACTCCTGACTACATTAACCCTGTATCCTGTCACTCAGTCGGAATCTCATCTGGTAACTCCTGACTACATTAACCCTGTATCCTGTCACTCAGTCGGAATCCCATCTAGTAACTCCTGACTACATTAACCCTGTATCCTGTCACTCAGCCGGAATCTCATCTGGTAACTTCTGACTACATTAACCCTGTATCCTGTCACTCAGTCGGAATCCCATCTGGTAACACCTGACTACATTAACCCTGTATCCTGTCACTCAGTCGGAATCTCATCTGGTAACTCCTGACTACATTAACCCTGTATCCTGTCACTCAGTCGGAATCTCATCTAGTAACACCTGACTACATTAACCCTGTATCCTGTCACTCAGTCGGAATCCCATCTGGTAACTCCTGACTACATTAACCCTGTATCCTGTCACTCAGTCGGAATCTCATCTGGTAACTCCTGACTACATTAACCCTGTATCCTGTCACTCAGTCGGAATCTCATCTGGTAACTCCTGACTACATTAACCCTGTATCCTGTCACTCAGTCGGAATCCCATCTAGTAACTCCTGACTACATTAACCCTGTATCCTGTCACTCAGCCGGAATCTCATCTGGTAACTTCTGACTACATTAACCCTGTATCCTGTCACTCAGTCGGAATCCCATCTGGTAACACCTGACTACATTAACCCTGTATCCTGTCACTCAGTCGGAATCTCATCTGGTAACTCCTGACTACATTAACCCTGTATCCTGTCACTCAGTCGGAATCTCATCTGGTAACTCCTGGCTACATTAACCCTGTATCCTGTCACTCAGTCGGAATCTCATCTAGTAACTCCTGACTATATTAACCCCGTATCCTGTCACTCAGTCGGAATCTCATCTGGTAACTCCTGGCTACATTAACCCCGTATCCTGTCACTCAGTCGGAATCTCATCTAGTAACACCTGACTACATTAACCCTGTATCCTGTCACTCATTCGGAATCTCATCTGGTAACTCCTGACTACATTAACCCTGTATCCTGTCACTCAGTCGGAATCTCATCTAGTAACTCCTGCCTACATCAACCCTGTATCCTGTCACTCAGTCGGAATCTCATCTGGTAACTCCTGACTACATTAACCCTGTATCCTGTCACTCAGTCGGAATCTCATCTAGTAACACCTGACTACATTAACCCTGTATCCTGTCACTCAGTCGGAATCTCATTTGGTAACTCCTGACTACATTAACCCTGTATCCTGTCACTCAGTCGGAATCTCATCTGGTAACTCCTGACTACATTAACCCTGTATCCTGTCACTCAGTCGGAATCTCATCTGGTAACTCCTGACTACATTAACCCTGTATCCTGTCACTCAGTCGGAATCTCATCTGGTAACTCCTGACTACATTAACCCTGTATCCTGTCACTCAGTCGGAATCTCATCTGGTAACTCCTGACTACATTAACCCTGTATCCTGTCACTCAGTCGGAATCTCATCTGGTAACTCCTGACTACATTAACCCTGTATCCTGTCACTCAGTCGGAATCTCATCTAGTAACTCCTGAATACATTAACCCTGTATCCTGTCACTCAGTCGGAATCCCATCTAGTAACTCCTGACTACATTAACCCTGTATCCTGTCACTCAGTCGGAATCTCATCTAGTAACACCTGACTACATTAACCCTGTATCCTGTCACTCAGTCGGAATCCCATCTGGTAACTCCTGACTACATTAACCCTGTATCCTGTCACTCAGTCGGAATCTCATCTGGTAACTCCTGACTACATTAACCCTGTATCCTGTCACTCAGTCGGAATCTCATCTGGTAACTCCTGACTACATTAACCCTGTATCCTGTCACTCAGTCGGAATCCCATCTAGTAACTCCTGACTACATTAACCCTGTATCCTGTCACTCAGCCGGAATCTCATCTGGTAACTTCTGACTACATTAACCCTGTATCCTGTCACTCAGTCGGAATCCCATCTGGTAACACCTGACTACATTAACCCTGTATCCTGTCACTCAGTCGGAATCTCATCTGGTAACTCCTGACTACATTAACCCTGTATCCTGTCACTCAGTCGGAATCTCATCTGGTAACTCCTGGCTACATTAACCCTGTATCCTGTCACTCAGTCGGAATCTCATCTAGTAACTCCTGACTATATTAACCCCGTATCCTGTCACTCAGTCGGAATCTCATCTGGTAACTCCTGGCTACATTAACCCTGTATCCTGTCACTCATTCGGAATCTCATCTGGTAACTCCTGACTACATTAACCCTGTATCCTGTCACTCAGTCGGAATCTCATCTAGTAACTCCTGCCTACATCAACCCTGTATCCTGTCACTCAGTCGGAATCTCATCTGGTAACTCCTGACTACATTAACCCTGTATCCTGTCACTCAGTCGGAATCTCATCTAGTAACACCTGACTACATTAACCCTGTATCCTGTCACTCAGTCGGAATCTCATTTGGTAACTCCTGACTACATTAACCCTGTATCCTGTCACTCAGTCGGAATCTCATCTGGTAACTCCTGACTACATTAACCCTGTATCCTGTCACTCAGTCGGAATCTCATCTGGTAACTCCTGACTACATTAACCCTGTATCCTGTCACTCAGTCGGAATCTCATCTGGTAACTCCTGACTACATTAACCCTGTATCCTGTCACTCAGTCGGAATCTCATCTGGTAACTCCTGACTACATTAACCCTGTATCCTGTCACTCAGTCGGAATCTCATCTGGTAACTCCTGACTACATTAACCCTGTATCCTGTCACTCAGTCGGAATCTCATCTAGTAACTCCTGAATACATTAACCCTGTATCCTGTCACTCAGTCGGAATCCCATCTAGTAACTCCTGACTACATTAACCCTGTATCCTGTCACTCAGTCGGAATCTCATCTAGTAACACCTGACTACATTAACCCTGTATCCTGTCACTCAGTCGGAATCCCATCTGGTAACTCCTGACTACATTAACCCTGTATCCTGTCACTCAGTCGGAATCTCATCTGGTAACTCCTGACTACATTAACCCTGTATCCTGTCACTCAGTCGGAATCTCATCTGGTAACTCCTGACTACATTAACCCTGTATCCTGTCACTCAGTCGGAATCCCATCTAGTAACTCCTGACTACATTAACCCTGTATCCTGTCACTCAGCCGGAATCTCATCTGGTAACTTCTGACTACATTAACCCTGTATCCTGTCACTCAGTCGGAATCTCATCTGGTAACTCCTGACTACATTAACCCTGTATCCTGTCACTCAGTCGGAATCTCATCTAGTAACACCTGACTACATTAACCCTGTATCCTGTCACTCAGTCGGAATCTCATCTGGTAACTCCTGACTACATTAACCCTGTATCCTGTCACTCAGTCGGAATCTCATCTGATAACTCCTGACTACATTAAACCTGTATCCTGTCACTCTGTCGGAATCCCATCTGGTAACTCCTGACTATATTAACCCTGTATCCTGTCACTCAGTCGGAATCTCATCTGGTAACTCCTGACTACATTAACCCTGTATCCTGTCACTCAGTCGGAATCTCATCTGGTAACTCCTGACTACATTAACCCTGTATCCTGTCACTCAGTCGGAATCTCATCTGGTAACTCCTGACTACATTAACCCTGTATCCTGTCACTCAGTCGGAATCTCATCTGGTAACTCCTGACTACATTAACCCTGTATCCTGTCACTCAGTCAGAATCTCATCTGGTAACTCCTGACTACATTAACCCTGTATCCTGTCACTCAGTCGGAATCTCATCTGGTAACTCCTGACTACATTAACCCTGTATCCTGTCACTCAGTCGGAATCTCATCTGATAACTCCTGACTACATTAAACCTGTATCCTGTCACTCTGTCGGAATCCCATCTGGTAACTCCTGACTATATTAACCCTGTATCCTGTCACTCAGTCGGAATCTCATCTGGTAACTCCTGACTACATTAACCCTGTATCCTGTCACTCAGTCGGAATCTCATCTGGTAACTCCTGACTACATTAACCCTGTATCCTGTCACTCAGTCGGAATCCCATCTGGTAACACCTGACTACATTAACCCTGTATCCTGTCACTCAGTCGGAATCTCATCTGGTAACTCCTGACTACATTAACCCTGTATCCTGTCACTCAGTCGGAATCTCATCTGGTAACTCCTGGCTACATTAACCCTGTATCCTGTCACTCAGTCGGAATCTCATCTAGTAACTCCTGACTATATTAACCCCGTATCCTGTCACTCAGTCGGAATCTCATCTGGTAACTCCTGGCTACATTAACCCCGTATCCTGTCACTCAGTCGGAATCTCATCTAGTAACACCTGACTACATTAACCCTGTATCCTGTCACTCATTCGGAATCTCATCTGGTAACTCCTGACTACATTAACCCTGTATCCTGTCACTCAGTCGGAATCTCATCTAGTAACTCCTGCCTACATCAACCCTGTATCCTGTCACTCAGTCGGAATCTCATCTGGTAACTCCTGACTACATTAACCCTGTATCCTGTCACTCAGTCGGAATCTCATCTAGTAACACCTGACTACATTAACCCTGTATCCTGTCACTCAGTCGGAATCTCATTTGGTAACTCCTGACTACATTAACCCTGTATCCTGTCACTCAGTCGGAATCTCATCTGGTAACTCCTGACTACATTAACCCTGTATCCTGTCACTCAGTCGGAATCTCATCTGGTAACTCCTGACTACATTAACCCTGTATCCTGTCACTCAGTCGGAATCTCATCTGGTAACTCCTGACTACATTAACCCTGTATCCTGTCACTCAGTCGGAATCTCATCTGGTAACTCCTGACTACATTAACCCTGTATCCTGTCACTCAGTCGGAATCTCATCTGGTAACTCCTGACTACATTAACCCTGTATCCTGTCACTCAGTCGGAATCTCATCTAGTAACTCCTGAATACATTAACCCTGTATCCTGTCACTCAGTCGGAATCCCAACTAGTAACTCCTGACTACATTAACCCTGTATCCTGTCACTCAGTCGGAATCTCATCTAGTAACACCTGACTACATTAACCCTGTATCCTGTCACTCAGTCGGAATCCCATCTGGTAACTCCTGACTACATTAACCCTGTATCCTGTCACTCAGTCGGAATCTCATCTGGTAACTCCTGACTACATTAACCCTGTATCCTGTCACTCAGTCGGAATCTCATCTGGTAACTCCTGACTACATTAACCCTGTATCCTGTCACTCAGTCGGAATCCCATCTAGTAACTCCTGACTACATTAACCCTGTATCCTGTCACTCAGCCGGAATCTCATCTGGTAACTTCTGACTACATTAACCCTGTATCCTGTCACTCAGTCGGAATCTCATCTGGTAACTCCTGACTACATTAACCCTGTATCCTGTCACTCAGTCGGAATCTCATCTAGTAACACCTGACTACATTAACCCTGTATCCTGTCACTCAGTCGGAATCTCATCTGGTAACTCCTGACTACATTAACCCTGTATCCTGTCACTCAGTCGGAATCTCATCTGATAACTCCTGACTACATTAAACCTGTATCCTGTCACTCTGTCGGAATCCCATCTGGTAACTCCTGACTATATTAACCCTGTATCCTGTCACTCAGTCGGAATCTCATCTGGTAACTCCTGACTACATTAACCCTGTATCCTGTCACTCTGTCGGAATCCCATCTGGTAACTCCTGACTACATTAACCCTGTATCCTGTCACTCAGTCGGAATCTCATCTGGTAACTCCTGACTACATTAACCCTGTATCCTGTCACTCAGTCGGAGTCTCATCTGGTAACTCCTGACTACATTAACCCTGTATCCTGTCACTCAGTCGGAATCCCATCTAGTAACTCCTGACTACATCAACCCTGTATCCTGTCACTCAGTCGGAGTCTCATCTGGTAACACCTGACTACATCAACCCTGTATCCTGTCACTCAGTCGGAGTCTCATCTGGTAACAGCTGACTACATTAACCCTGTATCATGTCACTCAGTCGGAATCTCATCTGGTAACTCCTGACTACATTAACCCTGTATCCTGTCACTCAGTCGGAATCTCATCTGGTAACACCTGACTACATTAACTCTGTATCCTGTCACTCAGTCGGAATCCCATCTGGTAACACCTGACTACATTAACCCTGTATCCTGTCACTCAGTCGGAATCTCATCTGGTAACTCCTGACTACATTAACCCTGTATCCTGTCACTCTGTCGGAATCCCATCTAGTAACTCCTGACTACATCAACCCTGTATCCTGTCACTCAGTCGGAGTCTCATCTGGTAACACCTGACTACATTAACCCTGTATCCTGTCACTCAGTCGGAGTCTCATCTGGTAACTCCTGACTACATTAACCCTGTATCCTGTCACTCAGTCGGAATCTCATCTGGTAACTCCTGACTACATTAAACCTGTATCCTGTCACTCTGTCGGAATCCCATCTGGTAACTCCTGACTATATTAACCCTGTATCCTGTCACTCAGTCGGAATCTCATCTGGTAACTCCTGACTACATTAACCCTGTATCCTGTCACTCTGTCGGAATCCCATCTGGTAACTCCTGACTACATTAACCCTGTATCCTGTCACTCAGTCGGAATCTCATCTGGTAACTCCTGACTACATTAACCCTGTATCCTGTCACTCAGTCGGAGTCTCATCTGGTAACTCCTGACTACATTAACCCTGTATCCTGTCACTCAGTCGGAATCCCATCTAGTAACTCCTGACTACATCAACCCTGTATCCTGTCACTCAGTCGGAGTCTCATCTGGTAACACCTGACTACATCAACCCTGTATCCTGTCACTCAGTCGGAGTCTCATCTGGTAACAGCTGACTACATTAACCCTGTATCATGTCACTCAGTCGGAATCTCATCTGGTAACTCCTGACTACATTAACCCTGTATCCTGTCACTCAGTCGGAATCTCATCTGGTAACACCTGACTACATTAACTCTGTATCCTGTCACTCAGTCGGAATCCCATCTGGTAACACCTGACTACATTAACCCTGTATCCTGTCACTCAGTCGGAATCTCATCTGGTAACTCCTGACTACATTAACCCTGTATCCTGTCACTCTGTCGGAATCCCATCTAGTAACTCCTGACTACATCAACCCTGTATCCTGTCACTCAGTCGGAGTCTCATCTGGTAACACCTGACTACATTAACCCTGTATCCTGTCACTCAGTCGGAGTCTCATCTGGTAACTCCTGACTACATTAACCCTGTATCCTGTCACTCAGTCGGAATCTCATCTGGTAACTCCTGACTACATTAACCCTGTATCCTGTCACTCAGTCGGAATCCCATCTAGTAACTCCTGACTACATCAACCCTGTATCCTGTCACTCAGTCGGAATCTCATCTGGTAACAGCTGACTACATTAACCCTGTATCATGTCACTCAGTCGGAATCTCATCTGGTAACTCCTGACTACATTAACCCTGTATCCTGTCACTCAGTCGGAATCTCATCTGGTAACACCTGACTACATTAACTCTGTATCCTGTCACTCAGTCGGCCTCCCATCTAGTAACTCCTGACTACATTAACCCTGTATCCTGTCACTCAGTCGGAATCTCATCTGGTAACACCTGACTATATTAACCCTGTATCCTGTCACTCAGTCGGAATCCCATCTGGTAACACCTGACTATATTAACCCTGTATCCTGTCACTCAGTCGGAATCCCATCTGGTAACACCTGACTACATTAACCCTGTATCCTGTCACTCAGTCGGAATCTCATCTGGTAACTCCTGACTACATTAACCCTGTATCCTGTTACTCAGTCGGAATCTCATCTGGTAACACCTGACTACATTAACTCTGTATCCTGTCACTCTGTCGGCCTCCCATCTAGTAACTCCTGACTATATTAACCCTGTATCCTGTCACTCTGTCGGAATCCCATCTGGTAACACCTGACTACATTAACCCTGTATCCTGTCGCTCAGTCGGAATCTCATCTGGTAACTCCTGACTACATTAACCCTTTATCCTGTCACTCAGTCGGAATCTCATCTGGTAACACCTGACTACATTAACTCTGTATCCTGTCACTCTGTCGGAATCCCATCTGGTAACTCCTGACTATATTAACCCTGTATCCTGTCACTCTGTCGGCCTCCCATCTGGTGACTCCTGACTAACCCTGTATCCTGTCACTCAGAATTCCATCTGGTAACTCCTGACTATATAAACCTGCATCCTGTCACTCTGTCGGCCTCCCATCTGGTGACTCCTGACTAACCCTGTATCCTGTCACTCGTCAGTATCGACTCGTGCGATACTAATCATTATGACAATTGTCATAATAAGGAAAGATGTCCGTATACCATACACAAAGTTGTTTTAAAGTTGTATGTCGGTTTACAAGTAATCATTGGTATGAGATGTGTCGATATACGGGAGTATATGTCGTTATAACGAGATAGATAAAAATGTGACTATAACATGATTAGCTGTAACGATAAAGTATACGGTATAACAATGTACGAAAATGTTACGACAAAATCTTGAGTTTTATTGATAAATCAATGTCGTTGTACTGCCGTATTACGAGGTACGAAAACTTTCCGATAAAATAGTGAGTAACGAAAAACATTGTTAATGTAATGAGATCGCAATAATTTTATGTCTTCAACCAGCTACCGCATTTAGTATTTTCTACAAACACTAGGGTAAATGTATGAAATTATCGCCGTGTCTAATTTATGTTTTGTTTTATAACCCGTGAAGAGGACAACACGATACAGTTATTAACGCAATTGTTTGATACCAATAACAAGTATCAGTATTGTTTGATACCAATAACAAGTATCAGTATTGTTTGATATCAATAACAAGTATCACCATTGTTTAATACCAATAACAAGTATCAGTACTGTTTAATACCAATAATAAGTATCATAATTGTTTGATACCAATAACAAGTATCAGTATTGTTTGATACCAATAACAAGTATCAGTATTGTTTGATATCAATAACAAGTGTCACCATTGTTTAATACCAATAACAAGTATCAGTATTGTTTGATATCAATAACAAGTATCAGTATTGTTTAATACCAATAACAAGTATCAGTATTGTTTGATATCAATAACAAGTATCAGTATTGTTTAATACCAATAACAAGTATCAGTATTGTTTGATATCAATAACAAGTATCAGTATAGTTTGCTATTAATAACAAGTATCAGTTTTGTTTGATATCAAAACAAGTTCTATATCATTATTGTTAGATATAAAAAGTGTTATCATGGTAACAAGCATCATCACTGTCTGACAGTCCAACAAGTATCATTATTGTTGATATTACATGCACTGCTTGATACCTTCCATTGTAAGATAAATCAATATCTGAAACGAGTATCCGGTGTTACATGAAATTGATATTGAACTAAGTGCAATTTCATTATGTAATATCTGATGTATCGGTCGGTATCAATTTTGTATACAACAAAATCACAATCGATTTATTATCAATCAATTCAAAAAGTTATCCGTCTGTCAAGTCGATTTTGACAACTTGGTTAATATATGTCTCCATACACATGCTTGCATACTTAATTTTGGATTGTCCTCTTCATATGATTTATATATCAAAAATGTTTAAGATGTACAAACAGGTAAATTATGTTCTACTTAGGCTGATATGTGTTTAGTCATTACCCTACACCATTCTATGTTTATATTGTATATATAGTAGTTTTTATTTTTCATTAACTTTTTTGCATTACTGAAATTATTTCAAGCCGTCGGTCCCCTCTACACAATTATCTCATTTAACTGAAACCCTCTATGTAGCAGCAGTAGCATCCTTCACCCAATAACTATGTCCCTTGTTCTATACTTTTCCTGTGTTCTATACTCCTTTTTCATTTCCCATCTTCCTTTTGTTTACTTTACTGTGACCTCTACCGCGAGTCCGTTTGCACTGCTGTACAGACGTTTACGCACGTGCGCATGTCCTAAGATTGTCGGCAGCCACCCAACCATGACCGGTTTTGATAATGGGTAACGATATTGTAGCACACAGGGTGGCGATCGGCAATTTTTACATGCGTACACACTGTAACCACTCGAGATCATCCTCAATATTTAAGATCAATTTAAATTTTTTATTTGATGAATTTAAATGTCTTTTAGAAATCTTTCTTCTCTCATTTAAGACCACTCAATATAGTATTATTTTTTATGTTATACAAAGCTTTTTCAGCAACACAAATTTTTTTCTTATTCTGCAACTTTTATTATTGATTTGCATGGACATTCATGAAAACCCCGGGCCTGGTGTATCTTCCGATGAATTGACTATTTTCCACCTAAACATAAGAAGTCTAAGAAATAAGTTAGCTTACCTTGAAAACATTGCAGACGAATTCCATGTAGTATGTATCACCGAATCTCATCTTGACAATAGTATCTCTGACGAAGAAATAGCACTTTGTGGTTTTAATACTAATCCTTTCCGGAAAGACCGTGAATACTCTCAGGGTGGGGGTGTTGTCGTCTATATTTCGCATCTAATCTCCGCCAAACGTCGTTTGGACTTAGAATTTCCTTCAGGTGAGGCTATTTGGATTGAAATAATTTTAAATAACTCCTCATATCTTCTGTGTTCAGTATACAGACCAAATGGCTGTGTAAATCCATTTTGGGAACAATTTGAAAATTCTATAGAAAATGCACTTGATGAAAACCCTCACGTGATTATAGTTGGTGATATTAACGTTGATCTTCTAGTTGAAACCCATCATAAACTTAATGATATTATCCGCACGCACTTGTTCACTAATGTAATGCACCAGCCTACTCGGGTAGGTGATACACGTGCTTCACTCCTTGACCCTGTGCTCGTGAGTGAGTCATGCGTGACTGGTTTTGCCGATGTCATTGAAATTGACAGGGATATTTCGGACCATGATGCTACCCTTGTTGAAATTAAACTAAATGTCTTTCTTACTAACAAATTTAAACGCATGGTTTGGTGTTATAAAAATGCTGACTATCCTAAATTTAATAACTTAATACAACAAACCGATTGGCAATCCATATTTAGAGAAATTTCTACGTCTGACGATATGTGTTTGATCTTTACAAATAAGTATTTGGAGTATGCCCATAAATGTATCCCAACTAAGTTCATTACTATTAGACCGAATGACAAACCGTGGTTTACATCAGAACTGAGACGTGAAATAAGAATTAGAAATAGACTGCACAAAAAACTCAAAAGACTATTTTCTTTAGAAAACTTAGCTAACTTTAAAAAACAAAGAAATCATGTCAACAATCTCAAACGTCGGATGAGAGAATTTTTTTATGCTGATATAAATGGACTTTTAGATAATTATTCAAAAACTAATCAAAAAAGCTTTTGGAAACTGGTTCGTAGATTAATTAAAAGTTCTGATGTATCCAACATTATTCCTCCCTTGACGGAACCTATTTCCAATACAATTGCAGTAGACGACGAACGGAAAGCTGACATTTTAAACAATTATTTTGTATGTATCTCTACTTTAGATGACACGGGTGTACCTTTACCACATATCGACATGAGAACACAAAGTAATATTGACAACATACATTTTACTCAAACTGACATTATTGACATCATTTTATCGCTAAAGTTAGGTAAAGCAGTGGGATATGATAAAATTAGTCACCAAATGCTAAAAAATACTGCTAACACTGTTTCAGTTCCACTATTTCTTATATTTAGAAAGTCTCTTGATCAAGGACTGTATCCAAACGCCTGGAAAAAAGCTTTAGTAATGCCTGGCTTTAAGAAAGGTGATAAACATTGTCCTAGTAATTACAGACCAATAGCTTTATTAAGCACTGTAGGTAAAATTTTTGAAAAAGTAATTACTAAATATCTTCAAAATTATTTACTCGATAACTCATTATTATACAAATATCAATCTGGATTCCAGCCAGGTCACTCTACAGTGCATCAATTAATTGAAATCTATCATAATGTTTGTGAAAATTTAGAAAAACGATATCATACTTGCCTTGTTTTTTGTGATATTTCCAAGGCTTTTGACCGAGTCTGGCACGCAGGTCTTGTACACAAATTAAAAAGCTATGGTATAAATGGAACACTTTTAAACTGGTTATCTGATTACGTACATAATCGCCACCAACAAGTCTTCATACACAATGTTTCTTCTAATACTAAAATAACGAATGCTGGTGTACCGCAAGGTTCTGTCCTAGGCCCTGTTCTTTTCCTCCTGTATATTAACGATATTACGGATAACCTCGACAGTCTCTCCCGTCCATTTGCTGACGACACTTCCCTAACAGTATCTTCTCCTTCTGCATTCGAACTAGAAACTACAACTAACAGTGATCTTGAAAAAAATCATAAATGGGCAGAAAGTTGGCTTGTCAAGTTTAATCCAAATAAAACTGAAGCACTTCTTATTTCAAATATTAATGACGAGCTTGATGTTAATTTAGTTTTTAATAATGTTGATATCGATTTTACTGATCACCATAAACATCTTGGTATTTTCTTGAATGCTAACTGTAAATGGACTTATATCATATTGATAACATTTGTAAAAGCGCAAGTAAACAAATAGGGATACTTCGTAAGTTAAAATATATCTTAAATCGCAGCACTTTAAATAGAATTTACCTTACGTACATACTACCTCTTCTAGAATACTGTTGCGAAGTATGGGATGGTTGTACAATTTCCGATGCTAACAAACTTGAAAAACTTCAGCTACAAGCAGCGCGTATAGTTACTGGTCTACCTTTATTTTCCAGTAGAGAATCTCTTTACTTTGAAACTGGTTGGGAAATCTTGTCTCAGCGACGCACCCGCCGCAAGCTTCAACTCTTTTATATAACAACATGACCCCCTCTTACCTATCAGACATTCTTCCACCACTAGTATCTTCTTTAACTACGTACAATTTAAGAAACTCTGAAAATTATTCATTTCCAAATTACCGGCTTCAATCAACACTTGACTCGTTTATTCCTTCGACTATAAGGTTATGGAATGAACTTGACACAAATACTAAAAATGCACCATCCCTCAAGATTTTTAAAGATTGCCTTAATAACCAAGTTGAAACATTTAAAGTACCGGATTATTATTTAACCGGTGATCGAAAGTTAAATATTGTACTAACCAGACTCCGACATAAATGTAGCTCTTTAAACGATGATCTTTTTAATGTTAACCTAATAAATTCTCCCAATTGTGCTTGCGGGTTTTCTAACGAAAATGCTCACCATTTCTTTTTTATATGTAACAGATTTACGAACCAAAGATTGAAATTGTTCAGAAATCTCCATAGCTTTTTGCCTTTAACCCTAGATACATTATTATTTGGAAATGAGGATTACTCGAGTGATGAAAATAAAGCCTTGTTTATATATGTCCAGCAGTTCATGTCGTGTACTCGTAGATTTACCTAGGTCTCTCTTCTCTACCCCAATCCTCCTTAATATTTTCATTCTCGTCACTCTGTTTTTTCAAGTGGCATAATCATGTACAGTTTTGTATATATAATTGTTTTCCTAAGTGCGTGCGCTTGAATGAACATGAGTCAGTGTGGTATTATGTGTGCGATATTTTCGATAGACCTTTGTAAATACCTTTGTAAATACTGTAAACACGTGTATAAAATAATATAACATAATTGACATGTGATGGGCCATCGAGCAACAGTCGGCGCAGTGGAAACGGATTTTCAAGAAAGGACGGATTGAAAAGGAGAAAGACACAAGCGCGGGATGCGATGAACAATTGTATAGTTGAATGATTCGAATAGTGCCAGGATATCACTGTGCTGTCTGTGCTGGGTGGTCCAAATCAAAACCAAATATTGATATTTATCATAAGAATATTCTTAATGTATTTTAACTGTGTAATTATAGAGTAAATGTGTAAATAGTAAGAGAGAAAGTGTAAAAGTATTTATATAACATTATTGTGGAGGTAATCCCCCCTCTCCCCCCCCCTGCCCCCTCTCTCTCTCTCTCTCTCTCTCTCTCTCTCTCTCTCCTTCTCTCTTTCTCCCTCTCTATATAGCATTAAGATTATGAAATTTAAACTAATTAAGCCATCTTATGATATGTATATAAAATTGAATATATTGATTGGAAAGGGCGTTGATAATGTTCATGTAACTTGTGCCCAATCCATTTGCAAATTGGCAATAAAATATGTTTAAATTAACGTGAATTCCTTACACACTGTAATATATATATTATACAGGTCCCTAAAGCCGGTATATAGGATTTCACGGTCGAGCGACTATCAGTCAAAAACATTTACGCTAATTAAAATGTGGCGTGTCCGTGCAGTCGGCTGTCACCCTAGCCCTGGTGATGGGATGATGGATAGGGGAGGGGCGTTTAGTCTGATGATGGTCTTTATCCGGATGTATATATTTACGTCTAAAACGATAAAAAATAAACTATATATGCAAACATAAAAAGGCCCAGCAATCATAGCGTGTTAAGAGTAGGAAAGAGATTGAAGACAATTTCCACTCACTGCTTGTCTGTATTGACTAAGGATATAGAACATCGTAATCAATTACATATCGTCTTTCAAGTGTTCGAATTTCTTATTCTATTCACAGGGACTAGCAACGATAAATATATAAGATAAGACTAAAAGAGAAGGTATCTTTTATGTGTTATTACTAGACCGGGTCGATCGTCGGCAACCAGATAGCTCAATTGGTTGAGCGTCCGTCTAGAGTTAGGAACGTCCCGGGTTCGAACCCTGTCTTGCCTCTCCTGTTACATTTGGTGCCTAAGACCAAACCTTTTTTCAAGTACTGGGTGCATACTGGGCAAGGGGATACCCGAACCTTGGTTGTCTTCAGGTTCGAAGACTTTGTTAAAGGAGGGATATAGACCGGGTCGATCATCGGCGAACAGATAGCTCAAATGGTTGAGCGTATCTGTTTTTTAATTTTAAACCATATAGTATTGTTGCTAGCTCCTGTGGTCTATCAGTGAGCTTATTGTTCGAATTCCTCACCTCATCCGTTACTGAGCTTAAAGGCCCAATATACGTAACTTCAGGAAAGTTTTCGTGATTCTGAAAAAAAACCCAGTTGATAACCATGCAAAAATAAGCCTAAAACGAAGTAAACCTGAGCGGTAAATAACAAGAAGCTCTTGACAGAAAAATCCAAAGAATTGAAAATAATTCAGGTGGGGCCCACATAACAACAAACCGAAGGTAGAAGACGGTTCAAAATGGACGCGTGTTTACAAATACCGAGTTTCAACTGCTGCTGTACCGGTAACCGCGTAAGAATTCATTTTGGGTATTGCTGTTATCAATTAATCTTACATTTTTGTAACTAAGTCTATAACCATAAAAAGTTATTAGGCTTGATTTACGCTTCAAGTTTTACCGAACGTTATGTATATTGGGTCTTTAATGATCGAAGCCCCCAGTCTGTTAGTGGGTTAAATGATCGAAGCCCCCAGTCTGTTAGTGGGTTAAATGATCGAAGCCACCAGTCTGTTAGTGGGTTAAATGATCGAAGCCACCAGTCTGTTAGTGGGTTAAATGATCGAAGCCCCCAGTCTGTTAGTGGGTTAAATGATCGAATCTCTAAGTCTCCTAGAGAGCTTATTGATACATGTATCATCTCTCAGTCTGTTGGGGAGCTTATTGATCGAATCTCTAATACATTAGTGAGATTAATGATATAATTTTTCACTCTGTTAGTGATCCTATTGAGAAAAATATCTCAGTCTGTTAGTGAGCTTATTGGTCGAATCTCTCAGTCTGTGATTGAGCTGAATGATCGAATCCGTGTCTGTTAGTGAACTTAATGAAAAATTATCAGTCTGTTAGTGAGCTCATTGATCGAATATCTCAGTCTGTTATGGAGCTTGATGATCGAATCTCTTAGTCAGTGAGTGAGCTTAATGGGTGAATTGTATAATTATTCGATCTTTTGGTGTGATGCATCTTCGAAAACAATAATGTTTACATACATCAATGCTTTACACAATGACAACAGCATTTTATCGTACTGTTTCCGAATAAAGTTAGGTTTTAAAAACAAATAGGCTGCTATTCTTAATATTTCACATTATCTCTTGGTTCTGTATTTTCAACTTGAAGCACAGCGGGCGGGAGGCTTCAGGTAACTGTGTCATACCTTATTTATTGTCGGTTTGTGTGGCGAAAACGGTTGTCAGGCAGCACTAAAAGTACAAGCTCTTCAATCTTTACTTATTAGCGTTTGTGAGAAGTCAGAACCACAGCATTCATTTATTTACCAGGTCAGAAGGGATTGTTTAGAAACGTGTGAGTAATTAGCTTAATGTAGAACCATGTTAGTTTCTACTATTATACTGTCGTCTGTGTACACACACTATATCATCAATCTGAAACTTACTTCTGAAATCGCTTGAATCTACAACCTGACGAGAAGTCAGAAGTCACTATTAATTAATTGTAAATAAAAAATGGCAGGCTTTTGCATGTATCCTTAAGAGAATATTTTCATATACGTAATGAGTCGACGGTTCTCAATTGTGAAAAAGATGCATTGTATACGGGTAGTGTTTCTCTGCCGATAGCACGATCTTCGTGGTTAATAGGATCTTTCATTCCGTTTTATTAATTCCATATTTTATTAACCAGTGATCAATCTACAATTATTAAAGTGGATCCCACAAAATGAAATTAACAATTTCTGAAAATTCTATGGGTCCTTTTTATGAGTACATGACTCGGGTGTGCACATAGATTTATCACTAACTGACACCCATGTAAGATCCTACACATCCTAGGTTTGATAAAGCTGTACACGTAATATTTGCACGTTTACAACAAGTGTGTGTCATCACAGCAACAATACCGTAACGTCACGATAACAATGAAATGACGTAACGTTGACAATTCAATCACATTAGAAGGTAAGCAGGGTAAACGATACATAATCACTCACCCATTTGGGAAGACCGGGATCTCGGGGCAAGATCGGGGGATCTCGGGGTAAGACCGGTGAATCTCGGGGCAAGACAGGGGGATATCGGGGTAAGCTTTTTAAGCTTCTAAGCACTTGACAAGCCTCGTATTTGACAACTTTAGAATGTTACCCCTCGACTTGAAATCCCAACCCAAATTCACAAGGAATTCAAAGAATTTAATATTTTTCATGAAAGTCTTTTTTTTTTAACTTTCATAGTGCTATGAAAGGGTCAGCCATTATATCCATATTGAATGAAGCTTAAAGCTGACAATGCAAGTTAAAAAGCTTTTTTGTTGAGATTAAAAAAAATACGGCAACGTTATATTTCAGAAAGCGTCTGAGATGCCCCCTAACAGGTTACTAAGGAGAGGCAGACATTTTAGTGCTTGGAAACGAGAGTCGGCCTCCCTGGGTATAAAAGGCACCATGCCTGTCAAACCGGTTTTTACATGAACACTGGCCGTGCAAAGTGCAACACACCTGCGGACACAACAGGTGACACTAGAGTTACAAAACTGGAATGACAAACACACACTTACCTTGAAGTTGAAGTTACATGAAGATGGTCACTCCCTCAGCCACCATCATAAATCATGTGCCAAAGCAAAGCGAAAAAATTAAAACTGAAAACACCCTAATTGTCCCTTCACCTATTTATATACGTAATGGACATCGACATGTTGATTTTACATTCGGAAGCAGAGCGAAACGTTCCGAATAGAATATGTACTCGCTCCTAATACTACCTATAATATTACGCCTTGCCACTAAAGCGCTTGTAATGAAAATGTAGTGTAACACACGAGCATAGTCTTGATTATGTAAAACACGTGCACGAACACATGCGAGTGAGGGGAACTTATTTTGATGGAAATGAATGGATGTTATAGCAATGTTTATCACACAGGAACTGATTGCTCGTAGCGACATGATGTTCCAATTGAATACTAAGGTAGGTTTATCAGTTGTCATTCATGTACTTGTTTTTTATTCTTCAGATAATGATCGAAAATATCGTAAAAAACTCCGTAAGTATGTGTTGGCTAGCTATATAGGTCTATAGAAGTGTCGCCGTGCGGTTTCATCACATCAATGAGAACCGGTTTGACGGCCTGGGTGCCTTTTATACCCAAGGAAGCCGACTATCGTTACCAAGCAAGGCAAAAACTAAAATGTCTGCCATTCCTTAGTAACCTGTAAGAGGTTTTTAAATATCAACAAGAAAGCTTTTTAACTTGCATTGTCAGCTTGAACTTTCATAGTGCTATGAAAGGTCAGCCGTTACATCCATATAGGGCTCATGCTTAATATGGATGTAACGGCTGACCTTTCATAGCACTATGAAAGTTAAAAAAATAACTTTCAAACCATATATTTACATTTTTACCTTGAACAATTGCTGAACTTCATTTATATTTGTTCCAATTAATAGTTTATTACTTGCGTTTGTAAATATGTGTCGTCATTTAAACGACATTGGCGTAATAAGTCATTGTAGCGTTTGACGCAAGGGCATTCTCCATGTTATTCGAAGCGGCGCGACAAGACTCTCATTGAACAAGCGTGATCTTTGACGTCATAATTAAACAACGTGCTACGTCTCGAGAACCATTGCTTTCATTTAAGGAATGAATGTTTTAGCAAATGTTGTTACAGTCCTACAACACACATTGCTATTGATGACAAACTAAATAAAGCCCTTGAAAGTTTGTCAGCAATGTCAGCCTGTTATAGGCTTATGATAGCAACTGCCTCTTTCCATTGTGTCTATGGGAAATGCAGAGCAAATGTAAATATGTTTTTATGAAAGGCATTTTTTATGGTAATATTCATATAGTGGGTTGCAGCGCGAATGTAAATATACATGTGTAATACAATATGTGTGACATGGCCATATGGCATGGCGCTAACGGGTCAATTTTGTGATAAAGAAAATCTCACACCGGCGTGTTGTGGATATCCTGTTGGTTACCATGTTCATTAAATATTTAATTATCTATTTCAAATAATCAGTCTAGTAATTTTATTGAAAGGTTGATTTACGCGTAGGGAAAAAAACGTCATTCTTTGATCATGAGGACAGTCGATGATTAAATTCCGGTTTCAAAGTCATTCCTGATTTGTGTTCTACATGTTAGGTCAAATCATTACTGAAAGAAAAGTAGAAATGACAAAATAAAAAGAGAGAAAAACTTAATCCTTATGGCAGTGATGTTTTTGATTATTATTTTAACAGCATCAGAAAAGAAAATTATTGTCTGTAGAGGAATAACGTTTGAAGTTGTGTGAATAACGCGTCACAATCTGCGTCATTGGAACGCTTTGGCATGACTTGATGACAAAATCAGACACTAAAATCCGTCATAATCATCATCATTATAAAACGATCACAAGCCTGATCGGAGTAGAAAGGACTGTCTCTCCTTATCTCATTTAGACACCATCTTGTGTATCAGATAATGGCGTTTTAGCGATATTACAATAATCACAAACCGTTCCGCTGAAAGTCACGACCGTCAGACCATATAACCATAGGTGGATCCCTCTAAAATTTGCCAAGTGACCATTTTTTGTAAGAAATAAAACTAAGAATGTCATGATGATCCAGGGGCGGATCCAGAAATTTTTCAAGGGGGGTGTCACCATTTCAGATTTAAGTTTATTTTGCGGCAAATGCGGTCTTAACCACACATGTTTTTTAAACAAATAATTGTGTCTCTTTACTTTTTCAATGATCATCTTTGTTAAATTCTTGAAAAAATATGTGGTTATCAACGACATGATTTATTTCTGGCAATTTGAAAGACATTGTCATCTTTTAATTGAGTAGCTCATAGTTTTTATTTTAATACAAAAATTCAAATACAATATCAGTGACATATGTTACACAGTGTTATAAACGTCTCTGACAATATGCAGTAAATTTTGGCATTACAATTTTAAAGTTGCACTAAGTGATGAACACTGCAAATACATATAATGTGTAATTGGCTAAAATGTTTATTTTCATACATGTTTTAATGTGCAAATGACCGTTTACTGTCGTGACTTTCTCATAATGACTATTCTCACAACTATAGAAACCACAGACTTAGATAGCAAATTCCGTGTAGAAACTAGAAACGGGCAATAAATACCTCTACAGGGAAGAAATGCATAATGAAACTCAACTTTTGATAGAATGTGATTTCTTTTCTAACTTATGCTTTTTTATTCTTAATGAAACGGGAGTGAAATTCCAAACTTTTAACGTTTTACTAAATAAATACTGAAAATAAATTGACATTTATTTATCAAATGTAATCTAATCACCTAAGGAATATTTGTATAGTGTCTCGTAAGTCAAATATGGCTATAGACACAGTCACACTAAAGCATGTTTTTTATGTTTGAATAAACACTTGTATTTTATAATTAGTATGTATTGTACATGTATGCGGTACTTTAATAAGCTTATAATTATATCTGTATAAGATAATTACTCAGCATTAACCAATGTCAAGTGTCCTTCCACAGGTAGAGATGAGGCTTGTTTACATTAATTTCTGTACCTGTGGTCATCATCATGGTTCATTGACCATATTAATTGATGCTGGTGTGGAGATATCAATTAGTGTCAGTTATATAGTCAACACAGAATTTATAGTCCTTTTGGAGTTGAGGGTGTGTGGCTTGGACAGTGTACTGAAAAGAATGAACAATTACCACTGAAGAGATTGATAAGCCCTAGTAAAATGTGGATTCAGTGTGCACATGTACACTGAACAGTGCTGGGGAGTGTCACAAGATCAGTGTGGTCTTATATTTCACTACTAAATAAAATCCTGGTCAAGGACAAGGGGGGTGTCACGTGCGCCCAGCGACACCCCCTGGATCCGCCACTTTATAATATTCCAGTAAAACGGCATTATTGAATTATATTGCTAAAGAGAAAGACCTTTTTTCACATACAAGAAAAACCGTATGGGGGGGGGGGGGTTACGTTGTAAAACGCCGGTATAGGTGCGATTGAGTTTAATGTATACAGGTTCAATTTGGACAAAATGAATCAATTTATGTCATCATGTGCGGATAGAAAATGCTTGTCATATCTAAACTATAAAATACGGATTGTACAAATATTATCGGGGTTGGACCCCGGTATTGAATTTGATATGAATCAAAATATATGCATTATATAACTGAAGTCATTAATTTATAAAAAAAAAAAAAATCATATACATCTAATCTATGTCCCATGTCTGCAGTTGTGTTGAAAATGTTACCAAACCTTTAAATTTACATAAAAAAAAAATGAAATGAAAACGGAGCTATCATAACATATATAAATGGATAAAGTATTGGACAATTATCTTCTATCGATCACAAGATGACATACGAGGGGTGTTCGAAATTATTTGCAAATGGCATGTTTTCTTAGAAACACTTGAACACACCGTTTCAATCTCTGATACTCCTCTTAGGGTACACTAAACAGAAACTGGTAAACTGTAGATCCCAGCTCACTTCTGGAACTATATCTCCTACCTACATAGTATAGCTGGGTTTTTTGTATTTCGGAAAAATCAAATGGGGCAATGTGTGGGCTTTATGGGGGGTGTGGTAATACATTGACCTTTTCCGACCAAAAAAAGTTGGACTACCGATGCTGATTTATGGGCTGGGGGATTGTCATGTAACAATTGGACATGCTAGAGACCCGTTTTAGTACGATTTTTTCTCTTTTGTGTTCGCAATATTTTCATAACTACATTCTTATAGAAGATTCCCAACTCACTCCTACCTTTTGGAAAAGAAATATGCATAATTGGTCCCCTATTTCTAAAAAATATTGCGTATAGGTCATACGCATAACATCTTCTTTAAATTTGCTGTCAGTGTTTTCGTTGAGCAATACTTGGCCTTTTGGCATGTTTCTAAGTCAATATCCTATTTTCAACTTTCCTCTTAGGTTCATAAAAATGCACTCGTGTCTCATTCTTAGACTATCAAATGCCCTTTTCTGATATTTTGGGTACTTCTTCAGCAGTTTCTTAGCCATTTGTACCTGTTCATGTTTCTGCTCGCGCCAGTGAGTAAATGTGGGATCCAACGTTAACGAGCACTTATTTTCCAAATCTTGAGAATTTTCTTCGGAATGAAGTGAACAGATGCTAAACCCAAGTTTGTCATCCGTGCTAGCTGTCTGACTATATAACGCGTATTTTTCTCAATGATTTACTTGATTTTATTGCCGTTCAATTAGGTAGTCACTGACCTGAATCTTTCTGAGTAGATAGGACAGGTGGCATAACTTTGTCTGGTGTATTTGTGCTGTCTGTTTTAATGTTATTGTCTATGACAATGACTGGTTAGGAGACATTCTTGTCTGTTCCTACAACGGCTATAGCTGTCTTAGTGCACGTGTCTGTCACAGAAATTGGCCGGAGCAAACAAACATGCAACACAATGTTTGCAAGTGCTGTTGTCCTAATACTTTTTCACTTACAATACCCCTTAGTTCATTTACTAGTCAATATAATTGAAGTAACAATCAAATTAAAGCAGTACAGGGTCAGTAGGACTTTTACAGTGTCCGTATGATGATAATTATCACTGCTGATGGAATATGTCATGTATAGTCAGTTTTATAATGTATTCAAATGTGTTATGAAGACTCAAAGACATCAAGTGTACTTCACATTGTTGTTTTACTGTTTGTGACATTGAACTGCTATTGATGTCATTGACCTTTGCCTACGCAAATGTTGTGACGTCATCATTATATCTTAACGATGAAAGATTTTGCGACAAGTTTAACTGCATGACCTCAAATAAGCTTTAGAACCACAGAGGATCAGTATGTTAATGATAAAGATAATTGGTATAAACATGTATTTAATATTGCTAACAATAAGTAAAATATGCCCATAATGTCATGAATAGTGCACATGAGCAGTTGATGTAAAAATAAAACATCAGTGTCGAGCGATTAGAATGTGTACTGATCTTCACCGTTAGCCATTGAAAATTAATTAAGTATATTGAACCTTAGCACATTATTTTTATAGTTTCTATGGCAATTAATTATATATATAAGCCATTAGGAAATTTAACCTTTTTTTTTAGAAAACATTGAAAGTTCTAAATCATTGATTATAATTAAGAAATAAATATATTCCATAACAACTTGCCATTTATTTCCTACCAATAACATTTAGCAACTACCAAGTACCAACTTTAGATATGGCTTTTTTCTGACCAAGAATTTTATTTTTTTAAATGAAACCTGCGCTGCGCATGAACAACCACCGGATCGTATTTCACAACCACTGTTTAACAACGCTAGAGTCTATGTCCGGAATTTTGTTCAGTCTGCAGGACCAAGTCTTGATTAAGATTTCCTCATCAAACAAAGTTTATTTCTCGTCAATCAAAACTGTTCTCCATGATCAGCTGATCATGATCCGGCCATGTCACGATTATCATTACTTACATTTAAAATTCCAAGCTTAAGTTCAAGAGGAAGATCGCACAACCGCATTAAATCGTATCAACTAACAAAACTACTTAAAACCTATCTATGTTTGAGGTATGTTTTAATTCAGGTACTTGTCATGATCAATACACTAAATGATATATATGAAATAAACCGGAAGTTGTCTAAAAGTTGTGAAAAAGTGACGGAAAATGGATAACTCGAAACTCTCCTATTAATAGGTACAAATATAATTTATCAATGAATAAGCGAATAAACAAGAGATGGTGTTATTTACAGAATATAAATCAGGACAATAATACAGTACAACATTAGGCATCAACACCGGTTCTTGCACCAAACATAACAACCCACACAACCACTCTCAAGATCTACAAAACCCCACACAAATACGCGTTAACTGTCAAATATTCCATTAATCACCAAAGCCTATTATTCTAAGCCATATAATTATGTAATGCAGGCAAGCAAAAATACTAGAAAAGACCAAATTCCGTTAATAGCCGAATACTTGGATTTCCCTTGTAGCCGGTGACAATGTCTATGAATAGAACTATAATGACGTAAGCCGTATTGACTCTATTTCTGATCTGTCCGGAGACGACCGTCTGCCGTTGAAGACATGGTGAACTGAAAAATGTCTGATCCAACCAGTATTTATAACCTTTGAAATACTCGTGGGAGGTCTGATGATTAGTCTTGAGAGGTCTGGGAGGCTCCCATCCCATAGGAATGCATGTAAAAGTAATAACCCGTTCACGCATGACCTCCCACAATATCCGCTCCAACAAAAAGTGCTTAATATTAAAATAATTGTACAGAGCGTAAAGATACTTGTAAAACTCTCATTAAAGCGAATGACTAAACCTAGACCAGAGTTTATGGAATTCCATGCAGTAGTGACGTCATACGCGGGTAAGTGTTATCGAAACGCTTGAGAGGTCTCCGTGAGAGGTCTGAGAGGCCTCGGCAACTGGCCGAACGTCTCAAACAACATGAAAATATGTGGTCAAACAACGTCAGAAAACACTTTCGCATGTAGTAATGACTAGATGCCCATCAATTTACAGCTGCTTACAAGTCTAGAAAGTTACGGAATCAATGTAAGTAGTTTTAAGCATCTCACATTTTGAGAGGTCTTTGAGATGCCGACGAGGGGTCGATAAATAGAAAATTAACAGAAAAGCAATGTGTCACTACTTTAATATTCTACATCTACCAATTGAACAATAAACATATAAAACTCATGTTTAAACACATTTTGGACTATAAAATGGACATTGATGTTATTTATTTGGTACAAACCGATCACACAGGCACGCGACAACATGTACACAAATCGGCCGCAGGGCCGAGATAGCGATGGGCGAAAATCGCCTTTGACATACGGGGCTGACACGTTACAATACATTTATCATTTGCCTTCCGTTGTGAAATACACAAGAATAACCCTTTTCTCCGCCACTGACACTCATAAAGAAAATCCAGCCAGTCGTACATTTGGTAGCACTGAACTTTCACTTTCATTAACTTATTTCCGGTAAAATAAATACGAATCTGCGGCGTGTATCCACAACTTTTTCACAACTGCCGTTTGTCGCATTCGTTTTCCATACGTGTGTATGTATGTATCAACATAACATATGTGAAAAAATGCATGCATCTTTAATCATTTCTTTTCACTTCAAACGATAGTAATGATTGATTGACAGCAGACTGTATTGGGCATGCGAAAACATACCTAATAAACTGGAATGTATCGTGTTGTTTAGAATGACCATTTGGTATGGCGTCATAACAACTGCTTGACGTCACCACGGATAGGAACGTTTCTGATTTTTATTGGACAATACTACAGTTGGAAGTGTTACACGATTAAAACATCACATCCGTTTAGTCGTGTTCAAAATGTTCAACGGGGAGGGGGGTGTATTCACTCTTCATCATTAATATATCCGCAATGTTTATTCTATGAGGCAGTGCGTTCCCGAGTAAGATAAACAGATATCCAGGCTCACAGACGGAATGATATGTCACTATAAATATTCGTCTCTACCTCGACAGGTCAATTTCTAGGAACGGAGTTCAGATATACATTCAAACGTTACTGGGATCGATATATTTAACATGTGCACGGAACGCAGCAACAAAAATAATAGTTTTGTTCCTAAATATAAGCTATATTACCTCACCTCACTCCATATCAACACTATTGCTCCCTGGTGTTGACTACATAGTGTCAAACATGATTTACGTACAAGTGTTCGAGCATTTAAGGAAATAGTAACTGTGATTAGGTAATATACCATGCTCAATGCCTTAGGCGTGAAGTTTCTGTTAGGTTGCACTCAACAATCGACATCAGATTCACAAACGTAATATTTCTAGCATCAAAAGAAATATGCACGTATGCATAATGCTTATGGAGCGCGTCCTCAAATGACTTTGTCATGATGCTGAACTCTTAATCAAATCAAATCTCGTAAAATATTTACGTTTTGTTAAAGGAGAACTATTCTGGAATGGAGATAAAAGAGTCAGATAGTATACAGCCTAATTCCGTAAACGTGTAGATAATATCATTGTTAGAGTGTATATCATCACAATATAATAACAATGTTGACTAAGTGTTGACCAGCAAACATATCCATAACACAATGTCGCGTTGATTGACAATTGGATGTCGTAAATGACCGGCATTATCTATAAAGGGCGTTATTAAAGCAAGACAAAGATTTACCGTCAGTAAACCTGACCCTCCCATCATAATATCGTGAACATAGCAAAGCACCTCAGATATGTATGCATCAACGAGGCGTCTACATTCATTTACAATTTTTTATTAAGGAATCTAGACCACGACACTTACTCTTCAGTAACACCAGGTCTTATTCTGTTGTACTTTTACAAGGGTCTCCGCGGGGATCTTTCCTTTTTTCATACCCTAGTTTAATCGATTTTGAGTTCGGATTTTGTTGACGCTTCGGTATTGTAACAGCCAAGTCGTTCGGCCCAACCACTATATTATGGTAGCGTGGCTGACTGCTACATAAGAGTTTGGGTATCAATTCAATTGATACCAAGTTCATTATTAACTTTCATCTGATTCTGTATCCCTTTGTAAATTACGTAGGCATTGTACAATCGCCGGTTTCTCTGCTCCATATAAATGCTTCCGTTGAGTATAAGAATGGCATGTTTACGTCATTAGCACCATGACCTTATCACACAGTTCTACTGTACTTGGATACTGGCAAAACCTCTGGACTAGACCCCAAATGGAGTTGTCTGCCCTTGGACCATACATGACATTTCACCCATAGTGGGCTCAACCCATTTTATACTGACTGATATTACTGTCTCCAACTCCTTACGTGAACGGTTACAATATAATAAATTAATGTTATTTACAATGACAATTTGAATACATTAATACATCAAAGAAATAATTTAATAATTATACAATAGTAATTTATAAAATAAACCAGCATACTCCAGCCTATTAAAAACTCTCCAAAATGGATAAAATATCTAAACTAATGAATGAATTGTTCCCGAAAAGAACTACTTAAAATTAACAGATGAAGTTGTACAAACCCACTAAATGAATAAATCGTATGACTTCTACTATTTCCAACCATCTCTATGAGCCCCGAACCACAAGTAAAATTGTAGCTCTAGAATTTATAAAACGCGCATGACAGACATAAGACATGACAGCCGCATTTGGAAGTGAGGAAATGGCCTCGTTCTTCCATAGCGGAAAAATACACAGGACGACACCCACAACGTACACCCACCTAAGCTTTCCAAATCAGAAGTCCCCAACAGATTTCAAGCAGATCGCTATGCTGGATTTTTGCTTGATCACTATGGTACCCACGTGAAGATGTTCTCAACTTGCTGGGTTCTAGCTGGAAAATGACTAAATAATTATACGACTTAATGTTAATATTTACTCACCTACATATTAGTTTCTACTCACATACATATTAGTTTCTACTCACATACATATTAGTTTCTACTCACATACATATTAGTTTCTACTCACATACGTATTAGTTTCTACTCACATACATATTAGTTTCTACTCACATACATATTAGTGTCTACTCACATACATATTAGTGTCTACTCACATACATATTAGTGTCTACTCACATACATATTAGTGTCTACTCACATACATATTAGTTTCTACTCACATACATATTAGTTTCTACTCACATACATATTAGTTTCTACTCACATACATATTAGTTTCTACTCACATACATATTAGTTTCTACTCGATGTTCACACTACTGTCAAAGACTTCCAAATAAAACCTCGCGTTCTAAAAATAGTAGTTTCTTTTCTACAATTCTTGCGTACTACGTCTCTTCCGATACATACTTCCGGTACATAATCTTGCTATCTCTCGCAACTGACATGACGATGAATAAAGAAGCTTTGCTTGAAACATAAGGCGATTAAAACAGGTAAATTAACTTTAAACGTCTGCCACACTTACTCATTTCCCTAACTTTACATTTCATATTTGCTGTACAAATATTAGTTATTTACGACGAAGAAGTACCCCGACATTTTGACCTACTTTCATTTCATAGACGTCTCTGATACCATTCAAGGTAAAATAAGGACAAGGTAGCATATAGAAAAGCTCCCACATTAGCTGTCTTATGCGATCATGCAATTTGAAGTCAATATTTCCTCACTTTTTAAATCACTGTCTTGGTTTACCTTTGTCATAATCTCTGACGTCATCCATTCATGTATTCTTTTTGCACAGGAGTTTTGTGTTATGACAAGGCACTTCTGGGGATTATCGCTTCTTCCGTCGTAGCTGGCGTCTTCTTCATCCTCATCGTTGTCATGGCAATCATGGTCACAATTTGGTAAGTGACGTCATCAAAAAAATTAACACGAGATCAACATGTTCTCATAATTTGACCATTGTGGTTTGTGTTCATTTGATGTCTGAAGTAATCGTTTACTTAAAAAATGTTCATAATATTTTTTGTGTACAATTTCTTTGAAGATGTGTTCATTTTATTGTGGAATTTGTAATTTACACCAACTTTATCTCTGTTAATGACACTCTGTTCCTTAAATGTATGTGATTTATGTAAATGTGACATCGTACAATGTAATAAAAGATGATCTTTAATAAAACAATAATTGTACGTGTTATTACATGTAATCTATCATTTCATGACAAGTAATGAGTTATGAACACATCGATAAATATATAAGAATGGATTGATGTACATTGTTTTAAATCATTTATATATAATTTATAACAATATCTAGATATAAAATGTAAAGTGATGTTTAATTGGTCGTCTAAAAATTGAAAGATACTCGGAGGCATGTACCAAAGTCACAGGTATAAGTATGCGTTTCACGCTTTTAATTATCTATTTAAACGTTTGATTAGGTTATCAAAATTTTACAGAGAGCACATTTTATTACCTTTGTACAAAACACTGAAAAATATAGTATATTGTTTGGCTTCCAAAGTGTTTTACAAATGTATCAAAAATGTTCATTGTGAAATGAATGTCGTCTGCTCTGGAAACAAAAGAGTGAACATCGTTTTAAATCCACTCATTAATTCTATAGGGACCTGAAAATTTGTTATTCTTCGTTGGGTGGGGGATATACAAATGAATTCCGTCTGTCCGCCCAGATTCGCTTTCCGCACGATATCTTTTGAAGGAATGATCAGATTTTGATGAAACTTGCTTAGTAGACTTATTACCTAAACCCCTCGCTTAAGTTCGATTATCGGCATATCTCGCGCATATTTAATGAGGCTACTGTGACGTGATTGGCTGATTGCTTTCCGCATTATACATGATATCTTTTGAAGGAAATATCGAATTTTGATGAAACTTCCTTAGTTCACTTATTACCTTAACCCCTCGGCCAAGCTCGATCATCGGCATATTCTGTGCATATTTAATGAGGCTGTTGTGACGTGATTAGCTGGTTGCTTTCCGCGTGATATTCTTTGAAGAAACAATAAGATTTTGATGATTTTTTTATAAAAAGATTCCCCCTCAATGGCCATTTATAAAGGCTATATGAACATTGAGGGTGTTTTTTTTATCGAAAATTGATCTAAACCTCCCAAAAGTGTATACGTTGCTCTAAACATCTTAATTTAGGTCCAAAGCAAGCTATAACGAATTGTCAGGTCCATGTAATAAATTCTCCGCTGATTATTGCAATAAGTGTATCACTGCAGTAGTACTTGGTAGTCTAGTTGAGTTTTACAAAGATACAGAAAGCATTTTTTCTCCAAACATTTTTGCACTCTTTTTAATCATTTCCAATGGTTTTTTTAAACAGGGAGGATATCGAGATAGCTAAAGGGAAGGTTAAGATTCCTCGGCATAGGTACAATCGCTTCAGAGTCCAAACTCCGGACAGTTCGGCCTCCACTGACCATAGCATAGAGATGACCGGTGTGCCTTATTGGGCCGGAATTCCACCTCCATCGTGGAGAGGTACGCTTTCCAGAAACGCAAAAGCATCATGGGAATAATTCCTCGAACCGGAAATGAGTAGAAAAGAAAAATAATATATTTCACCGTGTCCTAGCGCCACATCGGGTTCTCTAAACTGTTTAACATAGGGGTCTTTATTCTGAAAGTAGGTCAGGTAAAGAAAGGTGTCCG
The DNA here is from genome assembly GCA_947623455.1 of Mimachlamys varia. Classification (NCBI taxonomy): domain Eukaryota; kingdom Metazoa; phylum Mollusca; class Bivalvia; order Pectinida; family Pectinidae; genus Mimachlamys; species Mimachlamys varia. Next base: position 55,091,755 of record OX392527.1, read on the forward strand.
TGGCGCTTCAAATACGACCTTCATTTATTTTTAATTTAGCGCACGGACCGTAGCAACATTTCAGCGATCTTCAATGTCAATAAATGTGGCTAAATACTGCATGGTTATATAATTTCAGTATTAGTAATTTTTATTATCGGCTTCTCATGTGGACAATGGGTCTCTTAATATGTGAACTATGGGGTCTCTAAACAATTTAAAAGTTCAGCTTCTCCTCGCTAATATTGCCAAATAGACCAATACTCTGCTGTTATTTTCGTTACATAAGCTTTCAAAATCGTATTATATGTATATATAGAGAGCATTTGACCTTGCACAATCTATATCAACCTATGTTAAAACAAGCCTACATGTATATCAATATCACTGTATCAAGTCATATAAACCTAGCGGGACAACAAAGAGTGCGTTTGACTAATTTTTAGTTTAAATATCCCAGATGTGACGAAAAATAACATTAAAACTATGGCGGAATGTTAATATTTTCAGAGGAATTACACATATTTATATAAGATAACAGTTCATAACTTAAACGTCCACATGGGACACGTGGTTACTCAGTATATATATGTACTACAATGGAATATTGGACACAGCGTTACTTTATACCACCTACAATACGTTCACATTCCATTTCCAAAACAGGGTAGTTTCATTACCTCTATATTTAGAGCTACATATGACGTACCTTTTGATCATCAGTTTGTAATACATTTTCCGCTCCCAAGTGTTTGAATCAGCTTTAATAAGACGAAAAATATCATTCAATGTGATAAAAACGCAGATCCTTGTTCTCACTCCACTCTAGTAGTATTTTCTAATGAAGCTGTCATCTGCAGCAAGTCAAGTACTTTTCTTGTTGTGACGAAATGACTAAACGTACAACGATACAATTAGGCAAGTTTTGTCGCCTCAAAAATTCACATTTTTGATTCTGAAAGTAGTTTGCGAAGTCCAAAGATCATCTGAACGTGACCCCCTATACGAGATTTCAAAACGAATGTATACATTTTCATGAGGGTAATGTCACATGTAAAGCACTCGGGTGAGAAGCTTGGTGTTTGATTTGCATTTTTGTTTCCACGAAACCAACATACATGACCTTCTATCGGTCGCAGTCAGATCCCACACACGATAGTAAAAGTGAGGATCCGTTTTTAAATCAGATTGTCCACGAAATAATCATGAATTTGAATATGTCATTGCAAAATCTATGCTGGATTGTGTTAATGAATCACTAGATTACGACATTTGATTGATTGTAAATTGACACAGGTGTTTTACAGCCTTCAAAGATTAACTGTTACAAATCTGAAACCCACGCAGGGGTACAAATTGTATATGCATGTATTTGAGAAGATATACATGTAACACTATTTCACGGAATCTTGCGTCCTTCTGCCATGGCACGTTTCATGTTAACAACACAAAAAAGTACACGGGAATTCGAAGCTACTGAATATTTATACAAAGTAACCTCGTTTTTCCTGTGAAAGTATAAGTTATGAACTGTTATCTTATATAAAGATGTGTAATTCCTCTGAAAATATTAACATACCGTCATAGTTTTAATGTTATTTTTCGTCACATCTGGGATATTCAAACTAAAAATTCGTCAAATGCACTCTTTGTTGTCCCGCTAGGTTTATATGACATGATACAGTGATATTGATATAAGCATGTATGTTCAAACATAGATTGATATAGATGGTAAAGGTCAAATACTGTATATATATACATATAACACGATTTTGTAAGCTTATGCACGGACTTAGATTAGAGGGTTAGGCAACTGGCTCTTTGGCAAAGGAAATATATGTCTAGTGGACTTCACCGGCGCGAGAACACACGAGAAGTTACGTGACTTGGAAAAGATACCCCCGCCTCGGTCATCACATGACACTGACTGCCGTCGAAAAGCTACATATTCTGGGTAATCATTTTCATTAAAACTGACCAGAGTTCAAGGAAAGTTATCTTTATTTAGCATCATTCATATTTTAATCATGTTTGTTGCGTCAAATCTCAGTAAAATGTCTCAGAATACGAAATTTTATAGCGCACCAGTATCTCTAATTACGCGACTCTCTACTGGAGAGTTCAACACAAGGGAAGTTACTCCTGTGGTCATTACCACACAAGGACTAAAATTAATAATCATTGTGAATGTTTTTGTATCGCATCCTCTTGATTTCAGTTCAAACAACGGCTTTGATATTGTGGGATTTCTATTTCAAAATGGTTGTTTATCGGCGTGTTTTTAGTAATGGCCGCCATTAATTTTTTACAACACCAAAAACGGGTGAGCTTATAAAACATGCATTTCTCGGTACCCGATCGAAATTATGTACATGTATGTTTCCATAAATACAGTCTGGTATACCATTATATACACAGAAAGATTTAATCGCACTGACGACCTGAAAAGTGTAGTTTTATGGCTCTAAATATTGACCAAAACTGGTCACGATGCAAGTAAGAGCGTGATCGCTTTCCCGACCTCCTCCAATTTTTTCCCTATTTCATTTGCATTAGATTTGCTCACCAATTAATTGTTGAACCCAAGGACTAAAATTCATAATCGTTTTATATATTTTTGTATCGCATGCACTATTTTTTCAATTAAAACAATGGCTTTGAAATTGTGGGATTTGTATTTCAAAATGGTTTTTTATCGGCGTGTTTTTAGTAATGGCCGACATTAATTGTTTACAACACCAAACACGGGTGGGCTTTTAAAAACATGCATTTCTTGGTACCTGATCACAAATATGTACATGTAGGTTTACATAATTACAGTCTGGTAAATCGTTATTATGCACACACAAATATTTCAATTCCAAATATTTATATATTTAAAAGAAAGCTGCTTCAAAGCCAAATACATCAAAAATTCAATTCACAATTAAAGGGGCATCCCGCGAAAGTAAGCTTTTTTTCATATTTTTTTTTTTTCAAATTATTACATACACATATCCAGTGGGTATTCTTATGGACTACGACGATCGGATTTTGCTGATATGTATTCATAAAATAGATAATTTCAAAATAACTAGTGGAATTCCAAAACGTCTAGCCAGACTCTCTGGCTTGGGATTTCCACCTACCAACGCATGCTCAGCGAGCGCCGTTTCCATTGTAAACACTATATCTGGTATTACCGTTACACCACGATAAGGCCTAATTACTAAGCGAAAAGTTGCCGAATGGTCAAAATATAACGCAAGACTGCGTTACGAAATCATATTGAGAGATGGGAAGTATTCAAAGGAGAAACTACCTGCTCTATTGCGGTAACATGCACAAATAAAGCTTTGATTTGGTTTTGGGGCTACCCAAGGGGAAACTGTTTCAGTCTTCTGTTGCATAAATGCGTGTGTAATATTAAACTTAAAAGTGTGTTTTATAATATTCCCTTTATAAAATCTGATGTTCCAGTAAAACAGTATGATTTAATTATAATTGCTGGATAGAAAGACATTTTCAAAAACAATATATACCATAACAGAAAAATTCGTTTGATTACGTTGTAAAACGGGACGTGCGACTGAGGTACATACGGCTTCAATTTGGACAAACGGAATAAAAAAATATGTTTTCACGCGTAATAAAAAGTGATTTTCATACAAATCTATAAATTAGTGAAGGTACAAAGATCATTGGATTGTGACCCGGGTATTGAATTTGATATGGAAATATATACATAACGGGGGGGGGGGGGGGGGGGGGGAATAAAAAAAAATACCCAAAGTTATACAACATATACCTATATGTATATTCCTTTCCTGCAGTTTTTTTTAAAAGGTCACCGTGCCTTTACAAGACGCCAAAAAAGATGTAAAAAGAAAACGGAATTATCATAACATATTAATAACGGGTAGTTAAAAGTGTTTCAACAGTTCCAAATCTGATATACGTATACATTGAATGCATGTAGCTATGCTTAGTGTGTGGTGCGTTATATGAGTGTATGGACTTAAATATTTGCATTCCGTGATACGTGTTAACGTGTGAAGACGCTGAAAGTTGGATAGATTTTAAATGAATATGAATGTACATTGTATATATAGAGATAGTCTGAAAAAAAATCCTCAAGACGTTGAATTGTAAAAGAAATCGTAAACATTTCATGTCCTTTTTTGTACTTTTCAATGCATGCTACATACATTTTATAAAATCATCTGAAAAGTTGGGTTCGTGAATATTACCTTTTATATAAATTAAGGTTTGTACCATGGCCGTATTCCGTACCCATGTGTACCGGTCTCAGTCAGGTAAATGTAATATAGATAATTCCTGGTGTCGATATATGGTGCCGATATGCCGACAATTATTCTTCATTTGAATATCGGTATGTGTGCAATTGATGTCTAATTTTAATGTGAATATGACTCAATAAGTTTATACACGGACTTTGTCTCTGTTTCATCAGCCGTATACATTACGCGAGCGGACCTCCCGTATGGCCCCTGCCGGCAAACCGATCGGCACACCTGTCACGTGGCGTCATCTCCGCTATTTTTATCTGGGCTTTCCCGAGGAATGCGATTTTGCAAGTGGTCAATATAGACATTTTGAATGGACTTTGAATATGGGAATAACAGGAAAGTATAATTAGTAGTGCAGACGCCATGTACATTCAAGAACAGGCATTTAGGCTTCCACGGGATGCCCCTTTAATCAACACCAGAAGAAATATCTTTTAAATCAAACAAGTACTTTTCATATGAGATATCACTGATTTGTTATATAATCTGTGCATCATCATATATTTAATATATACTCCAACTTTATTGTTACATACAAAATCTACATTGTTATATCAGCAATTCTTACTTTATACGTATGATGAAAAAACACATATACCAGGTATTTCCATTTTGAAAGTTTTTTTTTTACTATTTAATAATAACACAATAAATTGAAAGATTATTATACAATGTTTACATGTGCATGAGCAAGTTATGAATTCTGCCTCTGCAAAATTTTATTGAACACGCTTGATGTTTTGATAGTCTAAAAAGTCAATTAACTGTTACATTGACAAGTTATATTGAATATTTATATAATTTTATATATGTGTGTAAATAAAACATGGACTGGACACTAACCGATAATAAAAAATACACCTTAGCAAGCTTTATGAAATGTTTAGATTAAGTGTATACATACTTCTATGATATATTTTCCAGAAATATTAATCAGTTTACAAAATTGAATAAAATTAGTTAAAATGTACATCTCAATATTTTGCGATCCTGCAGCTAAAGTATTGTTTCTTGAATCTATTGAAATAGTGTAATGTATTTGAAACAATATTATTCAAATTTGTCACATAAATACCAACTATACTTCATTATGTACCATGAATTTAGATATATATATAAGCCTATTGTGTAATTGAGTAACGAAATCGTACAACATTGAATTTGAAATATAATACCTGGTATATGGACATGTGAATCGCAAATTATATCTAGATCTGTATAAAAGGCAAATGCCATATATATACTATGCTCATAGATCAAGATTGGTTCGACCAAATTTATATAGCTGCTTTATTAATTATTCTTTTTCTAACACTCTACAAAGGTCTTAAACCATTGTTGCCAAGACGAGTTCTCAAAAGTTAAGTAACAAAAACTCATTTACTGCCATTAAACGGTCGATGAATCGAAGATGACACGTCCTTCATGAATACATTGATGATTTAAATGACACTGAAAATTGTTGTGGACAACACACTCAAGCCAATAAGTGGGTCTGGTACCTATATTAGTACAGTGGTACTGGTGGTGCTTGTCAGCAGGAACAGAGCTGGTGGTGGTGGTGCCTCTGCAACAGCAAATTTTACATTTGTTAGCTGATAAAAATGGAACATGTGCATTCTATCGTAATGACACTTAATTATTACAATACACCAAAAACTAGTTATAAAGTAGTTGTTTGCTATACCTGGAGCAGTATTTCAAGATTAACTTTTAGCCTTGATAGACTTTATTTTTTTTTTTTTTATTTTGAATTTTGTTACAGCAAGTTTTGGACCTACACTAAGGTGTTTAGAGTAATTTTACACTTTTTGGGGGTGAAGGGCCATATTGAAAATTAGATGTCAATCTAAATATGTCACCCTGTATAAATACACGATTTTATTTTTTTCCATTATTATTATAATAACAGCACTATATCTAGAGGTCACACTCACCCCTAGTTTTTTTTTTTAAAAAGCAATGTCGACAGCATGGAAAGAAAATCTTCCTTCAGTTATCGAATTGTTGATCTCTGGAACAGTTTTCCACAATTAAGCATTGAACTGCTTTCAGTTGGCATTCATAGGCTATATGAATGCCAAATGGTCAAAGGCAAATTCAATGAAGCGCGCTAGCGCTTCATGTTGGATTTCAAAATGAAAAACAGTTTCTGCATTGATGACTTGATATTTACTATTGAATGGCATTGCCACTATATATCCCTACCAAATTCAATTGGCATTCATATAGCCTATGAATGCCAACTGAAAGCAGTTCAATACTTATATTTACCATTTTTAGAAACTGCTCATGTCATAAAACAATCAATAACACATTTTATTTCTCAGCATTTAGCTCAATAAATGTATTTGTCACATATGCTTGTTCAATGAAAAGAACAGCCATCACCCAGGGACGGTCAATGGTATCCAACGTAACAATTATGACGTCATTATAATGATGACGTCAACAATCGGTCATTGGCATTCATGGACTGATGAATGCCAACTGAATTTGGTAGGGATATATAGTGGCAATGCCATTCAATGGTAAATATCAAGTCATCAATGCAGAAACTGTTTTTCATTTGAAATCCTGTTACACAAATAATGGAAAAAAATTCGATTTTCATATAAAGAACAATAATCCTTCAAATGCTACGTTTATACAATGTACCGTAAGCTATGATTTTCTATAAATAGCCATCAAATTACTAATGTAATTATGAAAGTGCTAAATAAAATTGAATATAATTTGATTTAATATATTTTTTTGTAATTCATTGATATGGACATAAAGGCTTCCAGCCGGCGTCTATAATTTATCCTAATAAATCACAGAAGTAAATATCACATAGTATACATATTAAAGGAGTAAAAAAATGTTGGAAATGGATGAAGTGGAGTTGTTACCATAAAGAAAAAAAATTAAGATGTGTGTACTGTATAGTTTGCATGATCAGTTATCATTCATTGAATCATATAATACCCTATTTTGTTTTGTTTGGTTTTTTTTTTGGGGGGGGGGGGGGGGGGGTCTAAGGACTGTATAATATGGACTTATTGTGTTGTAAAGAATTAAATTAAACTGCATCGGACCGATGACACGACCTACCTCCGGGAAACATGTGATTTTGACATAGCCGTTCAAGATATCTTGCCGGGAGGGTCTTTGATCGACAGAGTTATAATTTTCCTATACTTTAGTATATAATATACGATGTACAGTATCATGTCGTTTAATTTCCTGTAGACGTCATGAAACATCAGAAAACTGTGAAATTTGAGTTGGTCGGACACTGAGCACTGTCCACACAAAACACGTAAATTCCAGGCTAACGGTATCTTCTAAATTAATATTTTTATTCCATATACAAAGTTCAGCCTCAATACAATGTTACTAAAAAACACTTACATGTATGCACCACGAGTATGCAGTCGTTTGCTAAAGGTACTAATCTGTCAAACCATGCTTCTCTAGCTCGTTACTGAGGTAAACAACGTGGTAATCCACACCGGAAACGAGTCTGTGTGATAACACGCAAGCGTAACGCAGTACAGGTAAATTGGCTCCAGCCGCAGGCACTTGTGGCCAGGAGAATAACCATCTATATTTTCCAATTTTCTTTTTATGAAATTAATCATCTAAAACCGTAATAAAAGTAATTGCCAAATTTCAGCTTGATACGTCAAGCGGTTAACACAAAAAATCGACTTTCAGACACTGAAAAAGAGAGAAGGTATATATGCAACTCAGTGGCAGATAATACCTGGACCACGTTACAAATCGCTCATAAAAACTTACTCTCCGTTCATACTAGAGAAAAACGAACAGCTTCCATCCATTCCCTATATATTTCCCTTTCTAAAAAGCTATAATGATCCACACTTTTATTTATCGATTGCGAGCGCGGGGTCGTAACATCTCAGAAAAACCCCGAAATCTTCACTATAGGAATTACGAATTCTGAATTTCTACAGCCACAAGAAACCCAACACATACATTATGTACTTTCCTGTGTTCCATGTGCAAAAGCCGACATGCTCAACATTGGATTACCAGGGTAAGCTGCATTGTTATGGAAGAAAAGCGATTTTCAAACGTGAAATGTGAAATTTTGCTCCGACTGGCCAAATTGTGTGGAGGAGTTTGGAATAACCATGCAGTGTTCAGCCAAACTTATGGACATAAAAGGTCGCTGAAATATCACTGCAGTCCGTGCGCTATATTAAAAATAAATAAAAGTCGTATTTGGAACGCCACGAACACCTTTCCTTACCTGACCTACTTTCTTCCGCTTTAGAATAGAGACCCATGTGTTCACAGTTTAGATACCCCGATGTGGCGCTAGGACACAGTGTATTTTATTTCATGGTTATTTTAATGGGTTCGAAGACAAGTGTGTTGGGTTGGGGGTAAATTGGCGTTAAACATTTTGGTAAAGATTTGATAAGCGGACTTCTTCCGTGTCGGAACTAATTCCTTGGCTCTGACGACAAAAATATTTCAATCTGAAATTAAGACGAGAGGCACATTTACTGTCGCTCCAGTCTACCTTGTCGGTGTTTGGATCACCAACCGAAAGTAAGAGGTACAGTGTATGGTGCATATTGTTCCGTTTCTTTCAAAAAAAAAAAAAACATCAAAATGGGAAATTTTGGAATACAAATGTTAAATATATAACATTTATATGTTATTCGCGAAAAATGAGTGCGTTCATTGCAATGACTATTTAATTAAATTCCCATAAAGTTGCATTCTCGTGATATTTCGAAGGGGAGGGGGGGCGTCCCAAATTAATATCCGTTTTTGACAAAGAGGACCAACTTTTATAAAGTCCTTTTTCTGAGCAGATATTGAAAGTTGGGTAAGGGGAGATAATGTATATAGGGGAGGTAATTGTTTTGATATTCTGTCAACAATAAGAGAAAGAAATTATAATTAATATGTCACCAGCGTTTAAGTAGAAACAGGTTTTACAATGATCATGAAACTGATGTTCAGAACCGTGAAAATAGCATAGGTATTCGAAAATTAATTGATTTACTATCATTTTGCTTGGGTTATCTGTTTCGTAAAGGAAGCTCGATAACAAATTATCATTAACAGCACGCATTCCTTTCCGAAGAAGTTAACCATGTCTTGTTTGTTTTTAACAGAGGCAGAACCAATTCAAATCCCGAGGTGAGTTTTAATAATCGAATTATATAATACTTAATCCCGATCTTTAGGTACCACACTAGCATGAGACCACTTCTGATGGACAATGCTATAACAAATGTTTAATATTGTATTTGATACATGTCTGTTAGCTAGATGTGCATCCATGTTCCTATCTAAGATATATTTGTTCGTAGTACCTATTATATACTAGCATATATACTTACTAGATATCAACCAATACAGACTTTTGCAAATTGTATGTTTAACCAATTAGAGACGTATCCATGTTTCTGACAGATAAAGACGCGTCCACGTGTTATAATTTAACCATAGATGTATGTCTGTTAGGTAGAGAGAGCCAGACTTTGCTGTATCTCGCTCAATTACTGACGTATTTCTCCGTATGCAAGACTGTCACTCGAACCATTAATAGACGCATATATGTGACTAACACTGTTCCCCTTATATTCCTTATACAGTTTTGTAAACTGCCATAAAATGTGATGTCTGTTGCTTTGTCAGTGACCACAGCCATACAGAGGATCAAGTGGTATGTATGTGCTAGAAGCTTCTTTAGAACTCCTTTATTAGGAATCCCTTTATCAGGAATCCCTTAACCTTGGTTCCCTTTATCTGGATTCCCTTAACCTTGGTTCCCTTTATCAGGAATCCCTTAACCTTGGTTTCCTTTATCAGGAATCCCTTTATCTGTGTTCCCTTTATCTGGATTCCCTTAACCTTGGTTCCCTTTATCAGGAATTCCTTAACCTTGGTTTCCTTTATAAGGAATCCCTTAACCTTGGTTCCCTTTATCAGGAATCCCTTAACCTTGGTTCCCTTTATCAGGAATCCCTTTATCTGTGTTCCCTTTATCTGGATTCCCTTAACCTTGGTTCCCTTTATCAGGAATTCCTTAACCTTGGTTTCCTTTATAAGGAATCCCTTAACCTTGGTTCCCTTTATCAGGAATCCCTTAACCTTGGTTCCCTTTATCAGGAATCCCTTAACCTTGGTTTCCTTTATCAGGAATCCCTTTATCTGTGTTCCCTTTATCTGGATTCCCTTAACCTTGGTTCCCTTTATCAGGAATTCCTTAACCTTGGTTTCCTTTATAAGGTATCTCTTAACCTTGGTTCCCTTTATCAGGAATCCCTTAACCTTGGTTCCCTTTATCAGGAATCCCTTTATCTGTGTTCCCTTTATCTGGATTCCCTTAACCTTGGTTCCCTTTATCAGGAATTCCTTAACCTTGGTTTCCTTTATAAGGAATCCCTTAACCTTGGTTCCCTTTATCAGGAATCCCTTAACCTTGGTTCCCTTTATCAGGAATCCCTTTATCTGTGTTCCCTTTATCTGGAATCCCTTAACCTTGGTTCCCTTTATCAGGAATCCCTTTATCTGGGTTCCTTTTATCTTGGTTCCCTTGGGTTATCAGGAATCCCTTAACCTTGGTTCCCTTTATCAGGAATCCCTTAATCTGGGTTCCCTTTATCAGGGCCTCCTTAAATTGGCCTTCTTTAAATATAATTCCTTTATCCTAACTCCTTTAACTGGATTCCCTTTATCACAAATTTCTTTTATCTAGACTTGATTAATCTTGAACCACTTTTTCTGGTCACCCGTTATTCGGAATCCATTTATTTGGATTATTCAAGAATCAGTGTCTTGAACATCACTAAAAGTGAAAATTTGGAATTCTTCTTTTCCTAATACTTAAAAGCCATTTAAAGGAACGAACACATATTTTAAAATCAAAACCGAACATTCACGAATAAATATCTGCACAGTTTTAATTTACAGGAAAGAGAATTCTATTTCACACAAAGGATGCCAGCCGGGCCGAACTCAGATCCTGCCGTGAATATATCGGACTGTAATGACGACCACAGTCACCAAACCGGATATGGTTATCAAGGGACCTCGAATCGTACTTCAAGATCGACCTCGAATTGTTATTCTGGCTCAAATAATCGGGTTTCTGGCGCCACCGGACACACCACACTGCCATCTAGTGTCAGACACAGTCACGGTGTCCACTCAGCTGTGCGATTGTCCAGTTCCAATTTATCGCGTGCGCAATCGGAAGTACTTTTGATTCCCGGAGGTAAAATGACCATGGATAGTCATCGCGCCGGATCCATAGCAACCCTGGACCGTATGACGGAAACAGACGAAAAAGGTAACAGGTTCCGCGAGCAGTATGCACTATGAGCTAAGATATTGGATATCCGAAACAATATTTGCCCTGTTTAATTTGAAAGACAACTAAACTCATGGAAACAAGGTTAGAAATGGATAAAGGGTCTATTAAAGTTATCGACATGGAAACAAAATGAGAAATAAAAAAGGGGCTATTATAGTTATCTACATGGAAACAACGTTAAAAGTTATCAAAATGGAAACAATATTAGAAATTAAAAAGGGGCTATCACAGTTATCGAAATGGAAACAAGGTTAGAAATGAAAAAAAGGCTATTATAGTTATCTACACGGAAACAAGGCTAAAAAAGAAAAAAAGGGGCTTTTATAATTATCTTCAATGAAACAATATTAGAAATGAAAAAGGGGCTATTATAGTTATCTACATTGAAAAAAATCACAATAAGCACACTATGGGAATAATAGCCTCACACCATGTTTTATGTTTTAGTTACGTCGTTCTAATCGGGACGGTCTTCCAGGAAATACGACGGCGCGCACGTTGTCCCTTGTTCCTTCACACAGCAGAACAGTACTACAAAACAATATCTGAAAGTACATGCTCAGTTAAAGTATAACGTGGAATTAGTCAAGCCCGATGCCTCAGATTTTCTTTTGAAAGTTACATTTCAGAATTAGGATTTAGCGGAATTTCATCAATATGGATAAACACATATAGAAAACAGTTTTTCCAAATGAATAAAAACACAGAAATTGTGAGGAAATATTTATTCGAAAATGTAAATGTCTCGATAACATTTTTTCCAATTATTTTTCCGCGAATTTTTAATGAGATATGGTGATTTATATTTTTTAATTTCATAAAAATTGATTTTGATTTGACCGTTTGATCAAGGTTCCGCTAATCTACGGGTTGGATAAGACGAGGTCCACTGTAATTGTACCGTACTGGAGTCCTTGCTTATAGATGCCATCAACTAATCTGTTTTAACAAGCAGGATATTCAGTGCTAAAATGAAAAAAAAAAACACGACTGTTGTCTGACTCTTCATATCGATTCGGAGGCATGCTTTTCACCAGACTTCAGATCAAACCATATTGTTTGCTAATGCCAAAGTATACTCTTGCAAGAAATTGAGGGAAGCGCTAGAGAGAAAAGGAGAGAAAGAGCGAGATATTGGTGATTTAGATAGTGGGTAAATGTGATGGTATAATACTGTTCTTGAAAAGAAAATCTTATCATGTATTGGTCTCTTGTTCAAAAGTACCAGTATCACTTTTAGCTGAATTTTGGTCATGTCAATTAGCATTATCATACTTACCTTTTTGAAATGAATTAAAATCATTAACTAAATATCATAGTAACATCACAACAAGTAACAATCTCGATGGATTATGATATTAGAAAATTTCGAACATGCGATTTTTAATGCGCGGAATAGGTAATATAATATAAAAGTGTTTTGGATTAACCTAAGCCTGGAAATATTATTGAAGAATACTTTAGAACTTATCTATGAACAACTTGGTTGTAAAAGTGATCAAACTTGAAATAAGCGTTTTCAATAATAGAGTAGCTTTCTTACATTTAGTTCAGGCAAGTGTTGTAGTACTTTGCCCCAATTCCTCATCTGATACATGTAAAATAGTAGTCCGAGGACCCAAATGAGAGAACCAACCCAGGTAAAATGCTCAACAAGGTGAAGTCGCGTTTGCATGACGGACTAAACCTGACTAACGTCCAGGTCGCCGAGACGGAGCGTTTGGGCGGGAAAAGGCTGCAGGGGTCTGATAATCGCTACTCTGGGAGACGCAACGTAGCAAAACGCAGTTCTCGATGCTAAAGCGAACATTACAGGATCGGAGCTGTATAAGAACGTTTATATCGAAAGTTCCATGTCACAGGAGGAATTGTTGATTACCGCTAACGCTAGAACTCTTTTGAGAGAGCTTGGAAAGGACAACAAGTTAAGTGTAAGGCGGGGCAGTATAGTAAAAAACACCTCGACAACGGAAGCTCGCGATTGTTCAATGAGAAGTAGAAATGCGCGAGTAAACGAGGAATCGCAGCGTATCAAAGGAAGTAAGCGGGCCTCGTCTTTCAAAAGCAGTTCACCGCAAAGCAACTCAAACAGCGAAAGCAATAGGCGGAGGAACAACGCCAATAACCGCAATGGGCGCAGGAGAAACAACGTCCGGAATACTAACACTGGAAACAGGCATTAGGTAACGTGCGGGTTTTGGAATACGCGAGCTTGGAAAGCGGTAGCCAACCCCGATAAATCATTAATCCGTGGTAGATGTATTGACCACCTGGATCTAGATATCGTTGGTATAGCGGAGAGTCATCTCGTTGGAGCAGATGTTATCAGTATAGACAATTATATTTGGTTCGGTAATAATAGAAAATCGGTGCATAAAAACTCGAGGTGTTGATGCTGGAGAACTTTGTAGTGTCGGTGGTAGACGACAGCCACGAGGGTATTTTGTGGCTGAAAGGAGGTCTGCCAATTTTGGTCTTCTGGTGGCTATCGCCGATAAGTTTTATTTTTTGCATATCAACAGCTTTGGTCAAGCCATGACCACCTAGGTCATGACTTGACATGAAATTAAAGTCAGGTTAGAGCGCTTAACGAGTTATGTGGGGTCAAAGTATGGGGTCAAATTCATGATAGGCCTCATTTTGATAAAATTACCTGATATATTTTTAATCTTTCTTCATAATTTTGATGCATTGTGCATTTCCAAAACAGTAAAACTTCAAACTGATCATAAAATATATCCATGGTCGAAAAGTAGGTCACAGTGACCTAGTTTTTAATTTGCTTGATATTTAAAAAATATAGCTTCTTTTTAAACACAAACAATAAAATCATCGTATAACATGTTTTAATGAAAATCAATGTATTTATTATGAACAATTTTTTAAGTAATTTAAGGGGGAGGGAGCAGGGAGGTTTTTTTGACATCCTAAGGTCCACTTACTCCATTTGTAATTGTCTACACTGTGATATTAAATAACTGAAATGCATATTCATACTGCCAATAAGTGCATATTTTACACTTGTATAGTCCTGTGCGAATTTGTGACCAATATACCAATATAATTAGGATATACTGCCCTCCCTTGAAACATACCATCAGTAATTATTTTGTTAGTGGTCTTTAACCTGCAATATAGACAATTCTGAATTAGACCAACACTGGACTTCAGAATGTGAGGCTCAAAACGGCTTTCGCCCCGCGCGTAGTACCACACTGTCCAATATAATCGAAACAAGAAAATTGCAAAGAAAGTCAACATTTTGTGCCTTTAGAGACTTTAAAAAGGCGTATGACTCTATTGATAGCAGCATTCTTTGGCGCAGTTTGGAAAATGTGGGGATTAGCCGAAACATGTTTGCGGCCATAAGGCAATATACCAAGAAACACTCAGCTGTGTTCGAACTGTCTTCTAATTGGTTCGAGGTAAAGTGCGGCCTGAAGCAGGGATGTTTGTAATCGCCGATTTTCTTTAACTTCTTCATCAATGACATTTCGGTAACCTTACAGGATCTAGATGTCAGAGTGGATATAGATAATGAAACTATGAATCATCTACTATATGCTGACGACTTTTGGCGGAAAGCCCAGAGGATCTTCAAATTCTGTTGAATGTGCTGTCAGTATGGTGTGAAAACAATCGAATGGATATAAATCCTAGTTAGTCGGAGATTATCCACTTTAGAGTACCTTCGGTAGTGAGGACTAATGTATATTTTAAATGTGGTAATGTCCGATTGGAAATAAGTGATAAGTATGTGTATCTCGGGCTGCTGTTTACAGAACACTTTGACCTAATAGAAATGGCTGAGACAATAGCAGTAATGAGCATGTGGTGCAGACTCTCCTTCACTAATGGTCACTAGGTCGGGGCGTGTGAGTAATAAATTATCCATCTATAGCAAATTCAAAACAGAGTATTTTTGTGAATCTTATCTGAAGGGGCCAATACCCAAGTCCTGGGTACGTGCGTTTGCAAAATTTCGGTGTGCAGTTGCGCCAATCCGTGTAGAGACGGGTCGTTACGAGAACATTCCACGTAATGTGTGGTCATGTGGAAGATGAAGAACATGTGTTTTGTCGGTGTCCATTATATAGTAATTTAAGAATAATTTTATTTGATAAAGCACAAGTTTTTCATATTGATTATAGAAATATGTCTGATAGTGACAAACTGTGTTTTGTTTTATCTAGCAGTAAATTGTACAAAATTAGTTCCAAAACCTGTTTTAATATCTTAAATAAGGGAGAGAGCATTTTATATAAATAACTTTTAGTTTGATTTGTTTCGTTTTTATGGGGTTTTTTTATTTGATGACATGTAACTAGTTTTTATGTTTAGATACTTGAGGATATGGATCTTTTGTTTAACTTGATAAAACTGTGTTGATAGAGTAGATAACCAAGCGATATATTGTATTTCCAGTCATAATCTTTTATAAATAGTTTATTTATCTATTTTATAGTAGAAATAATTATTAATAGCTTATAGTGTCTCGTAAGTCTGTTTAGACTGGACATTTTAATGGATTGTAATGATCTAGTGTATATGTTTAAAATGTGTGACACTTTAATAAATCAATATATTACTTAAAATTAGTACTTTTTACATAATTACAGCATTTGATATGCGAAAATGTTAAAGTTTGATATGTTCAAACTTTCGCTTGTCAACATGCAATGTTATGATCGGAGACAGCCGAGTACATCACATGTTCTTTCGGAACCTCGTTTCCATCCGCCAAGAATGGAATCCGAGGTAAATGTAAACATTGTCACGTGGAATTATTTATAAGCAGTAGTGTTAAATCAAAGTACTGAAGACACAAACGAATTGGACCAGTATATGTCCATAGTATATTACAGAAAATGATCTGAAACATAGTTTACAGGTGATTCAAATTAAGGATAAGTACAGGGCAATTCAATATCGGCATATTCAAGGAGTGGTCTTATAAAAGAGAACTAGATAGTTTGCAAAGTTTGTTTGTCTAACTGAAATTTCAACGATCTCAATATATTTTAGATGAAGTTTTAGCAATTAGGTAATTTACTTGATCTATCCAACGACCATCTCCTGAGAAGAACACACCAATGTGCTTATAAGAAGATAATTAGTTATAGGAGTATCGTTCATATTTATAGAGGGATGTTAATGGGATTTCTTTTTCTAGTTATTAGCATAGTTTCAGTTTTGGGGGGATTGAAGTCTACAAGCCACTGGCGGGACCATATATGAATTTTGTTGATATCTGACTCTATAGTGACATGTGCCGTGATTGGATTTTCAACTTTTATGTACAGCGACGTATCATCGGCAAACAACTGAACTATAGAACTAATATTATACACAATGTCATTTATATGCACAAGAAATAGAAGAGGACCGAGGACCGAGCCCTGGGGTACCCCAGCCTTGATAGCTGCCGAATCCGATACACAATTATTTAAAATCACCCGCTGTTTCCTTCTATTGAGATAATTTTCAATCATTTAATAAAGTTCCCAGAAATACCAAATATGGAAAGTTTGAAGAGGAGACATCGATGCCAGACTCGATCGAAAGCTTGGCTTACGTCGTAGAAGACAACTCTAAGGCTTTCCTAACATCATCAGCTGTACTAACAAGTTGGTTTATAGTTGAATCTCCAGGGGTAAACCCTGATTGGTGACTAGTTATTAGATTGGTGTCAAAGAAGATGTTTAATCAAAGTACTGAAAGTACTGAAACGCTAAAACTTCAAACAATAGTATATATATTTCGACAGCTATTTAAGTGTTTTTGTTGTAGAATCTGGGGTGTGGTGTTCGGGGGTGAATACATTTAAAAAGGGAGGAGGAGTAGTGTGGAAGATTTTAATTGTACATATGATTTAGGTCGCTTTCTAGCTTCGAACTAAAGGATATTTTCCTTTAGCTGTGTGGTAGAGCGTCCGACTAGAAACTTGAAGATCGAGGGTTCGATTCCCGGTGGAAGTACACTATTTTCTTTCCTGTTACAAATGAAAACGGATGTAATGTAGCAATTTAAACTTTTCGTTTCATTTCATTCTATACTGATTTCAATCTTTCTATGTCAAAGTCCTAAATGGCTGTTTTTCAGCCATTTTGTTTTTCTGATCAGTTACAAAATCAAAAGGGCACGACAGTAGGGACCAAGGATTCTACATAAGAAATATGAGAAAGATCCCTCTAGTAGTTGTCAATTAGTTAACAATCTTTCAATGCCCAAATCAAAGATGGCCGCCTTTCCGACATTTGGTTTTTACTCATCAGTATGAAATCAAATGGGCATAACAAAGCACAATGTGAAACCTAAATATTCAATGTGAAAAACTGACTGAAAAAGTTTTTAACGCAATAAAACAAAACTTTTCATGTTAACATTATCGTTCGGAGGAAGTTGAATGAATCATTGAAATAAACGCTGCTGGTAGTTAGCACAATGGATATTAGATAAAAAATAAAAGGATTCGCAAACATATCTCTCGTTACAAATGATAGTTCGAACTACAAATTGTATCTAATTTGTCATAAAATGTCACAATAAACAGTCAAATTGTTGTTCCAAAAGAACGACGGCCTATTACGATATCTTTGCCAAGGTGGAGCAAAATATTGGTATGCAAATATGTCATATTCACTTACATCTCTAGGCCTATTTATCAATTATCAAGTTCATTTACAAAGCAGGGAAAATTACATGTATTTTGGCTGTTGCCTATGTATAAAGGGCCACACATAATTACGGGAATGTACACCATAAAGGTTTTTGCACACCATAGAAAAAATATAAGTGTTATTTCTACTAAATAACTTATATTGTGTCAATTGCTATGTACACTATACAGGTTATGGTAAAGTTTCGTTAAAACAAAAATGTGAACCTACAGTCAGGAACGTATATGTCCCTGCTACAGTGTATATTGATATGTGAAGCACAACGAACGTAATCATAAAACCACGAACTTTTGCTCGCCTTAGAAAAGTATAAGTGTTATTTTCAATAAATCAAGTGTTTTGCCAATTAATATGTTCATTATTCAGGTTCTGATAATGTCTCATTAAAAATTGTATACTCAGTAAGAAAATCGATCAAGTTTGTGCATTCAGTATGTATATATCAAAACGTTAGTGACAATCAGGGGAAGTAACTCGTAAATAACAATATCAGATCCAGGGGGCGGATTTTCACTGTAATTACGAATTAATACTTCCGACCGCCAAATTGGTCGAGTATTTTGATTTACGCATGTATAAGGTAATATAACATTGAAATCGAAATCAGTGTATTTGGCTATGCGCGATTATATAATCAAAGTTTAACAGCAAAGTACACCATGCCATGAATTCCGCGAGCCGTATCATGCATATACCAGTGTCAAGCACAGAGAGTATATATATATAGCATAGCTAAAATACACGAGAGGTCAGCTACCAACAGAGACGTAATATTTAAATGAGCCGTGGGAGTGAAAAACTGATTTCTTTGTTACAAACCGCATATAGATTATTAAAGTCATCATAATTATTAACAATACCATGGGAACATCATTTCCTGTTAGGTTTAGGCTTTCAAATTGTTCAGATACCATGAGATTGGTAGCAATTCAAGCTTTTCCGGAGCGGGAGGGGAAAAAATGACATGGGTCAAAGGTCACAGAATAGTGGCAGCAATAGACGCCAAAACTACTCGTAGTTTTAGCGCTAAAAACACAGCGTTCAAAGACCTTCCCAATAACACCAAAAAAAGATATTGGACGATAATTTTTAACATAAGCACGACTTTCTGTCTTGTGAATTGGAATTACGTTCGCTTCCTTCCATTGCGATGGTATTTTTGACAAAGAAAGCGATTTGTTAAACAAGAAGGCAAGATGAACACACAAGGCTTAAGAATTCTAGAACTAATAAAGTGAGGTCCTTAGAAACCAAGGTTGACCAATACATCTTTTACGTCATTGATTGTTAAATTTATTTCATTAAGGTTGTTTTGTGTTATGTTGGAATTATATTCTGGAAGAAGAGAAGCAGAATCGTCCACTGACGATTGACTAGAAAAGTAAGTATTGCACACGTTAGCTTTGTCTTTGTCATCGTCGTAATATCTCCCATCAAACAATACAGGAGAAATTTGAATTTTTTTAGGGCCTGGTTTAATGAAATTGTGAACAACTTTCCACCATGACTTATTATGTTCCGTTAATTGGGAAGTAAGTTTATTGAAGTACCTATTTTTCGCTTGCCTAATCATATAAACACATTTCTTACGTACACGTTTAAATTCAAACCAATCTATTTCTCTATAACTTCGTTTTGCCTTATGCAGTTTTTTACGTTTAGTCATTTTCTTTCTAATTTCATAACATATCCACGGAAGATCTCTGCTTTTAATTGTAACAAATTTATTTGGAAAACAGATATTCGCTATTTCATTAATTTGATCAGTTGACAAATTGCATGAATGACCTACATCCTTAGTGTCGAGACATGACCAGTCAGTCTCTTCTTACAATGTTTTGAACTGCTCAAAATTGGCATATTTATACATTCATATTTTACGTGTAAATGACTTTGATAGAACTTTAGGAATATTAAAAATGTCATAAACAGGACAATGATATCTCGTTGGTTGATCCAGGAAGGATTCTTCAACATATGTCCGATTCAATATCGATTATTACTTTCAAGAATTAGGTCCAACAACGACGAACTATTTTCTGTATAATGTGTACATTCGTCTACTAATTGCGTAAGGTTGTACGTAATTATTATATTAGGTAGGTGACCTTGATAGGGATGATTTTGCAAAACATTTACATTGAAGTCCCTCAAAATTATATCGCGGATATTTGTGTTAAAGGCTTGATCTATCGATAGTTCAATTCTATTCCAGAGTTGAACATTTGAATTAGGGGGTCTATAAAAATACCAAATAAATACCTTGACTGTTTTGAAGCTATTTCAACCAACACACTTTCTAACGTCCCCAACTTCATTTCGTCTATTTACTATTAATTTGTCTGAAACATACACAGCAGGGGAATCGGTTTAGAGGGTGGATAAAGGACTCGTCTGGCCTACCAACCTACATAAGGGCGCTATAATTTTGAAGACACCTTTGCCTAAAGTTGTCCTACCTAGAAATGGGGGGGGGGGGGGGGGGGGGTGCCGGTCGTACCAAGATGACGTATTGAAGAAGACCGAGAGTGAGACGAATATGTTCCCAGAAAAGAAAACCCCGAAAAAAACCGTCGCTCTGCACCCACCTGGCCAAGCAGGGATTCCTATCGAATTTAGTATTATCTATGATTTTAAATGTCCGCCTTAATAGCTAATAGATGTCTATTTCTATGAATTTAAAATTATTTCCTATCCTCTGAGGGGTGTATCTCTGAACGCCAACATTTTTAATTTGCGTACAGGGTAGTTTGTCATGATAGGGGTTATTTTTTTTCCTTTAAAGTAGTCTCAGTTCCAACAGGTAAATTTACCTGTAAAAATTACATGTACCTGTTGGCACTCAGGCACAAGTATTACAAACATTTATCATATAATTATCTTCATTATACTTTTTTTAATCAGAAATAATAATATGTGTAATAAATAATGTAACTATTATAAGATTTTTGATTATTAATTAAAATTAAATGCTTAAAATAAACTTTTCTAGGAAAAAAATAAAACTTTGTAATTCACTATAGAATTATTATATGACTAAATCTTAATTTTAAAAGATACTGTTACAAAAATATAAATATGATGTTTTTGTATATAATAGATGATTAATTCATTAAGTTTTGATGAGTGATTTGTATACGTTCTTTATGCCAATTAGTTTTAAACAATAGTTTTATTCAAGAATACATAATATATCAATAGAATATACAAATGGATTTGGTAACAAGCTTAAGGATATATTCTTCTGAGGATTCAGTCACGTTCAGGTCTCGTTTTAATCTCATTTAGACATTATATTGAAGAAATGTTTTGATCAGTTTTGATAGCGTATATCTGCATCTGAAAATTGTGTCAAAAATATAGGTGTCGGTTGTTTGTAGAACTTTTTTTATATTAATTTAAAGAAAAAAAATATCAATTCGGCGGCCATTTTGAAAACGCGTATTTCTGTATATTTTGTTCACGAAAGGCCGAAATTTCACCTTTTGATGCTGGATGAAAAAAATCAATGTTTCACCGTTTTTAAACATAGCAAGTTAATTTTCGCTGTACAACTTTATAATGTTCAATAATATAGAAATATTATACAATAAGTGGATAACTTTTGGTATTTTTTCATATTTTTAGTGTAACCGGAGCACTTTTTATTTTTGAACACGAAATTGTCAAAAATAACATAAATAGTAACGGGACAAAAATAAAGCACGCTAATCCCCCTTTTCTATGACGGTTTTAGACAGAGAAACCCATTTTCTTTTCATATGCTAAATATTAAAAAATGTTTAATTGCAGAACTTTTATTATTTCGTGTTGAATCTGCAAAAAAATGGTGGGAAAATGAGGATTTTCTCATTACAAAATAAGGGGTAGGGGTAACTAAAATAGCTTTCCCGAGTTAAAATATTTAGTTAGAGATATTCTATTTCCTTAATTTAAAAGAGCATAGTATTTTTGTCATTTCTGCAAACATTCATACATTTTGGATTACAAAATCGGAAGATATTATATGAAGATGTCCTGCAATTGGTCAATACTGCAAAATTCACCTAAAATCACGTATTATGTCATATTTGTATCTTTGATCAATCATAGCATAAAAACGAGCACGCTAACATATTATCTTTGCATTTTCTGTCATGCCATGATAAAAAAAGGTCAATACAGGAAAAATTTGACTTCTCAGAAGAATACATCCTTAAAGCTCATGTAAGAACACCTCCTAGTATGTAATTATTGTAGATAGTAGAGTGATCGTTGTTGTCAGATAGAGAATGATTGTAATAGTACAGTCCGAGTACTGATCCTGTATTTATAAATAGTATATTAGCAACACCAACGACATAGAAATGTAAAGTATATCATGCATGCAGTAGTTATATAGACTTAAGAAAAAGCTATAGTATGATAACCAACATATTAATGAGTAAACCTAGTATATAATCACTTCCTATGCTTCGTATAAACGCGTACATCCAGAAAGGTAAGTACCACATAATCTTATGTTTTACATAAATATAAACCAGTAACCCTAGTAAAGGTATGCACATTGTAATCAAATGCTGTACTCGTACAAACGCGTACATCTAGAAAGGTAAATCATCATATGTTTTACATAAATATAAACCAGTGATCCTAGTAAAGGTATGTGCGGTGTAATCAAGTACTGTACTCGTACAAACACGTACATCTAGAAAGGTAAGTAATCACACGTTTTACATAAATATAAACCAGTGATCCTAGTAAATGGGTATGAACAGTGTAATCACATATTCTAAATTATTATGAAAGGAGTAAGTCTAGTAAGGAGTGCAATTACATGTTGTTCTTCAATGAGTAAAGCTGGTTATGATAGGTACAGTGTATAAACGAGTCAATGAGTATAGGTAGTTAAAGGTAAGTACAACATGTAAACCCAATAAGGTAAGTACTAACTTTAACTTGACTGAACATAGTTATGAAGTTGATGTTCAAGTATTACACACAATGCCATACTAGCATGTTGACATACGTTAGAGCCAAATACGCTCTCTGTCACTGCGCATCGTTCATTATATGGAACGAGGACCTAGCGGTTGGGGGAAGCCCTACCTGCTCAGCAACTCAAACACAGACAAACAGTCAACATACATGTAATCAATGAAATAGGTAAAACACATTTTTTAAGACAATCAACTCCATATCGTGGTCAATGCTAATATTAAATATCGAAACGTTCTCTTTTCATTATAAATTCTTGAACTGCTAAAATTATTTCTTCGTTTTCTTGTATAGTTAGATCTGGGTTTCCCCAAAGTAAACAAGGAATATCCAAATCATTAAAATCTTAAATTTGTGAATTTTTCACGTGAAAACAGAAAGTGGAAGTTATCTCCGATATAACCGCATCCACAAAAGTAGGTCATTACTAAAAATAATTCAAAAAGATGTGCTTTTAAGCTACAGTTCTGCAATCTAATCGGAGTCTGGCATGATATATTTTGGCTTTGCGATTTCCAAAGGAACGATAACTAGGTGATTTGTTTCTATCTTTGTCAAGTTGATTTTTAAGGACAGCCACAGAAGGATTTTCTCTAATGATGAAAGGTAGTTTGCTCCAAAGATGAACAGCGGTTGGAAGGAAGAAGGTGTATGATTATGGACCATGTTATGAAGTTTGATGTTTTTTCCTGCGTTCTGCTAAAGTGTCCCCACATTTATATAATAAATTGATACTTACTAATTTAGTTGCTCCAGTAACTACCCTTGCTGATTTTTCATGAATTGATTCTAATTTATTTATAAGGTTATTTGGTAAAGAATCCCATACAATATCATTATATTCCAGTATTGGCATAATATAAGAGAAATATAAACGCCCTAATATACTACGATCAAGAAGCAATTTTAGTTTTCGTAACACAGCTAGCCTTTTAGACGAAAATATGATTTTCAGTAATGGCGGCCTTAATTTGCATGTTATGCGGATTACCCAATGATGACAGAGTGGCATCATTCAGATTCTTAAAGAGCACATCTCCGATGTATAGAAACAGCAAAAAAGCGTTGTACGGACCGTATTGCATGCTTATCGGTCCCTGCTACCAGACTATTAGGAACTACTGAGAACATATTCATCAAGTACTTTTTCGTGCGTTGTGCATGAACAATTTTGTTACATTGTTCGTGAACGGTTGACGAAAAATGTAACATTGTTACATTTTTCGTCAACCGTTCACGAACAATGTAACAAAATTGTTACACTTTTGTGCGTTGCGCACGAACAATGTAACATTGTTATATTTTTCGTCAACAATTCACGAAAAATGTAACAAAATTGTTACATTTTTCGTGTGTTGTGCACGAACACATAGCCAGTCTTACATAAATGGCTATGGAAGAGAAGTTTAAGCAAAAACGTTTTTAATTAGTCACAATAGTAACAAACTCTCCTTACTCATGTCGAAGAGTCTAAAAGTCAATTTAAATGTTGAAACAGCTTTTGGCTTGATGTCTCTTCAACTTTTTTCCAAAACTTTGACAAAGTCAGATTTTTTAAATAATGTATATTCAGAACAGGAAATAAGGCTTGAGCACGAAATACATGCTTGAGTATGAGAACGGTTTCATGAATACGAGCCAAGGTCAATATCACAAAATATTGACCTCTACTTGACCAAGTTTTAGCCATTCAGAAAGTGGGAAAAATATCAATTCATGATAATAATACGTATATACTATTGTCGGAAACGCTTATACGTGACCAGTGTACAATATATCATGTACACAAGTTGTCCATGCTACATTTATTTCTAACAAGAGGCCCGATAGCCCTTAACAGTCACTTGTTTATGCTGGCAATTGGAATGATATTTCCAATTCCAAAATAATAATTTCTGTTGCCCCCTCAACTTTCAAATGCATGTGCATATATAAAAAGTCCATGGTTTTCGAGAAAATTGGCACTTTATTGCTTATTCATGATTTTGGTTACCACCAGAAACTTGCTCGACTCTTAGTAGGGCCGTTTTTTTTTCGTTTGCAAACGTTGTAGTCTTTGCCCTGAAGACCTTTTACCGAAAACCAAGCTTATACGACGGATGGTCCTTGAGAAAAAAAGAGTATTTAAGATGTATTTTTAATACGTTTGGTAAACCAAAGGGAAGATAACTGCTAGATTTTTCGCAAACTTGAAAAGGCTTCCAATGGGGATGCTTCCTGCCAAATTTGAATGAAATTGACAAAGCGGGAGTTGAGAAGAAGTTAAAAGAAGTTAAAGGACGACAGCATACGGCGACAGACGAAACACGATCGCAATAGGTCACCATTACCTTTGGTAAGGTCACCTAAAATAGATCACGTGGAAATGGTATAGACCATATGGGAATGGCATACATAGACATGGGTATATAACATGTAGGAATAGGTCACCATGTGGGAATGGGTCACTTAGACATGGGCATAGACCATATGGGAATGGCATACATAGACATGGGTATATACCATGTAGGAATAGGTCACCATGTGGGAATGGGTCACTTAGACATGGGTATAGACCAAATGGGAATTGGTCACTTAGACATGGGTATAGACCATATGGGAATGGGTAACTTAGACATGGGTATATACCATATGGGAAGGGGTCACTTAAACATGGGTATAAATCATTTGTGTATAGGACCTAGACATGGGTATAAATCTTGTGAGAATAGGACTTAAACATGAGTATAACTCATGTGTGTGTCACACGATGTATATATAAATGGGTTTCTTCTTAAGCATTATTTATGTTCCAACACGTTGTATAGATTAGATCAACATTTATTTAGGACACATAAAAACACGTAACGAAGACAGCAACCTGAAATAAAAAGAACACTACCTGACAATATATGGACGGACACGTGTAACCAATGCCGTTAATTAAAATATTTAAAACCATAAAGTATTAAACATTAACAGGTATATTTTATATATTAAATTCTATTTCATTCCAAGTTACATGTAAGACTTATTACAATTTACGTTATGACAATTACATTACTTCTATCCTCACTTTGACCTGACCACGTGTATATGTCCGCTGTTAGATATTTCAACAGTGTGGACCAGGTATTTAAATATAATTATATTAAATTAACTATATATAAAGAATCTCTAATAAATGGTTTAAATAGATTAACTACATTAGTTAAATACTTTTATTATAATTAAATTAGCTTACCTTCAAATAGCACTGTGGCCGTAAAGCGCACAGGCTGATTCCGTATATGTATGACGATCTATTCTGTGCGGGGTCTAAATGTGTTGTGGGTCATACTCACCTGTGCCGGGCCCAGGCGAGGATTTCCACGTGCACGAGTATAGGGTCATGCAGGGTCAAAGTGACACTCTCAACCAGTCCTTGCGCTCACCTCTCATACGTCACAATAACAACTTTATACACGGGTACAATATACATTGACACAGGGACATGTAGAGACAAAACATGATACACAGCGCAAGTACTTCTACCAGATTTAATAATATTAATACAGGTTAAACTATAGAAGAGTTTGAACACTGCGACATGTGAATAGGACTTAGACATAGATATAGACCATATGGGAATGGGTCACTTAGACACGGGTATAAATCATGTGGGAATAGGGTTTAGACATGGGTATAAATCTTGTTGGAATAGGACTTATACATGGTATAAATCATTTGTGAATAGGACTTAGATATGGGTATAGATGATGTGTGAATATGACTTAGACATAGGTATATCTGATGTTGGAATGGGTCACTAAGTCATGGGTATAAATGATTTGTGAATAGGACTTAGATATGGGTATAAATGATGTGTGAATAGGACTTAGATATGGGTATAAACCATGTGTGAATAGGACTTAGATATGGGAATAAATCATGTGTGAATAGGACTTAGACATAGGTACATCTGATGTCGGAATGGGCCACTAAGACATGGGGATAAATCATCTGGGATTGGGGCACTTAGACACAAGTTTAGACCATACGACTATTAGACTAATTGATTAAAACATAATTATCACCGAGTACCGTTAAATCAATTTTCTGTATTACAAGTATTAATTTATTTGCAGATTATGTAATAAAAGAAGTACACAGTGTGTAAATTGCAGTCACACATGAGTTATTTCCATTCTCATACACTCGAATATCGAGTGCCACGAGAATGCCGTTCCGACTTTTGTGTCTCTACAGAACCATTAAACGCGTGTGCAAACCTTTGAAGAGATTTTTGTAGATAGATTTATTAGCCATTTCATCATAAATGTATTACGATGTAATACCAAACACTGATTGGCATAATACTCCAATCGTACACTTACCAAATAACGTCTTCCTTTTACTAAGGATGATCTTCAATCTGACCAGTGACAACTGGGCTTGGGGCAGTTCGGTTGCGCGGGAAAAAATAGAATTCGTAAGTTGTGAGAAATTCAAAACGGTTCTAATGTTTTGTAATGATAAGTTTTCCAAGTTTTGTATGAATTTTAAAATAAAAGAAATATATAACTTGGAATCTAACAGTAGGATTATTGTGAACTAATAATTTAACCGAGATTTCCCTAACAAAATCCGAGTGAAAAAATTAAGTGACGAAATAATTGATAATAATAATGAGACCTGGTAGGTCAAAATGTGATCGTTAAAAAATTGGTATGTAAATTTCGTTGAAGTTTTAAACTTGGTGATTTTGTAAATGAACGAAATTAAGTCCACACGATATCAAAAATATCTGTTAAGATCTGTATTAATATAATAGCAACGACTGTTAACATGTTATTGCAGCTATACTAAAAAAATGTTATCCTACAATGCCAACATGGATATTAAACCCACAATAGTTTATAAGTTTTTTGGTGGGTTTTTTTTTTTGGATGTTTTTTAGTTTTTAATATTACATTGTATATAGTTTGATTATACTAAGTGCCCTTAGACAAATGGAACACATGGTAACTTGGCCCCACCCCTACCCCGAAGTTACACCACTGTTTCCAAGCACTCCGAGAAACTGGCGGAACCGTTAATCGGAGTGGTTTTGAGAAATAAGAAGATTTTCTAACAAATAGTTGAAATGGCAAATAACTGTATCCGTTTAATTATGGAGTACGTCGTCTTTATTTAATTCAGATAGAGTGAATATTAATGTAGTTAACACAATAAAATAAACCGATGTAAACGAAAATCAGCACGTGATTTACAACTTGAATCCCCGTCATATTAATGAGGATTTCACCATAATTGTATACAGCCAATAATTTGTAATGCATTTGAAAGTCGTTTTAGTGCCAGTTTTCGCGTAATAACGTCTTCAGGAAATCGTTATGACGATCCATCACTGCTGGGTCACATCGAGTAGACTTTTGCTATATACCTCAAACCGATATCAATTTACATGCATAGGGATTGAATAAAAAGTATTTGATCCAATCCCTATGCATGTATTTTATTTGATAAAGGATTAGCCTTTTATCTTGTTTAGTTTATGAGATTATAAATCCATTGTAGCACGAGGTAAATTGCTCCAACGCGAAGCGTTTACGTTAAATTTACCAACTGTTCAATTGGATTTATAATCTCATAAACTAAAAAAAAGGAAAGGTTAATTATTATATTTGCAGTATTTTTCTGTAAATTATGCATACTACTCTGTTCAATATAGCCGCATTTGTGGAGAAAGATTTTATTTCAAACATCTAAAAAAAGAAGATAGTAGAATTGCTCGAATCAGCCAACATAATAAAATGTACATATATACGGCTGCATGATTTTGTTATAGTAGCGATATTATGCTTTCGAACCGACAAATTACAGAAACTGAGTTAAAGTGATGATGGCGCATACTGCGATTTTATTCCCCTTAAGGTATACTACCGATATGTGTATAGTTTCCCAATTTTGTCTAAGCTCTAAAAAACAGTTACCACGAAAAATGTAACAATCGTTACAATTTTCGTGCATCCCGCACGAAAAATGTAACAATTGTTAAATTTTTCGTACACAATGCACGACAAATGTAACATTGTTACAATTTTCGTGTACCACGCACGAAAAATGTAACAATTGTTACATTTTTCGTAATTGTTACATTTTTCGTTGCATCACAGCTTTTTCATATTTACAGATCTAGTATATGCATGCATGTGCTAGAATGACATAATTGCTAGAATGACATAATGGCGAAGTGTTGAATCAGCAAAAAAACTTAAACTTTCTTATGTCTTACTACACTCTCATCCACACATAGTGACTCTTACACACATGTACGCACACGCACACACATACACATCCCCGCACACGTACATGCACTTACCCATCCACTCTCCCACAGACACTACGCAACCACCTACATTCACACATATATTCAAGAAATATGTGCACATAGTGCAAAAAGTGTAATTGAAAGATCAGTTCTCAATATAAACCATTAAAGACATTTAAGTTGGATCACACAAACGTGCAGTACAATTCGGAGCCATAGACTTACATTATCATATACATATATATATAAAGAAAAAGAATTATTACAATTGGACCTGGAGTTAGGGATGGAACACACATTGTATTAGGTGAATGATGTCAAAATAAATACATAAGATTTAGTATGAACATAACATTAGAATGTTAGAAATTGAGGATTTAAAAGAACATACAAAAAGTTGAGTTATGTAAGGGAGGAAAAGCCAACTCATAGTAAACTTAATGCTACATTAAGATTGCTAGGATGGGGTAAGACACATATATATATAAGAAGTACAATTCTGAGTCGAATGATACGAACATTTAGGGGATAGTACGTTGTTTTGAGTGGCTATTAGAACTGGCGATTAGAACATGAAATTTGGTTTGAACTCGCGACCGATACATTTCGTACATTAATTTCGTACACGAGCACACCCCGACCATCACAAGTGGGACAGTTCATAGGTCGGTGAGGCCATTAGAGGGGCACATATACCGAAATGCAGCCAATAGAAAGGTCGGTTCCCAATATCATCTGTTATAGAAAAAGTGAGGGCTCTTAATAGTGGTAGAATAATCGCTAGCTCTATCTTGTGGTTATTAGCATATTCAAAAATATCATCCAATAATACTTTACAATATAGTTTCAGCTTTATATTGACACGGATATATAGGTTATCTATTGGTTATTGCTGGACACAAATATAAAAAAAATCGATTCTGTGCCAAAATATGAAGTTTACCTATATATAGGTCTCAAGTAACCCCATATGATGACTGGCTCCCCTAGTTTGGAAAGGTAATTTGCCAAACAGTCAGGAATAAATGCAACTAACAGAAGTATATAGAAAAACCACGACATGTCAACAGAACTGAAAAAAAAACGTTATGGTATATACCTCGTGTAGACTGTACACCTCATGGTTGGCGCTGGACTGGAATGTTAACATCATTGCAGTCCTGTAGCGTATTCTTGTGCTCCACCTTTGTTGGATAGATATATTCAAGATATTGTTCATGTTGTAAATATGTTTATGAAACATGGCTGACAATGTATTTGTCATGTCATATTGTTCATGTTGTAAATATGTTTATGCAACATGTCTGACAATGTTATTGCCATGTCTGCCATGTCATCCGTCATTTAATAAAATGACATTAAATGGACATGTTTTATTCTTTGTTGTTCTTATATATATATATCCGACAAACCTAGCTTAATTCGTTGCTGGCTAATCGTGATGTAGATTTATAGCATAAATATATTTAGATACACTCATCTGACAATCTGGTGACATCAGAAATACCAATGGTAGAGAGAGAGCGATCAACTGATGTTGTCTTTACAATAATTTTTTTTTTTCAAATATAATCGAGTGAAAACCCTGACAAAAAAATCCGACTTACACTATCTTACAATGCGTTTTAAGATATGGCTTATCAATGGAGGATAAAGCCGACCCAAGAAATATTTCTTGCTATATCCGCAGTTCATTCCAATATTTGGTATCAGTAGGAAATAATATATAGAAATAGATAAAAATGAGAGTCAGAATATGGACATTTACTTACATGTATATGAGGAGTCGAAGAACCCCATATGGTGACGATCTCCCCTATTTTAAGGTAATTTGACCTTGATAGTCAAGAAAGATTCTTCTTTATTTAGATCAGTATGTAGGAAAACAATGGTGTGTGAGCAGGATTTTGAAGAAAAAGTTACTGCGTATAAACCATACAACTCATTGGTCGTTACAATTAAAGAGGCATCACGGTAAAACTATATTTTTATGTTTATTTAGAATTATTGTATATATGTATCAAATGTATAACCTTGTGGAAAATCAATGGGCGA
This sequence comes from Mimachlamys varia, assembly GCA_947623455.1. Lineage (NCBI taxonomy): Eukaryota > Metazoa > Mollusca > Bivalvia > Pectinida > Pectinidae > Mimachlamys > Mimachlamys varia. The sequence goes on from OX392527.1 coordinate 55,123,375, forward strand.
TTTACGCTGAAATGTGTTCTCAAAAACTTGAATCATTAATTAGAAAAGGGAATCACTATTCGTTGATCAACGATTTGGACACGTAATTTTTTTTGCGTCACATATGATAACGCATGCGCATAACAAGCTACATCGGTAAACAAAAATGGCGATCCGCGTGACCTACGTGTAACTACCAAGCGAAAAGTGGCCGAATGGTCAAACTTTAACGTAAGGATTATATTACGGAAGCATAATGAGGGATGGAAAATATTCAAGGGAAGGACTAACAGCCCAATTGTTTGCATGTTACAGTTTTCTTCTGGATAGCCGGTGACACAGTTTTGATGTGGTTTAGGGGCCTCCCAAGGGATAACTTTTTCATTCCTCTGTTACATGAAATGCGTGTGTAAAACTCGAAAGCGTGTATTGTAATATTCCCTTTATAATATTCCAGTAAAACGGCATTATTGAATTATATTGCTGAAGAGAAAGACCTTTTCACATACAAGACAAACCGTATTGTTGGATTGTTTATACGTTGTAAAACGCCGGTAAAGGTGCGATTGAGTTTAATGTATACAGATTCAATTTGGACAAAATGAATAAATTTATGTCATTATGTGCGGATAAAAAAGGCTTGTCATACCTAATCTAAATAGGTATTGTACAAATATTATCGAGTTTGGACCCCGGTATTGAATTTGATATGAATCGAAATATATGCATTATATAAGTGAAGTCATTTTTATATAAAAAAAAAACAAAAAAAAACCATATACATGTATATGTCCCATGTCTGCAGTTGTGTTGAAAATGTTAACGAACCTTTAAATATATAAATTGATTAAGTATTAGACAATTATCTTCTCGACAAGTTCCAAATTTGATATATATATTATAGATGTATTCTACATGTTTAGTGCGTGATGCGTCATATGAGTGCACGGACTTCCGTGATACATAATTGTAATTTGACGCTGAAAGTTGGATAGATTTTAAATGAATATATAGATGATCTGAAAAAAAAATCCTCAAGACATCGGAGTTGTATAAAAAAAAATCGGAATCATTTTGTGAAATGGTTCTAAATGAGGATTCGTGAAGATAACTTTTTACTGAAATTAAGGTTTATACCATAACCATATGGTTGTCATCCTCGGAAACCCACATGGCACTGTTAAAAGTACAATGTAAGAGTGCAGTGTCGTGTGGGTTTCTGGCGATGCATGGTTGTATCCTGTACCCATTTGCATCGGTTTCAGTAAGGTATACTGGTGTCGATAAATGATGCAGAGATGTCGACATAAATTTCTTCATATGAATATCGTGTGTAATTAACGTCTGATTATTAATGTGAATGTGATTCAATAAATTTATACACGGACTTTGTGTCTGGTTCATCATCGGACCTATACATTACGTGTCCCCTCCCTTTGGGCCCCTCGTCGACTTGCGACAAAATAGTCACTTGATTGACGTGATCAGCGCTATTTTTATCGGGCTTTCCCGAGGACTGCAATTTTGCAAGTGGCTAATAAACACATTTTGAGTGGACTTTGAATATTGAAATAACAGGAAAATGTATCTGGTAGTGCAGACAGCATGTACATTCAATAACTTCATTGTAGACTTCCTCGGGATGCCCCTTTAAGGAGCTGTAGCTAATTCTTCTGATGAAGACAGAGCGAAATTATTATGTTGACTTTATATTTTGCTACAGTTTTTTTCCGCATATTTGCGGATGAAAACCGTTCCAAAGACTGAATTTCGTACACGAGCACACCCCTTAGCCATCATAATTAGTACTCAATGTGCGGGGTAGGGATGGGGTACATGTATAATGCAGTAGTACTCAATATGCGGGGTAGAGATGGGGTACATGTATAATGCAGTAGTACCCAATGTGTGGGGTAGGAATGGGGCACATGTATAATGCAGTAGTACTCAATGTGAGGGTAGGGATGGGGCACATGTATAATGTAGTAGTAGAATGAAAGAATTTTCTTTTCCTGACGTAGCTTGTTTAGTTCATTAATAATAGATTGATGTTTTTTGGTCAGGTCTTCAACAATGAGTGTTCCGTTTGGGTTTCCTCTGAGGCTACTGTTGGCCTCGAACACGCGCTGTCTGTCGTAGTATCTAACGAATCGTACGATAACGGTGACCTTTAGGTTCTTGATTTGACCAAGGATATGGCATCTGATGCAACGAAAAATGTAACAATTACGAAAAATGTAACAATGTTTGCTGATTTGAGCAATTCTACAACCTTTTTTTTTTTTTGATGTTTGAAATAAAATCTTTGTCCACAAATGCGGCTATAATGAACAGAGTAATATGCATAATTTACAGAAAAATACTGTAAATATAAGTATTAACCTTTCCTTTGTTTAGTTTATGAGATTATAAATCCAATGGAACAGTTGGTTAATTTAACGTAAACGCTTCGCGTTGAAGCAATTTACCTCGTGCTGCAATGGATTTATAATGTCATAAACTAAACAAGATAAAAGGTTAATTCTTTTATCAAATATTTTTCTCCAATCCCTATGCATGTAAATTGCTATCGGTTTGAGGTAGATAGCGAAAGTCTACTCGATGTGACCCAGCAGTTATGCAACCGAGAGTAGAATGCTTAATTACATTTTTACACTAGACACTTTTAACTTAAATTTTAGAATCCGCCAAATTTTAAAATATTATTTGCAGAGAAATAACTGATGATATTGTTACCTAACTGCTTCTTCACAAAAGCCTTCCAGGGTCAACTTTGTCAGCAAAGGAAATTAAAATCTAAAGAATACAAAAATCAAAAGGCTGTATTACGCAAAAAAGGCGCCATAACAATTTCCTATAGACGTTATAACGCGAAAACAGGCGCTAAAACGACTTTCAAATGCATTATAAATTATTGGCTGTATATGCTGAATTCCTCATTAACATGACGGGGTTTCAAGTTGTAAATCACGGGTTGATTTTCGGTTACATCGGTTAATTTTGATTGTGTCAACTACATTAATATTCACTCATTCTGAATTAAATAAAGACGACGTACTCCATAATTAAACGGATACAGTTAATTGTCATTAATACTATACTGAAACGAAAAAGAAACGCAACTTCAAATTGTAGGTTTAATAAAATAATAATTGTGAGCATTATGTTTAAATTTCATATGTAATAGTTAATATTGAATATTGATGTAACATCCTTATTCAATATTTAGAGATTTTTAAGAACAGTTCACTTTGCTAGAAGGTCATGATTGGTAGTACCCTACGTGAAACCAAGTTGAAATGGCAGCAGTTTTGAAACCGTGCCCTAATATCGTGTGTGTCCTCCTCGAACAGTTATCACATCTCTAATTCTTTGTTGCATTGAGTTCATCAGGGCATTGACTTTCCGTATTGGAATGTTATTCCATTCTTGGACGAGTGCATTTGCTAACTGAGGGAGGGTATTTGGGGGGTTACGGCGATTTCGAATTCTTCTGTCTAATTCATCCCACAAATGCTCGATTGGGGACAGGTCGGGGCTATATGGAGGCCAATCTATAGGAGCAATGTTCTGTGTCGCAAGAAAGTCTCTACAGACTCTTGCAACGTGTGGTCTCGCGTTATTTTGCTGAAAGGTTAGATGATGCTGCCTAACAAACGGCACAACATGGGGCCTAAGGATCTCATCCCGATAGCGTACGGCCGTTAAATTCCCATTGACTATCACCAAAGGCGTCTTCAAACCATGGGAGATTCCCGCCCAAACCATAACTGATCCACCCCCAAATCGGTCGTGTTCCAAAACACAGGCGTCAGCAAAACGTTCGCCTCGACGCCGGTACACACGTTGACGGCCATCTGCTCGAAATAACGTGAATCGAGATTCATCGGTGAAGAGCATAGAACTCCAACGTCTCATAGGAAAACGTTCTGGGCATATGTGCCGTTGCCCATTGCATACGACGTGCTCGACGTTGCGGTGTTAGTGGTAAACCAACGTACTGTCGCCTTGCACGCAAATTAGCCTCACGCAGTCTGTTGATCACTGTTTGGGGATGAATTCGACGGTTATGATTACCAATCGTATTCCTTGCCGTTTCAGCGGCCGTTAATCTCCTGTTACGCAGGTGTGCCAACCTAAGAACCCGGTCTTGACGTCGCGACGTTACGCGTGGACGTCCTGATCTCGGCTGGTCATCGACTCTTCCTGTTGCGTTAAGACGTGAAACTAATCGACTAATAGTCGATTTGTGAACTCTGAATTGTCGAGCGACGTGAAGTTGCGTGTTCCCTGCCAGAAGCATCGCTATAGCACGTCCTCTATCAACCTTTGATAACCGTGGCATAATTGTAAAAGGAATTATTGTTTGCAAAAGTATTGGCGATGATGTGGCTCAATGTTAGTGATGAATTGATACTGGTTTGAATGAAAAAAGAACGCATATGTTTGTACAGGCACGGTTTTTGATGTTTTTACCGCGCCGGAAGTGCATAGGTCTCTAGTCACACTTGGGTGATTTTGAAGATTGGTATGGGTGTTAGGCAGGTTGCATGTTTATATCGGCGATTTTTATACAGATATGTATATTTAATACAAAATTAATCACAATTTTCCATGTTGCGTTTCTTTTTCGTTTCAGTATATTTGTTAGAAAATCTTCTTATTTCTCAAAACCACTCCGATTAACGGTTCTGGCAGTTTCTCGGAGTGCTTTGAGACAACGTTGTAGCTTCAGGGTAGGGGTGGGGCAAAGTTACCATGTGTTCCTTTTGTCTAAGGGCACTTAGTATAGTCACATTATATACAATGTAATATTAAAAACAAATATCTTTTATCCAACCCCTTTGCATGTACATCTATGAGCCTTTATATCGGTTTGAGGTAAATAGGAAAAGTCTACCCGAGGTATTAAGACATTATAATGAGAATGAGGGCAGTTTATCGACTTATATAAGGTAAAATAACGACTTCAAAAAGCAATTGCGAATAATGTGAACAAGTTCATACGGTGCCTTAATTACAGACAAAAGGCATAACGAGAATAAATGCTCTTTTATGCCGACATTGAAAAACAGAAAGAGCAGGGTAGATTTTTAACGATAAAGCAATGTAAACACCTGATATATTCCTAACCTCTACAAGATTGAACGCGACCCAGATGATTATTTCTGGCGTGTAGCACTGGCTGGATTATCCAAGCATTTTTAAATGAACTATTCGGATCTTCCTGATGTTTAAGGTTGGGTAGGTGGCGCCCAAATTGACTATTTGAAAAATTAAATCCCACGGAGAGTATTTTCACCGCCGCACAGAAGAGTTCCACCGGGCAATAATAACTTTTCTGTTATGCAACGATAAATACGTCTGACGCCGCTAGCCGAATTAAAGGACATACATTCACGATCTCACCTGAAAAAATACATCGGTTATTGATACATGATTAATATATGTATCTGTTTAATGTGAAACAGTGTTATAGCCTCGCTGTTTGTCGTTCAAGAAATCATGCAAATGCCGGGTGAACCATTCAAACATTAAAAACGGTATATTTTAGTCCGCCATCATCAGATGGTTGGCAAGTCAGTTCACATTTCATCCGTCCTCTGCCCGTTAATTTATTTTGTTATCGCTATATTTCACGGAAGGTTCCCCTTGATGCCTTGTTGTACATGTGTTATTTACGAACTGATCGGACAATCCAAAACGGCCCCCTGTGGCCATCTTGAATTTTGAAATTGTGTGTTGTGCACGAACAATGTAACAATGTACATAACCGGTCTTACATGTACAATATTGGGCTATGAAAGAGAAATTTAAGCAAAAACGTTTTTCATTGGTCACAATAGTAACAAACTCCTTACTCATGTCGAAGAGTCTAAAAGTCAATGTAAATGTTGAAACAGCTTTTGGCTTGATGTCTCTTCAACTTTTTTCTAAAACTTTGACAAAGTTAGATTTTTTAAATTATTTATATTCAGAACAGGAAATAAGGCTTGATCACGAAATACATTCTTGAGTATGAGAATGGTTTCATGAATACGAGCCAAGGTTAATATCACAAAATATTGACCTCAACGTGACCAAGTTTTAGCCATTCAGAAAGTGGGAAAAATATCAATTCATGATAATTATACGTATATACTATTTGCGGAAACGCTTATACGTGACCAGTGTACACTGTACAGTTGTACAGTGTACAACTTGTATCATGTACACAAGTTGTCCATGCTACATTAATTTCTAACAAGAAGCCCGATAGCCCTTAACAGCCACCTGTGTATGCTGGCAATTGGAATGATATATCCAATTCCAAAATAATGATTTCTGTTGCCCCTTCAACTTTCAAATGCAAAATGCATGTGCATATACAAAAAGTCCATGGTGTTCGAGCAAATTGGCACTTTATTGCTTTTTCATGATTTAGATTACCACCAGAAACTTGCTCGACTCTTAGTAGGGCCGTTTTTTTCCGTTTGCAAACGTTGTAGTCTTTGCCCTGAAGACCTTTTTCCGAAAACCAAGCTAATACGACGGATGGTCCTTGAGAAAAAGAGTATTTAAGATGTATTTTTAATACCTTTGGTAAACCAAAGGGGAAGATAACTCCTAGATTTTTCGCAAACTTGAAAAGGCTTCCAATGGGGATGATTCCTGTCAAATTTGAATGAAAATGACAAAGCGGGAGATGAGAAGAAGTTAAAAGAAGTTAACGGACGACAGCATACGACGACAGACGAAACACGATCGCAATAGGTCACAATGACCTTTGGTCAGGTCACCTAAAATAGATCCCGTGGAAATGGTATAGACCATATGGGAATGGCATACATAGACATGGGTATATAACATGTGGGAATAGGTCACCATGTGGGAATGGGTCACTTAGACATGGGTATAGACCATATGGGATATATTGGGGCACTTAGACCATATGGGAATGGGTCACTTAGACATGGGTACATGTATAGACCATATGGGAATGGGTCACTTAGACATGGGTATAAATCGTTTGTGTATAGGACCTAGACATGGGTATAAATCTTGTGTGAATAGGACTTACGATTTACAGTTTGATTTGACAATATTCACTAGAGTTATGGCCCTTTGGGACATAATTTCGTGAATTATGTAGAAAACGTCAGAACTTTTTGTGTTTTTTTTTCAATTCCTCTACAATTTGTTAAGGTATTTCGAAAAGCAATAACATTTAACATCTATTACAGGTTTTGTTGAGTTATTTCAACTTTTCGCGTAACAGCATTTCATAGTTTAATGTAGGCATTATGTAGACAATGCATTTCTGTCGAAAGCTGATCTTCTACAGTTTCCAATTGATATATTTCAAATTCGCAAGGCTTGATCATCATGACATGAAGTTGTGTTTCCTGAAAGACAGTTTGATTTGACAATATTTACTAAAGTTATGTCCCTTTTGGAACTTGTATCTGATGCAATTTGGGGCATTATGTAGAAACTTTTTTTTGTGTTTACATACCATTATACTTCCGATATGGTACGACAGGCGTATCATGCCTCTGCTCGCGGTGCTCTTGTTCGCTAAGTAACCCTCCAAACTGTTAGCAGTGTGGGAATGTTTGCGCTGTCAGTCTTCTTAGCAATGTGACATATACTATCCACTGTAGAAATTGAATGGTATCAAACATTTTCGCGTGTGGATACAATGTACATCTGGGAAAATTTATTGGCAGCGATATAAGCGAAAATCTCCAAACCACGAAGTATTTCACTTTTACAGTACTTGAACAAAATAAAAATATCTTAAGGGTTGTAAGGTCAAGGTCACAGTTGCTATTTTTAGAAATTCATTGTCAGCACTCTAGTGGCTTCATATCTTCATGGATTTCATCAAACTACACATAATAATACAAAATCAAAATATCATTGATGAGTTCGAGTTTTAGGGTTATCAGGTCAAGGTCACTGGCTATTTTTAGAAAAGAATTGTCAGCACTCGAATGTTTTCCTTTACTAATGGATTTCCATCAAACCACACAATCTTATACATACAGAGATAAAAATTCTTTGACAAGTTGAAAGTTTAAGTTTAAGTTTCAGGGTTGTCGGGTCAAGGCCGCTGTGGCTTTTTTAGACAATAATTGTCAGCACTGTTGGACAAGTTCAAGTTTCAAGTTTGTTTGGTCAAGGTCAATCAAAATCGGCATATACATATTGCATATATCGGCTTATTTTATATGTGATATGGTTCAGAATGCAGGCAATGTGAGGAACAAAAAGAATCCAGTGGCTCTGCGATTCTGTTGCCTCATTTTAATGCCAACTCATGAACTTGTCTTTCAAACTTATTCACCCAGATTTCTACTTATGTTACTACACACAAACTTCGAAACTGTTTTGTGCAAGTGTATTTAAAGGCGATACTAATAGCTGATTGAACTGAAATGAAAATTTGTAAATTCCGGAATATTCGAAAAGTGTATGAAACATATCTAGAGGGTTAAAATTGGTAGCATTCCATTAAATGTTATGTTTTCTCAACTGATGAGATAACCGGTCACAAAGATAACATGCTATCCCATCATTCCACTCTCAGTTTGAAGTAATGCCGAACAGCGTTTCTTGCATTAGTGTTTTGTTTAGCTACCTTCAGCTGATACGTTCATCATTCCAGTACACTGTAAGATTATGTTCGGTAAAGCTTGTAATACTACTACTAATAATAATAAGAAACGGAGCAAACACAATATGTCCACCCACTTCGTTTGGGGGACATAATTAGAAGAATAATTAAAACATAATCTTACATAATAATAATAATTAGCTTGTGTTTGGACCAATTTCAAAATGAAATACATTTTCTGAAGGCAAATGTTATTCTAAGAAGGAAAATCAAAGTCCAAGCAATTAAGGTTTTAAAATTGATTTCGTAACATGTTGAGATTCCTATAATTAGTCGAATGGCGGCAGAGAAATTGAACAGAAATGGGCCAAATTTAGCGGAAATGCCGTTTTAAGGTACTTTCTGGTTATTTAACACAACCGAAACCTTGATTTTCCTTTTTAGAATTTCATTTGCCTTCAGAAAATGTATTTCATTTGGAAATTGACCCAAACACGAGCTAATTATTATTATTATGTAAGATTATGTTTTAATTATTATTGCAAGCTTTACCGAACATAATCTTACAGTGTACATGTACGTGAATAAAGAATGTATACGTATCAGCCGTACGTTTTTGTTTTCCAAGCACTGTAAACTCATGCACACTTCGTACGTCAAACCATGCTCTTCGTCTTCTTTGATGGTGTCGAATTTCTTTTCTTGATGCATCTGTTCCAATCTTTTAATAGTCTCTTTCAGCTTCTTTCTTGGCTAGTCTTATGACTCTATTTTCGTCAGCCAATATTTGTTTACCGCGGCTACCTGACATTTGCGGTTCCGGTTCTATTTTTATACAAGCAATCACGTGATTTTTTTCGAATCATGTGACCACTATCCTGCTCCCGGTTCCGTGCCGATTCGCAAGAAAACATAAGATATTTTTTTTAACATAGAAAACGATAACAAAAAATATAACTATGGTAATGATTTGCTAAGTAATAAATCTTGATATTAAATAAATATGTTATTGTTTTGTAATCTAAACTGTTACGGTTAAACAAATCATAGAAAATGTTTCATGTCGTACCATGTTGAGATTCCTATAATTAGTCGAATGGCGGTGGCGAAATTGAGCAGACGAGCACCAATTGAGCGAAAAAATGCTGTTTTAATGTCTTTTACGGTTAATTGACTGGGACATAACTTTAGTAAATATTGTCAAATCAAACTGTCTTTCAGGAAACACAACTTCATGTCATGATGATCAAGCCTTGCAAATTTGAAATATATCAATTGGAAACTGTAGAAGATCTACAGACAAATAACAGCTTTCGACAGAAATGCATTGTCTACATAATGCCTACATTAAACTATGAAATGCTGTTACGCGAAAAGTTGAAATAACTCAACAAAACCTGTCATAGATGTTAAATGTTATTGCTTTTCGAAGTACCTTAACAAATTCTAGAGGAATTGAAAAAAAAAACACAAAAAAGTTCTGACGTTTTCTACATAATTCACGAAATTATGTCCCAAAGGGCCATAACTCTAGTGAATATTGTCAAATCAAACTGTAAATCGAGAAAACACAACTTAATGTCATGGTGGTCAGGCCTAGCAAAATTTAAAGAAATCAGTTGAAAACTGTAGGAGGAGATCTCCGGACAAGTAAAAGTTTCAACGAAAAGACGGACAACGCCATACCATAATAAGTCCCATAATTTTTGACGGGTGTATATAAATTCCTCACTCAAGTTTGATGGACATTTATGAAAGAAAGAAAGAAGTGCTGACAAACTTCAGTGGGCAGACAGATGGCTAGGAAAAGTACCTGTATTTCTACACAACCCCCCTGCAACCTGAAACATTAAGGATGAAATTTATTTTTTGATAGATGACTTCATTCCGAGATAATTTTGCTAGTTGACACGTCAATTACTCTTTCCGGTTGATCATTACACAGTGGTGTTTTTTTTTTATTTGTACCAATGGGTTTAACTATTCCTTGTGGTGGCCGAGTGGTTAAAGGTGTTCCGACATTCTACCACTAGCCCTCCAACCCTGAGAACTTGCATGTTCAAAACCAATGCGAGGCAGTTGCCATGTACTGACCGTAAGGTCAGTGGTTTTTACTCAGGGTACTCAGGCTTTCCTCCACCTCCAAAACCTCCTTAAATGACCTGACTGTTAATAGGACAAAATAAACCAAGCCTTATAATTAGAAATGACTGCGAGACATAAATGCCCCCCTTCCCCAATATGAAATTGGTTCTAAATGCTTAATTATTACACATGTGAAGTTTGATGACAATTGAATTAGTAGTTATTTAAATAAGCTGGTTACATTACCATGGGACGGGACGGACATTGATACACTATATGCCCCCCTCCCATTTCATGACAGGGGCATAAAAATCATGTAAACATTGTATTTGTCAGATATATGTCAACGTTTCCCCTGTTTTATGAGTCTTAAGCAGAACATTAAAAGAAAATCCCCTTCAAAGGAGAAGCTTGGTGATTCAAGCAAAACAATTCTTATCAATTTTTTTTCAAACATTTTGCACATATATATACATTTAGGTGTCCTCTGTAGCATATTATCATATTGTGACCCGTTTCTTTGTATACAAGGGAGGTAATTCAATCTAATTATCTCCCTTTTCAATATCAATTTCCAGTCATCATTTTTGCTGCTACGTTATCTGAACAATACTTTCTACATGATAAGCTAGGGAGCCAAGGGATCACATCCCCGATAAAAGCCCGGGAGGCCGGGTTGGCAAATACAAAGTAACGGCTACCGTGCCAAGCTGTAGCCAAAAAACAATTATAACTCTATTCAAATCGACATAATTCAAACAATTTTCCACACAGATTCATAATTTTTGCTGCTACGTTATCTGCACAAGACCTACTACATGATAAGCTAGGAGGACAGCGGATAACATCCTCGGTAAAATCCTGTTAGTTTGGGGTGGCAAATACAAAGTAACGGCTACCGTGCCAGGCTGTAGCCAAAAAACAATTATAACTCTATTCAAATCGACATAATTCAAACAATTTTCAACACAGATTGATAATGTTGCTGCTACATTATCTAAACAACCTCTACTACATGATTAGGTAGGGGGACAGGGGAAACCGACCCCGATAAAAGCCCGGGAGGCCTGGATGTCAAATGCAAAGTAACGGCTACCGAGCCAGGCTGTAAGCCAGGAAAACAATTATAACTCGATTCAAATCGACATAATGTAATCAATTTTCACCACAGATTCATAATGTTGCTGCTACATTATCTAAACCACCTCTACTACATGATTAGGTAGGGGGACAGGGGAAACCGACCCCGATAAAAGCCCGGGAGGCCTGGATGTCAAATGCAAAGTAACGGCTACCGAGTCAGGCTGTAGCCAAGAAAACAATTATAACTCGATTCAAATCGACATATTATGTAATCAATTTGCAACACAGATTCATAATGTTGCTGTTACATTATCTAAACAACCTCTACTACATGATTAGGTAGGGGGACAGGGGATACCAGCCCCGATAAAAGCCCGGGAGGCCGTGGTGTCAAATGCAAAGTAACGGCTACCGGGCCAAGCTGTAGCCAAGAAAACAATTATAACTCGATTCGAATCAACATAATGCAAATACTTTTCAACAGAGATTCATAATGTTGCTGTTACATTATCTAAACAACCTCTACTACATGATTAGGTAGGGGGACAGGAGATACCGACCCCGATAAAAGCCCGGGAGGCCGGGATGTCAAATGCAAAGAAACGGCTTCTGCGCAAGGCTGTAGCCAAGAAAACAATTATAACTCTATTAAAATCGACATCATTCAGTCCATTTTCAACACAGATTCATAATTGTTGCTTCTACGTTATCTGTACAACATCTACTACATGATAAGGTAGGGGGACAGGGGGTACCACCCCCGTTACAAGCCTGGGCGGCCGGTATACCAAATCCTGCTGCTCATAAGATTTGTTAATGTGTCATTTTCACTAACTAAATGATATTTGGCACAACAAGAAGATTGTTGTATATTTTAACTTTTCATCAATTGGGTTGGGCATGCTTAACCAAATTGTGTCAACCCAAAAATACTAAGTGTCAATAAACTGCTATAAATAGCAGTTTTTCAATTATTTGAATTATTTGAATTTGAGTAACCAATGAAGATTATTCTTTATTCTCACTTTTCACAAATAAAACTACAAAACCGAATCCTTGTCAAGCAGACGTAACTAAGTCTCAATAACCTGCTACTCATAAGATTGGTTAATGTGTCATTTTCACTGATGAAATGCTATCGGCACCCAAAGAAGATTGTTGTATATTTTCACTTTTCACAAATAAGGTCGAACGTGCAAGACGGTATAGGTCAACCTAACATTATTATGTCTCAAAAACCTGCTTTTAATACGAGTTGATTATGCGTCATTTCTATTAACTAAATGCTATTAATAACCGAGGAAGATTATTCTTTATTTTCACTTTTCACAAAAAAAACACTGCTAAACCAAATCCTGTCAAGCAGAGGTAACTAAGTGTCAATAACCTGTTGGTCATAAGATTTGTGAATGTGTCATTTTCACTAACTAAATGATATTTGGCACCCAAAAAAGATTGTTGTATATTTTTACTTTTCATCAATTGGGTTGAGAATGCTTGACCAAATTGTGTCAACCGAAAAATACTAAGTGTCAATCAACTACTATTAATACCAATTGATCATGCGTCATTTACATTGTTTGAATGCTATTAGTAACCGAGGAAGATTATTATTAATTTTCACGTTTCACAAATAAAACTACAAAACCAAATCCTTGTCAAGCAGACGTAACGAAGTCTCAATAACCTGCTGCTAATAAGATTTGTTAATGTGTCATTTTCACTGATGAAAAGTAAGTGTACCTGCTGCTCATAAGATTTGTTAAGGTGTCATTTTCCCTAACTAAATGATAGTTGGCACCCAAAGAAGATTGTTGTATATTTTCACTATTCACAAATTAGGTCGAACGTGCAAAACGATATAGGTCAACCTAACATTATTAAGTTTCCATTAATTGAATGCTTCAAAGTAACCAAAGAAGATTGTTCTTTATTTTCATGTTTCACAAATAAAACTGCTTTACCAAATCCTGTCAACCAGACGTAACTTCATCTCAATAAGCTGTATATTATTAAGATTTGATAATGTGTCAATATCACAAAGTAAATGTTATTGGCACCCAAAGAAGATTAGTAACCAAAGAAGATTATTGTTTATTTTCATGTTTCACAAATAAAACTGCTTTACCAAATCCTGTCAACCAGACGTAACTTCGTCTCAAGAAGCTGTATATTATTAAGATTTGATAATGTGTCAATATCACAAAGTAAATGTTATTGGCATCCAAAGAAGATTAGTAACCAAAGAAGATTATTGTTTATTTTCATTTCTCACAAATAAAACTGCTAAACCAAATCCTGTCAAGCAGAGATAAGTAAGTGTACCTGCTGCTCATAAGATTTGTTAAGGTGTCATTTTCCCTAACTAAATGATAGTTGGCACCCAAAGAAGATTGTTGTATATTTAAACTTTTCATCAATAGGGTTGGGCATGCTTTGATGCAACAAACAAGGTGAATGAAAAGCCTTGCTTTCTCCTGGAAGTGTAACTAAATCACATGGGGTACACAGGAACTGGATTAGGAATAACATCAGTGCTTTGAAGTCTACCTTTTTATTAAAAACAAAAATGCATCTCAATAAAGGGAAAGATATCTTAAACTAGTTATTGATCTGATTTTGCCACATGCCATTCCAAATGGAACACTAAAGAGTTCCTCGATCTCAAAAAACAGAACAATATGGCGTTATCGTCGAGGGAAATATATAGCGATTCGGGACGTTGTATTTTAAAAGGTGTGGTGGATGGCGGTATGTGAGGGTGGCGAACTTAACGAGGGAATTATATAGGACAGAAATCCGTTCTAGAGGTTTAGGTGGCGGTATGCGAGGGTGGCGGTAGATTCGAGTGGCGATAGGTCGAGGGTACACTGTATATAGTTGAATTAAAATAAAAGTTTTTCACACAGTCTCGTGGTAATAAGAGTAAACTAAGAGTGAATGGACTCGTACAAGTCAGTTTTATAGATACGCAAAATGATCTAGATATACAATTTTGACTAACTCTACAAACCTGTCCAATCAACATTGCATTAATGTTTTGAAACGGTCTCGGACCTTCCCAGATGATACTGGAACACACTACAGCTTCTTGTTCTCAAGTCAAAGTCCACAATCTTTCCAGTGTTGACACAAATAAGACCTGAAATTTAAACAATCTCCCTTTATTTTGTTAACTCCTGGCCCCGAGATCATGAAACAATCTTTAGACTTAAGTTTGTGCTTAGCCAATCAGGTATGGCGTTACTTTTTGTAACGTTATTTGTGATTGGCTAAGTCTAAACTTAAGACAACTTTAGACTTAAGATTGTTTCATGATCCTGGGGCCAGGACAACAACTTAAACTACCCATTATCAGTCACCGCATCTTCGCTAGCCAAAGGTTACGATCCGCACACTCATCTTCACCCTTGACGAGAATTTTCATTGGATGCAGCTAGGTCTGGCTGCGTCCAATCAGAGCGCACCTTACATTTGATCACGCGCTCTTCTTATGGGAGAGAAACAAATGTAAACAAACATGGCACAGTGTCGACTGTGTCATGGATCTTTACCAGTAAAACAGAGAAGAACAATCTCAAACGACACATTTACGGTAAGGACTCAGTGCTTGGATCGCCGTTTCCTGATGCTGTCTAATTTGATCAAGCTTGAATTTTTTTTACAGATCAACCGAATGAGATGTTCTTCCATGTTTACATTCATTACTGAAGCCGTTTTGTTACACGCATTTTGATTGGTCGGTGATTACGTGATTCAAATGGACACAACGGACATCGGCCGCTAGGTGACAGACCTGGGAGCTTTCAATTTTTCCATGATTTATTCCAGGGGTGTAGATTACATAGGTGATCGTAACCCCTGGATATCGAGGATGCAGTCACCGGGACATGTTACAATAAAAATGTATTTATAAAATGTTAAGGAGTATTCATAAACACAGTCTCCCGCCATTTTATACTTGTTTACATTTTATGCATATCTGCAATAAAATTCAACTTTAAGAAAATAAATGTATTGAAGCCAATAATAATAATGCGCGGTAAAAGGGTGCGCTATGAGAAATTTCTGACTCGTGTATTTATAATTTTAATAAATTTATCGTGAATTTGATGTCACACGACCCTTCAAAGGAACGGTAATTATAAGATTGCGTTCTGCGTTATAGGCTGGTCTTTAACATCCATGCATCGGGACAACATGTACATTACAGAGATTGGGCCTGCTTGACACAACTTGTTAAATAACTATAGGCCTATATAGAGTCTAATCTAAAGGACATATCATTTTTAAAAAACTGTAAAGTCATCACGTAAAGTGATCATGGTTAAAATAACAGTTAGGCCTATTCAATTTCCAGTCAACTCAAAAAAATATGCAGGTCATTTGCAAAGACAGCGAAATATCGGGTCAAATGAATTAAATGCATTATTTGTTTCTATTGTTTGAATATATAGGGTTAAGTCGTTCTCTTATATATGAACCATAACAACTACATGTATGCAGTTTGTTCATTTGTGTATTAACTGGGAACAATGGGAAGATTTAATTTCAATTTGTCACGGGGAAAATGTTACATCCTCATATCATTATTATAAAGGAAGAATATGATAGAAAATAAGGGATGAGTAACTGATGTTGAAATTAAGATTTGTGTCAGAAAACGCTCTATTCCAAACCTGATTACACTTTAATGTACTCTCGTGAGATTTTTCGTACAAACTGCCTAGTTAGGCTAATATACCGTACATATCACCGGGGTCTGATAATTTGTTACAGCCAGTTTTGGACCTTAACTAAGGTGTTTAAAGTAATTTTACACTTTTGGGAGGTTTAGATCTATTTTTGATAAAAATGCTCCCTCAGGCTTAAATGTTTGTAAAGGCTAAGGGTTGAAAGATTTCGATGTCGAAAAAGCGACCCTACCTACAATTCTTTCATCAAAAATCACAGTTTTAGTTGAGGTATGAAAAAACGCTTGATACCATCGGAAAGATGGATATTTTTTTTTATTTTAGAAACCTATAAATGCACACAAATGTAACCCCATCCAGAAGTGTAAAATTAGACTGAACATCTAGTTTAGGTCCAAAACTAGTTTGAATTTGCTGTAACAAATATTCAGGTCCCTGTGGTACATGTAGGCCTATAGCTGCGCTCTCCATCACGGATAATCCGTATTTAAGTATTGTTATATTATTAGTTTGTTACCTAAACGTACACTTACATGTAGATACACTGTTGAATCGATGTCAAAACTTTAGTTTGAAGTTCTTTTTCCTGTGGGGTCCAAGTTAATGACACACACTGCGCGGACATGTTATGTACGCAACTTACATTGACATAGGCCTACAGTAAATTATCTCGCCAACAAAACCTCAGATTTACATTTTGCAGTCTGTTTTCCCGAAAAGTACTGTCAGCTCAATGCAACCACACATCGCTTCGTCCATCAAACCATAATCTTGGTCTTCTTTGATGGGTATCGTGTTTCTTTTTGTTGATCCGATGCATCTGTTCCGATCTTTTTAATAGTCTCTTTGTTGGCTAGTCTTCCTTTGAGCCTGATGCGACTCTGGTTTCGTCTGGCTGCCATAAAACCTATAAATGCACACAAATGTAACCCCATCCAGAAGTGTAAAATTAGACTGAACATCTAGTTTAGGTCCAAAACTAGTTTGAATTTGCTGTAACAAATATTCAGGTCCCTGTGGTACATGTAGGCCTATAGCTGCGCTCTCCATCACGGATAATCCGTATTTAAGTATTGTTATATTATTAGTTTGTTACCTAAACGTACACTTACATGTAGATACACTGTTGAATCGATGTCAAAACTTTAGTTTGAAGTTCTTTTTCCTGTGGGGTCCAAGTTAATGACACACACTGCGCGGACATGTTATGTACGCAACTTACATTGACATAGGCCTACAGTAAATTATCTCGCCAACAAAACCTCAGATTTACATTTTGCAGTCTGTTTTCCCGAAAAGTACTGTCAGCTCAATGCAACCACACATCGCTTCGTCCATCAAACCATAATCTTGGTCTTCTTTGATGGGTATCGTGTTTCTTTTTGTTGATCCGATGCATCTGTTCCGATCTTTTTAATAGTCTCTTTGTTGGCTAGTCTTCCTTTGAGCCTGATGCGACTCTGGTTTCGTCTGGCTGCCATATTTGTTTACCGCGGCTACCTGATATGACATGTGCTTCCGGTTCTATTTTTATATGAGCAATCATCTGACTTTTCCGAAATACGTCACCATTACTTGTCCCGCGTTCAGTATCGATTCGCAAAAAAATAATAAGAAATGTTTTTTTAATATTGAAAACGATAATAAAAATATAACTAAAGCATCAGTATGTTAAAGAATCAATCCTGCCATGAATAAAATATGTTGTTGTTTAGTAGTCCAAACAATTAAGGTTTTAAAAAATGTAGAAAATGTTTGATTTCGTACCATGTTGAGATTCCTATAATTAGTCGAATGGCGGCAGCGAAATTGAGCAGAAATGGGCCAAATTTAGCGGAAAATGCCGTTTTAAGGTACTTTCTGAAGACAATTTATCGATACTACTATAAATGACTACGGTTATCATTTTATTGATTTCCTTTCCGATTCTGGGTTCTGTATGGTAAATGGGAGGTTAGGATCACAGGACTTTACATGTATTTCAACTAGGGGTAGGTCAGTGGTGGATTATGTAATGACCCCACATGAACAACACAATAGTGTCAAGGATTTTAAAGTCCATGTGATGTCCGATATTTGTGAAACATTACATATGGAAGGTGACAGTTGTCCTGATCATTCATTATTAGAATTTTTAATTGATATACCATGCAATCCTAGTGTTGTACTAGATGATGATGGCAGTAGTCAGGAACCTGTATATCATTATAATACACATAATTTACCAGAACATTTTTTAAATGATGATGATGCAATGAGGGTAATATTGTCTACAATTGACTCGATCGAGTTTGAACTAAAAAATAACCATCACGTAAATAATGCATATGAGCATTTCCTTTCTCTGGTAAGGAGTGAGATGGATAAAAAAATTACCCAAAGTCCAAGTGAACAGAGACTTGAGGTCATTATCAACTTTTACTAGACGTAAACCTTATTGAACAAGTGAATTAACTGCTTTATTGGCAACCCGTACTAAAAGTGAGAAGCAATGGCTTCGTTTTAAGGGCCAGTCACGTGATAGACGTCGTTTAAAAGATAAATTTATACAAGATCGTAAAAACTTTGACGTTGTCTTGCGTAAGGAGAAAAGAAAAATACCAGGCGTCAATGCGAGAAGAGCTTTTTAAGGTGTATACTAACTCTCAAAGGGATTTTTGGAAACAAATAAGGAAACTGGGTATACATAATGAACGTAGAAATAATATCCCCACAGAGGTCATAAGATGGGGAAGGTAATCTAATTAGAGAACCAAATGAAGTTTTATCAGTATGGCACAATACATATAGGGAGTTATATAATGTACCAGTTGAAAATGATGAAGTTAACTACACAGAACGTTTTAATTCTTTGGGACCGCCGTCCAATGTGGATAGCGAGCTTAATTTACCAATTACAAAAAAAGAAGTAGAAGATGCCGTCTTCCGAGCTAAACTTAATAAAGCAGCCGGTATAGATGGGCGCACAACATTATAAATCCTATAATGAAGGCAGGGAAAGACCCAATGTCGCCCTTAAGTTATAGATGGATCTCTTTAATATCTGTTCCATGTAAAATTTATTCTGACATATTAAAGCCAGCGGTTATCCAAATTTCTAGAAACAAACAATCTTCTAGCCGAAGAACAAAATGGATTTAGAAAATATAGAAGTTGTCTTTAACACCAATATATTTTATATTCAATTTTAAATAACAGAAAAATAAGGAAACAATCCACTTTTGTTTGCTTTGTTGATATGAAAAAGGCTTTTGATAGTGTCAGGCGCGAATTTTTATGGATGAAGATGCAGTATTTTGGTATCCATGGTAACTATTAACAAGCCATAAAATCACTGTACCATGATATCCAATCAAGTGTAAGAAAATAATGTTAAACTTACAGATGCGTTTGATGTTAATCTAGGTTACAGGGTTGTAAAGTTTCACCAACAATTTTTTCATTATATACTGAAACGAAAAAGAAACGCAACATGGAAAATTGTGATTAATTTTGTATTAAATATACATATCTGTATAAAAATCGCCGATATAAACATGCAACCTGCCTAACACCCATACCAATCTTCAAAATCACCCAAGTGTGACTAGAGACCTATGCACTTCCGGCGCGGTAAAAACATCAAAAACCGTGCCTGTACAAACATATGCGTTCTTTTTTCATTCAAACCAGTATCAATTCATCACTAACATTGAGCCACATCATCGCCAATACTTTTGCAAACAATAATTCCTTTTACAATTATGCCACGGTTATCAAAGGTTGATAGAGGACGTGCTATAGCGATGCTTCTGGCAGGGAACACGCAACTTCACGTCGCTCGACAATTCAGAGTTCACTAATCGACTATATTAGTCGATTAGTTTCACGTCTTAACGCAACAGGAAGAGTCGATGACCAGCCGAGATCAGGACGTCCACGCGTAACGTCGCGACGTCAAGACCGGGTTCTTAGGTTGGCACACCTGCGTAACAGGAGATTAACGGCCGCTGAAACGGCAAGGAATACGATTGGTAATCATAACCGTCGAATTCATCCCCAAACAGTGATCAACAGACTGCGTGAGGCTAATTTGCGTGCAAGGCGACAGTACGTTGGTTTACCACTAACACCGCAACGTCGAGCACGTCGTATGCAATGGGCAACGGCACATATGCCCAGACGTTTTCCTATGAGACGTTGGAGGTCTATGCTCTTCACCGATGAATCTCGATTCACGTTATTTCGAGCAGATGGCCGTCAACGTGTGTACCGGCGTCGAGGCGAACGTTTTGCTGACGCCTGTGTTTTGGAACACGACCGATTTGGGGGTGGATCAGTTATGGTTTGGGCGGGAATCTCCCATGGTTTGAAGACGCCTTTGGTGATAGTCAATGGGAATTTAACGGCCGTACGCTATCGGGATGAGATCCTTAGGCCCCATGTTGTGCCGTTTGTTAGGCAGCATCATCTAACCTTTCAGCAAGATAACGCGAGACCACACGTTGCAAGAGTCTGTAGAGACTTTCTTGCGACACAGAACATTGCTCCTATAGATTGGCCTCCATATAGCCCCGACCTGTCCCCAATCGAGCATTTGTGGGATGAATTAGACAGAAGAATTCGAAATCGCCGTAACCCCCCAAATACCCTCCCTCAGTTAGCAAATGCACTCGTCCAAGAATGGAATAACATTCCAATACGGAAAGTCAATGCCCTGATGAACTCAATGCAACAAAGAATTAGAGATGTGATAACTGTTCGAGGAGGACACACACGATATTAGGGCACGGTTTCAAAACTGCTGCCATTTCAACTTGGATTCACGTAGGGTACTACCAATCATGACCTTCTAGCAAAGTGACCTGTTCTTAAAAATCTCTAAATATTGAATAAGGATGTTACATCAATATTCAATATTAACTATTACATATGAAATTTAAACATAATGCTCACAATTATTATTTTATTAAACCTACAATTTGAAGTTGCGTTTCTTTTTCGTTTCAGTATATATTAATGATCTAGCATCTGGTATAGCCAAGGTATCCATACTGCTGTATGCAGATGATATAGCACTTATTGCACCGGACGAGGATTCGATGCAACTTATGTTAGACAAGCTTGATAGTTGGTGTAAAAAATGGAAGTTAAACATAAACCAAGAAAAAACAAATGTTGTTCATTTCCGTAATTCGTCAGTGTCTCAGACAAATCATGATTTATTGCTACACCTATTGATAAAAGCCAGAAATACAAATACCTTGGTTTATGGTTTCATAAACATTTAAATCTGCATTTTACCATGCAAGAACTGTGTAAATCTGCAAGTAGAGCATTGTCGGTCCTTCATTCCAAGCATTACTGGAGAAATGTGTTATGAAGTTTATAGTAAGTTGTATGTATCCGTAGTGGAACAAATAATTTTTATGGTGCTGGAATTCGGGGTTAGAAGTAGCTATGGTCCAAAATAAAGCATGTAGGTATTTTGTGGGCGCTGCTAGAAATGCTAGTAATTTGGCCCTCCGAAGTGATATGGGTTGGAACTCGTTCGTAATTAACCAGTACACCGAGGTTTTTAGATTATATTTACGTATAAAGAATAGTGATGATAGCAGACTAATGCAAACAATCCATAAATGGTAATGTCATATTAAAAAATCATGGGACTCTCGAGTTATAAGTATGATAGAAGAGAAAAAATTAAGTGATGTTTTAAACAGAAGTACCTCTATATATACATGTATGAAAACTATTAAGAATATTTTGAGTTTGGAGGATGATGATAAGTGGCAGTTGTCTCTGTGGGACGATACAAATAATGCAAACGGTAACAAACTACGTACATACAGAACATACAAATATGAGCCTGTTACCAGTGACTATGTAAAATCTATATAGCTCAAAAGTAAAAGAAAAAAATATTCAACTTTAGATGTGGTTATTTGCCCCTTGAAATTGAAAAAGGTAGGCCGCCCGACCTGTGATTCCTGTAAATAATAGACTAGGTCAATTATGTCAAAATGAAGTAGAAACTGAATATCATTTTTTAATGGAATGTATATTTTATAATGATCTTAGATATGAACTCTTAAACAAAGCAAATCATGTGTATGAATTTTTAATGATATGAACAAACCTGAACAGTTCAGATATTTGATGAATGAACCTATTATAAAAAAAATGGCTACTCAACTTTCTCTTATGTGGAGGAGAAGATCCATGTTTCTCCCATATTAATCGTTTATATCAGTACACAGTGTACAAGAGCACACGGCAATAAATGTATGTTTTGTAAGTAATTAACTGCATAACTTTATATATATACCCGTTAATATCTTAAAAAGTCTAAGAGAATGGGGGATGGGTGAATCGTCGGTAGGGATTGGCCCAACCACTTTTTCTCATTTCACATTCTCAGGTGGTATACTATATGATGTAATTGTATATTGTTAAGCATATAGAAAAGTTGAGTGGCAAATGTTTACATATCAATATTCATTTTAATGAGCGTAATGCATTATATTTTATTATTTGCATCTTTCAATAACGTGTCTAATAAGTCAACATGGCTTGACACATATTTTATTACAATTTGTATAGTTATGTTATTATGATTTTATGTGAAATATGTGTTTGACACGAAAATAAAATATTTGAACTTGAACTGAACTTGTCTGATGAAACTAATTCAACTACATGTACATTCCCACTCAGCCAACATCTTAAAACAAGATTACCTGTATTTAACTGGACAAATCTGAGTATAGTTTGTTTCAATATATATACAATTATAAGTCACTAAGGGGAGATGTCCAGTTCACAGATTTCAGTTCCCTTTTAAATACCACAACAACAAAGCATACAGACTATATCTGCACTAAAATATATTTTGGAAAATGCTAATCAAGTATGAAACAAAAAGTGTATTGGAATTGGTCAAGCGGTTACTGTATGATGACATTTTTGAAAATTGTATACGTACTCAAACTGATTATAAAATAAGTTTGGCTCATTTTACTTTTTTAGCGAATATTCTAAACACTGGATATTTAAGTTTGATATTGATAAAACAAAATGTAAGGTAAAATGTAGACTGTTTTTATTCAAGCTTTTGTACATTGAAAGTTATTGTTAAGGCTTAACAAGAATTCCATAGAAGCATATGCAACAGAAGAAAGATTACGAGACAATGCACTTTTTAATTGAGAAATTTTACCATGTGATCATTTCTTAAGTGTTTCCAATGGAGCTAGACAAGGCTCTCCAATTTAGGTAATACGAAGGAGACTTTATATATGCGATATCATGTTTCCATAAATGAAAATAGAACAGTCCCATCCTTAAGTCCAAACACAGTATTTTAAATTAAAGTGGTCTGATTATATATATTATCAAGTATTTAGAGCTTATCAATTCTAATACGGTCAAAATTTTAAGTAACCTATGTAAGTTTATCAAGGCTTATTTAAATGAATATCATTATTTCCCTCCGACACCTCGCGTATTTCATTTTCCATTTCAACAAGTAACGATATTGTCCGATTTCGATGACAACTTGGATGTAGGACTATCATTGAACTACGAAATCGTCTCCGGATTCATTAAAATGGACGACTTTTACGGGCCATTTATTAATTTCCTACTAACACTCTACTTTGCTGGTAAAATATCGCTGGCCTTTCACTGAAAAACTTACAATACACTCTTTTCTTATATCATGCTGAACTTGTCATGCCCAAAATGAGTCGCAATATGTACCACATCAACCAATTTTGAAATTATTTTTGCACTCTAGTAATTTTTCGACGTGCATTGACATGGCCAGTTTTAACTGGATTTGAGTTTTTGTTCAAAGCGAGTCATTATTTGAAAAGAGGGTTGTAAGACTGGTATCAGTATTAATTCATGTGACATTTGTATCCAACAACCGTTATACATATAATCGTCTGTTGTACACGAACTCTTTACGTTACTCGTGGAAAACCTAGGTAAGAGAATTATTTTGACAGTACCTGTAACCAGTTTCAACACTAAACGATACAGTACGCATTTTCTCAATAATACGAGTGGTTCACTTACAAAAGAATCGATACGTGCTAAATCAAATTATCACTGAAAATTGACGGTACCAAAGCCCTAAGTAGGCCTGTATGTTTGTTTCAACACGCATTTTTGCATCAATGACGTCACAATAATCATGATGTCATCTATATTATCTAACCATCCAAAGACTGAATCAGGCTCTCTGAGGCTCTTTGGGACTCAAGGGAACTATACAAGAGCCACATTTGAGGCCCTGTGGCACTTTAGGGGTTAACTGTATTTTGTACAAAACTGTTGAGACTAAAAAAATATTTTACTTGCCTTGATCAAATACCAGTTTTGTCAATGCACAGATACAAGTAAATTTTCTTGATAATGGAAGAGCAGTCCGTTATCTCCTTAACCTTTCACTGCCAACGGGCCGAATTTATTCCTATGCCAGGTCCGCTCGAATGAATTACACATTTCCCTGACCGATATATAAAAGTCATTCCCATACCCGGTCCGAAGTTATAGTTAACTTTCCTGGGTGTTGACGTGCATGAAGTTAACATAACGTTACGTTCCGGAACCTACAAAAAAACTAGCAAAAATATCCCGGTATTTATTACCCATGTATGGAGTTACCAAGGTGTGGAAATTGTGAAATGTGATTTGTTGTAACAAAAATGAAATATACAATAACATGTACATGTACCATGACACTTATTTTCATGATTAAATATAAATTTCTTTTGTATAATGATCTTGAATATATTTAGTATTGTGTTTCAACCTTTAAATTGAACAAAATAAATACAAAGTAAAGAATTGTAATATTTGTGACGTGTGCTGATATGACAAGAGCAAATCTCCACTAATCAAAAATACTCTTAGTTCTAAAATAACCATATAACATGTACTTTTTTTAATTGGCAGTTATTTATAGACGCTCGGCAAACCCGCTAGGGACTAAGCCTTTGGCTTCTTATGATTACTGCTGTCACGTCTGAATTTTTGATGCTGGGGCCTGATAGATTTTCCTTGTATTTATGTCATTAACTCGTACCCGTCGATTTTTAAACTCCTTTCGAAAGAGAAGAGACCGTGGGCCGAAGCCTTCGAATGAGAGAAACTTTCTATTCAGAGCCGGCCAAGCCGCGGTAATATTGCTATATACACTGTGACATATAAATAAGGATTGTACTTCATTTTGACTGCGTATACGGTAGTATGCCCGCAGTTGGCAACGAACATATTCAAAATGGAGTGCTAACGCGCACCATAGAATATGTTCGATGCCAACTGCGGGCATACTACCGTATACGCAGTCAAAATGGGGTACAATCCTTATATTTACATCATTATTGATTTTCAAATATTATACGAAGAAAAAATATTTGAAGCAGGTTGCTACGATGGTAACTACGATGGCCGTGGTTGCTAAGATAATATAGTCCCACTGAATCTTTATCAATATATTGGTAGGTTCAGAAAATACACAGTGAACAGCTTTGTTTTCTTCATTGCATCATTTGTAAATTTGGTATTAAACGATATTACTAGCACTTCGAATCTGTTTCTTTATCTGTAACGATCGTTATGTTCACGCATTGACACAGTGATCTGGTTGTAACGCGGTCCGACGTCGGACGTCACGACTGCAGGGCGCCTCCATGTTTGCGTTACCGTCAAAGAATTTCGGATGCGTATCATTCGAATCAAAATTTTGCCATAAACCATTTATTGTATAATCAGACGAGAGGTATTCCGTATATGTTCCATGTTTCAAAATCTTGAAGGAACTAAACAATGACCGACAGTAAGTAGTTATTGTTCTGAAGCGTGAACGACCCCATATTTGAACAAATATCAATCCGCCGGGCCTTTTTTCATTGCGTATACGCTAATATATTCGCAGTCAGAGATTACTAAGCCTAAGAAGGGAGAGATGTAAATATATAAACATATCTTAATCTTTACAGTATCACTTTAGTACATGATGATGATAATTGCTTAATTTCAAAAACATTATTACAAATATATGTAAAAGGAAATAAAAGCCCTTTCCCTTGCATATGAGTGATGATTTGGGTCAAAAAATGCCAATGAAGATCCGTTGTAAGTCCATTTCGATATCAAAAGTCGTGCTGTGAATTACGCAATTTTCAAAAAAAAAAAATTAAAAACAGTTCTGATTAAAATACACAGCCGACATTTTGCATATAGATCTACATAACAATTATGTAGTAGTGATCCAAAAAACCATCAGTAAGAACATGTACTTTATCCAATCTTAATATGCAAACAGTAAATACTGGTCTATATAGAAAGGTACAAAAATATTCCATTCATATTTCACTACCGATAGAAGCATTTGTTGTACCACAGACTTAGATATAACACTGTGGTTATACAGACAATATTCAAATGTAACAGGGTAATAGAAGGGAAGTAACCCGTACAGAAGTAAAGGTAGAGCTTTTCGCTTTTATCGTAGGCCTGTATCTATCGACGTATTTCGGTACTTTATACCAACAAGATATCGCTGTAATTTTGCACAAACCTAGGAAAATGTATACTTTTTAAGTATCAGAAGAAAAATTGTAGAAATATTTAATAACGAATGCGCGGGCGCGCAATCCTTGCATGACACGCATAACTCCCTGTACGCTATTTCTGACCGGGATTCCTACACCGAAACGTAATGTTCATAACGTATTTCGTTCCTTTTTGATGACCCGACCGACCTGAAATTTTGTACAAATGCAGGTAAGTTCTTACATTTTAAGAATCAAAAGAATCTCCACGTGCCATTTGTAATGATAATGTAAAGTACTAGTCTATCAGGTTTGATCCGGATCCTTATCTGTCATTATATCCGGATATTAGTATTCCCCTCAGAACCCGGATGTCGCCGCCATATGTGAACACACATGTAACTCAAAGTTAATACAAGAAATGACACTTTATGAATAGTTCATTATCTTTACATGGTGTCAGAAGTAATCCGGAGATCCACACAACCATAAGGAACCATGGATCATAAACTGCCAGCGCCTAAAAAGCTCGTGTTAGACGGAAATGTTGCGGAAAACTGGAGACGTTGGTTACAACAATACAGGCTATTCATGAGTGCAACGGCGGGAAATGAACTTGCGGAGCCAAAACAATGTGCTACATTAGCGGGTGAGTCGGCAATTGAAATATATAACACATTTACCTTCGCTGCAGAAGAACAAGATAAGATTGATCCGTTGATAGAAAAATTTAGAGACTATTGCACACCGAAGAAAAACGTAACTTATGAAAGACACGTGTTTCACAAGAGAATCCAGAAACCAGATGAAACTTTTGATCAATACCTAACTGATCTCAGAATTTTGTGTAAAGACTGTGAATACGGAAATCTGAAAGAGGGTATCTTGAAAGATAAGATTGTAGAAGGAATAAAGAATGATACACTGAGGGCTAGATTACTGAGAGAACGTAACCTTGATCTACAGAAGTGTATTGATATGTGTAAAGCAGCCGAATCGACAGAGAAACACATGAAAACCTTGTCGTTATCAGAAAATCCAGAACATGTAGATACAGTGAGCCGAAAACATGCTTCAAACAGGGGTAGGAGTAAATACAGGAACACAGGAGGCCGAGGACGTGGATTGTCATCACACAGAGAGAAATCCCAACCTGATACTCAGTCTGCTTGTTCGTATTGTGCTACAACACATCCAAGAGGAGCTTGTCCTGCAAAAGGAAGGACATGTCGTGCATGCGGTAAGCTAAACCATTTCGCGAAAGCTTGTTTTTTTACGAAATCTCCAAAACCGAGCTCGAGAAACAAGAAAGTAATGAGTGTCGAGGAACATGAACTGTTTATTGACTCTGTAGATTCTAAACATACCCAAGAGTCGTGGATGGCACCATTACAGGTCAACGGTAACATCATACCATTAAAGCTAGATACCGGTGCTGATGTAAATGTTTTACCTATGACAGAGTTTGAGAAGCTACCTAGTAGACCAAGATTACACAAGTCTGATGTAAGGTTGAAGGCGTACAACGCAGGAGCTATTCCAGTATCTGGTCAGGTTATTCTTACTATATCACACAAGGGACATGACTACAAAACTATGTTCATAGTAAGCCCAGAAGAAGTGAAACCAATTCTTGGCAGAAAAAGTTGTGAAACCTTAGGACTTATTAAACTGGTCTTGGCTGTAGAACAGGAACACAAAAACATAGAACCACTTGACAAATCAACAGTTGAAACAGAGTACTCAGATCTGTTTACTGGCTTAGGCTGTTTACCGGACAAAGTGAAAATAGAACTAAAGTCTGATGCTGAACCTGTGGTAGAGGCGTTGTAGGAAAATACCATTCGCGTTACATGACCAGTTGAAGGTGGAGCTGGATAATATGGAGAACATGAATGTGATTCAGAAAATAGAGAAACCAGTTGAGTGGGTCAACTCTCTAGTAGTCGTACACAAACCCAATGGGAAATTGCGTGTCTGTTTAGATCCAAGGAATTTAAACAAGTTTATCAAACGTGAACACTACAAACTCCCAACTAGAGAAGAGATTATGTCCAGATTTGAAGTAACAACCATTTTCTCAAAACTTGATGCTGCAAGTGGATTTTGGCAAATCCAGTTGGAGGATGAAAGTGCAGATTTATGTACATTTATCACCCCATTCGGAAGGTATCGGTTCAATAGGCTTCCCTTTGGAATCAGCAGCGCGCCCGAGATATACCATCGGATTATACACAACCTATTTGAGGATAGACCAGGAGTTGACACTTCCATGGATGACATCATCATATGGGGAAAGAACAGACAGGAACATGATGAACGTGTTCAGACTGTGCTTCAAAAAGCTAGAAACTCAAATCTAAAGTTGAACAAGGAGAAATGTGAAATAGGCGTCAACAGCTTAACATTCCTTGGAGACACAATCACCTCAGAAGGGGTTAAGCCAGATCCGCGTAAAGTTGAAGCAATTGTTGACATGGAGAGACCTACAAACAGGAAAGAGCTTCAAAGATTTCTTGGCATGGTGAATTACCTTGCAAGATTCATCAAAGACTTGTCGAGGAGAACAGAACCACTTCGAAAACTTCTGCTGGAAAAGGATGTATGGCAATGGAATCCTGAACAGGAGACAGCTTTCAATAAACTCAAAGATCTAATCTCGCAGGAACCAATCCTAAAATTCTATGATCCAGATCGTGAAATCAGGATATCATGTGACGCATCGCAGCTGGGGTTAGGAGCCGTACTCCTACAAAAACATGGCAATGACTGGTGTCCAGTAGCCTACGCATCCAGGTCGGTTACTGATTGTGAAAGCAGATATGCCAACATTGAGCGAGAAACACTCGGATTGACTTTTACATGTGAGCGTTTTTACCAATATATCTATGGCAGATCCTTTGAAGTAGAGACAGATCACAGGCCATTGGTCGCTATCTTTAGTAAATCATACAATGATTGTCCCCCAGGATACAGAGACTGAAGCTCAGATTACAGAAGTATGACTTCACATTATTTCACACGCCAGGAAAACTAATGTACATGGCAGATACATTGTCCAGAGCACCTGTGAAGGGAGATAACTCTAACTCGCTTGATGATGAAGTTGAGATATTTGTGAATGCAGTGTACGAGTCCTTGCCAGTGTCAGGAGTTAAACGAGAGGAACTTGTAGAATCTACTCAGGCAGATGAAACCTTAAGGAGATTGTCTGAAGTTATCACTGCTGGTTGGCCAGAAACACAACATGAATGTCCGTCTGAACTGAAACCGTATTGGACATTTCGTGAGGAACTATCGGTCATTAATTGCTTGATCTTGAAAGGAACACGCATTGTTGTACCTACTGACATGCGTACTGCTATGCTTAAGAAGATTCATCATGGTCACTTGGGTCGCGAGAAGTGTAAAAACCGCGCCAGGCAAGTTGTTTATTGGCCAAATATGAACTTTGACATAGATCAGAAAATACAACCCAACCCAACCCAACCGTCGGAACCGTTGATACCTCATGCGATAGCAGATTCTCCATGGGAAGAAATATCAACAGATTTGTTCTCGCTTGCTGGAAAAAACTACATCGTGATGTGTGATGCTTTCTCAAATTACCCAGAGGTCCTAACATTGTCAAGTCAGACTACACATTCTGTTATTCAAGCACTCAAAAGTGTTTTCGCGAGACATGGCGTCCCAAAAGTAGTTGTCAGTGATAATGGTCCATGTTATAGCAGCAGAGAATTCAAAGATTTTGCGTTTGAGTGGAATTTTCAACATTTGACCAGTAGTCCACGCTATCCACAGTCAAACGGACTCTCTGAAAGAACCGTTCAAACTGTCAAAAATATGTTTAAAAAATGCAAGGAAAGTGGAGAAGACGTCAACATGGCATTGTTAGTCTACAGAAGTACACCTATGGATAATGGAAAATCCCCTGCTGAAATGTTGATGGGAAGAGAACTTGTGTCAAACTTACCTTCGAGTGAACTCAAGGATTATAAAGCTAAACACCCTGATGTTAAACTCTGGAGAAATCAACAGAAAATGAAACAACCACATTGGATCGCGGGAACCAGGTACTCATTCAAGATTCAAATGGTTATTGGAAAGACCATGCTACAGTTGTGGGAAAAGTGAATCCTAGGTCATATATCGTCCAAGGGAATCAAGGAGTTTGTTACAGAAGGAACAGACGTCACCTGAAAAAAGTGTCGTTCCAGAAGGAAACACCGTCTTCAGATGTATATACTGAATTTGATGGAAATAGTCAAAATTCTGATGATTCTGAACTGATTGAGAACTATGAATCAACATCAAGCACTAGAATTGAACCCAAAACCTCATCTAGTGTCCAGGAACCTGCTGGATCGCGCATTAGAACCAGTTCCGGAAGAGTTGTGAAAAGACCTGATCGATTAATCGAAACTGTGTAATTATATCGGTATTCCGTGGAATTAAGGAGTTAGGATAAGAGTTATGTTTCCATTATATGAACTGTAATGAAACAAACACTGATAATTATAGTTCTATTCAGTTTTCTTTATTTCAAGAGTTAATCTCTTGTATGGACTTGGTTAAAACTGAGTTAAAGATATAATTGTCTTTATCATTAGGTAAATGATAAATTAATTGCTTAAAGTTAGTTAATCATAATGTTGTGAAAGTGTCCATCCAATGTTTTGTATTTGGCGACTTTAAAGTTAATTCCTTTAAGTGTGGGGATGTAATGATAATGTATAGTACTAGTCTATCAGGTTTGATCCGGATCCTTATCCGTCATTATATCCGGATATTAGTTTCCCCTCAGAACCCGGATGTCGCCGCCATATGTGAACACGCATGTAACTCAAAGTTAATACAAGAAATGACACTTTATGAATAGTTCATTATCTTTACACCATTCATTTAAGGCAAATTTGCGTTTCTATCAACATATTTCATAATTTTTCATTATTACGATCTGAATGAAGTTTTGTACATATGTAGATACAGGTATACGTTGTTTAAATCAGAAGACAGAAAACGAATAAGCCCTAAAATGAATGCGCGGGCGCGCAAAAACCTTACATAACCCCAGGAGGACACTCATTACCCGGAGGACACTCATTAGGGTGACCGCGGTCCTCATTCCAATTACTGAAAAAAATATGGTGCGGCTTTCCGATGCATTGCACATGTGACAGTTCTAGTTTCTTTGCCGTTTTAAATACATTTTCTTTTTGACTCTGCCGTTTGTGTAATCTCAAAATTGAAGAAAATAAAGAATCTGCCTGTCTGATAACAAATCGCGGTCTTCAACATCGAAAGCTAATAAGTAGCTGTCACTACGCGAAGTACAGTTTTTATTCAGAAAAATGTGGGATGAATTACTCCAAATAATTCGTTTCATTTTCGGTTACGATTGCTTTCATAACAGCACGGACCTTTATGTGATTATTATTTTTTGCACCCTGGCAGTCGGGAGCTTGTTTCAAATCGGAAACATGTCTTGAAACATACTGTCTTTTTTATTGGTGATTCATTCCGGGTGGCAGGTACTGCATATGCATATACGGTGCATTCCATTATGGATACTACAGAATCGTACCAGATATTCTGGTACGACTCAATTCGAACATAAGGACCCTGGAGTTAACTTTGTAGATATACAAGCTGAGCTATAAAAGGAACCAATGAGGAAATATAATTCAATCAGCTGAATCTGCCCGTAGGATGACCAGCAGAAGATATATGTTTTACGATTATAAAGGCGACATCCACATACGCGCATGCCTACAAGGACGAAAGGACTCGAGATAGCTTAGCCTGCTTTCTGTCGTGTCAAAGACTTGGAACTCGGTGCCCCGATCATTTTAGTCATTCGCCGATCACATCCGATTGTGACGATCCAACCGACAAAGATAACACAAAGATAATCTTGCTAAAGAAAGTGTTACAAGCTTAACAATAAAGTTTCAACTCGAATTTATAAAAGTACGAGACAAAAAGTTAATTAAAAAACATTCTTTCTTATTATCAAAATAGAATCAATCAAAATGTGCTGTGTATGCAGATGGTTTCTTTAGTTAATATCATTATCTATAAATTCGAGATTTTTTGTAAGCTAACGATGTCTACCTAGTTTGTCAGCTGTCAGTGTGTAGGCAGAGGAAGATAAGGGGACATGTGCCCGCATTAAGGGTCAGTAGAGGACACGGTGCGAGGCTGTCGGGAGAGTTGTATACATTTTGTTGAAAAACGGTCTTAAAATGTAAGTACATATTAGATATATATATTCCTATTCCAATGTTTGTATAATATCAAACAATATATTAGATCCTTCCAAAACGCTATAATTATTTGTGTTTGTAACGAATTGAACCCTAACATTTGACGTCATTGACTTCAACATCCCAAAAAGTCGTACTGAATACCGTAAGTGTTAATATGAAATAGTTTGCTCAAACGTATAAAAATGCTTATCATATTTTTGCTTTAGCTCAGTTTCAAAGGAAGGTGCAAAATATTTTAACTAAGCCGTATGGGAATGTTACCATCAGTTTTTCTGATTTGCTCTTTTACTAGTTAATTTTGCAAAACCTATTGCAGCGGCTGGCTAAGCTTCGAATTTCACATTTTATATTTTAATATAGATGTGTCGATCTACCTGTATCCTGGTTTTGCTGACTGGTAAGGAAATACCTATCTTTTGATTCTTCTCTTTTATTTCCATTTATTCAATGTGGTATTTTAAGGGGGAAAACACGATATGGGACAGCTATACCAGGACTGTGGCGAAATAATAGAATCAAGTAATGCAGGGTTATATCTTTGTACGAATCAACAATATTTCCGCCGTTGGACGGTCATTGTATTGATCAGGTTAACGTCATATAACTGTTTGTATCATACGATTATCTCATGTAACGTCAGACGAAGAGAAACGTCGTGATTTTATACACTGTACGATTTAATGTCAAGCTGTCTCTGTTTAATGTTCTGATTGTATGAGAAACAAAATAACACACTTGTGATTATATATCAATATGTATATCCATCCTCAATCTAAATTATAGATCACACTGAGGTTCGTGGTTCATGTATGAAAACATAATCTTTTTGATACATAAACTGCCTTATCCTCACACCAAAATACTCTATATTGTGCAAACACAAAATTAAACCAAACCGAATCGTTCCTTTTCATTTGGTCAATGTACGTTTGTCGAAAACCGAACTCGGACTTATTGATCAGTTGATATATTTCTTTATCCAACTTAATAAAACATACATTGACCTCAATTCCTTCCCTGCTTTTCAAGTTTTCGAGGAAAAAAGTATATATACAATATAACCCAGTGTGATGTAAACTGAACTTAATTCGAGGGTTCAGAATTTTAGCACGAGGCTTTGGGATTATTATTCTCCCATACTTTCTAAGTAAAATAAGCTGTTATGGTGAACCCATTGCTTTGCACCATCGCCAATGTGTGAATAAATTGACTACATTACTTTGGTAACCATGCATGGAGTGATGGCTTGACGTGGTAATAATAGGGCGTGTGAGCTGTATCAGTAACAGGATGATTTTTTCCCAAGCAAAAACGGGAATGAACCTGTGAAGATTTGGAGAAAAACTTTTCTTCCAAAGGAAAAAGCTAACGCGTGGAATTATTTTGGAAAAAGACAATCTATTATTCTGGAAAACGTCACCTCGTAATAGATCGCGTTATCGTTTTATGCAACGAAAGCATATCACAAAAGTGTTGCGTAAGCAATTTTGCCATACCATTGTGAGCCATACAGAGTTGTGTCGCGCATTGGATTCACCATTACAATTTTTTCGGAAAGAACGTGTTAGAGAAAACATTTACTTTTACGATAGTTGTAATATATGTATTGTGTTAAAGCTCTGCAATGTTCAACATATAAGAAAGCCTCAAACGAAATTCTGAAACATCGGATTGAAGTGCCGATATACGTTAGAAACGAATGGACAACGACATATAAACCAGTTTTCTATAGAGTACAGTTAGTTATTATGAATCGTTACAATGCTTCCTTAGTACACATTCATTACTGATTCTCACGTTTCTTATTTATCCTTAGCACTCGTGACCTGCCAATGTGTCAGCGCTACATTCAGCTGTTCTGGACGGACCTTAGGATTTTATGCCAACCCAGATGAATGTGAAAAGTATTATATTTGTACAGGGGGGCCAGACACAACAGACGTGGAATGTGCCAGCGGTCTCCAGTTCAATACCCAAACCAAGTTCTGCGATTACCCTGATAATGTTAACTGCAACGGCCGACATTCAAATATTGCCCAACCAGCCGTAACACAGCGTCCCATCGTAACAATGGCGCCAGTCATGACAACTAAAGCACCTACACACGCTCCTCTTCAAACGACAAGACGCCCAGCGTATACGAACCCGCCCCAGCCTACATTCCTTCCACCAACAAACTCCCCTTTTCCAACATTTGCACCTTTACAAACGAATGCTCCCGCCACATATGCACCGCTTCAAACACCTCAACCAGGCCAATCAATAACAAATGGCCCGGCAACAAATATTCCATTCCAAACAGCACTTCCAGGGGGAATTATTTTCCCACAATTCACGAATCCACCACAACCAACAAACGCCCCCAATCCAACAACAGGAAGACCGCAGACAAACTCCCCAGGTAAGCTATAGAGTTCACATGTATCTTGGTTTTTCACGGCAAAAACAATATGGTAGAATTACATTACAGAAGCTTTCTTTTTTCTTCAACACTTCTGCAGGCATCGTAGGACTGCGTCTGTAATAAAAACATTCCGTTGTACCTCATTTCACCTTTTGCCTTTTTTGGAGTTGATTTTGATTAGCCATAATGGAAGAATTCTGATATCTTTGACGTCGATCATCTTGTTCTTACACTAGCTGAATGCAGCATTGCTTAGGTCTACCAAATATGTCGTCTTTATTCTTATGCTCGTTCGATCTCCTGGGGTTCTATTGAGGAGAGAATTATTTTGTGTGCTTGTTTTCTCGCCTTTTGTACAGTTTCTAAATGTCACACTGAGTAATTGTGTAAACCTGTGCATCTCGTTTCATGTGACCATTGAAAAAAACGGACTCTCACAAAACATTCAAAAATCATCGTAAACACTTATTGCAAACGTGTTTAGTGCTGCATAATAAAGTACCAACCAATATATCCTTCAAAAGTTCCTTTGCTGAGAAACAGAATTTTTATTGGTATGTGATAGTGATAATGATATTTCTTCATATGGCTCATTTTAAATTATAAGTAAGCTGGTAATATATATAAACAAACAGTAGGCAACCAATCCAATGTTTACGTAAAACTTGGTCCAAGTCTGTTACCGTGAACAATTTCCATTTTTCTATCATCAACACTATGGCGCAGACCTATTTGTACTAGAGTATTTGGCATACTTAGTACATCATCGATAACCAAATTTCAGTGTACAGTAACCGTTTATTTATTGTGTTCATACTGTAGTGAGAAGCTACAAGATATACTATATATGTATATATGGAGTTTGCCTACAACGGCAGCGTAATCTACAGTCAGACCAACAGTACGTAAACACGTCCGTATAGCGGCTTGACCAGGTGTAGACTACACACAATACCGTCACGCACGGCAGCTCAACACCTTCGGGGCGAGTTGTCCTGCTCCACGAGCATACAGAGAGGTCAGCTCGGCACCTCCACAACACTCTCCCCCGTTCTAAAAAGAGGCATTACTGCTCAAGAACAGCTAACAAAAGATCCAATCACCTGTGTCGTGATAACACCCTGATTTTGAGCCACCAAGAGCATTGAATCCCAGCCTCCGAGGTGGATATCTCTTCCGGGCAGCAGGCTCTCTGCTCGGGGCAGACAGATATGCACCTGCCATCCTATCAGGTCGTATATTGTCCTTCTCATTAAGCCTGTCCAGCTGTAGCGGATGCCTTTCAAGTGATGGGCCCGAATCATCGACAATGATATTGTTGCCACTAGAAGTATCCTCGGGTTCTGTTACATCAGATGACTCACCCCTCAAGACTGTATCCCTCATGCGAGGGAGCCAGTGTGGAATATCTGCAGACCCGTAGCTCTTCAGTCGATCATGGTGAATGATGCTCTTACCCTTTCGATCCTTGATCCCATACAACACTAGTACCGGGGACAATACCTTTGAGACCAAATATGGCCACTTCCAAGGGGCTCGAAGTTTTGGACTTTCATCAGACACAGATGGCTGTATGACCCCCTTTTCAATCATTGCTTCGATATGCTGTTTCTACTCAGCTTCAAAACCTAAAGGGGTTCTTCTTATTCGTCGAATAGGCTTGGATTCACCAGTTCCTATCCGGTGCTGAATTTCCCCCCGAAACAACCCCAGATCCATATCCCCATCAGCGAATACTTCCCGGGGGGGGGGGGGGGGGGGGACAACAAAAGTTCAGGAACTCTTAATGCCTGTTCTGGGGACAACTGTTTCACCGAACGATCATATGGATCCATCAAATGTGTAGGGAGCGCCGACCTTGCCTCTTTTAATCGATCAGTCCATGTTTCCTCCTGCTCCAATCTAAACTTCCTTATTTTCGGCGACGCTTGATCCGGCATATCCTCCTCCAGAACATGCGCAACCCCCATTGCAGTCCCAAAGCTGCAACCGTTTTTCAAAGTGATGCATGTAGGATTACCGAGTTTAATCTGCATGTTGTCACTATCCTTCTGTAATGTGGCTGGAGAGAGAAGGCCTTTTATATTCTGGAACGGCTGAACAACCATGTGATGTCCCTTGGGTCCATCTACTAATTCAACCTGTGCGAATTTAAAGGACGCCGGGGGCACTACAGTTCTACCTTTAATTTTGACCTTAAAAACTTGGGACTTCGCCGTCCTTTGAGTCTTGGACGCATACTGCAGGATAGGGTTTGCCATCTAACTCAACAGTGTATGCCGACAGATTGATAATGGCCCGATGTTTGTCTAGAAAATCAAGCCCTAGGATCATCTGATCAGAGATGTCAGGCACCACCACAGGCATTCTGTCACGAAGGGAACCTAATTCGATTAGCGATTCGTCTAAAACACGACCGCTCACCTTCGAGTCTTTTCCTACACCATGCAACATATTTCCTTGGAAAGGTTACGTCCCAGATGCAATGAGTCGAATAGCTTAGCACTAACAACAGACACTTGCGCAGCAGTGTCCACAACAGCTTGGCACTCCCTGCCGTGGAGTTTGATCGGCAGTAACAAGGTCTTCGTATGCCGCGATTGGTCACCAGAGTAAAGGAATATTTCCCTAACGCCGCAGGAATTATTGGCACTCTTATACCCTTTGCAGGTATTAAACAGGGCTGAGGGTGGGCCTATTGCCTCAGCCCCTGATCGTTTAAAGACATAGCAGAAGGAGAAGGGGAAAGGGATCTTTGTTGCGGATTCCTGTTAGACTTTGGACACTCCCTGGCAAAATGTGTTAAATCCCCGCAGTTAAAACAACCACGATCTCGTGTCAGGGAAGTGTTTGGGGACCTAGCCCGATTTCTTCGCTGAACTTCCCTCAATATTGAATCCATCTTAACATGAATTTTCGCCAGTTCATCCTCTGTTCTCTGAACTCTCTCCTCCAACGTATTCTTACTTTCCAGTGAGGGACCCCCTACCTGCCTAACCAACGCCCCGTCAGAGTTATACCCCGTTTGAAAAGAAACACGTTTGACATCCTGTTTCAACTGCTTAGCCGACCCATAAATGAGCTTTTGGTTTGTTATAGCCCCTTTCACTAGCGCTAGCGTTTTATCAAGGGTAATGGGGGCCTTGTCTAAAACTGCCAGGGCAACCCGCTTATCCACCAGACCT
This sequence comes from Mimachlamys varia, assembly GCA_947623455.1. Lineage (NCBI taxonomy): Eukaryota > Metazoa > Mollusca > Bivalvia > Pectinida > Pectinidae > Mimachlamys > Mimachlamys varia. Next base: position 55,162,217 of record OX392527.1, read on the forward strand.
TTCAGGAAACTATCAACGGCCATGATCTGAAAAAAGTCTTCTTGCGCCCCGGGATAACCGTCTGAGGCCAATTCCTGTGCTCTCTCTGCATACTCCTCAACTGTCTCCTCCGCGCTCTGACGCAGCTCTGCTAATTCACGTCTAACAATGTGCGGAAGATCCTGCTTCCCAAACCGTTGATTCAGTTTAGAACAAAGGACATTGAAATCATCACGTACATTCAGCGGGCGGGAACTGAAGAATTTCAAAGCCTTGTCCCGGAGACTCTCAATAAGCTTATCAAGCTTCTGTCTATTAGGCCATCCATATCGGTCACAAATGTGAGAAATTTGAACATAAAATGGTTTCCATTCTGTCCTACCATCATATGTCTGGAGCTTAACCTTTCTGTCCATTTCCTCCCTTACACTAACCCTTCTGTCCCCACCTCCTGCGCTTTGGCCCTTTAAAGGAATTTTATCACTAGCCCCTTGTAAGGATTTGGACTTTTGGCTATATATTGACATTGGAGGTAATCCCTCCACCGTGCCCCATAAATGTCCAATTCCTGGTTTTGTTTCCGGTTTTAATAAAGCTAGTCGAAGTTGTTCGTCCTTTTCTCTAAGCTGACGGGAAAAATCCTCCCGCATTTCATCTATTTGCCTTTTCATCTCGATTTCCCTTCGCTCTATTTCATCCTCCCTTATTCTAAATTGTTTTTCCTGAGCCTCTCTCTCAAAAGCATTTTTTTCAGCCATAAAGCGCGCATGCTGTAAAGCCCCACTATCAACACCGCCTTCCGCTCTATCCTGGCCCCCAGAAACCACGGGTTCAAGGCACACTAGCCCCTTAGTTATCAACGGGTCCCACATAGTACTGGGTACGCTAGGGATTCCCTTCAAATCTTCCCATGTTAAAGTGATATCGCACTCGTCCCGTTTCTGAATAATGGCCTTAGCCCTGCTATGACCTATACCAAAAATGCCGACAAGTTCATCATAAGACGCTGCATTAATATTTAGCGACATGTTTGAAAACAATATATACCCCGTTCAAAACCGTCGCAAAGCTATACTAATCTGGAGTGAGCGTGTAATCACAGAACAATTGCCCCGGGCTATAACACCGTCGCGTGGTTATAAATAGGAACCGTTCTGTGTACAGGTAAACTCGTATTTAGAAATTATAGCTATAATTTGTATTTCTTCTGACATCAATTTGTAGTGAGAAGCTACAAGATATACTATATATGGACTTTGCCTACAACGGCAGCGTAATCTACAGTCAGACCAACAGTACGTAAACAAGTCCGTATAGCGGCTTGACCAGGTGTAGACTACACACAATACCGTCACGCACGGCAGCTCAACACCTTCGGGGCGAGTTGTCCTGCTCCACGAGCATACAGAGAGGTCAGCTCGGCACCTCCACAACAATACTTTTAGAAATAAAGTTTGATACAAACTATTCGTGATGTATACAGGAATTGCATCAATCTTCTTCTACACCAATAGCTTCAAATGCGTTTGTTAGACAGGAAAATAATTACGAGATACGTCTCTTGTAATCATCGACTACGAATCTGTGAAACGAGCCTAGGTTTTCCAAGGTGATACGAAGATTGATATACTCAATTGCACATCTACCACTAAATAACAACGTGTTTTCGGCTTTTTAACTTTTCTTGAAGATCGGCACGAGGTCTTCAACTTTCGAATCAACGGAAGTTAACATCTGAAGGGGAAAATAGTGGTTGGTTTTAACCGCTTAACTTCCTTTAATTATCTAAGGTCATTAAGGACGTGTCCTCATGTCTGTTATTGGAGGCAGGGTGATGAAAACCACTTTAAAGCGCTATCTCAATGAAATATCATATTGGAGACACCTAGCATGTCTGGTTACATAAATCTGGCAATGGTTGAATTTGTTGTTGTCATTCTCCCAAATGCTGAATGCTTAACCAGGCATAACAACTACCATTTTAAAGCACTTTGGTATGTCAATGCCTACGTACAGAACCAATACCCTAGCGAGCATTCAGCATTTAAGCCAAAATTGGGCCAAACACGGCGCAAAGAAATAAAAGATAATTAGATGTTAAAAGACTTTGTTTAAAGTTTACAAAAATCTTAATGTGAACAGCAGATTTATTTAGGTCGCCTTTGTGCCCCTTATTAGCGGGCATAAGATCAACTCCACAATAATTCTGCAGAGGATCCCACATTAGTCGCCTCCTACGATACATGCAGTGGGTAACTTTTCTCGGTCCCCGACCTGCAGTGGTGAAAAATAGTGGCACCTCTATTTAACTTTAAACTATTACCTACATCGTCAGGTTATTACTAAGCTAAACGATAAATGTGACGATTTTTCCGGTCGTGAACTATCCCTTTCATGATAATAACAACGTTGCTTCTCCAACCTATGGTGTTAACATGTCTTAGTTAATTCTTATTTCTAGGGCTTAATCTAGGTACCAAATTTTAGTGATAGATGTCGACTGCAGACGAACAAACTTGCGAATCGACACGGAACCGGGAGCAGGATAGTGGTCACATGATTCGACAAAAAATCACGTGATTGCTCGTTAAAAAAATAGAACCGGAAACACCAATGTCAGGTGGCCGCGGTAAATAAATGTTGGATGACGAAAACAGAGTCACAAGACTAGACAAGAAAGAAGCTGAAAGAGACTATTGAAAGATAGGAACAGATGCATCTGGTCAACAAAAAGAAATACGACACCATCAAAGAAGACGAAGAACATGGTTTGACGGACGAAGTGTGGTTGAGTTGACAGTGCTTTCGGAAAACAAAAACGTACAGCTGATACGTATACGTTCTTCATTCACGTACACTGTAAGATTATGTTCGGTAAAGCTTGTAATAATAATAATAATAACAATTTACAACATTTGATATAGCGCCCTATCTAGCTAACATAAGCCACTCTAAAGCGCTTTACAGTACGTAGATATACAATTCTCATACAATTAATACATACAGTTCTACCATATACAATTCTGAGGAGTTCGTAGGAGCTGCCTTATCAGGCGCTGACTACTTGTCCTTTACCACATAGCTAATATCTCCATATGTGTGTGTATGTATGTGTGTTGGAGATGAATTGTGTTCTGTTTGTAGTGGGACCGTTTTTCAAACGGCATCTTTTAGAGTGCCACCTCACTTGAATGCTAAAGCACAGATACTGCAACACCCACCCCAGACCATTTTAAACTCCACCTGAGTTGTGTGGGCAGGAGAAAAACACTTTCTCTTAATGTTCCATGCGTAAGAAGATTACGGGGATCAAACCCCGGCCGCCTGCATGGAAGGCCGGAGCGTTAACCACTCGACCAATCCGCCCATGATGAGAGATATTCTGTGTCCTTTTATGATATGAAGCTGGATGCCCATTTGTGTGCTTACTTGTGATTGAGAATGATGCCTAAGTTCTCACTTTGAGTACGTGACATTTAACGGCGGGTGTTGTCGATGAAGCATGGAGCAAGAAGCATGATGCAGAAAACGCTTACTACCTGGTATTATTTCATTGTTCTGTTCCAATGGTCTCCATCAAATCTTTCCTTTGTTTATATGTTGACTCTAGTTTAATCGATTTGGAGTTCGGGTCGTGGCTTTGTTGATGTTTTGGTATTCTCTGATTTTTTGATATTATGGTAAGAGTAGGTAAGGTTTTGTATAATACCTACAATTTCACCATGCTTGAAGATTTCAAAGCTTCCCATTTTCTTTACTGACAATCTTACCTTTAGTAAGCTTTATTTTTCATTATTTAGCATTACTGCTTTGTTCTTATTTTGTTGTATCCATGTCAATTATCTTAGGTTATATACATTTGCTCTTCACAAAAGATTTTTTTTTCATATCGCCTATGCAAGGAAAGTCAAACTGGCAACAAACATTTGTTATATTTCTTTTAAAACTTAACCTGTTTAAACTGCATTTATATGGCAAATCCAACGATATTTTATGCAAGTAATGTAGTGCTTTGGCATTCATTTTGAGAATGGATGTTCTTTAGGGGTCTAATATTAATGTAGTTGAGCCAAACTAAAGAAATAGGTTTTATTCCCTTCAAGGTTTTACTTGTTTTTAACTTGAACTTTGTGGGGTGGTATAGCGGATAATAGACCCTGGTAAGAGTAGATGGTGTTCTATCATTAGAAAGAAAGACGTTTGAATTAAATTATGTTCGTAAAACCACTTTTTCACTTCAACAGTATTTCAAACCTAAACAGCACATTCCTCTGGTAATGTCTTAAACCACAAACATCTATCTTAGCAATGTGAATTAAAGTCTTTTCTTTCACTCCATCAGTGTTCCCAGGCAGTAACATATGTTTCGGCAAAGTGGATGGGTACTTCCTGGATCCTAAGGACTGTGGCTACTACTACCAGTGCTCCTATGGCCAAGCAGTCAGAGAACCGTGTCCTCCTCGGCTGGTCTTTAACGAGAAAACCAATGCCTGCGACTATGCACAAAACGTGCCTGCTTGTTCGCAGTACCCGTTGGGTCGAAAATAAAACTTTGGAATTATTTTAACATCATGCATGTTCTTTTAAGCGTTATCTTTTCTATGAAAGAGGTGCTACATTTGTTAGATAAACAGTGCAGAAAACTAAAATAACCAAATTTCCAACTTTTCTTAGTTACTGTAAACATTGCTGATCGTGTTATTGTTTACCAAGGGATGGAAATTAAGTCATTGCAATTAACAATGCTCAATGTATAAGGAAAAACAGAGTTTGTTCAGTTCCATTTTAATAGTATATAACAAAACGTAACTTGAGATTAAGGACTCAACAGACTCTCCTACCTCATGAGTTTCTTACATTGATCTGACCAACAGGGCAGCTTATACTACTAAAATAACCTTTATAATAAACGTGACATTTCGATTTTCTGATCGTGAACTTTTTTACTTTCATTGATAGAACATCCCGCTTCTCCACCCTATGGTTTTTACATGTCGCAGTTGATTCGTTATTCTAGGGCTTGCTCTGAATATCGAGATTTTCGTGATAAATTTCAGCTGCTGGAGAACAAACTTAATTACGCCACAGAAATTCGAGAAATGCAGGTTGATGAAGACTATATATGGGCAAGTTTTATGGTCGTCATCTTGGTCTTGAATATGCTCATTAGTGTACTTACTTGTTGTAATTAACAATGGTGACTCAAATATCATTTTGAGGACTTGATGTTTACTTGAATGTGACCAAGATTTACATGGCGGGTGTCGTCGATAAAGGACTCGCACAACTAATTCAGCCTATCACGAAGTGTTTCATACGTTTGTAGTATCTAATGAAAACTTGTTCCGTCTAAGTACAGTGATTCTGAGGAATTCAAATAGGTAATTGTTGACCAATTCTGCATTGAATTAAATCTATTGGTATTCAACTTTACAAAAAGATGTACTTTTGGTAGATATTGATATGTGATGGCGGATTGATATGGGGTCAAATGTAAGAGGGTGTTCCCGTCTCATTTCACTGGTTTGACATGTAAATTTCCGGTTGTCCGAAGCAGACGCCTGTAGCGAGCTAAAATGCCAGTAAAGTCCTCATAAAATGTCGGACTGACCCTTATACTCAGGTTTTTAATTAAGTTTGGTTCAGCTAACTGTGATAATTGACATACGAGAGTGCTATTAATACTTTACTGATATGTGTACCATGTTTTAGCAACCGAGTCTTGATAGAACAAAGTTCTAGTGTGATAACCATTGTACATGATGTATATGTGTTTTATAGCCAGGAGCATGGACTTAGATTATATTAGATGCTTTCTAAGTCCGTGCCAGAAGTAAGCAATAACTAGAACAACCACATAATAAGCTTGTACAAATATTGCACATATGAGTTTGTATAAGTGTATGGGTCACATACAGGTTTTGGGGGCTAAATCCAACTTATATTCAATATTTTCGGTAAATTGTAGATGTTACTTTATTGTCACACTATATACCTTGTTCAATATCTTGTTTATTGATTTAATGTGTTTGTGTACTTTGTTTACTCATACAATAAGCTGATTAAAGCATTATATCTCACCTACCTCCAATATTCTCCATGTAAAGTGGAGGCACCCCAGGGAGCTATAAGTGCTAAATGTAAGCTGGTGTAATTGATAGATAAACAGTTTAGGTGGATATCTGATAACCGTTTATGACTCATGTTTTCTGTAGAATTTTGGAGTTGTATGTGAATTCAAAGTGTGTTTAATTGTTAAAATTAAATACAAAGTTACTAAAAATAAAGATTAATTACTGCAGAGACTGTAAAATTAACAGAAATTGAGGTAACAAGATTTCTTTTAAAAACAGTTGAGTGGAAGGCGTCAAATATATTTATAAATTTATATATTTATTTGTAAAATATTTGTGCAAAATATGAAATTGTTAAGTGTGTGCTTAACTGAGGTGCTAGAGGTTAATGTTATGCAAAAGAAATGAGAAATTTCTCTAACTTGGGTTTTCTTCATAATTATATTATTCAATTTCAACCAAACTTACCATTTTACTCGGAAATGTATATACTTTCAAATAGTAACTTTTTTTTTCAACATCTTAAAGGTTTTAGGGCTCTTTTAATGAAGCAGAAGACGCTTACTCTTCCCAAAAACCTGATATCATTCTCTTGTACTTTTACGAGGGCCTCCATGTAAATCTTTCCTTTGTTCATATTTCACCTGTAGTTAAACCGATTTTGAATTTGGATTATGGTTTTGTTAATGCTTTGGTATTATGATTTTTTTAATCGCCGTCTTCTAGCATATTCATATTAATAGAATTTCGTCGTTAAAGCTTTCTCATTTCATTAGAATTCCGTTCTATCAATGGAATCCCGTGTTTATAGCTATATCATTTCACTAGAACTCAGTCGTGTTATCAATATAACTTTGTTAGAAGTATTATTGATTTATTTATTATTTGTTAGAATCATTCCGTTATAGCTGTATCATTTTAATAGAATTCAGTCGTGATATATACTATAACTTTGCTTTTAGCACGGTCCAAAACTCAATACAGTGACTTTGAGTTTTCGGTCTTGCTCTATCTATATTCTGTGACTTTGTAAATGCACTTTTGATCTCTGTACACTCAATAGTGATTTCTTGGTAAAACGCCGATATAGGTGCGACTGAGGTTAAAGTGTATACAGCTTCAATTTGGACAAAATGAATCAATTTATGTCATCATGCACGAAAAAAAAATTGCTTTTCATATCTAATCTATAAAATACGGCACTTAAGACCGGGAAGATTAAAATATTATTGGGTTGGGACCCCGGTATTGAATTACAAATCAAAATTTATGCATAACAAAAAGTCATTTATTAAAAAGAAATACATATACATGTATGTCCCATGCCTGCAGTTGTGTCGACAATGTCAACAAACCTTTTAAAAGGAAAATGAAAACGGCGCAATCATAACATATTCAAATGGATTAAGTATTGAACAATTATAAGTATCTTGGCAAGGTCCAAATTTGATATATACATGATACGCCTGTTATACCTTATAGGAAATATAATGGTATGGAAACACAAAAAAAAGTAAAAATGTTCGAATCAAACTGTCATTCAGGAAAACACAACTTCATGTCATGATGATTAAGCCAAGCAAGTTTGAAAGATATTGATTTGGAATTATAACAGAAGATCTCCTCACAAACAATTTACAACAGAAATGCATTTTCTACATACAAATCACCCCTCCTCCAAGTATCCCTTGGGATATGATGGAGGAGGGGCATTCTTTGAACTATTAGCCCGAGGCTAAGAGGGTATTAATTAGCATATTCTCGCTGACCAGTGAGACCCATCTCAATTCAAAGAGATTTTTACCTCATGAATATTCATGATAACATACCCGGATATACATCGGCGCACGCCCGCACCCGCCATCTTTTAAAGTAAAGTTTGTTGATAACATGTCCATTCAGGGCGGGGCTAGAGGTGGGTAAATACCCTCTTAGCCTCGGGCTAATAGTTCAAAGAATGCCCCTCCTCCATCATATCCCAAGGGATACTTGGAGGAGGGGTGATTCTTTTTCACTAAGCCCTCGGCATTCGAGGGTATTAATTAGCATGTTTAAAGCCATATCAACAAACAACAAAGACTGTTTTGAAATAAATTTGACAATTTATATAAAGACTCCTCATTGTGTATCTTTTGTCACATATTCACCACCCATACAGTCCAAGGGTTACCACAAAGTGAATCTTCATACACAGTTCATCTACGGCTCAACACGGAATTCGAAAAATTTACATTTGTAGCACTGTCCACTTCTCTATGATAATACCGGTGAAACGTGGCCGCTCCAGACCAATTCGCTGTTCTAAGAATGTCCGAAAGTCTAACACCAGACATCAAAGCAGCTGATGTTGCTGCACCACGATATGAATGAGCCTTGAAAACTGTAGTATCAATACCAGAAAGGTACAAGACTTCTCTTAACCACCTAGCAATTGTAGATGTACACACGGCTTGTAATGTCTTAAATGAAACAAATAACTGACTGGATCGACGATCTTTAGTGCGTCTCAAATATTCTTGTAGAGTTCGAACCACACAAAGTCTATCCTGACTGTACCGTAGAAACTCTATTGTCCGTGATGGTCTACCCATTCTTGAAGTTTTTTCTAACCTACTAACACGAAACATCACCAAATTACCACAACTTGTCATGTTATCAATGTCTAAGTGATGTAAGGCCTGGACTCTGGACGCGGACGTTAACGCAATCAAAGCAACCAGTTTATAGGTTAACCTCTTTAAAGACAGTTCATTAAGTGGAAACAATGTCCGCAAAAACTCCAGCACTGTCGCAACATCCCACGTGTAAATATACCGCGGCCTCGGTGGTCTGTCATTAAACACACCTTTCATTAATCGCACAAAAAACAATGAATTAAACGACCACTTTACACCCAGTAAAGGTAAAGTCTGACTGAGCATAGCTTTATGTGTATTTACAACCGAATATGACGATCCTTCACGTAACAAGTCTGAAAGGTAATCTATTACCTGAATCAAAGACGGGAGAAATGAATCAATGTGCCTGCTTGCACTCCAAATAACCCATTTTCTCCACGCATATTCGTATTGCTTAACTGTTCCTGGTCTCCAGGACGACAAGATGATCCTTGAAGAGTAACCCGAAAATCCTCTACGTTGCAAGGTTTTCCGGACACAACGCAGGCGATTAGAGCCAGATGTCTGATCTGTGGATGACTCTCTCCATTGTGCGGCAGAGTGAGCAGGTCTCTGTGTCTTGGAAGCCTGCAAGGAAGAGAAACAAGATTAGCCAGTACCAAAGGGAACCACGGCTGTGTAGGCCAAAATGGTATAACTAATAAAGCCTTCTCAATCTTTTCACTAATAATCTTGTTCATAATTCTGCCTATAAGCACAAATGGTGGGAAAATGTATGGCCTCCAATCAGTCCATTCCACTGAAAAAGCATCAACAATACACGCTGCCGGATCAAAAGACCATGAAGCATACTGATAGACTTGCGAATTTAACCTTGATGCAAATAAATCAATATTTGGCCTGAAAAAATGTAAACATATACGATTAAAAATTTCAGGCTTTAGCATCCATTCAGTGGAGTCTGAAAAATTTCTCGACAAAAAATCTGCCTGTATATTGTCTACCCCAGGAATGTGCTGTGCTGTAATAAATATAGATCTGCCAAAACACCACTCCCAGATGGATCGGGCCAAATTATCTAACTGAATGGAAGGCATGCCACCCATATCATTGATATATGCCATAGCTGTAGTGCTGTCAGTCTTAATTCCCAGGTGGAACTCCGATGACTGTGAGAAAAAGGTTTTCATTCCCAGAAAAATTGCAAATAACTCTAAATAATTGATGTGGTTGCTAGCTTCTGACCTAGACCACCTGCCTCCTGCTGACTTACCCTTAAATTGGGCTCCCCAACCCAAAAGTGAGGCGTCCGTTATAATCCAACTCTCTGGTAGGCTTCTGCGCATAACCTTGCCATTTTCCATTTCTACATTTTTTGTCCACCAATCAATATCTAGAATACTATCAGACGATAAAACAACAGTAGAATCGAAATCACCGTCAGAACGCCTTAGTCCGTAGACTTTGTCCCTTTCTAGAGACCTGTAATGGAGAGGCCCAGGGAGTATAGCATAAAATGCATGGACCAACAACCCGATTAATGATGCTAAATCTCTAATGATAACCTCCGATGTTTGTAAACACTGACCACATGCTGCCTGAATATTATTGACCTTTCCATCTGTCAGGAACACCTTAAATTGTTCGGTATCCAAAATAAGCCCGAAAAACACCAATCTCTTAGTTGGAATTAAAACAGACTTTTCAGCATTAACCGTATAACCTAACGTTGTCAACCTTTCAACCATGATTTGAGTGTTCTTGCTAGAAGTTTCAGAACTTTGATTCATTTGCAAGGAATCGTCAATATAATAACTACACCTGATACCAATTTTCCGAAAATCTGCGTACACAGGCTTCAGTACCTTGGTAAACACTCGGGGTGCTGAAGCTAGCCCGAAGGCTAACACCAAATACTGATACATATGACCATTCCAACAAAATCTTAGATATTTCTGGTAATCTGGATGAATGGGAATGCTAAAATAAGCATCCTTGAGGTCAATGGATGTTAAAAAATCATTTGTCTGGATAATGTCAAAAATAACTTTCAAATTTTCTTGTTTAAAATGTTTGTATTCCACAAAGGCATTAAGCCCACGTAAATTGAGAACCGGGCGAAATTTCCCATTCTTTTTGGGAACCAAAAATAAATTTGATATAAATTGTCCCGGTGTAAACCAGACCTCTTCTATAGCCCCCTTTTTAATCAATTCCTGAATTTCATTATCCACCAAAAGTATTTCATCTGCTGAAAAACTTATTTCATTTGGAAAACGTACTTGGAATGGTTCAGAAATAAATTCAATTTTATAACCAGAAACTGTATCCAAAACCCATTGATCTGAAGTTAACACTTCCCATTCATTCAAACATGAATCTAAAGTTCTCACCTTCCACTGAGGCTCTACTGCTGTGTTCCCTTCTGGGACATGCCTCTGTTGCCTCGTCTCTGGTTCTGGTATCTGTTGTACCTGGGGAACCTGCCTTGGTTTCTGGCGCCTCCCTGCCCTCGACCATAAGGGCGGCGCTGGAAGTTTGGGTAGCCCCGGTTATAATTGCCATGATAGGGGCGTCTATATCCACCATATGCCTGATTGTTGCCTGTAATAGGAACTTTAAACATATCATTCATGTCTTTGATTTTCTTAGTGACATCATCCCCAAACAACATTTTAGTAATCTGCATGTCCTGCGAACACAGCCCTCTGTATCTAGGCTGGAGAGCGGGGCGCAAAGCATATCGCCTCTTAACCGATGTAGTATAAATCGCGTTACCTAGCAACGCCACTGCATCGGAGAGGAGTGATTTACACTTTGACTGCTTGTCACGTACTTCCCCAGGAAATGAAGCAATAACTTCAGCCAATTTACTCAGAGGAGTAAGCCCTGTTGCTATAAGTTTCTGAACTTCCTGTAATGCCAGATCAGATGTCTGTGCATTTTTTGGTAATTGACCCCAAATTTCAGGATTAATCCTGGGCGATGCAAGCAAATTACAGTTTACTGGCCTTGGATATTTCTTAATAATCGCCTCTAGCTGTGTAGCATCAGCTTTCTTACTGCATGCTCTATCAATAGATTTTGCTAACGACTCAGATATTTTTGGACCCACAGGTTCATCCTCCGCATTCTGAGGTATGTCCCATTCCTCGGGAGCTTCATCTGGCCAAAACCCTTCAAACTCGTTATCAGGGGCAAAAACACTGTTGTCATAACTAGATTCGGCCTCCTCCATATCAAACACTTCATACTCTTGTTCTGGGGCCCCCAGAGCGAAAATTCTATTTTCAGGATCATAGCTACGACCATGCGCACCAAGCCCCTGTGTTTGTTTATCTTTACGAGCAGCAGCGCTGTCACGTTTCTCTGTCACTTTCTCGGTCATAAACGCACTCAAAGCGTTCAAAGATTTCTCTATCTTGCTCAACCCAAGTTGTTGTTTTAATTTAGAAATATCAATGTTCTCATTCCGCTTAGAAACCCTACCTCTGGTAGGCTTACGAGGCGTGTCATTTTGTTTTCCCCGAGAACCTCGGCCACGACCACGCTTAACATTAACATTTTTTGACCTCAAATTTCTATCACACTCAGCCTCACTGACTTCGTCAGAGCTGCTTGAAGAATGGTTACTCTTATTATCTTCATCCATTGAGGAATCATTACTCGAATGACCCATTAATGATAGGACATCGTCCTTATCCATATTATCGGCCATGTTATCGGACTACACCACGTGCAGACCGTTCAATTTCACTTACCTTCGTAATAAGCACACGCAAGACCGCGTGACAATACGTCGATAAATACTCTCAATCAATGATAAGTGCCCGTTTCACGGAACACCTCCTTACCTCTTATAACTCAAAGGACTCCGACAAAAACCGTCGCACACGAGCCTACATGTGTCTCCTTCACTGCTCAAACGAAAAAGATGGCGGGTGCGGGCGTGCGCCGATGTATATCCGGGTATGTTATCATGAATATTCATGAGGTAAAAATCTCTTTGAATTGAGATGGGTCTCACTGGTCAGCGAGAATATGCTAATTAATACCCTCGAATGCCGAGGGCTTAGTGAAAAAGAATGCCTATGTTTTGCAATTGCAACTTTACAATGCTGTTACGCAAAAAGCTGAAATAACTCAGCAAAACCCGTAACATATGTTAAATATTAAAGCTTTACGACGTACCAACCAAAATTTAGAGGAATTGAAGAAAACACATAAAAGTTCTGACCTTTTCTTCATAATGCCCCAAATTGCATCAGATACAAAGTTCCAAACGGCCATAACTCAAGTAAATATTGTAGAATCAAACTGTAATTCAGGAAAACACAACTTCATGTCATGATGATTATAAGCCTAGCAAGTTTGAAAGATATTGGTTGAAAACTTTAGGAGAAAATCTCCGTACAAACAACAATTTACAATAGAAATGCATTTTCTACATTTAAATGCCTACCGTACTTTGGGATATTTTGGCGTCGCCAAAATTTCGAGTTTTTTGCTCAAAATAGGGTGGTTAAATATTGGTGCGCCAAATTTGGCGTCTACCATCATGTGTGTAAAATTTTGGCGCTTAACTGTAGTTATGTAATTGCTATGTTTGCTCATTTCGTTACGATAGGCTAAATATTGATTTCCGATTAGAGAAGATGATACTTACGAAAATAAAGTGTCTCATCATTACAAAACAAGAGCACCGCAAGCGGAGGCATGATACGCCAGTCGTACCCTATCGGAAGTATAATGGTATGGAAACACAAATAAAGTTCTGACACTTTCTACATAATATCCGAAAATTGCATCAGATACAAAGTCATAAAGGGCCATAACTCTAGTAAATATCGTTGAATTGAACTGTCATTCAGGAAAACACAACTTCAGGTCATAATGATTAAACCTAGCAAGTTTGAAAGATATCGATTGAAAACTGTAGGAGAAAACCTCGAGACAAACAACAATTTACAAAAGAAACATACGAAGTTCCAAAGGGCCATAACTCTAGTAAATATAGTCGAAACAAACTGTCATTCAGGAAAACAAAACTTCATGTCATGATGATGAAGCCTAGCAAGTTTGAAAGATATTGGTTGAAAACTGAAGGAGAGGATCTCCGTACAAAACAACAGTTTACAACAGAAATGCATTTTCTACATAATGCCTATATTTTGCAATTGCAATTATGCAACGCTGTTACGCGAAAAGTTGAAATAACTCAACAAAACGCGTAATATATGTTAAATATAGATATTCGAAGTAACATACGAAGTTTTAGAGGAATTGAAGAAAATAAAAAAAGTTCTGACACTTTCTACATAATGCCGAGATTGCATTAAATATGAAGTTTCAAAGGGCCATAACTCCTGTAAATACTGTCCCATTGAACTGTCATTCAGGAAAATACAACTTCATGTCATGATGATAAAGCCGACGTAGTTTGAAAGATATCGGTTTGAAAACTGTAGAAGAAGATCTCCGGACAAAACAACAGTTTACAACAGAAATGCATTTTCTACATAATCCTTTATCTAACTATACAATGCTGTTACGCGAAAAGTAGAATAACTCAACAAAACCCGTAATATATGTTAAATATTATAGCTTTTTGAAGTACCATACCAAGTTTTAGAGGAATTGAAGAAACCCAAAAATGTTCTGATGTTTTCTACATAATGCCCGAAATTGCATCCCAAAGGGCCATAACTCTTGTAAATACTGTCGAATCAAACTGTCTTTCAGTAAAACACAACTTCATGTCATGGTGGTGAAGCCTAGCAAGTTTGAAAGAAATCGGTTGAAAAATGTAGGAGACCTCCGGACAAATAAAAGATTACGACGGACGGACAACGCCATATCATAATACGTCCCGTTATTTTTGACGGGCGAATAATTAAGTGTCTCGTCATTACAAAATAAAGTGTCTCATCATTACAAAATAAAGTGTCTCATCATTACAAAATAAAGTGTCTCATCATTACAAAATCTCACCGTTCTTGCGTCCACGTACATTTGCAAGAATAATAGCATTTGCTACCGATTACAAACAAGAGCACCGCAAGCGGAGGCATGATACGCCAGTCGTACACTTTCGGAAGTATAATGGTATGGAAACACAAATAAAGTTCTGACACTTTCTACATAATATCCGAAAACTGCATCAGATACAAAGTCATAAAGGGCCATAACTCTAGTAAATATTATCGAATTAAACTGTCAATCAGGAAAACACAACTTCATGTCATAATGATTAAACCTAGCAAGTTTGAAATATATTGGTTGAAAACTGTAGGAGAAAATCTCGAGACAAACAACAATTTACAACAGAAATGCATTTTCTACATATAAATGCCTATATTTTGCAATTGCAACTATGCAACGCTGTTATGCGAAAAGTTGAAATAACTCAAAAAAACCCGTAATATATGTTAAATATTATAGCTTTTCTAAGTACTGTTTAGAAACGTTTAGAGGAATTGAAGAAAAAGCAAAACAGTTCTGACATTTTTTACATAAGGTCTGAAATTGCATCAGATTTGAAGTTCCAAAGGGCCATAACTGTAGTAAATTTAGTCGAAACAAACTGTCATTCAGGAAAACACAACTTCATGTCATGAAGCCTAGCAAGTTTGAAAGATATCGGTTGAAAACTGTAGGAGGAGATTTTAAATATTAAAGCTTTTCGAAGTACCAACCAATATTTAGAGGAATTGAAGAAAACACATAAAAGTTCTGACCTTTTCTTCATAATGCCCCAAATTGCATCAGATACAAAGTTCCAAACGGCTATAACTCAAGTAAATATAGTCGAATCAAAGTGTCATTCAGGAAAACACAACTTCATGTCATGATGATTTCTAAGCCTAGCAAGTTTGAAAGATATTGATTGAAAACTGTAGGAGAAAACCTCCGTTCAAACAAAAATTTACAATAGAAATGCATTTTCTACAGTAGAGCACTACGTCTAAACTAGTAGTGCACTACATTTAAACTACCGGTAAACTAATAGTGCACTACACCCTGAACCCCATATAGGTCAAATACCCCTACAGGTAAATGGGCAGTCCCATCCATCTACCTGTGTTTTTTACCTGTACCTTACGTATACCTTTGTCGTCTGCTAGTACTTAGAAGCTGGTCTTATCATTAGTTAATATTTATAACTTTAATGTATATATATGCATCTTATGTAGTTATTTTTCTCAAACAACCTTTCTTCTTTCATTTCAAAACTAGAAATTGTGAAATCATGATAATTACTGTTAGAATTTTTCCCAAAACTTTCTTGCATGCAAGACATAAATAAAATAGAAAATCATTATTTATCTAGCAGTTTTTATGTCTTATATTTCATTCAATATACACTATTAACGTTTTTTTTATTCATTCATCAATTTACAATCAAGTATATTGAAAAATTGAAGGAAAATCTAATGATAATTATTTGTTAAGAAGTTTATTTTTAAATATTGTAAGAACTAATTGTGAAAATAACAAATAAATATTCTTTCATTACTTAATTAAACTAGATATATATTTGTATTAAATACATTCATCCCTCAGATCTATATATTTATGAACGCGCTAAAGAGTTTTGATAATCTTTATTTTTAAATTTTATATATTAAGATCTGTATGTTTATATACATCAACACATACAACAGCTAGAGTTGAAATAAATATAAGAATTTGAAGTTGAAAAAAAAGTAATACAACAATAAATTAAAATTTAGTCAGATTGTTCAGTATTGGACAGATGTTTTGATTTGACCCCCAGGCCTCAGGCAATTACCTGACTTGTCTCAACCTTGTTTAGGAACAGCTGCTGATCATGACATAAGCCTGTCAGAGTCATAATTGAGGTGTGAATTTCTCACCTGACTATCACTGGTCAAATTTGTAAACCAATTTGATTAATAAAGGGCTCAGCTGGAAATGACCAGGATCATAATTATAATAATACATATTTTAACTTTTACTGGGGTTTATCATGTTCATATGAAACTAAAAATCATTGAGAATGTATGTAGATATTTACATATTTCCCAATAAATAATGGATATTTTGAGGACTTTAATCTATTTTTTTTTTCATTCAAAACATTTAATTATACAATAATACATTGATAGTACATAAAATAACATTGAAACTAAGGATTATTAATTGGACAACAATGTAGGTCTATATCAGTCCTTTACCAGGTTCAGATTTTCTTAAATTATATTAACTTAAAATACCAAGTATCTTATGACACTTGAATGAATACAATCCAATGACGCATTTTGATTTTTAAATATTTACAGATATAATTTATATACTTGTTAAATGAATTAATGATGAAAAATTAACTAGTTTATATTGGGTGTAATCAGGGACGTATATGTGAGAAAAGATATATACGTCTCTGGCTCAGTCGCTTCATACAGTTTGATAATAAAATACTAACATTCATTATACTTAATTTTTTCTAATAGTCAGTATAATAGTATTTGAAAATGATATATTTCCCATTTTTAGGCCTAAATATTGAAGGCAATTACAGGTTGTATTAAATATGACTTGAAGGTTTATGCATAGATGTAATAATAATTTTTTTAAAAAAAAGCAAGGCCAGCTTAATGGAATCATTTCAATTAATTCTATATTCTAACTTCTAAGAATACAACAAATAAATAATATGCAGTTATATTAGCCTAACTTAGAACCAAGTTAAGCCTATGCCAGTCACATTTATTGTACTTTTAAATCAACCTAATGACTTATATAATCTCTAACTAAAAAGGACAGCTATAGATCTTCAGGTAGAATCCTTTACCCCCCAGGCATAAATATGTACCTGATCTGCCTTGACCACATCCTCACATGTACAGAGGTCAGGATAGGGGGCACCCCTAGCTATAGGCTGGCTGTAGTTAGCCAGGTGTGAATTTCTCACCTCCCTCTCCCCCACAGCCATCACTGGCCAAGTCTGATTAAAGGCCTGGGGGCCCTGTTAATTGATGAATGATGATAACTTGATTACAGTCAATTGAATTACATGTAGATGTAAATTGGTATTATGATATGAAGAAAGATATGACTTTAAATGTTCTGATGAAAATAATCTGTTTTTATATTAGTACTTGATGTTTATATAACCTTTCATTTGTATGCATTACATGAGTGAATAGTTAAACCAAATACCAATGCCGGTACATGTAGGTATTATTGCCAGAGACGTATAAAACCTTATAGGTATCTTGTATTGCATAGCTAGCTTCTTAATGTCAAATATTAAACTAATTTGTGATTGAATCTACTATACGAAGTACAAAATATGTTATTCTAATATCTAATTTGTTTATATTACAATCTGTTGTTTACTTTATTTTCTGTATATATTTTTAGTAGGATTAACTTAATAATTTCACATAATACATGTATTATACCATTTTTTATTTTAACACATACCTTTCAACTTCATTGTAGAATGAATATTTAAATAAAAAAGAATCATTGTTACTTCTTTAAAAAGAATTATATTTTAATTATTATTATATTCTGGCAAAAACTTAAATGAGTACAATGTAAGTACTAACAAACTAATGACTTCAATAGTATAACATAAAAGTACAGGTAAGTCATATTACATCTGTACAGGTAAGGATACAGGTAGGCATGGACACTCCCATTACCTGTAGGGGTTTTTGTGGTCACACCTGGCTGGACATAGTGCACTACTAGTTTACCTGTAGTTTAAATGTAGAACACTACTTGTTTAAACGTAGTGAACTCCTAGTGCACTAGGGTGTAAAGGTTAGCTTACACTCAACTGTAAATGCCTACCGTACTTTGGGATATTTTGGCGTCGCCAAAATTTCACGTTTTTTGCTCAGAATAGGGTGGTTAAATATTGGTCCGCCACATTTAGCGTCTACCACCATGTGTGTAAAATTTTGGCGCTGAACTGTAGTTATGTAATTGGTATATTTACTCATTTCGTTACGATAGGCTACATATTGATTTCAGATTAGAGAAGATAAATAAGAGAATACCGAAGCGTCAACAACATCATAATCCAACCTCAAAATCGATTAAACCAGTGAAAAATAGTAAACATCAAGTTCTCAAAATGAGAACCGAGTATCATTGTCAAACACAACAAGTAAACACACTAATGAGCATACTCAAAAACGTCCATCTTCATATCACTTAAAGGTACAGAATATTTCTTAATGAGACAAAGATGGCGACCATAAAACTTCCCCGTACAGTTGAGTGTAAGCTAACTTTTACACCTAGTGCACTAGTAGTGCACTGCGTTTAAACTAGTAGTGCACTACATTTAAACTACAGGTAAACTAGTAGTGCACTACACCCTGAACCCCATATAGGTCAAATACCCCTACAGGTAAATGGGCAGTCCCATCCATCTACCTGTGTTTTTACCTGTACCTCACCTTTGTCGTCTGCAGGTACTTTGAAGCTGGCCTTATCATTAGTTAATATTTATGACTTTAATATATATATATATGCATCTTATGTAGTTATTTTTCTCAAACAACATTTTTTCTTTCATTTCAAAACTAGAAATTGTGAAATTATGATAATTACTCTTACAATTTTCCCAAAAGATTTCTTGCATACATCATATAAATAAAATAGAAAATTAATATTTATCTAGCAGTTTTGATGTCTTATATTTCATTTTATATACACTATTTCCGTTATATTAATTTACAATCAAGTATATTGAAAAATTGAAGGAATATCTATTGATTATTATTTGTTGAGAAGTATTTTTTTAAATATTATAAAAACTAATTGCGAAAATAACAAATAAATATTCTTTTATTACTTAATTAAACTAGATATATATTTTTATAAAATACATTCATGCCTCAGATCTATATATTTATGAACGCACCATAGAGTTTTGATAATCTTTATTTTTAAATGTTTTCTATATTAAGATCTGATATATCACCACATACAACAGTGTTAATATAAATATAAGAATTTGAAGTTAAAAAAAAGTAAGACAACAATAAATTAAAATTTAGTCAGATTGTTCAGTATGGGACAGATGTTTTTATTTGACCCTCAGGCCTCAGGCAATAACCTGACCAGTCTCAACCTTGTCTAGGAACACCTGCTGACATAAGCCTGTCAGTGACATAATTGAGGTGTGAATTTCTCATCTGACCAGGCCATCACTGGTCAAACTTGAAACCAATTTGATTAATAAAAGGCTAAGCTGGATATGACCAGGATCATAAATATGATAATACATAATTAACTTTTACACGGGTTTATCAAGTTTATATGAAATTAAAAATCTTTGAGAATATATCTAGATATTAACACATTTCCCTTTAAATAGTGGATATTTTGAGGACTTAAATCCATTTTTATGTTTCATTCAAAACATTTAATTATACAATAATAAATTGATAGTACATAAAATAACATTGAAATTAATAATAATTAATTGGACAATAATGTAAGTCTATATCAGTCCTTTACCAGATTCTGGTTTTCTTAAAAATTAACTTAAAATACCAAGTATCTTATGACACTTGATTGAATACAATCTAATGACACATTTCGATTTCTAAATAGTTACATATATATACTTGTTAAATGTTGAAAAATTATCTAGTTTATATTGAGTGTAATCAGGGACGTATATATATGCGAGAGAATATATACTCTCTGGCTCAGTCGCTTCATATATATAGTTTGATAATAAAAAACTAACATTCATTATACTTAATTTTATTCTAATTATCAGTATAAAAGTATTTTAAAATGATGCATTTCCAATATTTAGGCCTAAATATTGAAGGCAATTACAGGTTGTATTAAATATGACTTGAAGGTTTATGCATATATGTAATAATGATTTTAAAAAAAGCAAAGTCAGATTAATGGAATCATTTTAATTAATTCTATATTGTAAGACTAAGTATACAACAAATAAATAATATGCAGTTATATTAACCTAACTTAGAACAAAGTTAAGCCTATGCCAGTCACATTTATTGTACTTTTAAATCAACCTAATGACTTATATAAAATCTAACTAAAAGGGACAAATATAGATCTTCAGGTAGAATCCTTTACCCTCCAGGCATAATTACCTACATGTACCTGACCTGCCTGGGCCACATCCTCACATACAGAGGTCAAGATAGGGGACACCCCTAGGCTGTCTGTAGTTAGCCTGTTGTGAATTTCTCACCTCCCTCTCCCTCTTGATTAATGATGATAACATTGATTACAGTCAATTGGATTACATGTAGATGTATGTTGGTATTTTGATATGAAGAAGGAAATGGCTTTAAATGTTCTGGTGAAAGTAATCTTTTCTTATATTAGTACTTGATGTTTATATAACCTTTCATTCGTATGCATTGTACCTGAGTGTATAGTGAAACAGAATACTAATACTGGTACATGTAGGTAGTATTGCCAGAGACGTATAAAACCTTGCACGTCTCTGATATTGCACAGCTAGCTTCTTAATGTCAAATATTAAAAGTAATTTGTGATTGAAACAACTATACTAAGTACAAAATATGTTCTTCTAATATCTATTTATTTTTTAAAATTTACAATCTGTTGTTTACTTTATTTTCTGTATATATTTTTAGTAGGATTAACTTAATAATTTCAACATAAAACATGTGTTATACCATTTTTTATTTGAACACATACCTTTCAATTTAATTGTAGAATACAAATATTTAAATAGAAAAGAATCATTGTTACTTCTTTAAAAAGAATTATAAGTTAGTATATCTAAATTATTATTTCATTTAAAATTTTGACATGCAGTGAATAAATTTATTTAAAGTATTATGATAAATATCTTCTGGCATAAACTCAGAATTTTTCATTCTTGTACTTATATTGGGAAGTACTGACAAACTAATGACTTCAATAGTATAACATAAGTACACAGGTAAATCATATTACATCTGTACAGGTAAGGACACAGGTAAGTGTGGACCCTCCCATTACCCGTAGGGGTTTTTGTGGTCACACCTGGCTGGACGTAGTGCACTACTAGTTTACCTGTAGTTTAAATGTAGTGCACTACTAGTTTAAACGTAGTGCACTCCTAGTGCACTAGGGTGTAAAGGTTAGCTTACACTCAACTGCAGTTCTGATCAACCTGCATCTCTCGAATCCTTGTGTTGTTAGTTTGTTTGTCAGCAGTCGACATCGATCACGAAAATCCCGATATTTAGAACAAGCCCTGGAATACCGCATCAACTGCGACATGTAAATGCCATAGGTTTGAGAAGCAAGGATGTTACTATCAAGAAATGGAAAGTTAACGATCGGAAAATTGAAATCATCACGTTTATCCTATAGCTTAGTAGTAAGCTGTCCATGTTGGTCGTAGTTCAAGTAGAGATCGAGGTAAGCAGCTGATGTAGAAGAGTCTGTTTTGTCCTTTATTTCAAGTTCAGAAGGGTATATACGATCGACGTGGCCAGCAAACTTCTTGTTGTTTATATATCGTCGATATATCTGAAAGTGAAATTAAAAGATTTGGCAAGGTTTTTGTTACCTGTCCTGATTAGCTCCTCCACAAATTCAGCCTCGTATAAAAAGTCAGCTAAGAGTGGGGCACAGTTTGTTCCCATGGGAATGCCAACAGTCTGCTGGAAAATCTTTCCTCCGAACTCAACAAAAATGTTGTCGACCAGGAATTCAATCATCCTTACTACGTCTTCTTCAGTATATTTCCTCTTAGCTTTTGTCGTGTTTTGACAAAGTATGCTCCAAGATAGCTCACTACCATATATTTGTATCGTCGTCCGCCTTTCTTGGAAAAGAAAGCTCTCATAACAAGAGATCGGAGACGTTCCTTCAATTTTGTATGAGGTATGGTAGTGTACAGGGTGGAAAAATCAAATATTTTGATCGAAAAGACATTTTTTAGGAGGGGGTGTTCAATATTGATCAAAAGATCTTTCGAGTTTTTCAAAATCCACATCCCGTTAATTCCACTTCTGGAGTATACAGTGTCACAATACGACTGAAGCCCTGATTTTATGGTACTAAGAATTGTAGTAAGAAGTTTTGATAATGGCTTGGTCGAGCAATTAGCAGCTAGAGCTAGCGATAAAACGTTGCTTATAAGGTTCCTTGTGTAGTTTTGGTATCCAATAAAGACAAGGTAGGTCAGCATCTTGCTCATTAACCAGTACCTGTAAAGATTGTAATACAGAAGCATGGTTGGACAGTATTTTCATCTTTCGAAAAACCGGTCAATGTGTCAGTAGGGTTACCTTGGTTATCAAGCAGGCCTAGTTCTTTTTGCAAGCAATGAATGTAATAGCGTTTGCAAAGTTGTTAGATGCTTTGTCTGCAGACACAACCACATACTTATCATGTAGATCGTTGAGTGTTGCTCGAACATCGAGGTCAAGAAATATCGACTTCTGTTTAGTTTTCATTTTGTGACGCAAATTGCTTATTCTTTTCCGAATAGAGACCTGATAGACGTCACCCACTCTGCAAGTGAATCCAATTCAGCATGTTCACGTTTAGTCCATTGTCTGGCGTAATCTTCCACCGAGTCCATAAGAATCTTGAAATTCACATGCCAATTGATGGATGGAGTCTCTCGATACTTAGAACCTTTCATGAAAAGCTCCCGGGGCTTTATATTTGGGATAATACTCAGATTACCCGTTACTATGTGGCCAGCTGGACCATACATTGTAGCAATATTGAGATGAAGAACATGAACATGCTGAAGGAAGAGTCATTCTAATGTCATCTTTATTCAATTGTTGCAATGTTTGCTTGTAATTGAAAAGCTTTGGGGCAATAGGTATAGAATACCTGTAGGAAATAATCGGTGAACTTTTATATCGGAAGTACGGTGGTATATATGTTAGCTTGAACAGACTTTTGGTGCAAGATATTGCTGATGTTTTAAGCATTGAACTGCTTACTGAAAGCAGTTCAATACTTATATTTACTATTTTTAGAATCTGCTCATGTCATAAAACAATCAATAACACATTTTATGTCTCAGCATTTAGCTCAATAAATGTATTTGTCGCATATGCTTGTTCAATGAAAAGAACGGCCATCGCCCGGGGACGGTCAATGGTATCCAACGTTACAATTATGACGTCATAATAATGATGACATCAACAATTGGTCATTGGCATTCATGGCCTGATGAATGCCAACTGAATTTGGTAGGGATATATAGTGGCAATGCCATTCAATGGTAAATATAATGGCATCAATCCCCTTATTGGCAAATTCGACTTTTATGAAATGTCGAGTCGATGGTGCCTCTTGCCTGTCCGTTCGCACAGGCTTGAAAAGTCAAATTTCTGCCTCATCATCAATAATCTTATGGAGTCTCGACGCTATTTTCCACAGGTCATCCGGAACATGTTCTATTTGAGTCATTTGCAGAGTTCGTAATGTAGCCTGGGGAAGTGAATACAACGTTGTCCTGGCGTGGTGTACACCTAATGGTCCAGTTAAAGTATCAATCAGATCTTCAAACTTCATGTTGTATTCCATCGGACTATTGTAATGTCGATGGCCATGACTACGCTGGCGTTTCCTTTGAGGGGTAAACAAAGACATTACATTTGCTTGACTGCATCCAGGACTCGATAAGTTTCCCCTGAATCTATACGATCATTGCATCCATATGGCAGAGCAGTGCCTAGTCTGAAGGGTTCTGACTCTCTGACCTGCTAAATATTTGGACGACAGGCGGATGCGAGTAGAATTCCTCCTTAGTTAAAAAGTGGAAATTTTACCGCCCCGTGCACTGGTCGCCTTTTAAGCCGTGTTTTATAATATGAAACATTTTCGATCACATGTAAATCAAGTATCAATGGAAAGAACAGATATTTTTCTACTAATCTAAACATTTAATCAAGTCACAGGAGGTCGTAAACCAACTGTCGTCATCCATTTCTAAAAAATAACCAGTTTCATGATATCTGTTTGAAAATGGCCGCCGCCTAACATCACGTGATCACAATTAGATAGGTTGAGAATGTAATTCTCGCGGGATCTCGCGACGCGCGGCCATTTTCAAACAGATGTCAGGAAACTGGTTATACATGTATTTTAGAAATGGGTGGCAACAGTTAGTTTACGACCTCCTGTGACTTGATTAAATGTGTAGTTTAGTAGAAAAATATCTGTTCTTTCCATTGATACTTAATTTACATGTGATCGAAAATGTTTCATATCATAAAACACAGCTTAAACAGTGACCCGTGCACGGGTCGGTAAAATTTCCACTTTTTAACTTAGGAGGAATTCGAACTCTCACTCCCGCCTGTCGTCAAAATGGGATTATTTGTAGGGTGATAATTTTTTCCAGAATACAGACTTTCATGGAAAGAATAAAATGGTCGGGGAGGGTGAAATGTTGATACAAACATTGATGCTCGTTCCGGTTAATAGCCGCACGATGACCATTCATTCTCTGTCGTAACTGGCCTTTGGTTTCACCCACATAAATCCAACCACAAAGCGAACACTCAATACCGTATACAACATTGAATGACTGACAGTTTAGTGGTTCAAAGCTTCGGGTAGAGTATTCTTTTTGTGTAAGGGAACTATTGTAAGTCTTGTCGGTAATAAATATACCACAAGTCTTACAATTTTTAATCCCACATTTGGTAATATTATAAAAATCTGACGTTTCCGAAACATCAAACAAGTCAGTGAGACTGACCTTGCATGGTTTAACGCGAAGATGATACTTGCGAAAATAAAGTGTCTCATCATTACAAAATAAAGTGTCTCATCATTACAAAATCTCATCGTTCTTGCGTCCACGTACATTTGCTACCGATTACAAACAAGAGCACCGCAAACGGAGGCATGATATGCCCGCCGTACCCTTTCGGAAGTATAATGGTATGGAAACACAAAGAAAGTTCTGACACTTTCTACATAATATCCGAAAACTGCATCAGATACAAAGTCCTAAAGAGCCATAACTCTAGTAAATATTATCGATTTAAACTGTCAATCAGGAAAACACAACTTCAAGTCATAATGATAAAACCTAGCAAGTTTGAAAGATATTGGTTGAAAACTGTAGAAGATCCATGGACAAATATCAGTTTATGACAGAAATGCATTGTCTACATAATGCCTATATTTAAATGCTTTTACGCGAAAAGTTGAATTGACTCGACAAACCCCGTAATATAGCTTTTCGAAGTATCATCCCAAATTTTAGAGATATTTAAAAAAAAAAAAACCCACAAAAACGTTCTGACATTTTCTACTCCATGCCCGAAATTACATCCCAAAGGGCCATATAACTCTAGTAAATATTGTGGAATCAAACTGTCATTCAGGAAAACACAACTTAATGTCATGATGGTCAAGCCTAGCAAGTTTAAAACAAATCGGTTGAAAACTGTAGGAAGAGATCTCCGGACAAGTAAAAGTTTACGACAGAGGGACGGACAACGCTATACCATATTATGTCCCGTCGGGCGTATAAAACAAGAGGCTCAAGAGCCTTAACAGTCACCTGAGTAAGAAGAAGATTGTTCAAATTTTGGCCAATTTGACATTGGTGAATAGTATTTAATTCCAGCATATCTGGGGCAGTTTTGCCAATTTGACCCTTTTGAGCCCATCCCCACTGCCCTTGTAACTGGTAGCGCAGACTACATTCAAGAACTTCATTGTAGGCTTTCCTGGGATGCCCCTTTTATCTACATAACCTAGCTTTGTCATATCACTCTTGACCCGTGCAGTCACTTTAGGGTAGGATTCTTTTTTGTTTCCAACCAGTAACTTTATGGTCGATTTCAGTTTCGATTTTAACACAATAATTTTACCTAGCTATCAGTCTTGTTCACCATCAGCGGTAATATTTCTTCGACAAAAAAAAACACACACACAAATCTTTTTTTACTTCTTGACATACATATTTATTTCATGCACATAATGATATACAATGTACATTACGTATCCATACTAAAACTTGAAGTTGTGTATTTATGTTTAAAAAGAATTAACAAGATGAAAGTCGTTTTCACGAGCCTGTGTTTATCTAGACAATTGTTTCTAAATTGTTCCCTTTTTGGAAACAAGAGGATTTCATGATTATGTAATGAAAATTTCATATGATATTTTGTTATGAGTAAAAGAGGGACATGTTTATACACGGAGAATTTTGGTGTTACGGTAAACCTTCGGTTAGTTCAAATCGGCGGATAGTTCAAACACACGAAATTTGATTAGGCCTGTGTACTGAACTGTGATGGATTGCTTTCGCCTATGGAACTTATAGCCTCGCAAACTTTGTGCATGAATGTCACATTTTACCAATAATTCCTTCTTGTAAACATAAACATGTGCATGGGCCAATCAAACATCTTTATGATCCCAATTAGCATCAGAGCGGGGAATGTAGTGTCAGACATGCTGACAGGTACATGTGTATTATCATGGCATTACTGTGTTAAAATTTGATTATATAATTGCGGCCTGGTCATGGATACCTGATTTATAATTCAATTGATATATTACCTACACGTATACAACTGCCGAGAAATAATGTGCGTTCGAAGGATTAATCCGTAATTAATTGCAGTTTCAATCCACCATCCCCAATATGATAAATTACATAAACTTCCGATGATGGTTACTGTACACCATAAAATAGTTTTTTTTCTTTTTGAATTAACTTGATAGTGAAGCCTGATATGTACAGTAAGTGAACATAAGTCCTACTAATATAAATCATTGCTCATCTCCAGATTTGTAAATAAATCGTAATAGGCCGTCGTTGTTCAGAAACAACAATTTGACTGTTTGCAGTGATTTTTTTGCCGATGTTGAAGTTCTCAGATGTCAACTAGGATAGTTCCAACTCATCTTTATTCCAGTAGCTATAATTTCATATAATTCTAATAGGATTGACAACATTTAATGTTGTTCAAACTGACCGAAGGTTAACCGTATATATATCATGTGCATATATATATACAGTAAGTTTAGATAAAAAATTTGCCTTTTAAAGCTTTTCAGTCATGCATTCAAAATGTTACTATGGATACCACAGAAGTATATTAACAATGCAAGTACCATCTTAGTATCTGCTGAATTGTCTGTTAAGATTATCATAATTACCATGTCAATATAAATCCAGTAAAATTGTCCACCTAATCAAAAGAGGAAACATATGTGCTTCTGTATAGATATGATTCCAAGTCTTACTGGAATCAAACAGTTTTACATAGTATGGATAGAACAGTTAGCTACTATTAAATCCCATCCACTGATGAATATTTGATATTCTAAATAGTGCGGCTCGATTCGTTTGATGATGAATGTTAAAGTTCTTTTAAGATGACCTAGCTACGTAATTGTCTAGTGATAATAAACTTTGATCTGCCTGTTTATGTTAACTTAAAAGTTTCAGTGAACCTTCACCTAAGTTACTAATTCAATATTGCGATTGATGCTCCATAGTTTAATACAAATGAAATGTTATAAAATTCTCTAAAACAATTTTAAAATCTCAACATTTAACAGAAGTTGTATTTAGACAATCAATGCCTATGCAAATGTTAGCATGTGAGAAAACAAGAGGCCCAGAGGGACTGTATCACTCACCTGGATACATTGGTACCTAGGCAATCATGGTAAAAATTTTTTTTAGCCCTGCCACTCAGCCCCCTGGGGGGCAATCCCACCATTAGTACAATTTTGAATCCTGAGCACCAAGGGATGCTTCCTACCAAATAAAGTTGATTTCCAATCAGTGGTTATGGAGAAGAAGTCGCATAAACCAATATAGCTAAATAACCCTTTTTGGCCCCGCCCCTCAGCCCCTATGGGGTCAGTCCCACCATTAGTACAATTTTGAATCCTGAGCACCTAAGGATGCTTCCTGCCAAATTCAGTTGATTTCCTTTCAGTGGTTATGGAGAAGAAGTCGTTTAAACAATTGTTGACGGACGGAGGGCACAGTATGGCATAAGCTCACCTCGGTCCTTCGGACCGAGTGAGCTAAAAATAATAAGTCATCAGGGCAGATGTTATTTATGTTTTTAAAGATAGATCATACCCACTCTAAACAGTACGCAGACAATTAGTGTCATGGAGAAGTAACAATCCTTGCACTCAAGGCTCTTGTAAGAAATTTGTATAGGAATACATTGTAATTGCCAAGATCTTCAATCTTTGATAAAAAGTTTAATGCCTATCGTCCTATGTTGTTTTTTTTATTTATAACACTCTTTTTTTGTTTGTTTTTATTTCAAAAATGCGTAATGCCAATAGACATATAACCAAGTATTTTTAACAATCTTTTTGTTTAGGTCAAATCTGATTATACAAGAGGCCCAATGGGCCTGCATCGCTCACCTGGTATCAATCTCTGACTTATATTATAGTGTAACCCTAAAGTCCCCTAAAATCTTTTAATGTAAGACATTTAGAAGAACATCTTAAGATTTAAACATATTTTACCCCTGTGACCTTATAAGACAACATCATTTTCATTTTCAAATTTTGTTTGGCTTCATCCAAGGAACCTTTCAGCCAAATATCATGCTTCTAGGGCTTTTGGTATTTCAGGAGAAGTCGTTTAAATGTTTTAAAAGATTTGACCCCTGTGACTTTGAATATAGGTCAAGGTCATTTCTTTTCACAAACTTTGTCCGGCTTCATCCAAGGAACCTTTCAGCCAAATATCATGCTTCTAGGGCTTTTGGTATTTCAGAAGAAGTCGTTTAAAGGTTTTAACAGATTTGACCCCTGTGACCTTGAATAAAGGTCAAGGTCATTTCTTTTCGCAAACTTTGTCGGGCTTCATCCAAGGAACCTTTCAGCCAGATATCATGCTTCTAGGGCTTTTGGTATTTCAGAAGAAGTCGTTTAAAGGTTTTAACAGATTTGACCCCTGTGACCTTGAATAAAGGTCAAGGTCATTTCTTTTCGCAAACTTTGTCGGGCTTCATCCAAGGAACCTTTCAGCCAAATATCATGCTTCTAGGGCTTTTGGTATTTCAGAAGAAGTCGTTTAAAGGTTTTAACAGATTTGACTCCTGTGACCTTGAATATAGGTCAAGGCCATTTCTTTTCGCAAATTTTGTCCGGCTTCATCCAAGGAACCTTTCAGCCAAATATCATGCTTCTAGGGCTTTTGGTATTTCAGAAGAAGTCGTTTAAAGGTTTTAACAGATTTGACCCCTGTGACCTTGAATAAAGGTCAAGGTCATTTCTTTTCGCAAACTTTGTCCGGCTTCATCCAAGGAACCTTTCAGCCAGATATCATGCTTCTAGGGCTTTTGGTATTTCAGAAGAAGTCGTTTAAAGGTTTTAACAGATTTGACCCCTGTGACCTTGAATATAAGTCAAGGTCATTTCTTTTCGCAAACTTTGTCGGGCTTCATCCAAGGAACCTTTCAGCCAAATATCATGCTTCTAGGGCTTTTGGTATTTCAGAAGAAGTCGTTTAAAGGTTTTAACAGATTTGACCCCTGTGACCTTGAATATGGGTCAAGGTCATTTCTTTTCGCAAATTTTGTCCGGCTTCATCCAAGGAACCTTTCAGCCAAATATCATGCTTCTAGGGCTTTTGGTATTTCAGAAGAAGTCGTTTAAAGGTTTTAACAGATTTGACCCCTGTGACCTTGAATATAGGTCAAGGTCATTTCTTTTCGCAAACTTTGTCGGGCTTCATCCAAGGAACCTTTCAGCCAAATAACATGCTTCTAGGGCTTTTGGTATTTCAGAAGAAGTTGTTTAAAGGTTTTAACAGATTTGACCCCTGTGACCTTGAATATAAGTCAAGGTCATTTCTTTTCGCAAACTTTGTCGGGCTTCATCCAAGGAACCTTTCAGCCAAATATCATGCTTCTAGGGCTTTTGGTATTTCAGAAGAAGTCGTTTAAAGGTTTTAACAGATTTGACTCCTGTGACCTTGAATATAGGTCAAGGTCATTTCTTTTTCGCAAACTTTGTCCGGCTTCATCAAAGGAACCTTTCAGCCAAATATCATGCTTCTAGGGCTTTTGGTATTTCAGAAGAAGTCGTTTAAAGGTTTTAACAGATTTGACCCCTGTGACCTTGATTATAGGTCAAGGTCATTTCTTTTCGCAAACTTTGTCGGGCTTCATCCAAGGGACATTTCAGCCAAATATCATGTTTCTAGGGCTTTTGGTATTTCAGAAGAAGTCGTTTAAAGGTTAAAATAGATTTAACCTCACGGTGACCTTGAATATTGGTCAAGGTCATTTCTTTTCGCAAACTTTATTTGGCTTCATCTAAGGAAGCTATTGGTCAAATATGAAGTCTCTATGCCTGACGGTATTTTAGAAGAAGTTGTTTGAAGGTTTCGACATTTTTGACCCCTGTGACCTTGAAATTAGGTCAAAGTGATTTTTTTTCGCAAACTTTGTTCAGCTCCTTCAAAGAAATCTACCAGCCAAATTTCATGTCACTGGGCCTTTCAGTATTTTAGAAGAAGTCGTTTAAAGGAAAAAGTTGACGGACGCAGGACGGACGGACGGACGGACGGACGGACGGACGACGGACGCTGCACCATCACATAAGCTCACTTGGCCCTTCGGGCCAGGTGAGCTAAATATACATGTAACACTTTATTCCAATCCAATTTCTTTCTTCGCTAACCTGCATTATAAAGTTAAGTTAAGTAGTTGCGTCCTCCTAATATTTATTATTTTTGTTAATACCATAGATAATGCCATCATGCAAAAACAAGTTTCCAGCTAATAGTAATGACATATCTAGATAATCTATAAAAGATGTACAATTTCTGAAGCAGAGAACCAATATATATGATCAAATCATGAAATGTGTTCATTGGCTTTTCTTTCTTTTTTTATAAGTCGATGTAAAGCTCCAAAAATGTTCTGTGAACATCTGATTAAACGAACATTAACATCACAAGTAAAACTAGAACTGTAAGCCAATGGGAAACTTATTCCCCCACCTTTGCAATAAAAACTGTTATAAGGCAATGTTGATGACGAACAAATTTTGATCTAAAGATACATCTACACATTGTCCCTTTGTAGTTTCATTGAAATTGGTTCACAGGTTTAGGAACATTTTTCCAGGCAAAATTTTCTAACAAAACCTTGGTTATAATGACTAGGTTACCATGGCAACCAAACTTCTGCAAAAAGTAATCTGCATGCGTATCTACATTTGTATTCTTGGTCCAAAACATGCATGTGAAACTTCATTGAATATGGTTCACTGGTTAGGAAGAGTTGTCTAGTCAAAAGTTTCCAACAAAAAGCTGTTAGAAAAAAAGAAACCTGCATGCTTATCAACACATAGAAGTCCCTTAAATTCCTGTGTAGTTCAATTGAAATCGGTTCATAGGTTTAGATGCAGTTGCGCTGACAAAAAAGTGTTCAACAAGATTTGAGTATTTTGACCTGGTTACCATGGCAACCAAAATTTCTGCAGAAAAACACCCTGCATGTACATTACCACATGGTCCCTAACACTCCTGTGTAGTTTTACTTGAATTGGTTCACAGGTTTATTAGTAGTTAGCTTGACAAAATTTTATCCCAAAAAACAATGTATAGTCCCTGGTTACTATGGCAACCACAAATTTTTTTAACCTGTTATAGATTATGCACATCTACAATGTATAAGGATTATTGATACCAAGTTTCGTCGATATCCTCTCAGTTATTTAGGAGGAATAGTTGG
The DNA here is from genome assembly GCA_947623455.1 of Mimachlamys varia. Taxonomy (NCBI): domain Eukaryota; kingdom Metazoa; phylum Mollusca; class Bivalvia; order Pectinida; family Pectinidae; genus Mimachlamys; species Mimachlamys varia. Next base: position 55,194,605 of record OX392527.1, read on the forward strand.
TACACTGTTGTGTCTACAGACGGACGGACAACCTGATTCCAGTATACCCCCCTAACTTTGTTGCGGGGGGTATAATTATTATTTTTTAGAAATCCAACAAAAAGTGTTTATAGTTACCATAAATTTTCAATTATATATCCTAGATGTATTATGATAATTAAAAAGTTGATATGGCAAAAAAGCTTAATTTGCTTAAGTGTATAATGCAGACTAAAATGAAAATATTTGAACAGAGTGTAAATATGAAATGGAGTTAATAACTAATTGGTAGTATCAACCACTTACAGTTAAATGGAAAATCAAATTCAAACAAATAGGTTTTTAATATACAAAGAAATAATAAATAAAAGCTTGTTACCATTGCAGTTTGCGGCCATAAAGATAATCATTTTTGTCAGTTCATATTTTCATTAGATCAAATTAATGCAGATCTAAAGTTACAAAATATTTTAATTTCTTTTTATGGAGATTCATTTGCAGCTTCTTTCAGTATTTCAGGAAAATTATTTAATTGTTCAAATCGTGCAACTAGTCAAATTTGCAACAGGTTTAACCAGTAAATTTAGGCAAAAACAAAATCTTGTGCAATAGGAAAGATTTCTGGAAAACCAGAAATATCAGCATTTTATGTGTGTGCAGGTAGTGAAAATTCTACCCTGACAAAAATAACAAACTTTAGAGTGATCAATGGTGACAAGTATAGAGGCTTGTCCAGCAGCTAATATCTGTACAAAGCAAAACCAGAGTTGTATGCATGGAATCACCACACAACAACAGCTTGTCTTCAGAATTTGTACATACATGTTACACCTACAATTATATATAATATATATATCTTTATGTACACACACATCTCCGAATACATATCTCTCAATGATGAGTGCAGTCATACACTTCTAATGATATGTACATATGTATTAGATGAAATCATCGTATGTATAACGAAGGATGGTCTAGATCAATCCCATTGTGAAGGATAATGGTCATTTCTCACAACTATCTCAACATCTCCACAATTTCAAATATATCATATCACCTCTGTATAAATGAACTGGCCAAAGGAACGATGTACAATCTTACAAACAAAAGTGAACTTAATCAGCTTACAAACTTTGTGAATTTGATATACTTACAAGCCTATATAAATTAGTAAGCTTAGAAACTTAGAGGTCAAATAATCTTACAAACACAAACACAGCGAACTTCGATTAATACAACAATTTACTCTGATTCACACGCATACTTTTCCAAAGAGTTTGTCAAGCTTATTTAACTAGTGGGCTTTAGCAAACTCACAATTGTGAGTCTGGCAAACTCACTAACCCAATAAACTTGACAAGCTTACTAACCTATTGAGCTTGATGAATTGAGTGTCTGGCCCAGTGATTCCATCTGTCTATTCCTAACTTCCAATTTAAATCACTTCATGCAAAAACAAGAGGCCTGTATCGCTCACCTGGATACATTAGTGTCTAGGTTATCATGGTTAAATATTTTTCAAATAGATCCCATGGACAGGGACAGACCCAATTACATACTTTAGGACTTGTAGTGATTAAAAGGAATTACCTCTATTTCCCCTATTGGGCCCCACCTCTCTGGTCCCTTGAGGATCAGAATCATCATTTATACAAAATCTGTTCCCCTTCCCTCAAGGATATTTCTGACTAAATTTGGTTCAAATGCATTCATTACTTTATGACAAGTAGCGATTTAAAGGAATTACCTTTTTCCCCTATTATGCCCCACTCCTCTGGCCCCTTGAGAGTCAGAGTCACCATTTATGCAAAATCTGTTCCCCTTCCCCCAAGGATGTTTCTGACTAAATTTGGTTCATATGCATTCATTTAAGCAATGAATGTTTTAGCAAATGTTGTTACAGTCCTATAACACACATTGCTATTGATGACACACTAAATAAAGCCTGATAGGGCTTTATATCAGTTTGTCAGCAATAACAATGTGTGTTATAGGACTGTAACAATATTTGCTAAAATGTTCATTACTTCTATTTAAATTTTGATAGAATTTTTGTGCTTTATTTAGTTTCTTCCGACCGATTTTAAAAAGCAAATCAAGTGTAGAAAACAATCAAATTGATGACGTCAAAATAGAGATTTATGACGTCACTATAGCAACTGCTGTTAAAGTCTGAGGCACTGGGTGTTATATAAGGTGACAGAAACGAAACAAAGCGCAAAGTTTTGAGATTCAATAATGTTTTATGGCATATTTAAACTAAAAAACAAATGATATGTGGACATAAACTGGTGTGTGACTATCTATTCTAAGACTATACTATTGTTATAACTAATCTGTTGACACTGTTGTTGATTTAGAAGTATGGCAGCCACTGCCTCTTAGCATTGCGTCAGAGGAAAATTGCAGAGAAAACGTAAATATAACTTTATGACTAGTAGCGATTTAAAGGAATTACCTCTATTTATCCTATTGTGCCCCACTTCTCTGGCCCCGTCAGAGTCACCATTTATGCAAAATCTATTCCCCTTTCCTCAAGGATGTTTCTGACCAAATTGGTTCAAATGCATTCATAACTTTATGACTAGTAGCGATTTAAAGGAATTACCTATTTTCCCTATTGGGCCCCACCCCTTTGGCCCCTTGGGGGGTTAGAGTTGTCGTTTATGCAAAATCTGTTCCTCTTCCCCAAAGGATATTTCTGACAAAATTTGGTCAAAATCCAATAAGGACTTTTTAACAAGTAGCGATTTTAAGCAAATGTTGACGAATGGACGCCGCACTATGGCATAAGCTCACCGGACCTTTGGTCAGGTGAGCTAAAAACTCATACCCACATTTTGAGCTTGTGAAACATGCTACTCTTCTTTAAAACAATCACTCAGCTCTCTACATCCTTTCAAACAATCACTCAGCTCTCTATATCCTTTCAAACAATCACTCAGCTCTCTACATCCTTTCAAACAATCACTCAGCTCTCTACATCCTTTCAAACAATCACTCAGCTCTCTACATCCTTTCAAACAATCACTCAGCTCTCTATATCCTTTCAAACTATCACTCAGCTCTCTACATCCTTTCAAACAATCACTCAGCTCTCTACATCCTTTCAAACAATCACTCAGCTCTCTACATCCTTTCAAACAATCACTCAGCTCTTTACATCCTTTCAAACAATCACTCAGCTCTCTACATCCTTTCAAACTATCACTCAGCTCTCTACATCTTTTCAAACTATCATTCAGCTCTCTACATCTTTTCAAACTATCACTCAGCTCTCTACATCCTTTCAAACAATCACTCAGCTCTCTACATCCTTTCGAACATTTACATAAACTGTTTAGCATGTAAAATGTTTACTTAAAAGGAATAAAATTCATTCAGCAAAGTAAAAAGTGAATACACAACACAAATGTAAGAGAACGCCTGCTCTTAATGTGATGAGAAAGATACGGACAAAATTCCAGTAAATATATGTAAACATTTGTATCTAGTGTCCATCTACAGTAAAACATAAGTGAATCCGGCACTGATGTAGTACAATACATTTGTTAAAATAAACATTTGATCTATAATGTGAAAACTACATCTCTATCAGCCAACCGATCAACACTGCCGATTCGCCATGGATAGGAGTTATGTCCCTTGTTTGACCTAACCATGGCCTTGTGTGATCAAACACAAATCATAATGGGTGTTTATAAGTTTATGGCAGAAACATAAATGAATTTGCTTGAATACTGTTTCATAAATCATCATATAAATTTATTGTTAACAATACTGAAACATGCCTGTCAATGACAATAAAATTAATCCTTCACTTTTGAAAACGTTCAACGCCTCATGTTTATAATATATCATCTTATTATTCAGAAAACAAAACACATCTTCTATTATGTTAATACAGAAGTATTTCCGACTATAATCATATAGCCACTATTATAAATTTTGATTCATTTAATGGAAAATCAGGTCAAAATTTCAAGAAAATAAATATACATTTAGTAAAGTATTAATGAAATTGAATTTTTAAGTGCTCAAAATAATTTCTCTATTAAAAGTTAATTTGAATGGTTTCTCTACTTAAAGTTAATTCAAAGATGAAAAAACAACATATCCAGCTTACAACTAAGTCTGACTTTTGGGGGGGGGGGGGGGGAATTCAAGTTAATTTGATTTGAATTAAAAATAAGTGTAACTTTTTTAAAAATTATCAAACTATTGCTAGTGGGGAAAACATTATTTTGTTTCATTTGTTGAAATAGATCTAAAACATTCACAGACTGAAAATAGCACCTTATAAACTATTTCTACTGTTGACTTTAAATGAGGATGTAGAATAGGAAAGATTTCAAAATAATTCAGAAATCTTCTTGTGATAAGGAGACAGCTGACACAGTGAAGGCTTCAGTTGGGACTGATTCATCCAACAACACACAAATTGCAGGTATTCCTGAACTCTTGATTTCTGATTTATCTCTCAGTCTAAAATGTTAGGATTCTCTGCCAATCTTGACAGGCACAACTGAATTCTCCCCAGACTTGCATATCTGGATTCTGTCCTAGTCTTGATGTCTGTATTTTCAACATCTCACAACAGCAATGTCTAGAATCTGTCCCGATATATCAATGTCTAGACCAACATCCAAACCTGATGTCAATTTTACTTCTAAAAGTGAATAATCCTCTCTTACACAAGATTCTTCTGGACACAGTTCCACAATTTCACCAGGATATTCCATGGCAATAAAGACTATCTCACAAGAACCACACAACGATTTTTCTCACGGTTTCTGACAGTGAAGATATCTTTGACAAAAATTCTGTCAGATTTTCACAACACTGCTATTCCACAGCAAAGCCACATGTCTCTTCTACAGCACAAGTCAATTTGGATAGTAATTTCTCAAACGATTCGTATGGAGGCAAGTCTATCCGGTTAAAACTGAAAGAAAAATCAACGGGAAAAAAATAAAATACAGAGTTCAGTGATAATCTTATGCTTATTTCAATAATCATGGGGTTGGTATTTTGAAGAAAGTTATTTACTGCTGTTGCAGTTGTAGATGGACAGAGGAAACAAGTCACTTCTCAAAGTTAATATTTAGTCAATCAGCAAAAGCAGCAGTTACAATGGTTTAATTACAAGCAGCAGTAGTGTTATGAATGGCACCGATTTTCTTCACAACATGATGTTTGACCTGGTACGAAAGCAAGGTGGTGTGCTCCATGGTAATGACCAGACTGCCCAGGACAGTCAGCCCGCCAGCTATATGCCTAAACTAGTGCCACGTATGCACAGTTGAGAACAATAGGTATCACTAGTGATGCTCTACATGTCAGTGCCAGGTGTTGGTCTGTTACTTCCTACTTGCATGTAAACATTACCCGCAGCAATGCGCGTGTGACATTTCAAACTGACATTTGTCAAAACAATCACTTCAAATAATATTAAACAACCTTCATAGTGTTACATAGTGCTTATAGCATTTTATCATCATATTATACAGAGAAGTTCCAACTTACCTTTAAAGTTACAAATGAAAGTTTTCAATAAGAAACCAATGTTTGATTTTTTGTCTCTAAAACCATTTTCATTTCATTAGAAATTTTTCTGATGACAAATGTTTCTGAATGCCATACATATTTCGAAATGTGTCAATATGCTCAAACATATTCATTTTGAAATAGCATTCCACTATTGGATGGCTGTCAAGCTGTATTTATATACTGAGAATGCTTCATCAAGAAACTACAAAAAGATAATCCGTAGAATTAATATCCCCCACTTTTCCCCCTTTCGAAGAGGGGTAATCATATTGAAGGTAAAAACCTTTTGCAATTTTAATGCTGTTGACAAAAGATGTATTGCTATGAAATTGAACAAAAACTAAAGCCTTTTATACAGTTATTTGATAATATTTGTTGCCGTTACTGTACGGAACATTAATCAAGGGGCCATAACTCCGCCAAATATGGCGAATGAACTTGGTCTAGCCCTTTAGGCAAAACAAGTTTCATGAAAATCGGATGATATTTCTTGGTGTTATTGCATGGAAACAGCAGATAATAACATTTTTTGTTAAGGGCCATAATTCTTCAAGATAACGTCTGCCAAGAGTGGTGATCATAATTTTCGAGCCCTTTCAGCATTTTACCTTGTAACCAAGTTTCAAGAAAATCAGAAAATATTGTTGCCATTATTGCACGGAAACAAAGTCTGACAGACGCACAGACAGACCCAAAATAATATCCCCCGTTTCGATGACAGCGTGGGATAATTATAACAATAGATTAGTATTATCAGCACATTTGTATGATCTAAACACACATTAAAGACCCGACCCTAGACCAGTTACTGTGTTACTGTTAATGAAGCTTACTTACCATGTGTGGGCTTTGGGTAAGTTGTCTGTGTTAGTCTCCACCATGTGTATGGTAAACAATCGTGGACCTGCAGCACCAGTGGAACCTGCAATAGCAAGGTGTAACAATTAATCGTAATGTACAGCTAAATGCAGCTAAATGTACCTTGTTTTTAAACAAAACATCGTCATGACCTTGATGTCTTTACTGAGTATAAAGGTCTATGGAAATACAGGGATTTAGGCTATATTGATACAGTCATAACTACATGAATGTCAGGTTTATACAGGTTTACAGCTTATACATTGTTCATTTTGAAAGATTTGCTGTAAAAATGTGACTTCATCTGAAGTATAGCTCAAAACCGTCAATTCATCATAGTTCACACAAAGTACATTTCAGGAGAAGGAATATCATACTAGCAAAATATTTTTTTCCGTTTATAAAAGATCCATACCTTGTAATGCTTTGAAGCCTTGAAGTGGAACTCGCGAGCTGCCTGTTACAAACTGTAGAAGTCTCGCTCTCATTTCGTCATCGAAACCTTCAACTGCGCGCCAGAACCATTTGGTGATATTGGAATCCTGAGTACAATGTTTGAGGCGTGTATGGTTCTTCCAGTCTGTGATGTCTATCTTCCCAAGGCCTCCAATCATCAACTGAAACAGACAAACAAACTCTGATTAAAAATTATGTTTAACCGATTCTCTTATGTATGGAGAATTGGAATGGGTGTTAAAACCTGGGACAACAACAAAGATTATATCTGAAGTTTCATTTCCCGATGAAACAAGTGGGGTACCCGCTTTTTCGTTCCTGGCGAAGTAATACATTTGTTTACTGTGTATCGTCCTAGACGAACTGTGTGCAATAGTGAACAGGTGTACTACACATGTAAAACAGCTGTTTTACATGCCAATGAGTTATGCCAATATAATATCACACATTATAGTTTTAATAATACTTGATATGACAAAATTCTGACATTTGCGAAAGCATTTATTCAAGAAATGTTGGTCCTAAATTCCTCATTGATCCCCCGACGATCGTGCGTTTAATGCAAATGGGATCATCTGTCCGTCGGCAGATTTCACATTTTTTTCATGTCCAATACTAAAATAAAATGTTTGAGATTGGTCACAGAAATCCGTTCTCTTTTAAGAAATTACATATGTTTTTTTCTATTATTCGACAAATGTAACATGTTCACGAAACTGATAAGCTAGCTAGACTAGACCTACGTTATGGCCTAATCTAGCTTGCTCATAGAGGCCCGAGAATTTGTTACACTTACAGCGTAGTTTTTGGACCTAAACCACGGTGTCTAGAATAAATTTATACTTCCGAGGAGTTTTGATTAGGGTGGCATATTTATCGGAACTGATCTTAACCTTCAAAAGTGTAACATACTATAAAAACCTTAGTTTATTACTTTATGTTCAAAAGCAGATGTAACGAATTCTCAAGGCACCTGTGATCTTGTCAGTAACTGTACCGTGTGCTTACCTTTAAAGATAAATATGTAGTTTTCGCTAATGTCCCAAATTAAAAATCGTCAAATCACTAATCCAGTTGATAACATGTCACCATCATACCTTCATCAATAAGCTATACATGCCTAAATCCACTGACTGTTATGAGACGTTTTCAATATGCTTAGGCCTAACCGAAAACTAACTTCTGACAACTTTATTCGACTCGCTTCAACTGTGACCAAATCACAACGTAGTTTATTTACTGCTGCCCAATGCAAACTGCTCTAAAAAACACTCTAGTAATTCATTTCATACTGGAAAGGTATCTCAATCAATTCTTAATGAAAACAAAAGTTTGAGAGGTATGATTACAGCACATATAAAAGCCAAAAAATAAAAATCTTGTCTCTGACTACATTTTTTCTGTTGCCAAGTGATGAATGACGCTAGCTATCAGCTGTTCCGCGTATGTACATACATGCCGATAAGTGTGCAACAATGTAACAAAGGTAAAGCACCGTGTGACACCGGCAGCTTAAAGTACATGCGAATGGCGGGTAGTTTAAACAAGAGGCCCAATGGGCCTGCATCGCTCACCTGGTATCAATCTCTGACTTATATTATAGTGTAACCCTAAAGTCCCTTAAAATCTTTTAATGTAAGACATTTAGAAGAACATCTTAAGATTTAAACATATTTTACCTCTGTGACCTTAAAAGACAACATCATTTTCATTTTCAAATTTTGTTTGGCTTCATCCCAGGACGCTACCAGCCAAATATCATGTCTCTAGGCAAATAAAGATCAAGGTCATTTCTTTTCGCAAACTTTGTCAGGCTTCATCCAAGAAACCTTTCAGCCAAATGTCATGCTTCTAGGTCTTTTGGTACTTCAGAAGAAGTCGTTTGAATGTTTTAACAGATTTAACCCCTGTGACCTTGAATATACGTCGAGGTCATTTATTTTCGCAAACTTTGTCGGGCTTCATCCAAGGAACCTTTCAGCCAAATATCATGCTTCCAGGGCTTTCGGTATTTCAGAAGAAGTCGTTTAAAGGTTTTAACAGATTTGACCCCTGTGACCTTGAATATAGGTCAAGGTCATTTCTTTTCGCAAACTTTGTCGGGCTTCATCCAAGGAACCTTTCAGCCAAATATCATGCTTCCAGGGCTTTTGGTATTTCAGAAGAAGTCGTTTAAAGGTTTTAACAGATTTGACCCCTGTGACCTTGAATATAGGTCAAGGTCATTTCTTTTCGCAAACTTTGTCGGGCTTCATCCAAGGAACCTTTCAGCCAAATATCATGCTTCCAGGGCTTTTGGTATTTCAGAAGAAGTCGTTTGAAGGTTTTAACAGATTTGACCCTGTGACCTTGAATATAAGTCAAGGTCATTTCTTTTCGCAAACTTTGTCGGGCTTCATCCAAGAAACATTTCAGCCAAATGTCATGCTTCTAGGGTTTTTGGTATTTCAGAAGAAGTCGTTTAAAGGTTTCAACAGATTTGACCCCTGTGACCTTGAATATACGTCAAGGTCATTTCTTTTCGCAAACTTTGTTCGGCTTCATCCAAGTAACCTTTCACCCAAATATCATGTTTCTAGGGCTTTTGGTATTTCAGAAGAAGTCGTTTAAAGGTTTCAACAGATTTGACCCCTGTGACATTGAATATAGGTCAAGGTCATTTCTTTTCGCAAACTTTGTAGGGCTTCATCCAAGGAACATTTCAGCCAAATGCCATGTTTCTAGGGCTTTTAGTATTTCAGAAGAAGTCGTTTAAAGGTTAAAATAGATTTAACCTCACTGTGACCTTGAATATTGGTCAAGGTCATTTCTTTTCGCAAACTTTATTTGGCTTCATCCAAGGAAGCTACTGGTCAAATATGAAGTCTCTATGCCTGACGGCATTTTAGAAGAAGTTGTTTGAAGGTTTCGACATTTTTGACCCCTGTGACCTTGAAATTAGGTCAAAGTGATTTTTTTTCGCAAACTTTGTTCAGCTCCTTCCAAGAAATCTACCAGCCAAATTTCATGTCACTGGGCCTTTCAGTATTTTAGACGAAGTCGTTTAGAGGAAAAAGTTGACGGACGCAGGACGGACGGACGGACGGACGGACGACGGACGCTGCACCATCACATAAGCTCACTTGGCCCTTCGGGCCAGGTGAGCTAAAAAGTGAACATAAATATAAGGATTGAATGTCTATTTTGTTGTTTGCATCGGCTGATGAAGTCAAGTGAACCTCGTGCAAATCGTACATGAACTGCTTCGCAGTTCACTTCATTTGCGCGAGGTTCACTTGACTTCATCAGCCGATGCAAACAACAAAATAGACATTCAATCCTTAATTGGGTAAACAATATATTTTGCTCATATTTGATCTTACAGAGACAACAAATTGTTTGTAAGCTTTATTTATTTTACAACAACTACAAAACAAGTTCAATAACTTATATTAATCACTCTTGCAAGCCCGGACATTCACACGCAGGGGATCTTGATGTAAGAAAATCAAAGTGCTTTCATGTCTGATCAGGGAATCGAACCTTGGTGAAAGGCAAGTGTGCTATCCACTGCACCACCAGACCAACAAACATTGTATGATAAACTATCAAAAGGGGAACACTATCCATTCCCACCTACTCGTTTATTGTGATATGGTCTTGTATGATTAAAACCACTACTACAAATATGAAAGAAACATTTAAACATAAGTACAGCATAAATGATTTACAAGACTACAGTATTTTTTATTTAAAATTTTAATTAGAAATCTATGCATATTTCATTATAATCCATCTAAATAGTAAATTTATTTGTAGAATGAGATACAACATATTTTGCTGTTGGTTGAAAGTTAACTGTTTAAAAAAATAAACGAACTTCAAGTTCACGCTCATCAAAAGGTCGCAGCAAGTGTTGTGGAATAACTTCATTGAACCCTTTCTGTAAGGCAAGAAACTGGGCCTCTATTCCCCTCATAAACCTCCAATGTACATACAATCTGAAATGCAAGCAAGAAAATAATTAGGTAAACATACTCTGTTATTTAACATTTTGCGGTTTAAACATGTAAACAATTCAAACAAGTGTTGTAATTTTCCACCCGAATTACAAATTTCTCCCTGTTCTGTACTCCAGGCGTAAGACAAACCTATTTGTCTACTTTTAATCTCCCTGTTCTGTACTCCAGGCGTAAGACAAACCTATTTGTCTACTTTTAATCTCCCTGCTCTGTACTCCAGGCGTAAGACAAACCTATTTGTCTACTTTTAATCTCCCTGCTCTGTACTCCAGGCGTAAGACAAACCTATTTGTCTACTTTTAATCTCCCTGCTCTGTACTCTAGGCGCAAGACAAACCTATTTGTCTACTTTAAAATGTTATACAGTCGAATCTCGTTATCTCAAAATAAGCGGCACCACGACAATACTTTGAGTATTCGAGTAAGATTATGTTCAAATACTTAAAGTGAAGTTTAGCCGGGACCGATGAAATACTTCAAATTAAAAGGGGTCTTGGAGCACGTGTTACATATGAGATATAAAGCCTGATGGACACACTAATATTAATGCAGGCCTTGAAAGCCTTTACTAAGGCTCATCAGAAAACAAAGTATCATATCACAAGGGCTGTCCTTGTTTTATAAGCAAACATCATCAGTCCACATGGTAAAACTTCTCGAAACAAAATAATCAAATGCAGCCCAGAATTGGAACAGAAATCGATTCATGGAGACAGGCAAACTATTTGAACATATTTAGTGAGAAAAAAGGGTTCATGAATAAACAGTTTATCTTCACTAAATTATGAAACTGTATACATCTAAAGAAAAGATAGGGTTACACATAAAGGATGGGGAAACATTAACTCGTTCACCCCTGAGGACACATTTAAACCCTTCCAATACAAACAGTTAAATAGTTCATTAATGAGTTAACACTGATTCACTGAGATAGGTGACTAACTTCACATATTCTTTTTTGTTATCCTCTGTCACCGGGATGTCATTGCCACCAGGTTTGAGTTCGTACTCGGTGAACTGCCCGAAGGAGTTGTGTTCCACACAGAAATTGTGATCCAGCACTGATTCTATGTTGTTTTCTCTGTTATAGAAACAAAAATATTCTTCAAAATTTATAAAACAAGTGTGAAGTATTTTTTTCCCAAAAAAAGTAAGAAGTTCTTTAATTTAAAAGACATTTAACATTTCTTTAAATGATAGTGTGTTTCAATAAACTGTAGAATATATATACAAGAGGCCCAATGGGCCTGCATCACTCACCTGGAGTAAATCTTTGCCTTGTTACCCTAAAGTCGCCTAAAATCTATTACTGTAAGACATTCAGAGCAACATGTTAATATTTAAACATATTTTACTACGTGACCTTGTAAGACAATGTCAGTTTCATTTGCAAGTTTTGTTTGGCTTCTTCCAAGTAAGCTACCAGCCAAATATCATATCTCTAGGCCTTTTGATTTATCAAAAGTTGCTCAAATGTTTTAACAGATATGACCCTTGTGACCTTGAATATGGGTCAAGGCTATTTCTTTTCGAAACCTTTGTCAAATTTCATCCAAGGAACCTTTCAGCCAAATATCATGCTTCTATGGTATTTTAGAAGAAGTCATTTAAATGTTGTAACAGATTTGACCCCTACGTCCTTGAAAATTGATCAAGGTCATTTTCATTTGCAAATTTTACTCTGCTTCTTCCAAGGAAGCTACCAGCCAAATATCATGTCTCTATGCCTTTTGGTTAATCAGAAGAAGTTGTTTACAGGTTTAAATATATTTGACCCCTGTAACCTTGAATATAGGTCAAGGTCATTTCTTTTCGCAAACTTTGTCAGGCTTCATCCAAGGAACCTTTCAGTCAGATATCATACTTCTAGGGCTTTTGGTATTTCAGAGAATGTCATTTAAAGGTTATAATAGATTTTACCCCTGTGACCTTGATTATGGGTCAAGGTCATTTCTTTTCACAATTTTTGTTATGCTTCATCCAACGAACATTTTAGCAAACGAACATTTCAGCCAAATATCATGCTTCTAGGCATTTCGGTTAATCAAGAGAAGTCGCTTAAAGGTTTAAATAGATTTGACCCACAGCTGTGACCTTTAATATGGGTCAAGGTCCTTTATTATCATAAAACTCTGTTGAAATTCATCCAAGGAACCTTTCTGCCAAACATCATGCTTCTACGCTTTTTCGCATTTCAAAAAAAGTTGTTTAATGGCTTTAACAGATTTGACCCCTGTTACCTTGAATATGGATCAAGGTCATTTTTTTTTGCAAATGTTGTCGGGTTTCATCAAAGGATCATTTCAGCCAAATATCATGCTTTGAGGCATTTTGGTTAATCAGAAAAACTTGTTAGAAGGTTTTAACAGATTTGACCCCTGTGACAGGTTGAATATGGGTCAAGGTAATTTCTTTTTGCAACTTTTGTTACACTTCATCCAAGGAACATTTCAGCCAAATTACAATTTGGGCCAGGTGAGCTGACAAGAAGAATCACCGCTGCTTTAACCTACACAACTTCTACGAAAATACTCTCTCAATATTATCAATCAAATTTTTAACTAATTGACAAAAAAATTGTCTCCCTAATTCACTTACAGTAGCCACACAAGACTCCGGTGCAGCTCGGGGTCGACATTCTCTAAGTCGTCGAGAGTGACAGGTTTTTGAAGAAGTTGTTTGTAGAAAGGTAGAGTGAATCCTCCATCTAGATAATGGCCGTGAAAAATCGCTATACCAATAATCCGACCCACAAAGTGGAAATAAGACAAATGCTCCTGAAAAGTAAAACAAGATTTACTTGCAAATGATATAATAAACAATGTCTATTTTATCAGGCTTTATTTGTTGACTTGACATTTGCCTTTCCAAAATGAACATCAGGGAATTTGGTCTAATACAGTATCAAACCTAAGATCAACTATACATTGATAACAAATACTATATTAAACTAAGGACCTCTTTCACGAACAATGAGATTTTGCCCACGACCCTATTTAATCTGAACTAGGTGTCATGTATAGCATCCCAGCATACTCTGCTGAAACAGGTTTTAAAATATTCAAAGGTCCATGGGGCCTGAATTATAAACTTCTTTGTGACGTTTTGTAAGGGTGTACATGTGGCAGGGTTCAGAAACGGCTCCATAACGATGCCAAGGAATTATCACACAGAAACATATTATCACTTATTCTGTTCATAAGAATCTTTTGACATTTTAAAATACCATACATGGATAAATGTGACACACACGAAAAATTGTACACAGTGAAATACGGAAAACTGTGTTTTTGGTAGAAATTTTTAGCAGAGGACAATCTTTGGAGTAGTGTATCACACACTTCCGGTTCTGGTGCACCCAAATCCTTTTAATATAATTTGGCCGAATGTATTTGCTCAAATCAGTGAAAATTTAAAAGAAATTCGTAGCTGGTAAATTTGTCAATGAGAAAGATATACACAATAAGTCGAAATAATGAAATTGGCATTATAAAATTGAAATGGTATTTTAAAGAATTTTGTATAACTTTTTTGATTTTCAAATTATGATACAGTAGACTCCACTTAATGTCACATCGGTTAATATCACTTTTTGGTTATTATCACGTTTTCTTCATGCACCGTTTTTCCTGCTATATATCTATGGAATGTCATTCTTTAATTATCACTTGTTTTCTAGGTGGATTTTGGTTAATATCACTTTTTTTTGGCCACTGTCATACAAAAATTACAGGTAAATGTTAGAAATAGTTTCATATAAATGCCCCAGGGACCTGAGTTTCACACCTGAACTGGCTATGTAAACAACGCCATGGTCAGCTGCATCTTTTTCACACCTACCTAATCACTGCAGTACTAGTTGAACAAAAGATTGACTTGGCATACCGGAGCAAAGATTACACCTTTGGGTGAGGGAACCCATACTTTTGTAATCTTATCTAACGCCATGTGTGATTTAATGTTTTCCTAACACGAGTTCTATTTTTCATTTCAGCTCGTCTCAAGATTGAATTCACGTTGTCGTGAAGAAGGCTTACAAGTGGATGGTCTTCCATTAAACATGACGAAATATTGATTGAAATTAAAATAAAAAGTGTCTTTTAAACAATAAATGTCCAATAAATTAATCTAAGCTAATGTTCACGTAAAATGCGAAGATATCGTCTTTGTTTTGATTTTTAAATAGCCAAAGTACGACGCCGAAATGCCGTGATTCTAGGCCTGCTGGTGAATAAGTGAATAACACACGCATTGAGACTAAATATTATCGCGTGGTTGTTTTATTTGCATAGAGGTCATCCAATGAAACGTCACATTTCAAAGGTAAAAGTTCATCTCGCGGTAGCGGTATACAACTGACAAACTCGGTGAAAACAATGTCGCACTTGCAGCGAATATCTAAAGAAATTAAACAAACAACAGATTTCACAAGCGAAAAACCAGTATACATATCAAGATAACTTTAAATATTTACGGAGTGTCGTGATTTTTAAAACACGAATTTGGTGCAGAATACCAGCCATTTGTATGCCTACATCACTAGGCCTACTGCAGTAAACAATCGTTGTACGTTTCGTGTGAAGCTAGCCTACTGATAATATTAAGTACGAACAATATATATGAAAATAAGTGCATTCCAGAATAAAACCAAAGAATATACTGTCACTGGAGTGAAAAACAATGTTAATGATAAAATATCTTTATTCAACAATCTTCTCTGTTGAGTCACAGCACTACGACATTTAAACAAGTCCACTCCCGGTTTTGAGGGCTGAAAAATGTCAGAAAATATGTTTTCTTTTAATATCATGTTCCGGTTAGTATCATGTTTTCCCCGAACAAATGAGAAGTGATATTAAGCGGAGTCTACTGTATAGAAATATTGAAAGTTTAAACATGATGTTAAACATAACATCATCTTTCTTCACGGTAAGAGGCCCTGATGGCCTGTGTCAGTTCATGTAAAATTGAAGCATGTGCATTCATGTTATATATAAATTGGCGTTGACTGATAATTTCCGGTTCGTGTGTACCTAAATTCCTTTAATATGATTTGCCCATTGTATTTGCTCAAATTGAGTGAAATTTGGAAGAAATTAAATTGGTCTATTAAAAGGATATTTATAATGAATCGGAATTCTGAAATTAGCATTACAAAACTGATCCGGCATTTAAAAGAATCTCTATATTTTCTTGTACTTCAAATACAAACAAGAGGCCCAAGGGCCTTAGCGGTCACCTGAGTAATGTTATAGGTATGGTAGCTCAATTTTAATGATGAAATCAACATGTTAACTAGGTGAAATATAACATTTGTCATGTCATTACAGGAAAAGAATTCTAAAACTTTTGAAATGATTGTGACAAAGTAGGAATGGTTTCCTCAAAGAATATGGATAAAATATACCCAAAAGTTTAATTTCCCAAAATAAACTACAGTAAACTTCTTTACCAGGACCCTCTCTGATAGGGATAGCCAAGGGATATGGAAATTTACAAATTAACTACCGTAATTTCTCGCGTATAGTGCGCACCCGCGTATAGTGCGCAGGTACTTTTTTGGGTCCAAAAATGAAAAAAAAAAAAATCTTTGAAAAAAAAAAAATAAAAAACAAGTTTTTTTTTTGAAAAAAAACCACGTCAAGCCGGAATGATAGCACCAACCAGGTAAGTCGCCATTAAAGGTTATATAAACAAACACCTTTGAATAGGAAACTTTGAAAACAAAACACAATGCTTAATTAGACTTGACATTGATTGACACCTCGCGCAAGTTACCAGCGAAGGCACAGGCCCAATAGAGTTAATTGAAATAAACGATGTTTTCATGGCAATATCATTCATAAATTATTCAATTAAATCTTACATAAGACTTAATCTTCCAGGTTTTCTATTAAATAAACAATTTGGGAGTCTCTGTGCGTCTAGACATCGATCGCGATAGAGTCGGCAGTATACTGGGTTGACGGGTGTACTAAAAGCAGTCACTCAATCAGGTCCCATGAGGACCGCTTAAGGCCAAATTTGTTTGACATAAAAACACAAATCCTTTGTGATTTCAGCTTTTTTTCTTTGAAATGAAAACATGGATATGTATTGGACTGTTTTGAGTCCCTAAATGTTTATTTTCCAAACTCTAACTGTTATTGTTACCAGTTGAACTCGCTTGTTTGCGACTCTGTTTGTTACTGCCAGGTATTAATATTACGCGACCTTCACTCTTTGCAATACACAAACCGGCGAACTTCCCAGTCGTTCTTGACACATTTCTACCGTCAGGATTGAATTGTCCAGTATGATTTTACACAAGAACAGCATTTTTAACATCAGAGTGCTAACAACGATCTAATTCTTCGGTATATTTCACCATATGCCTTGTGATGATGTAGCGTCGATACAATCTCGACCTGAAAGTTCAGGCTACTTTCCTCGAGTTTATTTATCAGATCTTATCGTATTTTATGGCTCTTATAATTGCAACTTTACGTGGTTGAAAAAAGATAATGCAAATCAGGAATAATTTAACAAAATATCAACTGTTAGCTACCGCGAGGATATTTCATGTCATTCTGAAAATCTCTGAAAAATTAACAATACATGATCACGACCAAGTCAAGGTTTTTGCTTGTTCTTGCTTGTTCTTGCGTATAGTGCGCACCCCCTTCTTGACACTTTCGATTTTCCCTAAAAAAGTGTGCACTATACGCGAGAAATTACGGTAAAACCCATGATGATCTATCTATCCATGTAGAGAAATAGACCGTAGTACCTGTGAGTCTGCCTTGAAGAACATTTTTGAAATTTTGTATAATTTCTTCTTGGGGCCCCGCCCCAGCCTGGCCTCTGGGGTAGGGGCAGGAATCCAAAATTTAAAGATTGATTCCATCTTTCTCCAAGGATGATCGCCTGTGCAGCAAGTTGGGAGATAAGTTTTTAGGATATGTATTGTATCAGTTCCAAGTGGAATAGAAACAGTGACCTTGACCTTTGACCCTGAAAAGCAATCCCAAGCGAGCACTTTTGGTAAGGAAGCACTGTATGAAGTTTGAGTTTGATTGGCCCAGGAAAAGTGATTTTCTATCTATAGTAACAGTGACCTTGACCTTTGACCTTCGACCCTGAAAAGCAATCCCAAGTGAGCACTTTTGGTAAGGAAATACTCTATGAAGTTTGAGTTTGATTGGCCCAAGGAAACTCAAGTTATCGCACGGAAACTGATTTTTTATTTATAGCAACATTCACCTTGACCTTTGACCCTGAAAAGCAATCCCAAGCGAGCACTTTTGGTAAGGAAGCACTGTATGAAGTTTGAGTTTGATATGCCCAAGGAAACTCAAGTTATTGTATGGAAACTGTTGGTGGAGACACCTCCGCCGAAGCTGACACCGCCGACATCACCGACATAGTGATCCCTATATGTCGCCTTTTCAGGTGACACAAAAATGGACAAAATATACCCCAAAGTGTTATTTTCATATATAAACTATAGTAAACTTTACACCTCCTCCCCGAGGGGGAACCGATAGCCCGGGGGTACTGAAATTTACAAATTAAACAAAGCCCCTGATGATCTTTTCTATTCATGTAGAGAAATAGGCTGTAGTACATTGTACCGCAGAGTCTGGAGAAGAAGATTTTTGAAATTTAGGATAATTTCCCCTTTGGGCCTGGCCCCTGGGGTAAGGGCAGGAATCCAAATTTTACAGTCTGATTCCATCTTTCTCCAAGGATGATTGTGTAAAAGTAGAAATTATTTTTACCTAAAATGGACAAACTATACCCCAAAGTGTTATAAACTCTATTAAACGAGGTGAGCTAAAAATGTTGAAAGTTTAAACATAATTTTATATACAAAATTATCTTTTATTTTGCATAGTACGAGGCATAAAGGGCCTGTATCAGTTCATGAAAAATGACAGTTTGTGCATTCATATATATTTCTAGGTGTCGATTGAGCAGTAGTCACACACTCCTGGTTCATGTGTACCTAAATTATTTTAACATTACTCCGACCATTGCATTTGGTAGGTGTCGTAATCTCAAAATTTGCAATTTAAAATTAATATGACAATTAAATATAAATAAGGGAGTTGTCATATATTCTTTATTGATATAATCGTGAACAGCAGAATTAATGAAATAACAAATATTTACACTAGTAGTGATGTTTGCATAAAGTAAAAGGCATAAGGGGCCCGTAAGAGTGGTTTAATTCTATAAACTTAAATCCACAATGAAGCAACAAAGTTATAGTCAAATGCTTAAAGAAGTTTATTAACAAGAGGCCAAAGGGCCTTAGCCGTCACCTGAGTAAAGTTATAAGTATGGTAGCACAATTTCAATGATAAAATCAACATACAAGAGGCCAAAGGACAAAATATACCTAAAAGTATTATTTCCCTATATAAGCTATGGTAAACTTTACCCCCTCCCAGAGGGGAACCAGAGAGCCTGGGGGTACTGAAATTTATAAATTAAACAAAGCCCCCCATGATCTTTCTATCCATGTAGAGAAAGAGGTTGTAGTTCCTTTGAGTCTATCAAGAAGAAGATTTTTCAAAATTTAGGATAATTTCCCCTTTGGGCCCCCCCCCCCCCCCCCCGCCCCGCCCTGGCCCTTGGGGTAGGGGCAGGAATCCAAATTTTACAGATTGATTCCATCTTTCTCCAAGGATGATTGTGCCAAAGTAGAAATAATTTCCTATTTCAATATAAACTATAGTAAAATTTACCCCCTCCCCGAGGGGAAACGGTGAGCCCGGGGGTACTGAAATTTACAATTACAAAAAGCCCCTGATAATCTCTCTATCCATGTAGAGAAATAGGCTGCAGTACCTCTGAGTACCTCTGACACCCGCAGATTAATTTTTTGATACTGAGAAGAAGTGTTTGAAACATTTTCAGACATTTGACCCCTATGACCTTGAAATCAGAACAAGGTCATTCATTTGAACAAATTTGGTAGCCCTTCATCCCAGCATGCTACAGTCTAAATATCAGTACCCTAGGCCTTTCTGTGATGGAGAAGAAGTTACATGAAGAAATCAAATATTTTTGACCTCTGTGACCTTGAAAGTAGATAAAGGTCTATCATATGAACAAACTTGGTAGTCCTTCATCCCAGCATGCTACATGCCAAATATCAGTACCCTGTTGAGAAGAAGATTTTTACACCCTGTGACCTTGAACATGGGTCAAAGTTATTGATATGAGAAAACTTTGTAGCACTCTATCCCAGGTACCTACTGGTTAAATATCAGCAATACGGGCCTTTTGGTTATTGAGAAGAAGATTCTTAAAGAATTTTACGTATGTGACCCCTGTGACCTTGAAAGTAGGTCAAGATCATTGATAAGAGGAAATTTTGTAGCCCTTAATCCCAGCATGTAATAGGCATAATATCATCACCCTAGGCCTTATAGTTACTGAGGAGAAGTTGTTTGAAAAACATTTACTACATTTGACCCCTGTGACCTTAAAAGTAAATCAAAGTCATTGATATGAGTAAACTTTGTAGCACTCTATCCCAGCTACTTACTGGCTAAATATCAGCATCCTGGGCCTTTTGGTTATTGAGAAGAAGATTCTTTAAGATTTTTACATATTTGACCACTGTGACCTTGAGAAAAGGTCAAAGTCATTGATATGAGTAAACTTTGTAGCACTCTATCCCAGGTACCTACAGGCCAAATATTGGCATCCTGGGCCTTTTGGTTATTGAGAAGATATCGTCTTTGTTTTGATTTTTAAATAGCCAAAATAAAAATAGTTAAATAGTTAAAGGAAAAGTTTATGGACTGCGCAAGTCGGACGACGACGGACGAAGCACAATGGCAATAGGTCATCCTGACCCTTTGGGTCAGATGACCTAAAAAAGCATGTGCTTTGCTGCAACCCTTATTGGAATTAATTGCTTTATTGTAATAATTATAATATTTGATTAACCTTATTTTATTGTAATGAGAAAATAGCATTCACTAAGTGTCTGTGTCACACATAAATTATAATAAGACGAAATTTATTTTGATACCTTGTTCCTGCGATACCAATGTATCTAAAGGACTATGTATGGTTTTACCTGTTTTTGGCCCCCAAATCCATCAAATTTTTTTTTCATTATTGAACACTCAAATAATATTATTTCAAATATAGATTACATCCCTCATGCAATTGTAATAATATTTATTTGTGATTTGTGCTATGGTTGCCATGGTAACCATCCGAAATATGCATAAATTATGCAAATGTAAATATTTGGTCTATTTTGGTCATTTTTACATAGACTTTCACACAGCAACCATAGAGCGCATTCTTGAACAAAGTTTATATTTCTCCTAAAGATGTGGTATAAGTGCCCACATATTCTCATTTGATATTAAGTTTGTTCAAGAATGCGCTCAATAGTTTATAATAGAAAAACTATTCAAAAAGTTGCCAAAATTGACTAAATGGTCAAATTTCCCTAATTTATGCATATTTGAGATGGTTTCCATGACAACCAGAGTTGAAACAGCAAATAATTATTGTTTCAGTTTTATCAGGGATGTACTCCATATTTGAAATACATTAATTTGAGAGTTCAATAATCTACTTTAAAATTTGATCATTTGGGGGCCAAAAAAGGCCCAAACCATATATAGTCCTTTAATAGCCTGTCTGATACACACATTGGCCCTGAAAACCTTTATTGTCCTGCAGGGAAAAGAATGCTTGGTATGAGTGTTAATGTTGCATCAATGTTGTACTACCTGGGTCGTTCTATTCATCAAGCAAATCCTAAAACTCATGTGTCAGCAAATTGTACATTAATAGTAACTGGGTTTACAACAATCATCCAGTTTTCAAGAGAACTTGAGTTTATGTGTCAACAAAGCACCATCTCTATTGAAAACTGGGCAGACGTCTATAAATATGTAAGAATAATGAAATACTTTAGTTTTATGGGTTAGCATAGAGCCTTGCTTTAAAAGAACAGATACAGGCCCTCGGAGCCTCTTTGTGTGGAAAGATAG
The DNA here is from genome assembly GCA_947623455.1 of Mimachlamys varia. Classification (NCBI taxonomy): domain Eukaryota; kingdom Metazoa; phylum Mollusca; class Bivalvia; order Pectinida; family Pectinidae; genus Mimachlamys; species Mimachlamys varia. Next base: position 55,216,461 of record OX392527.1, read on the forward strand.
TTATATGTACTATATCATGTTTAAACTTTTCTCATTTCTATATCATAATTTCAAAAAAGAATTATTTGAAATTCATTAAAACGCCATTTAATTTTTATAATGCCAATTTCAAATATTCCGACTCATCGCAAATATCCTTTTCATTGACAAATTTACCGGCTAAGAATTTCTTTTAAATTTTCACTGATTTGAGCAAATACATTCGGCCAAATTATATTAAAAGGATTTGGGTGCACCAGAACCGGAAGTGTGTGATACACTACTCCAAAGATTGTCCTCTGCTTAAAATTTCTACGAAAAAACACCCTTTTTCCATATTTCACTGCGTTTTTATTTGTATGTGTCACATTTATCCATGTATGGTATGTTAAAATGTCAAGCAGATTCAGAGGTCCTTTGAAAACCTTCTGAAAAGCATTTTAGTGAAGCTTACTTTTTCACATTTATAAAGTGTATTCTCATAGTATAGACATATTGTTTTTTTTATCTAATTACAAGGAACTTTCACAGAAATATGATTCTGGCTAGTATAGAACTCATAAAGGTATGAAGCTTTCCTGATTGTTCCATGCAAATCCATTTTATCTTTATAACAAATAAAACCCATGATCATAGCATCATTTTGGTCCTTTTGGTATGATAACAGATATATTTTATCAATACAAAATGAATATTCAAACACAATTTCAATGACAGCACTTACAAAAGATGAAGAAAAAACAGACATGAAACAATTACCACTTAGAACTTACAGGGTTAACACCAGAGTCCGAGTTAATCTGGAGGGTATAAACATCGTCTCGAGCATATTGGAACAGGCCGTAATACGGATTCAGCATCTCGTGGGACAGTAAATATAACCACTCTCTGTAAATACAATAACACCTTCAATAAGCATTACACACATATAAAGTATATTATGTACTTTTGGGGATAGTACATTGTTTTGAGTGGCTATACTGGCCAGTATAGACACAAAAATAACGACCTATCCCCATAAAACACTCACTGACAAATTTACTACCCAAATATGTTTAGGTACATTGTATTTCCTTGCTACAAGTACGTAATAAGGTACTCTGTGACCTGCCTGGTGGCATGTCTTTCTATAGTCAACTGACTAATCAGAAAGAAGCTTTCAAAAGTCAGTCATTTAGCCACGCCCATACAACTGGTCTGGATGTTGACGAGGCAAATATTTGGATTAAGATTCTTCGCGAACGCATGAAAACGCCATACTTGGACTAACATTGACAAAATGTCTACAATTCCATGTCAGTATGCAATTCCAATATCATCGTGTGTTTAGATCTGTAACAAGATATCCCAGAAGAATCTTGGCGCTCACCATGGATGATTTTTCATTCATTCTTAGAAAGATGGACCTTTTCCCTTTTTATTTTATTTTTCATTTATGTACTTAATCTTAGTTCTATGAATTTCCCTTGAAAATTAACAATAGTTGAAAGGTCTCTTGTTAGGAGTTTTGTTTTTATGATCAGTTCCAAATTTCTAATCCATCTTGTATTTCTTAAAAAATAACCATAATATACTTTCATAGTCAACATACAAGATGGCCTTCTGGCGATCATATTTTTCCCCTGGAGCAGTCCAAAAATTAGTCCATGCACAACTTAATGGACCGAACAGAACATGCTTATGAAATTTGGAAAGGATCCCACAAGTACTTCTCAAGAAATACAGATCACAAACTATCACTGACAAATCAAAGATGGCTGCCTGTTAGCCATATTGTTTAACGGATCTGTCATGCACAACTAAGCACCAAGGGGAACCTACCTAAGAAATTTGAGAATGATCCATCCAGCACTTCTCAAGATATAGATATAACAGACTATTACTCACAAATCCAAGATGGACGCATGTCGGCTATATTGTTTGTCGGATCTGTCAAATAAAGGGCAAAACACAACTAGGCACCAAGGGGAACCTACATATGAAACTTGAAAATGATTCATCCAGTACTTTTTCAAGATATAACGGTAACAAAATTTTCATTGTCAAAATCAAAGATGTCCGCCTGTCAGCCATTTTGTTTTTCCGATCAGTCCCAAAATCATTACCGCACAACAGAGCACAAAGGGGAACCTGCTTATGAAATTTTGGAAAGATCCATCCAGTGCTTTTCAAGATATAGCGGTAACAAATTTTCATTGTCAAAATCCAACATGGCCGCCTGGGAGCCATTTTGTTTTTCTGATCAGTCTGAAAATCAATACAGCACAACTAAGGGCAAAGGGGAACATGCATGCATATGAAATTTGGGAAGTATCCATCCAATACTTCACAAGATATAAAGGTAACAAAACCAGGCATTTTCTAGGTGGTATGGGAAAAGGCCCCTGTGTGAAATTGGGAACAAGAGGCCTAATGGGCCTACATCTCTCACCTGGTATTAACCTCTGACTAATATTATAGTGTAAATTTAAAGTCGCCTAAAATCTTTTACTGTAGGACATTCAGAATTACATGTTAAGACTTTAACATATTTTATCCCTGTGACCTTGAAAGAAAATGTCATTGTTGAATATAAGTCAAGGTCATTTCATTTCTCAAAATTTATCGGGCTTCATCCAAGGAACCTTTAAGCAAAATATCATGCTCTCACACTACGCTACACCGAGTCGAGGAGTGAATAATATCTGATGTTTTGTAAGCTGAGTCTGCCCCTTGCGCCAATATTGATATGTTTTTTATATGATGCATTATGTACATGTATATACCAGAGTGGAAGCCATGCGTGAAAGTGTAAAGGTCGAGTTTCGTTGATAATGTGGATAGAAATACATGTTCATCATAATGTTGTAAATGTTATCTACAAAATGCATTTATCCATTACAATTCAAATAAATATGTAGTACTTGCATTCGTCGTACAGTTATTTGTTTGAACATAAACTTGAATATAAGTCAAGGTCATTTCTTTTCGCAAATTTTGTCAGGCTTCATCCAAAGAACCTTTCAGCCAAATACCATGTTTCTAGGGCTTTTGGTATTTCAGAAGAAGTCGTTTAAAGGTTTTAACAGATTTGACCCTTGTGACCTTGAATATCAGTCAAGGTCATTTCTTTTCGCAAACTTTGTCGGGCTTCATCCAAAGAACCTTTCAGCCAAATATCATGCTTCTAGGGCTTTTGGTATTGCAGAAGATGTCATTTGAAGGTTTCAACAGATTTGACTCCTGTGACCTTGAATCTAAGTCAAGGTCATTTCTTTTCGCAAACTTTGTCGGGCTTCATCCAAGAAACATTTCACCCAAATATCATGCTTCTAGGGCGTTTGGTATTACAGAAGAAGTCATTTGAAGGTTTTAACAGATTTGACTCTTGTGACCTTGACTATAAATCAAGGTCATTTCTTTTTGCAAACTTTGTCATGCTTCATCCAAGGAAGCTACCAGCCAAATACCAAATGTCTCTAGGCCTTTTGGTATTTCAGAAGAGGTTGTTTAAATGTTTTAACAGATTTGACCCCCGTGACCTTGAAGGTCATTTCTTTTCGCAAACTTTGTCGGGCTTCATCCAAGAAAATTACCAGGCAAATATAAGGTCTCTATGCCTAAAGGTATTTAAGAAGAAGTTGTTTTAAGTACTAGAAATGTCTTTGAGACATAAATACCCCTGCCCCAAGCTGGTTACATTACCATGGGACAGGACGGGACGGGACAGATATGGGTAACACTATATGCCCCCTCCCCCCCATTTTCCCCATTTCATGTTGGGGGCATTAAAAGTTGACGGATGGACGGACAATAAAAGGAAGTAACAACATACATGTATGATTATATTTTATTCTTAATTTTTTCAACAAATACATTCAATCGGTCCTCTCTGCTCTGTTGCTTGCATTTACCTAACACATGCCCATCATACAGTGGAATGTACATCGATAGACAAACTTGATGCCATTCTGTTTTGGGTAGAAACAGGGCGTGGATTAAGCTGGATGGGCAGAGCTTGAAGCAATTTATCGTGGTCCACATCCAATCAAAACAAGCATTACAAAGGTATCTTGTTAGAATAAGGTGCAGATACTTAACATGACTGTCATCTTGGGCAAATAATGACTATTTAGTGCATTTTTATGCATGTCAAACTAAGAGTGTTTTAAATTCTTATGCAAAACTCATAAGTCATTAGTATCATTAGTTGTTGACGAACAAATTTTGATCTAAAGATACATCTACACATTGTATATTGTCCCTAACATCCCTTTGCAGCTTCATTGAATTTGATTCACTGGTTTGGAGGAGTTGTCTAATCAAAAGTTTCCAACAAAAAGCTGTGTACATGGCCTTGTTACCATGGCAACCTAAACTTCTGTTAGAAAAAAAGAAATCTGCATGCTTATCAACACATAGTAGTCCCTTAAATTCCTGTGTTGTTCCATTGAAATCAGGTCATAGGTTTAGATGCAGTTGCGGTGACAAATTAGTGTTCCATAAGAATTTGGGTATTTTGACCTGGTTGTGGTGATAGCCAAAATTTCTGCAGAAAAATACCTTGCATGCACATTACCACATGGTCCCTAACATTCCTGTGTGTAGTTTCACTTGAATCGGTTCACAGGTTTACTTATAGTTGTCTGACAAAATTTTATCCCAAAAAACAATGTATAGTCCCTGGTTACCATGGCAACCAAAATTTTTAACATTATATAAATTACGCACATCTGCAATGTATAAGGATTATTGCCACTAAGTTTCGTTGAAATCCTCTCAGAAGTTTAACAAGTGGTGAAGATTTTGTTTGTTACCTGGCGACTCCTCCGTAATCGAGACCCTCCTCCCCTCGAAACTTCACCATCAGCCGCTTCCTCAGATCTTTGGCACGGAGCTTCATCACTTGGCGATAGGAATCCTGATGGTTATGAATGAAATTAAACAAATCAGGATTTGTTTCATGACAATATATAGCGATAATTGTTTCAGGACATTATTTTGTTATAATTGTTTCAGGATAATTTTTGTGATTATTGTTTCAGGGCAATATTTTTTGATAATTGTTTCAGGACAATATCTTGTGGTGAGCTTCCGGAAATTCCGCGAAATTATGATACCAGATTTCAACAATGATATCCAGTCTTCTTCTGCCCTTCAATCTACTGAAGGTGGGGTTGATGAACTTGTTGAAGCATACACGTCTGGTATAGAAACCCTTATTGAAAAGCATGCACCTCTAGAAACTAAGGTTATTACCATGAGACCTAAATCCCCGTGGTACAATAAAATTCTGTGCAAGGAAAAACAGAATCACAGAAAAGCAGAAAGACGTTGGCGAAGGACACAAACTGGTCATTCACCATCAGATTTATAGGGACCAATGTTGGTTAGTTGGTTCACTTCTCGTTCAATCAAAGAAGAGTTATTATTCAGAAAAGAAACATTGACAAAGTGAATTCGACAACTGACAAAGATGTCTCTGTCACGAGTGCTGACATTCAATTTGATAGCGAACCATTGTCAGAGCTCACTCCAACAACTCCAGATGAACTAGGCAGCATCATTCGGACATCACAAACAAAGTCATGTGAGCTTGACCCCCTTCCAACAGACCTTCTAAAATTGTCTTCAAGCACTGCTTCCTTTGATAACCTCAATCATGAACAAATCACTGGCTGAGTCAAAGGTTCCATTGTGCTTCAAGAAAACACATGCAAGACCATTGCTGAAGAAGCATGGATTGGACAAGGAGGAGTTGAAGAACTACTGTCCAGTATAAAATTTGTCTTTTCTGTCTAAGATCTTGGAGAAGGTTGAGATCGAGGCTCATCTCCATGCAAACAGTCTCCATGACAACCTGCTATTGGCCTATCGCATGGGACATTCAACAGAGGCGGCCCTCCTACATGTGTATAACGACAGCTTCTGCATTAGATAACAAGTGCAAAGCGGTGCTTATCATGCTAGATTTGTCAGCTGCATTTGACGTCATAGACCATAGCATACTCCATAAACATTTGGAGTATTCGTATTGAGTGACTGATGACACCCTATGCTGAAGTCGTATCTAAGTAATCGACGGCAGTGTATTGCAATCGGATCTTTTGTTTCACGTGACAGTATGCTGGATTTCAGGGTTTCTCAAGGGTCAGTGTTAAGGACCCCGTAAATATTGCATGTATTCAAAACCAATCAGAAAGATTCATCATCAACATAACCTTTGTAATCACTGTTATGCTGATGACACACAATTCTATATGGTCATCAGACCACAGGACAGCTGGGACACCATATCAGACAAGAGGCCCAGAGGACCTGTATCGCTCACCTGGGTACATCTAGGTAATCATGGTAAAATCTTTTCTTTTTGGCCCCGCCCTTCAGGCCCCTGGGGGGGTCAATCCCACCATTAGTACAATTTTGAATCCTGAGCACCTAAGGATGCTTCCTGCCAATTAGGTTCATTTCCTATTAGTGATTATGGAGAAGAAGTCGTTTAAAAAATTGTCGACAGACAGACGACAGACGGACGGATGGATGATGGACGCCACGGTATGGCATAAGCTCACCTCAGTCCTTTGGACCAGGTGAGCTAAAAATCAGGAAGCTTGTCTTACAGACATCAGAAGCTGGATGAATGCCAACATGCTTACGCTAAATCAGGAAAAGACGGAATTGTTCGTCTTTTCTCCAAAGCAGAGGGATTTTGGCGCCTACCATTGATGATTTTTCATTCATTCTTAGAAAGATGGATCTTTTCCTTTCTCAATTTTACTTTCATTTATGTACTTAATCTTACTTCTATGAATTTCCCTTGAAAATTAATAATGGTTAAAAGGTCTCTTGTATGATCATACAAAATGGCCATCTGGCAACCATATTTTCCCTCTGGAGAGTCCAAAAATTAGACCATGCACAACTAGGGACCGAACAAAGCATGCTGATGAAATTTGAAAAGGATCCCTGAAATACTTCTCAAGAATTAGCGATCACAAACTATCACTGACAAAATAAAGATGCCTGCCTGTTGGCCATATTGTTTATCACATCTGTCACAAAAACATCCACACACACCAAAGCACCAAGGGGAACTTACATATGAAATTTGAGAGTAATCCAGAACTTCTCAAGATATAACAGTAACAAAATTTTCATTGTAAAAATTCAAGATGGCCGTCTGTCAGCCTTTTAATTTTCTCTGATCATTGCAAAAATCAACACATCACAACTTCGCACAAAGGAGAACCTGCATATGAAATTTGAGAAAGATCCATTCAGTACTTCTCCAGATATAATGGTAACAAATTTTCATTGTAAAAATCCAAGATGGCTGCCTGTCAGCCATTTTGTTTTTCTGATCAGTCCCAAAATCAATATTACACAACTAAGCAACTAAGCCACCTAGGGATGCTACCATTGAAATATGAATGCTGTACATTGCTTAGATCTAGAGAAGTCATAAATATAAATATTGCCAAATGGCCCCCTTTCGGTCCCACCTCTCAGGTCCCTGGGGGTCAGCCCCTTCATTTGTATAAATTTGAATCCAAGCCACCTAGGGATGCTACAACTGAAATATGAATGTTGTACATTGCTTAGATCTAGAGAAGAAGTCGTTAATAAGAATATTGCCAAATGGACCCCTTCAGGCCGGGCCCTTCAGGTCCCTTGGGGGGGGGGGGGGGGGGGGGGGGCGGGGGGGTGGGGGTCAGCCCTTTCATGTGTATAAATCTTAATCTAAGGCACCTAATGATGATACCACTGAAATATATATGTTGTACATTGCTTAGACCTAGAGATCAAGTTGTTAATAAGAATATTGTCAAATGGACCCCTATTGGCCCGGCCTTTCAGGCAGTTTATCACTGCCGATGCATGCAAGATTTTGGTGCATTCACTTGTTACCTCACGGCTGGACTATGGTAAGTCCCTGCTATGTGATTTATATGACAGACTAACTAGTTGCCTACAGAAGGTCAAGAACACGGCAGCACGTCTCGATTCTTGAGTTCGAAAGAGAGAGCACATCACTCCTGTGCTGTATTCATTGCACAGGTTACATGTGCAATACGGGTCACAGTACAAAATCTTGGTACACACATCCAAGGCACTGGAAGGAACAACTCCCCAGTAAATAAGGGAGCTAGTTACCCTGTATCAGCCATCACGATTACTGAGGTCGGAGACAGAATCATTGTTGTGTGTCCTAAAATCTTGTACTCTGACCTATGGAAACCGGTGTTTTGGAATAGTTTCGGCCACATTGTGGAATAGCTTACCATCCGCTATCATAAAAACTAATACTCTGGCCAATTCAAGAAACATTTCAAGATGTACCTTTTCAGGCCTGCATTTTTAAGGGTCTCAACTTAGACGACATTACAAATTATATAGAGCGCTATATAAATATTGTATATTATTATTATAATTGTTTTATGACAATATTTTGTGATAATTGTTTCATAACAATATATTGTGATATATAGTATATTGGTACTAATACTACTGGATTACTTAATTACTGTTAATCCATAACTATTTGGGACAAGAACTTGTCATTGTTACGTAAAATATGCCAGACCTCTTACACTGTATATATGAAAGGCTATTGACAGGTATTACCTCAAATATTTCCTCTCTTGACACTTCCATCCGACAGTGACCTCCCTGAGGCTGTAATAAGGAAAACTCCTGTCGTAGTATCTTCATTTTCTGGACGAGGTCTCGTTTGTATTTAGGCACAGGTGACTCATTCTCTTTATCATTACATCTATTATGACTGGTCCTGGAAAATAGTCAACAGAAATATCATGTAAATATAGTTCACCAACTGTAAACATATATTTAGTGTTAAAGATCACCATGAACACTGTAAATAAGTTTATTTCCATTTCTGCTCCAGAAAACAATATAAATGTAAAATGTTTTTGATGACCAAAGTGTAATTCATAGTACCGACCAAGAAGATCTTAATAACCTGATGACCCCATAGACTGACCTTGATGACCTTATAGATTGACCTTGAAGACCCCATAGACTGAAACTGATGACCTCATACACAACCTGTTGCCCCAGAAGATGACAAGAAAACTTACGTGGACCGAGCAGTCGTCTGCAGTAGATGGATGTTAGCAGAAAGCCGTGGATCTGTGAATTGTGTTGTCCTGTTGTTGTGATCTACAAAATACACACGACCATTGCCTGTATGTCGAGTCTCCCAACCAGCAGGCAGCTGACCCAAGTCTTCCTCCCGGATCTCTGAACTTGACAGGTCCCTGTGCAGAAGTAAACCAAGACACTTCAATAACAATCCTTTTCCTAGGTATGCAAGACGCAACCCTAAAGATTCTATTTTTCAAAATTTTTTAAATGGTTATATGTACTTATATCTATTGCTGATTTGCTTTGTAAGGAACAATAATTTTACAAACAATAGTCAAGGAGTTAAAAACTGAACAGGTAAATCTATTTTATATCATATTTACGATTTCTGTTCATGCAACATTGTTTGGTGGAGTATTATCAAAATAACCTTTTGTATACAAAGTACATTTTATTTCTGTACACTCCAACCCTGTTCGATCCAGATTATTGTCTAAATTGACCGAAGAATTCTAGCTCAGATAATACACAGTTAGGTTGGCTCCCTGCAAATTGGCCAAATGTGCTTTAAGGGTTGTGCGGTTTAGACAAGTGACACTACACAGCAGAAATCTGTTGCTGAATGTTGTTTGAAGTTTATACCTAGGAACTCGTGGGTCATGCCATGTGCTGACCCCTGTCCGTGTGTGTAGAAAGTAGACCTGGCCCTGCTGGGTTGTTCGTTGTTCTGAAATACAAATCATAGATGCAATTTTTGTTAAAAATTCAAAATTTCCTTGTGAAGAACTGTTAACTAAAGAATTTTTCTGAGTTTGCTGAAATGTAAAATGTTTTCTTTTCTTGAATTTATATGTAATGTTAATGCATGCACAACTTTCATCATGGTTTTACAATTAGGTAGACCTTCAAATTTATGTTTTACAGTTTGCAAATGACATAAAAGTAAATATAGAGTATAAAAGTATAATAAATACCAACACTGTGAAAATTGAACTATAAGGTAAATTATCAAAATCCACCCAAAATCAGAGTTATTACCCCCAAAAAACAGAACACAAATGTTGACACAGTCGCGACTGTAAAAGCAATACTTAAGTCTAGCTTTTCTCGACTATCGAGGCCAGACAAAAACTCTATATCTTCAATGGAAATGAAATCTCTTGCAAAAAGTTTTTAAATGTGTGTTTTTTTGCCTATAAGAATTGACTTACCATAGCCGCTGGGCAGGTCGACTGCATTGTGGAGCTGAGAACGGTTGAGGTAATTGCGGTGGCGTGTGGATCGTCGCCTTGGTAGAGGGGGGTTGGTTGTCTCACTGTCCTCGTTATTGTTGTTGGAAGAACTACTGGTATTGTTGTCATGATTACCACTATTTGTTGACTGTTGGCGGCTGTGCGTGCTAGAGACGGTGCTGTTTCGTACAAACTCTGAGGCTGGCCTGAAAATAAGCACAATAGTCTTAGGTCCAAGCTTAAGTCATGTTAGTATTTAGAGCTACCAAGCAGAATAAAACATTTCTCTGTATGAAGACGGTCACTTTTATATATTTGTTTACTCAAAAATTTGGTCTGGAATACCTTGTTTTCTTGTTTACTCAATCAAAGTACTTGAAGCACTGACGGAGGCATTAATAGGATGTTTTAAAATGGGACAGAAAAGTAAAATTTGGATTTTATAGAGATATTTACTAAGGTAAGATTATTGAATACTAGCGGTCACCTGAGTTTTGATATATTACTAGTACCAATAACTGTGTTGTTGTGTCCTTATACTGAAATTAGGGCTCTGCTCATATGTCTATGCATATATCTCCCAAATTCATCGATCCTTGAGCTCTAAACCCAAAGATCAAACTCACATTGATTTTTGTCCAACTGACTTCTCAAGAAAGAAAGTTACAAACATTTCCTTGATGTTTGAATCAGTGACCTTGATCTCTTTGACTCTGTGACCTTGATGTTTGGTCAGTTGACTCCTTGTTAAGATTCTGATCAACTTTCTTCACAATGTCATAACAAAATATTCATCAGTAAAGAGCTATAAAATTTGACCTTGAAATTTGAGCAAATGACCTTGCCATTTGGTCATTTGAATCCTTTTCTAATCCAAACAACTTTGCTTCTTATTTCATAACAAAATGTTCATCAGTGAAAATATATAAAAGAGCCTGTTTCCAAAATGGCTCCTTCTCTGATTCAATTTCCTGTTGGCGGTGCATTGCCCATGCCATTGAGGTCACAAATCTATAAAGTATAAAGATTTAGGTCACTTGGTTTGTTTTTTATGGCTCCTCAAAGTTGTACCTTTCAGAAGCTGTCTAAGTGTTGAAAAAATGTGCATGTTATGTAAAATATCAATGAAAATCTAATCAAATGATAGTCAACATAAAGAATACATTCATGGCATGATTGTGACAAAAAATTGACATAGACAGAACAAAAAACAAAACGTGTTCCTTATGATTTTGGTTGGTTTTTGCATTTACGGGAGCGTCATAACTACGGGCGATTGTATAATACCTATATTTATAAGTTTGGTTAGTTTGATTAATTTTACTTTATTTGAATACTTTATCTTGCTTAACAACTATATAAAAAGGTGTTACTTGAAAGATGTAGTTTTATTGAACATTCATAAAACATGTTTTGTGAAAAAAAGTAACATAACGGAACACAAACAGTAACACAATTGGACTCAGAAAAAGACATTTAAATTTTTCAGACGCTGATCTGCAGAATTTATGTAACACTTAAAATACATAAACAATGAAAACTGAAGAGAGTTAAACTGATAAAATAAAATTTATTTATTTTAAAAAGGAATAATGACATTTCAGTTGACAGTAAAATAACAGGCTTTAAAGTTACATAAGGGAAAATAAAATGTAACAAAAAGAAGAAATTGTCATGTTTTCATTAATAAACTTTTTTTATAAATTTTGATTTGCCTTAAATCTAATGCTTCATCCTGTTAATTAAAGTCTGCAAAATACCTTTACTTGGTTGATGCAATATTTTGTTTCTGTTACAAAGTAACTTAAAAAGTCTTTTTGGCAATTACTGTAGATTGGCTGTGCTGCGGTAACATAATGGAAATTTGCAAGTTTGTTATTGTTCACTTTTCTAACTGAAATGTGTTCCAATGCTGATTCATATCAAAAGTTTACAATAAATAACTGCTGTGTTGTAAAATATGCTGTTTATTATTTTAAAAAGTGTCATTCTTAAACACAAATTCCGTTATGTTACCGAAATCCATTATGTTATCTTTGAATTCCATGGTGTTACCGTTACAAGAATTACACGTAATTATATGTCTCGCCTTTCCCGCTTTGCCGATAATATTTAAGTCCCAACGTAAAAATTAGTATGACAAAATATATACAGCAAGATTATATCTGTAACATAGCCAAAATTTCCTCCAATTTTCAGTAAGGTCTTCAGTAAGATAATATTAGTAACTACCCTAAGTTTCAATTGAATCCGATATCAGTCACTCTATAAAAGTGGACTTTAACGCAAATTCTCAAAATTCCCATGTTTTTGCCCCAAAACAGCAAAACCTGTATAAAAATTTCCTCCAAATCTCATTACGGTGTTCAGTATGATGATATCAGTAACTACTGTAAGTTTCAATTCAATCGGATATCAGTAACAATATAAAAAGTGAACTTTAACGCAAATTCTCAAAATTCCCATGTTTTTGACCCAAAACAGCGGAACCTGCAAATAAATTTCCTCCAAATCTCATTACCGTGTTCAGTATGATGATATCAGTAACTACTGTAAGTTACAATTGAATCTGATATCAGTAACACTATAAAAAGTGGACTTTTACAACGCGAATTCTCAAAATTCCCATGTTTTTGCTCCAAAACACCAAAACCTGTAACACGATATTATTTAAATTCAGGTAAGGTATTAAGTATGATGGTTTGAACAATGTGACCAACTTTCAATTCAATTGGATAAATATAACACTGTGAAAAGTGGACTTTAACGCAAATGTTTACGCCGCCGTGGCCCCTGCTGGAAAAGTATCACCTAAGTCTCGCTTTCTCGACTATCGTCGAGGCGAGACAATAAAAACCCATTATTAATTTTTTTTAAGTATCATATTTCACAAACGATGGTACTTAAGACATCATTTCTTGCTACCAACTATGATAAAACAGCAAATGTGGTCAAGATGTGGTATTTTAAACTTCATTGTATTTTTCATGTGCGTGATTTTGTACTTTACCAAAAATCCAAAATAAAGAAGTATTTTTGAAAAAAAAACGTTATAATCAATAATAAAAAAGTCACATATTCTTTAATAACTTATAAAGCCATCTCAAATATGCTGGAAACATTTTAAGTTTTTGCAGGTATAAATAAAATAAATAAGGCTTTTTGAAAATGGTAACATAATGGAATTTTTATGCAGATTTTGGAAATTTCGGTTGCTATGGTAACCACATGCATAATATTTCAGAGTTACAGATACTGATTCACTGTTCTTAAACATGTCCTCTATAGTTTTGATTAAAAAAAGAAGTTATTCATTAATGTTGCTTCATCAAGTTTTTTAATTTTGGATTTGGAGAATTTCTGATAATGGCTCATATATAGTTTTAGGGTGGGGATCTCAATCATTTAAAAGTTACGTCTCGGGATTTAGGTCTTCAAGGGCATGGCAGTCCCTGGGGGTAAAACTAAAATCATATTTGTGATGTTCTCTTTATGCTAAGCAATTGTATATAGTTTTGGGGTGGGGATCTCAACAGTTTAAACATTAAATCAATATAGCCAAATGGACCCCTCTTGGCCCCCTCCCCCCTCTCAGGCCCCTGGGGGGTCAGCCCCATCATTTGTATAAATTTGAATCCCAGCCACCTAGGGATGCTACCACTAAAATACTAGAATTGTCTTCCAAGAGCCAACTCCAACCCTCCGCCCCCTTAAAGTTAATTGTACAACAAATGAGGGGCACATCTTCATACTGTACTGTCTATTCCAACAAAATTTTAAAAAGATCCGTTGAAAACTGAGCAAATGCATAGCCGGACAAAATTGTGTTCATTTACATAGAAGGGGAATAACTCTCTGAAAAGGGTCCAAAATCAAATTTACTTCAGGGGGCACATATTCATACTGTACTGTCTATTCCCACAAGATTTTAAAAAGATCCGCTGCACAAAATTTTTAAAAGATTCGTTGAAAACTGAGCGAATGCACAGACGGACAAAATTGTGATAATTTTTTACATAAAAAGGGGAATAACTTTCTAAAAAAGGGTCTAAAATCAAATTTACGTAAGCAGTGATTCAGATTGGCCTGTCTTACTAAAGGACAGATGTCCTAAATGCTGAAATTTTCTTAGGCCATTTTGTCCGGAACTACAAAAAAGTTTAGGCCATTGTGCTGAAATTTTCTTGGTGCCGTCGACATAGGATACATATATTAAGTAACAAAAATAATGTTTGTGTTAATCAGGGATGTATATGTGTAAATAAATGAATAAAAAAAAATATTTTAATATCAAAAATACATAGTCTTAATATAACATAGAAAAGGGTATCAAATAGAAAATTTTTGTTGTGCTTTTTAGGTATATATATATTTTTAGTATTAAATATAATGCTTGAGTGAATAAATGAACAAAATAAATATCAATATAAAAACATATAGTCTTTAATACGCCATAGGATTACCAATAGTATATCAAGAGAGATTGAGGTTACATCTGTATGGCGTATAATTAGAGTTACGCCCCTTGATTCGGACTTTCACGTCACGGTTATTTTACCGATTTTCATACAAAATACACATTTTTTAACACTAAAACTTAACCATAACTTTCAAATGACATATATAACTGTAATAAATTAGTTATTTGTTGCATAAAATATTGATATTTAACGCTTGCTTGACTAGATTCCTATGGCGTATTTTAGTGTCTGAGAGCCTCCGATATAAGATCGTTTTTTGGTACAAAGTACACATTTTTTTTTTCAATGAAACTTCACCAGATGGTGTAATATGCACCAATCAAGGAATAAAATGATGTATTTTGAAGATATATATATTACGTACATTTATCTATGGCGCCGAAAATATCCTATGGCGTACCTATGGTGTATTTTAGTGTGACCGTTTTCTGACCCTCTTGCAGCAATTTTCATTTTTTAGGTCCCATGTTTTTTTCTGTATCTTCTGAACGCTTACAAAAGATTGTTACTATTGCAGCGAAGTACAAGCGCCCAAGTGATAGCAGTTATTTTTTTACATCGTCCAAACGTTTGTAAAAGCTTATATGACATAGAATGGTAACAAGCGCCCGAGTGATAACAGTTTTGTTATGTTTGATCGCTGTGAAGTTCAGGAAATAGACAAACGATCGTATTTCGACAGATATTTTGACTTTAGATAAAAAATACTTTCAGTTGTCTTTTGCAACTGATAATTCATCGGCCATTTAGTCTGATAAAATAAAAAACTACCGGCCCTTATGTCCCATGAGAGATATTTTTCTCGGCGATTTGCATTTTCAATCGGCCATTTGCCGATGGCCGAGCCCAATCTGAATCACTGGTAAGGGGGCACATCTTCATACTGTACTGTCTATTCCCACAAAATTTTAAAAAGATTCGTTGAAAACTGAGCGAATGCACAGACGGACAAAATTGTGATAATTTTTTAAACAAGAGGCCCATGGGCCTAAACGGTCATCTGACAATTGCAAACACTTATAGCAGGGACACACCCCTTAGTTCAAAAGTGTTCAAACCAGCATCATTGTCATAAACTATCTGTTCAGATCTAGAGTCGGTTACAAAATTTATTTATGGTGTTGTCAAAGCAATGAACAACATATCGGCCATGCTTGTTATACACTTTGCAATGATTTGGTAATCTCCTATTTGATTGGCATTGCAAAATCAAAAGCGTCTTAGCTATAGTAAATGTATACCAGCATTGTGGAATACAAGACTGTATCACAACTACTTTCACTTTCAGAAATTTCTATCCTTCAGGGTATGTTTACAGGTATTTTACTAATCTTTAAAATTCAGCAAAGTTCCCCTTTTGGGGCCCAGCCCCTCTGGCCCCAAGGGTTGGATCAGCCTCATTTATATAAAATCTGATCGCCCTCCCCAAATGATGCTTCACATCAAATTTGGATGCAATCCATTCAAGCATTAAGGAGGAGTAGGATTTTAAAGCAAAAATTCAGCAAAGTCCCCTTTTGGAGGCCCCGCCCCTATGGCCCCAAGGGTTGTATCAGCCTCATTTATATAAAATCTGATCGCCCTCCCCAAATGATGCTTCACATCAAATTTGGATGCAATCCATTCAAGCATTAAGGAGGAGTAGGATTTTAAAGTAAAAATTCAGCAAAGTCCCCTTTTTGAGGCCCCGCCCCTACGGCCCCAGGGGTCGGATCAGCCTCATTTATATAAAATCTGATTGCCCTCCCCAAATGATGTTTCACACCAAATTTGGATGCAATCCATTCAAGTATTAAGGAGGAGTAGGAATTAAAAGCAAAAATTCAGCAAAGTTCCCTTTTTGGGGCCCTACCCCTCTGGCCCCAGGAGTCGGATCAGCCTCATTTATATAAAATCTGATCGCCCTCCCCAAATGATGCTTCACATCAAATTTGGATGCAATCCATTCAAGCATTAAGGAGGAGTAGGATTTTAAAGTAAAAATTCAGCAAAGTCCCCTTTTGGAGGCCCCGCCCCTATGGCCCCAAGGGTTGGATCAGCCTCATTTATATAGAATCTGATCACCCTCCCCAAATGATGCTTCACATCAAATTTGGATGCAATCCATTCCAGCATTAAGGAGGAGTAGGATTTTAAAGTAAAAATTCAGCAAAGTCCCCTTTTTGAGGCCCCGCCCCTATGGCCCCAAGGGTCGGATCAGCCTCATTTATATAAAATCTGATTGCCCTCCCCAAATGATGTTTCACACCAAATTTGGATGCAATCCATTCAAGCATTAAGGAGGAGTAGGATTTTAAAGCAAAAATTCAGCAAAGTCCCCTTTTGGAGGCCCCACCCCTATGGCCCCAAGGGTTGTATCAGCCTCATTTATATAAAATCTGATCGCCCTCCCCAAATGATGCTTCACATCAAATTTGGATGCAATCCATTCAAGCATTAAGGAGGAGTAGGAATTTAAAGTAAAAATTCAGCAAAGTCCCCTTTTTGAGGCCCCGCCCCTACGGCCCCAGGGGTCGGATCAGCCTCATTTATATAAAATCTGATTGCCCTCCCCAAATGATGTTTCACACCAAATTTGGATGCAATCCATTCAAGTATTAAGGAGGAGTAGGAATTTAAAGCAAAAATTCAGCAAAGTTCCCCTTTTGGGGCCCTACCCCTCTAGCCCCAGGAGTCATATCAGCCTCATATATGTAAAATCTGATCGCCCTCCCCAAATGATGCTTCACACCAAATTTGGATGTAATCCATTCAAGTATTAAGGAGGAGTAGGAATTTAAAGCAAAAATTCAGCAAAGTTCCCCTTTTCGGGCCCCGCCCCTATGGCCCCAGGGGTTCGATCAGCCTCATTTATATAAAATCTGATCGCCCTCCCCAAATGATGCTTCACATCAAATTTGGATGCAATCCATTCAAGCATTAAGGAGGAGTAGGATTTTAAAGTAAAAATTCAGCAAAGTCCCCTTTTTGAGGCCCCGCCCCTATGGCCCCAGGGGTCGGATCAGCCTCATTTATATAAAATCTGATTGCCCTCCCCAAATGATGTTTCACACCAAATTTGGATGCAATCCATTCAAGCATTAAGGAGGAGTAGGAATTTAAAGCAAAAATTCAGCAAAGTTCCCTTTTTGGGGCCCTACCCCTCTGGCCCCAGGAGACGGATCAGCCTCATATATATAAAATCTGATCGCCCTCCCCAAATGATGCTTCACATCAAATTTGGATGAAATCCATTCAAGTATTAAGGAGGAGTAGGAATTTAAAACAAAAATTCAGCAAAGTTCCCCTTTTCGGGCCCCGCCCCTCTGGCCCCAGGGGTTCGATCAGCCTCATTTATATAAAATCTGATTGCCCTCCCCAAATGATGCTTCACATCAAATTTGGATGCAATCCATTCAAGCATTAAGGAGGAGTAGGATTTTAAAGTAAAAATTCAGCAAAGTCCCCTTTTGGAGGCCCCGCCCCTATGGCCCCAAGGGTTGGATCAGCCTCATTTATATAAAATCTGATCGCCCTCCCCAAATGATGCTTCACATCAAATTTGGATGCAATCCATTCAAGCATTAAGGAGGAGTAGGATTTTAAAGTAAAAATTCAGCAAAGTCCCCTTTTTGAGGCCCCGCCCCTATGGCCCCAGGGGTCCGATCAGCCTCATTTATATAAAATCTGATTGCCCTCCCCAAATGATGTTTCACACCAAATTTGGATGCAATCCATTCAAGTATTAAGGAGGAGTAGGAATTTAAAGCAAAAATTCAGCAAAGTTCCCCTTTTGGGGCCCTACCCCTCTGGCCCCAGGAGTCGGATCAGCCTCATATATATAAAATCTGATCGCCCTCCCCAAATGATGCTTCACACAAAATTTGGATGTAATCCATTCAAGTATTAAGGAGGAGTAGGAATTTAAAGCAAAAATTCAGCAAAGTTCCCCTTTTGGGGCCCCACCCCTCTGGCCCCAGGAGTCGGATCAGCCTCATATATATAAAATCTGATCGCCCTCCCCAAATGATGCTTCACATCAAATTTGGATGAAATCCATTCAAGTATTAAGGAGGAGTAGGAATTTAAAACAAAAATTCAGCAAAGTTCCCCTTTTCGGGCCCCGCCCCTCTGGCCCCAGGGGTTCGATCAGCCTCATTTATATAAAATCTGATTGCCCTCCCCAAATGATGCTTCACATCAAATTTGGATGCAATCCATTCAAGCATTAAGGAGGAGTAGGATTTTAAAGTAAAAATTCAGCAAAGTCCCCTTTTGGAGGCCCCGCCCCTATGGCCCCAAGGGTTGGATCAGCCTCATTTATATAAAATCTGATCGCCCTCCCCAAATGATGCTTCACATCAAATTTGGATGCAATCCATTCAAGCATTAAGGAGGAGTAGGATTTTAAAGTAAAAATTCAGCAAAGTCCCCTTTTTGAGGCCCCGCCCCTATGGCCCCAGGGGTCCGATCAGCCTCATTTATATAAAATCTGATTGCCCTCCCCAAATGATGTTTCACACCAAATTTGGATGCAATCCATTCAAGTATTAAGGAGGAGTAGGAATTTAAAGCAAAAATTCAGCAAAGTTCCCCTTTTGGGGCCCTACCCCTCTGGCCCCAGGAGTCGGATCAGCCTCATATATATAAAATCTGATCGCCCTCCCCAAATGATGCTTCACACAAAATTTGGATGTAATCCATTCAAGTATTAAGGAGGAGTAGGAATTTAAAGCAAAAATTCAGCAAAGTTCCCCTTTTCCGGCCCCGCCCCTCTGGCCCCAGGGGTTCGATCAGCCTCATTTATATAAAATCTGATCGCCCTCCCCCAATGACGCTTCACACCAAATTTGGTGGTGATCCATTAAGAAATGAAGGAGGAGTAGCATTTTGAAATGAAAAGTTTACTGACGGCGCACGGCGCACGGCGGACGGCGGACGGCGGACGACGACGGACGAAGCACGATGACTATAGGTCATCCTGACCCTTCGGGTCAGATGACCTAAAAATTCAGCAAAGTTCCCCTTTTCGGGCCCCGCCTGTCTGGCCCCAGGGGTTCGATCAGCCTCATTTATATAAAATCTGATCGCTCTCCCCAAATGATGCTTCACATCAAATTTGGATGCAATCCATTCAAGCATTAAGGAGGAGTAGGATTTTAAAGTAAAAATTCAGCAAAGTCCCCTTTTGGAGGCCCCACCCCTATGGCCCCAAGGGTCGGATCAGCCTCATTTATATAAAATCTGATCGCCCTCCCCAAATGATGCTTCACATCAAATTTGGATGCAATCCATTCAAGCATTAAGGAGGAGTAGGATTTTAAAGTAAAAATTCAGCAAAGTCCCCTTTTTGAGGCCCCGCCCCTATGGCCCCAGGGGTCGGATCAGCCTCATTTATATAAAATCTGATTGCCCTCCCCAAATGATGTTTCACACCAAATTTGGATGCAATCCATTCAAGTATTAAGGAGGAGTAGGAATTTAAAGCAAAAATTCAGCAAAGTTCCCCTTTTGGGGCCCCACCCCTCTGGCCCCAGGAGTCGGATCAGCCTCATATATATAAAATCTGATCGCCCTCCCCAAATGATGCTTCACATCAAATTTGGATGTAATCCATTCAAGTATTAAGGAGGAGTAGGAATTTAAAGCAAAAATTCAGCAAAGTTCCCCTTTTCGGGCCCCGCCCCTATGGCCCCAGGGGTTCGATCAGCCTCATTTATATAAAATCTGATCGCCCTCCCCCAATGATGCTTCACATCAAATTTGGATGTAATCCATTCAAGTATTAAGGAGGAGTAGGAATTTAAAGCAAAAATTCAGCAAAGTTCCCCTTTTCGGGCCCCGCCCCTATGGCCCCAGGGGTCGGATCAGCCTCATTTATATAAAATCTGATCGCCCTCCCCCAATGATGCTTCACACCAAATTTGGTGGTGATCCATTCAAGTATTAAGGAGGAGTAGGAATTTAAAGCAAAAATTCAGCAAAGTTCCCCTTTTCGGGCCCCGCCCCTATGGCCCCAGGGGTCGGATCAGCCTCATTTATATAAAATCTGATCGCCCTCCCCCAATGATGCTTCACACCGAATTTGGTGGTGATCCATTAAGAAATGAAGGAGGAGTAGCATTTTGAAATGAAAAGTTTACTGACGGCGCACGGCGGACGGCGGACGACGACGGACGAAGCACGATGACTATAGGTCATCCTGACCCTTCGGGTCAGATGACCTAATAAAAAGGGGAACAACTTTCTAAAAAAGGGTCTAAAATCAAATTTACTTAAGGGGGCACATCTTCAAACTGTACTGTCTATTCCCACAAAATTTTTAAAAGATCTGTTGAAAACTGAGCAAATGCATAGCCGGACAAAATTGTGGTAATATTTTACATAAAAAGGCTTAGGGGAATAACTTTCTGAAAAGGGTCGAAAATCAAATTTATTTGAGGGCACACATCTTCAAACTGTACTCTCTATTACCACAAAATTTTAAAAAGATCTGTTAAAAACTGAGCGAATGCATAGCTGGACAAACTTGTGGTCATTTTTTACATAAAAAGGGGGATAACTTTCTGTAAAAAGGTAGAAAATCAAATTTATTTGAGGGGGCACATCTTCATACTGTACTGTCTATTCCCACAAAAGTTTAAAAAGATCCGCTAAAAATTGAGCGAATGCTACCACTAAAATATGATTGTTTCACATTGCTTAGATCCAGAAAAGAAGCTGTTAATATGAATAAAGCCAAATGGACCCCCTTTTGGCCCAGCCCCACAGGCCCATGGGGAGTCAGCCCCATCATTTGTATAAATCTGAATCCCAGACACCTAGGGATGCTTCCTCCCAAATTTAATTACTTTCTGATCAGCTGTTAAGAAGAAGAAGTCGATAATCAACTGTTGACGGACAGACGCCACAGTATGGCATAAGCACCCCTTGGTCCTAAAGACCAGGTGAGCTAAAAATGGCTAAACACTGATGTTTTTAAGAGATCGATCTAACATCAAAATGGTAAAATTTTGGCCATTTGCAAAGGGCATAAAATAGACAGAAATATGCATATTCAAAATGGCAGCCAAATTGGTAATTTTTTTTAAATTAATGTAAAAAAAGTTCTACAAGCAACAAACACTTATATTTTTTACATAATTTTCAGATGCAAATATGCTATTAAAATTGATCATACTTTCTTCAATATAACATAAAATCTTTAAATGAGACAAAAACGAGACTTGAATGAGACTGAAACCACACAGGAGTACATCCTTAAACAGATTTGACCCCTGTGACCTTGAATATATGTCAAGGTCATTTCTTTACACAAACATTTTTGGGCTTCTTCCAAGGAATATTTCAGACAACTGTCACACTGCATTATAGGTCCCTGGTTACCATGGCAACCAAAATTTTTTAATGTGATGTAGATTACGCACATCTACAATGTATAAGGATTATTGCCATCAAATTTCGCTGAAATCCTCTCAGTAGTTTAGGAGGATTAGCCGGTACATCGATGTGTCTACAGACGAACAACCTGATGCCAGTATACCCCCCTAATTTCGTTGCAGGGAGTACAATTAAGCACCAAGGGGGACCTACATATGAAATTTGAGAATCATCCATCCAGTACTTCTCAAGAAATAGCGATAACAATCATAACAAGATGGCCGCCTGTCGACCATATTATTTATCGTTTTTGTCTGAAAATGGATAATGCACAACTAGGCACCAAGGGGAACTAGAACACTGATTCATCAGAAAGGGCCCCACAATATGTCTGATGCTCCAATGAATATTGGTATTTTAGAGTTATAGTACAGTGATGTTAAATTTGTAAGTGTTAGAAAACAATTATAAATTAAAACAAAAAGCTTCAGCAATAATTAAGAAAAGTTTTTGTATGCTTTTAATCATGTCAAAGTATTTTGTTTCCATTAGCGTTTAACTGTGTGGAATTGTCACATTCTTTTATCTAAGGAAAAAGAAAAAATCTGAAAAAAAAATATCAAGACACAATGAACTGAATATTGTCTAATGATTCATAGTAAATATTCTATCTTACCTATCACATAAGATCTACAAATATTTGTTTATGGTCGCTGTAGTATGTCCATAGTTGAATCACCTTGACCGTTGACCTTTGAACTTGTGACCTTGAACTATGAGTTTGATCATTGTCAGTTAACTCTTGGTTTATTTGTTCACTACTTTGCATAATCGATTAGTGAACAGTTAAAATCCAATATGGCCGCCTAACAGCCATTTTGAATCCGATTTGCATGAAATACTACACATGTGATCTAGGATGAATGAGGAATCATCAGTTCCAACTTGATACAAATCCTTCATCTCCTGCAAACATTTTTGTGCAGAAGAAACAGCAAAGATTCAGTATTTTCATGTTAATGTTAAAATCCAATATGGCCGCCTAACAGCCATTTTGAATCCGATTTGCATGAAATACTACATATGTAATCTAGGATGCATGAGGAATCATCAGTTCCAACTTGATACAAATCCTTCATCTCCTGCAAACATTTTTGTGCAGAAGACAAAAAACGGACAGACGGACGGACGACCTGATTACTATAGGGCACCCGCATCTCTCAATGCGGGGCTCAATGAACAAATGAAATTTGAGAATGATCCATCAAGTACTTCTTAAGAAATAGTGATAAGATTTGTTTAAGGATGGAAAACGGACGGATGGATGATGGATGATGCATAACAGACCACGGACGACGGATGCAGATAAACATAATTATCAATTTCAGCTGTACTCTGTTACTGTAAAAGTTGTCTCCCTTATTTACAGTAATTAGGGAGATTACCGCTAGGTGTCTCAAACTCTGTTTATCCGGTTTTTAACTAATCGCTATGCATGGGGTTACTAACGCCTCCATCAAAAATATGATCTTGAATACCTTGTTTTTTTCATTTACTCAAAAAACTTGTCTTGAATACCTTGTTTTTTTTGTTTACTCAAAAACTTGGTCTTCACCGTGTCAAAGCCAACATTATAGTTGAATACCTAAGTCACTTTCATACAAATGTTTGCTCATCCCTCAGAAATTATCCCCTCTGACAGGATTTTTTCTGACAGGAAATTATTATTCAAATGAGAAACAAAAGAGCACATGATACAATTAGTTAAGACTTACCTGGTAGGTCGCGCCCATTGGGTGCTACGGGTCAGGTGATTGACATAATGTACACGCCCACTTGCCGTGCGCCTCTCCTCCCATCTGCAAAATACAAACAATGTGAAACTGAGCAATATTCCAAACCCCTATTAATTAATGATCCTAGTTGTAAAGTTACGACAACCCACTATCCTCACAACAGACTCTCCGTGGTGTTATTATAACCATTATTATCATCTTTAATGCTGTTGTATGTATATATGTGAGACTTACACATGCATTTCCGAGGAATCTAAGCGCTGATAAATAGTCAAATTGTATTGTTAATTGTTAGTGTATTTAAATTACTGCAAATATAAACCTGTCAGCTGGGGCCGTTTAGATATGAAATAGATTTATCATAGTTATGTAAATGAGTGTATGGGAAAGTCCGGGTCAGAGCTCAAAAACTATGTAAAATTGTCCAAAATTGACCAAATATTTACATAATTTATACGGAAGGTTACAATAGCAACCATAACAAAAACAACAAGTGCTTATTGTAATGGGGTACCATTACAGATGTCCCCCAAACTACCCCTTTGGTCGGAACTGATGAGCCCAATGAACTCACAATGGAAATATAGCTGACACCCCATATATCAGCGGTCATGTTGACGAATTAGGAAACGGAGGTTACGACAATGTCCGTGGTGTCCTACTACAGTTATATATAAAATTTCATTGAAATCGGACAATATATAAATTTCGACCAATCAGAAGCCAGGAAATAGCGGCCATGTTGACGAATCACGAAACGGAGGTTACGACAATGTCCGTGGTGTCCTACTACAGTTATATATAAAATTTCATTGAAATCGGACAATATATAAATTTCGACCAATCAGAAGCCAGGAAATAGCGGCCATGTTGACGAATCACGAAACGGAGGTTACGACAATGTTGTTGGTGTAATACTACACAAATATATTAAATATCATTGAAATCGGACAATATATAAATTTCGACCAATCAGAAGCCAGGAAATAGCGGCCATGTTGACGAATCATGAAACGGATGTGACGACAATGTTGTTGGTGTAATACTACACATATATATTAAATTTCATTGAAATCGGACAATATATAAATTTCGACCAATCAGAGGCCTCCATTTTCGTTTCGGTGGCAACCAAACTTTACGAAAATGTTACCATGTTATTCAGCATCCCTTAAAACACCCATGTACCAATTTTTACTGAAATCGGAGACTGAATTTTGAAAACCGGAAATTAGCTCTGGCGGCCATCTTGGACTTCCGGTCGCAAAAAAACAACCCGTTTTCACACACCCCGCCCCTAATGAGTATGTGTGTGAAGTTTCGTGAAGATCCGTCCAGTAGTTTTTGAGAAAACGGTCGGAAACCTCCGCGGCGGAAGAAAGTGGAAGAAACAAGAATAATAATAATAATAATAATAATAATAATAAGAATAATAATAATAATAATAATAATAATAATAAGAAACCGAGCAAAAACAATATGTCCCCCCACTTCGTTTGGGGGACATAACAAATAATTATTATTATAATTGCATGAGGGATTTAGTCTATATTTGAAATAAAATGATTTGAGAGTTCAATAATGAAATTCAAAATTTGATGGATTTGGGGATCAAAAACAGGCAAAACCATACATAGTCCTTTGTTTGTTGTTAACATGACCAGAACTGTATATGAAGTATTGGAAATATCACAAATATGTAATGGGGAACAGGTGCTCAATGACACGGTACTAGTAGTTATAGTACATATAA
Organism: Mimachlamys varia; assembly: GCA_947623455.1. Taxonomy (NCBI): domain Eukaryota; kingdom Metazoa; phylum Mollusca; class Bivalvia; order Pectinida; family Pectinidae; genus Mimachlamys; species Mimachlamys varia. The sequence goes on from OX392527.1 coordinate 55,242,145, forward strand.
AATCTGTGTCAGACATCCACTACAAAACTAGTACGTACAATCCTACAAAACCTATACCCAAACAAGATTAGGCTCGGTGTGGAAACGGATTAATTAAAGCTTTTTTTAAAAACTTGTTTCGGAATCCTATTCCTTCATATTCCCAGTTTATAATGTACAGTTGAAATGAAATAAAGTTTATATTAAGATTAGGCTCCTCCAGCTTTAAAGAGTCATTTACTCTAACATAATAATAAACTTATTTTCTTTCACTTTATTCCAGTTTCAAAGTTCTATTGTTTTTGTTTCACTGTTGTTCGGTTTTATATAAAGCATTGTTATCTTTACATTTTTCAAGCTATAATAACTTTTTTCTTTAGGAACCATTTTCTTTTAAATATTTTCATGTTTCTTGTCTTCAATATTTTTAAACCTTATTTTAAGACTTGCACAATTTTCAGAAGAAAATTTAGTTAAATTAGCACCCAAAGCCGATCAAACCGAGCCAAGTAATAAAGTCTTTGTATACACAACTGTAAACAATATTACAGTGATCATGTTCCCTCAGCCTCTGCAGCTGTCACAAAGCACAAGGCCAGGGAAGTAATGTATCTTCTCCCATCAAATATTCAATCAGCACTGTAATGCTACATAAAGTATACAGTTTGTTTCCATTGTTTTAACATCCTATTCACAGGAATGGTCATGTTTTAATCCTGCCAATTCCAAGGTTGGAATAGTTCATTAGGAAACATCAGGGGTGAATAATAATAATAATAATAATTTGAGGTTCTTATATACTGTATAGTTGTTTAATTTCGCGGGGAGCAAATTTCGCGTTTTTCTGTTCAGGACTATTTCATTGCGAGAAAATTTCGCGCATTTTCAATTTCATACAAAAAATTGACATGTAGTTGACAAACTTGCAAACGATAAGGCCATGCTACCCATCATTTGTATAAATTTGAATCCCAGCCACTTAGGGACCCTTCCACTTAAATATGATTAAATTCCAGTGGTTAAGAAGAAGTTGATTGTTGACGGACAGACGGATGGACGGACAGACGCCATGGTATGGCATAAGCTCATCCTGGTCCTTTGGACCAGGTGAGCTAAACAAGAGGCCCAATGGGCCTGCATCGCTCACCTGGTATCAATCTCTGACTTTAGAACAACATGTTCAGATTTAATCATATTCTACCCCTGTGACCTTGTAAGACAACATCATTTTCATTTTGTTTGGTTTCATCCCAGGACGCTACCAGCCAAATATCATGTCTCTAGGCCTTTGGGTTTATCAGGAGAAGTTGCTCAAGCTTTTAACAGATTTAAACCCTGTGACTTTTAATATGGGTCAAGGTCGTTTTCCTTTGTAAACTTTTGTCAAGCTTCATCTAAGGAACCTTTCAGCCAAATATCATGCTTCTAGGGCTTTTGGTACTTCAGAAGAAGCTGTTTGAAGGTTTTAACAGATTTGACCACTGTGACCTTAATAAGACAACATCATTTTCATTTTCAAATTTTGTTTGGCTTCATCCCAGGACGCTTCAAGCCAAATATCATGTCTCTAGGAATTTGGGTTGATCAGAGGAAGTCGCTCAATTCTTTTAACCAATTTGACCACTGTGACCTTAAATATGGGTCAAGCTCATTTTCCTTCCCAAAGTTTGTCAAGCTTCATACAAGAAACCTTTCAGCCAAATATCATGCTTTTAGTACTTCAGAAGAAGTTGTTTGAATGTTTTAACAGATTTGACCCCTGTGACCTTGAATAGAGGTCAAGTCCCAGGAACCTGTCAGCGAAATATCATGCTTCTAGGGTTTTTGGTATTTCAGAAGAAGTTATTTGAAGGTTTTAACAGATTTGACCCCTGTGACCTTGAATATAGGTCAAGGTCATTTCTTTTTGCAAACTTTGACAGGCTTCATCAAAGGAACCTTTCAGCCAAATATCATTCTTCTAGGGCTTTTGGTACTTCAGAAGAAGCTGTTTGAATGTTTTAACAGATTTGACCCCTGTGACCTTGAATATAAGTCAAGTTCATTTCTTTTCGCAAACTTTGTTGGGCTTCATCCAAGGAACCTTTCAGCCAAATATCATGCTTCTTGGGCTTTTGGTATTTCAAAGGAAGTTATTTGAAGGTTTTAACAGATTTGACCCCTGTGACCTTGAATATAAGTCAAAGTCATTTTTAGCGCTAAAACTACGAGTAGTTTTTGCGTCTATTGCTGCCACTATTCTGTGACCTTTGACCCATGTCATTTTTTCCCCTCCCGCTCTGGAAAAGCTTGAATTGCTACATATCGTATGATATCTGAACTATTTGAAAGCCTAAACCTAACAGGAAATGATGTTCCCATGGTATTGTTAATAATTATGATGACTTTAATTATCTATATGCGATTTGTAACAAAGAAATCAGTTTTTCACTCCCATGGCTCATTTAGACATCACGTCGCTGCTCATGGCCTGACCTCTCGTGTATACATTCGTGCTATATATACCTCTCTGTGCTTTACACTCGTATACGGATCGTGGAATGAACTGGCATGGTGTACTTTGCTGTTAAACTTTGATTATATAATCGCGCCATAGCCAAATACCCTGATTTTGATTTCAATGATATATTACCTTATACATGTGCATTAACCAAAATATTTGATCAATTTGTCGGTCAGAAATATTAATTCGTTACTAAAGTGAAAATCCGTCCTCTGGATATGATAACGTTAATTACGAGTTATTTCCCCTGATTGTCACTAACGTTGTGATATATATATTATATACTGAATGCACAAGCTTGATCGATTTTCTTACTTAATATTGTACTGAATATACAATTTTTAATGAGACATTATCAGAACCTGCATAATTAATGGACATATGAATTGGCAAAACACTTGATTTATTGAAAATAACACTTATACTTTTCTGTGACGAGCAAAAGCTCGTGCTTTTATAATTAAGTCCTCTGTGCTTCACATATCACTATACACTGAAGGTTCACATTTTTGTTTTTATGAAACTTTAGCAGAACCTGTAAAGTGTATATAGTAAGTTGACTCAATATAAGTTATTTGGTAGAAATAACACTTATATTATTTCTCTGGTGTGCAAAAACCTTTATGGTGTAAATTACCGTTATTATGTGTGGCCATATATAGGTCACGACCAACATGCATGTAATTTTCCCTGCTTTGTATATATGAACTTGATAATTGATAATTAGGCCTAGAGCTGTAAGTGAATATATTTACATTCTGTGTTGCCTTTGCCTATATATCATTACTAAACCAAATTGTTATATATGACACTATATACTACAATTTGCAATCCACATCACATGACGTTATTTCTGACGCTATGTTGGACTATGTTATATCAGAGCTTTGCACTCTGCCTCAGATAGCATGTATGATGGCTTTTAATCAATCGTTCAGATGACACTGATATAAATCAGGTTATTGTGACGTCATTTCTGACGCCATGTTGGACTACGTTACGTCAACGCTTTGCACTCCGCCTCAGATAACATGAATAATGGTTTTGAGTCAATAGCTCAGATGATATTGATTTAAATCAGACTCTTCCAGTTAAGAAACACACATGGGAAAATGGCGAACGTTTACCGACTTTATCCCAAAGATATAGACACAGGCAAATTTAAAAATTACTGGAAATGTAAATATAAGCATTGAACTGTTACCAGATGTAGTATACAGTCGATATGAATACAATTTGGGTGACAGATAAATAATCATGTCGCCCTAACGGGCGACATTCTATTTATCTGTCACCCAAATTGTATTCATATGGACTGTATACTACATCTGGTAACAGTTCAATGCTTAAATGGCATGTTTGCATACCATTACTTTTCTCCAGCTTGGTAAAGATATCTTAATAGGCCGTCGTTCTTTTGGAACAACAATTTGACTGTTTGCTGTGATATTTTATGACAAATTGGATAGTTCGAACTGTCATTTGTAACGAGAGATATGTTTACGAATCCTTTTATTTTTTATCTCATATCCATTGTGCTAACTACCAGCAGCGTATATTTCAATGATTCATTCCCCTTCCTACGAACGATATAATGTTAACCTGAAGTTGTTTTTATTGTGTTAAAAACTTCTTCAGTCAGTTTCTCAAATTGCACATGCACATTGTGCTTAGTTATGCCTGTTTGATATCATACTGATCAGTAAAAACAAAATGGCGGACATGCTGCCATCTTTGATTAAGGCATTGAAATTGACAACTACTAGAGGGATCTTTCTAATATTTCATATGTAGGTTCCCTTGGTCCCTACTGTTGTGCCCTTTTGATGTTGTAACTGATCAGAAAAACAAAATGGCCGAAAAGCAGTCATCTTGGACTTTGACATTGAAATCACTATTTCTTAAAGAAGTAATGGATGGATATTTCTCAAATTCCATATGTAGTTTCACTTTCGTGCCTATTTGTGCCCGTTGAGAGATTTTGAGACTGATTAGATAAACAAAATGTCTGACAGATTGCCATCCTGAATTTTGATAATTAGGCCTAGAGATGTAAGTGTAGTGGATCCTTCTCAAACTTCAAATGTATGTTCCTCTTGGTCCTTATAGTTGTGCTATTTTGCTTTTAGGGCCGATCAGAAAAAACAAAATGGCCGACGGACGGCCATCTTGAAATTTTAGCTCATAGTCTACCATCTTTCAATCTTAAATAATGCCTTTTCTTAAAGCTGACAATGCAAGTTAAAAATTTTTACTTTGCCGTTTAAAAAAAAAACAAAACGGCAAAGTAAAATTTTTAGAAATCTTCTCAGATGCCCCCTTACAGGTTACTAAGGAATGGCAGACATTTTAGTTTTTGCCTTGCTTGGAAACGATAGTCGGCTTCCTTGGGTATAAAAGGCACCCAGGCCGTCAAACCGGTTCTCATTGTTGTGATGAAACCGCACGGCGACACTTCTATAGACCTAGCCATCACATACTTTTTGATTTTTTTTACGATATTTTCGATCAGTATCTGAAGAACATTCACATGGATATTGAAGGTGTTATTATAACGATGTTATACAATATGAGCAAAATAAAACAAGAGGCCCAGAGGGCCTGTATCGCTCACCTGGATACAATGGTATCTAGGTTATCATAAAATATTTTCTTCCTTGCCCCGCCCCTCAGCCCTCTGGGTGATCAGTCCCACCATTAGTACAATTTTGAATCCTGAGCACCAAGGGATGCTTCCTGCCAAATAAGGCTGATTTCCCATCAGTGAGTCACTAAAACCATGATATAGCTAAATAAACCTTTTTGGCCCCGCTCCTCAGCCCCCTAGGGGGTCAGCTAGTCCCACCATTAGTACAATTTGAATCCTGAGCACCTAGGAATGCTTCCTGCCAAATAAGGTTGATTTCCAATCAGTGGTTATTGAGAAGAAGTCGCTTAAACCACGATATAGCTAAATAACTCTTTTTGGCCCCGCCCTCTGCCCCCTAGAGGGTCAGTCCCACCATTAGTACAATTTTGAATCCTGAGCACCTAGGGATGCTTCCTGCCAAATAAGGCTGATTTCCAATCAGTGGTTATGGAGTAGAAGTTGCTTTAACCATGATATAGATAAATAACTCGTTTTGGCCCCGCCCTTAACCCCCTAGGGGGTCAGGCCAACCATAAATACAATTTTGAATCCTGAGCACCTAAGGATGCTTCCTACCAAATAAGGCTGATTTCCAATCAGTGGTTATGGAGAAGAAGTCGCTTAAACCACAGGGTTCACTTTTGGGCGTGATTTCGCGAGATTCTCGCTGTATTTTCAGATAAATCGCTTTAAAGTCCGTTCTAAAGCAAGAAAAAATCGCGCATGTCAAAATTCAGGTATAGTGGATACCTACATCGATCAATAATACCGATTGTAGTTCCAGAAGTATTCCTTTCCTCAAATCCTAATGATAGTGTGTACGAGTCATAGTCTCAATGACGCTTGTTTCTCAATCACTTGCAATTCAAACGTTTAGATGACAAAGCCACCACGCAAACACAAAGGTGCAGGTGTCTGTAAATTTGTGACAGGTTGCGATTGGGGGGAAATGTAAGTAGTTAATGCCTCCAGAAACAGTATTGAAAGTTGATCTAACAGCCAGGAATGTCTTAGTTCATTAAATTAACGTTAACCAATGATGAATCCATGGAAAACAAGTAGATGGTTGAGAGAGGAAATGACTCCACCGATTCCACCGGTGCTGGGGCCAATAGGCCAACGGTACTGACTGTATCCGTGACGATGTCAATGCTATTGATGTTTAGTAGCAAGTTTAATGTTATATTAGGAATGGTTGATTTTGGAGGAATTTTAACTTTAATTAGGCCTGTATATGACAGAGTTAAAATCACAAACAAGGACGATTTTCTCCAGGAAATAAAATAAACAAAAGATCAGGAAACCCAATTTTAATTACTGTACCTGGTGTTATTTATTAATTAACTTAATAAATTTAATTGTTATGAACTTATAGCATTCCTATCAATTCATACTAAATTACGTGTCATAATACCAAAAATCCCATCCATATATGAAAAATCTCACTGAAATTAGGTAAGGGAGATTTTTTCTCTCATTGTGCCCAAGGTCTAGGGTGAACCCTGAAACCAATAGAGCTAAATAACCCTTTTTGGCCCCGCCCCTCAGCCCCCTAGGGGGTCAGTCCCACCATTAGTACAATTTTGAATCCTGGGCACCTAAGGATGTTTCCTGCCAAATAAGGTTGATTTCCAACCAGTGGTTATGGAGAAGTCGCTAATATCAATATAGCTAAATAATTCTTTATGGCCCCAACCCTCAGCCCCCTGGGGGGTCAGTCCCACCATGAGTACAATTTTGAATCCTAAGCACCTAAGGATGCTTCCTGTTAAATAAGGCTGATTTCCAATCAGTGGTTATGGAGAAGAAGTCGCTTAAACCAATATAGCTAAATAACCCTTTTTGGCCCCGCCCCTCAGCCCCCTAGGGGGTCAGTCCCACCATTAGTACAATTTTGAATCCTGGGCACCTAAGGATGCTTCCTGCCAAATAAGGTTGATTTCCAACCAGTGGTTATGGAGAAGAAGTCGCTAATATCAATATAGCTAAATAATTCTTTATGGCCCCACCCCTCAGCCCCCTGGGGGGTCAGTCCCATCATGAGTACAATTTTGAATCCTAAGCACCTAAGGATGCTTCCTGTTAAATAAGGCTGATTTCCAATCAGTGGTTATGGAGAAGAAGTCGCTTAAACTAATATAGCTAAATACAGTCGAACCTCGTTAATCCGGACACCTTGGTTCCATCACAATTTTGTCCGGATTGCGAATCATCCGGATTGTCGAATCATGCCCCCTGACAATCGTTAGAGATCGTTTGGTAAGCCTACTGTACAAATACAAATTGTACACACGGTATTGAATGTGTAACATATGAAAGTGTGTTGAGTAACACGTTTATTGTTTGGAAATAATTGTATTTTATGAATAAAAGAATGATCTCAACTTTGATAGTGTTTGTTTTTGTCAAACTGATCGCATTTTACTCATCTGATTCACAATTTCACCGCATGTCTAGGAAGGTAAGTAATGTGTTGTTTTCGAATTGCCTCCCTTGCACTGCATTCAAATTCTATTTTTAGCGACTTGGGGAAACACCGGCCAAATTGAATGTAGAAAGTGCGATAATCTGATTGGAAATGACGAGAAATGGAACACAGGAAACACTGGTTTAGAGTTACGTATTTATTCAGGCATCAAATCGAATAAAACATGATCTAAGACTGAATTCAGCGGTCTTTTTATGGGGCCAGCTATGTTTTGATACGTGTACATGTACATGTACATGAATATAGCTCAGGTAAGCTGAACGAAATTCACAATTTAATTTGCAATAATACAGTAATTAATTAGACCTAATTAATTTTAAAAGTTTTCAGTGATCCGTGTTCAGTTTGCCAAGCGGTACTGTCACGAAACGGACTCTTAATACGTGTACAGTACCGAATGTGAACAGTCCACGCCGAGTGTCACCCGCGCTAATTATTTCACACCCTGATCTCCGATATGAAAATTGTCATTGTACAAACACTTAACTCTGTTCAGCAACAAAGCCTTGATTTAACATTTCCACAGGTAGCTTATTTATTTCCGACTTGTGTGTACATACGGCATACGACTCGCCTTGTTAGAATACAATATCGTTGGAGTTATCGCCCGTCGAAATACCGGAAGATTTCACAAGTTTACACAAACAACATTTGGCTCGGATTGAAAAGCTTAATCAGAATTCATTATGAAATATATGTACAGTATACATGTATACAAGCCATACAGTACAGGTAACAATGCTTGTATATTTACTCCAATCATAGCCGTGAGGGACAAACTACATGTATGCGTCAGTGACAGGTATGTGTATTACGTGCGGTCAGGCGTGAAACTTGTGATTGTAGACAAATCTTTCACTCCTTGGTGTAACATAATGGATTCTGATCGAGACATTGCGACCGGATTACCGAGACATGAAACACCATGTTATAGACGTTTTGTTCCCGGAAATTGATTCCGGAACTGGAACGCGAATTTCCGGATTATCGGTGGTTTTTAACGTTGGGGAAATCCGTTCCCGGATGTTTTCGTCCAGATTACGAGATTTCCGGATTACTGATTTCCGGATAAACGGTGTTCGACTGTAACCCTTTTTGGCCCCGCCCTCAGCTCCCTAGGGGGGTCAGTCCTACCATTAGTACAATTTTGGATCCTGGGCACCTAAGGATGATTCCTGCCAAATTTGGTTGATTTCCTATCAGTGGTTATGGAGAAGAAGTCGTTTAAACAATTGTTGACAGACGACGGACGGACGGACGACGGACGCCACGGTATGGCATAAGCTCACCTCGGTCCTACGAACCAGGTGAGCTAAAAAACCAACATATTATTGTAATTTAAATTACACCAAAATTCGTGCGAATAAAAATCAAGTATAGGAATGACAACTGATAAACCTACCAAAGTATTCAATTGGAACATCATGTCGCTAAGAGTAATCAGTTCCTGTGTGATAAACATTGCTATAATCATCCATTTATTTCCATCAAAATAAGTTCCCCTCACTCGCAAGTGCTCGTGTTTTACATAATCAAGACTATGCGCGCGTGTTACACTACATTTTCATTACAAGCGCTTTAGTGGCAAAGCGTAATATTATAGGTAATATTAGGAGCGAGTACATATTCTGTTCGAAACGTTTCGCTCTGCTTCTGAATGTAAAATCAACATGTCGATGTCCATTACGTATACATAGGTGAAGGGACAGTAAGGGTGTTTTCAGTTTTATTTCTTCTATTTTCCTTTGCACACGATTTATGATGGTGTCTGAGAGAATGACCATCTTCACGTATCTTCAACTTCAAGGTAGGTGTGTGTTGGTCATTCCAGTTGTGTTACTCCACTGCACGGCCAATGTTCGTGTAAAAACCGGTTTGACAGGCTTGATGCCTCTTATACCCAGGGAGGTCAACTCTCGTTTCCAAGCAAGGCAAAAACTAAAATGTCTGCCTCTCCTTAGTAACCTTTAAGGGGGCATCTCAGAAGCTTTCTAAAATATTGCTTTGCCGTATTTTTTTTTAAATCTCAACAAAAAAACTTTTTAACTTGCATTGTCAGCTTTAAGAAGAAAAAAGGGAAAATATCCCACTTTTTACTTTGCGTCTAACACACTAATACCATTTTTTTTGGTGCATATATTAAAATAAACACATTCGCTTCCCTGTAAATGGATCAATGTTCATTTGTAATAAAAATTGATATTTTAGTTGAATTGTTAAAGCACTGCACTTAATTGTACATGTAGTTTGAAACACAACTCTTCAATCTAAACAACATGCGTGTTATTGGGTTTACTCTAAATACTTACTTAATCCCTATTCTGAAACTTTCTGATATCGAAACATAGTAACCAATACAACAACAATAGCTGTCGAAATATACATACTATTGTTTGAAGTTTTAGCGTTTCAGTACTTTCAGTACTTTGATTTTTTTTTGCAAACTTTGTCCTTGAATATGGGTCAAGGTCTTTTCTTTTCGCAAACTTTTTTCGGCTTCATCCAAGGAAGCTACCGGTTAAATATGAGGTCTCTATGCATGACGGTATTTTAGAAGAAGTTGTTTAAAAGGTTTCGACATTTTTTACCCCTGTGACCTTGAAATTAGGTCAAAGTGAATTTTTTTTTGCAAACTTTGTTCAGCTCCTTCCAAGAAAGCTACCAGCCAAATTTCATGTCACTAGGCCTTTCAGTATTTTAGAAAAAGTCGTTTAAAAGGAAAAAGTTTACGGAAGCAGGACGGACGGACGGACGCGAACGCTGCACCATCACATAAACTCACTTGGCCCTTGGGGCCAGGTGAGCTAAAAAGGGAATAGATCCCACTTTTTAAGAACAAATGAAGATTGTCTATAGTGGGCACAAAGATCTTTCTGTGATCTATTGTTTAATGTTCATACAGAAATGTTGTTCTTACTATTAATGTGTTCTGATGCACAGAAGATACTTTATCAGATGTCTTAAATGTATATGACATATGATTGATATTGGTTAAGTTAATGGTTTTCTACATACGGCATCATATCTTTTATGCGCTATGATATAGAATGAAATGAAACGAAATGTTTAAATTGCTACATTACATCCGTTTTAATTTGTAACAGAAAAGAAAATAGTGTGCTTCCACCGGGAATCGAACCCTCGATCTCCAAGTTCCTAGTCGGACGCTCTACCACACAGCTAAAGGGAAATTCCCTCTAGCTCAAAGCTAGAAGGCAACCTAAATCCTATGCACAATTAAAATCTTCCACACAATTCCTCCCCCCTTTTTAAAGGGCCATGGATACCATTCATAACAGGAAAGAGAACAGTGTGCTTCCACCGGGGATCAACCCTCAATCACTAGGTTATATATATATATAACCTAGTGAATATTGTTTATATATATATAAACAATATGCACATATATCCTAATTATAATATTGTTATAGGAGTTACCCCCACCCCCTCACCCCAACCCCTTCCCCTACCCTGTTCATACCCTATGATATTTCATTATTTATACATATCATTTGTTAATACATCTACAGAATGTATATACAGAATTGGGGTTGGAACTTAATACTTACTTAATCCCCATTCTGATACTTTCTGAAATCAAAACTTACCCATTGGTGTTGTAACCCATACAACAAAAACACTTCAATAGCTGTCGAAATGTTTGAAGTTTTAGCGTTTCAGTACTTTCATTATTTTTCATTATTTTACATTAATTAAAGTCTATAATAAGACATAACAAGAGATCCCATAGACAATCTTTATTTAATCTTAAATTGTTGGATCTTTTCCTTTTTAATTCCTTCTTTTCTCTTACTCAAACTATTACTCACAAATCCAAGATCGCCACCTATCGGCCATATTGTTTAGTGGATCTGTCCGAAAAATGGACTGTGCACAACTAGGCACTAAGGGGAACATTTACATGAAATTTGAGAATTATCCATTCTGTACTTCCCAAGAAATAGCGATAACAAACTATTACTCACAAATCCAAGATGGTAGCCTGTTGGCCATATTGTTGATCGGATTTGTCCGAAAATGGACTATGCACAATAAGGCATCAAGGGGAACCTTTACATGAAAATTTAAGAAAGATCCATCCAGTACTTCTCATGGAATAACGGTAACAATCTATTTCTAACAAATCCAACATTGCCACCTGTCGACCATATTGTTTATCGGATCTGTTCGAAAATGATCCATGCACAACTAGGCACCATGGGGAACCTACATATGAAATTTGGAAATGATCCATCAAGTACTTTTCAAGAAATAGCGATAACAAGAATTGTTTATGGACGAACGGACGATGGACGAGGAATGGACAACAGACCACGGACGAAGGGTGATTTAAACGATGGTGGGCTAAAAACTTGTTGAATCCAAAAATCATTTCCAATTGATTATGTATGTTGACAATATCAACACATAAATAAGTGCCCTAGCTATTGCAAATTGATCTTACAAATTATATTCAGCACATGTATGTAGATTCAAACAACAAATTCTGTATCGACCATTGAAGTACAAAGAAATCAATTAAGTGTGTTTCTACCAATGTATGTAGATAATAAATGCCAGTGTTCACTACTTAAATGAAAATAAATAATACAACCCCGTTAACTGTAACTGAGACGTCTTGTTGTCTCCCCTTATCAGTAACAAGACCCATTATGCATGTGTATCGCTTTCACCATCTGATTTTATCACTTTCATCGACATCTCTCCTGAGTTTCAGAAAACAAAAGTCTAATTCATATTGAATTGCCTTTAATGTTCTCTTAACATGCAAAGAAGGAGAAACAGCAGTGTTTTTTGACGTCCTGGCATGTTTTTGAGAGCTCAGCTGAGGGGTATAATAGGGACCATATAAAGGTCAGGGTAAATCAGGCAGGGAAAAGTGGGCCTAAGTTTTGAAGTAGTACAGACACAGTAACTGTTCTGACCAGTTTGTACACCGTTATCAAAACACCACAACTGTGACACAGCACTTTGCTATTGATGGACTTATAGATCCCCAACATCTTACCCTGTACTGAGAAATGAAATGATTGACTTTATCAGGATTTTTCTGCATTGTGCCTAATTTGTCAATCACTGTGAAGTATGTTTTATATGTATTGCAAAATCAAACAATACCTTTCTAGTACTTGTTTTTAACAAGGACTACACTACACTACAACAGACTTTTAAAACAAACCCAACCCTATGTAAAGGTACTTGCTTGCTACTACAGTCCATTCCTCTTTATATCATGTTGAATTTGTCAGCCAAACATGATATTAACAGGAATATGACATCAAGAGAAACATGTTTTTTCCACTCAATCAAGTGCATTACCAATTTCTATTACTAACAAGTGATCCCAGTGGGATATTGGTGCCCACCATTGATGATTTTTCATTAATTCTTAGAAAGATGGATCTTTTCCCTTCTTATTTCAACTTCCATTTATGTACTTAATCTTAGTTCTACAAACTTCCATTGAAAAGTAATAATAGTTGAAAGAAGGTCTCATCAGGAGTTTTGTTTTTATGTTCAATTCCAAATTCCAAATCCATCTTGTAATTCTTAAAAAATAACCATAATATACTTTCTAGGGCTGGGCGGTTTTACCGGTATACCGGTATACTGTGGTATAAAGTTTTGATGGTACGTACCGTGGTACATTAGTCCTGTACCGGTTTTTTGGGGACTTTCATTTTACTTATCAATTTGAAAGAACTATTTGTTACATAGATCAATTGAAATTCCAATATGGTTTAATAGTAATTTCCTATAAGTTTGCTGATCAACTAGGACAGACATAGCTTCACTCAAACAATATTAGAGGATAACACAACGAGAAACTTATGACATGCCTCTTGTGGATTGGCTTCAGAACAAAAACAGCCGAAGACCTTTAGCTAGCTCAAACATTCAATCAAGGTGGTATACCGTGGTACATACGTACCGCAGTATTTACCTAAACACCGTGGTACGTTTTATTTTGTGGTACCCAGCTCTAATACTTTCATAGTCAACATACGATTTGGCTGTCTGGCGGCCATACTTTTCCCCTCAAACAGTCCAAAGATTAGACCGTGCAAAACTAGGGACCGAACAGAACAATATGCTTATGAAATTTGAAAAGGATCCCTCAAGTATTTCTCAAAAAATAGCATTCACAAACCATCACTGTCAAAGATGGCTGCCTGTTTATCAGATCTGTCCAAAAATGGACTATGCGCAACAAGGCACCAAAGAAAACCAACAAATGAAATTTGAGAATGATCCATTCAATACTTCTCACAGAATAGTGGTAACATACTATTTCTAAACAAATCCAAGATGGCCCCCTGTTGGCCATCTTGTTTATCGAATCTGCTTGAAAATGGACTATGCACAACTAGCCACAAAGGGGAACCTACATAATTATGAAACTTGAAAATGATCCATCTAGTACTTCTCAAGAAATAGCGGTAACAAACTATTTCTGAAGAAATCCAAAATGGCCCCCTGTCGGCCATCTTGTTTATCGGATCTGTCCAAAAATGAACTATGCATAACTACGCACCAAGGGGAACCTACACATGAAATTTGAGAATGACCCATCCAGTACTTTTAAAGAAATAGCGGTAACAATCTATTTCTAACAAATTCTTGATGGCCGCATGTCAGCCATATTGTTTATCAGAAATGTCCAAAAATGGACTATGAACAACAAGGCATTAAGAGGAACCTACATATGAAATTTGAGAAAGATTCATCTAGAACTTCTTAAGAAATAGCAGTAACAAACTATTTCTAATAATTCCAAGATGGCTAACGGTCCGAGGGGGAACAGAGAATCCGGGTGTACTGAAATTTACAAATGAAACAAAGCCCCTGATGATCTTTCTATCCATGTAGAGAAATAGGCTGTAGTACCTTGGAGTCTAGAGTAGAAGATTTTTGAAATTTAGGATAATTTTCCCTTTTGGGACCCCGCCCTAACCCTAGGGTTGGAGCAGGAATCCCAATTTTACAAATATATATCCTCATCAACTAAGGATCATGTTGGCCAAGTTTGAAAAAAATTCCATCCACTGGTTCTGGAGAAGAAGTTTGAAAATGTAAAAAGTTTACGCACGACGCCGAATGGAAAATGATTGGAATAGGTCAATCTGATTAAAATACAGATCCTCACTATTCCTATCGTGTGTAGGATCTGACAGCGACCAGTAGAAGGTCATGTGCAGATGACCTTTGCATTCATCAATCAAATCGCTGCTTACCAAATTCTGAAAGTGAAAAGCTAATTTCGATTTGTTTCTACACTTGTCGTTAAACCAGAGTAAAGTAGCGAGAAACCCGAACGACTGTAAACAAAAATGGCGGCGCCCATCAGCGGTCTCTTCGCCAAGGCGTGTGTTCTTTTTAGACATTATCTGTTTGATTTGTAGTTTTTCGTTTGTCCGAAAACAAGTAACAACTGAAGGTTAAGAAATGTTCTGAAATACCCTAATCAAATTGTTATAAAACACCCTGAATGATTTCCTCTTCTTCGCTTCGATCCGCCGCCATTTTTGTTCGTCTACCAAAGACCGTTTACAAGGTGCATTTTGATGGGCTGTTCATTTCCTAGATATTGAAATAATAAAGGTCAGATGCACATGACCTTCTACTGGTCGCTGTCAGATCCTACACAATAGTACTAGTGATGATCTGTATTTTAATCAGATTGGGAATAGGTCACTTGAGACTTCGTCTCAGGTGACCTTAAAATAACCCTAATATACTTTCATAGTCAACATACAAGATGGCCGTCTGGATGGCCATACTTTTCCCTGGAGCAGTTCAAAAACTAGACCACTCACAACTAGGAACCAAACAGAATATGCTTATGAATTTAATCCCTCCAGTACTTCTCAAGAAATAGCGATCACAAACTATCACAGTCAAAATCAGAGATAGCTCCCTGTCAGCGAATTTGTTTATTGGATCTGTCCAAAAATGGACCATGCACAACTAGGCACCAACAGGAACCTACATATGAAATTGGAGAATGATCCATCAAGCACTTCTCAAGAAATAGCAGTAACAATCTCTTTATAACAAATCCAAAATGGCCGCCTGTCAGCCATCTAGTTAAGGACGCTCGACCCTATGTAATACACAAGTTTTGTTTATCGTTTTGTGGTGATGTAGCTTCCTATTTGTGAACCTGGAATTTGAAAACGGGGTATCAAATTCGTTCTACACAGTGATATGTCGCAATGTCAATGGCGAGGTGAGAGGGGACGGTTCTTCAAATCAAGATTACGAGCAAATAAAGTATTATCACGACCACTCCTATTGCAAAACAACAACAAAAACGGATGTACACGATATTGACACATGGTCGGACACTGAAAGCGACGGCAACAGTATATAAATAGAATCGGAATGTAGGCCTATAGTACCAGTACAACTGGCCATGGTTTCTCAAACTGGAGAAAGAGTCGGCGTGTGGTAGAATTATCCGTGTTGGCAGAACATTTACACAAGGGCTGTGCCTGGTGTCATTATATATGCACTATTATGCTGTTGAAAATATAACACAGAACACCGGTAGTTGTTATGTTCTAAAATGTTTTAGGCTTGTACGCATTCACAGTGTGTATGTTATGTAAAAATACTACCCACTACAAAATATTCCTAATAGCATCAAGGGAGACAACCTACCATAGGCACAGTTTTACATCTAGTTTTCAATAAGTAATTATTGCAATGTCCAATGTAATATACAGGATCATTCAAAGGTTTTATGAACAAACACACACAAGCAAGACAACAGCACCGGGGGGCACATTAATATTTTACATCAAGCCAGTAATTAATTAGCTTTCAAGTCATTTCAATACAATGGAAAACGTGTGGAACAACTAACAGCTTCCTCACTGAGCATGCTTCCAAACGCAACATAATGTACATAGGTGAATAACATGCAAAGAGCTTAAGACACCAGATGTTGTTTATATTTATATATCTGTACAGGAAAAAACGGGATTCACCTTTAGTAACAGACATAAATTTGTTCGTGTTTACTACAAAGTCCTTGGCTCGCAAGCCTGTAGTAGAATTATGCAAGTACTCAACACCAATAACAAGAACATTGATGTGGCCATATAGTTATGCGAAGATGAAGACATTTGTAACGTTGGATTGTTTAGCTGTTAAAGCTTTGCAGACGTAGTACAAATATTATAGCAGCACTGCATTGAGGCAAATTGGGAGTGGTAGAGACTTGGCAGATGTAAGCTATTACACCTCCCGTATTACTACAGTAAATAACGAACTACATAACCAAAACACATCCTCCTGTCTCATCTGCCAAAAAATGACTTACTCCAGTCGTCTGAATGGAGATTTCACTTACAAAGCTACAGTTGTGCAGATGGATTACCAGCCACCTACTTGATACCGTACATACAAACATACTAAGTCTAGTGGTACATTATTGTAACTGTTGTCAGGTACTCGCAACATCCCAAAATATTCATTGTTAGGGACTTAAAACTTTTTTCTTGTGGTTTATACTGTCAAGAGATTCACAGCAGATTCTTCCATGCATTGTCAAAGCCTCGTTATCAAAGACTCTCAATCTTAACAGCAAAACAGAACTGGGCCATCGTCTGACATCATAGCCAACTAGGTCAACCCCGTAATTTCTCGCATATAGTGCACACTCTCGTACAGTGCGCAGGTATTTTTTTGGGGGTGCAAAAATGAAAAAAAAAAAAAAAATCTTGAAAAAAAAAAAAAAATTGAAAAAAATGTCAAGCCGGAATGATAGCCCCAACCAGGTAAGTCGCCATTTAAGGTGAATGAAACAAACACCTTTGAATAGGAAACTTTGAAAACATAACACAATGCCTCGTTAATTAGGCTTGACATTGATTGATTGACACCTCGCGTGAGTTACGGGTGAAGACAGCAGCGAAGGCACAGGCCTAATACAGATATTGAAATAAACGATGTTTTCATGGCAATACATTCATAAATTATTCAATTAAATCTTACATAAGACTTAATCTTCCACATTTTCTATAAAATAAACAATTTGGGAGTCTTTGTGCATCTAGACATTGATAGAGTCAGCAGTGTACTGGGTTGACGGATGCACTAAAAGCAGTCACTCAATCAGGGCCGACGAGGACCGCATACAGCCGAATTTGTTAGACATAAAAAACACAAACTCTTTGTGATTTCAGCATTTTTTCTTTGAAAAGAAAATATGGATATGTATTGGTCCCTAAATGTTTATTTTCCAAACTCTAACTGTTATTGTTACCAGTTCAACTCGCATGTTTGCGACTCTGTTGGTTACTGCCAGGTATTAATATTACGCGACCTTCACTCTTTGCAATACACAAACTGGCGAACTTCCTATGTCGTTCTTGACACATTTCTACCGTCATGATTGAATTGTCCAGTATGATTTTACACAAGAAAGGCATTTTTAACATCAAAGTGCTAACAGCGATCTAATTCTTCGGTATTTATCACCATATGCCCTGTGATAATGTACAATGTAGCGTCAATACAATCTCGACCTGAGCGTTTAGGCTACTTTCCTCGAGTTTATTTACGAGATCCTATCGTATTGTATGGCTATTATAATTGCAACTTTTCATGGTTGTAAAAAGATAATGCAAATCAGGAATTCTTTAACAAAATATCAACTGTTAACTACCGCGAGGATATTTCAAGTCATTCTGAAAATCTACGAAAATTTAATGATACATGATCGCGACCAAGTCAAGGTTTTTGCTTGTTCTTGCATATAGTGCGCACCCCTTCTTGACACTTTTGATTTTCCCTAAAAAAGTGTGCACTATACACGAGAAATTACGGTAGACTAGGACATTCAAATGATTGCAATCTTACTTAATACTGTAAATTGCCTTTATAGCATGACCATATATAGTCCATCAAATCATCCTTAAAATAGCCTTTGATGTAGTTTATAAAGCTTAATTATGTAAGGTTGCAATGTCAAGAGTTATATATAATTTACAAAAGCACTTAATTTTTACCCAACATTACGCTCATTATATTTGGCATCATCACGGTACACAGAAATGGAAAAAAAAATCAGAAACGTTGAAATTAAGATTCAAAACTGATTGTGTGGCGTGTATTTTAGGCAAAAATTAATTTAAACAGAACAGAACTTAACGTTCACTTGAGTTTTGATGTAATAGTACCAATGACTACATATCTGGGTCTGGAGAAGAAGATTGTTGATATTTTAGCCAATTTGACCCTTTTGAGCCCCTCCCCACTGCCCCGCCAGTGGGCCAGAGTCAAAATTCTTCTTAAGTCAAACCGTCATCTCCTGGTTTTAATTCCAACCAAGTTTCAATTATCTACAACTGAAAATGAACAAAATATATCAAAAAGTCAAATAAGTCTTTTCCTCTATTTCCCCTATTTGGCCCCGCCCCTCTGGCCAAGGGGGGTCAGATGCACCATTTATACAAAATTGAATCCCCTTTATTTAATGTTACTTCAGACCAAATTGGACAATATCCTGTCATTCCTACAGAAGAAGGAATTTAAAGAATTTACTATATTTTCCCTATTGGCCCTTGCCCCTCAGGCCCTAATGAGGTTAGATAAACCAATTATACACAATTTAATCCCCTTCACCCAAGGATGTTTCTGGCCAAATTTGGTCAAATACTGTTGTGTGGTTCAGGACTAGTAGGGATTTCTAAGAAAAGTTGACAGACGGACAACAGACGATGGGCCAGGTGAGCTAAAAATGTTTTTCAACATCAAACTGTCATCTCCTGGTTATTATTCAAACCAAATTTAAATTATGTCCAACTGAAAACTACAACTGTCATTCGTAGGATAACTAATATCCCCCCACAGATGCTGGTTGTTTATAATCCTTTACTGATCTCGACGGTCAACCAACACATTAACCCTTTGCCACATACAAGCTTATGAAAACCAGCACTGTGCATCATTGAAGAAATCATACAATGTTTGTTGTGAACATTGTTGCAGCATGAGCCATTTCAGAGTACCATCTCAATGGCACATTTTGTTGAATTTTACAGAGATGAAGTGTTCAGCTTTAAAGTTGATTTTTGAAGCTGATCTGTTTATTTTTGACAAATTTTGTTGTAATGGAGTATATTCAGAATTAATAAAAGTTTACTTTGGTGCATTTTCCAAGAAAATTCGACCAAAATTGAAACTTCAAAAATCACATTTAAAACCTGTATGGTAAAAATTAGAAAACGAAATCAATGATGTCTCTATCATAATATTTTTGTTGTTGTTTTTTGTTTGTTTAGCAGTGAATTAAACTTGAAAAAGTTCCAGGCAGTCAACTGTTCCTTAATACACGTCTACATACCAAAAATATTAATTTTTTATTGGGTTCTAATCGATGTAAAATGACATTTTTCCCACATGATGTCCGTCAGTAAATAACTAACATATCAGGGTCTCCATATCAATGTCCATGATTAATATATTTAACAATAAACATAACATTTGCCTCATCAGTATTTCATATAAAAAATATACGTTTATGGTCATATTTCTTATGAAAGGCTTCAAAGTGAAATCAGCAGTATCTCATTCATGTTTAATTATTTTTTTATCATTCCGACATTTTTATTTTGTCAGTCAACACATGGAAAATGTTGATTCTGGAAACGTTAGTCTAAGTGGCAATTCACACGATGTTTTTTCAACAATAAAAATCACAACGATTCAATATTGTATAATAGATTAATGTATCGCAAATATATTAAATCGTATTAGCGTATATTAAATCGGATAAATATTTTTTATTTCCGACTCCGACTTGCGTTATTTCTTCTTTCGGTTTCTGTCCGCTGGCTCACATTACCAGGTTTACATCTTGCGTAACAAATCGTCTGTTTTCACTAAAAGACAATTCAAAATAGAAAACTCAGTTTGAAATTAATTTTATAGAAGTTTTGCAGGAAGTTAGGCTACCAACTCTCTCATAAAAACATCGTTATTAACACTGAAACTCACGGCTTCGATCTGAAGCTCTGCCAGGCTGTACTGTAATGGCGGCGGTACGGCAACTTCAAACTCAATCGTGAATAATCATCCTTTCTTTGCGATTTTCCCGATAAAAGATCTTGATTATCAGTGTCCGTAATTGCATGACTACAGCTCTAGAACAGTTGAATAAACTGTCTTTCATTAATTACAAAAACCGTCTGAAAACAAATGTTAAACTGAAGCATGCTGTGTCTGTTTATCGCTAACATGTTCGCGGTCAGCGCCATGCGTGACCCCAACTTTCTGCGGTAATTCCTCAAATCTTTTAATAGTAAACATATGCTGATTTTTCATTCATTACAAGCCTGGGTTATTTTTATTTATGACGTCAAATTCTGTCAAACTTTATGCGAAAATATTCAGACATGCTTTCGTCATGGAGTTTCCGACTTGATTGATGAAGCCAAACGTTCATACCATACACAATTTTTTAATAAGACCACAAAGTGATTAGAAATCAGTCATAATTTTATTACAAACCAAGCCATAAGTATGTGTGGTAGTGACACAATGAAAACATCCTAATATCGATCTACCTGAGTGATAGAAAGTATTCAAACGTAAAGCTAATTAACCTGCATGTACAAACTGGAAAACTGAAAATACCCTTATGTCTGTAAATAGAACACTTAAAAGAGTGCCTCGATCTCCAAAAACAGAGCAATAAGGCGATATTGTCGAGGGAAATATTAAAGGATGTGGCAGATGGCAGTATGCGAGGGTGGCGAACTTAACGAGGGAATTATATAGGAGGGAAATCCATTCTAGGGGTTTAGGTGGCGGTATGCGAGGTTGGCGGTATATTCAGGTGGTGATAGGTCAAGAGTACACTGTATTTTGACCCCTTTTGAGTCCCTCCCTCAGGCCTCTAGGGGGTTAGGACCATAAAGTTCACACTTCTGGTGCATCTGTGGCTAGGGAAGGTTCCTGTCACATTTCATTCAGATTGGTTCAGGGGAGTTGAAAATGTAAATTGATTAGAAAAGGTCACTTGAGACTTTGTATCAGGAGACCTTATAAAGCTAACAAAGTGAAGCCCAGAGAGATGATATAACAGCCAATGTATCTTATTGGACAATATGGGGCTCATAATTCAAGCTTGTAGCAGACACTGTTAAAGTAATTAACCAACTAAGTAGTGCCTCTGATATGTATAAACAAGCCATGAAATTTAGGTCAGAGCTTTGTAGATGTGTGCGAAACACCTGTACACCAAACCAGTGGTTCCTCTGATGTATGGCAGACACAGGCAGGTGATTGCCATATGAAAGCACCAACATGAATTATTACTTGTACTTGTAATCACTTAAGAAGCAAAAACAAAAGGAATCTTGATTTACTATTATCTCACTAATTACAGAGAATAATATTTCTTTAATGAAAGCTTGCAGATATAATGAGTAACCCATCAGACTATACGGAACCGGTCTATCATGAAACCTGTCTAAACCAAACAGAAGTAGATAAGTCTATATTTTTTGTGTACAGGTATGTCTATTAAGAATACAGGTTGCCAGAAAGCATATGTTTGACTTACAAAGACCACATAGTTATACTGGACAGGTTTGCAATTTACAAATAAAACAAGAGGCCCAATGGGCCTGCATCGCTCACCTGGTATCAATCTCTTCCGACTCATATTATAGTGTAAACCTGAAGTCGCCTAAAATCTTTTATTGTAACACATTCAGAAGAACATGTTAAGATTTAAACATACTTTACCCCTGTTACCGTGTAAGACAACGTCAATTTCATTTGCAAATTTTGTTTGGCTTCATCCAAGGAAGCTACCAGCCAAGTATCATGTCTCAAGGCCTTTGAGTTTATCAGAAGAAGTTATTGAAAGGTTTTAACAGATTTGACCCCTGTGACTTTGAATATAAGTCAAGGTCATTTATTTTCTCAAACTTTGTCAAACTTCATCCAAGGAACCTTTCAGCTAAATATCATGCTTCTAGGGCTTCTGGTATTTCAGAAAAAGTCGTTTGAAAGTTTTCAACAGATTTGAGCCCTGTGATCTTGAATATCAATCAAGGTCATTTCTTTTCTCAAATTTTGTCGGGCTTCATCCAAGGAACCTTTCAGCAAAATATCATGCTTCTAGGGCTTTTGGTATTCAGAAGAAGTCGTTTGAAGATTTTAACAGATTCGACCCCTGTGACCTTGAATAATACATCAAAGTCATTTCTTAAATTTTGTCAGGCTTCATCCAAGGAACCTTTCAGCCAAATATCATACTTCTAGGGGTTTCGGTTTATTAGAAGAAGTTGTTTAAAGGTTATAATAGATTTGACCCCTGTGACCTTGAATATGGGTCAAGATCGTTTCTTTTTGCAAACTTAATTCAGCTTCATCCAGGGAGCTACCAGTCAAATATGAGGTCTCTATGCCTGAAGGTATTTCAGAAGAAGTTGTTTGAAGGTTTCGACATTTTTGACCCCTGTGACCTTGAAAGTAGGTCAAAGTGATTTTTTTTTTTCGCAAACTTTGTTCAACTTGTTCCAAGAAAACTAACAGTCAAATTTCATGTTACTAGGCCTTTCGGTATTTTAGAAGAAGTTGTTTTAAAGAAAAAATTGTCGGGTGTTACACAAATACTGATGAACTGTTATGAAGACATATTTACACCAGGTCTAGTTGTCGGGTGTTACACAAATACTGAAGAACTGTTATGACAACAAAGACACAGGAATTGTTTTACACCAGGTTTAGTTGTCGGGTGTTACACAAATTCTGATGAACTGTTATGACGACAAAGACACAGGAATTGTTTTACACCAGGTCTAGTTGTCGGGTGTTACACAAATACTGATGAACTGTTTTGAAGACATATTTACACCAGGTCTAGTTGTCGGGTGTTACACAAATACTGATGAACTGTTTTGAAGACATATTTACACCAGGTCTAGTTGTCGGGTTTTACACAAATACTGAAGAACTGTTATGAAGACAGTCTAGTCGTGGGGTGTTACACAAATTCTGATGGACTGTTATAATGTTATGAAGACAAAGTCAATCAGTTGAGTAGCTTATATTTCATGGAAACATTTACAGACAGTTAGATTTGAAGTTTATGTTGGGCGGACACCACAGCAGCCGTACAATTTAAACTGTGTTTAGCAGAAACAGTAAAGGGTAAATGTCAGATACGGATTTGAAATGTTGTAAAAACAAATCATGCAAGCAGCATATAGAAAGTCAAATATTTGTCAAATCGCCATAGTTTTTTTTTTTTGTGAAACACCATGCTCAAATCTTTAAGATTGCAATGGAACCAGTCCTAACAACTAAGATAAACACTGGAAAATTTGATTTTTAAAATTGTATTTCCAACCTACAAATGTACAAAGATTTCTATAGTAGCTTTCATAGATCCTTCATGAAATTCACAATATCCTGACTGTCCCTACAACTTTGGAAGCATTCATATATATTTGGAAAATCTGCAAAGGGGTTCGCTGAAATTCTTTTTCTATATATATCTTGATTGAAGATTAAGGTTTACATGATCACTGATGTTGTTGTTCTGTTGAAGGCCCCGACAACTTTGACATACATATAAATATCTGGAAAATTTTGTTGATGTTTTGATGGTCCCAAGAACTTTGACATCTCAGCAGCTCAAACATAAGAAAGGTTAACTCCACAGTGTTAGGGATAGTGAGGGCAGAGAGTGGTGTGTAAAATACCTACAGACCAGCACTGTCATTCTGACTTACTTTCACACAAATCATTCTACAAAACTGTTTTTTATTAACACGACTTCGCTCACCTATACACTGTACCAACCAGGTATATAAGGGCACAAAGGTCACAGCCTTACAGCCAACCAATCTTCTGTTGGAGTGGGGTTATCAAGTAGATTTCTTGCAATCTTCTTTTACACAAAATCACCTTCATTGGAACACCCATGACTGATATCTTTAAAATCACTTTTATTTTTCTCTACTTCTGTCCTAAAATGAGTCAACTGCCCAATAAAACAAGGGCAGATCTGATCTTGTTACTCTCAATAACTTTTTGCATCTTTCAATTAAAGTTTTTCATGATATTTTTGTGACTCTTAAAATTATCATTTAAGTCAACGAAACCTATATGAATGAGCATACCTATGGACATTTTTCAGAACATGAAATATTAATCTATAGATTTTTCTGATAATTATTGACCTCATTCTCCTAAAATATTTGTTTGATCAAGTCAAAGTAATCAAGCACAATCCCCATTATTCCAGATCTACTGAATTTATAATGCTGACATTTTCTTGTCCATACATCCTATCCATGTTGATTAAGTTTGTTGTGTAATATTGACAGTTGCCAGGCAACAACCAACAATACGCACCACTTGATGCGCTTGGGAGTTATCAGAGAAACAGGAGTTACGGAAGGTAAATGACAGTCCGAATGGAAACTATTCCTGAAAGTGAAATTTCCGCGTCTTTTGAATAGGCGGTGTTATAATTTGACGGGTTAAATTTTGGCGATCTATATACAGACCCGCCAAATTATAGCCCCCCTAAAATTTCCCTCTATACGGTAGTATGTTGTAATACATCGGCCTGACAAGCTATACATATACATTTGTAGTACCTATAGCTTATTTTTGAAGGTTTGAAAATTTACAAAAGCTTATTACTGGTACACATTTTTTTGCAAGGATTTAAGTAAGTTAGATGAAGAGTTGAACATTTTTAGATTCCTGCATCAATGCTGAGTGTCTATGATTGCAATACACTATGGGGGACATCTGTTTAACTATCCTATCATTCTTTCCAACGAAAAGTGCAAAACAATGAAAATCATTTGCAAGATGTTATGCTTTCTTGAAATATCGTTAAGTATATCCCTTGCAGACACTAACAAATGTACTTCGGCCTTTTAGGGAATTGGCCTTTATACAGAGTTGGTCATACAGCACAGGCGTTTTAATACAATTTATGGTAGGCTTACAGACGGTCAAGGGTGCTCAAGTACATATGCAAACAAGAAATGAAATATCCAGGAGACATAGGTGATCGACAGTCTGCGTTTTGAACAGGTGAAACACTACTGCAGTACAGGACCACAGGCGGAGTGTGGGAAAGCCGTGGGTTGCTAGGAAAGATTACTGGTGTTGACACCCACCATTGTTTATGTGTAGTTACAGTAATCGGTGATAAGTGGTCTGCACCAATGTGTCCATCCTCCACATACATGTGGTCACGCAATATAGTAACTTCCACCAAATTCCTTGCCTTTGTAAAGTTTTAAATCCAGGCAAACTCAATCTATTTTCTTAAGTCACAGAGCAGAAGTGTTATTCTCACATTATACATGTAAATACCTGACCGATATATCAGCATGTTGTTATATAATGTCTACCTGGTATAAACCACACAATGAGTTTATGTGGTTTATACCCTTTGGTGTATACTATTCTGTCAAGGTCTTTATATGACCCAGGAAATGTGTAGAGATTTATGATATCATCTGTCTAGGTTTTGATGATGCAATAACAAGGTCAAGAGGGACCATCCTTATATAAAGACATTCTAACAGACAATATACATACATTAGTGTCTTGGAAAGTGAAATTATACTTAAAATAAGCCTTCATGTCTGTAAATGTCTTTAAATTTGTGTCTTCATCTTACTCTCTGCCTTTAATATCTGTCCTAGTCAAACATAATTATCTTCAATTGTTAAGTCCACCCAAGCCTCAACATCCTATCCCCTCTCAACATAGCCCCTCCAACCACCTCTCCACAACACCCATTCACTCTCCTCTCCACAACACCCATTCACTCCCCTCTCCACAACACCCCTCCAACCACCTCTCCACAACACCCATTCACTCTCCTCTCCACAACACCCATTCACTCCCCTCTCCACAACACCCCTCCAACCACCTCTCCACAACACCCATTCACTCTCCTCTCCACAACACCCATCCAACCACCTCTCCACAACACCCATTCACTCCCCTCTCCACAACACCCATTCACTCTCCTCTCCACAACACCCATTCACTCTCCTCTCCACAACACCCATTCACTCTCCTCTCCACAACACCCCTCCAACCCCCTCTCCACAACACCCATTCACTCTCCTCTCCACAACACCCCCCCAACCCCTCTCCACAACACCCATCTCATCCTCTCTCCACAACACCCATCCCATCCCCTCTCCACAATACCCATCCCATCCCCTCTCCACAACACCCATCCCAACCCCTCTCCACAACACCCATCCCATCCCTTCTCCACAACACCCATCCCCTCCCCTCTCCACAACACCCCTTCACTCCCCTCTTCACAACACGTCTCCAACCCCTCTCCACAACACCCAACTCATCCCCTCTCCACAACACCCATCCCATCCCCTCTCCACAATGCCCCTCCAACCCCTCTCCACAACGACCCTCCAACCTCTCTCCACAACACCCCTCCAACCCCTCTCCACAACACCCAACTATCCCCTCTCCACAACACCCATCCCATCCCCTCTCCACAACACCCCTCCAACCCCTCTCCACAACACCCAACTCATCCCCTCTCCACAACACCCATCCCATCCCCTCTCCACAATACCCCTCCAACCCTCTCCACAACGACCCTCCAACCCCTCTCCACTATACCCCTCCAACCCCTGTCTACAACATCCATTCCATCCCCTCTCCACAACACCCAACCCATCCTTTCTCCACAACACCCACCCCATCCCCTCTCCACAACACCCAACCCATCCCTTCTCCACAACATCAAACCCATCCCTTCTCCACAACACCCAAATCATCCCTTCTCCACAACACCCACCCCATCCCCTCTCCACAACACCCAACCAATCCCCTCTCCACAACACCCAACCCATCCCCTCTCAACAACACCCATCCCATCGCCTCTCCACAACACCCAACCCATCCCCTCTCCACAACACCCAACCAATCCCCTCTCCACAACACCCAACCCATCCCCTCTCAACAACACCCATCCCATCCCCTCTCCACAACACCCAACCCATCCCCTCTCCACAACACCCATCCCATCCCCTCTCCACAACACCCAACCCATCTCCTCTCCACAACACCCAACCCATCCCCTCTCCACAACACCCATCCCATCCCCTCTCCACAACACCCATCCCATCCCCTCTCCACAACACCCATCCCAACCCCTCTCCACAACACCAAACCCATCCCCTCCCACAACACCCATCCCATCCCCTCTCCACAACACCCAACCCATCCCCTCTCCACAACACCCAACCCATCCCCTCTCTACAACACCCATCCCATCCCCTCTCCACAACACCAATCCCATCCCCTCTCCACAACACCCAACCCATCCCTTCTCCACAACACCCAACCCATCCCCTCTCCACAACACCCAACCCATCCCCTCTCCACAACACCCAACCCATCCCCTCTCCACAACACCCAACCCATCCCCTCTCCACAACACCCAACCCATCCCCTCTCCACAACACCCAACCCATCCCCTCTCCACAACGCTCTTCCATCCCTTGTCCACAATGCCCCTCCACCCCCTACTATACCCCTTCTGCTTTAACCCTTCTTTTCACCAGATTCTATATTTCTATCCCATCCATCCACAAGTCCCCACCCCCCTCAGGGCTGATATGCTCACTCCATCCATTCATCACTCCTCCAAATACCCACAGCTATTCAGACAGCAGGTCTCCCTAATTATCAAAGAAATTTTTCCAATATTGCACTTGGCTTACCCTTCAAGCTTTCTCACAGTTACACATATTTCTCATACACAACTATTCACTCTGTCACATAATAAATCATATGAAAGCCTGCTGCATTTTTACCAAACACACATGCCCTTACAGTACATCATATTTCTCTGTTTAGTTATACCTACAGAAGTGCTGCATTATTACATACATGCCCTGTTATTTATTGTCAGATCTAGATATTACAGTACAAATGTAGGTACTGACAATAGTTTGTTTTCTTTCACAGATGGGTACAACATTTTCTCTTAATGTGCAACACATAAAACCACAACTCTTTGACACAAAACATTAATGTTTTGCTAAAATTCAATGAAACTTGCCATAGCATCCATTAAATTCAATTGATTCAGTAAATTCTGACAAGACATTCAGAAGAACATGTTAGGATTTAAACATATTTCACCACTGTGACCTTGAAAGTAAAACAAGGTCATTTTCATTTGCTTATTTTGTTTGGCTTCTTTCAAGAAATCTAGCAGCCAAATATCATGTTTCTAGGAGTTGTTTAAAAATTTTAACAGATTTGACCCCTGTTACCTTGAATATTGGTCAAGGTCATTTATTTTATTTTTGCCAAATTTATCCGGCTTCATCCGAGGAAGCTTTCACAGGCAAATAGCATGCTTCTGGGTCTTTTGGTATTTCAGAAGAAGTTGTTTAAAGATTTTAACAGATCTAAAGCCTGTGACCTTGAATATGGGGCAAGGTCATTTCTTTTTTCAAAGTTTGTGAGGCTTTATCCAAGGAATCTTTCAGCAAAATATCATAATTCTAGGCATTTTTGGTATTTCAGAGGAAGTTGTTAAAATGTTTTAACAGATTTGACCCCAGTGACCTTGAATATGGGTCAAGTTCATTTCTTTCTTTTATAACTTTGTTGGGCTTCATCCAAGGAACATTTCAGCCAAATATCATGCTTCTTGGCCATTTGGTATTTCAGAAGAAGTTGTTTAAAGGTTTTAACAGATTTGACCCCAGTGACCTTGAAAGTAGGTCAAAGTGATTTTTTTTCGCAAACTTTGTTCAGTGCCTTCCAAGAAAGCTACCAGCCAAATTTCATGTCACTAGGCCTTTCAGTATTTCAGAAGAAGTCGTTTAAAGGAAAAGTTGACGGACGGCGTACGGACGACGCACCATCGCATAAGCTCACTTGGCCTTTAGGGCCAGGTAAGCTATAAATAGTGCTCTTCACTGTTTTTATCAAACTTACAAATATATCGATAAAGATTCAATGGGGCTATATATATCTTAGCAACCATGGCCATCATAGTTACCATCGTAGCAACCTGCTTCGAATGTTTTTTTCTTTGTATAACACTTGAAAATTAATACAATCCTTATATAATTCAGAACTAATTTCCATGTCAAATGTCACCTAAAATAAGAACTTGTTCCGGGCATCTCATTTAACAGATCCTCACTTAGATCCCATATAAATAAACATGACTCTTTCTAAATCAGTTCAGTGCTTTCAAAAACACTTTCAGACCCACTCCAGTATTTCAATGTCCTTATAGTCAAGTGTCAATACCTACATAGCAATAAGAAGATTGGCTCAAGTGCAAATGATTTACTCCATGGGATCTCTGGAATAAACAATTTCAGGGAATCATGATGTAGCAAAACTATATCTTGATATACATATAGACAGACAGAAAGACATGGTCCTGACCTGGACACTGGGCTTAATCAGAAATAACTAACAAATATTGATACTTAATAAGATATACAGTCCTCTGGGGTCAAATAAATAATATGGTCTTTCATGTTACTTGACAAGAAATGCTTGGTGTCGTATCAAATTCTATTTTAATGTATTGAAACAAAACTGCAAAGCTACTGAATTTTTTAAAACTCATCCTATTCCCAATTAATTCTTCTGTATTTATGATTTCTTCCTGTTTGTTTTTATGTATAAACACAGATTATATATATATGATTCAATATTGATCTCATGATTCTTAGACATAGTTGACATTCATGTAACATAAAAAACATTTCTTAAAGAGTAACTGTAGTGCAAAACCATCTTTTGTGTATGGAAAGATTGGTAAATAGTAAGTGAGATAATTCTCACGAAATTTTTTTTTTTTGTAAAAATTACAAAGTTTTGACCATTTTTCTAAATTTCACATCTGAACGCAAATCAGAAAATCCCCGATTTTGCCATACGACCGGAAGTGACGTCACAACGGTGACCGCACTAATAGACTTGTGTAGTCATTATATTAGAATTATATGAATCGTATCACGACTTGTTATTTGTATAGAGTCTTCTATTCAAGAATATGACACTTATTAAATATCAAGGTTGTATGGAGTTCATTAATGACCCTACTGATAATTCCAAGGTGTTGTATGCCCCAGGGGTCCGGGAGTTCCACAGGTGTGCGGCACATGTGGTCATGGTCACTCGACCATAAATCAATAATCGCCGGACTCGCTAATATGATTAACAGGTTATTATTTTGCGGAAAGACTTCAAAACATGCACTTGATATGATTAGGTATTAATTTTCTCATATTTTATTTCATATAACACCGCTAAAACGGCGTGTGTATTCACTGATGGTCACGTTGATTGCATGCACATGTCAGGAGGAACTGATCGTAACACCTTTTAAAATGCACGCTGAAAAATTTTAATGCATGTCGGTCGGCTGTATAAATACAAAACTACCTAGAAACAACCTCAAACAAACAGATAAGGAAAAGGATATTTGTGTTGCTTTAGACCACAGACTTAGATATAATCTAATTCCGTGTATAGACTCGGAATTTCGAAAACCATATATTTTATTGGACTTCAAAGAAGAACAGTTAGTAACGTCATATAGAACGACAAGACCAGCCTTTTTATACGTACAATACGATGTACGTATATTGGAAAAATAAAAATATATAACTTTTATAAATGCTTTCGACCTGTATAATCTGTTTTGACGGGTATCACATTTCGACTTCTTTTATCCTTATATATGTTTGAGAAATTATAGGTGTGTATAAAAGTTAACAGCTTTCTATCCATTGCTAATATATTTATGTCTATGCAGCATAAAAAAAACATTTCAAATCGTGAATATTGTAAAATAAATAGAATATGAGCGAAATCCTGATGTTACCTGTCTTCAGGCACATACATCGAAATAGAAATCAAGACAATGTATTTCGAATTCTGTTTGAGAAAAAATAAGATTAGATCTTTGAAAACCCCTGTGTTTTACTGACAAGAAATGAACATGGAACATCTTTTGAAAATAAAAAGAGAAGATTACTTAATTGGTTTTAATCACAGGCACTTGTGGCCAGGAGAATAGTCATCTAAATATATAGATAATTTGCAAAATATGAATAATTAAAATGAAATATAAAAACTGACTTTAACAATTTTCTTTTTATGTTATTAATCATCTAAAACCATAATGAAAGTAATTGCCAAATTTCAGCTTGATACGTCAAGCGGTTAAATTTCACAAACAAATTAGTGTCTGATTGTCGATTTTTTGTTAAATTAAACTGCTTGGCGTATCAAGCTGAAATTTGGCTATTATTTTCAATATGGTTTTAGATGATTAATAACATAAAAAGAAAATTTGAAAATTCAGTTTTTATATTTTATTTTAATTATCATATTTCGCTATGTTATCTATATATTTAGATGGCTATTCTCCTGGCCACAAGTGCCTGTGGTTTTAATCCGCATTTTATTCATTTATGTTAAAAATAAAGTATGAAATCAAAGTACTGAAAGTACTGAAGACACAAACGAATTGGACCAGTATATGTCCATAGTATATTATAGAAAATGATCTGAATCCTAGTTTATAGACAGGCCATTCAAAGGAGCAGGGGCAATAAGAGTCAATTTTGGCCCATCCAAGGAATATTCTGTTTTTTATGTATTTTGTACATTAGGTTATGGGTAATTCAAAAAGACATATTTTTTTTCAATTCTTGCAAAAACAGACAGCGAGGCAGACATTCAAAACGAGGCTCTGTATTCTGATTTCTGATAAAATTGTCCAAAAACAAACCTAACATTCAAAATCAACAATAAGTATTTTACATAGTAGTATTTATTCATTTCATTCAACAACAGTAGATGGTAGCTTTGTTCATTCTCTTGATGAATATATACAATTTAACATATTTAGTGATTATATGAGTCTAGTTGATGAAAAGATGTAATGGTAACCATGGAAACGGAAATCATATTGTTATCTTTGTATCCGGATTAAAATATTATATATTTGGCAAAGATGTGGAAAATCTTCATTAAAATACATTAAATGTTATCTTTTAGGGCATAGCACATCTATTTGTCATATACATTGTATATATATATGTGTGTGTGTATGTATAATTATAAAGCCCTAGGCAAATTATACCTTTGTGCTACTTCAGCAATAACAATGCATGTACAATAGTGGACTTATATTACGACAATGGTACAGCAGGTGTTTTTCAATAACTTACAGAGATATCCGATCTTGTGGTTGCACAAACATAAATAAGTACGATAAGTTTAATTACAATCTGTATTGAAATTAAAAATATTAGACGACGAACAAGAACAGTAGAGATTTACTCGTATAAAACATAACTGTGTCATATATAATAAATTAGATATATTTGTAATACCCGGTAAAGCAAATATGGTACATTCTAAAGAGGAAACATGATGTTTCACTCAATGCAATAAAACACAAAAATATGCCAATATGATATGAACAATCAAACATATTCTACAATATGTCTTTACATGAAACACATTTCATTAACATTAAAACACCACTAAAGTAATATCATTACCCCATGAACCTTTAAACGTCAAGCCAAATACATGTTTTATATAATTTAATGATCGTCAAAGAAGATATATGTATTTATATCGTCAATGTACTTGACAATATGGTGACCATTGCATCTGATCAGTAAATACATTTTTTAAAGTCATTGATTTATTTCTTCAAAACTATCATGGTTTCTCGGTACATTCTAGGTCCGTATCTAAAACATTTTCAAGAGATTGTTCAAGTTTTACCAACTGAAACGTTCCTTAGGTAGATATGAGGTGGTGTTGTAATAAATGTTTAATCATGAATCATATTAAAAAGTATATAATACTGTACTGTTATAATAACTTTTTCAAAAACCATTAGGATAGCGTACACAATAGCAACCAATTCAAATCGTTAAGACGTGATGTCATTGATATAACAGATAAAGATGAATAAATAACTATAAGTATACATTCGAGCAATGAAACATTACAAAAAGATTCCGCAGGAGAGGAGAAAATGTTGAATACAAATGTCACTCTCATGGCTATCGTCTATTATTGTTCATCACTCTTCAGAAGTTTCCTCGTCACTCCCATCGACACTGATTGGTTCGTGACTAGCTGCATCCAGGAGGTATTGAGACCAATCTTTTCCTAAGTGAAATTCAATGTCTGAATGCCTCGCAAATCCCAAGTACCAGATCACCGATGCAACATGTGCACAAGAACCTACTGTTCTAGCACCGGTGCGGCATTTGCAGTACCATCCCTGAACTGTACATTCATCAAACATAATCCAGAGTTGGTGGACATTCGAACTTACATGTCTACTCTGTATTTTTGCACTAATAATGTTACTCTCCACTTTACATACAAAAACTTCATACCCGCCTGTGTCATTCAGATGCTCCTTTGTGTATCCTCTAGCCAGCTTTATTTGGTACACACCAAGCGTAAGATTGCGCAAGTCCTCTTCTGTTAACACTGGGAAGTTGAGGGCAGCACTTTCATCAATTTTGGCCCATATACTTCTTTTAGATGCGAATCCGCCTTCTTCAATCCTATTCTGGAGAAAATTAACCTGTTTTGACAGAAACAACATCTTTGCTCCCAACAGCTGATCACTTTGTGCATCGCCTGTGCTAAGATCTGATCGGTACTTGTTGCAAATGGCACACACTATCCTCACCATATCGCCAATGTAGGGGATCTGTGAGTTGGGTAGTATTCGATCCAAATACTTCCACGTCTTCATGCGACCATTAACAGATTCCACAACCCATCTGGAATTCAACAAAATATATCAAAATTAATTTCACTTTTAAGAAATGACAAAATAAGATGTTTTGTTGAAATGATTTCAATTTCCCATATCATGGAAATGTATGTTATTTGAGTCTGAAATTACAAAGTTGAAAATGATAAAACACAGTAAATTGACAAGTGTGCTTTGGGGAAGGGAATAATAAAAACTGTATTCAAATAACAGTTAAATGAAATATTATCAGGAAGAAACATTTATGAGAATAATTACCTAATTTTTGTGACAAGACGGGATGCGTTGCTTTCCATTGTCGTGTGTTGTCTTTTCTTTGAAAATGTTGGCATCTCTGTATGGATCCCGAACTCTTCCAACAGCTCAACAGAATCCCTGAACCCCCTATCAACTATTACCACGTCATTTTCTGTCAGCCAATCAGTGATTTCCTCAACATTTCTTCTAAGGATGTGATTGAGGATGCCTGCATCATTGTTTTTGCTGTCAGCAAAGTAGGGACCGATGACACTGACAATGTACCCAGTAGTTGTTACAAACATCATTGGCTTCACAAGTGGTTTGTGTTTATGCATACTATAGCTCCTACGTTGGAACAAGTATTGGCCACTCTTTTGGATGTATATATATGTTCCATCAATTACAAGAATAGCTGGTTTCATAAGTCCTCCAAATAAGGTCTGTGCCAATGGTCTTATGTGTTTTGTAATCACATCATCACGGCTGATATGTTTGAATCCTAAATATGATGGTACAAAATCCTGTACCAGGGCGTTTCTTGCTGATGTCATAGCACGCCTGATGGAATCCTTGCCTATATTAAAAACAGTTGACAACATCCTGTTTGACATGCCACCCTTCAACTTGGTTAAAAATATACCAACACAAGCTTTCAAACTTCTGTTTTTAGTATTACGCAATGTACTTTTCAAGTGAGAGCACAGATCACAAAACTGTTCCTTGCCTAACCCTGTGAGCGAAACATAGTCATCATTACTGAGTGCATCAGGAGAGTCAAAATTGATGCGTTGATCTTGACTTTTATTGGCAGCATCTCTAATACTGGTTATCAACTGTGCAATATCTGTCCGGTTCACTGAGGTCGAATCGCGAGATGCAACAATGCATTCTAGTGCTTCAGAGCTAAATAGTCCATGTTTTATATGTACAGGACAACACTTTGTGCCAACTGGTAACAAAATACCTTTAAGTAAAAACAAACTGTACTTTGTGTCACGTGGAACAACTATCAAATGGGATGGAAAACTTTGACAAACAACGCACTTAGTGTGGCTTCCACCTGTCGAAGGTATTGGCAGAGTTATATTTCGTGGAGATGACAATCTGCTTTTCTTCGTTGAAATGTCATGATCAGATGATTGATTAGACCTGGTCGATGAAGGAATATTGGAGAGTTGATGTCTGCGATGTTGCTGACGGCACTTACCACAAATCACATCACTTTCTTGGGCACGGATGAGATATGTTTTCAATAAATACTTTCTCAGCGATTTATTTCCCCTGATTGGCCGTCGTTCCACTGGTTTGGTTCTTTTTGAGCAAACTACACAAGGGTAGGCTCTAGGTGCCATTCTGAAATAGTACAAGAGGAATGAAGTTGTTAAGGCAGATTTGGAAATGCAATGTATTCTGTGATAATAACGTTGAGATATATTATATTGTTTCACAGAGCTAACTAGCTTTTGGTATGACAAAAAAAATGTGTCATTTGAAAACAAAAAACAAAACTAATGCATTTTTCCAACACAGTGATGGCAAACAGACAATGAATGGTGTGTTTTAACCATTTAGCTAGCTAGTGACGTAAGAGCCAGCAATACAGGTTAACTAACGAAAAATACTGACTTAAATTTCTCATTCCATGTTTTACATGCATGTATAAACAACGACAGATGACATAAACCTGTATAACAAATTAATACAAATTATATTATCTGTAATGCTTTTTCGGTCTCGCATGAATATTTATAGAAAACTTGCGGGAAAAAAATTGTACCTTTATATTGTCAACCAAGTCTTTATCATCTTGACACATTATATTTTTATCTTTGTAATTGTATGTATATGCTATCATCCCAATGTTATGTAATATGTATTTTTGCCATTGTTAAACAATCATTTAACCTCAAAAATTCGCAAATGTTTTAACATTATGAGAAAAATGCCTATAAGATTTTAGATTGGAAAATTCTATTAGTCACTGACAAAAAAACTTTACTGCTTGTTTGATAGTAAAAAAAAAATAAAAAATAACGTAGTTACTTAGGAGGGATCGAACCGCCCATCATTACTTCACAGGTACACCGCCCTAACCGTTTGTGCTATGCGCGCCTCTCAACAAAATGGAAAAATTAGGTGTATAAAATAAGTCATCTGCGTCCACAAGTTTGTGTGCAAGCAACGTAAAACAGTAAATCTATTCCATTATTTAATTTGATTGCTTAATTTTCATTAATTAACTTTGATAATTACTATTTTTCCACTGTACATAACCCATAACATTCATTTTGTGACCACAGAACGTGTTTGTGAGTGGTTGAGAAATGGCTTGTTGACAATGTCCCGTGTCTATTTTTAGAACTTCAATCACATTATTTTTCTCAGTAGGCCTAATATATACTGAAAAAACGATACAGAAATAAACAACAAATGAAGGAAGGTGATTATGTTAATCAGCATGTTACTGGATAAACCAGTAATTAGAGAGCATTTATAAAATTTTGCCAAAAAATTGCCGTCCTGACCCCAGTCTTTTGTCGGCTGCCCGCGGCCGTCGGCTGTCAACAGTGGATCTGCAGATTGCGGTAGGTTCAAACGGCTGACAATCTTAACAACATTGCGAACTTATTATTGGTGAAAATTTCATACAAGAGACAATTTATACATGTTGGGGACTAGAATCATACTTACTTATCCTTTGGAATTTGTCTTGGACTACATTTTCTTCTTTGTTGAAAACTGGATTCAATTTACACAACCCGGCGTAGACTACTCGCCAAACCCGGAAGTGATTTACCGCAACAAATAACACAGAATAATAGATCTATCGAATAATCTTTATCAAATTTATCACGATGAATAAAGAGACTATTTCAATAAAATATGTGACTCAATTTGATATCAGGTAATAATAAAATTTTTGAAAACTGACGTTTCCCGACCGACCGGACCAGTCCTATGCGTGCCCGTGACAACGCTGTGAACATCGGCGCAAATAATAACATTTTCTGTCGTATTTTCTGACCTCCTTGTTCAATTTTCAATCCCTCCGCAAGTGAGTACCAAGATTTTTTTTTGGAAT
Organism: Mimachlamys varia; assembly: GCA_947623455.1. Taxonomy (NCBI): domain Eukaryota; kingdom Metazoa; phylum Mollusca; class Bivalvia; order Pectinida; family Pectinidae; genus Mimachlamys; species Mimachlamys varia. Next base: position 55,279,932 of record OX392527.1, read on the forward strand.
TAACTAGACTATTGACTTATTATTACGTATGCAAAATTTAATGCTGGTACTAGCATGCGGAGGTTATTAGATATTGATGTGAACATCAAAAATAACACAATAATTCACATATTTGTAAAATAACGTGAAGTTTCCCGCCATTTTTTAGACATCATGACGTCACAATTTTTCTCCCTATTTGCATATTTTTACTTACCAAGTACTCTATTGATAGAAAGTATACATGAAACAAGAATCTTGATAAAATTGTAAATGGACATTTTTGGGGGCCAATACACCTCATTATTGCCCCTGCTCCTTAAGCACTAGGTGCAGGGCAATTCAATATGGCAGAGGCGTTTTTAGCAAAACTTATTTTACTAAATACTGCAAAATACATTACCAAAATAGATCAAAAAGTACATTTTGTGATGGAGAATTGATAATTTCAACCATACTTTGGTGGTTTTTCTGATATTTTGTGTTATATGCTGAAAACCGTGTGCACGTTTGCAGAATACTGCCAAAGGCAAGAGACCCAGAGGGCCTGTATCACTCACCTGGATAAATTGATATCAAGGTTATCATGGTAAAATATTTAAGAAAAAAAGATGCTATGGACAGGGACAGACCCAAAGAATTCTCATAGAAGTATATCTGTATTAGTTAAAGGTTCCACTACAAACAGAACACAATTCTTCTCCAGCAAACACACATACAGAGATATTGGCCAGGTGGTACAGGACAAGTAGTTAGCGCGTGATAAGGCAGCTCCTGCAACTCCTCAGAATTGTATGTGATAAAACTGTATGTGTTAATTGTATTGATTGTATGAGAATTGTATATCTATGTACTGTAAAGCGCTTTAGAGTGGCTTGTTAGCTAGATAGGGCGCTGTATCAAATGTTGTATATTATTAAATCTAAAATCATGTTTTGCGATAGTCTTTTTATGCTTTGCAATTATATATCTTGTTTTGAGGTGGGGATCTCAACCGTTTAAAAGTTCCGGCTCAAGAATGAAGTTTGCAAGGTTGTGGCAGGGCCTTGGGCAAATCTAAAACAAGAGGCCCAGAGGGCCTGTATCGCTCACCTGGTTTCATGTGATATGAAACAAGAATGACTCATAAGTGTATGTGTGGCCCTTCTTGTTATGTCAATATATCATAAGCATTTTTGATGGGTACATATACATTGCTTTTGTTGTAATTCTAAAAATGTTAGGTTTTTCGGCAAATAGGGCATTAATCCATGAAATGCGTTCAGTGCAGCATCAATATAGCCAAATAGACACTTTTGGCCCCGCCCCTCAGGCCCCTGGGAGGTCAGCCCCATCATTTGTATAAATTTGAATCCCAGCCACCTAGGGATGCTACCACTGAAATATAAATGCCATACATTGCTTAGTTCCAGAGCAGAAGTCGTTAATATCAATATTGCCAAATAGACACTTTTGGCCCTGCCCCTCAGGCCCCTGGGGGGTCAGCCCCATCATTTGTATAAATTTGATCCCAGCCACCTAAGCATGCTACCACTGAAATATAAATGCCATACATTGCTTAGTTCCAGAGAAGAAGCCGTTAATATCAATATTGCCAAATAGACACTTTTGGCCCCGCCCCTCAGCCCCTGGGGGGTCAGTCCCATCATTTGTATAAATTTGAATCCTAGCCACCTAGGGATGCTACCACTGAAATATAAATGCCATACATTGCTTAGTTCCAGAGAAGAAGTCGTTAATATCAATATTGCCAAATAGACACTTTTGGCCCCGCCCCTCAGGCCCCTATATAAATTTTATAAACATTAAACTACCGGGTATACACCCCTTTTGGCCCCACCCCTAAGGCCCATCATTTGTATAAATCTGAATCCTAGGGATGCTTTCTACCAAATTTAATTACATTCTGATCAGCGGTTAAGAAGAAGTCAAAAATCAAATGTTGACGGACGGACGTCTGATGCCATGGTTTGGCATAAGCTCACCTTGGTTCTTTGGACCAGGTGAGCGAAAACTAAAATCAATGAAAATCATTTTTTGTTTCCTTCATATACACAGAATGATAGATGAGCCTTCGATTTTTGAATAAATCACTCTTCCAATTGAAAACCGCAAAAGAAGATTACGTACTCATCACAAGAACGGCAACTTGCGTACATTCTGAACACCGATCACATCTGGATTAAATTTTAGAATTTGATGTGCCAGGCCACATACCCAAAACAAAAATCTTACCGTCTGCAGTATGACGAGTTATGACATTATTTTTACATTTCTAGTGAACTTGGACTCAATATACCTTCCAAAGTGTTTGAAGGTTATTTTTCGATAAACTTTCCAATTGGCAGTGGTATAAATACATCAGTTAAGTAGTGCAGGAATTAGTCCCTTTTTCCAAACTGTTTACAACCTGGGGTTTGTTTCAGTTTTCAGATCAAATAAGTGTTTGTGTTGTACTGTTTTATAGTTGTTTTCAATACGAAAACAACTATGAATTTCATTGGGATGACGTCACACAGTGAATGATGACATCACATGTCTTGGCACCTTCCGCTGCATAGACTTGCACAAGTCCAATATTTAAGAAATAATCACAGAATACCAAAATCAACCTGGGTGATTTCAGTAGCCAATTATTTTCAACAGTAGTGTTCTTTTCACTGCCTCCAGTCAATCCCGACTCGTCATCCCTCCAAATGCTATTGAGTCTGCATTGCAACATTTATTAGCAAATAGTTATAAGATTACATAATCACTATTTATAATTAAGAAAGGGGCTGTGGTGGCCCTGGGGTTAATTAAGGTGTTCGACATTCTACCACTAGCCCTCCACCTCTGGGTTGCGAGTTCAAATCCCACGTAGGGCAGTTGCCAGGTACAAGTACTAGTACTGACCATAGGTTGGTGGTTTTTCTCCGGGTACTCAGGCTTTCCTCCACCTTCAAAACCTGGCACGTCCTTAAATGAACCTGGCTGTTAACAGGACGCAAAACAAAATAAACCAAACCAATTTAATTAAGATGCATATATAATGATGTTATTTTTAGAATTCATAAATTCAAATGAATGGCTATAACTTTTAAGAAACAAACAACATCAATACATGAACCATACACTTTATTTTCACATTTAGCAATAAATAACATCAAGTAACAGTTAAAATCAGAGCTTTGTTTTCATGTCGGAATCTGTCAATTTCTCAAGATCATCTCAAGAATGCAAACATCTTTCATTATCTATTAATTTGTTCAAGCATGAAATTGGCAGATTATGTAACACTTTCCTGAATTGCTCCTAGTAATGTAAATATTAATTTTATACAAGAGGCCCAACGGGCCTTAACGGTCATCTGACTACCAATTGTAAAATCACTATGAAAACAGTGTAGTCATTAAATCAAGTTATAATATGCCTGTATAGATTGCAAAGTTCAAGATAGTGGCCTTCTTGGATTTATGATGGGCTTGAAAAATAACAACACTTTGTTGGGACCATCTCAGGATATCATTTCTGGCAAGTTTCAGCTCAATTCCACTGGTAGAACTTGAGAAGTTTAGAATGTGTTTTCAAAATGGCCGCTGTGGAGGCCATCTTGGATTTTTGACTACACGAAAAATAACAACAGTTTTGTCAGGACCATCTCAGGAGAATTTCTGGCAAGTTTCAGCTCATTCTCACTGGTGGAACTGGCGAAGTTCAAGATGTGTGTTCAAAATGTTGGCCATCTTGGATTTTGAACAAACCTAAAAATAACAACACTTAATCAGCATCATCTCAGAATCATTTCTGGCAAGTTTCAGCTTATTCCTAGTGAGTAAACTTGACAACAAACCCTTTTGGCCCCTGTGACCTTGAATGAATGTCAGGGTCATTTCTTTAAACAAACTTGACACACCTTTATCCCAGCATGCCACAAGCCCAATATCACATCTCTGTGCCTTTTGGTTATTCAGAAAAAGTTGTTTTAAAGATTTTGACCCTTTTGGCCCCTGTGACCTTGAATGAAGTTCAAGGTCATTTCTTTGAACAAACTTGGTAGCCCTTTATCCCAGCATGCCACAGGCCCAATATCAGGTCTCTGGGCCTTTTGGTTATTCAGAAGAAGTCGTTTAAATATTATGACCGTTTTGGCCCCAGTGACCTTGAATGAAAGTCAAGGTCATTTCTTTGAACAAACTTGGTAGCCCTTTATCCCAGCATGCCACAGGCCCAATATTAGGTATCTGGGCCTTTTGGTTATTCAGAAGAAAATGTTTAAAGATTATGACCGCTTTGGCCCCAGTGACCTTGAATGAAAGTCAAGGTCATTTCTTTGAACAAACTTGGTAGCCCTTTATCCCAGCATGCCACAGGCCCAATATTAGATCTCTGGGCCTTTTGGTTATTCAGAAGAAAATGTTTAAAGATTATGACCGTTTTGGCCCCAGTGACCTTGAATGAAAGTCAAGGTCATTTCTTTGAACAAACTTGGTAGCCCTTTATCCCAGCATGCCACAGGCCCAATATCAGGTCTCTGGGCCTTTTGGTTATTCAGAAGAAGTTTTTTAAAGATTATGACCGTTTTGGCCCCTGTGACCTTGAATGAAAGTCAAGGTCATTTGTTTGAACAAACTTGGTAACCCTTTATCCCAGCATGCCACAGGCCCAATATTAGGTATCTGGGCCTTTTGGTTATTCAGAAGAAGTCATTTAAAAATTATGACCGTTTTGTCCCCTGTGACCTTGAATGAAGGTCAAGGTCATTTCTTTGAACAAACTTGGTAGCCCTTTATCTCAGCATAACACAGGACCAATATCAGGTCTCTGGGCCTTTTGGTTATTCAGAAGAAGTTGTTTAAAAAGATTTTGACCTTTTTGGCCCCTGTGACCTTGAATGAAGGTCAAGGTCATTTGTTTGAACAAACTTGGTACCCCTTTATCCCAGCATAACACAGGCCCAATATCAGGTCTCTGGGCCTTTTGGTTATTCAGAAGAAGTCGTTCAAAGATTTTGACCTTTTTGGCCCCTGTGACCTTGAATGAAGGTCAAGGTCATTTGTTTGAACAAACTTGGTACCCCTTTATCCCAGCATGCCACAGGCCCAATATTAGGTCTCTGGGCCTTTTGGTTATTCAGAAGAAGTCGTTTAAAAATTATGACCGTTTTGTCCCCTGTGACCTTGAATGAAGGTCAAGGTCATTTCTTTGAACAAACTTGGTAGCCCTTTATCTCAGCATAACACAGGACCAATATCAGGTCTCTGGGCCTTTTGGTTATTCAGAAGAAGTTGTTTAAAAAGATTTTGACCTTTTCGGCCCCTGTGACCTTGAATGAAGGTCAAGGTCATTTGTTTGAACAAACTTGGTACCCCTTTATCCCAGCATAACACAGGCCCAATATCAGGTCTCTGGGCCTTTTGGTTATTCAGAAGAAGTCGTTCAAAGATTTTGACCTTTTTGGCCCCTGTGACCTTGAATGAAGGTCAAGGTCATTTGTTTGAACAAACTTGGTACCCCTTCATCCCAGCATGGCACAAGCCCAATATTGGGTCTTTGGGCCTTTTGGTTTATGAGAAGAAGATGTTTAAATGGAAAAGTTTACGGACGGTGCACGGCGCACGGCGCACGACGCACGACGCACGGCGCACGACGACGGACGAAGCATGATGACTATAGGTCATGCTGACCCTTCGGGTCAGATGACCTAATAATGAAGTTTGCTGAAAAAGTTACAGTTGTGGATTTCTTAAACTGTCCATTTGGCATTTCTGTATTTCATTTTGTTGTCGCCCTCGAGCTCGAAGCTCTTTCTCAATGTGGTTCCATGGCTGTTGTCAACTTGTCACCTGTAAATTAAATGAAAATATTATAAGTTGATACAGAAGACAAGACAGAAAAGACATGTTTCCATTTAATTTCATGTAGATTACCAGGTTTGTAATATAACGATGGTTTACATCATACAACATATCTGTCACATAATCTGGGTTGATGTAGATACTGAGTTTCAACTGCTGCTGTACCGGTAACCGCATAATAATTCATCTTGAATATTGCTGATATCAGTTATTACTTAATCTATAAATATAATAAGTTATTAGGCTTGAGTTTTGCCGAAAGTTACGTATATTGGGCCTTTAAAAGAAAAATGCATTTATGATGAACCGGGTTGTCATAATCACTTTTTGATCAGTCGATTTACACTTGCAGATTGCGACAATCGATTGTGTTTCATTCATTTTAATTGACCATCGGTAAAAAAAAGTACTGATCGAAACACGCCTTTTGTTTTTTCATTTGAATGCACCTAATGGGAGATCATTCCTATCAACATGTACATTGTTAAAAAGAAAACGGCGGACAAAAAACAGTCTGAACAGGTCTAAGACATTCAATCATCCAGGGGGAAAAATTTGCAAAAAAAGGTTAAAAGAACAGTGGCGAGGGACAGTGCAACATCTCGGATGAAGTTCACCATTGAACTGTCTTATTAAATATTACAACCCAAATGTATTTGATATTAAGAAGTGGTTATATATTGTCAAAGTATGTTACTAGGCCTAATATGTTACATGTTATTATTTGTTATCCTCAAGCTGCAGATGATTTCCTACAGAGAACCGATAACACAACTAAAACAACAGCCATCAATTTCGGTTTATTTTTGTATTACGAAATTGTCCGAGATTACGACTAATATGTTATTAAAGAAATGTTATTACAGTTGTTCCCATTACATCAATACATTATGTTTTTTGTTGTTATAATTTTTTTTGCATAGCTTTTTAACTGAAATGAAATGGTGGACATAATTTTGTCAAATTGTCATGCAACTGGATGAAAAAAATGAATCAAAAAGTTGTTACAAAATACACTGTATAAGTGGAAATATATCATTTCCATTGCCTTTAATATCTTTGGTTAAATCAGTCGATAGATATACCACTTCCTTCATTTCTATTGAAAAATGTTGTTTAAGATTACTGCCCTTTGACCATCCGTGAAGAGCCACGGTAAAAGCGAAAACTTCCGATATGCATTCTGTAGCATATAATCTAAAGTTCTAAAAGGCTATCGTAAGTATACAGAAGTCCATTTGACATTTCGAAACTCAATAGAGTGGGAAATTAGGGCTAAAGTCGTTACGTTTTTAACTTGTAAACAAACAACAATCGTGTTATGCGTACTGCACTGTGTATGCCGTCACCGTGATATTGACGGGACGAATGGATAACTTGTTGCTATCGCAAACAACGCTTTTATACCAGGGTCTTTATATACAAACTACACAAATCATATGCAAGTACATATTTTAAAGAACGACACATCTGACAGTCCGAGATCTAGGGTTACTTATCTTCCTTTTATTTTGTTGACATAACTGAAAGATGGCGGACACAAAAGGATGCTCGATTGGTGATTTCAAATGTACAAAATAACGACATTCTGTTGAAACTTACAAAAAATCTATAAACTGTCTAGTAACATGACACCGAGAAATTAAACACTTACGTTTCTAGATGTTGATGATGCAAAAGAGCTTGAAGATAGTAGATTTTTCTTCCGGGTCACAGGTAAACAGCAATATGGCGCCAGAGAAAAGCGGATAGGGGGATATCGTTCCGCGGGAATTGCAACGCGCACATGTGTTACGCAACCTCGATAGAATAATCCCAAATTACATAACTCTGAACATGCAATTTGTAAATGATGTTCTTTTGCTTTGTCATATATTTTACGACACGAAAGCATGACTTTTCAGTCAGCAAGAAAAGGAACTATTTTCTTTTGCGATTAAATATGTTTGTGAAGTGCCAATGGTAGCTTGAGCCAAGACGAGAAAATGCAAAAAAGACAATCGTTGTCCTGTTCGCTTCAAAAATACTACGAACTAAAAGGTGATTTTTTTTTATAGAACAAAGGATAAAGTCCACTAACGAGTGATTTTGGCCCAAAAATAATGGAAAATAAAAAGTAAAACCACATATCTTAAAATTTTATTTCTGTATTATTTAGCTAAAAAAGATATTATTTCAAAAAAATAAAAATAAAAAATATCACCCTTTTACCACGTGGGGGTCCCCTGAATACTGACAGATTGTTGAAATGATCGATATCCGGCCAAAATGACGAATTCTTTGTAGAAATAGACTATGAGCCTAATCGTGTAACAATAAGAAAATTCAATATAGTGTTTATAATTGTGATTTCTACTAGCAGGCAAAATTTGGTATTGTTACTCGATTAGGCTGCCCTTCAAATCTGACATAATAAAATAAATGTCTTGGGGTAGGGCCTAACTAAATGTTATATGAATCTGTATGACGTCGGTATTTTCCGGAACAGTCGAGCACACAAAAATAGAATTTGAATTTGTGCATTTTTAAATTGTATCTTTCAAGTAACGTAAGTTGTAATAAATAAGTTCAGATTAATGTTTTACCAAAATTCGATCACAAACAACGTTTTAAGTATTTTTAATAACGAAATCGGTGTGTCCGTGTTCGGCTCCGTGACTTAGAATCTACTCACACACATCCGGCAGCTGGCGCACTGGGGCAGACGACTGACAACTTGTTTGTTTATAAGGCTTTTTAGAACATGCATCTGTATTTGAATGGATCCTTAAGCGAAACAGTGTATCTGTAGCTTATTCCAGGTACGTATTTTGTTTTAATAATATTAAGATACGCCACATGAGCAAGTGCTATATATGCTTGACACGGCATGATATCGCATTATCGGTGCTATTTTTAGATTTCAGTGAAAGTGAAATTAAACCCCAATATAAATATAGGAGACAGTTATCAACGGCTAGACTAGGACTTATTGCAAAGCAATACAACCATATAGAACAAGTCTTTCATAAAGCCTTCGATGAATAATTTTGGGTGCTGCTACCCGCATCCATTTCGTACGATACTATCGTCGATAGTCGTGATTTGTTTACGTTTTTCAGCAACATGTTTTGTTTGGCTTTACACATGTACACATATACCAGACTTCACATCAAAAGTATATTTAGCTAACTTCCGATGTCACAGGGCTAGATCTAACTATTTTAACTCTTTACCACTCGAACATTGTTGCAACATTGTATCTATTTTACTTGGTGGAGTGTCAGAGTTGGCTCTGTTCCAACCTCTGCAACAGTGTATAATTTGTGCACCCATTTCCTCAGGCATTTTTTCAATTTTTATTCAAAATTGATGTGTGTTTTTAAAACTTATTTTTCAGATAATATTCAACAAAATATGGTATTATAAGTATACATTTTTTGTTTCAGTGGAACCTGCACAATATTTTGATACATATTTAAATTTCAAAATCAGAAGTATATGCAAGTTTCAATAGATTTATTGCAAAACATTGATGCAACGGATGGATATTTGCAAAAAAATAGTTTTTCATATTTGTTTACTGTTATTACAGATTTGATCCCTTCATTTTCTAAAAATATGTCTTTAGACCAAAAGTCTTTGTAAGATGGTAATTTAAATACTCCCATAAAGATAAGCTTTAGCAGGCAGACATTTCGTTTCGTTTTCTATAATGTAATGTACCATATCTGATCTTCTCAACACTTTTTCTCACATTTCCGCCGGGTGTAATCATTAGTATATCGCACGATATCTACCGAACTTTCTGGCTTAAAGACGAGATAAAACTAATCTAAAGGTGTAGTAGTATCAGTATTAAAACCATCACGCAATACTGGTCGAGTTTCTTGCGGAAAAGCATGAACAATAACATCGTTAAGTTCACACGGTTGATCGCCGTAGCAGTGAGTAGGGTTGAACGCTTCCGGGTTGTCTTCGTCGCTCTCATCACCAACCTGAGTCACTGTCACTACTAAAGACTACATCACTTTCAATGCCTGAATCCTTCTTGTTTGAAAAACCATAAAATCTATCTGAATCTGAATCGTCATAGTTGAAAATTTCCTCATCGGAATTCGTTCCCGGCTCGGCCGCCATTACGTTTCTAGCCACGCTTTCACAAGTTGACATTTTGCGATTTCTTGACTGAATTACGTCACAAGGTCAAGGTGATGATCTATAAAAAGTATCTAATTATATTGACCAATCACAGAGCTACACGCAGGTATGCGTCATTCAGCCCAGTCATGTACAGTGGCCGAGATATTTAGTTTATAAATAGGTACACGGGGAAACACGCTTCCGCGGAAAACATGGCCATGCGTTCTCGGTCGCTTGTGAGTAAATACGATGCATGCGTCCAGACACGCTTCTGTGGAAATAACGGACAGGCGTCCAGACACGCTTATGAGTGGTAAAGAGTTAAAGAGAGCTGTATATGATCAATTTCACTAAGTAGATCGTTGTGTTTTTTGGTTGGTAACATGCATGAGTTAATTATAACAGGGGACATACATGTATTCAGTACAGTACAGGAAGATAAATACTTTAGGCTAATAACTTGCAACTACTGAGTACCATGACATTAAGCTTTTATTTTGTTTTAATATTTTGCTGTTACATTCTTTGTATCCAAGTTTTTTCAATGAATTTTCCTGGATTTGTTTTTTTGCTGTATTTTGACAATATTTTGTCATTTTGAACAGAAATATTGATGTGTCTTCTCATAATGGGAAAGTAAGGAATTATCAATACTGCTAATTATATTATAACATAATGTCACGCAACATTAACAAGAGGCCCATGGGCCTTAACGGTCACCTGATGTTTGACATGAAAGAGAAATATGGGAATGTTGAGATGAATATTTATAACAATATATTGTAGCATATCTGGGAGTGGAAAAAATGAATTTTTGAAATTATGTCAATTTGACCCTTTTAGGCCCCACCCCTCAGGCACCTCAGGGTCAGTCAGTGTCAATATGTGCGTACTACTCAAAAGTCATGTCATATTGATAATTTCAACCAAATTTGCATCATTTCTTATGGCAATTAAACAAATTATGCAAAAAAATGTTTTTTTTCTGCCAATATACTATAGTAAACTTAACCCCCTCCACAGGGAGAGATGCAAGACCCCAGAGTCATGAAATTCACAATTTTGGTAAAGAACCTTAAAACCAATCCATCTATGAAGAGTATTTGATTCCAGCATATCTTAGAGAAGAGAAGAAGATTTTTGAAATTTTTGTCAATTTTACCCTTTTTGGCCCCGCCCTCCAGCCCCTGGGGGTCAACTAGGGCCAACATGCACATACCATCAAAGTGTCATCCCATGCTGATAATTTTATACAAGTTAGAATGAATTCCAATACAAATCCAACAAATAATAGTCAAAAATGTGATTTCCCTATATAAACTATAGTAAAGTTTACCCCCTCCCGAGGGGCAAACATGAGACCCCAGGGTCATGAAATTCACAATTTTGGTAAAGCACCTTAAGACCCTTCTATCTATGAAGAGTATTTGATTCTACCATATCTGAGAGTAGAGGAGAAGATTTTTGAAGTTTTAGTCAATTTTACCCTTTTTGGCCCCGCCCCGCATGCCCCTGGGGGCATATAATTCACAATTTTGGTTCACCCTCAACCATGGAAGCTTCCTGTAAAATTTCATTGAATTTGGTTCAGTGGTTTTGGAGAAGAAGTCGAAAATGTAAAAAGTTTACGGACGCACGACGCACACCGCACGACGGACGACGACGGACAAAAGGCGATTAGAATAGGTCACTTGAGACTTCGTCTCAGGTGACCTAAAAACTGGTGTTTAAGGTACACCCCCCACCCCAGATCTAGTACACTGAGTCTAGATCTGGGGTGCGTAAGTGATTAATTTTAATTGATTTTAAATCTTTTTCAGCATGCCGGGACAAAAGAATTACAAATGTGCATGTTGCAATAAGCAGACAAAACAACAGGGAAGGTGTCACATTAATGGGGATACATACAAGTCATACAGACAGTATTTAAATATCACCACCAACGACCAAAATCTAGTGACATGTGGGAAATGCTACATCAAATTCTGTAGAACATCAAATGATCATGTACCAGTGCAAGAGCCTATTCAAATGCCTATCACAGTCAACTTATCGGATGATGACTACATTCCAGAAAATGAAAGTCAAAAACCTGAGGGTAAAAATTGGTTTCTGCAATTTATTACATCTGATATTGAGGTGTGATATGTATTATCTGAGCTGGATATACAATGCAATATATACATGCATGTATATGTCTTCTGCATTTGGCCTCAGGCCCTTCCAGTTAAACACTCCACGTGTCTTATTTGTACTTGTATACACAAAAGTGTGATTTACTTTTCCTTTTAGTTATGTTAGCTAGTACATACACTAAGAGGCATTTTATTTTTAATATAATAGAACCGTGTTTATGATAACACATGCCATATGTCATGCAATAAAGGGGTGCAATACAAATGATAAATCACACCTACATTACACATACTGAGGGAATACAGTACTATTTGTGATGTCATTTAAGCAATGATCGAATGCTTTAGCAAATTTTGTTACAGTCCTATAGCACACATTGCTATTGATGACAAACTAAATAAAGCCCGGCTTTATGAAAGTTTGTAGCAGTAACAAGGTGTATTATAGGACTAACAATGTTTGCTAAAATGTTCATTACTTATATTTACATTTCGACAGAATTTTTGTGCTTTATTTAGTTACTTCAAACCAATTTTGAATAGCAAATCAAGAGCAGACAACAATGAAAGTAATGATGTCACACTAGAGATTGATGACGTCACAATAGCAAATGTTGTTATAGTCTAGAGGCACTGGGTGTTATAGGCTTATGACAGCAACTGCCTCTTACCATTGTGTCAATGGGAAAATGCAGAGCTAATAAATTATTATACATCACATCATACTATTGTCTCATTGTAAACAATGAGGCTTCCGCTAATCATTGCTTTGTAGAGAAGTATTGAAAGTACATAACTAAGCATGTTTCTCGAGTGATATAATATACAGAATCTTACACTTGGTTCTCAAACTCATTCAATAAATTCAACATCATATTAACACTTGTGCTATTTCCTCTATCTCTTGATTTTACATGAATCTCTTCTTTGTTGTAGGTATATTGAGTCCCAGAAACATCTCATTGCCAATAGGATGTACTGGTAAGAGCCACTCAACATGCTGTTTATACAAGCGTCGGGGTCATAAACTTATTGTGGTACCATCTGATTGCCGGTACAGGTTGTTTGTAGAGAAGAGAAAACTACTATTGGCGGGTGCAAGATGCTGCATTGGTCACATTGATAATTGTTACTTCACTGACTATGCATTGACACACTACCTTGGAGAGTCTTTCAAAGGACAGGACCAGTCAACACTTAACAGAAGTGACATTATGGAACTGATTAACAATGTGAGGTCAATTTCTGATTCCAGAGACGATCATACAGCATGCATAAGAATAGACCCCTTGTGAAGCCCATGATGTATCCCAGGACAAACCTAAGGGGGGCTTAGAATTTCAAGTGGAACTTAAAATCCCCTTATTTGCCCCTTATTCTACATTAGATCTGAAGGGGATTTCAAGTGGGGAATATTACACCCACTTAAAACCAACTTGATTTCAAGTGTCCCAACTTAGAGTCACCTTACAGCAAAGGGGAAAATAAGCCCATAGATGAAAGTGATGTTTTTACCACTTATATCCCTTTGAAACATTTGGTCATGATTTGCAGACCATTTTGGCAACTTATTTTCCACTTGAAACACTAGGTCATGATTTGAAGACCATTTTGGCAACTTATTTTCCACTTGAAACACTTGGTCATGATTTGCAGTCCATTTTGACAACTTATTTTCCACTTGAAACACTTGATCATAATTTGCAGACCATTTTGGCAACTTATTTTCCACTTGAAACTCTTGGTCATTTGGACTAGACTTTCAAATTCTTTTCAATAATGCAAAATATTGTTTCGAAGGTTTGAAAAACTCTTTTCAATTAAACAAATACACCTTTAAAAAATATGTTGGACAATTTCTGCTATATTCTCTAGGTCTTCATGCAGTACCTTCATAAATTTAACCACAAATGTATTTTTAATGCCAAAAATAGGAAGCCAAACAAATGAATAAACTGACTTCAAATCTGTGTTATTTTGGTTTCAATAAACATTGCCCAATCAAAAAAAAGGAACAAAACGAAAATTTCTTAAACAAAAAAAATGTATGCTGTACTCAACGATAATAAATGCTTAATAATATCGTTTTTGTACGTAGAAAAAATTCAATGACATATTTTGAAATATAAAACAAAACAAAAAATAACGCAACGTTATAGAAGTTTTGAACAATCGATCATAATTAAATAAATCTGTATTTCCGGCTGTGTAACTCTGTAGCACTTTCGATATGCATTGATATACCTTCTGTTTTTTATTGAAAACTTGCCGGAAAGATCGTAAGAAACTTTCCCATCCCGTCCGTAAAATCATGTCCGTCTTAAATCATACGTTCGACTTCGTTTATGTTGTATTCATCAACGTTGTAATTTTATCGGCGACCGGTCGGCAGTTAGATATAAATAGATAATCTTTAACTGTTCTTCATACTTGATGTGATGGTGATTTCTTTTAATTCAAAGTTCGTTCAATATTGAACGAGTTTATAACTAATGCCGCTTACCCGGAAGCATTATCGTGTTTGTGTAAACCTAGTCTCGTTCAACCAGACGCTCGATTATTTCGTTCGTTGTCGACAAGAGTCTGGTTGAACGAGACATCCAAAATGCAGTAGAACCGGTAAGGCGGGAATTTGAATTTGACAGGCGACCTCTGATGAGCTGACAATGTCAACAAGCCGGGCGATGTCAAAACGCTTCAATTTCACCGGGAAAGCTGCAGTTTTTTCATGTTATGCTCATAATTAAGGATCCCCAGCACCTGAGAACAACACGTCTGAATGAACGGAATATGTTTTTACACAAACGGCGACGATATAGATAGACTACTCATAGCTAAGACCTCGCCAGCACACACATGGCGGCCATTACAAACGTAAGTTTACTCGTCAAGTTGCGGAATTTCCGTAAATACCTGAATTGTCTAAACGGAAATGTTACAAATATGCAATCCAGTTTAGCTTGTTCATAAGTGAATATTCGTTGATTCTTTTTTAATCCAGAGCTAATTATCGATTTCTGTGTGTCAATACCGGCCCTGTCAGTGTCAGTTCCCCACGTGAACATCTTTTTTTTTTAATTGATGCAGGTTTTCGATGTCCAACGACACTAACATGTTGAAATTAACTACTCTAGCCATATTAATCGGACATTGTTTTCTCTGTGAAATAATAATTTATCCAGGAATCATATGGATTTAAATAGAAATATGTTTGGTTAACGATTCCTGATCATTATAAGGCCTACTTTTCAGTACAGTACAGAGATAAAACGTTCGATTCCTAGTCATGAGGCGGAACAGTTGTAAACATAGTGACGTGCCAAATATTTCATTTTTTTTTTTAATTTTCTATTCTTTTATTTCTTTGTATAAAATTTACGTTTTTATGGAGAAATAGAAATTTTGGCATGTCACTATGTCTGTCTGCATGTTAAGTAAATGTGTGAAATAATGATTTGTTGTTCAAATTTCACTTAACTTGGCTTAGGTTTACCATTGTTGTATGAAAAAACCTTGTTTACTTTTCATTTAATTAATATATATTTACTGAAATGAAATATAAAGAATCTTAAATGAAAAATCATTGTTGATTGAAATTTGAACCGAGGCATGTAGAGATGAAAAACCTAAACTAAAAAAAATCGAATTCAGGATGGTTCTTATTTATTTTAATAAATTAAAAAATTGATTATATAAACATGTGAATAGTTTATAAATCAATTCAAATAGTTTGAATGAAACAGCAGTACAAGTATAGTTTTTCTTTTCCATTTTTTTCACTTAGACTGTGCAAAGCTGGTCTGGATGTTGGAAGATTTGATGCCGGACCTTCATTTTCTTTAACTAACAGAAATATGTTATGTGGATCACAACACCCAACAGATGGTAATTTTCATTTAAATTCTTATTTGTCACTGTCAGCAGCTCATATTTTACAAAGATGATGAAGTTGTACCACTCAAGACTCCTATAAATTTGTCATATATTAGCTGCCCTGTTACATGTACAATGTAGTTGGTTGAATTGGTCATATTTAAGTTCATGGTCATCTGCACAAAGAGCCAACTTGCGGGGGAGGGGGGTATGGAGGGCCACTTTCAAGATAACAGGGGTCAAGTATGTAAATCTCATAAACAACTAAAATTATAAATAGTTAGATGACGACCGTTAAGGCCCATTGGGCCTCTTGTCTTGCTGTGGCTTTTTTTATGCTACATGTAACTTCACTTAAAAGTGAATTGCAGAAAAATGATCAGCAAATGAAACAAAACTTTTAACAACATGCCATATCGTAGACATACTAGTGAAAAAAATATCTAACTTGTTTGTATTCAGTCACTGATTTATTCTTAATACATTTTGCACTGTGTTGTGTGTTGCAGATTTTTCAATTGATCAACTGCATGAGCTGCTCATTCAATCAGAACCATAGGAAATTGCTGGGACACCATCACAATCCAGGCCAGTTGTACATCTTCCGTGATGACCAGCAATTGGGAAAGCAGTTAAAAAAATCAAAGTTTGAAATATATTTTGTATAATTCCATGGATAAATTTATATAATTTTATTTTATTGTTTTTGTTTTATTTTAAGGTATTGAGCAGCTATGAACTCCCTACAGCTTTCATGCCAATAGCTGCAGTTTTCACTCTACAAGAAAATTACAAAAATTAATGGACTTCTTGGTATCCCCTCAGGTTTAGCAGGACCACTCGATAAACACTTGGTGGAGCACCTTATAAACCCCTTGACCAGACCACTTGAAATCCAATGGAATATGTTTTTTCGGAACTACTTGAAATCCCCTTAACAGGACTACTTAAAATCCACTGGAAATCTCATTTAAATATTTCGAGACGCTTTAAATCCCCTTGGAGAAACCACCTAAAATCCCCTTAACAGGACTACTTGAAATCCACTTGGAGAAGCCACTTAAAATCCCCTTAACAGGACTACTTTAAATCCCCTTAACAGGACTACTTGAAATCCACTTGGAGAAGCCACTTGAAATCCCCTTAACAGGACTACTTTAAATCCCCTTAACAGGACTACTTTAAATCCACTTGGAGAAGCCACTTAAAATCCCCTTAACAGGACTACTTTAAATCCCCTTAACAGGACTACTTGAAATCCCCTTAACAGGACTGCTTGAAATCCACTGGAAAGCTCATTTAAATATTTCGAGACGCTTTAAATCCCCTTATGGTAACCACTTAAAATCCACTTAATCCACTTAAAATGCACTTGCAATAGACTTGTACCAGAAAAATATATTCAACTTAAAATCCCCTTATGATGAACTTAATTTCCCCTCAAAAATGTCCTGGGATGTCACTACAACTGGCTATATTGTTTCTGTTCTTGGACCCTACCTAGCAGATTACAAGAACAATGATGCCAATATCCTGGAGCACAATATCAAAGGAAACATGGAGAATTTGACAGAATGGATAAAGGAAGAAGATGTCATGGTTGTTGACAGAGGATTTAGAGATTCCACTGACATGCTGACAGAAATGGGTATACACACAGAGATGCCATGTTTCCTTTCAAAGGGTCAGAAACAAATTATTTGGTAAAGAAAGCAATATACTTCTAGGTTTCTAATGTTTTTGTGGTTTACATGAACATTGTTCTTCATTACATTGTAAACAATATAACTTCCATTCTACATATGTATATGTGAAATGAAATTGAGTATATGTAATATTTGGTTTAAATGGTAATTAAAATGTTATTGATTGCTTATAATTGATGATTAAAATTATATTCTCAAGAGACAATTTTATTTTGTTTTGTTGTTCAGTAAAAGAAAACAAGGACAGTTATTTCAACACATGAACAAAGCATACTGTATTCAGACAGTACCGTCTCAATGAAATGATACACCAGTATGGTATCTTGATGAAATATACATAATATATCTACAATATACATGTATAATAATTAGCAAGCACAGTTAGAGGAAACAAGGGGACACCATTTTTTCTAACACATAGAAATACTTGCTGAAATATCATATCAAGGGTACATTGAGATATGATTTCCAAATGAAACAAAATACAATCAGTTCTAATATACTACAGTGGACTCCACTTAATATCACTCCTGATAATATCACATTTCCTCTTTATATCATGTTTTTCCCAAGCACCATTTTTCTCTATATATAATCTATGTAATTTTATTTGGTTTATATCATGTATTTTGAGGTGAATTCCTCTTAATATCATGTTATTTTAACCAATCACATTAATTATCCTGAAAATGATGTCATTTCAATTGATTTCAGATACAAATTGTACAAAATGTTGCGTAGAAGATAAAAAAAACAAACCAAAAATTATTTTTAATTGAAATAATGTTATCTGTAGACTGAAACATCTTAATATGTACATTGAACAACTTACTTTTAGTTATGGAGATTGGAAATGCACTAGATTTAGTCGGAAAACAAGTTTCTTTTAATGTCACAATCCTGTTAATATCATGGTTTTGTCTGACAAATGCAACAGGATATAAAGAGGAGTGCACTGTACTAGTAAATTCAATAAATAGGTGGAGTATGCAGGACTCAACTTTTCTTTGATTAGGCAGGTTCAATTGAAACTGACAATGGACCAAAAAACTACCCACGTACCAGACCAACTCTACCCATGTACCAAAAAGATCAACATGCACTTTTGTATTAGCTGCTAAAGAAACATTATAATGGATGAAGTGATCTGTTTGCTTTTTATACACAAAGCCGCCAAATTTTTCATTAAAAATGTGCTTTTGATAGATGAATAAGTTTTTGTTTGTCTCGGTAAGCTGATTTGACAAGGGTTGCTAAGGAAAAATGAATATGTTTAATTGGTTGCTATGGAAGCATGCTTACCATGGAAACCATGGATGAAGTATATACTATACATATTTGTCATTAATATAGCGAGTCACCAAGTAACCTATTCAAGAAAATACAACGTATAGGATTCATGAAAAAGGGTTTATATGTATCGATAACCTGAATTAACAAGGGTTGCTAAGGCAAAAAACATCGTTGCTAAGGACAAATAATTACATTGTTCTGTTTATTCACTACTATTCTTCAAGAAGTGTTTAGAGCAGTCGGTTGCGGTTTATATATTTCAGCGCTGGATTGATTTTATCCTGATACAAGATGCATATAGCAGATACTAATTGAATGCATATTATATAATATTGGTTGCTAAGGAGGGCTAATTCATTGAGCTGTAACTATGGCAATTGGCGACGCATTGCTAAAAGTAAACCATTTTATGAATTGGCATGAACTCATTAATAGTTGGTGTAAAAATGAAATAAATCGGAGATGGGGCCAAAAATGACCCTTAATGAACCTTCTCCTTTACTGAACTTTTTTTTCTATCATGAAGTTGAACAAGTTTTAACATATATTTACTGCATAAAATAACGGAGTTACTGTAAAGCAATGTTGTGATTGGTCAAAACGAAGTGTCCGCCAGAGGGCATCGTAGATTTTGTCGCCTACATCCCAGGGTAATACCAAGGACTCAAACTTACGTTTGTGTAAATAACTGTGATACAGACATACCAGGGACGTATATGTGCATATACGTCCCTGAGACATATCAAGCAAGTTTTCAACAGAACTTTTCTCGTTGAATAGAAGAGTCAAACTCGAAATTAAAAAAGTGTCATATACTGTGTGAGTTGACGGTGGGTCACGGAGATTTCAAAAGATACACGTGCACTTGATAGTCTTTGTTCCAGTCGAGATCTACATGTAACTTCAGATTTAGAGTACACATTTTGAAGTTATAAAGAGGAGATAATAACCGCAACATACTCAACTATTACAATTAGTAAACTTTGATAGCCCCCCCCCCCTCTCTAATGTTAATTACTTGCTATTTGAGTAACAAGTTATCGAACTGACCAGGTAGATTATCCCGCTAATCTGATTACGTAATCTGATTACGTAATGTAATGGACACTAACATGAGATTTACAATATTCAAAAGTATTATTATAAGAGTCACTCTTGAATCATTGGATAAATGATATGTATAACTGACATTATAAATGACACAGAGTATTACAATATGATAGCGCATATATATATGGGTCCATTAAAATGAATTTGAACAATCAATAAACACTATATTTATGAAAGAATCAAAATAAAGTTATTTCAATGACGATTTCAGATTATTCTCTCGACCCCCATATTATGGTACGTCCCTTAATTTCATTGTATAATACATTTTGAATCATTAATCAACCAGACGTACATATTACTATTATATATAGAGAGACATAGGACCCAATTTCTTGTGTTCCCGTTGTGACGTCACCAATACGTGTGCACAACTTTTAGCGGTTCGCGGTGCGCTTAACTAGCGTGTGGCAAAACAGGTAAAAAACCAAACTTCAACCTGTCGTAACTTTGTAACTGGTCGGCCAATTTCGATGCGGTTTTCGACAATGTATTAATGCCGACACAACGAGTCTGATCATTTCAGTTTCTATTTGCACTACAGTTACTCTTTAAGGAAATTTTGATCACGAGAATTGCTTACTTTCAAGTTCAAATAAAATAGCTATTTTGAACACCAAAATCTAAGGTTTTTTGACACTAAGATTATTTAAACAGATAATTAATTACTGGCATGTAATACAGAACTCAAACATCCACCTTCTGTTTATACCTTTGACTCCTACTGGGTCGTTAACATGAACATCCATTAATAACTGCTGACAACATCAAGACTGTACTACTATACAGGTATACCTTATATATCTATAACTCTTCTGGTTGTTAGTGTGGCGCTTATGTGGCCGTTTACTTGAAAGACAATTAATTACCACTGAACACATCTACGGTACGGTAAACAGTTTTACATCTTTATATACAGACAATTTTTCAAATGTCCACCTACGGTAAAGGCAAACAGGATCTACTGTACCTGTGTGTGAGAGTACACAATGGCACAGGTATACGAGGTATACTTAACGACTCGAAGATGGGAACAAGGGTGTGGCTGTGAAAGACATACTTATAAGTGGATATCATTGTCAACAAATCAACAGGTAGAGCCATAAGGTGTCAACAGATTTCCACCTGTGAGTCTAGAGCTCAACAGGACAGAACAAATTCCCCATCCCACAGTTCATATCATTACCCAGCAATGAATGTCATATTAATCAAACTTTGTTACAGAACAAGAGGCCCAACGGGCCTTAACGGTCATCTGACTACCAATTGTAAAATCACTATGAAAATACGTGTAGTCATTAAATCAAGTTATAATATGCCTGTATAGATTGCCAAGTTCAAGATAGTGGCCTTCTTGGATTTCTGATGGGCTTGAAAAATAACAACACTTTGTTGGGACCATCTCAGGATATCATTTCTGGCAAGTTTCAGCTCAATTCAACTGGTAGAACTTGAGAAGTTTAGAATGTGTTTTCAAAATGGCCGCTGTGGAGGCCATCTTGGATTTTTGACTACACGAAAAATAACAACAGTTTCGTTTTGGCCCCAGTGACCTTGAATGAAAGTCAAGGTCATTTCTTTGAACAAACTTGGTAGCCCTTTATCCCAGCATGCCACAGGCCCAATATTAGATTATGACCGTTTTGGTCCCTGTGACCTTGAATGAAAGTCAAGATCATTTCTTTGAACAAACTTGGTAGCCCTTTATCCCAGCATGCCACAGGCCCAATATCAGGTCTCTGGGCCTTTTGGTTATTCAGAAGAAAATGTTTAAAGATTATGACCGTTTTGGCCCCAGTGACCTTGAATGAAAGTCAAGGTCATTTCTTTGAACAAACTTGGTAGCCCTTTATCCCAGCATGCCACAGCCCCAATATCAGGTCTCTGGGCCTTTTGGTTATTCAGAAGAAGTTGTTTAAAGATTATGACTGTTTTGGCCCCTGTGACCTTGAATGAAGGTCAAGGTCATTTGTTTGAACAAACTTGGTACCCCTTTATCCCAGCATGCCACAGGCCCAATATTAGGTCTCTGGGCCTTTTGGTTATTCAGAAGAAGTCGTTTAAAAAGTATGACCGTTTTGTCCCCTGTGACCTTGAATGAAGGTCAAGGTCATTTGTTTGAACAAACTTGGTAGCCCTTTATCTCAGCATAACACAGGACCAATATCAGGTCTCTGGGCCTTTTGGTTATTAAGAAGAAGTTGTTTAAAAAGATTTTGACCTTTTTGGCCCCTGTGACCTTGAATGAAGGTCAAGGTCATTTGTTTGAACAAACTTGGTACCCCTTTATCCCAGCATAACACAGGCCCAATATCAGGTCTCTGGGCCTTTTGGTTATTCAGAAGAAGTCGTTCAAAGATTTTGACCTTTTTGGCCCCTGTGACCTTGAATGAAGGTCAAGGTCATTTGTTTGAACAAACTTGGTACCCCTTCATCCCAGCATGGCGCAAGCCCAATATTGGGTCTATGGGCCTTTTGGTTTATGAGAAGAAGATGTTTAAATGGAAAAGTTTACGGCCAGCGCACGGCGCACGACGCACGGCGCACGACGCACGGCGCACGGCGCACGACAACGGACGAAGCATGATGACTATAGGTCATCCTGACCATTCGGGTCAGATGACCTAACAAGAGGCCCAACGGGCCTTAACGGTCATCTGACTACCAATTGTAAAATCACTATGAAAATACGTGTAGTCATTAAATCAAGTTATAATATGCCTGTATAGAATGCCAAGTTCAAGATAGTGGCCTTCTTGGATTTCTGATGGGCTTGAAAAATAACAACACTTTGTTGGGACCATCTCAGGATATCATTTCTGGCAAGTTTCAGCTTTTTCCTAGTAAACTTGACAACAAACCCTTTTGGCCCCTGTGACCTTGAATGAATGTCAGGGTCATTTCTTTAAACAAACTTGACACACCTTTATCCCAGCATGCCACAAGCCCAATATCACATCTCTGTGCCTTTTGGTTATTCAGAAAAAGTTGTTTTAAAGATTTTGACCGTTTTGGCCCCTGTGACCTTGAATGAAGGTCAAGGTCATTTCTTTGAACAAACTTGGTAGCCCTTTATCCAAGCATGCCACAGGCCCAATATCAGGTCTCTGGGCCTTTTGGTTATTCAGAAGAAAATGTTTAAATAGTATGACCGTTTTGGCCCCAGTGACCTTGAATGAAAGTCAAGGTCATTTCTTTGAACAAACTTGGTAGCCCTTTATCCCAGCATGCCACAGGCCCAATATCAGGTCTCTGGGCCTTTTGGTTATTCAGAAGAAGTTGTTTAAAGATTATGACCGTTTTGGTCCCTGTGACCTTGAATGAAAGTCAAGATCATTTCTTTGAACAAACTTGGTAGCCCTTTATCCCAGCATGCCACAAGCCCAATATCAGGTCTCTGGGCCTTTTGGTTTTTCAGAAGAAGTCGTTTAAAGATTATGACCGTTTTGGCCCCTGTGACCTTGAATGAAAGTCAAGGTCATTTCTTTGAACAAACTTGGTAGCCCTTTATCCCAGCATGCCACAGGCCCAATATTAGGTATCTGGGCCTTTTGGTTATTCAGAAGAAAATGTTTAAATATTATGACCGTTTTGGCCCCTGTGACCTTGAATGAAAGTCAAGGTCATTTCTTTGAACAAACTTGGTAGCCCTTTATCCCAGCATGCCACAGGCCCAATATTAGATCTCGGGGCCTTTTGGTTATACAGAAGAAAATGTTTAAAGATTATGACCGTTTTGGCCCCTGTGACCTTGAATGAAAGTCAAGGTCATTTCTTTGAACAAACTTGGTAGCCCTTTATCCCAGCATAACACAGGCCCAATATCAGGTCTCTGGGCCTTTTGGTTATTCAGAAGAAGTCGTTTAAAGATTATGACCATTTTGGCCCCTGTGACCTTGAATGAAAGTCAAGGTCATTTCTTTGAACAAACTTGGTAGCCCTTTATCCCAGCATAACACAGGCCCAATATTAGGTCTCTGTGCCTTTTGGTTATTCAGAAGAAGTCGTTTAAAAATTATGACCGTTTTGTCCCCTGTGACCTTGAATGAAGGTCAAGGTCATTTCTTTGAACAAACTTGGTAGCCCTTTATCTCAGCATAACACAGGACCAATATCAGGTCTCTGGGCCTTTTGGTTATTCAGAAGAAGTTGTTTAAAAAGATTTTGACCTTTTTGGCCCCTGTGACCTTGAATGAAGGTCAAGGTCATTTGTTTGAACAAACTTGGTACCCCTTTATCCCAGCATAACACAGGCCCAATATCAGGTCTCTGGGCCTTTTGGTTATTCAGAAGAAGTCGTTCAAAGATTTTGACCGTTTTGTCCCCTGTGACCTTGAATGAAGGTCAAGGTCATTTCTTTGAACAAACTTGGTAGCCCTTTATCTCAGCATAACACAGGACCAATATCAGGTCTCTGGGCCTTTTGGTTATCCAGAAGAAGTTGTTTAAAAAGATTTTGACCTTTTCGGCCCCTGTGACCTTGAATGAAGGTCAAGGTCATTTGTTTGAACAAACTTGGTACCCCTTTATCCCAGCATAACACAGGCCCAATATCAGGTCTCTGGGCCTTTTGGTTATTCAGAAGAAGTCGTTCAAAGATTTTGACCTTTTTGGCCCCTGTGACCTTGAATGAAGGTCAAGGTCATTTGTTTGAACAAACTTGGTACCCCTTCATCCCAGCATGGCACAAGCCCAATATTGGGTCTATGGGCCTTTTGGTTTATGAGAAGAAGATGTTTAAATGGAAAAGTTTACGGACGGCGCACGGCGCACGACGCACGGCGCACGACGCACGGCGCACGACGACGGACGAAGCATGATGACTATAGGTCATCCTGACCCTTCGGGTCAGATGACCTAAAAACTGAAAACATCAAATTCATCAGAATGCTGCTTTGATCTGTTAAAAAATTTCATAAAAGATAAAAAATGAAAAAATTCTAAAAATAGATTAACTTCGACCTCAAGTGACCTTTTTTACTAGACATATTGTTTATTGGATCTGTTTGAAAATGGACTATGCATAACTAGGCACCAAGTGGAACCTACATATTATATTTTAGAATGATCCATCCAGGTCCTCTCAAGAAATAGGGGTAAGAAACCATTAACAAACTATTTCTAACAAATACAAGATGGCTCCCTGTTGGCCATATTGTTTAACGGATCTGTCTGAAAATGGACTACCGGTATGCACAACTAAGCACCAAGGGGAACTTACATATGAACCTACATAAAAAACTATTTCTAACAAATCCAAGATGGCCCCCAGTCGGCCATATTGTTTATTGGATCTGTCCGAAAATGGACTATGCACAACTAAGCACCAAGGGAAACCTACATATGAAATTTCAGATTGATCCATCCAGTACTTCTCAAGAAATAGCGGTAACAAACTATTTCTAACAAATCCAACCTCAGCATCTGATACACTCATGATAATTTTCATGTTAATCAATAAAATTTAATTTGGAAAATGAAACTGTTTTCAACAGTCTTTGCAAGGTCATAAAGATGGGGGAACACATTTTATTGACAAACAAGGTTATTCTTTTGGAAAGACAAGTGGTTCTCTAGCCATGTTTTCAACAGTAGGAATTAATTTCAATTATAGAGGTATGTGTGCTAAATAAGTCAATCACATTACAGCACATTTCAGAGTTTTCTCTCTTTCTGCCATCCATACTGCTATGTACATACAATCACTGCCTCCTCCTCCCCAGCATCCCCATCATTCTGAGAACTATCAAACCAATTCAATGATATATTACCACTGTATCCATCCTCATACCATTTTAGTTATCATTCATAATTATTGACTCAAGTCATTTATGGATCATTGTCTTAGACCTTTTTCCAATATCTTCCATATTAGATCTGATATCTAAGTATACACTAACCTATAATGCGACAATGTCGATATCACATGGAGAGAAGCAGAAAAAGCTTTTTATATGGATATCAATGATGAACATAAACTCAAATTATTACTTTTTGACAGTTAATACACAAACATTATATTCATAGCAAAGCATTTATTATTTTCCTTAAGTATTTTACATATTACACACTTGCCAGCAATCAAACAGTTTTGTATTTTTTATCTAGAGTATTTTACATATTACACACCTGCCAGCAATCAAACAGTTTTGTATTTTTTGTATCAACTGACTGATTCAACGTGGTCCATATTTCATCCTACAACTAGAAGTTTGTCTAAGTGAAATTGGAACTGATAACACGCTTTATATATTTTATTTGCTTTAAATTCAAAGTTGCAAGGATTTACATGAACATATATTCAAGGAAAACCTACTTCCACTAAGTTATGTGTGTAAGTATTTGACATTTTTGCTAACCACAAGTACCAGTATTAAATTATGTTTATCACAGAAATGGCAATCAAGTTGGTTGAAATTTTTAAACACTATCAGTGTTCTCACTAAGTTATGCAATAATTGGTTGAATTCAGAAGAATAATCGGTTTAATTTTCACATTCTGTAATGTTGACATAATAAAATTCTGAAAAATAGCCGGTTGAAAGTTGATGAATAACAGGCTACTTTTGCCGGCAACCGGCTTTTAGTGAGAACCCTGAACTATAGTACATTGGTAGTGTATTCCTTTTGTTGGAATGTTTCAGTTGTGCTAACTTGGAACTGGTCTGCTAAATGGAACAGAACGTTCAGAATTCCGTTCCTGTTGGTGAAAATCTAACAATCAAAAGGAAAAGATGATCAACATTTCCGGAAATAACCTAAACGGTTTACTAGCAAAATTTGCAACTAATTGCGAGTTATCGTTTCTATTTACAAGTTTTTACACACTATGATGCCACTTGAAGTTGGTAATGATATATTTTACTGGTGAAATACAGTTTAACTGGATACGGTTATATCTATTTACAGCTTATTGAACAATTGAAACGAAAACCTTTCATTGGCCGGCAATATTATTGGATCCAACTTGCAACCCTCAAATAAGATATTCACGACGAACCAGTTCGTTTCGGTGGAATATCGCATTCCATTAAGCGGAAAGTCTGGTTCGTTTGGAACAACCGGATTGTCCCGTTAAATGGAACACGCTACAAGTATCTAGTTTTCAATTTTAAAGATACATGTACTTTAACTTAATTTACTCATTAAATGTCTAGATTTTGTTTTTCTGGATATATCTTATTGAATACCTTTTAAAACTGTCAAAAATAAATCAGTTATCTTCATCTATTTAAATACAATCTCATAAACTCTAATAAATGTAATTATTCCATAACAGTAGCACTAATCATGACAACTCACATTAAAATCACCTAAAAAACATTTAACAGACATAAGTACACCAACAAATAATTTATGAAATATCATTTGTAAAACAAATTAAGTTCACATCAGCTATTGCCTTTGAAGTCAGGTTAAATTTTGTGTGGTAAGCTAATGGTGACAAATTATTCCATAACAGTAGCACTAATCATGACAACTCACATTAAAATCACCTAAAAAACATTTAACAGACATAAGTACACCAACAAATAATTTATGAAATATCATTTGTAAAAAAAATTAAGTTCACATCAGCTATTGCCTTTGAAGTCAGGTTAAATTTTGTGTGGTAAGCTAATGGTGACAGATTATGTTATTCAGAATAATTTTACAAATTATTAGCAGGACTTTATGACAGTCAATGACTACAATTGTTTTACCAGCCCGGCCAGGTCGTGATATCCAACACATGAAGACAATAGTTGTTTCTGTTGGTGATAATTCTGTGTAAACTAGGCATTTTGATTTGTGAAATCTCTGTGATAGGGAGACAGAATTATGGTGGTATATATGTAAGTACATGTACATGTGCACCACCAGAGTTCACGATTTATTACAATAAAATTAACACATAAAATTCCTGATCTTAAAACATTTTGAAATTATTTTAATATATTTGAGCCTCATGAAAAACAGCTAAAGAGTTGGATATAGAAAATAGCTTCTGAGATATCACGTATGGCCAAATAACATTATTCCAAAACAATAACTGTGGGACAAACAGATTTACTGGTAGCTGGCCATGGATTAAAGGTGCTGGTTTGTCAAATCATTAAAAACAATTTTGATATAATATATTTTGATACTTACCCCTCTGGAAGCTCGTTGGGGTCGCTAGGAATGGACGAGGGAATGACAGAGGCATCAGTTACGTTGGGGCCTGACCCCGTGAGCGAGCTGCCCCTGTCCCGGGAGATGAGACTGATGACAATTTGTCCTCGAACATTGTCATTATCGTCACTGTTGTTGCGCTGTAAGTCGAGTCGTTGGACTGTAACAGAAATTTGTGAGGGTCGTTGCTGAGTACAGCGCAGAGGCATTGAGACACAAACCGACATTGGTGTTACATACAATCCTTGGCAGAAGTCATTCCATCACAGCCTACACACTGACCAAATTGTTTAATCCTGGGATAAGGTGCACAGACTGTGTATAGTATGAATGTAATGGGCTATAGTATAACTGAACAGCTGCATATTAGCTAACCTAGCGGTGACAGTGTGTATATATGTACTGCCAGGCGTGGATCAGTCCAAACCATCCTATACACAACAGGTACACAGAAAGCTGCTGCAGTGTACAGCCCTACTGTAGTGTAAACAGCTAGATGAATTGTGCCCTGCAGAGAAAAAATGTCCCTCATTCTAGCTAAGTAGTCGTACCTGTAAACCCACATACACCAGGTAACTTCTGTCAAGATTGCCCCTAGCACAGGTTAACCATCCCATCTGACACTAGACTCCCTGTCAGAGCCATATCTACCTTTACACCTTACACATGAAATGGCTGCAGACTTCATATAATCATTCGTCCATGAAGTTGGATTTTTTTCCACAAAACTTTTTATGTAATAGATCCAATTTCTTATACACAATAGAAGAAATGGGATCTGATACACAATAGTAGAAATGTAATAAATGTAAAAATATTCTGATATCTTTTATGTCAGTTTTTGTTGTGCTGTTAATGTCATCAAAACTTTGGAAAACCTTATCAGTTTCATTTTATGACTTTAAATTGCGAAGAAAAAAACAAAGGTATATAAAGAACACATTTTGTTTGAATTTCCTGTTGAAACTTATTAAGCACCCAGTATACACACAAAGATTATAGTGTGTTCAACATACAGTCCCACTTATTTTGCCCTCTTTTTATCTTTAAAAAATATCTCTATATAATTATAATAACAATATTATTGTATATCTCTCAAATCTTAACAGAAATATGCAATAAAAATCAAAACTTTGTGATCATATTTAGTTTATTTTCCATATTTTATATCTGTCAAATCTCAACAGAAATATGCAAAAAAATCCATCCTTTTGTGATCTTATTTTGGGGGGGGGGGGGGGGGGGGTCATATTTTGTCATGGCTTCTTCATTCATGAATAAATTACATGCAGTAATCAATTCTTAATTAATAAAATCATAATGATTTATCTTCTTGTAAAATTTCCGTCAGTGGATTTATTTGCTTCCTGCATATTTGCTTGCAACAGTTCCAGCTGCAGAAGACCTCGTAAATGTCAACATGTCACAAAGTCAATGTCAATGCTGGTAACTACACACAACTAAATGATATCCGACATCACTCGACTGGGCTGCTGAGTATAAATATGAGATGAGGTAGTACTCCATTGTCAAACACTATGGTATTACCGTACCCACCCAGAATTTGCAGTGACGGAAACTATTGAAGGACAATTAACCGCTACTGAATGATCTAGAAAACGACATTGAATTTCGAAAACAATTGCAACATAAAACAAACATAACTCAAAATTTTACAGAAATTTACTACATTTTAAGGTCTCTACATTTAATGTAACATTAAATATTCCTTCTGAACGGAGCCATGAACTACACCATATGTATACGTTTTAGTGGGTGGTCTGCTGGTGCAGTGGATAGAGCACTTGCCTTTCACCAAGGCAGCCGTGGTTTAATTGATTCCCCGACTGGACATGAAAAGACATGGGGTCACCTACCCGACTTGAGGTGGGTTTTCTGTGGGTACTCAAGTTTCCTCCCACAGCAAGACTACTAACATCCAGGTCAACAAGACTGATTAATTAAGTTGGAAAACTTGCTTTGAAATTTTTGTAAAATAAATAAAGTTTATGTTATATACTTTTTGGTGAACATAGGTTCACATATCCAAGACATATCAAAGACTGATAAATACATGTATGTCCCAGAGAAGAGATACACTCTGAGAGGCCATTAATAGTCATCATTTCAGAATGTAACAATCTTTCTTCCAAAGAAGTATAACCATAAAAAATTTCAATCACAGGTGACCAGGAATATGAAATATGCCCCTGACAAGTGACACACAGACAAACAGTGCACACCCAGTTATGAGTTGTAGTACTGTTGAAAGTGAAGAATGAAGAATTAATTACAGACCTATGAACTTATTTATTTAAGGATTAACTTGAATCTATTTTTTATGTTATGGGGGTATAACACAAACAAGAGGCCCATGGGCCTTAACGGTCACCTGATGGTTGACATGAAAGAGAAATATGGGAATGTTGAGATGAATATTTATAACAATACATTGCAACACAAGGCTTCATAGTAAACTTAACCCCCTCCACAGGGGGAGATGCAAGACCCCAGAGTCATGAAATTCACAATTTTGGTAAAGAACCTTAAAACCAATCCATCTATGAAGAGTATTTGATTCTACCATATCTAAGAGTAGAGAAGAAGATTTTTGAAATTTTTGTAATTTTTGTAAATTTTACCCTTTTGGCCCCGCCCCGCAGGCCCCTGGGGGTCAACTAGGGCCAACATGTACATACCATCAAAGTGTCATCCCATGCTGATAATTTTATACAAGTTAGAATGAATTCCAATACAAATCCAACAAATAATAGTCAAAAATGTGATTTCCCTATATACACTATAGTAAAGTTTACCCCCTCCACAGGGACAAATGTGAGACCCCAGGGTCATGAAATTCACAATTTTAGTAAAGCACCTTAAGACCCTTCCATCTATGAAGAGTTTTTGATTCTACCATATCTAAGAGTAGAGAAGAAGATTTTTGAAATTTTTGTAAATTTGACCCTTTTTGGCCCCGCCCACCAGCCCCTGGGGGTCAACTAGGGCCAACATGTACATACCATCAAAGTGTCATCCCATGCTGATAATTTTATACAAGTTAGAATGAATTCCAATACAAATCCAACAAATAATAGTCAAAAATGTGATTTCCCTATATACACTATAGTAAACACTGGTAACCCTATTTATCATAGTAAGCTCGCCGACATCGTAATTTTTCTTATAAACCACGATTATATCCCGACAAAATTATTATATCCCGATAATGACGAGTAATCTTTGACCATCGCAATTAAATTTTAAGTAAATTAGGAAATTTAGACCGTCGTTGTTAATATTGCGACAACCCTTTAGGAAATTACGACAACCCTTTAGGAAATTACGACATCGTCAATTAAATACAGCCTCAGGCAGTTATCCCAACTCACCTGTTAGGCAGATAATTGACAAGGGGCACAGCGGGTGACTTCACGGTTCAACGCACTGACAGCTCTTACCTCTGTACCTGTGGGCACTGAGCCAAGTTATAGCTGGCAGCTACCTTTGGGCACTGAGCCAAGTTTTAGCTTGCATCCAGCGCCGGCTACCATATCGCTAGAGGGCAAGTAATTAGAGGCTCCATGCTGTGATGACCGCGGGACTGCATGACTGGTTAAATTTACCTGTGTTTGACCAGAAGCCACAAACAATGAATGGCTTTTTTATAATTAGGCCTTGCCCCCTCCCCAATCATGTTTTGTCTGTACCTGATCTGATCACAAATGATGTGAAGATTTTGACAGGCTTACACTCGGCCAACTAATTAGATAATGACCCCCTCCGGCCTCAACCCTTCCTGGTCAAAGTTTACCTGTATCAGGCCTGAAGATCTGGAGAGAATAACCCTGGGGCCGCTGATTGTTTAGTTGGGAACAGGTCATCACACCTTATATTTATGTTTAATTAAAGTGTCACCTATTTTAAACATATAAAATACATTAAACAGACTTACGAGACACTTTAAGCAATTAATAATTATTTCAATCATAAAATAGATAAATGAAATATGTACAAAATCTTATCTAGCCAAACGTAGCACTGTCATATTTAGTATAAAGATTATAATACTACTTAAATAGCATACGTTATGGCTTGTATGTGCTTTCTTGAATATATAAATTTATTAAATACTTGGTCGCTTGCGTATTTCCGTGTATAAAACTTGTACTGCCGGTTTAAATACGTGTATTTTGATCACTATTGTGGTTTCCTTGTTGATGATCAACAAAAATATCTTTTTGAAAAAAAAACGGCCGTTTAATACGTTATTTCTGTGTAAAACATGTCAATTGTCTGGTGGTAACGAGCTTATAATATACTTGTATGTGGACCGCTATTGGTGAGCAATAAAAATATAGGATTGATTTTACTGTAGGTCGCGTGTATTGTGATAACATCACAACTTTAATACACTCTATTAATTTGAATTACCGTAATGAAGTAAATGTAAAATCGTTGATTCACTTGATAGTAAATTTGTCTGTTGTTTTTTCATCAACTAATTTACACATGCAAATACCCGAAAAACGGCCGTTAAATACCTGGTCGCTTGCATATTTCTGTGTATACAACTTGTCAACTGTCTGCCGGTTTATATACGAGTATGTTGATCACTATTGTGGTACAGTTGTATGTTTGATATTGATGATCAATAAAACAATTGCATTGGAATTATATCGATTTATTTTATTGAAGACCGCGTGTAACTTTTATACACAATTTCCCTCCATATGTATTCTTTTTATTACTGTGACAGCCTAAAGGAATTAAATAAAATAGTTGATTCCCTTGATTGATTATGGGTTTGTCCGAAAAACGGCCGGCACTTTTTTTTCTGAAATATGCTGATGAGCCGTGAACTAGTTCAATTACATGAAACGGCTTTACTTCCTACTTTATAATTATGTTGTATCTAAATGTCACATTCGCGGACCAAGCTAGAACTTATTAAAGAGTAACTGTAGTGCAAATAGAAACTGAAATGATCAGACTTGTTGTGTCGGCATTAATACATTGTCGAAAACCGCATCGAAATCGGCCGACCGGTTACAAAGTTACGACAGGTTGAAGTTTGGTTTTTTACCTGTTTTGTCACACGCTAATTAAGCGCACCGCGAACCGCTAAAAGTTGTGCACACGTATTGGTGACGTCACAACGGGAACACAAGAAAATGGGTCCTATGTCTCTCTATATATAATAGTAATATGTACGTCTGGTTGATTAATGATTCAAAATGTATTATACAATGAAATTAAGGCACGTACCATAATATGGGGGTCGGGAGAATAATCTGAAATCGTCATTGAAATAACTTTATTTTGATTCTTTCATAAATATAGTGTTTATTGATTGTTCAAATTCATTTTAATGGACCCATATATATATGCGCTATCATATTGTAATACTCTGTGTCATTTATAATGTCAGTTATACATATCATTTATCCAATGATTCAAGAGTGACTCTTACAATAATACCTTTGAATATTGTAAATCTCATGTTAGTGTCCATTATATTACGTAATCAGATTAGCGGGATAATCTACCTGGTCAGTTCGATAAATTCACACGTAACTTGTTACTCAGATAGCAAGTAATTAACATTGGAGAGGGGGGGGGGGGGGGGCTATCAAAGTTAACTAAATTGTAATAGTTGAGTATGTTGCGGTTATTATCCCCTCTTTGTAACTTCAAAATGTGTACTCTAAATCTGCAGTTACATGTAGATCTCGACTGGAACATAGACTATCGAGTGCACGTGTTTCTTTTGAAATCTCCGTAACCCACCGTCAACTCACACAGTATATGACACTTTTTTTTAATTTCGAGTTTGACTCTTCTATTCAACGAGAAAAGTTCTGTTGAAAACTTGCTTGATATGTCTCAGGGACGTATATGCACATATACGTCCCTGGTATGTCTGTATCACAGTTTTTTCATATTTCATTTTTAACATAAATCAATAAATTGCGGATTAAAACCACAGGCACTTGTGGCCAGGAGAATAGCCATAACATAGAATATAGCCATAACATAGAATATATAAATAACATAGCGAAATATGATAATTAAAATAAAATATAAAAACTGAATTTTCACATTTTCTTTTTATGTTATTTATCATCTAAAACCATATTGAAAATAATTGCCAAATTTCAGCTTGATACGTCAAGCGGTTTAATTTAACAAAAAATCGACTATCTTTTTTTTTGTGAAATTTAACCGCTTGACGTATCAAGCTGAAATTTGGCAATTACTTTCATTGTGGTTTTATATGATTAATAACAATAAAAGAAAATTGCTTAAGTCAGTTTTTATATTTTATTTTAATTATTCATATTTTGCAAATTATCTATATATTTATATGACTATTCTCCTGGCCACAAGTGCCTGTGATTAAAACCAATTAAGTAATCTTCTCATCTTATTTTCAAAAGATGTTCCATGTTCATTTCTTGTCAGTAAAACAAAGGGGTTTTCAAAGATCTAATCTTATTTTTTCTCAAACAGAATTCGAAATACATTGTCTTGATTTCTATTTCGATGTATGTTCCTGAAGACAGGTAACATCAGGATTTCGCTCATATTCTATTTATTTTACAATATTCACGATTTGAAATGTTTTTTTTATACTGCATAGACATAAATAAATTATCAATGGATAGAAAGCTGTTAACTTTTAATATACACACCTATAATTTCTCAAACATATATAAGGATAAAAAAAGTCGAAATGTGATACCCGTCAAAACAGTTTATACAGGTCGAAAGCATTGATAAAAGTTATATATTTTTATTTTCCAATATACGTACATCGTATTGTACGTATAAAAAGGCTGGTCTTGTCGTTCTATATGACGGTACTAACTGTTCTTCTTTGAAGTCCAATAAAATATATGGTTTTCGAAGTTCCGAGTCTATACACGGAATTAGATTATATCTAAGTCCGTGGTCTAAAGCAACACAAATATCCTTTTCCTTATCTGTTTGTTTAAGGTTGTTTCTAGGTAGTTTTGTATTTATACAGCCGACCGACATGCATTAAAACAATTTCAGAGTGCATTTTAAAAGGTATTACGATCAGTTCCTGCTGATATGTGCATGCAATCAACGTGACCATCAGTGAATACACACGCCGTTTTAGCGGTGTTATATGAAATAAAATATGAAAAAATTAATACCTAATCATATCAAGTGCATGTTTTGAAGTCTTTCCGCAAAATAATAACCTGTTAATCATGTTAGCGAGTCTGGAGGTTATTGATTTATGGTCGAGTGATCATGACCACGTGTGCCGCACACCTGTGGAACTCCCGACCCCCATCACCACTAATTACGGCCCCCTGGGGCATACAACACCTTGGAATTATCAGTAGGGTCATTAATGAACTCCATACAACCTTGATATATAATAAGTGTCATATTCTTGAATAGAAGACTCTATACAAATAACAAGTCGTGATACGATTCACATAATTTTAATATAATGACTACACAAGTCTATCAGTGCGGTCACCGTTGTGACGTCACTTCCGGTCGTATGGCAAAATCGGGGATTTTCTGATTTGCGTTCAGGTGTGAAATTTAGAAAAATGGTCAAAACTTCGTAATTTTTACAAAAAAAAATTTTTCGTGAGAATTATATCACTTACTATTTACCAATCTTTCCATACACAAAAAATGGTTTTGCACTACAGTTACTCTTTAACACCCTATTTAGAATTTGTTGTTTTATTGACAATACGATCAACAATGGGCGCAGCGGGTGACTTCACGCCTCGCCGCACATATAGCTCCTACCTGTGTCGCCCGTCTCTGTGGTATCTATGTTTAGCACAGCAGGAGGGGCTTCACCACTACCTGAACTGGAGCGCTATACTTACAAGCGTCACGGAATGATCAGACACATATTCGTCATTGTTATCATTATTTTATTACATGTGTTATTTTAATTAGTTATATATAATTAATCACATTAAACAGTAAGATCTCTTCACCCGCTGACCAAGAACGTGCTGAATAAATCTTAATGCCGTTGATGCATGGTTGAATTTATACTGACACGGGAACAAGGACTATGTTTATCATTATAACATAACTTGGATATACACAGTAAATTTATGGGTGTATAGCCCTAGTATGATAGTAAGACATTAAAGAAGGCACTTAAAAATATGATACCAACAACCGTCTTCTTCAAGTACACATCTGTACATATTATGAAATTTAGAAATGAATTACATTAAATATTTGATCGTTGATGTGTTTGTTTTTTTTCCCATAAACTGTGATGTAAATACAATAACCTGGTGTGTAGCGAGCCGTGAACAGCTTACGGCGTGTCGACCATGTCAGGTAGACTACTAATTATCGATCTTTTGTTTACTGATAAAATTAAACAAAATATAAAATAATTACAAAATTCTGCGGCAATATTTCAAAGTGAGCATGTTTGCTTTAAAACACACGTGTACTACAGGTCAACGCGGCTTTGCTACAAAGTCACGATGTATATTTTACTCACCTGTATGTGGATGGATCGCAGGATGACCTTTAGCCAGAAATAACACATTTCAAAACCAATAAAAGGCTGAATAAAACTTAGTACCGTTGATGCACGGATGAATTTATACTGACACGGGAACAAGGATTTTCGGATCTTATTTGTCGTCCGCATGTTTATACTTGATATTACTACCGTCTCTAATAGACATGTCAAGTGTCTAATTTGTAGTAGCATTTGTGTTTGTGCTACAAAAAGTGCTGACCGTTTTCAGGTATTTGCGTGTATATAACAATTGATGAAAACACAAATGCTACTTGCTACAGGTAATTTTATTTTTGTAGCAGATGACTGATGGGAATTTGTTATATATGTATGTAGGAGCAACAGCCAGAAATGACACATTTCAAAACCATAGTTAGTAAACAAAAGACCAAAAATTACGATATGCCAGCATAGGTAGATAATCCGGTGACTTGTGTATTTATCGTCAATGTGCCACCTTGGAAGGGCGATCACCCGTATCTTTGAACAAAAGACTGCAAACCGACATCGTGTGACCTGCCGATACTCTTATCAGTAAACAAAAAATCGATAATTAGTAGTTCACCTGACATGGGCGACATGCCGTAGGCTGTTCACGGCTCGCTACACACCAGGTAATTTTTTGTTTCTGCAGATGACTGATATGTGGGTGTGTATTTACATCACAGTTTATGGAAAAAAAAAAAACCCCATCAACGATCAAGTTTTTAATGTAATTCATTTCTAAATTTCATAATATGTACATGAAGAAGACGGTTGTTGGTATAATATTTTTTAAGTGTCTTCTTTAATGTCTTACGATCATACTAGGGCTATGCACCCATACATTTACTGTGTATAGCCAAGTTATGTTATAATGATAAACATGTTTTCTGAAGTTGCCAATTTCTGACGACTTATCGGCATATTTCAGAAAAAGTGCCGGCCGTTTTCAGGTATTTGCGTGTATATAGCAATTGCTGAAAACACGAATGCTATCAGAGATGGTAGTAAAATCAAGTATGAACATGCGGACGACAAATATGATCCGAAAGTCCTTGTTCCCGTGTCAGTATAAATTCATCCATGCATCAACGGTATAAAGATTTATTCAACACGTTCTTGGTCAGCGTGTGCAGGGATCTTACTGTTTAATGTGATTAATTATATATAACTAATTAAAATGACACATGTAATAAAATAATGATAACAATGACGAATATGTGTCTGATCTTTCCGTTACGCTTGTACAGTGTAAGTATAGCGCTTCAGTTCAGGTAGTGGTGAAGCCCCTCCTGCTGTGCTAAACATAGTTACCACAGAGACGGGCGACACAGGTAGGAGCTATATGCGCGGCGAGGCGTGAAGTCACCCGCTGCGCCCATTGTTGATCGTATTGTCAATAAAACAACAAATTCTAAATAGGGTGTTAATAAGTTCTAGCTTGGTCCGCGAATGTGACATTTAGATACAACATAATTATAAAGTAGGAAGTAAAGCCGTTTCATGTAATTGAACTAGTTCACGGCTCATCAGCATATTTCAGAAAAAAAAGTGCCGGCCGTTTTTCGGATATTTGCATATGTATATTAAGGAAAGAAACAACAAACCCATAATCAATCAAGGGAATCAACTATTTTATTTACTTCCTTTAGGCTGTCACAGTAATAAAAAGAATACATATGGAGGGAAATTGTGTATAAAAGTTACACGCGGTCTTCAATAAAATAAATCGATATAATTCCAATGCAATTGTTTTGTTGATCATCAATATCAAACATACAACTGTACCACAATAGTGATCAACATACTCGTATATAAACCGGCAGACAGTTGACAAGTTGTATACACAGAAATATGCAAGCGACCAGGTATTTAACGGCCGTTTTTCGGGTATTTGCATGTGTAAATTAGTTGATGAAAAAACAACAGACAAATTTACTATCAAGTGAATCAACGATTTTACATTTACTTCATTACGGTAATTCAAATTAATAGAGTGTATTAAAGTTGTGATGTTATCACAATACACGCGACCTACAGTAAAATCAATCCTATATTTTTATTGCTCACCAATAGCGGTCCACATACAAGTATATTATAAGCTCGTTACCACCAGACAATTGACATGTTTTACACAGAAATAACGTATTAAACGGCCGTTGTTTTTTTCAAAAAGATATTTTTGTTGATCATCAACAAGGAAACCACAATAGTGATCAAAATACACGTATTTAAACCGGCAGTACAAGTTTTATACACGGAAATACGCAAGCGACCAAGTATTTAATAAATTTATATATTCAAGAAAGCACATACAAGCCATAACGTATGCTATTTAAGTAGTATTATAATCTTTATACTAAATATGACAGTGCTACATTTGGCTAGATAAGATTTTGTACATATTTCATTTATCTATTTTATGATTGAAATAATTATTAATTGCTTAAAGTGTCTCGTAAGTCTGTTTAATGTATTTTATATGTTTAAAATAGGTGACACTTTAATTAAACATAAATATAAGGTGTGATGACCTGTTCCCAACTAAACAATCAGCGGCCCCAGGGTTATTCTCTCCAGATCTTCAGGCCTGATACAGGTAAACTTTGACCAGGAAGGGTTGAGGCCGGAGGGGGTCATTATCTAATTAGTTGGCCGAGTGTAAGCCTGTCAAAATCTTCACATCATTTGTGATCAGATCAGGTACAGACAAAACATGATTAGGGAGGGGGCAAGGCCTAATTATAAAAAGCCATTCATTGTTTGTGGCTTCTGGTCAAACACAGGTAAATTTAACCAGTCATGCAGTCCCGCGGTCATCACAGCATGGAGCCTCTAATTACTTGCCCTCTAGCGATATGGTAGCCGGCGCTGGATGCAAGCTATAACTTGGCTCAGTGCCCACAGGTACAGAGGTAAGAGCTGTCAGTGCGTTGAACCGTGAAGGCACCCGCTGTGCCCCCTGTCAATTATCTGCCTAACAGGTGAGTTGGGATAACTGCCTGAGGCTGTATTTAATTGACGATGTCGTAATTTCCTAAAGGGTTGTCGTAATTTCCTAAAGGGTTGTCGCAATATAAACAACGACGGTCTAAATTTCCTAATTTACTTAAAATTTAATTGCGATGGTCAAAGATTACTCGTCATTATCGGGATATAATAATTTTGTCGGGATATAATCGTGGTTTATAAGAAAAATTACGATGTCGGCGAGCTTAATATGATAAATAGGGTTACCAGTGAAAGTTTACCCCCTCCCCAGGGACAAATGTGAGACCCCAGGGTCATGAAATTCACAATTTTAGTAAAGCACCTTAAGACCCTTCCATCTATGAAGAGTTTTTGATTCTACCATATCTAAGAGTAGAGAAGAAGATTTTTGAAATTTTTGTAAATTTGACCCTTTTTGGGGCGCCCTCCAGCCCCTGGGGGTCAACTAGGGCCAACATGTACATACCATCAAAGTGTCATCCCATGCTGATAATTTTATACAAGTTAGAATGAATTCCAATACAAATCCAACAAATAATAGTCAAAAATGTGATTTCCCTATATAAACTATAGTAAAGTTTACCCCCTCCCCAGGGACAAATGTGAGACCCCAGGGTCATGAAATTCACAATTTTGGTAAAGCACCTTAAGACCAATCCATCTATGAAGAGTATTTGATTCTACCATATCTAAGAGTAGAGGAGAAGATTTTTGAAATTTTTGTCAATTTGACCCTTTTGGCCCGGCCCCGCAGGCCCCTGGGGGTCAACTAGGGCCAACATGTACATACCATCAAAGTGTCATCCCATGCTGATAATTTGATACAAGTAAGAATGATTTCCAATACAAATCCAACAAATAATAGTCAAAAATGTGATTTCCCTATATACACTATAGTAAAGTTTACCCCCTCCCCAAGGGCAAACATGAGACCCCAGGGTCATGAAATTCACAATTTTGGTAAAGCACCTTAAGACCCTTCTATCTATGAAGAGTATTTGATTCTACCATATCTGAGAGAAGAGGAGAAGATTTTTGAAGTTTTAGTCAATTTTACCCTTTTTGGCCCCGCCCCGCATGCCCCTGGGGGGTGGGGACCATATATTCACAATTTTAGTTGAACTTTAGCCATAGAAGCTCCCTGCCAAATTTCATTGAATTTGGTTCGGTGGTTTTGGAGAAGAAGTCGAAAATGTAAAAAGTTTATGGACGCACGACGGACGATGACGGACAAAAGGCGAGTAGAATAGGTCACTTGAGACTTCGTCTCAGGTGACCTAAAAACAAGAGTGTACTCTAAATAAACCGAGTACATTCCGTTTTTTTGTGTTATAACCCAATTCCATAAATCAAAGTACTGAAAGTACTGGAAGCTAAGGCGAATAAACAGTATCAATAATTATATGATATTTTGGATGGAGTACACAGTATACATATGTATAGTCATTAAATGGTATTCAAGATTAGCAAAAGTTGACTTTTCATCGACCACAATGGAAAAGTCGAGAGTTATCGATAAAAGTCAGCATGGTCGGTCAAAACTCAGTTTTCATTGAAAAGTCAGTGCTCCCAAAGAAATTAAGAGTTTTATAGTTGCCAGTTTCACGGCATTATAAATCAAACAATCAGAAATTACCAAAAGAGAATATGACAGTTCACATAACAAATTCATTTGTGCAGCTAGTCAATGTAAGGTTTGTATGAATCTTCATGCTGGTGATACAGGGCTCACCCTGATAATATTGAACCTTAAAAAAAACCAAGAGATCCCAGCGGGATCTTGGTGCCCGTCATCAATGATTTTTTATTCATTTTTAGAAAGATGGATCTAAAATCATATTTGTGATTGTCTCTTTATGCTCAACGATCGTATATATCGAAGAGCTCCCACCGATGGAGTGAAATCGCTAAGTAATGTGTCCGTGTCGTTTTTTAATATATAGTTTTGGGGTGTGAATCTTAGCCGTTTGAAAGTTA
Source organism: Mimachlamys varia (assembly GCA_947623455.1). Taxonomy (NCBI): domain Eukaryota; kingdom Metazoa; phylum Mollusca; class Bivalvia; order Pectinida; family Pectinidae; genus Mimachlamys; species Mimachlamys varia. The sequence continues at coordinate 55,321,642 of OX392527.1, forward strand.
TGACTAAAGAGTCAAGTCTGCAAAGGGTGTTGCAGACCATGGGTTCAAATCTAAAATCAATGTTTGAGACCTTTTCTTTATGCTCAGCAATTGTATATATAACAAGGCATCAAGGGGAACCTACAACTGAAATTAGAGAAAGATCCATCCAGTAGTCAGAAATAACAAACTATTACTCTCGACAAATCGAAAATGACCACCTAGCGACCATATTGTTTATCAGATTTGTTCGTAAATGAAATATGCAAAACTAAGCATCAATGGGAACCAACAAATGAAATTTGAGAATGATCCATCAAGTACTTCTCAAGAAATAGTGATACAAACTTTTACTCACAAATACAAGATGGCCACCTGGCGGCCATATTGTTTATCGTATTTGTCCAAAAATGGAATATGCAAAACAAGGCAGCAAGGGGAACCAACAAATGAAATTTGAGAATGATCCATCCAGTACTTTCCCAAAAATAGCGATAACAAGAATTGTGTAAGGACGGACGAAGCATGATTTGATAAGCCCACCATCTGATGATGGTTGGCTAAAAAAAAGCCAAGTGTGATTTTCAGTAGCCACTTATTTTTATCAGTAGTGTTCTTTTCACAGCCATCAGTCAACCCGGGCTCGTCATTCCTCCAAATGCTATCAAGTCTGAATTGCAACATTCAACAGCAAATAGTTATATTTTTTCATAATCATTATTTTTAATTAAGACGTATAATGACCAAGTTTTAGAATTAATATTTTCAGATGAATGGCTGTTACTTTCAAGAAACAAACAACATATATCAATACATGATGAACAATACACTTTATTTTCAAATTCAGCAATAAATACCATCAATACAACAATTATACTAACCGTAAAAATTAGAACTTTCTTTCCAGGTAAAAATCTGTCAATTTCTCAAGATCATCTCAAGAATGCTGGTCACTTTCATTATCTGTTAATTTGTTCAAGTATGAATTTGGCACATTATTTAACACTTTCCAGGATTGAAAGTATAGTAGAATTTTATATCATAAAGTTTGTTGAAAGATTTAAAACAAGAGGCCCAGCAGGCCTTAACGGTCATCTGACTACCAATTGTAAAATCACTATGAAAATATGTGAAGTCATTAAATCAAGTTATAATATCCCTGTATAGATTGCCAAGTTCAAGATAGTGGCCTTCTTGGATTTCTGATGGGCTTGAAAAATAACAACACTTTGTTGGGACCATCTCAGGATATCATTTCTGGCAAGTTTCAGCTCAATTCCACTGGTAGAACTTGAGAAGTTTAGAATGTGTTTTCAAAATGGCCGCTGTGGAGGCCATCTTGGATTTTTGACTACACGAAAAATAACAACAGTTTCGTTTTGGCCCCAGTGACCTTGAATGAAAGTCAAGGTCATTTCTTTGAACAAACTTGGTAGCCCTTTATCCCAGCATGCCACAGGCCTAATATTAGATCTCTGGGCCTTTTGGTTATTCAGAAGAAGTTGTTTAAAGATTATGACCGTTTTGGTCCCTGTGACCTTGAATGAAAGTCAAGATCATTTCTTTGAACAAACTTGGTAGCCCTTTATCACAGCATGCCACAGGCCCAATATCAGGTCTCTGGGCCTTTTGGTTATTCAGAAGAAGTCGTTTAAAGATTATGACCGTTTTGGCCCCTGTGACCTTGAATGAAAGTCAAGGTCATTTCTTTGAACAAACTTGGTAGCCCTTTATCCCAGCATGCCACAGGCCCAATATTAGGTATCTGGGCCTTTTGGTTATTCAGAAGAAAATGTTTAAAGATTATGACCGCTTTGGCCCCAGTGACCTTGAATGAAAGTCAAGGTCATTTCTTTGAACAAACTTGGTAGCCCTTTATCCCAGCATGCCACAGGCCCAATATTAGGTCTCTGTGCCTTTTGGTTATTCAGAAGAAGTCATTTAAAAATTATGACCGTTTTGTCCCCTGTGACCTTGAATGAAGGTCAAGGTCATTTCTTTGAACAAACTTGGTAGCCCTTTATCTCAGCATAACACAGGACCAATATCAGGTCTCTGGGCCTTTTGGTTATTCAGAAGAAGTTGTTTAAAAAGATTTTGACCTTTTTGGCCCCTGTGACCTTGAATGAAGGTCAAGGTCATTTGTTTGAACAAACTTGGTACCCCTTTATCCCAGCATAACACAGGCCCAATATCAGGTCTCTGGGCCTTTTGGTTATTCAGAAGAAGTCGTTCAAAGATTTTGACCTTTTTGGCCCCTGTGACCTTGAATGAAGGTCAAGGTCATTTGTTTGAACAAACTTGGTACCCCTTTATCCCAGCATAACACAGGCCCAATATCAGGTCTCTGGGCCTTTTGATTATTCAGAAGAAGTCGTTCAAAGATTTTGACCTTTTTGGCCCCTGTGACCTTGAATGAAGGTCAAGGTCATTTGTTTGAACAAACTTGGTAGCCCTTTATCCCAGCATGCCACAGGCCCAATATTAGGTCTCTGGGCCTTTTGGTTATTCAGAAGAAGTCGTTTAAAAATTATGACCGTTTTGTCCCCTGTGACCTTGAATGAAGGTCAAGGTCATTTCTTTGAACAAACTTGGTAGCCCGTTATCTCAGCATAACACAGGACCAATATCAGGTCTCTGGGCCTTTTGGTTATTCAGAAGAAGTTGTTTAAAAAGATTTTGACCTTTTCGGCCCCTGTGACCTTGAATGAAGGTCAAGGTCATTTGTTTGAACAAACTTGGTACCCCTTTATCCCAGCATAACACAGGCCCAATATCAGGTCTCTGGGCCTTTTGGTTATTCAGAAGAAGTTGTTCAAAGATTTTGACCTTTTTGGCCCCTGTGACCTTGAATGAAGGTCAAGGTCATTTGTTTGAACAAACTTGGTACCCCTTCATCCCAGCATGGCACAAGCCCAATATTGGGTCTATGGGCCTTTTGGTTGATGAGAAGAAGATGTTTAAATGGAAAAGTTTACGCACGGCGCACGACGCACGGCGCACGACGACGGACGAAGCATGATGACTATAGGTCATCCTGACCCTTCGGGTCAGATGACCTAAAAATTTATACACATTTTTGACATAACTGTCACACAATCTTGGTTGATGTAATTTCCTTATTGACTTTAAAACAAGAAATTAAACATTTCAAAAACTAAAAACTTCTTCAGCATTAGGCTACATGATTTGGTTACAAACTTAATAACTCTCTAGATCTAGCTTGTGATAGTGCTGACAGACTTCAGTGGACAGACGAGGAAATTATAGTCCCCACACGTTTCACAAACAATGTGAGTGAGCAATCTTACATAAAAACAGTGGGATTTGTCCTATCCTAAAGTGCAAAAAACATGTAATTTTTAAATTGACATATTTTGTGTATGATAACTTTTTATATTGTGCTTGGAGCCAAAATACACATGAAAAAACAGTATATTTCCATCATGATGTAATTGAAATGAAAGAGACCGTACTTCTTACAAATATAGTAAAATCAAATTGATGTGAAAGGAAACATCATAAGAAAGAGTCTAATTTACATGGCAATAATTGTTATTGTGATCAGTACAAAGCTTTTAACACAAACAGGTAAGGATATAATGGGACTTAGCATTTGGTCATGCAAAAATCATTTTACAAATTGACAGGTTCACACACCCCTCCCCCTCAGTCTAAGGGGTGGAGACAAAATAATGCTTACAGAATTTAGTTTCAATCCCCACCCTTAAACATATACCATTGATAATCAAATTATACTCAAATTACACAATTGTCTGATATCATGTGATGTATCTTTGTTAGAAAGCATTTGAGTATCTTGATATAGGATTCATATTTAATTTAATTGAACTAGTGAGACCACATTTCAATATTCCTTGCAAACCTAAAGACATCAATTTCAATGAGAATGTGCATAGAGCAACATATGTAGCTACAACCTGGCTTTCATGATCTGTCGGGCTTTCATGATCTGTCTTATATGGAATATGAATATGTACCAATAAGTTCGTGATAATGAAGGCATATTTGGGTCCATTCTCTGGGAAAAATGTCAATAAAGATGTGTTTGCACTCCATTTCGATGACGAAAGTCGTGGCGTGAATTGCGTAATTTTGAAAAATGAATTTAAAATATTTCTGGATAAAATACACCCTCGACCTTTTGCATATACCCCAATGTAATGATAAAGAATGCATATTTAGGTCCATTCTCTTAAAATAATACCCTTTTCAAATTTCAAGCCAATTCTCCTACTTTTCGGTAATTCAATTATTGAAGTCCATTCCGGTAAATACCCCAACCTAGCTGCGATAACGTAGCTCTTCACGACGAGACGATTTTATACATTCGCCGGGGCAGAGCCATAGGAGGCCGGGTATTAATGTTAGTACTAACCCCAACCGGGCTTAATCCCAATCTTTATTAAATTCATTCCCGTACTTGGTGTTAATTGACACCCTCTTTCTTCCCAATCTTTATTGTAATTTTATGCACACATTCTCGCATCTTCATCATATAAACGAATACTTAAACAATCAATTATGGCAATTATTTAATTTACTCGATATGTATATTGACGTTACGGGCAGTTGATTCAACATCAAAACAAATAATGAAAACTACTGTTTTGTCAAAATGCAAGGCAAAGAATCATAAAAATGGACAAACAATGATAGATGAAACATTCTAGAAACGCATACTTACACTTGTTATTGCCGATGGTATTAACTAGACAAGATGATAATGGATTTGTTGGAGGCTTTCGAGGAAACAGCAATCGATCAGTAATGGCGATGAATGTAAACATCCGGTTGCATCATGGGTATTTTTAGAAGTCGGAGATTCACGAAATTCACCGAATGTTTGAATAAAAGTTTTCAACTGCCTATTTCATAAAAAGACATTAAAAAGCTACTTCGCAAATTAATTTTATAATTCGACAAAAATTACGTAAGGGTCTTTCATTTCTCATTATCCAATACCTGAATTTTATATATTAGCACCTCAACCGGAAGTTGTGCGACTGATATGCAAGTTAGCATGGATACAACGATTGTTTGGTTTTGTAGATAAACGGTACACATTAAAATAAACAAGCTAATTCGTGGAATTTATGTCCCCCGCTTCAGGGCCACTTGGGGGGAAACATCATGTGCGTAGAGTTCTGGCATTTTGTACATGATGCCTATATTTCATGATAAAAAGGGGGATAACTCCGTAAAATACGCGCGGAATTTCACGAAAATCGAACTCATTCGAGATACTTGAATAATAAGTATCCTCAACAAGTTTGATGAAAATCGAATTATTCCTTCAAAAGATAGAGCACGGAAAGCAATTTTTTGTACATAATGCTTTCATTTGGCAATGTAAGGGACAAAACTCTGTCGGATTCCAAAGAAAGTTGAGATACGACATCCAAACCCGTAATATATGTTAAACATCATTACCTTATATAATATTCTACAGAATTTAAAGTGAATTAAATAAAAAACATAAGAGTTATGGCATTTTGTACATGATGCCTATATTTGGTGATAAAAGGGGGATAACTCCATAAAATATGCGCGGAATTTCACGAAAATCGAACTCATCCGAGGTACTTGGATGATAAGTATCCTGACCAAGTTTAATGAAAATCGGATTATTCCTTCAAAAGATAGAGCACGGAAACGAAGTGTGACAGACAGACGGACAGAGGGAGGCAATGAAAGGGACAAAACTCTGTCGGATTCCAAAGAAAGTTGAGATACGACATCCAAACCCGTAATATATGTTAAACATCATTACCTTATATAATATTCTACAGAATTTAAAGTGAATTAAATAAAAAACATAAGAGTTATGGCATTTTGTACATGATGCCTATATTTGGTGATAAAAGGGGGATAACTCCATAAAATATGCGCGGAATTTCACGAAAATCGAACTCATCCGAGGTACTTGGATGATAAGTATCCTGACCAAGTTTAATGAAAATCGGATTATTCCTTCAAAAGATAGAGCACGGAAACGAAGTGTGACAGACAGACAGAGGGACGGACGGAGGGACGGACGGACAAACCCAAATCAATATCCCCCGTTCCTCCGGAAGCGGGGGACAACTAACATGGAAAGGAGGTTTATGATAGATAGGTTTAGCTCACACAACGGATTAATGTGTGCACCTAGTTGTTTTCAGGTTTGTATGGATTACGATATTATAGTAGATTTCATGTCAGATTAAAGCCAATAACGTCCGCTAGAGGTCATCGTAGGCGGAAAGGAAAAAAATGTTTCCGGTTTCTGACTGGCGACAATACGCTGTAGGCGTATACGCCTTAGCGTAAAAATTGGATCCGGTTTCTGACTGGTTGTAATACGCTGTAGGCGTAGAACGCCTTAGCATAAAAATAGATTCAAGTTAATACTTATAATTTAATCTATACCCTGCAAAAATTCTCTTTATTGGTGGACTCTTTTCTCTTACAAATTATTGCGCTACTGCATCAGTCAATCAAAAGCGACGTTATAAACAGCGAAGTCGTTTTTTACGTTATGGGCTGATAACATAATTTTTAAACCAATGAAAATGCCTGTTTCAAACAAGATTTAATTATAGCTTATCACAGAGCTAAAGAAAACTTGAAACAAGAGGCCCAATGGGCCTGCATCGCTCACCTGGTATCAATCTCTGACTTATATTATAGTGTAACCCTAAAGTCCCCTAAAATCTTTTAATGTAAGACATTTAGAAGAACATCTTAAGATTTAAACATATTTTACCCCTGTGACCTTATAAGACAACATCATTTTCATTTTCAAATTTTGTTTGGCTTCATCCCAGGACGCTACCAGCCAAATATCATGTCTCTAGGCAAATCAAGATCAAGGTCATTTCTTTTTGCAAACTTTGTCAGGCTTCATCCAAGAAACCTTTCAGCCAAATGTCATGCCTCTAGGGCTTTTGGTACTTCAGAAGAAGTTGTTTGAATGTTTTAACAGATTTGACCCCTGTGACCTTGAATATAGGTCAAGGTCATTTCTTTTTGCAAACTTTGTCAGGCTTCATCCAAGGAACCTTTCAGCCAAATATCATGCTTCTAGGGCTTTTGGTATTTCAGAAGAAGTCGTTTAAAGGTTTTAAAAGATTTGACCCCTGTGACATTGAATATAGGTCAATGCCATTTCTTTTCACACACTTTCTCAGGCTTCATCCAAGGAACCTTTCAGCCAAATATCATGCTTCTAGGGCTTTTGGTATTTCAGAAGACGTCGTTTGCAGGTTTCAACAGATTTGACCCCTGTGACCTTGAATATAGGTCAAGGTCATTTCTTTTCGCAAACTTTGTCCGGCTTCATCTAAGGAACCTTTCAGCCAAATATCATGCTTCTAGGGCTTTTGGTATTTCAGAAGAAGTCGTTTAAAGGTTTTAACAGATTTGACCCCTGTGACCTTGAATATAGGTCAAGGTCATTTCTTTTCGCAAACTTTGTCCGGCTTCATCCAAGGAACCTTTCAGCCAAATATCATGCTTCTAGGGCTTTTGGTATTTCAGAAGAAATCGTTTAAAGGTTTTAACAGATTTGACTCCTGTGACCTTGAATATAGGTCAAGGTCATTTCTTTTCGCAAACTTTGTCCGGCTTCATCCAAGGAACCTTTCAGCCAAATATCATGCTTCTAGGGCTTTTGGTTTTTCAGAAGAAGTCGTTTAAAGGTTTTAACAGATTTGACCCCTGTGACCTTGAATATAGGTCAAAGTCATTTCTTTTCGCAAACTTTGTCGGGCTTCATCCAAGGAACCTTTCAGCTATATATCATGCTTCTAGGGCTTTTGGTATTTCAGAAGAAGTCGTTTAAAGGTTTTAACAGATTTGACTCCTGTGACCTTGAATATAAGTCAAGGTCATTTCTTTTCGCAAACTTTGTCGGACTTCATCCAAGGGACATTTCAGCCAAATATCATGCTTCTAGGGCTTTTGGTATTTCAGAAGAAGTCGGTTTAAGGTTTTAACAGATTTGACTCCTGTGACCTTGAATATAGGTCAAGGTCATTTCTTTTCGCAAAATTTGTCCGGCTTCATCCAAGGAACCTTTCAGCCAAATATCATGCTTCTAGGGCTTTTGGTATTTCAGAAGAAGTCGTTTAAAGGTTTTAACAGATTTGACCCCTGTGACCTTGAATATAGGTCAAGGTCATTTCTTTTCGCAAACTTTGTCGGGCTTCATCCAAGGAACCTTTCAGCCAAATATCATGCTTCTAGGGCTTTTGGTATTTCAGAAGAAGTTGTTTAAAGGTTTTAACAAATTTGACCCCTGTGACCTTGAATAAAGGTCAAGGTCATTTCTTTTCGCAAACTTTGTCCGGCTTCATCCAAGGAACCTTTCAGCCAAATATCATGCTTCTAGGGCTTTTGGTATTTCAGAAGAAGTCGTTTGAATGTTTTAACAGATTTGACTCCTGTGACCTTGAATATAGGTCAAGGTCATATCTTTTCGCAAACTTTGTCTGGCTTCATCCAAGGAACCTTTCAGCCAAATATCATGCTTCTAGGGCTTTTGGTATTTCAGAAGAAGTCGTTTAAAGGTTTTAACAGATTTGACCCCTGTGACCTTGAATATAGGTCAAGGTCATTTCTTTTCGCAAACTTTGTCGGGCTTCATCCAAGGAACCTTTCAGCCATATATCATGCTTTTAGGGCTTTTGGTATTTCAGAAGAAGTCGTTTAAAGGTTTTAACAAATTTGACCCCTGTGACCTTGAATATAAGTCAAGGTCATTTCTTTTCGCAAACTTTGTCGGGCTTCATCCAAGGGACATTTCAGCCAAATATCATGTTTCTAGGGCTTTTTGTATTTCAGAAGAAGTCGTTTAAAGGTTAAAATAGATTTAACCTCACGGTGACCTTGAATATTGGTCAAGGTCATTTCTTTTCGCAAACTTTATTTGGCTTCATCTAAGGAAGCAACTGGTCAAATATGAAGTCTCTATGCCTGACGGTATTTTAGAAGAAGTTGTTTGAAGGTTTCGACATTTTTGACCCCTGTGACCTTGAAATTAGGTCAAAGTGATTTTTTTTCGCAAACTTTGTTCAGCTCCTTCCAAGAAATCTACCAGCCAAATTTCATGTCACTGGGCCTTTCAGTATTTTAGAAGAAGTCGTTTAAAGGAAAAAGTTGACGGACGCAGGACGGACGGACGACGGACGGACGGACGGACGGACGACGGACGCTGCACCATCACATAAGCTCACTTGGCCCTTCGGGCCAGGTGAGCTAAAAATCTTTCTGTCGAAGAGAGGTGTCAAATGTCAACCACTCAGGTGTAGATTGTCCGAAAATATTTTGACTGTATTACGGTTTTCCGTGGATATTCGTGGAATTTCACAGAAATTATCAAAATCCATGGATTTCCATGGACATCTTTTGTATGTCTGAAAAAATCCATGGATTTTTTCTTTACTTTTGTCCACACTTCTAACAATGTCCACAAATTTCGTCCATAGGTGTGGCTTTTTCTTCGGATATTGTTCACACTTATGGAAATTGTCCATAGACTTCCAACGAAATGCATTCTTGTCCACACTTTCAACAATGTCTGCAAATGTTTTCCACAGCTGTGTTTTTTTCTGACATTTTTCCACACTTTACCACTAACTTTGGACGAAATGTTATCATATCCACGCTTCACCGAAAATGTCCGCACATTTCTTTTGCAATTTTACGACAGTGCTCAATTTGTACCAAACCATGAAAAATGACAAAGACAAAAATTTTGTCATGGTTTTATTAACCAAATACTAGCTATATCAAACTTAATAACGACTGAATATGTCATCCAAATAGTGCATTCCGATATGTTTTTACAATGATTTCATCATACTAAAGATACAAAGACAAAATATTTCTGGCATTTAAATCATCTAACAAGTTGAGAAAATCTTCAAATGAAGAATATACATCCATTGAAGGATAAGACAGATGTTACTAAAGATAGCTGAATTTAAAAATATTATCATACCAGAATATTACGTTTAAGTATGATATTCAACATCATTTTCAAATTCTGTTTATAACAAATGGTTGAAAATCAAATTTGGCATTTGCAATTGGCGACCGCTAACTTAATTCTAAACTTTATTTCTAAACATTAGTCCAAATGGGCCTGAATTGTCCACCTGCTTCTTTAATCCTACACATTTAATCCTAAAAGTGGACTAAATCACAGTTTTAGGAAAAATATCTTTGGCCGATGTAAATAAATCCATCAGAGGGTGTAATTTTTTTTTCAGGGTACTAACCCAGGCTAGTAGAATCCACTAGCCCGAAAAAAATCTGTTAGTCCGACAATACAAAAATTGATCTACAAAACAGAAAAAAAATAAAGCTGACAATCTTGACCAAATGATCTATCTATCTCATATATTAAAGAAGTTGATATTTGCTTTCCTTTCACAAAATTAAATCAATTTTAACTTGTTATTCAACAATGAATACTCTAAATGTTATCAGCAAGAGGCCCAAAGAGCCTGCATCGCTCACCTGGTATCAATCTCTGACTTGTAACCCTAAAGTCGCCTAAAATCTATTACTGTAAGACATTCAAAAAAACATGCTAAGATTTAAACATATTTTACCCCTATCATTTGCAAATTTTGTTTGGCTTCATCCAAGGAAGCTACCAGCCAAATATCATATACCTTTTGGCTAATCAGAAGAAGTTGTTCAAAGATTTTAACAGATTTGAGCCTTGTGACCTCAAATATAAGTCAAAGTAATTTCTTTTAGCAAACTTTGTTAGGCTTCATCCAAGGAACTTTTCAACCAAATAACATGCTTCTAGGGCTTTTGGTTATTTTCAGAAGATGTCGTTTAAAGGTCATTTCTTTTCACAAACTTTTGCATGCTTCATCCAAGAAAGCAACCAGCCAAATATCATATTTCTAAGCCATTTGGTTAATCAGAAGAAGTCGCAAACTTTGTTGGGCTTCACCCAAGGAACCTTTCAGCCAAATATCATGCTTCTAGGAGTTTTGGTTTATTAGAAGAAGTTGTTTAAAGGTTAAAATAGATTTGACCCCTGTGACTTTGAATATGCGTCAAGGTCTTTTTTTTCGCAAACTTTATTCGACTTCATCCAAAGAAGCTACCAGTCAAATATAAGGTCTCTTTGCCTGACGGTATTTCAGAAGAAGTTGCTTGAAGGTTTCAACATTTTGACCTTCGGACCAGGTGAGCTAAAATTGGTAAAACCAATCCTCTTCCTGAAAAATAAGTCCGGATTTCGGTTTCACTATTATAAAGCATCATAAACAACCCATAGTTGACTTGAAAGAAACAGCAATGTCTAATAAACAAATAGTACATAAATGAGGACTTCCGCGATCAGCGAGTCGATCCGTAAACGTTTCTTATGGAATTCACGTAACGACACATTACCTTCAGTGGCGAAATGTATCCCGACTATAACAATCATTCATATAAACAAGAGACCCAATGGGCCTGCATCGCTCACCTGGAATAAATCTCTGACTTGTAACCCTAAAGTTGCCTAAAACCTATTCCTGTAAGACATTCAAAGCAACATGTTAATATGTAAACATATTTTACCCCGTGACCTTGTAAGACAATGTCATTTTCATTTGCAAATTTTGTATGGCATCTTCCAAGGAAGCTACCAGCAAAATATCATATCTCTAGGCCTTTTGGTTTATCAGAAGTGATCTTGAATATGGGTCAAGGTCATTTCTTTTTGCAACCTTTGTCAAGCTTCATCCAAGGAACCTTTCAGCCAAATATCTTGCTTCTAGGCCTAGGGCTTTTGGCCAAAAGAAGTCTTTTAAAGGTTTTAACAGATTTGACTACTACGGCCTTGAATATGGGTCAAGTTAATTTTTATTTGCAAATTTTGCTTGGCTTCTTCCAAGGAAGCTACCAGCCAAATATCATGTCTCTAGGCCTTTGTGTTAATCAGAAGAAGTTGTTAAAAGGTTTTAACATATTTGACCCCTGTGACCTTGAATATAGGTCAAGGTAATTTCTTTTTACAAACTTTGTCAAGCTTCATCCAAGGAACCTTTCAGCCAAATATCATGTTTATAGGACTTTCGGTATTTCAGAAGAAGTTGTTTGAAGGTTTTAACAGATTGATCCTTTGTGACCTTGAATATAGGTCAAGGTCATTTCTTTTCGCAACCTTTGTCAGGCTTCATCCGAGGAACCTTTCAGCCAATTATCATGCTTCTAGGGCTTTTGGTATTTCAGAAGAAGTCGTTTAAAGGTTTTAACAGATTTGACCCCTGTGACCTTGAATATAGGTCAAGGTCATTTCTTTTCGCAAGCTTTGTTGGGCTTTATCCAAGGAACCTTTCAGCCAAATATCATGCTTCCATGGCTTTTGGTATTTCAGAAGAAGTCGTTTGAAAGTTTTAACAGATTTGACTCCTGTGACCTTGAATATAGGTCGAGGTCATTTCTTTTCGCAAACTTTGTCGGGCTTCATCCAAGAAACCTTTCAGCCAAATGTCATGCTTCTAGGGCTTTTGGTATTTCAGAAGAAGTCGTTTGAAGGTTTCAACAGATTTGACTCCTGTGACCTTGAATATAAGTCAAGGTCATTTCTTTTCGTATACTTTGTCGGGCTTCATCCAAGGAACCTTTCAGCCAAATATCATGCTTCTAGGGCTTCTGGTATTTCAGAAGAAGTCGTTTAAAGGTTTTAACAGATTTGACCCCTGTGACCTTGAATATAGGTCGAGGTCATTTCTTTTCGCAAACTTTGTCGGGCTTCATCCAAGAAACATTTCAGCCAAATGTCATGCTTCTAGGGTTTTTGGTATTTCAGAAGAAGTCGTTTAAAGATTTTAACAGATTTGACCCCTGTGACCTTGAATATAGGTCAAGGTCATTTCTTTTCGCAAACTTTGTAGGGCTTCATCCAAGGAACATTTCAGCCAAATATCATGATTCTAGGGCTTTTGGTATTTCAGAAGAAGTCGTTTAAATGTTTTAACAGATTTCACCCCTGTGATCTTGAATAAAGATCAAGGTAATTTCTTTTCGCAAACTCTGTCAGGCTTTATCCAAGGAACCTTTAAGACAAATATCATGCTTCTAGGGCTTTTGATATTTCAGAAGAAGTCGTTTGAAGGTTTCAACAGATTTGACTCCTGTGACCTTGAATATAAGTCAAGGTCATTTATTTTCGCAAACTTTGTCTGGCTTTATCAAAGGAACCTTTCAGCCAAATATCATGCTTCTAGGGCTTTTGGTATTTCAGGAGAAGTCTTTTAAAGGTTTTAACAGATTTGACCCCTGTGACCTTGAATATAGGTCAAGGTCATTTCTTTTCGCAAACTTTGTCGGGCTTCATCCAAGGAACATTTCAGCCACATATCATGCTTCTTAGGCTTTTGGTATTTCAGAAGAAGTCGTTTGAAGGTTTTAACAGATTTGACCCTTGTGACCTTGAATATAGGTCAAGGTCATTTTTTTCCCCAAACTTTGTCGGGCTTCATGCAAGGAACCTTTCAGCAAAATTCCATGTTTCTAGGGCTTTTTGTATTTCAGAAGAAGTCGTTTAAAGGTTTTAACAGATTTGACCCTTGTGACCTTGAATATAGGTCAAGGTCATTTTTTTTTTTTTGCAAACTTTGTCTGGCTTCATCCAAGGAACCTTTCAGCAAAATTCCATGTTTCTAGGGCATTTTGTATTTCAGAAGAAGTCGTTTAAAGGTTCAAATAGATTTAACCTCACTGTGACCTTGAATATAGGTCAAGGTCATTTCTTTTCGCAAACTTTATTTGGCTTCATCCAAGGAAGCTTCTGGTCAAATATGAAGTCTCTATGCCTGACAGTATTTTAGAAGAAGTTGTTTGCAGGTTTCAACCTTTTTGACCCCTTTGACCTTGAAATTAGGTCAAAGTGATTTTTTTTCGCAAACTTTGTTCAGCTCCTTCCAAGAAATCTACCAGCCAAATTTTATGACACTGGGCCTTTCAGTATTTTAGAAGAAGTCGTTTAAAGGAAAAAGTTGACGGACGCAGGACGGACGGACGGATGGACGGACGACGGACGCTGCACCATCAGATAAGCTCACTTGGCCCTTCGGGCCAGGTGAGCTAAAAATGAGTAATGTGACATGGTCCGCCATTGAAAAAGTTGTCAGCGTCTTGTTGTTTGTTACTTGGTACGGCTCATATATGATAATATGATGCATAAGAACCCAAAAACATGCATGCTATTTTTGGTCAACTTCACACTGATGGTAGGGATACGACTGGCACATTTTGCTGACAATATTTCAGACAATAGGCCTTCTACACATTCCGAGAATCAGGGAGATTGAGGATCCCTCTTCGTGGCAGAGAATGGTTGATAAAAAGCTCAAATTTGTGTTGACAACGCTTCTTTTTCGATGTTAGAATAAGTTTATTCGATTTTATCTATTAAGCGATTTAAATGGACGAAATTAAGCCAAGACGTTGCCTTTAATTATTTCTCGTCCAAACGAGAGTTTGGCATAATATGCTTGGGTTTTTTTTAACCTTCATCTCACATTCATATTCATACTCATTTCGGGTTATAGTCCTATAAATCGAAACGGAAGTTGCTTGGTTTATATAGTGACACTGCAGCGCAAATGTATATATAATTCGATACTATCGCCACCCTCGTTATACCGCCATAATTGGTGTGGACAAAAGGTGGCAATATAACGGGGTTATACAGTATGTAGCATTGTAAATTTTGAATTAAATACTGTAAACATACTTATAACCAAATTAATACAAATAAGCACAAAGATGAATTTGAGCAATTACAATACTTGCTGTAGAAAGCAATATACAGAAAGGCAAACATGATTAAACGTTATGTTTACTCCTCCCTCAAAAATCGTTAAAATAAGATTGCTGCTAAAATATACATTGAAAACATTTCGAATGCAATATCACCTGTGTAGATTTCAAGGGCATTTCAGCCCTCAGGTACTGAAGTTCCATTGGTTTAGATGTTAATCTCTATTGACTTTACCATACTGGATAACTCTATTGAAAACATGTGTGGGGCTTTGTAATAATGGATCTTACAATTAAGAAGATGACAGCAATTAACCGAAACATTTCCAGGACAGGATTTGTCAGTTTTTGCCAGTTTGTTTTTGGTGGAGGTTTAGTATTGAACAGCAAGCTTAAGTAACCAAATAACTGGTCCATCAACATTCTGTTGGGGCAGGGAGACATTCCTCCTTCAAACCTCTCCCCCTCCGGTCCTGTCTGTCAAATGTCATACTGACAACAGGTTCACAGAGAAACACATCTGTATCAGGGCATACCAAAAATTGTAGGAACATGGCGATCAATTATGTTTTTGTAATGTATGTATGTGTACTTGTCACAGACATTGGCTGATGTTTGGCTTTTAAACAGAGATTGGGTTACCAATGAATGCCATGTTTTCCAATTATACAGTGTACAGCATTTACAAGTGAAAGCCAAGTTATGTCAGACATCTTTTTTACAAGAAAACATCAGTCGGTTATCAATGCCCCTGCTGCCATGTAAAATCATTTTCATTGTTTGACAATTTCCTATAAAAAATAATCTTGACTATACCCATGACAAAAAATGCAAAGAAGAGTACTACATGTACTATCATTTTTTTTTCTGATCTGGAGCAAAACGGATTTTTTTTTTTTGGCTTCCATTGTCAAGTTACATATTTCTCAATGTTCACTTTGTATTATAATATACTGTATTTACTTAAATAGTTTAAAACTGGATTTAACTATGTTGGTAATGTCTATACTTGAGTTCCACCCCTGTTGGTTTTTTTTTCACTTGATCTATTTCTAATATTTCTCTTTAATGCACCACAACATAATATTTTTGGAAAATTTATTTTTGAAAAGGATATAAACAAATTATAACTGAACTTGTTGGTATGTTTTACAGTAAGAATCTAACTCCCTAAATTTTATGAATTTTAAGAGTTTATATCCCGCATTATGACGTATTAACCTACACCAGCCAAGAACATGGAAGTTTCGAGTACCACTGCATCAACATGGCGGCTACCATGGCTGAGGTAAACACAACAACAGCAATGTCCATTATGTATATATGGACAATTACATCTACATCATCGCTTAAATGAAGTCATAAAGTGTAAAGTGGGTGATAGCTTACACAGAGTCTTTGTTGACTGTAGGTATACACAGGGATACAGATGTCAAATTGACACCCTAAGGCTCGCATTATTTCTACACATACACACCGGTAACAATGAAACACAACTTCATGAGTGTCTTGTCGAACAAATGGGACAGAAAATCTGGCACTAAATATCGTAAATGGTCAACATGACAATTTAGGGAGGGAAGAAGGGAGAAATCGAAGATAAACAGCACAAATGACAAAGAGATAACATCTGTATTTCAAGACAAAAGATTTCAAAAAAATTTTAAAGGAACACAAAGTTCTTAATGTACCAGTAAATTAAAAAGGAATCTGATAAAAATGTCTTTTTCTATTAAAATGAAGAAATACCAATTTTGCTTTAATTATACACAGTACAATTATTAGAATAGTATGTAAATTATCAAACCAAGAACACCTCTGAAATAAGATTACCATATGAAGGAAACTTTCAGGAAATGCTGAACTTATTAAGTTAATTATGAAACTGTGATGAGTTAACTTACATCCAGTGTCCTTGAGCTGTTGGATTGCATTAGACTTGATCCGCACACAACCAAGGAAACCAGCTCCTTGCTTTTTGTGGATCTTCTTGTGGTTCCAAATACTGATGGTCACAGAATCTTTACTCCCAATATACCTGTAATGGTGGAGGTCAAAAGTATAAGGTCACCTTACAATTAACTCATTTACCTAAGAAATTTCATAATGAACTAGTCCTATCTTTGATTTGAAGAGTTCAAATATGTCACCAGGGGTGAATTATCCCAAAAGGATCTTGGCATTCACCATAGACAATCTTCATTTGTTCTTAAAAAGTTGGATATCTTTACTTCTTTTCTTTTCTTTTCTAGTCTCTTACATGTATTTGATTTTAGTTATATGAAATTTTGCAGTTCCTCTTAAGAAAAGGCAATAATAATTGAAAAATAATAGCCTGTGAACATTACTTTTTTTATCCAAAAAAAATATCCCTTCAGTATTTCTCAAGAAATAGTAATAACAAACTTTAACATCAAAACCCAAGATAGCCGTCTGTCAGCCATTTTCTTTTCTGACCAGTCCCAAATCAAGAGGGCATAACTAAGCACTAAGGGCAACATACACATGAAATCTGAGAAAGATCCATCAAATTTTTCTCAGGAAATTGCAATCACAATCTATTAATGCAAAATTCAAGATGGCCTCATGTCAGCCATATTTCTTTATCAGATTTGCTTAACAAGAGGTCCAGTGGGCCTATATCGCTCACCTGAATACATTGGTATCTAGGTAATCATGGTTAAATATTTTCCAAAAAGATCAATTCCGTACTTCGGTCAAAATTTGGTCAAAATTTATTGTAACTTTAGGACAAGTAGTGATTTAAAAGGCTTTACCTTTATTTCCCGTTTTGGGCCCAACTCCTCTGGCCCCTTACCGGTCAGTATCACCTTTTATGAAAAATCTGTTTCCCTTATCCATGAAGTTGTTAAATTCCAATCAAAACTTTACGACAGGTAGCGATTTAAAGGAATTACTTCTATTTCCCTTATTGGACCCCACATCTCTGGCCAAACTCATCAAATGAAGAAAACAAATTCATAACTGAAAGACATCACAATTACGCTAAGGAGTTCGCTCGTCTATAACTACCACGAAGTAGGCTAGTTCATGGAAACCATAATATTTCTTATGTTGCAATAGTCCTACTAAAGTAACCGACCAAGTGTAGCAGGAAATTATTCGTAATTTGATTCAACTTTGACCCAAGACCTTGAGCTACGAATGTAAACAAACAGGTCGATCACAAAATAATTCAATCTTACCAGGCATACTGTAGTATTTTTCATGTTACACTTAAGATTAACAACCCCAAGCAACTGAGGGCAACACGCATGAATGATGAAGCCAGAACAAAGAATTTTTCTGCACGAATGGCGACGAAATAGATTCTCTATCCAACACCACGCCGGTACAAATGGCGGCCATTACGTCAGTTTATCTCCAGAGTTGTGAAAGTCTCGTCAATATTTGAATAATTTTGCCACAAATGTAAACCAAATGCTTTATCGAAATCAGCATGATAATTTTTTGAATTATTTTTTGTGTTTTTTCAGCTCATCGGTCTTAATCCAGAATTACTGCACTGACTGTCGACGTCCGCGGCATATCGCATGAAAACACTTTGATATTTTGATGTGAGTTTTCATTTTGTTTCACTAAATAAAGTGTCCAGCAATGCATTCGTTCAATGTTTGGCGGTGATGTAATGACAGCTCAAGGTTTACCATACTTGAAGTGTTGTTCCAAATTTCAGTGCGTTTTACGTGTTTTCAATCGTCAAAACTTTAAAGAAATAAATTAAATTCTAAGCATTTAAAACTTTTTTTTGGTATCAACATTGAAGAAATATTTCTAAGGATAATCACCCACATCATATGCGTGTGGATAATTTGCACATTTTCAATTTGAAGTCAAGAGTGTGGAATAATTATTAATCTTTGATTTAATTTATTCGTCTATAAATTTTACTTAACTAGTTTGGTTTTAACATAATGTATATGTTTCAAAATTATGCCTTAATGACTCACACTTAATTATTGCTTATATTTCTGTTATTTATTATCCTTTTTATTCAGTTTGAAATCAGAAGCTTAAATTAATAGCATATATTCTTAATTATTCCAATAATATTAATATGATTATATAAATATGCACCAGTCAGTGTAGGAAACATTGCATACTTATTTGAAAATAACAAATGCTTAATTTACCTTCTTGAATATTTATATAATTTTAAAATGTTTGGAACTAGATTAATAAAGATTTTGTTCAGATTTGATGTAATTGACATAGCTAGGCTACCAGCATGCTTCCATGATTTATCCTTGTAAATAATAAATGAAAAACTTGAATAGAAATTAAAAATGTTTCAAGATGAAATACATTTTGTTATCTGTGAAACAACAGTATAATGTTATATTGTTTTTCTTTTTTTACTTAGATCTATGCAAAGCCTGATGCTGAACATACCGGATCTGGACCTTCATTATAATTAACAAGCAGAATGATATGGATCAGCCGACACCTCAAGATGGTAATTTTTATTTTAAATTTGGTCAAAACCATGAAAAATATATCAACGTGTTTTATCTGTCTTTCTGAACATTATGTGCAATTGCCTTTCTAAACTTTATTTTGGTGATCATTTGCCTTTCTAAACAATAATTATTATATAAAATTAGATTTAGGTCATGCATGTCTTTTACATAATAAAGCAATGTTACCATCCTTCATTTTATGTTATGACCTTTTGTTGTTCCATCATACATCCAATTTTAATTCTGAAATTAATAAAGTAGGCCTATACAATAACTGATTGCTAACGTTTAATTTTTACTTGTGTTATATACACAGTTAGGTAATAACTGAATTTATTAAAATCTTTACAGTTATTTAAAGAAAAGGGTCCTGTTACTTTGTATCTGATTGGTTGTCAAACCAATGTTAAAGTAATTTCATGTTTAAGTAATTTGATCATTATTTTTCCAGGGTTTTTCACTTGACATGCTGATTGTGACCCAGCCTACCACCATCTGAACAAAACTGAGGATAGCTAGCACTTGTCAATTGTGACCCAGTACTAGTCTGTACCATCTGAACGTAAATGAGGAGAACCAGTGCTTGGTGACTTCAGTTGGACACATGTCCCATAAGAAACTTCCGTAGTCTTTGATATTTTATACATTGAAAATAAAGTGCTGAATAATAAACAATGTCATTTTCCTCATACTTTGACGGCAAAGCAGACAAGAAAAATAATTGAATTACTAAAAAAACCTTATTTGCTTTCTATTGTATTTACCAAATTGATATATTTTCAATTCTAAATCAGAAATTATAAATAAAATGTTTTTGCCCAAAATTCTTTCTTTTACTTTCATTTACAGAAGTAAAAAGGTGTGTAGCTTTTAGGTATATATCAAACGTATCTCAGTATGAGGTACTTTTGAGGTACATTTGAGGTATACCTTAACTATTTGCCACATACAAGCTTATGAAAACCAGCACTGTGCATCATTGAAGAAATTATACAATGTTTGTTGCAGCATCAGCCATTTCAGAGTACCATCTCAATGGCACATTTTGTTGAATTTTACAGAGATGAAGTGTTCAACTTTAAAGTTGATTTTTGAAGCTGATCTGTTTATTTTTGACAAATTTTGTTGTAATGAAGTATATTCAGAATTAATAAAAGTTTACTTTAGTGCATTTTCCAAGAAAATTCGACCAAAATTGAAACTTCAAAAATCACATTTAAAACCTGTATGGTGAAAATTAGAAAACAAAATCAATAATGTCTCTATCATAATATTTTTGTTGTTGTTTTTTGTTTGTTTAGCAGTGAATTAAACTTGAAAAAGTTCCAGGCAGTCAACTGTTATACACGTCTACATACCAAAAATATTAATTTTTTATTGGGTTCTAATCGATGTAAAATGACATTTTTCCCACATGATGTCCGTCAGTAAATAACCAATATATCAGGGTCTCCATATCAATGTCCATGATTAATATATTTAACAATAAACATAACATTTGCCTCATCAGTATTTTATATAAAAAATATACGTTTATGGTCATATTTCTTATGAAAGGCTTCAAAGGGAAATCAGCAGTATCTCATTCATGTTTAATTATTTTTTTATCATTCCGACATTTTTTATTTTGTCAGTCAACACATGGAAAATGTTGATTCTGGAAATGGTAGCCTAAGTGGCAATTTACACAATGTTTTTTCAACAATAAAAATCACAACGATTCAATATTGTATTAATAGATTAATGTATCGCGAATGTGATGTATATTCAGCGTATATTAAATCGGATAAATATTTTTTATTTCCGACTCCGTCTTGCGCTATTTCCACTTTCGGTTTCTGTCCGCCGGCTCACATTACCAGGTTTAAATCTTGCGGTAATAAATCGTCTGTTTTCACTAAAAGACAATTCAAAATAGAAAACTCAGTTTGAAATTAATTTTATAGAAGTTTTGCAGGAAGTTAGGCTACCAACTCTCTCATAAAAACATCTTTATTAACACTGAAACTCACGGCTTCGGTCTGAAGCTCTGCCAGGCTGTACTGTAATGGCGGCGGTACGGCAACTTCAAACTCAATCGTGAATAATCATCCTTTCTTTGCGATTTTCCCGATAAAAGATCTTGATTATCAGTGCCCGTAATTGCATGACTACAGCTCTAGAACAGTTGAATAAACTGTCTTTCATTAATTACAAAAACCGTCTGAAAACAAATGTTAAACTGAAGCATGCCGTGTCTGTTTATCGCTAACATGTCCGCCGTCCCGCCATGCATGACCCAAACTTTCTGCGGTAATTCCTCAAATCTTTTTATAGTAAACCGATTTTTCATGGGTTACAAGCCTGGGTTATTTTTATTTATGACGTCAAAGTCTCAATATAGGTGGCGCTTTTCGATCATGTGCTATACACAAATAGAAATCACTAGTCAACATGGCGTCGAGAGGCGCTTGCATTGAGATTGTGTCGGGGCGTCGAGAAGCGCTTACAGGGAGATGGTGCGGGGGCGTCGAGAGGCGCTTACATGTGGCAAGGGGTAAAGGTGTCCAGAGGCGCTTACATGTGGCAAAGGGTTAAACATACCTCAGTATGTTTTCTACCAAATTTGATTAAATTCCGATCAGTGGTTAACTCTTTACCACTCATAAGCGTGTCTGGACGCCTGTCCGTTATTTCCACAGAAGCGTGTCTGGACGCATGCATCGTATTTACTCACAAGCGACCGAGAACGCATGGCCATGTTTTCCGCGGAAGCGTGTTTCCCCGTGTACCTATTTATAAACTAAATATCTCGGCCACTGTACATGACTGGGCTGAATGACGCATACCTGCGTGTAGCTCTGTGATTGGTCAATATAATTAGATACTTTTTATAGATCATCACCTTGACCTTGTGACGTAATTCAGTCAAGAAAACGCAAAATGTCAACTTGTGAAAGCGTGGCTAGAAACGTAATGGCGGCCGAGCCGGGAACGAATTCCAATGAGGAAATTTTCAACTATGACGATTCAGATTCAGATAGATTTTATGGTTTTTCAAACAAGAAGGATTCAGGCATTGAAAGTGATGTAGTTTTTAGTAGTGACAGTGACTCAGGCTGGCGATGAGAGTGACGAAGACAACCCGGAAGCGTTCAACCCTACTCACTGCTACGGCGATCAACCGTGTGAACATAACGATGTTATTGTTCATGCTTTTCCGCAAAAAACTCGACCAGTATTGCGTGATGGTTTTAATATTGATACTACTACACCTTTAGATTAGTTTTATCTCGTCTTTAAGCCAGAAAGTTCGGTAGATATCGTGCGATATACTAATGATTACACCCGGCAGAAATGTGAGAAAAAGGGTTGAGAAGATCTGATATGGTACACTACATTACAGAAAACGAAACGAAATGTCTGCCTGCCAATGCTTATCTTTATGGGAGTATTTCAATTACCATCTTACAAAGACTTTTGGTCTAAAGACATATTTTTAGAAAATGAAGGGATCAAATCTGTAATAACAGTAAAAAAATATGAAAAACTATTTTTTTGCAAATATCCATCCGTTGCATCAATGTTTTGCAATAAATCTATTGAAACTTGCATATACTTCTGATTTTGAAATTTAACTATGTATCAAAATATTGTGCAGGTTCCACTGAAACAAAAAATGTATACTTATAATACCATATTTTGTTGAATATTATCTGAAAAATAAGTTTTAAAAACACACATCAATTTTGAATAAAAATTGAAAAAATGCCTGAGAAAATGGGTGCACAAATTATACACTGTTGCAGAGGTTGGAACAGAGCCAACTCTGACAACCCACCAAGTAAAATAGATACAATGTTGCAACAATGTTCGAGTGGTAAAGAGTTAAGTAGAAGTCGATTGTCGACAGACGGACGACCTAAGCTGGACACCACGGTATGGCATAAGCTCACCTTGGTCCATTGGACCAGGTGAGCTCTAAATGTTGACGGATGGACAGACGACGATGCCGCACCATGGCATAAACTCACTGGACCTTTAGTCAGGTGAGCTAAAAATTGATAAATGCACCACGGGAAACCTATATATGAAATTTGAGAAGGATCCATCCAGTACAACTCAATAAATAGCAATCCCAGTCTATAGCTGTATAAAAGATGGCTGCATATCAGCTATATTGTTTTTTTGATCAGCTTAAACAAGAGGCCCAATGGGCCTGCATCGCTCACTTGGAATTAATCTCTGACTTGTAACCATAAAGTCACCTAAAATCTATTACTGTAAGACATTCAAACAACATGTTAATATTTATAACATATTTTACCCCGTGACCTTGTATTACAATGTCATTTTCATTTGCAAATTTTGTTTGCCTTTTTTCCGGGGAAGCTACCAGCCAAATATCATATCTATAGGCCTTTTGGTTTATCAGAAGTTGCTCAAATGTTTTAACATATATGACCCTTGTGACCTTGAATATAAGTCAAGGTCATTTCTTTTTGCAAACTTCGTCGGGCTTCATCCAAGAAACTTTTCAGCGTTTTGCCTTTTGCTTTATTAGAAGTGCCATTTAAAGGTCATAATAGATTTGACCCCTGTGACCTTGAATATGGGTCAAGGTGTTCTTTTCGCAAACTTTATTCGGCTTCATCCAAGGAAGCTACCAGTTGAATATAAGGTCTCTATGCCTGATGGTATTTCAGAGGAACTCTTCTTCCCATATTGGGCCCCGCCCCTCTGGCCCCTTGGGAGTCAGAGTCACCATTAATGCAAAATCTGTTCCCCTTCCCCCAAGGATGTTTCTGACCAAATTTGGGCCAAATCCATTCATAACTTTATGACCAGTAGCGATTGAAATAATTACCTCTATTTCGCCTTTTGAGCCCCTCCTCTCAGGCCCCTCGGGGGTCATAGTCACTATTTATGCAAATCTGTTCCCCTTACCCCAAGGATGTTTCTGACCAAATCTGGGCAAAATCTATTCATATCTTTATGAAAAGAAGAGATTTAAAGGAATTACCTCTATTTCCCCTATTGGGACCCACCCCTCTGCCCCCTTGGGAGTCAGAGTCACCATTTATGCAAAATCTGTTCCCCTTCCCCCAAGGATGTTTCTGGTCAAATCCATTCATAACTTTATGAAAAGAAGAGATTTAAAGTAATTACCTCTATTTCCCCTATTGGGCCCTGCCCCTCTGGGCCCTTAGGGGTCAGAGTCACCATTTATGCAAAATCTGTTCCCCTTCTCCCAAGGATGTTTCTGACCAAATTGGGTCAAAATACAATCAGGACTTTTTGACTAGTAGCGATTGAAAGGAGTTACTTCTATTTCCCCTATTGGGCCCTGTCCCTCAGCTCTTTGGGGGTCAGAGTCACCGTTTATGCAAAATCTGTTCCCCTTCCCCCAAGGATGTTTCTGACCAAATTTGGTTAAAATCCAATCAATACTTTTTGACTAGTAGTGATTTGAAGCGAATGTTGACAGATGACGAACGGACGGACGACGGACGCTGCGCCATGACATAAAAATTTAAACCTTCGGTCCAGGTGAGCTAAATGCACAACTTAGGATGAAAGGGAACTTGAATATGAAATTTGAGAAGGATCTATCCAGTACTTTTTAAAAAATAGCTTGCACAAATTATTAATGTTAAATCTAAGATGGCCACCTGTAGGCCATATTATTTTTCAGATATGCTCAAAAACTGTACAAAGAACTAGGTACCAAGGGGAACCTGCACATGAAATTTGAGAAGGATCCATGCAGTAATTCTCAAGAAAAAGCGACCACAAAATGTTAATGCTATATCCAACATGGCAGCATGTTGGCCATTTTTTTTTTGGAACGGCTCAGAAACTGTACAAGAGGCCCAGTATATAGTTTTGGGGTGGGAATCTTCACAGTTTAAAAGTGATGTCAATATTGCCAATTGGACCCCTTTCGTCCACTCTCCTCAACCCCTGGGGGGTCAGCCAAATTATATGTATAAACAAGAGGCCCAGAGGGCCTGTATCGCTCACCTGGATACATTGGTATCTAGGTAATCATGATAAAATATTTTCTTTTTGGCTCGCCCCTCAGCCCCCTAGGGGGTCAGTCCCACCATTAGTACAATTTTTAATCTTGAGCACCTAGGGATGCTTCCTGCCAAATAAGGCTGATTTCCAATCAATGGTTATGGA
Organism: Mimachlamys varia; assembly: GCA_947623455.1. Classification (NCBI taxonomy): domain Eukaryota; kingdom Metazoa; phylum Mollusca; class Bivalvia; order Pectinida; family Pectinidae; genus Mimachlamys; species Mimachlamys varia. Next base: position 55,347,051 of record OX392527.1, read on the forward strand.
GAAGAAGTCGATTAAACCAATAGAGCTAAATAACTCTTTTTGACCCCGCCCCTCAGCTCCCTAGGGAGTCAGTCCCATCATGAGTACCATTTTGAATCTTGAGCACCTAGGGATGGTTCCTGCCAAATAAGGTTGATTTCCAATCAGTGGTTATGGAGAAGAAGTTGCTTAAACCAATATAGCTAAATAACCCTTTTTAGCCGCCCCTAAGCCCCCTAGGGGGTCAGTGCCACCATGGGTACAATTTTGAATCCTGATCACCTAGGGATGCTTCCTGCCAAATAAGGCTCATTTCCAATCAATGGTTATGGAGAAGAAGTCGACAAAACCAATATAGCTAAATAACCCTTTTTGCCCCACCCCTTAGCCCCCTAGGGGATCAGTCCCACCATTAGTACAATTTTGAATCCTGGGCACCTAAGCATGCTTCCTGCCAAATAAGGTTGATTACCAATCAGTGGTTATGAAGAAAAAGTCGTTTACATCAATATAGCTAAATAATTTTTATGGCCCCCACCCCTAAGCCCCTAGGGGGTCAGTCCCACGATGAGTACAATTTTGAATACTAATCACCTAAGGATACGTTTGACCAAATTAGGCTGATTTCCGATCAGTGGATATGGAGAAGAAGTCGCTAATACCAATATAGCTAAATAATTCTTTTTGGCCCCGCCCCTCAGCTCCCTAGGGGGTCAGTCCCACCATTAGTACCGTTTTGAATCCTGAGCAGCTAGGGATGCTTCCTGCCAAATAAGGCTGATTTCCAATCAATGGTTATGGAGAAGAAGTCAATTAAACCAATATAGCTAAATAACCCTTTTTGGCCCCGCCCCTCAGCCCCCTAGGGTGTCAGTCCCACCATCAGTACAATTTTGAATCCTGGGCATCTAAGCATGCTTCCTGCCAAACAAGATTGATTTCCAATCAGGGGTTATGAAGAAGAAGTCGCTAATATCAATATAGGTAAATAATTTTTTATGGCCCCCACCCCTCAGCCCCCTAGGGCGTCAGTCCCACCATGAGTAAAATTTTGAATCCTGGGCACCTAGGGATACTTTCTGCCAAATAAGGCTCATTTCTAATCAGTGGTTATGGAGAAGAAGTCGCTTAAACCAATATAGCTAAATAACCCTTTTTGGCCCGCCCCTCAGCCCCCTAGGGGGTCAGTCCCACCATGAGTACAATTTTGGTTCCTGGGCACCCAAGGATGCTTCCTGCCAAATTAAGTTGATTTCCTATCAGAGGTTATGGAGAAGAAGTCGTTGACGGACGACGGACGGACGACGGACGGATGGACGGACGCCACGGTATGGAATAAGCTCACCTCGGTCCTTCTGACCAGGTGAGCTAATAAATATAAGTCAATTGTTCACAAATTATTAATGCAAAATCCAAGATGGCTGCCAGTCAGCCATATTGTTTTGTAGGCTTAAAAACTTTACAATGCACAACTATGGACCAAGGGGAACCTGCATATGAAATTTTCAAGAAATAGCGATCACAAGAATTGTTTAAGGACTGACGACTGACCATGGACACGGTGATTTGTATATCCCACTATCTGGTGATGGTGGGCTAAAAAATAGTGTCAAACAGGTCCTAGGTGACAGTAGAATCAAGTTCAGTATGGGCAGTAAGGCACATCTACTTCAGCTGGAGAAATTTACAGGGCAAATAACAGAAATCTAGACCTTTTTCAAGAACATTCCTTTGTTCGTATTTTGTCTCTGCAGGTTTAATAATTATTGTGAGTTTGAATTATGGTTTCATTGACGCTTTGATGTTTTCTGAGATTTTTTGGACCTACGAAAAATTGGTTTCGTTACATTTTGACAGGAATTTAATACCTTCCTTGAACGAGTCGTTTCTTTTTATCGTCACATCCTATGGTCCAACATGTTTTACAAAGGATAGACAGAGTGGTCAGTTTAATTGTACTTACAGGTCATAATGCTGGTTCCATTTTGGGTCGAGCGTGTTTTTACTGGTGTCAGTAGAATGACACTGCCCTGAACCATCTACACTGATCTTAGCAAACGGATCCGGAAGTCCTGAAAACACAAAAACATACCATTATACTGATCAGTGACATTACAGATCATATAAGGATTGAAAGTCATTTGTTCAACTTTTATAATGCTATGAAAGGTCATCTGTTACATCCATATTGAATGAAGCTTGTTAGGGCTTCATGCTAAATATGGGTGTAACCGCTGACCTTTCATAGCACTATATATGAAAGTGAAAGAATGACTTTCAATCCATATATTTACATTTTTACTATCGAACAATTGCTTAACTTCATCAATATTTTTTCCAATTAATAGTTTATTATCTGTGTTTGTATATGTGTGGTTATTTAAACGACATTGGCGGAATAGCCCAGCTTGAATAAAATTGGTGCCAATGATAATAATTAGTCATTTGAGCATTTGAGGCAAGGGCATTCTCCATGTTATTCGAAGCAGTGCGACAAGACTCTTATTGAACAAACTTGATCTATGATGTCATAATTAACCCACGAGCTACGTCTCGAGAACCATTGCTTTCATACTTTTATGAAAGGCATTTTTGCTGGTCATGTTCATATAGTGGGTTGCAGCGCAAATTTAAATATATATGCATGGTTTGCTTATGAATACTTTCCATTAAGGACCTTGACATTAATAAATCAGTTTATTTTGTTCTACGTCCTTTTAACAGGCATGGTCATTTACGGACGTGCAAGGTTTTGGAAGTGGAGAAAAGCTGGCCAATGGAGTACCTGGAGAAAAACCACCAACCTATGGTCAGTACCTGCCAAATGCCCCCATGAGATTTCAAACTCACAACCCAGAGGTGGAAGGCTAGTGGTAGAATGTTAGGACGCCTTCACCACTTGGCCATCAATAAATCAGAACTCTAAGTTTTATTGCAATTGTTTAATTTTAAATGGTTAGTATTTTGTGTACTGGTTTTTTGCAAATGTTAAAATCATTCATTGACCAAGAGCATATCAACAATTTTCTATATTATAATTTTTTCTTATCATGAAACTCTGTACAAAGTAGTTATCTGGTACACGATACTTATCATGATATACGAGAAACCAACAAACTGTCTGACAATGAATATTCCATTGCCAGTTTAACTTCTGTACAAGTCACATTTAAAAGTTACTTCTGTAGTGTTATCTGTGGAAATAATATATATACGAACTGATTTGTTTGCATTTGACTCTGTGATTGAATTCGGATGAGTACGCAGTCACATTTGATTGTCTTTAGAAACATAGACTTTAACTTAATTTTTACCTCTTTAGTTATTTCAGAGGCCATTAATGAAGTGCTGGACTGAGATTAAGCGTTAATATGCATTGATGTCAATGCCGTAGCAATTTTGTTGTGTTGTTTTGAATGAGTTGTCTTTGTCATATTTCTGGAATACTTGAGCTCTTTCCCACTTTCATTACATGTACAGACGTTTTGTCAGTATCCCATAAACCACTCTTGCTTTATGTTGATCCAAATTTAAAATAAGTCCAACAATCGGCTTTGAAAGTAGATAGAGTAGCACCAAGTTTCTGTTCAACCCTGTCAATCTCATCGGTCATGATGGTTATGTAATGAGGCAAAGGGGATAACTCTTTCAGGTAACACGATACCAAACCAACCCAAGTGAAGCATCGATGCACCGTCACGTAATACGATACATTGATTAATCATTACACCACTATTACTAATAATATTTCACAGTATGGTAGTTTACTGCCTTAAATACTCTCATGCTTTTAGCAAGTGATAAAGATTGTATACATGTATATTTTTGCATGTTTCCAAATTTTTAATTATTTCCATACAAATTCTTTTGTGATATGTACCTTACCTGAAACAAGAGGCCCATGGGCCTTAAAGGTGACCTGAGTTTTGATGTACTAATACTAGTACCAATAACTTTTGTTGTTGTGTCCTCATACTGAAATTATCATTAACTTAAACCAAGTTTGAGCTAGAAAACTGACAGGTTAAAAAAAGGGCCTTGCATACATCTACATATCTCCAAAAATCATTGATCCTTGAGCTTTGAACCCAACGATCAAACTCAGTGACTTTGATTTTTGTTCAACTAACTTCTCAAAAAAAGAAGTAACAAATGGTTTCCTTTGAACCAGTGACCTTGACCTCTTTGACTTTGTGACCTTGACTTTTGGTCAGTTGACTCTTTGTTTTAATTCTGATCAACTTTCTTTCAAAATGTCATAACAAAATGTTCATCAGTAATGAGGTATAAAATTTGACCCTTTAAGTTAAGCTGATGACCAGGACTTTTGGTCAGTTGAATCCTTGTTTTATCCAAACCACTTTGCTTCATTATGTCATTACAAAATATTCATCAGTGAAAAGATATAAAAATTGACCTTGACATTTTGATCTAGTGACTTTGACATCCAATTAGTTGACTCCTTGTTTAATTCCAACCAACTTTGCTTCACAATGTCATCACAAAATGTTTATCTATGAAAAAATGTAAAATTTGACCTTGACCTTTGGCCTGGACTTTTTAGTCAATTAACTCCTTGTTTAATTCCAACCAACTTTGCTTCACAATGTCATCACAAAATGTTTATCTATGAAAAGATGTAAATTTTGACCTTGACCTTTGGCCTGGACTTTTTGGTCATTTAACTCCTTGCTTTATTCCAACTAACTTTGTTTCATAATGTCATAACAAAACATTCATCAGTGGAAAGATATAAAATTTGACCTTGACCTTTGACCTGGTGACCTTGACTTTTTGGTCTGCTATTATTACTCCTTGTTGTTAACGGATGCCAACGGACGACGACAAACAAAAGGCGATTAGAACAGAGAGATAAAAAAGAGATAGTGATATGACAGTATCTTAATATATTAAGATATTGTCATATCACTATTGTAAACGTTCTTATTTTAGCACAGTCAAATTTTAGCGCAAACACATAAAATTGTTAAATATGATTTATTAGTGTGGACATGAATTAGCGCAATCGGGAAGTTCAAATCCACAATATCAGAAAAATCTCCGTCTCTTAAATTTTATACCAACTCAACATCGGCTACACTTGTTCTACAGGTAAGTCACTAGTGCACTGTTTTCATTGAAATTATAATTACATTTTAAGTCGTTCGGTTGGGGCGGCTTTATTTATGCATTTACATTACCTTTTAAAATAATACCTGGCAATGACTTCCGTATTATCATTTATCTGCTGTAAAAATAACCCCATCAGGGTCTCATTAAATGCGAAACTCTGGTTTTCTAGCTCTACTTGTTTTTGTATGATTAACAGACCTAACCGCTTCAACGAAGAATATGACTAGTATTTGACCATGCTTTCATCTTGACCGTGTTGATTAGCCTAATTACTATACAAGCACATAATTAAACAACAGAGAGGACTAGGGGCAAATCTATCGACACTTACCACAAGCGTATGTCCCGAGGCATGAAGCTTACGACAACAATTGTCACAGTTGTTTATTTCTCGGTAAGGTAACACCGATTTACAAAAGTAATTTTGATAATGTTTTAACCTTTCCGGACACAAAATCGGTACGGTATTCGAAATTCAGAGGGATCGGTATTAGGAAATGTTAATATAAAGAAGAAACAATTCCGTACATATATATTTAGTTCGTCATAATGAGGTAATCGGTATAGGGAAGCTACACTGTATACGTACTTTGTTCAGGTTCAGCTTTAGATCCAATTTTTTAGCGATGTACATGAATTAGCACTGCACAAACAGCATGAAAAGGGCTAAAATTAAACTACCGCTAAAATAAGTACGTTTACAGCATATCATTTTAACAAAAAACATGAAAGGTCATACTACAGTTGTGGTATCGCACAACGCACCAAAAACTGCGTGCGTGCATCGTGCATACATCGTGCACACATCGTTCGCCCATGGTGCGCACAACCGGGTGATCTAAAGATCGTGCGTTTATGTGTGCGATTAAATCGCACACACGCACGATTTGGTACAATTGGTCGATACATATTACGGAATGAAAAACATATGGAACCCTCTTGTCCAAAAACTATGTAAATTCGCATCATATTTATTGTATTACAGTGATCATAGAGAGACAGCCAAGTGCTGGTTAAGCTACCAGGTATCAGAATATGTAAATAACATGCCAGAGTTTTACCTGTCCCGTGTGCGGCGATACGCTACGACAGCCATTACCGAGCGACCGTTATGAAAATGAACTGGACTCTTATAATCAGTTATTTGAAAAACCCTCCCCTCCCCAACACTTGACCTGTGTTTTCACTCCTAAGCGAGTGTTGTAAGTGCCCCGGGCCAGAGATATCTACATATATTGGCCATGTACAGGTACAGTTTATAACTTGGTAAAACTGGCAATATTTACTTGAATGAGAACTTGTCAATAGGAGTTGAAAGTTTACATACATGTGTCTATTTGGTTTGTTTCTGAAACTACAGAAAGACTATCATTATTTTTTTAGAAATATATAGATAGAACTATCAGCTAATGTAAATAGTTGAAATATAGAAATATGTTTAAAACAACTAGCGCGAAACCGTATATATTGTTAAACCATTTCTAAATTTACATCAACCACGATTGTCATCGCACAATGTTAGTCTATCGTGCGCCCACATGTGCGTTAGAAATAATCGCCCAGGATCGCATCATTCGCACATCGTGCATACACCGTTCGCCCATCGTGCGCCCACCGCACATCGTGTAACGTTGTGCGATCCCACAACTGTATGAACCAAGAAAGGAATAATAGTTAGCGCAAAATGGGCACAACTTTGTAGGAAAGTAGACACAAAAGTAACTTTGCATGTACATGTTAATGTGTGACATATGTAGAGGCTAGTCAACAATGACCAGCAGATGTCAGAACAATAAAGAGGCAGCTTATAACCAGGGGCACACCATTACAAGCTCAGGTATGGCGGACATGAAATCAGCCAGTCCTGTACACCATAGTCACATACTAGATCATCCGAGTCTGGTCCGCTTACATGGTTAGAAACTATCTGTAAATCTGGTCCACTTACAGGGTTAGAAACTATCTGTAGGTCTGGTCCACTTACAGGGTTAGAAACTATCTGTAGGTCTGGTCCACTTACAGGGTTAGAAACTATCTGTAGGTCTGGTCCACTTACAGGGTTAGAAACTATCTGTAGGTCTGGTCCACTTACAGGGTTAGAAATGATCTGTAGGTCTGGTCCACTTACAGGGTTAGAATCTATCTGTAGGTCTGGTCCACTTACAGGGTTAGAAACTATCTGTAGGTCTGGTCCACTTACAGGGTTAGAAACTATCTGTTGGTCTGGTCCACTCACAGGGTTAGAAACTATCTGTAGGTCTGGTCCACTTACAGGGTTAGAAACTATCTGTAGGTCTGGTCCACTTACAGGGTTAGAAAATATCTGTAGGCCTAGGTCTGGTCCACTTACAGGGTTTGAAAATATCTGTAGGTCTGGTCCACTTACAGAGTTAGAAAATATCTGTAGGTCTGGTCCACTTACAGGGTTAGAAACTATTTGTAGGTCTGGTCTACTTACAGGGTTAGAAACTATCTGTAGGTTTGGTCCACTTACAGGGTTAGAAACTATCTGTTGGTCTGGTCCACTCACAGGGTTAGAAACTATCTGTAGGTCTGGTCCACTTACAGGGTTAGAAACTATCTGTAGGTCTGGTCCACTTACAGGGTTAGAAACTATCTGTAGGTCTGGTCCACTTACAGGGTTAGAAAATATCTGTAGGTCTGGTCCACTTACAGGGTTAGAAACTATTTGTATGTCTGGTCTACTTACAGGGTTAGAAACTATCTGTAGGTCTGGTCCACTTACAGGGTTAGAAACTATCTGTAGGTCTGGTCCACTTACAGGGTTAGAAATTATCTGTAGGTCTGGTCCACTTACAGGGTTAGAAATGATCTGTAGGTCTGGTCAACTTACAGGGTTAGAAACCATCTGTAGGTCTGGTACACTTACAGGGTTAGAAACTATCTGTAGGTCTGGTCCACTTACATGGTCCACTTACAGGGTAAGAAACTATCTGTAGGTCTGGTCCACTTACAGGGTTAGAAACTATATGTAGGTCTGGTCCACTTACAGGGTTAGAAACTATCTGTAGGTCTGGTCAACTTACAGGGTTAGAAACTATCTGTAGGTCTGGTCCACTTACAGGGTTAGAAACTATCTGTAGGTGAAAAGTAAAACTAAAATAATTGGTCTATGAAATAGACAAAGAAATACAAAGTCTGACGTGATCAAGACAATATGAAATATGTGCAAGCTGTGTAAAAATGAAGCACTATAAGTGTGTGTTGAGTTCATCTATTCATACCTTCTTTTTTTATCGAAAACTTGCCGGTAACTTCCATACCTCCGTACCAGGGTTTTTTCTGGGTAAATTGGGAAAAGGCCCCTGAGTGAAATTGGGAAAAATTAACGACGAATCGACAAATAATACAATGTAATTTAATCAGAAAAAAGCAATAAAATGACAATATTTCTTTTCAAATAGCTTCTTTTTCAACTGATGCAGATGTTCAGTTTTAAAATGCACAAAAAAAAAAAAAAATTTAAAATGGATCTAACATCAGATTGGGAAAAAAGTCCTTTCATTGGGGAAAATGAAGCCTAAATCTCATTCGGAATGGGGCCGAATTTCGGCCCCTGAGATATCCCAGAAAAAGCCCTGCGTACGTAATACATTTAATCTAAGTAGGTGGTAGTACAAGTACTTTCGTCGGCGATCAGCCAACAGTAAGATGGCTTAATAAATATTAACTAATGGTCATCTCATTTGATGCGATAGTGATCATGAATGATTTTAATTTCAAGGTTTCATTGCATTGTGATGAATGGGTTCATCTTTATCAAGACCGTAGCATATTATTGTTCTGCAGTCGAACCCGGATGTAACTGAGAGAGAAACATGCGGAGCTGGTATGTACAAAACTGAGTGTCCATTTCTGCTGTTTTCTGTCGGTAATTATCAACGAAGGGCTAATATGAATATTGCTAAATTGACCCCTTTTGGCCCCCCTCCAGGCCCCTCGTGGGTCAGCCCCAACATTTGTATAAATTTGAATCCCAGCCACCTGGGGATGCTACCACTAAAATATGAATGTTTCATATTGCTTAGATCCACTCAGGCCAAAAAGAGGTACACTGAGGTATAGCCCAAATGTACCTCAAATGTACCTAAGACCTGAGGTACATTTGAGGTATGCCTCAAATGTACCCCAATTTTTTTAGGTGTACCTCAAATGTGCCTCTTTTGGAATTTGATTTTTAAGGTGTACCTCAAATGTGCCTCTTTTGGACTTTGATTATTTTCAACATACCTCAAATGTGCCTCATTTGGACTCAGAAGAAGTCGCTTGAATGTTTTAACAGATTTGACCCCTGTGACCTTGAATATAGGACAAGGTCATTTGTTTTAGCAAATTTTTCGGGCTTCATCCAAGGAACCTTTCAGCCAAATATCATGCTTCTAGGGCTTTTGGTATTTCAGGAGAATTCGTTTAAATGTTATAACAAATTTGACCCCTGTGACCTTGAATATAGGTCAAGGTCGTTTCTTTTCGCAAGCTTTGTTGGGCTTCAACCAAGGAACCTTTCAGCCAAATATCATGCTTCTAGGGCTTTTGGTACTTCAGAAGAAGTCGTTTGAATGTTTTAACAGATTTGACCCCTGTGACATGTGGTCGTTTCTTTTCGCAAACTTTATTCGACTTCATCCAAGGAAGCTACCAGTCAAATATGAGGTCTCTATGCCCGACGGTATTTTAGAAGTTGTTTGAAGGTTTCAACATTTTTGACCCCTGTGAACTTGAAATTAGGTCAAAGTGATTATTTTTCGCAAACTTTGTTCAGCTCCTTCAAAGAAAGCTACCAGCCAAATTTCATGTCACTAGGCCTTTCAGTATTTTAGAAGAAGTCGTTTAAAGGAAAATGTTGACGGACGCAGGACGGACGGACGGACGACAGAAGCTGCACCATCGCATAAGCTCACCTAGCCCTTTGGGCCAGGTGAGCTAATAATTATTAATTTCTTAAGAATAAGAGGTGTGTTTGGCATATTTGCTAAAGACATTTCTATTGGCTAAAGAAAACAAGAGGCCCTATGGGCCTGCATCGCTCACCTGGTATCAATCTCTGACTTAAATTACAGTGTAACCCTAAAGTCCCCTAAAATCTTTTAATGTAAGACATTTAGAAGAACATCTTAAGATTTAAACATATTTTACCCCTGTGACCTTATAAGACAACATTATTTTCATTTTCAATTTTGTTTGGCTTCATCCCAGAACGCTACCAGCCAAATATCATGTCTCTAGGCAAATAAAGATCAAGGTCATTTCTTTTCGCAAACTTTGTCGGGCTTCATCCAAGAAACCTTTCAGCCAAATGTCATGCTTCTAGGGCTTTTGGTATTTCAGAAGAAGTCGTTTAAATGTTTAAACAGATTTGACCCTAGTGACCTTGAATATAGGTCCAAGTCATTACTTTTCGCAAACTTTGTCGGGCTTCATCCAAGAAACATTTCAGCCAAATATCATGCTTCTATGGCTTTTGGTATTTCAGAAGAAGTTGTTCGAAGGTTTTAACAGATTTGACCCCTGTGACCTTGAATATAGGTCAAGGTCATTTCTTTTTGCAACCTTTGTCGGGCTTTATCCAAGAAACATTTCAGCCAAATGTCATGCTTCTGGGGTTTTTGGTATTTCAGAAGAAGTCGTTTAAAGGTTTCAACAGATTTGACTCCTGTGACCTTGAATATAGGTCAAGGTCATTTTTTTTCGCAAACTTTGTCGGGCTTTATCCAAGGAACATTTCAGCCAAATATCATGCTTCTAGGGCTTTTGGTATTTCAGAAGAAGTCGTTTGCAGGTTTTAACAGATTTGACCCTTGTGACCTTGAATATAGGTCAAGGTCATTTTTTTTCGCAAACTTTATTGGGCTTCATCCAAGGAACCTTTCAGCTAAATGCCATGTTTCTAGGGCTTTTGGTATTTCAGAAGAAGTCGTTTAAAGGTTAAAATAAATTTAACCTCACTGTGACCTTGAATATTGGTCAAGGTCATTTTTTTTCGCAAACTTTATTTGGCTTCATCCAAGGAAGCTACTGGTCAAATATGAAGTCTCTATGCCTGACGGCATTTTAGAAGAAGTTGTTTGAAGGTTTCAACATTTTTGACCCCTGTGACCTTGAATATAGGTCAAGGTCATTTCTTTTCGCAAACTTTGTCGGGCTTTATCCAAGAAACCTATCAGCCAAATTTCATGCTTCTAGGGCTTTTGGTATTTCAGAAGAAGTCGTTTAAATGTTTAAACAGATTTGACCCTTGTGACCTTGAATATAGGTCCAAGTCATTACTTTTCGCAAACTTTGTCGGGCTTCATCCAAGAAACATTTCAGCCAAATATCATGCTTCTATGGCTTTTGGTATTTCAGAAGAAGTTGTTCGAAGGTTTTAACAGATTTGACCCCTGTGACCTTGAATATAGGTCAAGGTCATTTCTTTTTGCAACCTTTGTCGGGCTTTATCCAAGAAACATTTCAGCCAAATGTCATGCTTCTGGGGTTTTTGGTATTTCAGAAGAAGTCGTTTAAAGGTTTCAACAGATTTGACTCCTGTGACCTTGAATATAGGTCAAGGTCATTTTTTTTCGCAAAATTTGTCGGGCTTTATCCAAGGAACATTTCAGCCAAATATCATGCTTCTAGGGCTTTTGGTATTTCAGAAGAAGTCGTTTGCAGGTTTTAACAGATTTGACCCTTGTGACCTTGAATATAGGTCAAGGTCATTTTTTTTCGCAAACTTTATTGGGCTTCATCCAAGGAACCTTTCAGCTAAATGCCATGTTTCTAGGGCTTTTGGTATTTCAGAAGAAGTCGTTTAAAGGTTAAAATAAATTTAACCTCACTGTGACCTTGAATATTGGTCAAGGTCATTTTTTTCGCAAACTTTATTTGGCTTCATCCAAGGAAGCTACTGGTCAAATATGAAGTCTCTATGCCTGACGGCATTTTAGAAGAAGTTGTTTGAAGGTTTCAACATTTTTGACCCCTGTGACCTTGAAATTAGGTCAAAGTGATTTTTTTTTCGCAAACTTTGTTCAGCTCCTTCCAAGAAATCTACCAGCCAAATTTCATGTCACTGGGCCTTTCAGTATTTTAGAAGAAGTCGTTTAAAGGAAAAAGTTGACGGACGCAGGACGGACGGACGGACGACGGGCGGACGGGCGGACGGACGACGGGCGGACGGGCGGACGGACGGACGGACGACGGGCGGACGGGCGGACGGACGGACGGACGGCGGACGCTGCACCATCACATAAGCTCACTTGGCACTTCGGGCCAGGTGAGGTAATAATGGAGTTTTAGCAACTTTAGCTAAAGGATTTTACTGCCTAGAGTGAGCAGAGTGAGTAACAGATCTTGATGAGCAGACAAAGAGCGGATGACGCTGAAGAACTTAAACTTCACCTGAGTCAGATAAACCTGACTTTGAAGTGTGTAGATATGTATTTGTGAATGTTGAGTATCTGTGATTGTAAATAGACTTTCAGGATTTTTCTGTAGGAATGAGTTAAGTTACTCCTAGACCTAAAATGAGAGTGTTTCTTCGTGGAGATGTGTAACACTATATAACAATAAGAGAAGAAAGGCATAGCCAAAACGAGGGTTTGAACCCGGGGACCTTCTGAAATAGAGACAGACGTTGAGCCAATTCTTACCAACATGGATTTAGTTGGATACCATAACAAATGCCTGTGTCGTGGATGAATTCTTTAAGAAAGGAGAGTATATGTACCATGTGGATGTATTACAAAGACAGAACAGTACCTGTATGTAGGGACGGGATGGGACAGGACAGACATGGGTAACACTATATGCCCCCCCCCCTTCCCCAATTTCATGGCAGGGGCATAAAAATCTTTGTTTTCTTTTGGTAATTTTTGGGGAATGGGGGTATATAACAGATAATATTGTAGCAATGTTGGATTTTGGTGATTAAATATCAACAAACACTTGCGAGAATTCTTTCCGATTTATTCCAGTAAGTCATCTCCGACATAAATGAATGTTACACCCTGCAATTATATGATAATTACATTTCAGATATGTACACACTGAAGTTGCTGTATTACGCACATATACATATATATAGCACAATATACGTTCAGAAGTATCTATCTCGGAAGTTTTACATTTACAATTATAGTTCTATGAATTTCCTATATTATCTCTAGATTTACATTATATTAACTTATATCATACACATGTAATATTGCACATATGATGTAAATCTTATCTTACATTAACTCAGTATGTATGGATACAGAGATAATTGAATAAATAAAGTACAATAAAAATACATTCCCTTATACATTACTAAAAGAATTAAAAGAAGGAAAACTGTACCTATTTGTGGAACAGGGCCATTTTACGTCAGGAAATATCCTGAGGCTTTCTACGTGTACACAATGTATATCGTATATCTGTATAACAAAGAAATACGTACACATAGAATACAACTAAAATGACACAATGTATATACGGTACATATAAGGATAAATCCAGAATTTACTAGTGTAATCGTTTTATCTATTACTATAAAATATAATTGAAAGCAGATACTTTAGAATTCAGATTATTAATTTGTGAAAGTTAGTATTTCTTACTTGTCAATGTCTTGTCTGCTTTCGTCAAGACGTCATGTTATATCTGACAAATATCTCGCCAAATCTCTCGGTCACACAAAGAATACAAAGAAAGACTTGACCATTGGCTAACCCAAGAGGCGACAACGGGAAAACTTAAATACTGACCAATGATAAAATACGTCTAACTGAATCAATTTAAGAGGCCAAAATAAGGAATATAACCAAACCACAGAAATAAAGAGTGTTAGTTATATATATCAGAGTATATGTATAAACCGTATGTAATGATAAAAAACCTAAATGTAACAAATATCGTCTCTGCCACAATATCATAACACCATATATCTTAATTTCACATACAAATTATTTCATAATATCAAGTTTTTAGCTAGAAAATGATAATCAAAACACCAACCCGATTATTATGACCATGTCCTATAATTAACCTGTATGATTAGTCATCCAATTAACCAGAATATGAGTAATTTTATAATGAGGTAATATTCACATCTGCAAGTTATCAGATTATTATGCATGCTCTCACACAGATGATTATAAGGTACAGTTCATTCATGTTTTCAAACAGAACACTCTGAATCACTAAATATAGGTCTAAATCTATTCCCATTTGTCAATCCTTACTTCTTTACAGCTTCTAGGAAAAGTTTTGGAGTGATCAAAAATGAACATTTAAAGCTGTATTAGAAACAGTGTCCCAAAAGGTGACACACAGAATGGAATGCAAACCATAAACCATGCATTTCATTACCTCAAGATCTACTATCCCTTTTGTTTCTTGTATGGCTTTAATTTTAGGAAACAGAAGAAGTGTTCATTCTTTCATTGATGATTGTCAATTTTACAACATGGCCGCCCACTCGTGAATGGAAATAACACGGGTCTTTGAAATACCTGCTCCGGTTGAAACCAATTATCTCAATAACTACTCGACCAATCGATTAAATTTTTGAACCATTTTAAAGCCGAGTGTTTTTCACATGTATTGCTACATGTTTGTGACAAATGTGTATGGTAGAAACTAGTTAAAAACTTCACAGATGATTGTCAATTTTACACCATGGCCGCCCAGCCTCTGTAATGAACGTAGGCTACATATGTAGAGTATATAGGCCTATACAGTCCCTGTAACTTACATGTATTTGGGGCAGTACAGCTCCTGTAAAACTTAACATGTACTGGTAAATTGTGCATCTGTGTAATGTATGTACAGTCCCTGCTATATGCATGCAAAAGGGCACATGCTGTCTTGTAGTCTCATTATAGAATAGAAGATTGACAAAAAAAAAGAATATATATACATAATGCACATGTCATGTATAGTGGAGCACCTGTTAGATATTTGTACTACTGGGTATCATTGTCATCAACAATTATGATTTTAAGATTATGTGTGTCAATATGAGTTATCTATTGTAATAAGAGTCTAACCATTGATATGATGAAATGATAAGTAGACATTAAACTTTAACTTGATCTATTGATGTATTTTCAGGTTTGTGACCCCAGCAGATTCAGGAACCTTCCAATCATTTAAATCTCCAGCATCTGTTTGTTGTCGCTGCTTGTGACTAAAAGACATATTCAGTGAAGTGCGAGAATTATGACTATCATATTTCGAATGTATTTGAGAAAATTAAAATTATAGATATACAAGGATACGGATATTAATTTAAATAACTTTACACGGGTTAATGTAATAATTTGGACCGTATATAAAACTGAAGGAAGCAAAGAAATGATACAATCTGCCTAAACAGGGATTTATATATAAACATGGTCTCCTAAGTTAGATTACCGGTATGTATAAAAACCATATAGCACACATAGATTGACAGCATGTCTGTTGAACAACATTAACCACCCTGTTTTAATCTTTGCTCAGAAAAAAATAAACCAAAAAATTTGTTTTTTTCAAAAACTCATTTTTATAACTTGGATATTTATAATTAACGGGAGGCTATCTTGGATTTTGAGTGAATTGTTTATGATCGATAATTCAAGAACAGTACTAGTTACTGGGTGGATCTTTCTCAAAATCTAAATCTAGTACAAAGACATGAATTCCGAATCATTTGCCGTGGTAGACAAGTCGAGAATCAGACTTTTAATAATGATTCAAAACCATGGCTTGGTAGCTACATCTACCAGACAGTAATATACCTAGACACAGTGGCAACAATAATCATTCAACATCATAAATGAAGACCTACTAATTCACAACCTAATCATATATACCCAGTATGAAATGATAAACGTAATCAACACACGAGTGTTGACATGACAGCGGAAGTAATCTGTTGAGCTACTGCGCAAGCGCACACTGGGGGAAAACCGCTTTCGCTAACTTCACGGTTCGGTGCACAAGTACAAAAGCTCTCGCTAGACCATCGCCCAAATGGGTCAGTGACCTATCCCTCTCACATATACGTCCCTGTCTAAATAGATGCATAGGGTATTGTGTTTCATATCCAATATAACTTTCAAATAGATCTTATAAAATAAGAAATAAGTGATATTCCGATTATAATCGATAATCATTCATTAGACTTCTTCCGATAATCGATTACTGTTTGTCTTCCGATTCCCAACACTATGTACTGTAAACTCATAAGAAATTTCTACAAGCATACAATGTATACCTAAACTGCAAACATTGCATTTTGGCAATGAAACCTGCAAACCAAAATTAAAATCGGGGTCAGTATATGCCATAAACTTTCCTAAGTAAACAATGAACACATAAAACCACAGATGGCCTGTGCAATGCAGTGATATACGATGGTTCAAATTTCAACCCATCGACCTACAGCAAATTTAGGTTGTAAACGGGATCACGTAACAGCCTTCCTGTCATGCAATGCACGTGTACGGAACACACTGAAATAGTTTCTTGATACGTGCATAACTTTGAAAACAACAGTTAACTGGCTACATATCAAGGATACTGGCATGCACATAAAGTGAAGCGATGCAACAGATGAGATTGACAGATGGAACTATAGGGTCCACCTGGGGTCTTTTTATAGTCCCCAAACTTCCTCCTGATGCTTTAACAGGGGATGTGCTGAGCCCCCTGGGGAGCTGCCACAAACAATGGCTTATGCTACCTGATAAGATCCATGTGTACAAAAGGTTTATTGGTGTAAATAAACACAAACACATTATGGCATAATCATGGAAATATACCTACAAGGCTGATGTTTACACAATAAGTGGGAGGATGGGGAAAGGGGAGAAACTGTAGAATTTTGTAAAATTACCAGCCAGCAGATGTAACATGTATACAGGGGAATGGTGTAAAAATTATATGTTAACAGACACTAAATAGTAAATACAAACAAATAAGGTGTTTGGTTTACCCCGTATTAACAGCCAAGGTCATTTAAGGACGTACCAGGTTTCGGAGACGGAGGAAAGCCTGAGTACCTGGAGAAAAGCCACAGACCTATGGTCTGTACCTGGCAACTGCCCCACGTGGGATTCAAACTTGCAACCCAGAGGTGGAGGACTAGTGGTAGAATATCGGAACACCTTTAACACTCGGCCACCGCGTCCAATGAGGTGATATGATATATCGTTTAATTAATCTAAAGAAATATTCTGAACAGAATTCCCATTAAGTCTCCATTTCCTTAAAACAAGATTTTTGCTAATTTCAAAAGATACAAATATCTTAACATAAATGGTTAATGTTTAGAAAGTAGTAGGTTATTGGCTGATTTCCAGATTTTTTCGCTTACATGTATATATATATACATAGATGTATATCTGGATATCTTCTTGATGTGATTTATCAGTTGTAATGAGGGCACCATTAGCATTCTATTTGAAAGTAACTCAAATTAACAAGTTAAACATATTGCTATATTATATAAGTTTTAAAATATTTCTGTTGTTGGCTTCTGGTAGAGCACATCATTAATACTGTAGCATTTCCTTGAAGACAATCATGTACACTGAGAGATATTGATATACTTTATAATAAGTACATAATGGATGCAAGTTATTGCCTCTATATCCTTATCTAAGATCTTGTTGTCTTATATTAAAACCCTCCATTACTAATTATAAGATATGGCCTCAGACCACAGTTACACACGAATGTAGTGCATAAGGACATTTAATGTGGGTTACTAAATATGTACAGTTTTTTTACATAGAATTGTTCAACAATATCTATCCTAGTGACTAATTTTTGTTTCACTCACTTAACAAGTTTATTTTAGCAGCAGAACACATTGAGTGATGAGGCTTGCGTATTGATATTTCTTGATTTTTTGTATCTTTCCCAAAAATTTCAGGGTAGTGACATTCGTATGAAATTATCTTTCTAAAATGCTGGTCATGAGGTACTTTCCAGCTCACTGTAGGTTAAGGTTGAATAGATCTACAATAAAAAATAGGTACGAGATCTTTTGCAAAGTTGTAAGATATTTTAATTTTTTTTCCCTTTGGTAGTAACATATAGTACAATTAATTGTGGTCTGAGGCCATATGGTCCCAACTTTTGTAATGGGACCTTATGATTCTTCTAACAAGGTCTGTAGGAGTTACCTCCCTTGTTAATAACCAAAATACAGGCAATATGGGTCTTTGGATAAAACTATTGCTTTATGACATGCAGATGCATATTTCATGCAGTTAAATCTGCTGTGTACAGATAAAAGTACATATTTTAAGATATTTCTGTTTAAATTTTACAACAAAATCAGTTCACTGATCCAGGGAAACAGGTTAAAACTATTACAGGTACATATATATAAAATCAATAATCTGAAGGCCAACACTAAGTCAGAACCGTCTTACATTAGAGCAAATACTAAATTATGATAGCTAGTGCATGCACATAACTACATGTATACAACTAAAAATCTTATTATAACTGCAAATCCCAGATGTTATCACTTGTTTATTGACACAAACTATGTACAAAATCAGTGAGGATGGTACATAAAAATTCAGTCTAAGCCTTGCCCACCGAACAAAGAAAGAGTAAAGTGAGTACAACACATTTTAGTAGGCAGTCAATGCAAAGTAGACTTTTAAACAAATGAAATATAATTAAATAAAAAGAGTAAACTTTCAAGTTGAAAAAACAAATCATGGTGTCATCAAATTTCATTGCAAATAGGGTATTAAGGTCTCTCGGTCCGTTGATTATCGTTCTTGGCAAAAACATGGCCGCTTTGACGGATATAAAATGTAATACTTACCGTGGGTAAGAAATTCACCGTGCATAAGCCGATGATCATGCAGTTTTCAATCCGGCAAATGTACAAGTGTCTGATAAAAGCTATATAAAAGCTAGAAGGTTAAGTTGGTTGAGAATTTATCGATTGTATCAACCTGATCTTATGTTAACGTAGACACCCGGGCGACCTATATGCCCGCTTCAATTCTTTACAACTGCATCATTCAACAAACACATTGTTTTATATTTTATATGAATTTGATATCAAATACAACATGTTCTCATGATATCACTTTCAATAAACGCCGTAAATGCTTGTTTTAACTATTTTTGTGTGACTGACGCCAGGCGAGTTTATCCATACATTTCAGGCTGAAACAATCGATAAACCTAATATCTCACTACTTTCAATGCATTAAATGGATACTATTTAGAGAGACTAGA